>OY982971.1:12316075-14816075 GCA_963890685.1 Plagodis pulveraria | reverse complement strand
TGCCGCAGCCGTTGGTTCAGTGAATCGCGCGGATCGCAACAACCTCAGACGCCATGAGTTCGCCGAGTGATCATAACGCTCCGGCTGAACCCGGCCTCCACTGCCCAGATGCCCCACGGAAGCCCCGTGGTCAACTGCGGACCCCCGCACGGGACAGACCACTGTCCACCCGGCGGGTCCCAGTTGACAACACCGAAGCCGACGAAGAC
This sequence comes from Plagodis pulveraria, assembly GCA_963890685.1. NCBI lineage: Eukaryota > Metazoa > Arthropoda > Insecta > Lepidoptera > Geometridae > Plagodis > Plagodis pulveraria. The sequence goes on along the minus strand of OY982971.1, from coordinate 14,815,866 downwards.
GCGCGGCGGTACAGGGAGTTCCGGCGCTCCATAGAGGAGACACTGAAAGCCGCCCGCCGCGAACGCGCAAGCTGGGAAGCGGAGGCGCAGAGTGACGACTCCTCCTCTGCCTCCTCCGCTGCCCCCGCCGAGACTGCCACGCCAGTGGTGGTAATTCTGGACTCTCCAGAATTACCATCACAAGAACACACCATGCCCGCCGCCCCTCCAGCCCCTAGAGTGCGCAGGAAGCGCAGTGTGGAGGCCGAGGAAGCCGGCAAACGTGCCTGTGCCCGTCCCCCAGCCCGCATGGACTGGGCCGCGACCACCGCACCAGAACAAGACGTCCCCGCCACCATGTCTTACGCCGCCGTAACCACGGCTGCGCCAGGACATACGAAGAATGCCCCACCTGTCGTAACCACCGGCAGGAAAACAACCGCACCGCGTCCCCCTCCTACCTCACACCCGCGGGGCGGGAAAGAGACAGCAAGTGCGCCTGTCATATATACTGAGGCCGTGGCATCAACCTCACAGACGGCCCCTACGCAGACGGCGACAACCACGGCAAAGAAGAACCCCACAGCAACCACCGACACGCAGCCGGCACCGGTACCGAAGGAGCGGTACCCACCGATCGTGCTCGAAACATTCCCCAATAGCACCAAGCATCTCCGCGCGCTCAAGGGGATACTCGGACGAGCACCAACCGTACGCCCTTTTAATAAAGGGGTACGTTTCACGCCAGCAGATGGGGAGGAGTACCGGGTCATCCAGGCCTACCTCACTAGCCTGGACGAGTCGGAAAGGATGACTTGGTTCTCCTACTCTCTCCCCAAGGAGCGCAACCAAAAGCTGGCGATAAGAGGGCTCCCGGCAGACACCAGGCCGGAAGACATAATGGAAGATTTAACCGCGCTCGGGTACGAACCCGAGCATGTTAAGAAGATCTCCGCGAGGAAGGGCAGGCCAGGCTGCATCTTCTTCGCGTCGATGAAGCGGACTCCCAACCTGACCCCCGGCATATACGAAGTGGACGAGCTTCTGTGCATGCCGGGGGTGAAGTTCGAGCACTGGCGTGGGAGGAGGGGCCCAGCACAATGCCATAGATGCCAGGCATTCCGGCACTCCTCCCACAATTGCTTCCGTTGGCAGGCGTGCGTACGGTGCGGGGGTGAGCACTACGCGCGCGACTGCCCCCGCCCCCTAGAAGAACCGGCGACGTGCGCAAACTGTGGCGGAGCGCACACCGCCAACAACCCCCGCTGCGCAGTGTTCCGCGAGGAGGCGCGGAACAAGCGCGCGGGCACCACGGCTCTCACCACGAAGACCACGCCACGCGAAGAACCACCACCACGTGTTGTTGCGCCTAACAAGCCAACAACAACCCACCCGGAGAAGACATCCACCAATTCCCTAATGGCTGTCGCCAACGACCCGCCACCTCGCGGTGCCAGCCATGAGGGAAAGCACAAGAAGAAGAAGAAGAAGAAGAAAAAGCAACAAAAGGGACCGCGGAAGGGCGCACCCCAGCCGCCCGCCCCTACACCCGAAGAAGACGTCTCTCAGGCCAAAGCACCCCGTGCTAAGGCCGAGAGACAAAGACGGCAACACACACCTGCCTCGCTCCCACGTGCGAGCGAGACAGGCACGAAGAAGACAAGGACGGCGGCGGAGCTCGAGCTCATCGAGACCGCCCTCTGCACCCTGCAGGAAGTGCTCCAGGCGCTCAGGGAGGGAGTGGACCCCATCCCGCTTGTATTAGCGGGGGTGGGTAAACTCCTTGCCTGCCGCTAGGTAGCACTTCACTGTGCCCCCGATGCTGCCGCGACGCTCAGGCCCCGAGGGCCAACCTGGGCGCGCTATCATCTCGTCTCCCGAACGACTCGCTCACTGGGCTTCCCACCAGAGGGATTCACCCGGTGGGCTGAGGGCGAGTAGGGAGACAGAAGACTGGACTGACCATTTACCCCGAAGCAAGAAGAAGGTGCCACCCATATGGCACACACCCCGCGACCCAGCAGTGATGTACTGCTGGCGAAGGACTGCCGCGCAAAGGGGCCACCCGAGCCCGCAGGCGCGTCCGCGCCGGCACTAGTTGCCGCGCGAAGAAGAAGACGAGCGGCCGCTCATTCTCGATCGTGCGCTCGTAGAGTCAAGAACTCCTGAGGATGCTTCGTGTAGAAGCGAAACGCGTCGAAAATTCTTCCGGTTTGGATGCGTGGCGTTTGTGACGTCACGTCCGCTTAGCAGGAAAATTAGGCGGAATTGTCACTAGATATATTTTTATATTATTTAAGTGTTTTATTAAAATATTAATTTGATGTTTTCGTAAAATATTTTAAAAATATTTGTTATTATTGCATGAAAAGAGTTTACATATACTTTATATGTGAGATATAAAATCACAAATATACGATAGGAAAATAAAATTTGTAATGTAATCCGCATAGCAGGCGTTATTGCAAACCTAACAATATTAAAATTATAAGGTTGCGTCATCATTTACAAGTTTAAAACCAATTGCAAAATTGGTCTTGTTTGTAGTACAACGCAAGTGGTACTATAGATTTCGCTCCATCCCAATACGATGGTTAAAGAAGGATAGGAAAGATTCGAGTCATGACGTCATGTCATGTTAGCTCAATTGGTTAGAGCATACTCCGGCTCAAGGAGTGGATGGACGCGGGTTCGAATCCCGCACATGACTTAAATTTTTCCTATCGTATATTTGTGATTTTGTAATGTAATCCGCATAGCAGGCGTTATTGCAAACCTAACAATATTAAAATTATAAGGTTGCGTCATCATTTACAAGTTTAAAACCAATTGCAAAATTGGTCTTGTTTGTAGTACAACGCAAGTGGTACTATAGATTTCGCTCAATCCCAATACGATGGTTAAAGAAGGATAGGAAAGTTTCGAGTCATGACGTCATGTCATGTTAGCTCAATTGGTTAGAGCATACTCCGGCTCAAGGAGTGGATGGACGCGGGTTCGAATCCCGCACATGACTTAAATTTTTCCTAAGGTATATTTGTGATTTTGTAATGTAATCTGCATAGCAGGCGTTATTGCAAACATAACAATATTAAAATCATAAGGTTGCGTCATCATTTACAAGTTTAAAACCAATTGCAAAATTGGTCTTGTTTGTAGTACAACGCAAGTGGTACTATAGATTTCGCTCCAACCCAATACGATGGTTAAAGAAGGATAGGAAAGATTCGAGTCATGACGTCCTGTCATGTTAGCTCAATTGGTTAGAGCATACTCCGGCTCAAGGAGTGGATGGACGCGGGTTCGAATCCCGCGCATGACTTAAATTTTTCCTGTCGTATATTTGTGATTTTGTAATGTAATCCGCATAGCAGGCGTTATTGCAAACATAACAATATTAAAATTATAAGGTTGCGTCATCATTTACAAGTTTAAAACCAATTGCAAAATTGGTCTTGTTTGTAGTACAACGCAAGTGGTACTATAGATTTCGCTCCAACCCAATACGATGGTTAAAGAAGGATAGGAAAGATTCGAGTCATGATGTCATGTTAGCTCAATTGGTTAGAGCATACTCCGGCTCAAGGAGTGGATGGACGCGGGTTCGAATCCCGCGCATAACTTAAATTTTTCCTGTCGTATATTTGTGATTTTGTAATGTAATCCGCATAGCAGGCGTTATTGCAAACCTAACAATATTGAAAAAAAAAACATATTTTTGATAATTTTAAAATGTTATGGATTTCATTTAGCAATAAAAATACCATAACATACATACAGATTTGAACGGAGCCCTCGGTGCGCGAGCCCAACGCGCACTTGGCCTGTTTTTGTAGGTATGCTTTATGTTCATCTTAATTTCCCAGATCCCAGATATCAGAAAATAGATTTTTTTCCGGCAATCCGATGTCAAACAAGTACAAGTAAACTGACATTTGCAGGATACCTCACTGGACTCGTTTTTCTGTGGTTTTACTATGTTTTTCGTATAAAAGTTATTTGAGGGGTATAAAATCAAAATCCGCTATAATGCTTATGGACCAAATTTGAGTTAGTAGCACCGTTGGAAACCTCGTAAAAATTGCTTTTAAATGCTTGGCTAGTTTCGTACCAGAACCCGCTAAAACATACAGAAATCTGCCCACCAAAAATAGATTCAATATCAAAAGCCCCTATAACAGTGCATACCAGTAACAAAATCCTCCATAATTGAATCGACCAATAACAGCACCGCATTTGCGTCACGTGATCAACAAAACAGTATGGCGATTGTTGAGTGCCGGCGAAAACTTGTGTGTGGTTTTTTAACGAATTTAATGTGAAAATATGGATGAATTAGCCCAATTTGTTAAAAAATGTGATCCTAAACATGCTAGGAAACGACCACGCGATCCATCTTCATGGAAGCGTGAAGTGGAGCGCAAGAAACGGTATGTAAAACTTTGTCATTATTGTGTTCAAACTTCTTCCAAAAAAGTTTTATGCAAGATGCATCCAGCCCATTCTAAATTAGGTATTTCGCAGAGTGATTATTATTGTTTTATTTTTATTTCACTACATTGTGTTTTACTACTAATCCCAATAATTGTCGCGAAAAATTAAATTAAAAAGCAAAAAACGTAGTCCTGAAGCGATTCGTTACGATTCCCGCGTAATACTTATTCCTACCTACTGTGTTTGTCGTTTGTGTGCGTTTGTCGTTTGTGTACGTTTTGATTTTTATTAATAATATTTTTTTCAGCTACGAAGCCAAGAAATTGCCAACATTTCCAAGATGCGAGCACAATCAAAAGGCTTTTCGCTGTACCTTAATTACATGCCAAGATATAAGAAAGTTTCACAAAAACTTTTATAAATGTAAGACGAAACTTCAGCAAGATAATTTTATTCTGAGATGTTGCAGTATCAAGCAAGCGGTGAAGTCCAAGCCGAATAGCCAGAGGAAATTAGCCATAAAATATACTATATGCTCTAAAAACGGATTGCTTGTTCCCGTATGCCGAGACACATTTTTGAATGCTTTACAAATAAAAAAAGATCGGGTCCAAGGGGTAATGACCAGATTTTATAACAGCGAAGGCTCTCCCATTAAAGAAACAAGAGGAGGCGATCGAAAATCACATCTGTATGAAGCAAAAAAACTCTCAGTACAATGGTTTATAGAAAAACTTAAAGGGCAGGAAAGCCATTACTGCAGATCACAAACAAAAAGACTATACCTGCCAGCCGGATTGAATATTAGAAAAATGTGGCGGATCTATAATGACTCAAGAGATGCTGAACTAAAAGTAAAACAAAGTTTTTTTCGGAGTATATTTAACATGTACTATAACATCGGGTTCGGCACCCCGAGAACAGACGTATGTTCTACTTGTATATCGTTGCAGGAACAACTAAAAGTTGAAAAAGATGTAACGAAAAGAAACGAGTTAATGATTCAGAAAAGACTCCACAGTCTTAAATACAAGGCGTTTTACAGCATATTGAAGGAAGATAGCCAAGACACAAAAACGATAAGCTTTGACTGTCAAAAAAATCAGCCTCTGCCAAAATTGCCTGATCAATCTGCCTATTTCAGCAGGCAGTTTAATTTTTACCTTTGCTATTGCTATGCTATTTGCTACTTTGCTATAGTGGAAGGCAACTCGAAAGCTAAACTCGGAAAAGAAAACGTACATTCTTACTATTGGAATGAAACAACTCACCCCAAAGGAGGCAATGAAATTATAAGTGCGGTTTACCATTTTCTACAGAATGTAGAGATCTCAGAACATATAAAAGTTCTTCGTATAGTATGTGATGGTTGTTCGGGCCAAAATAAAAACACTGGTATGATCAGCATGCTAGGTAAATGGCTTTATGTTGAAGCCCCAAGACATTTAAAAAAAATTGAATTGATTTTTCCAATTTTTGGGCATTCGTTCATACCGCCTGATCGTGTGTTCGCTAAAATTGAAAAGACTGAAGACAAAAGAAGTTGTAACGTCTCCATCGGAATATGCAGCTGTGTTACAAGAACATGGATCATGCGTAGACCTAGCATCGATTCCAGTTTATGACTGGAAGACAGCTTATGCTTCCATCATTAAACCGACGACATCCTGGCACTTCCCGTTCATGAAATCGAAGCGCTTTTTTATCACTCGGACCATAACAGAAAATGTTTTAGTACAGGGTGAAGAGGCTTATAGAACGGAGCGAAACACAAAAAAGATAATAACGAAAAATAAAAAAATTATAATGATTGCTCCACAGGTTATTCAACCTAACACAATCGTACCAAAATCATCGAAATTGAACGATGTTTATGGCCTCCTTAGAAAACATTTTGGGGATGAATGGAAAAATTTGGAGTGTTTGCAATATTACAAAGATTTGGAGGGCATTGGGAATAATGATTCTCAAGATAACGAACGCGACGATGATGAATGTAATGGTTTATGTGAGCAAGGCTTTGAAGAAGTTGCCATAAATGTATAAAGTAGTAGCTATCTGCGCATTGATTATTAGTGTTAAGCTCGTATTGATTATTAGTGATAACTCATTTATTAATAAATAATTGCCATTGAAAATATCCGATGTTTTTATTTTACGTAAGTACCTACCTAGTTACATAGAACTAATCCAACTCATCTGGCCCTAATAAATTTTGCATAACGCCACTACTTAATTAATTTTAATAATTAACTTTACTTAAAATATCCACCCGAAGTTTTATTCTTGGTTGCAAAACCCGCCAAAATATGACAATTCATTTTCAAAACCCGCTATAACGGCAGGTTAATTTCAATTTCCTCTAAAAAGAATTTTTAAATGCTTTTAACGGTTTCATAGCTTTATATTTTTTCTTTGCCCAGCTTAAATTAGTTTTGCCATGTCATAAACTAAATGATTAGCATAAAAAAATCCCAGTTAGTTGTATTGATTAAGCTTAAACAATTTTTTGTATCCTGTGATATTTTTGAAAAATACGTTTTGGTGGGTTTTGATACTATACCCCTCATTTAATCCTCAGTTTTATTAATTTTTTTATAGGTTTTTTTCAATACCTAATATAAGAATCACGATTTTTTTAAGAACTCGTCGCTGATACGACTTCTCCGTCGGCCATTTAGCCAATACTATTTGGCGCCTAACACGTTATAACCTGCAGTTTTATAATATCGCCACTAGATGGAAGTATTATAGCACGTATTATATTGTGCAAACAAACATTAAAACCAAAATACATCGAACCCGTCAAATTGAAAATCTAAATTATATCCTTGTTTGGAAGTCAATTAAAAACGTATTTAATCTCATAACTATCATAAAAATAAACACGCGTATTCAGAACTCGAACCAGATGATTTTGCAGAACAGTAAATTCTTTTATATTTTATCTTTTTCAATAAGTTAGTTGCAATGAAGTTGCTATTTGCTTAATCTTTATCTGGTTCTGGCCCCCTTGAAGTCGATCAGTTATATATATTGGTTTACATCCTCGTTAACAGCAGCAGAATTAGAAACTTTTGATCTTATAATGTAACGCTTAGTTCGTTAATGGTTTAGTATATTTAAGTATTATTAGAAGTTTTGTTAAACACTATAGCGTGATGAACGAAAATCATATAACGGGTGGTTAAATTGTTGCCGATGTTGAATATGAACCACACCTAAACGCCAAGTTTTTTTCCGAATTTTATTTGACATTTCTCTATTTCAGACTTACTCAATTTGAACCATGGAGAGATACACAATCCAACAACGTTAAAGTTATCCAGACTTATTATGAAAATGGGCGTTCAAATCAAAATGCATATCGTGCACTTCGTGATTTTTTTGGTCAATTTGATCGTCCAAATGTGCGTACAATCGCAAAAATCGTGGAAAAATTCGAACAAACCGGGTCTGTAGAAGATGTGAGAACACCAGTGCATGCTCGTACAGCTCGTACTGCAGAAAATATTGCTGCTGTTCGCGATAGTGTGGCTGAAGAGCCGTCCACCTCAACTCGTCGTCGTGCCCAACAATTGCACCTCTCACGCTCGTCGTTGATGAACATTATGCATAAAGACTTGCATTTACACGCTAACAAGGTGCAATTGGCTCAAGAACTAAAGCCTCTTGACCATTCCAAACGTCGTGAATGGGCAGAATGGTGGCAAGAAATGGCAACAGTGGATGATCAATTTTCGTAGAAAATCATCTTCAGTGATGAGGCACATTTTCACCTCAGTGGATTCGTCAATAAACAGAATTGCCGCATTTGAGCGAATGAGAATCCAAGAGTGATTGTCGAAAAACCAATGCACCCACAAAGAGTGACTGTTTGGTGCGGTTTATGGGCTGGCGGCATCATCGGGCCGTATTTTTTCCAAAATGAGGCCGGTCAGGCAGTTACTGTGAATGGTGTTCGATATCGTGAGATGATAACGAACTTTTTATGGCCCGAATTGGAAGATATGGATGTGGACAATATGTGGTTTCAGCAGGACGGTGCCACTTGCCACACAGCTAACGAAACAATGGCTCTTTTACGCAACGAATTCAATGGCCGTGTTATCTCACGTAATGGCGATGTCAATTGGCCGCCAAGATTTGTCACCGTTGGACTTTTTTCTTTGGGGTTATTTGAAAGAAAAGGTGTACGTCGATAAGCCAGCAACAATTCAAGAGCTAAAGGATGAAATAATTCGGCACATTAACGGCATAGAACCTCCATTATGCCTCAGGGTCATCGAAAATTTGGACCATCGGATGGAGGTGTGCCGCCGTGGTCGCGGCGCCCATTTGACCGATATTTTATTCCATACATAATTGAGTAATACCAATATATCATAATAAAATAAAATTACAATAATTTCCTAAATAGTTTGTGTTTTATTCAAAATCAACATCGGCCCTTGAAATTTAACCACCCGTTATTATAAATTATTGGAGCACAAAATCTCCCGTGCGGGAACCGAAGCCGCTTCCTCCGATTTTGAGCCTAATCCACTCCACTCGGCATCCGGCGCTAAATCGGAGGACGCCGACACGATTCCCGCCCGGTACATAAAATTTTGTGCTCCAATAATTTGTATAATATTATTTAATGTACTTAAGATAATATCTATCTTACCAGTGGAAAGTCAATCCAGAAATGTTAAGTTCGCTGCGACTTTTACAACCGATTACACTGCACCCAACCATGTTGCTTATAGTTGCAACTTCGAATTATCAAAGCAACATTTTATATTGTTAGAGCATGATTTACTTCAAGAAACGTAAGAACTACAATATATTGAACAAAAATGTGGGTCTTAATAAAATAGTTTATTATTTTTGCTCGCTAAAAGTTTTATGTTCACATTTTTATTAAGTACGCAATTCAAATAAAATCACATAAAATATATTTATGGCAAACTTCAATAAAACAAGTTGTGTGAAAAAATGTTGTTACGCACGGTCACACCTCGGAAATGATAACAATAATCGTGTTTCGTGTTATTATATCCATTTACGTAAACGCTATTTAATTATTTTTTTTCAACAATATTTATCATCGATAGCTATAACGTCAACTGTTGAATAAATCTCTCCCCATTAGGGGGTTTGCCATAATCTCCATGCTTAGCAGGCGTTTTGGCTATCGCAAGTTTGGCGGCAGTTTTTCAAAAGACTGCTTCTAATATTTTTCTAGTAATTCGTCAAAAGTACAGTACTACACCCTGAGACATAGAGTAGGTAAGTATCAACAATCGCTTAATTAAGTGATGATAAAACCGTTGACGCAATTATCGTTCGTTTTACTTTACTAACGTATAGGTGGGTACAGAACATCGATATAAGGCAGTGTTGGAGTTCGTACTATAATTATACTATTTGTACCATTATTTCATGGTGTGTAGTATAGGAATGTCACTATACTACGCGAAAATACTATAACAATTTTATACCCTGGTCGACCAACTTGTATTATAGATGAGCCCTATTTACTTTTTAATTAGATATTAAAAGGTAATACCCACATAATAATATCGGCATGGGAGAAACTAATCGCTTGGTATGAAATCTGAAAAAATAAAAGAAATCAAAAATTTACGAATTTCCAGCTTTGAGTATCCAGCAAAGTTAACTTGGCGAAAACTTAATCAAGAAATATACTTGCAACTTGGAGCGTGTTGATTTAACTCCATGATACCCTGTTTTGCGATGGGTACTGGAAGAGAATGAGAGAAAGGAAATCTATATCTGAAAAGAATTAATGCCGTTGACAACATTTTACGTCATGTCAATTCTAAGCACCAAGTTCCGATTGACGAATTAGCCGAGATCGAACTTGCCAGAACTTGATTAATATGCCTGGATTTCATGCATACTTTTATCGCGAATTAATAAAACACAATATTATTTACGATTAACGAATGCATTTTTAATATAATTCTAAACAACAAACCCCGCATAAACAAAGGTATATTTACGATATAAAAAAACATGTAATGTCAATCGTGGTATAATTTTGGAACAATAGTATAATTTAATTTTACAAGTAGTATACTTTTTTGAGGATCTGAATCCAACCCTGATATAGGGTAGATAATTGTGATAAAGAGCATTTGACGATCGTTTTTAACCCTAGCTTTCTAACCTTAATTTCGAGTTCCGTTATCACCAACCATTCGTAAATTTTAGCACGAAATAAAACATTAATATTTATATAATTAATTTTATTTTAACACAAACCAACCATAATTAGCAGTTTTAGTTTTCTCTTAATTAAATAACATAACCTGTTTTAGAAATGAGCTTCACTGAGCAATGATTGCTCATAGAAACAATAGGCACCACGCAAATCGCTTTTTTGCAGCCCTTGCAGAATTGGTGCTCATTCGAAGTTTTTTGTCGACACAAATTGTAAGTTTTAAAAACTTCTTAACTAAGACCTTCTCAAGTCATCAATTTTCAAGATCTTCGCGATGATCTACTTTCGTTGCAAAGTTCAGTTTGATATCACTTCTGCAGCCACGGCTTCAACAGTTCGTTTACCATAACTATCCAAAAGGCCTTCTTTTCATGGCTTATTTTCATTTTCTATCGCCCTCGATACTAAAGATAGATTTTCGTAAAATAAGTATCGTGGCCATCAATTAATCTTATAGCTGGTACTCATGATCAAGCACATCTGGTTTACAGTACCCCTTTGTCGAGTTGTAGAATTCAATTATTTCGGGCTTTTTAATCGTTATTGATGGTAGGTTGATCATGTATGGTGGAAAGAAAGTAAACATCCTAATTTTAGTTCGGTTTATAAAACACTAAAGTAATTTCTTTATTGAAACCGATCATCAAATGATCTTAAACACTACAAAAAAAATGCCATTGGTTTGCTTTAACATTTGCTTGTTCAAAGGCTTCCAGGCTTCCAAACTGGTAATGTGGTACCTGCTCTTTATATGAAACAGTATTTGACTTAGATTTCCGAATTTCGGCGATAAACATATTGTGGTATACTGTTCTACAATCTTCAAGTGCAACCGTCGCAACATGACCGGTTTTCGCTACGAACGTAGGCACCGTTGGATTCCGCATTTGGTTTCCGACGATCATAAGTCCGCTCGCGTCAGATGATATAAGAAAACTTCTCAAAACTTCAACCGAGAAAAATCAAATCACGTCTTTAACATTATCAGTGGAGAATCTTGAATATAGGTCTACGATCCTGATTACAAACAGCACTCCACAATCTGGGTCTTCCAAGAGGAGCGATCTCGAAGCACTTCAAAGTACATGTACTTTGAAGTGCTTCGAGATCGCACAATTTCGTTCGGCTTTGGCTCCTCTTGGAAGACCCAGATTGTGGAGTGCTGTTTGTAATCAGGATCGTAGACCTATATTCAAGATTCTCCACTGATAATGTTAAAGACGTGATTTGATTTTTCTCGGTTGAAGTTTTGAGAAGTTTTCTTATATCATCTGACGCGAGCGGACTTATGATCGTCGGAAACCAAATGCGGAATCCAACGGTTTCTCACAACAAGCACCTCATGCAAGATCTTTTGAATGGTTGTCCTTGAAATTCTTATTAATGCTTTTATCTCCCAATATGTCACATGACGATATGCGAGGATTAGTTGTCTCACAGCAATAATGCTATCTGCAGTTAAGGCGGAGTTTGGACGGCCTTCACGAGATTTACCACTTAGACTGGAAAATCCACGCTGGAATTCTAAATACCAGCATTCGAAAGTCCGCAGACGTGCAACTTTATCATACAACACCGATGTTAACTCTTCGAAACACTAAAGCCGTGTTAGGGCCTAAGGTATCTTCAGAAGTTCCAGAAAATGATTGCATGATATTAAAAAATTTGACTTTTTTATTCCTAACATAACTACTTATATTTGCTTAATAATAATGGGTTACTTCGACGATCTTTGCGGAGAGAAGTAGAACAAATAGGCATAGAAAATCGCATAAACTATACAACATGCACCACTTTTTTAAGACTTCAATAAAATATCAGTATTACAGTATATGGGCACTAAATTGAAAAGCAATAATTTAGGAATGATTTGGCATATTTATTTGCTGAATTAAACATAACAATTATATACAAGGTTAGTTTTTTTTAACTAAGGTGGGCCGTTTTGTAATGACATTGCTTGACAAGATGCCCCAGTTTAGTTACAAAATGCCCCATGGTAAAAGAACAAACGCTTCTTCAAAAATTAAAAAAAAGAAAGTGAAAATAGTCTAACTTAGATCACCGTTTTAATCACGCATTTTAATTTATCTGTCTCACTTGAATCTATTTTTTCTTCCTAATAGCTTCTCTTCTAGCTTTTTTAACACAGTTATTACACAGTGGTTTATACATCGTATAGAATTCGTGCAGCCAAAAAGAGCATGAGGAATACTTTATCCAGTCCTCAGTCGATGTCGTTATAAAGTAATTTTCTGAGCATTCTAAACATCTGTTCTCTTCATCTTCTTCGAATATCTCTTCATCAAAACTTTCTTTCTTGTCTTCGTCTTCACTTTCGCTATCTGATAATTTAATTGTACGTTTTTTTTTATTTGCTTTAGTATTTGCTGGCCTTTTTCCTGTTATAGCCTTCAATACAGCGTTCTTTTTGTCAATTTTTAAGGCGTTTTAAATATTTTTGTGCGTTTCTTCTTTTCTGCCATCATTTTCGTTTTTGTATATTTTCTGGCGATGTCAGGATAACAGCCCTTTGTTTTTTCTTAAAAACCATGGTGGGCAGTTTTGGTACAGGATAGATTTCAGCCAAAACTTTAGTTGGTGTTTTTTCAGGGTTCTTGGAACCGATAGCTGTTCCGATGATGATTCTATGTTAATTTGCTGTTCTTCGTTATCTGTAGTTGTGGTTACTTGGTGCATGCTGTCTGCCATACGGCAGACAGCATGCACCAAGTCATCAAAAGTTATCAAGTAAACCAACGATACTTCAACAGAGTTTATATCTTGTTGCACTGGATTATTTCCAACGAGTCTGTAGAACTAATAACTCCCACGTTTTGTTAATTTGATATGAAGTCCTGTTCACGCAAGGCATCAAATAATGCAAAGTAATGGTCAGGTCAAACTCCGATTGATACGCTTGCCGCTTTACCCCAAATTTTTGCCAACAAATTTTGATACATCGTACTGAGTAAGCTTCTTACTAAGCAAAATAAACTTTGAAAGGTTTTTTTTTATAAGCCTGATAGGTTAGCCTTTGACTACTATCTCACCTGATGGTAGGTGATGATGTGGTCGAAGATGTTGTTCAGGCTAACCTAGAAGTACTGGCTCTCAAGGACAGCTGCCGGAACACACCGTGGTGGTAGCTAGCCAGGCGCGCATTCGCAAAATGCTGAAAATGAGCATAGCTCCCTCCATAGCTTGTCTATAAGGGCCACAGTTAAGGACCACGTCTCAGTGCCATAAGTCATCACTGGCAAGACACACTGATTTTCCATACCTGTCTGAAATCCACGACCCTTTCTATTCATTATACTTATATTCTAATCTCTCTCTTCTTTCTTTTATGCTCCCATCTACCCTGAGTAGGTAGGTAGGTGACAATAACAATATTAAAATCTTATCTGAAGCCGAATTCAGTACATATGTACTGGATTCGGCAGGAAATAGAAGTAATTTCAACCAAATACAAGAAAACTAAAACATTGTTCTAGGTAAGTTTATAAATGAAAACAATAATAAATATGATATTTTATTGAGCAAATATAATTTGTTCGTGACATAGTTAAATATATTTTGAATTTATTTATGTTCATACAATACTTTAGGTAATAACCTCTTTTAAATCTTATTTTATGTAATATCCTTGTAAAGTATCGAACTAGAAGATTCAAAAAACGGAGCAAATTAAAAAAGTGGTAGTTACAATACTTTAATTGGTGAAACTTCCGTGATGATTTAATCGAAACTATCGTTTTCGATTATTTTCAATTTTAAATGGTAACTTTATCATTGTCATTATCGAAAATATATATTACGATTATTTACGTAGATTTCAATCATTTAAATTTCAAATTATGTCGCAGTTTTATTACTTTATACAAATCTTTTTAATTGAATCAGACAGTTTTGATTATGACTATAGTTATATTTTAACTTCGTCTATGTTAAAAAAAAATGTTTTTCGTTGATTTTTTTTGGTGTGTTATATTTGTGTTATTAATATTTATATCTATTTTTGGACGCATATACGATTGTTTTTTTTTATTATTTCAGGTTTACCTATTATTTATTACAAATTTCTAAACCGGATTTTTCAGGCGCTAGAGACAATGGTTGATGATAAACTTTCGTCAGATAGATTCAGACCTTGGTCACTGGACTATATACCGCTATAAGTTTTTCACATTTAGAAGCACCTGCAGCCATAATTGATAGCGACAACAACTCTGTAATTCTGGAAAGTAATCAAGAAACTCTCATGCCATCTCCCATACAACCAACTTTTTCACTACCATCAGGTAGTGAAAGCCCTTGTCTCTAGCTTTAGATTCTCCACACTTCTCAACAAACTAACATGGTGAGATAAATAATCTATGCCTCTGAACATACAGAAAACTCCAATGCATTTCAAAAGCGTTTGGGAGAAACCAGTACTGACAACTATTCCACAGAGAGAAATGAAATTTTTGTAAGTGATCTGATTCATTCCCACATAATTCCGCAAAAAGATGGTCTTGCTCCGATTCAAAGTATCACTTCACTTGCAACGATTTCAGATAGTGGTTCTACATCTTCACCCCATCCATAAACAAATGAGAACATCATTAATGTAGTCGAACCCAAAAAATACTACTCGTCAGATCTCACTGAAATTTATATGGGTATATGTTTCTATGGGTCGCAAACCGGGATTCCGGATATGAAAAATACCGCTATACCGGGCTAAATGAAGGAACTATGAATTTTAAAGGGCCTATAGTATACCAGTTTTGAAAAATTAAATAGTTATTAAAATTTAATTATTAACTTTTAACTATCATTATAACTATTAATAAAAAACAAAGCATTGTAATTCTTCAGTTCAAACAAAATGAAAACCGCCCGTATTTCATAATTCCAATTATACTATGCGAGAGGCAGTTCAGTTTAAAAAAAAAATTAGACGCCATTATCTATCAGCAAAATGCTGATAGATATGTTTCGATCGTGCGCTCGTAGAGTCAAGACCTCCTGAGGATGCTTCGTTTAGAAGCGAAACGCGTCGAATACTCTTCCGGTTTGGCTGCGTGGCGTTTGTGACGTCACGTCAGCTTAACAAGAAATTAGGCGGAATCGTTACTAGATATATATCATTTTTATAAAGATTTTTAAGTGTTTTATTAAATAATTAATTAAATGTTTTCAATACTTTTAAAATATTTGTTATTATTCCTTACTTTCATTTATGGTGTCTAATGTAAGGAGTATAATGTATCATATATGTTTGTGTCTTTTAAACGGTAACAAGAGAAGAACCGCCAGCAGTCATTTTGCCTGCCCCCGTGCCCACACCTGCCCCAGTGCCCAGGCATGCCCCTGTGCTTACATATGCCCCGGTGCCCACACATGGCCTAGTGCCCATGTATGCCCCGGTGCCCACGCATGACCCCGCACCTACTCATGCCCCCGTGCCAACGCATTTCTCTGTGCCCACGCATGCCTCCGTGCCCACGCCTGCCCCAGTGCCCACGCCTGCTCCCTCTCAGACTCGTCCGCAAACCACTGGTACCTATATTTTTTTTTGTGTAAACCTAGATAATGTGATGAACAAGACACTACTTGGTGGAAAGAGACAACACCCGCCCATGACTTTTGCAATGGTACACAGAACTTTGAGCTAACAAAGTCCAGTGCATCACTGATTAGGCACACATTAGTCCAGTAATTTCGCTAGCTACGGTACCCGTTAAACCGGAATACAGCAATGTTACCACACCAACCATATACCTATGTATATAGAGACCTATCACCAAGTAACATTGATGTGTATGAGTTAAATGGCAATTTATTTATCATGTGTCTTTTGTTTATAGCTCAGGCCACTGTTCCCCTGTGGGCGCTGAAGTTGGAGGAGAGGCGGATTGCAGCGCAGGAGCAATAGGCGCGGGCATCCGAGCAAATGGCGCAAATGCTGGGGGTGATCGTTGGCCACTTGCAGCGCATAGAGGCGTACATGGAGGCTGCACACAGAAGGCACTAATTTTTAACGCCTGATTAGCGATGATGCTGCCTAAGATGGTGCACACAGATTTAGATCAACAGCTTTGCTAGCAGCGGCTATGGGCCTACTGCTTGCGGCGAAGATATACAAAACGCAAAAAGATAAATCACGAACGAGTTTCTTACATTTACCACTGACAGTGCTGAAATCACCTATGCACTCAGAAAACCAACATCAATAGTCATGCCCGATTGTCACTTGGCGCTACAAAATCTAGCAGACATAATTATATAAGGTAACGGTGACATGTAATAGGAGCCACAGTTCCTATCAGGGTAATAATAGAGCAGTTATTCTTGTCAAGGAAAGGAGTGAAAAAGAATATAACAGACGTTGCATAGATCTGTAAGCCCACAGCAAAGGAAGCACAGAATCTGTTGCGTGTCTACACTGAGAAACAACTACAAAATCTATGGAACAAGAAGTCCGACTAAATATGCGGTGTCCTTCCTGATATAAAACAAAAAAGAATCTAACAATCTACTCAAGCTCACGAGGGCAGATCTCCATGTGATGATTGGGATCAATACTAGCCATTGTGATCTATACTATCACTACACCGCTAGTGACATTACTACTGAGCGTTTCCGTGTTTCGGAGGGCACGTTAAGCCGTCGGTCCCGGTTGTCGTCTTAGGATGGCAGTCGTTATAGCATGGTGGTAGGGCAAATTGCGAATGCACGCCTGGCTAGCTACCACCCTCAAGTATATGATCTGTCGCCAAGCACCTAACGGTGTGTTCCGGCAGCTGTCCTTGAGAGCCAATACTTCTAGGTTGGCCTGAACAACATCTTCGACAACATCATCACTTACCATCAGGTGAGATAGTGGTCAACAAAAAAAGCTAGTTCGATTACATCCACAGAGAAGAACCAGCAAGAAACTCTTGTGGAGAATCTTAAAATGTTTAACAAAAATTCCATAATATTATCGTACACTAGAATACATTCTTCAATTTTATTATTCTGATAGAATACTAAGTTACAAATTAGAGATACAATGATATACAATAAAAAATAATATAATATAAAGGCGAAGGTTTGTCGTATGTCTATTGCGCCTTCACGCTGAAACGCTTGAACGGATTTCCATGAAATTTGGAATTAAGATGGCTTATATCCTGGAATAGCACATAGGCTACTTATCACTATCATTACCTCGCGGATGACACCGCGGATCGCAGTTAGTAGCATTTAATCATACAAAAGAATTATTTAAAAAAAAACCTGACACGTCGCACATCAAAATCGGTGTGTGTTGTGTAGGCTGTAGAGGGTCACAAAGAATTAAGCCATACTCTCAAAAAACATTACTCTAGTTAAAATCTAGTGAAAAAGTCAGTGAAACATTGTTTAAACATCTTAAAATGATTTTACCAATATGTACATAAGCTACATAAAATGACTTTTGTGACTTCGTTTTTTCTTCTGCTAATTTCGTTTTATTATGTTCCTATTAATATTATCATCATATTATATGTCCTTCTAAAGGATTTCCTTCTAGTGTAATAAAAAGTTACACAAGACCACACAGTGACTGTTTTGCCTGCCTTGATCGGAGTGCACAGTGCATCAACCTGTAAAAAAAACAAACAAAATCAGATATATTTAAAGAGTCATGAAACGGCAATGTTTGATACACTCTTGTTGTATTGCACTATTTTACCTATGTGAGGTGTCGATCGGACCACAACCTTTCCACAACACCTTACCTTTCCCCATCTAAGTTTTGGTGGTTCCGCCGCTCATGTGCAGTATCTCTGGCTGTTGTGACCGGTCATTTAGAATTTCTTCATCATCAATGGCGAAGCGTTGGTCATGCACAAAGTTATGCAAGACCGCACACGCATTGACTATTTTCCCTGCCTTGACGAGTGCATAGTGCATGACCCTATTTAAAAAAGTAGTAATTTAAAAGGCATATAAGTTCAAGTAAAAGTAAAACTCTGCTGGAAGTTTTGGATATGATGTTGTGATGGTAGGAAGAGCACAAACTACTTACCTGTGTGCCAAGAGACAACGGAAACGAGTTCTCAGCACACCAATACAACGCTGTACCACATTCCGTGTGCGAACATGCTTGTAGGTGTATAATTCTTCAGGCGAGTTTGGCACAGCGTTGAGGATTGGTGTCATCATCCATGGTCGCTGTGCATAGCCCGAATCACCTGTGGTGTTTTGATACATTATTCATTTAATCACTTATGAATGGTTGGTATGATTATGTATATATATGTGTATCTGTGCAACCAATGGTCCTTAAATTTGTTTACTTACCTAAAAGCCAACACCTTTCCCCTTCAGCATTAATGTCTTGCATCAGAGCCTTTACTTGGCTATTATTCCAGACATGAGAGTCATGGCTAAATCTAAACAAACAAATGGTTTTTTAGTAAGTAGGTTTATAAAAACATGTCTTGTGATATACCTTACCTACATCAAAACTCATAACATACAATTAGGACATTCAATGAATGGTATTGCTTCCTATTGTAGTAGGCCTCTTCATCTTCACTGGGACGAATGATTGCAACATGAGTGCCATCAATGCATCCCACCACGCCAGGAAATGCATGCTTATCCATGAATTTGCAACGAGAAGTTCTAGTTTATTATCAGTACTACTATTTTATATGAAAGCATTTTATAGTATCTTGATCTTTAAATGTACATGTAATGATGTGAACACATGCCTTTTGCTCTGATGCATATGCTTATTAAGTATATGAAAACTAAAAGTAGATACAAATATATAAATTACAAAATTCACCTCCTTGTGATAGCCTCACGCTCCACCATAGTCATAGGAAACTTTATATATTTGGCCTGAATCTCTGGGTTATTCAGGGCTTTGGTGACTTCTCTTAGACAGTGACACAGAGGCTTGTGACAGGCCTAGGTGGTAATAGGCACCAATGTTCTTTTCATAGCAGCCGTTGGCATAAAATGCTAGTGCTGCCAATATCTGCAAGACAGTATCAACGTCATATTTAGCAACATCAAAAACTGTACATTATTTGAAAAGGAATCTAACTAAGGTACCTTAATCACTGGCCGTACAGCGCTAGAGCGCTGTTTTACCGGCAAAAGCGAAATTAAATCTTCGCAGAGTTGTTCGAAATCGGCTTTTCGTAGATGGTAATGCCCGACAAATTCCTTCTTAGGAAACAATAGAGGCTTGCTAGCCTGCCTGATTACCCTGCGCTCAATGATCAACAGCCTTTTAAGGCGTTCTTCCCCTGCAGCTGCCAACAACATAGCTCGAGCAATATTGCTACCTGAAATCAAAGATTAATATCGAAATTGAATAGTAGACTCAAGCTAGCATGAATAATAAGCAAATATATCAAAGCAATATTATTGAAACAAAGAAAAATCCTGTTCGACTTTCACAAGTGTTAATTAACACGAAAGTCCAAATTTCCGCAGAATGAGTGGCTGAAATCGGAAAAAAGCAAGTGATTATTTTCAATAAATTAATATGGATCTTTGAATTTGCAATTAAAATAAGAAAATCTCTATCTCAACGCAAACTCGCAATAAAGCTCACTTCTTCATTTGACGTTTCGTAGTGGTCTTGAAGCTGTCATTAGAGTTACATAATACCAATTTTACGTCAAAAGTCCCTAGTTTCGTTCATTCTCTCGTCTTCAGAAAGTCGGGTAATGGTCATATCGGTTATTTCAAAAATTTATGTCCACTCTGGCGTTCACGAAGACCACCCAGAGTTACATAATAGCTCTGCTGGTGGTTAAAGGGATTCTATAAGAATCAACAGTACATATCCTGTCTCTTTTACGTTTTCCGAGATTGATGTTAGGGCTATATGGCTACCATTTGTGCCTACGAAGGATCACATATTTGTCTTGACAAATTTGCATGACAAATATTTGTCTTACAGAAAGCATAGAGTACTCATTATATAGCTGTTCTGTGGGATATATATAGGACTTCTTAGTCATTACTTTAAGCACCGCTCTCTGGGCTCTCTCTAGTAGAATCAGATTCGTTGGAAAGCAGGCCACCCGATACTATAATGCAATATGACTGCTCACTGGTTCAATCAATCTACCATTTTAAGATTTGACGTGATGCTGCATTTCTTAATTTTTTGAAAACAATTATCATTTTTGTTACTCTCAGTATCAGTGCCTTTAAATGTATGTTCCAATTTAAAGTGCAGTCAACATATACACCTAAGTAATTAATTTCATTAGTCCGATCAATACAGAGACACGTACAGTTAGTATTTCGTGCAGCAGAAGTACATGTATGTGCTTTGATACTGATTGAAGTTAGTGCTGGTTGAGAGGACATGGTAGGAGAAAAAGCAATGTACTTAGTTTTTTCTATATTAAGTGTAAGAAAATTGACATTCAACCATGTCATTAGTATGACATTGCTACATACATAAATTCGTCTAACTTGTACGTTTTAGGGTTGTCTGAAACAAAGTGGGACAGAAACGGTCATTTTGATATTGAAACAAGCCTCATATTTCTCTATTTTGGTTGTAAGATCACAAGAGGTCAACATTTAATCAAATCAGCAAAACAACATCTGATCTCTTGGTCACCGGTATCTGAGAAAATTGTCACAGCTACGTTCGCATTTGGAGTCTTTAAGTCACGATTATTCAAGTATATGCTCCAACCAATGGCAATGATAGAAATATAAAAGACATTTGGTACGAACAGCTGGGAAAAAGAATAAACAGAACCGTCTACGATTGAGATAGTCACTTTTTCGTCGTTTTGGGGGATTTCAATGCCCGAAACGGTTCATCAGATAAGGACTACGAAAAAGTACATAGGTCCCTATGCAATGGGTATAGTAAATGAGAATGGTAAATAGCTCCTTCGACAATGTAAGCGATACAATTGAGTAGTCGGAGGGTCCCTCTTTGATTACGGAGAAGAGGAAAAATACACGTGGAATCATCCAAACGGCAATATACACCAGATTGAGCATGTTCTTATACCCCGTAAATATGTAAATTCACTTGCCGACGTTAGAAATCACAGTCTATGTTCAAATTAAGAGCAAATAAATGAATGTAAATATTAGAGCAGCTACCACAAACAGTGATAGCAACATTTATCGATGACAAAATTGCATCCATAGGGATGATGCAATTAAATAAGAACGGAGAGTTAATAGTGGCTTATAAGTTAATGACTTTATTGTTTTGCAAAGTAGTTCTCAGTATTATCTATATATTATGGTCAAAAGTTCGGAGGTAATAAAAAAACAGACGTATTCAATAACTCCCTTTTTTTAAGTCGGTAAAAAACAAATGATTACGCTCAATTCTTAAAGGACAGACACTCAATGACTCATAGTACGATAATGTGTTGGAATGACTTCAATAGTGCAGAACTACAAAAAATGTTTCCGCTTATTTTTCGTTATTGTGACGGAACAAGCACGATGCCCACCTGATGTTAAGCGGTATCCTCTGTCTCTAACAGATGCATTTCATCACAAGTGGCGACCTGCACTGCGCCCATCACCTAGAGACATAGTTGTTAAGTCTCATTTTGCCTGTAATTTTACTGATGGGTATTGACAAAAAGCCGTCCATCGAGCATTACTGGAAGATGAACCCTCTTTACTACACCCCATTGTTTCGCGAAATATTTATGTCACAACAGATTAGCATCGCTTTTATGATGTTGCAATTTTGAGAACACCCAGCCCGATAATAACGATATTTTGTACAAAATACAGCCCCATCACATGATTATGAAATTTCGCGTATTATATATCCCAGGCAATAGCTCGTAGTCGACGAATCTCAAATAAATCATCCAGGAAGATTACGTATTAGCTAAAGCTAGTAAATACGGGATCAAAATATACAAAATGTGCTCTGCAAACAGCTATCAATTGATCAACGACGGCTTTTTAGGGCCTTGACAAACCAGGTACAGTTGTTATGTAGTTATGTCAGCCACTTCTAAATGAAGGAAACTAATAGTTCCTGATAATTACTATACGAGCCTTGGGTTAGCGAAATACCATATAACTGATTTATGTGGTACACTCCGAATAAAACAAACGCGGTTTGCGGCTACAAGTTTTGCAGTATACAATGCGCGTGTTTACAATGGCAGCTTGAAATATGAGATCATATGCAATTTTCTTATAACAAAGTTATTACAATTTTATAAGAAAAACTTTTAACAGTTGTTTGTCTCACTAGCGTACGCTGACACGGTAGTATCAGTGCATCGGTGGAGACCCTGGGTCTTCCACAGAATCCTTAAAAGCTATTAAATTATTGCACCAAATGAAAATAAATGAAATTGCGTCAAAAAAACTGTTTGCGCCCTTAGTTTCGCCGAAATGGACAATAGAAAAAGGTTAGATTTTGATTTTATTGGCACAAACTGTATAGGATTCGTGAATTGAGGCAATAACGTGGATAATGAACAATTAGCTAAAGACGTACTTGTTTTTCTGCTGACATGTGCAAACGGGTCCTGGAAAATTCATTTAGGATATTTTTTGATTAACAGTATAAGCGCAAAACAGAAAGGTAATTTGGTTACTACTTGTATACAATTATTAACCGAGGATTGTGGCATCGATGTTATTTCAGTAACATTTGATGGTTGTTCAACAAATTTTTCAAAATTTTCCGTTGTTTCAACACAAGATTTTTTATTTTAGATATAGTTTTCAATGCAAGTCTTTACCCATTATAAACAGGCAATTACTTCGGCTCGTCTTTAGAATTAGTGTACACCACATTGTACATTCATTCTTTTTTTTACAAATAGATATAGTTATCTTGAATAATTTCACGAAATTTTTAGTTACGGAAATCAATAGTTTTGGAGAAATAAATTATTGTAGTTTTAATTTTAACCTTGATTACCTAGTAGAAGTGCAATATACTCAATATTGCACTTCTACTAGGTACACATAGCTTAATGGATACAAAATACTCGTCTGACCGTTCCTGACCGCGAATTATTTAGATGCCTTAGATCAGGGCGAATGGTGTGACAGAACCGAATCAGAGACCTTCCAAGCAGTCTTGTCTGCCCTACCCCTAGTGTGTTTTTTATAAGCCGGAGACGCGGAGGGGGAGCGGCGCAAGTCTACTGCAAAGGTGTAGCGAGTACGCTGCGATAAGGTTGCGAGAAGACTAAAGGTCATGGCACATTATGCAAGCACCGTAACGGCACCGCTCCAACCCAGCAATTAACTTGTCATTTAAATTTGGACATTAAATCGTATGTCGTATGATATATTTCATAACGTCAATACAAAAAGCCAACGGCGGGTTGTCAGCGCGCGGCTCTTTACCTAACAACTTGAGTTGTTAGGTAGAGGCCAGCGCGCTTCAAGCGTGCGGATCGCGTGCTTACAGCCCGCCGACTGCGAGCCGCCCGCCAGGTGCCAGCGAGCGAAACACGCCGCTTCGTCGCCCGCGCACCACCCCGTCGCCCCCTCACTCGTTGTATCCTGCAGTCCCGAATCACATTCAAGACGGTCACTACGCTTTGCTACGGTTTACTTTGATAAAATGAATAAAGAAAAACTAATTAAAGAAGTACGCATATATCCATATCTTTACGATCCTTGTGATATTAACTACAGCGACACAATAAAAAAAAATCAAGCGTGGAAGAATATCGCTGGCGTTCTGTCTGCGCCAGGTAAAATCTACTTACTTACTTAATTAATCATATTTTTATGTAAGTACAGTCAACACCACGTCGCGTCGGTAGAAACACTGACCTTGAGCTGGCCAAGCTTAGGAGGGAGTTTCAATTTCTATAGACTGAGAAGTTGGCATATACTGTATCTGCTGATGTGCTGTCGACCGTACCTACATAATATAGAATATAGTGCGATCAAAATAAGAATACCTGCGACCGGAACCGTAGGAACTTCATTAGCATGAGAGTGCGCTTTTAGTATGATGCGACTCAACTGAAGTTAGATTTGACAGATAAAATCTGCCAAATCGTCATAATTATCATGGCGAAAGGTCAATCCTATTCTTAATTCGATCGTATAGTACCTATTTTAGCTTGTTGTGTTTTTAATTGTGTTATGAATTTGACCTGTATGCCCGTTTCTTTGGGTTTTTAGGGTTCCGTACCCAAAGGGTAAAAACCGGCCAAGTGAGAGTCAGACTCGCATGAAGGGTTCCGCAAAAACGGTATAGCGCCATCTATCGTATTAAGATATAGCGCCATCTAGTATATTACGCTAGCAGCACCACTTTCGATAACTCATTTGATAAATAGGTACTTACTTCAAAATGAAACTAGATGTCGCTACTAGGATTGTCATGAATAAATACAGTTTTTTGTAAATATTTATTTTATTATGTTTTTAGATACAGCCTGCTGACAGACAGACAGACAGACAGACGGACAGCGAAGTCTTAATAATAGGGTCCCGTTTTTACCCTTTGGGTACGGAACCGACGGAATCCTAAAAACGGGACCCTATTACTGAGACTTCGCTGTCCGTCTGTCTGTTTGTCTGTCTGTCTATCTGTCTGTCAGCGGGCTGTATCTCGAGAACCGCTATAGCTAGACAGTTGAAATTTTCACAGGTGATGAATTTCTGTTGCCGCTACAATAACAAATACTAAAACTAGAATAAAGTAAATATTTAAGGGGGGCTCCCATACAACAAACGTGTTTGCCGTTTTTGTACGGAACACTTCGTACGCGAGTCCGACTCGCACTTGGCCAGTTTTTTAGTTATTTTTACGTTATGCGAACAAACTTATATTTTCAGTTGGTAAACATATTTTTGCATACATTACGTATGGGAGAACATGTTTTTCGTTACAGTGTTAAATTTGTAGATTAAAAAAAAACATTTATAATATGGGGGTCCTTATGGCACGTAGGTAGTCAACATACGGAACCCTCTCTACGCGAGATTAACACGCACTTGTCCGGTTTGTTATTTTATGTTGGGATTAAATTAAAAATAAATAATAAAACTTTTATGTAATGTTTTAATGAATTTTGTAACAATTCAATTAATATAGAAAATAGTTAACACTTGTCTTCAAGTTTTTGTATTAGATATGTTGATTCTGCCATGGAACTTGACCTTGAGGAAACAGAAAATACGATGAAAACTCATTGCGGATATTAAAAGCATTATATGAACTGTTTTCTTCAATGTATGATAGGGCTTGTAATCTCTGTTCGTTGTGGATGATCGGTTGTTCGATTATTTGTTGATCTCCGTCTTCGTTAATTTCGATAACATAATTCCGCATTACATTGTGTAAAATGCATGTTGCAAATACTAAAGTGTCAACATATTCCGGCATCAAATTAATATTTTTATTATATATACCAAACTTTTGATATAATATACCGAACGCATTTTCCACTACTCTGCGTGCCCGTGATAAACGGTAATTAAATATTTTTTGAGCATCAGATAGCGATTGTGAACGAGGATATGGCCTTAATAAGTGTTTACTTAAAGGGAAAGCCTCATCACCTAGCATAATATGAGGCATTTCTCTGTCAGTCTCAGGTAATGGTTTATCGTTCGGAATATTTAAGGCATTATTTTCAATGGCTCTTGCAAGTTTTGAGGACGCAAAAATGCCACCGTCGCTATTTCTACCGTAAGCGCCTATATCGACAACTCTAAATCTATATTTATCATCGACTACAGCCAAAAGAACAATGGAAAAATGTTTTTTATAATTAAAGTATTGGGAACCACTGTTAGCAGGTGCTAATATGTTAATATGCTTTCCGTCAATTGCTCCGATACAGTTTGGGAAATTCCATTTATTATTAAATCCTCTTGCAATATTTTCCCATTCTTCAGTGGTTGGTGTGTTTATGAAAACATTCCTCATATTATTTATGATTGCATTACACACATCTCGTATAATCAATCGGATAGTCGACTCTCCTAATCGAAAACTTGACCATAAAGTCCTTACTGGACTTCCTGTTATCATATATCTGCAACAAATAAAAAATATACTATTACAATTAGCCAAATTCAAAGATATTACTAGGTTTTTGCAATGCTTTATAAACTGCAAGTTAAAATACTCTATCTATAGGATAGAAATTATTAAACTTGTGTTTGTCTCTTCAGTTAATTATTTTTTAAATTAATTTTTATTTCAGCACCAGAATGCAAGAAAGTGTGGATAAACTTGAGGGAAGCTTATCGCAGAGCTTTAAAAAAAAAGAAGACAAAAAGTGGTCAGGCTGCTTCATCTTCCAAAAAATGGAAATTCGAAGAAGAAATGAGTTTCTTATTACCATATTTTAAACAAAGATCAACATTATCATCAATAACGGATAACGAAGAAATTGATACTATGGACGATGACAGTTTGAGTTTGAATGACATAAATGAATTTATATCCAATGAAAATAATTCCCAAACGGGAACGAACACTTCTGCAGAAGATAATCGTCCACAATCTTCGAGCTTGGACAGCGCACCTACATTAACACCACTCAGACCGGTAGTGTCAAATCCTAAATTTTTTGCCAATATTACTAAAGCCAATAAAAGACAGAGAAAAGATGACACTACCTCTGCATCGGGTCAGTTGCTACAATTTTTATTGGATGAAAAACAGAAGAAGCCTGAAGACGATGATGACGAGATTGATAATTTTTTCTGTAGTATAAAAGCCACTGTAAAAAAAATGTCCGCCTACAATCAAGCTGTTCTGAAAACTAAAATATTTAATTTAGTTTCCGAGGCAGAAATCCAAGAAATTCAGCAACAGAACTATTATTACAATAGTCCATCTGCTGGCCCTTCTGGCTACAATACAGGTTCAGGTTTCTCTAGCTATAATACAGAGAAATCAAAAACGCAAACTTCAAATGAAGATGCTGAATCGGAAGCTCACGAAGATACAAGTTTAACTGATTTGTAATTTCCTTAATAAATAAATTGTCAGTTTGATAAGTTATTATAAATATTGCATGTGGGTTTAAAATGACTTACCTTAATGTTACTGCCAATTTTTCTTCTGCTAGTATCGCCTGTCTGAACGTTGTATTTTTCTTCGTGATATCTTTTCGAATAAACGATAAAACGTAATAAAATAAGTATTTAGGCATATGAAAATATATGTAGAATTTTTCTTCATCGTCAATCAAATGTCTAATATTCTTCCAGTATTCCCCTTCTGCTAGTCTTTCTTTTAACATGTTATGCACCCAATATCTCTTTCTCCTTCTCCTTTTATTGTCTTGTTCTTCGTCCAGAGCAATAGCGATAATTGCTAGTTCGCGCAATGTAAACTGAGACATTATGAAAACGTGCAAGTTCTAGGCGTATTCAATCGCAAATGCCATATAACGTGCCGGTTCTTCTTCGCGCGGAACGACGTGTTCCGCACGGGCGCGTCTTCGGGCACGGGTGGCCCCTTTACGCGGTAATCCATCGCCAGCAGTGCATCACTGCTGGGTCGCGGGGTGTGTGCCGTGTGATTGGCACCTTCGTCAAGATCGGGGTATGAGGTCAATCCGGGAATCTTCAGTCTCCCTACTCGCCCTCAGCCCACCGGGTGAATCCCTCTGGTGGGAAGCCCAGTGAGCGAGGCGCTCGGGAGACGAGATGAAAGCGCGTCCAGGCCGGCCCTTAGGGCCTGGGCGTCGCGGCTGCGTCGGTGGTCCAGGGGGTGCTTCCTAGCGGCAGGAAAGGAGCTTTCCCACCCCCGCTAATACTAGCGGGATGGGGTCGGGTCCCTCCCTGAGCGCCTGGAGCACATCCTGGAGGATGCAGAGGGCGGACTCGATTATATCAAGCTCCGCCGCTGTCCTTGTCTTCTTGTTGTCTGTCTCGCTCTCGCGTGGGAGCGAGACAGTTACAGTCGGCCTTCTTGGTCGCGCGGGGGGTGCGTGTGACGCGCCCTCCGCGTGCTTGGTTTGGGTGGGTTCGACTTGGGCAGGGAGATGAGCCGTGCCCTGTCGTACACCCTTCTTCTTGTCCTTCTTCTTCTTTTTCTTCTTTGTTTCCTCAGGGCCGACGCGTCTGACTGGCGGGTCGTTTGCGGTGGCCATGAGGGACTCAGTGGCTGTCTTCAGTCCGGTGGCCTTTGGTAAGCGCACGGGTGCGCGCTTACTTGTGGTTGGCGTCGTCGTCGTGGTTATGGCTGTTGTGCCCGCGCGCTTGTTCCGCGCCTCCTCGCGGAACACAGCGCAGCGGGGGTTGTTGGCGGTGTGCGCGCCGCCACAGTTCGCGCACGTCGCCGGCTCATCGAGGGGTCTGGGGCAGTTGTGCGCGAAGTGCTCGCCCCCGCACCGCACGCACGCCAGCCGCCGAAAGCAGTTGTGGGAGAAGTGCCTAAATGCCTGGCATCTATGGCATTGTGCTGGGCCCCTCCTCCCACGCCAGTGTTCGAGTTTGACCCCCGGCATGCACAGGAGTTCTTCGACGTCGTATATGCCGGGGGTGAGGTTCGGTGTTTTCTTCATGGAGGCAAAGAAAATGCAGCCTGGTCTGCCCTTTCTTGCCTGGATCTTCTTAATGAACTCGGGTTCATACCCGAGCGCGATGAGGTCTTCCTTGATGTCATCACCATATAACGTGCGTTACTCGTGGTGCCAAGAAGCTTCCACCTCGCGGCCGGCGCGCCGACCGCGCGCTTGCAACTCGCGGTTGGCGCGCGGTCTGCGAGCTTGCACCTCGCGGGCGACGCATCCTTAGCGCGCTGGCGGCTAGCGGTAGCCAAAATTCGAAACAACGCCGTGCCGCAGCTGTGCCGTGACCGTGCCGGTACAGTGTGCCACGACCAAGCTGCGTACAAACAGCGCCGGAGCTGAGTAGCTATATTCTATGCCATGGGAAATATTATATATTTTCCATGGCATAGAATATGTAATTTACATAATTTGCAATCGTCTTATCTTTTTTCTCTAATTAAGGTATTGCCCAAAAAGACGTCGTGTGCTTGCTAATCCTACTAATGCTGAATCCAGGCGTTAAAATTCAAGGGTGTACCAAGTTCCCAATGATGATGGCTTGCATGTCACTGTTTGCTAAGAATTTTTCAAAAAACTTTTTAGTGTCAGCTATGGCAGGTGGTCTAGAGTTTTGAAAAATAAATTAGTAATACCCACTCCTCCTACTGATCAAAGAGGGAAGCATGTCACGCCTTTAAATAAAACTCACGAGCACAAAATTCAAAAAGTTAAAGACTTTATTCATAAATTTCCTAAATATGAGTCTCATTATTCCTTGCATATGAGCACAAACCGACTGATTTTAGCGCCTGACTTGAGCTTGCCTAAACTAATATCTATGTACAAAAACGAAACCCCACCTTCAGAAGAAGTATCAAATTTCATGTTCAGGAAAGTTTTAAATGAACAATTGAACCTTTCTTTTCATGCACCGATAACCGATTAGTGTAAGAAATGTGATAGTTTTAAAATAAAGATAGAAGCTGAATAATCATCTAGCAAAAGGAATGAACTTGAGTGTCTAAAGAAACTTGGACTTATTGCCTAGGAATTTATAATGCTCAAAATGATGAACAATGTGTGTGTGGAACAAAACAATAGCGTCAAGGGGTCCACAAGAGCTCGGTTCTTGCCTGCTTCGGTACATTAAAGAGAAAGTAAATACTAAATACTTAATTATATACCTTGACCAGTGCGGTGGTCAAAACCGAAACATTAAACTGGCTGCTCTTTGCTAGTATATTGTTGCCCATCCAGATTACACAGTTGAGAACATTGATCATAAGTTCTATGTCAGTGGGCACTCATACCTACCCTGTGATCAAGATTTTGGATTGGTGGAGAAGAAAAAGTTTTATAAGAATATATTCATTCCAGATGACTAGGTTGAAGTTATTTAGGCAGCTAGAGACAAGAATCCATTCAGTATTATAAAAATGACAAAAGATGACTTT
Organism: Plagodis pulveraria; assembly: GCA_963890685.1. Classification (NCBI taxonomy): domain Eukaryota; kingdom Metazoa; phylum Arthropoda; class Insecta; order Lepidoptera; family Geometridae; genus Plagodis; species Plagodis pulveraria. The sequence goes on along the minus strand of OY982971.1, from coordinate 14,785,273 downwards.
CTTTCAACAAAAAAGCTGGAGAATAATATCACCAACAGGAAGGTAACTGCTGAAAAATCCAAGGTGCAGTGGCTTATGTTCAAAAAAAGGCATCCATTTACAATTTATTTAAGTATTCTAATAATGACGAAGTTTTATTTGAAAATGTTGATTTAAAGAAAAGGAACTCTACACATTTGTCTGGTATTAAGCTAGATATTTTATACCCTGATGGTAAACTAATCAGTTCAGAGAAAACCTAAAAAACCTATTAGCTCTTTTACCATTTATACCCCCAGTGTATCACAGGTTTTTATATCTGTACCAGAGACAGTGTGTCTTTAAGAAATGATTTAGATGTTGAGGATGACATTGAAAGTGATTGAATATAGAATTATTATTTTGATACTATTAATGTTGAGTGTATTGCAAATGTTAGGTTGTAATGTATTTTTTAATAAAAAAAAATGGCCTTATAAGCTGTTTTTATCTTATTTATATAGATAACCTTAATGCCAAAGTGCATATGTATCTGCAAATAAAATGTAGAAAAATAGTAATATAATCATGTATTAACTGTTCAAATCATAAAAATGGAACATTATTAGATCAATCAAACAATGAAATAGTAAAATAAGTATTTATTCTAAAGAGTGCCAGTTGATTAAAATCTGTTGTTGTAATTTTCTATGATACTAAAAAGACTTCTGTGGCGAATTAGGCCATTATGGTTCTCATGGCCTCATATGTATCGAGTGTTCCTAATTATGGATTTCTATAAAAAAAATGGCGGCCATGAACTTCTAAAAAAATTATATATCCTTCACATAGTATTATAATAAGTCTTCGTACTAAATCTACTAAATTAACCGCGTATAATGTCGGATCAAAAACTTATCATACTCGGCGAGTGTTCCTAGATTTTCAATAAGGGGTTACCCTCAGCTCAGTTGGTGGTGGTGGAGTTGTCTCACCAGCCGTATAATATTGTTTTGTACAAAACTCAGCCTCAGACAATTGATCAGTATAGGTAAGGAACATAGTCATTATTATGCTCAAGATATACAGAACCTTGTTATTAGCAAACGAAAGTATAAAAGTATACTAGCTATTTTTCAGCTTCACAGTCATTGCATGGTAATAGGTTCTTCTGGATATAGTAAGGGGCTATTTCTCTAATGGTGTGTATGGACCATCAGCTGTCATTGTGTGCCAATTCATCTTTAAGGCCTGCCCTGCTGACTACTTAACCATATTAGTGAAACAGAAGTTACCTAAAATAAAGAAAACTCATTCATTGTCCAACGCTGTATGTAAGACTTGTACTATCTTTATAGTGTTGCTTATTATGCCATACTTTCAGCCGACCCGAATGCTTGTTGATCTATTTAAATTTATGACAGTAGAATAACTATTATGAGGAATTAAGCCAATATTTCATTAAAAAAAACTAATTTTCCAATTTTTTTTTCTTAATTTAAACTTTGGTAACTAAACATGTAGAGAGAATGATGAAGGATTAATTTTTGTTTTACCAGGAATAGAATTGAAGAGCTATTTGGTAAAGGAATAGCTTCAGAAACATGAACAATTAAAAAATACCATGAGTGAATTGATTCAAATTGAGGAAGACGAGTAAGTTTTAAACAAATCGGTTAATACAATACTTACTTACTTACTCCACTGGCTCAGCGACCCGAAGTGAGTCTTGGCCTCCGATATGAGAGCAACCAGTGTGAAGTTGGCAGCCAAACCCAGCAGCCATATAAACCGACCAAATTAAAATGTCGATGATAAAATCTTCGGTTTTCACCATGTTAAAGACTGTGTTTTCGAACAAAACATACCTCGATGGATAGCTACTGAAATTAATTTTAAAAAATAGTATTCAGAAATAACTAGCGATATTTCAAACAGCCGCGATTCGCGAGTTACTCATAAAATAGTTTAGTTGCAGTGGTTTCAGGGGATTTTGACCATGACGGAGATGGTGTTTTGGAATGAAACATATCTCAAAAGATAGCTATTAAAAAGACCTTTCAGGTGGTATATTCAGAAATTACTCTTGATATTTCAGAAAGCCGCGATCGTCATTAATATCCGAAAATATTTTCGCTGCTGGGTTATGCCAGGGATTTTGACCATGATGGGGATGGTGTTTTGGAATAAAACAAATCTCAAAAGATAGCTATTAAAAAGACCTTTCAGGTGGTATATTCAGAAATTACTCTGGATATTTCAGAAAGCCGCAATTGACATTAAAATCAGAAAATATTTTCGCTGCTGGGTTTTGCCAGGGATTTTGACCATGATGGAGATGGTGTTTTGGAATGAAACATATGTCAAAAGATAGCTATTAAAAAGACCTTTCAGGTGGTATATTCAGAAATTACTCTTGATATTTCAGAAAGCCGCGATTGACATTAAAATCAGAAAATATTTTCGCTGCTGGGTTTTGCCAGGGATTTTGACCATGATGGAGATGGTGTTTTGGAATAAAACATATGTCAAAAGATAGCTATTAAAAAGACCTTTCAGGTGGTATATTCAGAAATTACTCTTGATATTTCAGAAAGCCGCGATCGTCATTAATATCCGAAAATATTTTCGCTGCTGGGTTTTGCCAGGGATTTTGACCATGATGGAGATGGTGTTTTGGAATAAAACATATGTCAAAAGATAGCTATTAAAAAGACCTTTCAGGTGGTATATTCAGAAATTACTCTTGATATTTCAGAAAGCCGCGATCGTCATTAATATCCGAAAATATTTTCGCTGCTGGGTTTTGCCAGGGATTTTGACCATGATGGAGATGGTGTTTTGGAATGAAACATATGTCAAAAGATAGCTATTAAAAAGACCTTTCAGGTGGTATATTCAGAAATTACTCTTGATATTTCAGAAAGCCGCGATTGACATTAAAATCAGAAAATATTTTCGCTGCTGGGTTTTGCCAGGGATTTTGACCATGATGGAGATGGTGTTTTGGAATAAAACATATGTCAAAAGATAGCTATTAAAAAGACCTTTCAGGTGGTATATTCAGAAATTACTCTTGATATTTCAGAAAGCCGCGATCGTCATTAATATCCGAAAATATTTTCGCTGCTGGGTTTTGCCAGGGATTTTGACCATGATGGAGATGGTGTTTTGGAATGAAACATATGTCAAAAGTTAGCTATTAAAAAGACCTTTTAGGTGGTATATTCAGAAATTACTCTGGATATTTCAGAAAGCCGCAATTGACATTAAAATCAGAAAATATTTTCGCTGCTGGGTTTTGCCAGGGATTTTGACCATGATGGGGATGGTGTTTTGGAATAAAACATATCTCAAAAGATAGCTATTAAAAAGACCTTTCAGGCGGTGTATTCAGAAATTACTCTTGATATTTCAGAAAGCCGCGATCGTCATTAATATCCGAAAATATTTTCGCTGCTGGGTTTTGCCAGGGATTTTGACCATGATGGAGATGGTGTTTTGGAATGAAACATATGTCAAAAGATAGCTATTAAAAAGACCTTTCAGGTGGTATATTCAGAAATTACTCTTGATATTTCAGAAAGCCGCGATCGTCATTAATATCCGAAAATATTTTCGCTGCTGGGTTTTGCCAGGGATTTTGACCATGATGGAGATGGTGTTTTGGAATGAAACATATGTCAAAAGATAGCTATTAAAAAGACCTTTCAGGTGGTATATTCAGAAATTACTCTGGATATTTCAGAAAGCCGCGATCGTCATTAATATCCGAAAATATTTTCGCTGCTGGGTTTTGCCAGGGATTTTGACCATGATGGAGATGGTGTTTTGGAATAAAACATATCTCAAAAGATAGCTATTAAAAAGACCTTTCAGGTGGTATATTCAGAAATTACTCTGGATATTTCAGAAAGCCGCAATTGACATTAAAATCAGAAAATATTTTCAAATAATACACTAATGTAGTCATTAATATCCGAAAATATTTTCGCTGCTGGGTTTTGCCAGGGATTTTGACCATGATGGGGATGGTGTTTTGGAATAAAACATATCTCAAAAGATAGCTATTAAAAAGACCTTTCAGGTGGTATATTCAGAAATTACTCTGGATATTTCAGAAAGCCGCAATTGACATTAAAATCAGAAAATATTTTCGCTGCTGGGTTTTGCCAGGGATTTTGACCATGATGGAGATGGTGTTTTGGAATGAAACATATGTCAAAAGATAGCTATTAAAAAGACCTTTCAGGTGGTATATTCAGAAATTACTCTTGATATTTCAGAAAGCCGCGATCGTCATTAATATCCGAAAATATTTTCGCTGCTGGGTTTTGCCAGGGATTTTGACCATGATGGGGATGGTGTTTTGGAATAAAACATATCTCAAAAGATAGCTATTAAAAAGACCTTTCAGGTGGTATATTCAGAAATTACTCTGGATATTTCAGAAAGCCGCAATTGACATTAAAACCAGAAAATATTTTCGCTGCTGGGTTTTGCCAGGGATTTTGACCATGATGGAGATGGTGTTTTGGAATGACACATATGTCAAAAGACAGCTATTAAAAAGACCTTTCAGGTGGTATATTCAGATATTACTCTTGATATTTCAGAAAGCCGCGATTGTCATTAATATCCGAAAATATTTTCGCTGCTGGGTTTTGCCAGGGATTTTGACCATGATGGAGATGGTGTTTTGGAATGACACATATGTCAAAAGACAGCTATTAAAAAGACCTTTCAGGTGGTATATTCAGATATTACTCTTGATATTTCAGAAAGCCGCGATTGTCATTAATATCCGAAAATATTTTCGCTGCTGGGTTTTGCCGGCGTTTTTGACCTTGAAAGAGATTGTGTTTTGGAATGAAACATACGTCAAAAGATAGCTACTAATAGGACCTTTTAGTTGTAATATTCAAAAATTACTCTCGACATTTCAGAAAGCCCCAATTCACATGAAAATCAGAAAATATTTGCGATGTTGGGTTTTGCAGGGGATTTTGACCATGACAGGGATTGTGTTTTGGAATGAAACATACGTCAAAAGATAGCTACTAAAACGACCTTTCAGATGGTGTTTTCAGAAATTACTCTTGACATTTCAGAAAGCCACAATTTGCAAATAACCCCGCGGCGAGTTGGCTGCTACTTTAGTTCTATTAAATTTCTTTAGGTGGCGGTACGGGTATTCAATAAATGTTTAGGTATTATAACTTGTGCTGGAAATAAACAAACATAGGCCTTGAAAACATATTCTTGTAGTTGAAATGAGCATTGTAGAGTATACCTACCCATTATCTTCGTGTAGTCCCATATAAATTTTATTAAAATCGTTTCATTTATAGTTTGTTAGTAGGTATAGTTTTGTATTGCCTTACTTAGATGATTTAATTTGATGATTTAATGTGACAGGTACCTACCTATTTTTTACCTAACAATCCAGGTATAAACGTGTTTAATTGAATTCTGTGCTAAGTTAACTGGGTAGGTAGGTAGGTAGGTACATCGAGCAATACGTTACATAACAATTGGCCTATATAATATATATTATATAGGTCAATGGGTAGGTAGGCATCCCTAAGATACATACCTAAGTCGGTACTATTTTTTTTGTTTTTCCTTATAGTTAAGCCTTTGAGCACAATCTCATCGATGGTAAGTGACGATGTGGTCGGAGGTGTTAACAGGCTTCACCTAGAATTAGGGTGATATCGTCACTTTTCGGCCTTTTAGCCCTAACACGAACTTAAAGATGTCGTCGAAAAATAACTGCAAGGTTTATAATTACAAAATTTATGTTTATGGGTAGCTTGCATATTGTAGTTTCCATTTACAAAATTTCTTGACTTCAAAGAGCGTAGTTATTTTTATATATCATTTTAGTTATAAAAATTGTGAAAACTCTAGTTTTCGGCCGCAATGGTTAGTACTCGGCCACATTTAGTTTAGTTTTCGGCCAATGTGATATGAATGTTTAAAATTAAAATCTTATAAACAAATTAACATTAAATATCAGATATATTGAATTCAAACTTTCGGATTGAATTAATTATTCATTCAGCAATAGATTCATGACAAGACAAGATTGATTCATTGTTTAAAATTAATTAAAGGAAGACCATAATCAGTACAAAATTGATGATAGTATATTCTTTATTCAATTTAATCACAAATTTCATGAAAGGTGTCAGTGAGTAACGTTTTAGTACTAGTTGGCACTAACTATTGCCAACGATTTGGGTTAGTTATTAGTGCTTCTAAGACCCAAATCCTGAAACAACCTCTAAAAGGCTGTTGTGCGGATAGTGGAAGGCTTATGTTTGAGGGGAAAAACCTAGAAGAAGCAGGTGTCTTCAAGTATCTAGGAAGCACTATTAGATCGGACAATACCCTTGCATCGGAGATTCCGTCACGCATTGCTAAAGCTGCCGTTTCTTTTGGACGTCTAAAATCTCGCGTCTGGAGATCTCATGACCTGAAGCTTAAGACCCAACTTGACGTATACAAGGCGCTTGTACTATCAGTGCTATTGTATGTGTCTGAGATATGGTGCCTCTACAAAAAAGATATAAAGAAACTTGCCACATTTCATCTCAGGTGTCTGAGGTCGATCATGAAGATAAAGTGGCAAGACCGAGTGGCAAATACTGAAGTTTTGCGACGCTCTGAAATGTTCGGTATATAGAAGCTTTGCTGATAAAACGCCAACTAAGATGGTGCGGACACGTACTGCGTATGGACAATCATCGCTTGCCAAAAGCTGTCTTCTATTCGGTAATGGCAGGTGGCAAGCGAAGACAAGGAGGTCAGCATCTTCGTTACAAGGATGTATTAAAAAGGCATCTCAACGCATGCGACATAAACTCTGGCAGCTGGGAGGAACAGGCTAAATCTAGGTCATCTTGGCGAGCTACGGTCCAGAAAAGTACGATAATATTTGAAGATAAGCGTCGTAAACTTCTTGACGATAAACGTCAAAAACTAAAAGATAGGCCTAAGCCCTCCTACATTTATAACTAACTAACTCTGCGGGCCAACTTTATTGCAGTATGTGTGGAAAGGTTTTTAAGACTAAGTTTGGACTAGCGAGCCACATTAGAGCGCATGCCAGGAGGGAATAATAGGGTCGCCGTCATCGAAATCGATGAGGAGGACATCATCATCATCAGTATCATTAGTACTAGTACCTTCCAGTTTAGGTAATGGTTTTGACCAATAGACACAGAGTTCTCGAAGATGCGCTGCCGGCCTTTGAGGAGGGAATATGCTCTCTTCTTGAAGGCCCCTAAGTATTATCGGTTCGGAAATACTTCACCATGCAGCTGATTCTGAATTGCGGCGGTGCGAGGTAGGAAATGCCGTGAAAATCGCAAGGTTGGGGACTTCCAGATATTGACATGAAGTTGATGAAACATCTTGCTTTCTCTAGACGTCTGATGGCGAAATTGAGCTGCAGGTAGTAAATCGATCAGTTCCTCAGAACACTCCCTGTGATAGATACGGTAAAAGATGCAGAGTGATCCAACATCTCTACGCAGCGTCAAAGGGTCGAGCTGACCGGAGAGAACTTAAACGTCGACGATTCGAGTCGCTCTGCGTTGGATGCGGTCAAATGGAAGAAGCTGGTACCGGGGAGTTTCTGCCCAGAGGTGAGAGCAGTACTCCATGTGAGGCCAAACCTAAGCCTTATAATGTTGCAGGCGATGGGTCGACGTGAAGTACCGTCTCGCCTTTCCGAGCACACCAAGCTTTTTAGAGGATAATTTAGCTTTATCTTCCAAGTGACAGCAAAATTGAACGACTCAATATGTCGACGCCAAATACTCCGATGCTAATTGAGGGAGCACGGGGAGTGTCTTCAAAACGGTAACAATACGACAAAGGGGGATAATTTGAATGGGGGATAAATTTGACTTAGTTCAGTCAGCGCCACTTCGAAACATTTGACAACATGCGAGAAGTTTTAGCACGGCCGGTGTAAAAAGCATCTCCGGTACTGTCATCCGTATAACAATGAATATCGCTGAGCTGCAGCATGTCATTGATTTGCAAGAGAACAAAAGAGCACACAGTCTTGCAGAACGCCAGCATTAATTGGCTTCAAGTTGGAGCATGCACCGTCGATAACGATGCTCCAATCTGGCAAAAAACTGGAGATCCACTCGTACAATTTTTCGGGAAGCACTTTGGAAGGAAGACCGAAGACCACACCCGATCAAAGGCCTTCGCTATGTACAAACTAGCCGCCAACGCCTCACTGTTGGAATCCACCACCTCCGCCTATCGATGCGTAGGGTATACGAAAACAGTACTGCTGATCGCTAATCAGCTGGTGCTCTTCTAAATACTGTAAGAGCTGGCTGTTGACAATAGATTCTATTATCTTGGAGAACCGAGACGTCATGGCTACAGGGCGGTAATTGGATGGATCTGAGCGGTCACCTTTTGTAGGGATCAAGTGCACCAAAGCCATGTTTTTGGAACAACGCCTGATGTGTAGCAGAGTTGGAAAAGACGCGTTAGAACCGGTGTCAACTCTGGAGCACAAGTCCGCAGCACTATTGGAGGAGTGCCATCAGGCCCACTTGACTTATAAATGTCCAAGGAGAACAGTGCTTTACGTATTGATGCACTTTGCCGGAAAATTATATCCGGTATCGAGGTATCACACCGTGGTATGGTCGGTGTTGAGTTCCCTTGGTCATCCAAAGTAGAGTTACACGCAAAGGGAGAGCCCAGAAGATCGGCCTTCTCCTTTGCGGTGTGGGCCAGTGTGTCATTCTCTCTGTGCAGGGACTGTAAAGATGACTGACAAAAATTCCTCTGAACAGCCCTGGCAAGAGATCAGAACGCACGTGTTCCCGTAATTGTCTTCATAATTCAAATTAGATTTAATTATGCATTGCATCTGAAGGATTGCAAAATAAGAACATCTTAAAATATACAATTTAGAGCAGATGTCACAACCGATATTCTTTCGTCACTTTATTAAATTTATGGACCGTGTAAGCTCTTAGCTCTGACTTCTTTAAAGGAAAACCACATTTTTCGGAGTGTTAGGAAAGTTTTTTGTAACATGGCCGGCAAATTGGTAGCGCCATTCGGTTTTCGGCCTCAGTTTGCTCCATACAATTTTTGTTAGGCCGAAAACTAACTCACAATATTGTTGCTAATTTAGATTTCGGCCGTTATTGGAAATGAACTGTTATTGCTACTGTTATTTATTTATTTCGCCGTATTTAATGCGGCCGAAAACTGATAGCCAACATCTTGAAGTGTATGTCGATAGTAAACTGAAAATGAGTTGATTATATAGTGGACCTATATGAAAAAATGAGACAAAAATAATTAAAGTAGTCATATGCTAGTAATCGGCCACTAGGCCGAGAACTAAACTTGATTATAAATTGATATCTTAATATTCGGCCACCTATATTTTTGTAATGTTTGATCTAATATCGCAATAAAAACAATTGTTACCTTATCTTCACTTATTTCTTCATAGAGTATAATGCACATCTACATTGTTTGTGTGTAACTATATAAATTAACTTACCTTGAAACGAATCACGCTTCACTATCTTTTTACTAAATTTATTCCAGTGCCGGTGTCGTTCTAAATTATTTATTAAAAATCAGTATTACATGCTACCCACGTAAAAAAAATATCTGATATTGTCCGACTATTTTAAGTGATATTGAACGTAATGTAGAATAAAAAAGTAAAAAAAGTGCTTCCACGAAAAGGCCGAAAAGTAACGGCGGCCGGCTTTCTAACGCAATGACCCTACTTACTGGCTCTCAAGGACAGCTGCAGGAACACACCGTTATGTGCTTGGCGACAGATTTTCTACTTGAGGGTGGTCGCTAGCCAGGCGGGCATTCACAAAATGCCCATCCACCATGCGGTGAAGCTAAATCCCGCGGCGGGATTCGGACCATGGACCTGCTGCGTGGCAGTCAATAGCCAATGTAAATGGGATCAAAGACAAGCCGCAGCGCAAAGGGTCTCTTTCAAAGAGACCCTTTGCGCTGCGTCGCACTCTCTACTCGCGCCAATGCCGTGGAGGTAGGTTATAGGTAACCTACCTATAATTAGGGTTGCCACCCGTACTTTTTAATAAAGTATTGTACGTTATTTCAGGTAATTGTACTCTATACTTTATGTGAACAATAAAGTACACGAAAATACCTTATTTAGAACGATTTGGTTGGCCGAGTAAACGTCTAACGTAAAGTGCGCAGGGTTGCCAGATATCAGCTAACTCAAATCGCCTAATTTTGCCTATCAAGTAGCCTAAATCGCCTATTATTTTATTTTTTGACAAGTAGCCTAATTCACCTAAGATTTTGTTAAAGTAGCCTATATTTAGCTCAAATAAAAATAAACTAGGTACCTATATTGTAAAAAATATATATTAATGTAGGTTGATACCTACTTAACGTAGGTACTAGGTATTACAATTGTTAAACATTTCCTGTTGTTATAATTTAATAAGTTTCTGCAGATATTCCCCATCTCTATGGACGGGAGAATCCTCATTCCTACTAGAAGTGGTAGCGGAAGAAGTTGACCCAGCCGCTTCAATCGGTCTTCTTTGATACAACATTTTCGAGTGCATAATTTCGTCTGTAGAACTAAAGTTTTTAGGTAATTATCATATACAACTACGACCGTAACTGAATCCCTTATTCATGTTTGCATGTTTAAGTTATGTCATACAAAATAATACGGTTGATGTAAAAATACAAATTTTGTCTGTATTAAGGTATTAAGTAATAAAGAATTCTCTCCCATTCAACTTGATTAAAAATTAAGGAAATAAGTGATATAAGATTTCGCGCGCGGCTAGTTACAATTTGTGAATGAAGTTAGTAGCGTTTCTATACTCTCGATTTCGTGCTTTTATTTTGAACTGTATCTATTATACAGCGAGTTAGAATGAGTTACTACCCGGATGAAACTGTCTCTATCTCACTATTACAGATATTAGATGCAATACCTAGAAAAAACAAAGCAGCATGGAAAGACCTTGATGAAATAAGGGTGGACGTGTCTATTACTTTTCTTTACAGTTTTCAGTTATTATGAAATAATTTAATAGAATTGTAGAAAGAATTTAATAGAATTGTAATAATCCTGAAGTAGCCTAAACCGACCTGAACAATGTTGTTCCACATTTTGAATATCACGCTTTTAAAATAGTTTGTTTTTAGTGGAAAAGTGGTCGTTTGACAAAAGGTGCGATTAGATTATTTATTGACGACAACGGAAGGTTAATTATGAATAAGTTAGACCCCGACATGTAGGTACCTACCTACCTACATGTCGGGATTTCGTTTGGCTTGTTATGAGCAGATAGGATGTAACACCATCGAGACAACGTTACACTAGAGCAGACATTTAGGGCAAAATTTAATTAAAGTATAATATTATTATGCACGAGGGTGTTATTGTTCGGTTTATGTCCCTAAGAACCATAAAATAAAGCTCACTTTACGAGCAAGTATGTTGAAAATATATTTGTGTAACCGTGTGCATTGGTGTGAAATTTAAATAAAATGATAATTCTAAATTATACTCACCTTGCATTTGGCTTGTTACAGATATTGCTCATTCGGTTAACGAAATATTCCTGTTAACGATATTTCGTTTCGGTCACCGAAATATCCCTGCGCTGCCTAGGTAATATATCCCTGCGTTGCCTAGGTAAGTTCGTAATTAATATTAAATTGATTGGCATCGCACAAGAGAGTAAGTATTTTATCACATATATATAAGAAATCAACGATAGATAACTACCTACTTAAAATTGTAAGAATTTACCACTGTCCCGCTAGGTTATATTCTTTTATTAGTACAAGTAAGTAAACTTGTAGTCTAGTCCTTACCTATTTAGGAATACAGTGTTTCAACTAGATCCATTTGGTACAATCGGTTGCTAGCTGTAGGTATGCAATATACATCAAATACTTCTAAAATGCGGACCTATGAAATAATATCCGAAACAATTAGGGCATTGTATGGGATCACTTATGACTTTAATGACGATGTAAGCCCGTCGCTCATTGAAGCTTTACAACAAAAACTTATAAATGATCCTATGAAATATGAAAGTAATTTGAAACTAGTAATAAAGTCAAAAAAATTTCAGAACTACTTTAATAACAATGTAAGATCGTTACAAAATATTATTGCCCAGTTAATTATATATGGTAAAATACCAAAAACGCCTATGACATATTTAAAATCAGATCAATACTATGAAACTGTGTGCAAAATAATGAAACTTGCAAACAGTACAAAAAACAGGCAGAAAATTTACCAAACTTGGGCTAGGTATACTCGTACTCAACATTGTAATCAAAACAGTAGCCCGACTTTTACAATTGCTCCAGAACGCGACAACTGTTCGGGGGCTCGCCGCTTGTCTGAGTCCCCCCTCTCCGCTTCGGTCACCTCTGCACAGTCTGACAAAGGTCTTCTTGAAGAGTTGAAGAACAGTAGCCCGACTTTTACAGTTACTCCAGAACGCGACAACTGTTCGGGGGCTCGCCGCTTGTCTGAGTCCCCCCTCTCCGCTTCGGTCACCTCTCCACAGTCTGACAAAGGTCTTCTTGAAGAGTTGAAGAACAGTAGCCCGACTTTTACAGTTACTCCAGAACGCGACAACTGGTCGGGAGCTCGCCGCTTGTCTGAGTCCCCCCTCTCCGCTTCGGTCACCTCTGCACAGTCTGACAAAGGTCTTCTTGAAGAGTTGAAGAACAGTAGCCCGACTTTTACAGTTACTCCAGAACGCGACAACTGGTCGGGAGCTCGCCGCTTGTCTGAGTCCCCCCTCTCCGCTTCGGTCACCTCTGCACAGTCTGACAAAGGTCTTCTTGAAGAGTTGAAGAACAGTAGCCCGACTTTTACAGTTACTCCAGAACGCGACTACTGGTCGGGAGCTCGCCGCTTGTCTGAGTCCCCCCTCTCCGCTTCGGTCACCTCTCCACAGTCTGACAAAGGTCTTCCTGAAGAGTTGAAGAACAGTAGCCCGACTTTTACAGTTACTCCAGAACGCGACAACTGGTCGGGGGCTCGCAGCTTGTCTGAGTCCCCCCTCTCCGCTTCGGTCACCTCTCCACAGTCTGACAAAGGTCTTCCTAAAGTTACTATGAGATCAAATAAAAAATGCGTGAGTCCAGAAATACCCGATGTGCCCAAGTGTATATTAAATATTTCTAGCGTCGAAAATTCTGCAATTATCTTACCTTTAGGTACTCAAAATGTGGCTTCACTCGAAGAATCACAATTACCGCATTTAGAAGGCGAATTTCAATTAGAGGACAAATTAGTGAAGCAAGTTTTTAATAATAATAAACTTAATAGTCAAACGTATCCGTATGTACTCACGAAAAAGATTAAAGCTGAAATCAACAATACATGTCTCCTGATTTACAAATATGTAAAATATAACTCATCGAACGTAACAATCAACGCCAGATGCAAGCACGTGAGTTGTAAAAAGTTTAAAATTATTATTAAGGGAAACCATGTTTCGGTTTACAGCTCAAATGAAAATTTCTGTCATAAACAAAACTTGACAATGTCGGTTTCAAAATTAGAAAGGCAAATTGTCAAACAAAAGTTAGTTACCCAAAAAGCTAAACAGTACAAAAATCAGCAACTTTTGAAAATAAATCTCGATAAATTGGAAAAGACCAAAAGTTTGGAGACGGTCAAGTCAGATGCTACATTAAGAAAAATAAGATCAGAGGCCTTAAGCATAAACGATCGATCAAAAAATGATGCTCTTGACTTACTGCTTTATTTTAAGGACCACCTTGAATACGTACAAGAGATAAGCTTCCCTTTCTGTGTTAAAATGTTTAGTATGGAGCAAATTGAAGTATTGAAGCGACTTGGCCCCGTAGTTTTACATTTTGACGCTACCGGGAGCGTTGTTAGACATCTCAAAGAAATCGGCAACAAAAAAAGGATTTTGTATTATGCAGGGGTGGTGTCGTTACCGACAGGGCGCGTTTTTCCAGTTTTGTCAATGTTGTCCCAAAATCATGATAGCCACAGCATCGCTAAGCTGTTAAGTGACTTTAGGTATTTTTGTGAAAAGAACAGCCACTGGCCTGCTTTTACTGGAGTGGTAACGGACATGGCTCTGGCGTCGATCCACGCCATATGTAAATCATTTAATATGAGCAGTTTGATGCAATATCTGAGCAACTGTTATGAGATCGTGATAAATAATAGAACAACCCCTAAAGACTTTACACCAATTTTCCTTTGTTGCGCACATTTTATGAAAATGATGTCAAATGATGTCGAAAAGAACTTAACAACAAAGAAAAATGAATTTAAAGATATCTTGGCACAATTTACACTGTGTAATAGTATGGTCGAATTTGATGACTTTGTCAGAAACCTGTATATTTTGACAAACTCAAAGTATCTTGATGATCAAACAACTAGTGCGTTAGAAAACTTAACTTTAGCAAAATTTTACCGAAAGTTCGATCAAGTTCCATTGCAAGAAAACCCAGCCGAACTGACATTAAATGATGGATTAGAAACACAAGCACAGTATCAAAATAGCCCATTTTACGGAAGGTCTACCAAAATATGTGAAACTATTGCTATTTTCGAAGATTCCAATATGGACAAAAATGAATTTTACAGTCCAGAGATGTGGAATATTATTCAAAAAAAATACTTGTGGCTGGCACCGCTATGGACAAACATATTAAAAAGCAAGGGTAATAGAAAAAGCAATGCTCTAGTGGAAAACTATTTCGGGCAACTCAAAACAATAACTCTCAACAGCCAAAAATACCTTAAATGCAGCCAATTTATGAGAAAAACGAGGTCCGAAATCTTGGCTGTAGCCAAAGAAATCACTAACAATATTCCAAAAAGCAGGCTTACAAAGCAAACAAAAACGTTATGTGACGAAGAAGGTTGGAATAAAAGGCCAAAAAAAAACTTTAGTCATTTCGACGGGCGATATTTGAAACGGCAAAAAATTTGTTATGACGTTGATAACAATGAAAATTTAAATCAGTGTGCCTACTGCGGAAACGGCGTAGCTGAACAGGAAACTAATTGGACGCAGTGCCAAACGTGCCTTAAATGGGTTCACAGTGACTGCGTTCATGAGAAACTTCAAAACGAGGATGATTTCGAATGCCGTGTATGTATACTGACAAGCAAAGACCAAAAGTTCGACAATAGCCTACATTTAGGCTTAACTGAGGGGGAAGGGAAATTAGATCTATTGCCTAATGGTTTAGTGGCTGATGTAGAATATTACAAAAAACACAAAACCGAAAGGGGCTACGTAGTGAGCAGAACAAATATCCCAAACTCTGTCAAAGAACTTCTTATAGATGACTTCATAACTTTGGATAAGGGCCAATATATATCTAGTTTTGTCGTTGACCACTGCTTATATTTGTTGAATGACGAAAATCGATTCCAAATAGTGAATGTTGAACTGTCATCGCTTATATTTGCACCTTCGCCCTCTGAGGACAACGGATCACTGCAGTTGGATGTCACAAAAGAAATAGTGTTCCCAATTTGCTTGCAGCATCATTATACGATGGCCATACTGAGCCTACGCACAAATACACTCAAAATTATAGACCCTCTGGGAAATGAAAATCAAAAAAAGAAACAGTATTACTCTAAGTTGATGTATTTACTTCAAAGAAAAAATATAAACAAAACTATTGACAATATTGTGATCCCTAGGCATGTGCTCCAAACCGATGACTACAACTGTGGAGCCGTGATGATAAAAATTTTCGAATCAATTGTTAAAAACCAGGACCTTAGTGATCTGGCTGATTTTGACGACTATCGGTTGGAGCTCAAAAATCTGATAATCAATCAAAGCGAAAATATGACCGAAGTATGTCTGTCTTGCGGAGTACCTGTGGGAAAAGAAATTTTGCTACAGAATTTAAAGAGCTCCAAGCTCTTTAAATGCTGCAGGTGTCGAAGATTTATACATCAGGCTTGCATTATAAATCCAAGCCAAATAAAACGAAACAAATTGCCACCGTCTTATAAGCAACCTTGTTACGTGTGCAAACATTACAAAGTAAAATAGATTATGCATCACTTTCTATATGTATCTATATAGTACAAATATTTACTTACCTATTTCATAATATCATCATAATAATAAACTATTACTCCAATATATGTATATAATAATGCACATCTATTACTGTTGGTATATCAATGTATGAAAGTATTGGGTCGTAATACGAGTTTTTTTTTACATTTAATGCATATAATTAATATTGTTTGCCTACAATCTCTATCGGGATTAAACACACCATACTTATCCGATCTGCTTTACTGCTTACTCGAGATGATTGGTCACCCACCACGTTGAGTCAAGCTAAACAGTTCAGATTGGATCATCCCTATGGAGTGCACCCGTTTGATTTTGTTGCCGGAAATACTGTTATGAAAGTATGTCATGATTTTATCAGATCTCGTATGACGTAACCAACATAATATTGTATATTACAACATTAATATTATAGTCCAATAGTATTATTAATATCAGTTTACATTTACAATCACAAATTGTAATTTTAATACGAATAATTTTCTCCAATTACATATAATTCACACCGCTTTCATCATATACAATAGTATAATTTTGATTTATACTTTATTGATTAATTAAAAAGGTGCTCAATCAGTAAAGATATCGTGGAATAGGCCTATTGGGGAAACCACGCTAAAAAAAACGCGCCATAAAACACTACCTCACGGGTGGCGTGGAAACGTGTACATATTAATTTGGTATTGATTTTAATTTGACATTGATTTGGTATTGATTTAATTTGTATTGACTTAAATTTGACATTGATTTAATTTAAATATAATTTTTATTTAGTTTTAATTTTTTATTTGTTTTTAATTTTACTTATTTGAATGTAGTTATTACAGGTTTAAGTTAAGATTATTATCTAATATATATAAGTTAATATATTAAGATATATGGTAGCAGATGTCTGAGATGTTTAAAATAATCCTACTGCCTAGTGATCGCTCTGATGACCTAAACAGATGACAGATAAAAAGACACCTTTCCATACATACCTAGGTACCTGTCTACGTATTTACCTTAATAAACGACGGCGACAGATTTTCTACTTGAGGGTGATAGGTGGCCAGGCGGGCATTTACAAGGTCGAAACGTTGAGGTTAGAATAAAGCGTGAAAAAGTGGAGAGTCTCATGTTTTAATTTAAAATCACTTAATAGCCATTCTTGTTATAGCTAGGTATGCACTTATCAATAGCCTACAGCTTCGCCAGGTTAGAATGTCACCCCACCCATTTCTTCCCATGCGACACGCGACGACTTATTCGTCAAGTGGCGAGCGTGAAACTCGCGAGTGCGCGCGAGTGGGCACCTTCGGAGTTAACCTATTTTTTTGTCGTCAACTCGCGCGCACGTGTATAGTACAATCATATACAAAAGGATAAAAAGTAGTTAAGTTCCGACTATACTGGAAAAATAAAGAGAAATAAAGAAAATATGTTTATTTGATATGACATGCTATACTTATACAAAATAGAGACACTTAGATGTAAGTAAGTATAGACAAAAATATGAAATTGCTTATTTTCTTAATAATTATTAACAATACGTTACTCGAATCATGCGACTTCTACGTAATTCTGCTGATCTGGATGCCCTAAAAATTGTGTACCATGCTTAGTGTCAATTACTTTTAACCTACTGCATCTCTAGCTGGGAAAGTTCCTCAAAACAGTTGTGATCGCTATTGAGAAAGCTCAATAATCTGTTGAAGAAAAATGCTAAATGTTCGGCAGCTAATTATGCTTCAGACTTCTTTCATTGCACACAGACTTTTTAAAACATCTGCTGATTTTAGTAATAGGCTACATAACCGAGTTTTCCAAATAAAATTACTGGTTATTCGTAAAATTTTTGGAAGAAGATTTAGCCCTTTTATTGAGACATATTTATATAATAAAGTCCTGAATCAGTGCGATATCAAACATAGTTCAGTATTTGAAGCCAAGAGCATCATTGTAAATTGGTTGCTCACGCTTAACTATGATGAAACTGAAAAAGTTTTATTGATTACTTCTTAAATTTATTGGTTACTCATACCAATACACGTTATGTATTCGTAATTTATATATTCTATTATTATTTATTTATACTTTTTATATCTCTATACTTTTTATTTCTTATTAAGTCAAGCATGTTATATCAAATAAACATATTTTCTTTCTTGGATAGTCGATACTTAACTGGTTTCAATATTTTTTTATTCGACTGTACTTCATAATGTATGGGCGCGCGAGTTGACGACAAAAAAATAGGTAATCTCGGAAGGTGCCTGCCAAGTGATGATGGATGACGTATCTCGAAAACGGTAAGAGATAGGTAGGGGGTGTTTGAACAAATGTCATAGGGAATCGGGAGAGCAGTCGAATGACATCTGTCAAAAATCCAAAATGGCGGATTTCAAGATGGCCGCCATACAAAATGCTCCGAGCCTGCTGAAGCGAGGCCTTTAGGCCGAGCTTAGTGCACTGCACAGTTTTTGTGCAGTTATTGTCGACTGGCAACTTTCATCAGATATTAAGGGAATTACCAGTTTAGTATCAGTATTAGTATCTGTCCCTCTCACAGAAAGGCTTTTAATCAAGGACAGTAGCATGCGTAAAACAGCGGCGGCGGCCGCATTTGATAATGAACTTTAGGTAGAAGGCAATAAGACTTAGTTTTCTTTTTATATTTATTCTTTCGGTGAAACACAAAAGCAATTGTAAAAGCCGCGCCGGCACGTGCCAGTACTACTCAAAGGATGCCGACGCGATGATAAAGAATACCGATTTTGATTTAATGTACCGACTGGATCCGTATATAGCGAATATTTATCCGCGAATACAAGAAACGAGTCGTAATATTTTTAACCCCCTAATTTGCCATAATCCCGCGCTTGGCAGGCGTTTTGCACGTTTAAAGTACTTAACGCTATGTGCCGCTATGTATCCTTAAGAACTAGTAGTTATGCATGGTGGTAGGGCAATTTGCGATTACAAGCCTGGCTAGCTACCTCCCTCAAGTAAAAAATCTGTCGCCAAGCACTTAACGGTATGTGCCGCTATGAGTCCTCCAGAACCAGTAATTTTGCATGGTGGTAGGGTATTTTGCGAATGCCCGCCTGGCTAGCTACTACCCTCAAGTAGACAATCTGTCGCCAAGCACTTAACGCTATGTGCCGCTATGTATCCTTGATAATCAGTAATTTTGCATGGTGGTAGGGCATTTTATAAATACCCGCCTGGATTGCTACCACTATGTGTCAAGTAGAAAATCTGTCGCCAAGCACTTAACGGTATGTGCCGCTATGAGTCCTCCAGAACCAGTAATTTTGCATGGTGGTAGAGCAATTTGCGATTACCCGCCTGGCTAGCTACCACCCTCAAGTAGAAAATCTGTCGCCACGCACTTAACGCTATGTGCCGCTATGTATCCTTGAGAACTAGTAGTTGTGCATGGTGGTAGGGCAATTTGCGATTACTAGCCTGGCTAGCTACCTCCCTCAAGTAAAAATTCTGTCGCCAAGCACTTAACGGTATGTGCCGCTATGAGACCTCTAGAACTAGTAATTTGCATGGTGGTAGGGCATTTTCACACATAGCCAGGCGGGTATTTGCAAAATGCCCTACCACCATGCAAAATTGCTGGTTCTCAAGGATACATAGCGGCACATAGCGTTAAGTGCTTGGCGACAGATTTTTTACTTGAGGGAGGTAGCTAGCCAGGCGGGTTTTCTCAAAATGCCCTACCACCATGCAAATTACTAGTTCTAGAGGACTCATAGCGGCACATACCGTTAAGTGCTTGGCGACAGATTTTTTACTTGAGGGAGGTAGCTAGCCAGGCTGGTAATCGCAAATTGCTCTACCACCATGCAAAATTACTGGTTCTGGAGGACTCATAGCGGCACATACCGTTAAGTGCTTGGCGACAGATTTTCTACTTGACACATAGTGGTAGGAAGCCAGGCGGGTATTTGCAAAATGCCCTACCACCATGCAAAATTATTGGTTCTCAAGGATACATAGCGGCACATAGCGTTAAGTGCTTGGCGACAGATTTTCTACTTGACACATAGTGGTAGGAAGCCAGGCGGGTATTTGCAAAATGCCCTACCACCATGCAAAATTACTGGTTCTCAAGGATACATAGCGGCACATAGCGTTAAGTGCTAGGCGACAGATTTTTTACTTGAGGTAGGTAGCTAGCCAGGCGGGTTTTCTCAAAATGCCCTACCACCATGCAAATTACTAGTTCTAGAGGACTCATAGCGGCACATACCGTTAAGTGCTTGGCGACAGAATTTTTACTTGAGGGAGGTAGCTAGCCAGGCTAGTAATCGCAAATTGCCCTACCACCATGCACAACTACTAGTTCTCAAGGATACATAGCGGCACATAGCGTTAAGTGCTTGGCGACAGATTTTCTACTTGAGGGTGGTAGCTAGCCAGGCGGGTAATCGCAAATTGCTCTACCACCATGCAAAATTACTGGTTC
This sequence comes from Plagodis pulveraria, assembly GCA_963890685.1. Taxonomy (NCBI): domain Eukaryota; kingdom Metazoa; phylum Arthropoda; class Insecta; order Lepidoptera; family Geometridae; genus Plagodis; species Plagodis pulveraria. The sequence continues at coordinate 14,764,705 of OY982971.1, read as the reverse complement.
TGGAGGACTCATAGCGGCACATACCGTTAAGTGCTTGGCGACAGATTTTCTACTTGACACATAGTAGTAGCAAGCCAGGCGGGTATTTACAAAATGCCCTACCACCATGCCAAATAACTGGTTCTAGAAGACACATAGCGGCACATAGCGTTAAGTGCTTGGCGACAGATTTTCTACTTGACACATAGTGGTAGCAAGCCAGGCGGGTATTTATAAAATGCCCTACCACCATGCAAAATTACTGATTCTCAAGGATACATAGCGGCACATAGCGTTAAGTGCTTGGCGACAGATTTTCTACTTGAGGGTAGTAGCTAGCCAGGCGGGCATTCGCAAAATACCCTACCACCATGCAAAATTACTGGTTCTGGAGGACTCATAGCGGCACATACCGTTAAGTGCTTGGCGACAGATTTTCTACTTGACACATAGTAGTAGCAAGCCAGGCGGGTATTTACAAAATGCCCTACCACCATGCCAAATAACTGGTTCTAGAAGACACATAGCGGCACATAGCGTTAAGTGCTTGGCGACAGATTTTCTACTTGACACATAGTGGTAGCAAGCCAGGCGGGTATTTATAAAATGCCCTACCACCATGCATAACTACTAGTTCTTAAGGATACATAGCGGCACATAGCGTTAAGTACTTTAAACGTGCAAAACGCCTGCCAAGCGCGGGATTATGGCAAATTAGGGGGTTAAAAATATTACGACTCGTTTCTTGTATTCGCGGATAAATATTCGCTATATACGGATCCAGTCGGTACATTAAATCAAAATCGGTATTCTTTATCATCGCGTCGGCATCCTTTGAGTAGTACTGGCACGTGCCGGCGCGGCTTTTACAATTGCTTTTGTGTTTCACCGAAAGAATAAATATAAAAAGGAAACTAAGTCTTATTGCCTTCTACCTAAAGTTCATTATCAAATGCGGCCGCCGCCGCTGTTTTACGCATGCTACTGTCCTTGATTAAAAGCCGCCAATACAAAAACTTAAAAAAGCGCGTTTTTTAAACCTTTGTCTATATAATAATTTGTAGGTATTGCTAAAAAATAACAGGGACTTATGTGATTAAATTGATTTTAAATCTGATTTCTCCTTTTATTTTGAGTTTTTGGAACGTACCTATCCCCTGCAGTCCTATACAAATTACTAAAGGCAGCGTTTATCAAATAATCCCTTGAATTTGTTATCTATGTGTATAATAGTAGACTACAGCATATCTTCCTAGGTTATTTAATAAAATAGTTATGTAAATACCTACTGACTGCCTCGTTGGTTCCTGTTGCAGGTTGTATGCATAAGATAAGCGCGTCTTTGGAATCTACACTCATGCATACGTCGATAAAAAAAATATTGCCTACCTACCCATTCGCCTATATAATATACATATTATGTAACGTATTGCTCGATGTACCTACCTACCCAGTTAACTTAGCACAGAATTCAGTTCAACACGTTTATACCTGGATTGTTAGGTAAAAAATAGGTAGGTACCTGTCACATTAAATCATCAAATTAAATCATCTAAGTAAGGCAATACAAAACTATACCTACTAACAAACTATAAATGAAACGATTTTAATAAAATTTATATGGGACTACACGAAGATAATGGGTAGGTATACTCTACAATGCTCATTTCAACTACAAGAATATGTTTTCAAGGCCTATGTTTGTTTATTTCCAGCACAAGTTATAATACCTAAACATTTATTGAATACCCGTACCGCCACCTAAAGAAATTTAATAGAACTAAAGTAGCAGCCAACTCGCCGCGGGGTTATTTGCAAATTGTGGCTTTCTGAAATGTCAAGAGTAATTTCTGAAAACACCATCTGAAAGGTCGTTTTAGTAGCTATCTTTTGACGTATGTTTCATTCCAAAACACAATCCCTGTCATGGTCAAAATCCCCTGCAAAACCCAACATCGAAAATATTTTCTGATTTTAATGTGAATTGGGGCTTTTTGAAATGTCCAGAGTAATTTCTGAATACACCACCTGAAAGGTCTTTTTAATAGCTATCTTTTGACATATGTTTCATTCCAAAACACCATCTCCATCATGGTCAAAATCCCTGGCAAAACCCAGCAGCGAAAATATTTTCTGATTTTAATGTCAATTGCGGCTTTCTGAAATGTCCAGAGTAATTTCTGATTATACCACCTGAAAGGTCTTTTTAATTGCTATCTTTTGAGATATGTTATATTCCAAAACACCATCTCCATCATGGTCAAAAACCCCGGCAAAACCCAGCAGCGAAAATATTTTCGGATATTAATGACAATCGCGGCTTTCTGAAATATCAAGAGAAATTTCTGAATATACCACCTGAGAGGTCTTTTTAATAGCTATCTTTTGAGATATGTTTTATTCCAAAACACCATCCCCATCATGGTCAAAATCCCTGGCAAAACCCAGCAGCGAAAATATTTTCTGATTTTAATGTCAATTGCGGCTTTCTGAAATATCCAGAGTAATTTCTGAATATACCACCTGAAAGGTCTTTTTGATAGCTATCTTTTGAGATATGTTTTATTCCAAAACACCATCCCCATCATGGTCAAAATCCCTGGCAAAACCCAGCAGCGAAAATATTTTCGGATATTAATGACGATCGCGGCTTTCTGAAATATCAAGAGTAATTTCTGAATATACCACCTGAAAGGTCTTTTTAATAGCTATCTTTTGAGATATGTTTTATTCCAAAACACCATCCCCATCATGGTCAAAATCTCTGGCAAAACCCAGCAGCGAAAATATTTTCTGATTTTAATGTCAATTGCGGCTTTCTGAAATATCCAGAGTAATTTCTGAATATACCACCTGAAAGGTCTTTTTAATAGCTATCTTTTGAGATATGTTTTATTCCAAAACACCATCCCCATCATGGTCAAAATCCCTGGCAAAACCCAGCAGCGAAAATATTTTCGGATATTAATGACGATCGCGGCTTTCTGAAATATCAAGAGTAATTTCTGAATATACCACCTGAAAGGTCTTTTTAATAGCTATCTTTTGACATATGTTTCATTCCAAAACACCATCTCCATCATGGTCAAAATCCCTGGCAAAACCCAGCAGCGAAAATATTTTCTGGTTTTAATGTCAATTGCGGCTTTCTGAAATATCCAGAGTAATTTCTGAATATACCACCTGAAAGGTCTTTTTAATAGCTATCTTTTGAGATATGTTTTATTCCAAAACACCATCCCCATCATGGTCAAAATCCCTGGCAAAACCCAGCAGCGAAAATATTTTCGGATATTAATGACGATCGCGGCTTTCTGAAATATCAAGAGTAATTTCTGAATATACCACCTGAAAGGTCTTTTTAATAGCTATCTTTTGACATATGTTTCATTCCAAAACACCATCTCCATCATGGTCAAAATCCCTGGCAAAACCCAGCAGCGAAAATATTTTCTGATTTTAATGTCAATTGCGGCTTTCTGAAATATCCAGAGTAATTTCTGAATATACCACCTGAAAGGTCTTTTTAATAGCTATCTTTTGAGATATGTTTTATTCCAAAACACCATCCCCATCATGGTCAAAATCCCTGGCAAAACCCAGCAGCGAAAATATTTTCGGATATTAATGACGATCGCGGCTTTCTGAAATATCAAGAGTAATTTCTGAATATACCACCTGAAAGGTCTTTTTAATAGCTATCTTTTGACATATGTTTCATTCCAAAACACCATCTCCATCATGGTCAAAATCCCTGGCAAAACCCAGCAGCGAAAATATTTTCGGATATTAATGACGATCGCGGCTTTCTGAAATATCAAGAGTAATTTCTGAATATACCACCTGAAAGGTCTTTTTAATAGCTATCTTTTGACATATGTTTCATTCCAAAACACCATCTCCATCATGGTCAAAATCCCTGGCAAAACCCAGCAGCGAAAATATTTTCTGATTTTAATGTCAATTGCGGCTTTCTGAAATATCCAGAGTAATTTCTGAATATACCACCTGAAAGGTCTTTTTAATAGCTATCTTTTGAGATATGTTTTATTCCAAAACACCATCCCCATCATGGTCAAAATCCCTGGCAAAACCCAGCAGCGAAAATATTTTCGGATATTAATGACGATCGCGGCTTTCTGAAATATCAAGAGTAATTTCTGAATATACCACCTGAAAGGTCTTTTTAATAGCTATCTTTTGACATATGTTTCATTCCAAAACACCATCTCCATCATGGTCAAAATCCCTGGCAAAACCCAGCAGCGAAAATATTTTCTGATTTTAATGTCAATTGCGGCTTTCTGAAATATCCAGAGTAATTTCTGAATATACCACCTGAAAGGGCTTTTTAATAGCTATCTTTTGACATATGTTTCATTCCAAAACACCATCTCCATCATGGTCAAAATCCCTGGCAAAACCCAGCAGCGAAAATATTTTCTGATTTTAATGTCAATTGCGGCTTTCTGAAATATCCAGAGTAATTTCTGAATATACCACCTAAAAGGTCTTTTTAATAGCTATCTTTTGAGATATGTTTTATTCCAAAACACCATCCCCATCATGGTCAAAATCCCTGGCAAAACCCAGCAGCGAAAATATTTTCGGATATTAATGACGATCGCGGCTTTCTGAAATATCAAGAGTAATTTCTGAATATACCACCTGAAAGGTCTTTTTAATAGCTATCTTTTGACATATGTTTCATTCCAAAACACCATCTCCATCATGGTCAAAATCCCTGGCAAAACCCAGCAGCGAAAATATTTTCGGATATTAATGACGATCGCGGCTTTCTGAAATATCAAGAGTAATTTCTGAATATACCACCTGAAAGGTCTTTTTAATAGCTATCTTTTGACATATGTTTCATTCCAAAACACCATCTCCATCATGGTCAAAATCTCTGGCAAAACCCAGCAGCGAAAATATTTTCTGATTTTAATGTCAATTGCGGCTTTCTGAAATATCCAGAGTAATTTCTGAATATACCACCTGAAAGGTCTTTTTAATAGCTATCTTTTGAGATATGTTTTATTCCAAAACACCATCTCCATCATGGTCAAAATCCCTGGCAAAACCCAGCAGCGAAAATATTTTCGGATATTAATGACGATCGCGGCTTTCTGAAATATCCAGAGTAATTTCTGAATATACCACCTGAAAGGTCTTTTTAATAGCTATCTTTTGACATATGTTTCATTCCAAAACACCATCTCCATCATGGTCAAAATCCCTGGCAAAACCCAGCAGCGAAAATATTTTCGGATATTAATGACGATCGCGGCTTTCTGAAATATCAAGAGTAATTTCTGAATATACCACCTGAAAGGTCTTTTTAATAGCTATCTTTTGACATATGTTTCATTCCAAAACACCATCTCCATCATGGTCAAAATCCCTGGCAAAACCCAGCAGCGAAAATATTTTCGGATATTAATGACGATCGCGGCTTTCTGAAATATCAAGAGTAATTTCTGAATACACCGCCTGAAAGGTCTTTTTAATAGCTATCTTTTGAGATATGTTTTATTCCAAAACACCATCCCCATCATGGTCAAAATCCCTGGCAAAACCCAGCAGCGAAAATATTTTCTGATTTTAATGTCAATTGCGGCTTTCTGAAATATCCAGAGTAATTTCTGAATATACCACCTAAAAGGTCTTTTTAATAGCTAACTTTTGACATATGTTTCATTCCAAAACACCATCTCCATCATGGTCAAAATCCCTGGCAAAACCCAGCAGCGAAAATATTTTCGGATATTAATGACGATCGCGGCTTTCTGAAATATCAAGAGTAATTTCTGAATATACCACCTGAAAGGTCTTTTTAATAGCTATCTTTTGACATATGTTTTATTCCAAAACACCATCTCCATCATGGTCAAAATCCCTGGCAAAACCCAGCAGCGAAAATATTTTCTGATTTTAATGTCAATCGCGGCTTTCTGAAATATCAAGAGTAATTTCTGAATATACCACCTGAAAGGTCTTTTTAATAGCTATCTTTTGACATATGTTTCATTCCAAAACACCATCTCCATCATGGTCAAAATCCCTGGCAAAACCCAGCAGCGAAAATATTTTCGGATATTAATGACGATCGCGGCTTTCTGAAATATCAAGAGTAATTTCTGAATATACCACCTGAAAGGTCTTTTTAATAGCTATCTTTTGACATATGTTTTATTCCAAAACACCATCTCCATCATGGTCAAAATCCCTGGCAAAACCCAGCAGCGAAAATATTTTCGGATATTAATGACGATCGCGGCTTTCTGAAATATCAAGAGTAATTTCTGAATATACCACCTGAAAGGTCTTTTTAATAGCTATCTTTTGACATATGTTTTATTCCAAAACACCATCTCCATCATGGTCAAAATCCCTGGCAAAACCCAGCAGCGAAAATATTTTCTGATTTTAATGTCAATCGCGGCTTTCTGAAATATCAAGAGTAATTTCTGAATATACCACCTGAAAGGTCTTTTTAATAGCTATCTTTTGACATATGTTTCATTCCAAAACACCATCTCCATCATGGTCAAAATCCCTGGCAAAACCCAGCAGCGAAAATATTTTCTGATTTTAATGTCAATTGCGGCTTTCTGAAATATCCAGAGTAATTTCTGAATATACCACCTGAAAGGTCTTTTTAATAGCTATCTTTTGAGATTTGTTTTATTCCAAAACACCATCCCCATCATGGTCAAAATCCCTGGCATAACCCAGCAGCGAAAATATTTTCGGATATTAATGACGATCGCGGCTTTCTGAAATATCAAGAGTAATTTCTGAATATACCACCTGAAAGGTCTTTTTAATAGCTATCTTTTGAGATATGTTTCATTCCAAAACACCATCTCCGTCATGGTCAAAATCCCCTGAAACCACTGCAACTAAACTATTTTATGAGTAACTCGCGAATCGCGGCTGTTTGAAATATCGCTAGTTATTTCTGAATACTATTTTTTAAAATTAATTTCAGTAGCTATCCATCGAGGTATGTTTTGTTCGAAAACACAGTCTTTAACATGGTGAAAACCGAAGATTTTATCATCGACATTTTAATTTGGTCGGTTTATATGGCTGCTGGGTTTGGCTGCCAACTTCACACTGGTATGAGAGCACGCCATGAGGCTGTGTTCAGCAGTGAACAATCCTGCCGATACAATACAGTAAATAGGTCAATGAAATACATAGAAACCTATTCACGGTTACTTTTTAAACTATTGAAAAAAAAACACATTTATTTTACATATTTTTATCCTATATTTTTAACACTCATGACATATAATAGTAATCTCAGTTAAGATATCAACTTAAGATAAAATAACTTAACAAGAAAGAATTTTTGCTAAAAATATTAAAGTTAACAGTATACTGCTACTCCTTTAAGCATTCCTTCTTCATTGCTAGTAACTAGGCAAGTATCCTTTCTATGGCATAGTTTGTTTTCAAAACTTTGACTATCACAATATTTATTATTGCTTGCAGTATATGGTGTAGTTTAACCAGTTGAGTTCTGGTTTCCACTGAGTCCAAATTGTAAAGTAGTATTATTTCAGGATACCCACTGTCGTCATAATAATTAGACAGCAGTGCACTTTCATTCTTGATCACTCTTACAACAGTTAACTGGTTGGTAAAATCATCTATCTCAGGTAAATAGACTGTGATACATACGTAGACAGGAATATCACTATTATGAATTCATAGTATAGTACTAAGATAACACGTTTCTCTTGTGATTTGATCCTTTTCTTATTTCAGTTCATGAGCTTTTTTGTGAGGTTCTCACCTAGTTTTTTTGATTAGAGGATACCTAAAATATGTTACAATGCTTCTTTGATCACCACGTTGTCTTTACTCTTATACCTTTGGAAATGTTTGTCTGAAATACTGTCGTATCCTTCAAACAACACCTCTGTCAATCAAGATTCTAGTACCTGCTCATCTAAAATAATATAAGTTTACTCAGATTATAATATTATATGTAAGGAAGGTAGTTACTTCATATTGTTCTGAGGATCTTCTATTGTAATCTACGAATTGTGGATGGTCTATTGTCTTCAATAGAGTATGCCCTCTTGCGCGTGCCAGTTGCTTGTTTCGATCGCCTGTCTATAAAGTTTAAACAATTTTCAATTAGAGTATTCTTACTTCATATTCATTTTGAAGCAATGATGGCCTACCGGTAATAGCTATGGACTGCCGCGCCGCAGTACCCTGGTTCGATCCCCACCGCCGGCTGAGGCTTCACCGCATGGTGGAATGGCTTTTTGCGATTGCCCGCCTGGCTAGCTACCACCCTCAAGTAGAAAATCTGTCGCCAAGCACCTAACGGTGTGTTCCGGCAATAGTCCTTGAGCTCCAGTGAAATTACATGCACATGAGACTTAACAACTACGTCTCAAGGTGACGGGCGCAGTACAAAGTGCGTGGCTCCGGCGCGGCGTTTTCGCGGTCTGTACTTTAGCTAATCTTTTGATGTACATTGTCTAATTTGTGTTGTATGGCTTTGAGTAAGTAGGTAATGACTTGTTTCTCTGCCAATCACCTGACCTCACTCCACAATGACAAGAAATAAGATGACGATTTTACAGCGGATCGACACTTTTCATCTAAACTGCACTTCAGCAACATCCTGTCTACAACTATCCAGGTTAAAACCTCAATTTGCAATCCAAACTAAAACCAACCACCATCTAGAGATTACAAAACCTCACCTTAGTTCCTCGCGTCTCGGTGAGGATCAGATCAGATGTCTAGATGAGTGTTATATTTTTTTTTTGATTTCGCATAGTAAATTTTGTATAACATTAACCGATCATATGCCCGCCCGCATACGGAGCAAATAGTACGCAATGGCATACATAAATTGAACGTAGAAGTAGGCCTGAAATAATATAAAAAAATTATAAACATATATAAAAAAATAACCGGTATAATAATGTAATCTTAAGTAAATGCGATTATTACACATAGTAATTAAACAACTTTAACGATCACTGCATTGTTTGAAACGTCGCGCGTCGGGTGTTTTTTTTTGCATATACGTGCAATATTATGTATCTATTTTAAAGAAGTAATAATATTTTTTCTACCATTCACTTACTAAGATATTTGCCATACATAAACGTTCTCCAGAAACAGTTTACTTATCAAAATCTATGCGATATACAACCATTAAGAATTCAAATAGCGACTTGAAATCAACTCTGATGAGATTTCGAGTTAGATTAGAGGAAAATTGATGATACCAACTGGACAAGTTATGGAAGATATCATAATCGCTTCACAGATATCTATTATTAAATTAGGTTTATTTTACAGGACATATCAATCATATGAAACGTGTTGCAGTACCCAAAGTGTAGTTACCCACTGCCCATTACATACTTAAAGCGGAGTGGAGGAAGATACGATATATATACGTAAATTTTGGGCTAACCCTATCTTTGTGTTAAGGGAGGAAGAATAAATACTACTTGTATTCTAAAATAAATACAAATACTTTTTTTTTTTATTACATTTTAGAATAATAGGAATATGAAATAAAAGGAAATATACTGACCATAGGAGTACAGACGAAGAAACATGTTTCAAAAACTTATTGACCTACTTAATAAGCTATATCCAGATGGTTGGAAAAACTGGGAAATAATCGTTTCCAGCTACGACGACTTATTTGGTATTACATCTGATACTGAAAGTAGATTACGATTTGCTGTTCCAACAATAGATTTAGCAACAACATTAGGAGGGAGATGCCCACTTTATTAAGCGAGCGCAGATATCGCAAAATAAAACGAGTGTTGATCCAGTGGCCGCAGGGTCGCAGGGCCGCGTCTCCTTCGTCTTCCAGCCGTCTTGGATCCATACGCTCCAAGCTTACGACGTCCCTCTTATTAAAGGTTATGCCCATTTTACGTGCTACTGCCGTACTGGGATGAGTAAGGTTTTCATTAGTGGATTCTGGCCAACCCGAAACCTCGATGTCGTGAGCCAGAGAGGCCTGCCTTTGTTCAGCAATTTTGGAGTTAAGTTTCATAAGGGTGTCATCATGCGCTGTTGCATCCTGCTTGTGTGAATTACGTTCCAACTCCGTGACTCGGGTTTCCAATATTACAATACGTGAGTGGTGCCTCTTTATGGTGTCGGCCATTGATGTAATGGCCTCTTGAATACCGGACATTTGGGTGTGAAATAAGTCACATAGATATTTGATTCAATTCATTCAACATGTAGCCAAGGGAGTGCTCTGGGGAGGATTCATCTTTACTTATGTTATGGTGTTGTGGCGACCTGGTGGGCAACCTTACCCGTTGTGTGACATTTTCATCCCGGTTTGGTCTTACATTTAGGGACTCACGACAGTCCCCTGGATCCCTTCGTTCCATAGTACAGGAGCTGCTTTCGCACACAGCGGATTTCGGAGATGAATTTATGTTTGTTTATGTTTTGTATATGTAGTCAACAATTGAGCACCGAGCAAGTAATAGTATGTTTCCACTATTTGTTTTATTCTATTTTCGCGCCCTCTGTAAATTCTCACTAATAATGAGAGTTAACTAGATGATGCGTTGGTTCCAGAAAGAATATCTAGATGGACTGTTACACATTCAGTCTAAAAAGTTGCAAGCTTAAGCTTAGCAAAAATTTTAAGCTAAATTGCAATTGTAATAATTAACAGTATTCTTATATCACTTGCCTTCTATTGAATGGGCAGAATTGCACGGAACTTTAGTAGTTTATCACTAAATATCAGTGCTAATAGCTACTTTATCACAGAGTTAACGTTTCACATTATGAAATCACTCAGGAAGTATTATTTACGCAAATATTTCACTTAATACGTAAAATAAGAGTGAGGCCACATTATTTGTAAATGATTGGAGCATAAACTTTATTTATTTTATTAAGTGAATAAACTTTGTCGCACACAAATAAATAATAATATGCGGAGATGACACACGGACTTGGCGCCCCCTCTACTACTATCCCTAATTATATATTTAAACGGTATTTATTTAATGACTAATATTTTTTTCTTACTTAAACGTAAATAATCTCACTGAGATTCATTTTTAAAAAGGTGTCCCTCGCATGCCATTTAGCTTCAGTTTAAAATTAGGGCGCTCTCGTGTAGGTAAGCTTCTTTACCTTTTGTTTGCATTATTTTGTTGTCCACCAACCACAATATAATTTTTATAATGTGCATTGGCTGCTTGGGTTCGTTACGTGACAAAACGTTAAACTAAAGCTATGATTTATTTTTATATATTCAATAGATCGACCACCAATTAAACCAACATACTGACATAACACCATGTCTTATCAATGTAGCAAACTGAATTCTTACAATGTGCTATTCTTTGATAGAGAAATTTAGGCAGCATATGACAATTTTATTCTATAGCATATCATATCTACAGCCATCAGACGCCCGGTAGGGCATTTTGCGAATGCCCGCCTGGCTAGCTTCCAACCTCAAGTAGAACATCTGTCGCCAAGCACCTAACGGTGTGTTCAAGCAGCTGTTCTAGAGAGTCAGTAATTCTAGGTTAGCAGAACAACATCTTCGACCACATCATCACTTACCATCAGGTAATATAGTGTGAGTGAAAGGCTAACCTACGAGCCATAAAAAAAGACGCCCAAAGACTGAAAAAAACCAGGAAGACTAATGGCCATCGAATACTTCATTCGTAAGAAAAAAATTAGAGTTGATCCTTGTTAGCAAAAAAATTATTGAGGCATTCTGAAATTTAAAAAAGGGCAGAGTAGATGGTGTGGCTAAGGGTGTGGCATTCTGTTACTCGATCAATGGCTGTCAAAAATCGTGGTGGAGATAAAAATGTTTACATATCGTTCGCACAAAGAATCTGTTGAAAAGTATATGCAGACTTTGCAACCTGTAGAAATTCACAATTGCTGGGACAAAGTTTGGCAATGCCAATATTAACATCTAGAACTGAATATAAAAAGTTTTAGAAAATGTACTCCGATGAGGCACTGCCTGGTTTTTCAGTTAGTTTCAGTTTCTTTTGCAACAATTTTTGTGACAAAATTTTATTCTGGACTTGGCAGTCCTAGACAGGACGTGTGTTTCGCGTGCCTATGACTTCTACAAGAATGAAAAAAGGCAAATTAGCAGTAGTGATAGTGAAATAGAAAATATTTCCTGTGCAGACAGTTCCGAAGGTTCGTTTTTTGGAAAAGAGTTGATGAAAACATGACAGATAGTTAGTAGAAGAGTTGATGAAAACATGACAGATAGAAATATTCGAAACAATGATTTTGTCCTTGCTAAATTTGATTCAAGAAAGACTTGTGCATTATGTCGGTCGAATTGAACGAAGTACTTTTCTGTATCCTGAAATAGATCGTAACGTAGTCAGCGTCCCAATAGATGACATCAAATCTAAATTGTCTGATTTTTATGATTTATAGACACACATGTCATTAAGTATTTTGTGACATTCAACAAACCCGAACTTTAGATAAGTAAAAGTGCTAAAATGTTTAAATATCTAGTCTTTCTTGATTTTTTTACGATTAAGATACTGTTTAAGATAATATAACTTTTATTTTTCGTTAACAGTATGCAAATTGTTTGTTATTAACATCATGCCCAAACCTCCCACATGGGGAGCCTGTGTGTGTTAGTGTAGATAGCTATTATGTAACCTGTTTCTGGGTACTACGAGTATAGACAATGAATAAAGCCAGTCTTTGCATGGCATTCGGTGTTGTGTGTGTGTGTGTGATTTGGCAACCGCAATTAAAAATGTAGCTTACACGTCTTAATAACATATATAACTATAATTTATAAAGATATAGTGTGAATTGTCCAAAATATAACGATAAATGTAAGTAGGAAAAAAATCTGCCATATGCGACCTATTTTGGCGTGCGCTGCAAAAACCTTTAGTGTCACGCGTACATTATGTATAACGGAAATGTTTATCGTAAATTGTCCAACAAAAAAGCATGCGACAGCATCTTTTATGTGTAAGCTACTATCGCCAAAATAGTGCAGCATAAATACTATTTAAATGGATAATTTATTTCTAATGCATATTTGGTAGTAACAAATTGATCATTAACAAACTAATATTATAAAGGCGAACTTTTATGAGTATATAAACACTTATATGTTAGTTTCTTCTACACGCTCTAACAAAATTAAAATACGATAGTCGGAAAATTTAATAAAAACATCTATGAAACATTTTAAATACGGATGATAGTTTTATACTTTACTCATTTTATAACGTTCGTCATACCAAAAAGAAAAGTGAATAAATGTAGTGAGGTTATCATTTCTCTTACGAGTGGTTATTTTTCTCTTATATTTAGTACAGTCCACTTTCTTTTATTTAGCTTGTTCTCTTCCAATCCTTCGAAGTCTTCCCGTCCGACTCATTTCATATACATGTACATACATGTATATACATTAGATACCCATAACATTGCCAATAAGTTCTTAAAAATGTGATATTATGTTGACAGAAAGTGAAAACCCATAAACAAGTATACAAAAAAATTATTTTCATTTCTCATACTCGGAAATTAGTGTTTATTTGATCTGAGTAGCGGGTGGAAGACGATGTTCTCCACCTAAGGGTTGGAAAAACTAATAGTAAATGCTTCCCTCTCTTGGACCGGAATGACTTGTAACCATGGCAACCATCCATGGTTGTAAACAAAATTAGGCGTCAATATTATTTCGTTCTAAAACACTTTGCTGTATTATAAAAACTAATTACGACTACATTTGTGTTTATGTAAAGGCTAAAAGAACTAGTTTATAACAGAATTAATGTGACTTTCTCAAGTTAGTGTATCCTGTATGAACATTTTAGTCACTAACTATGTTTATAAGCATAGTAAAATAAAAAATTAAAAAAAAACCTTGTAAAAAATACCTTTTAATGTGGGATGGCTGCCGGGGAGACGCGTTGTGTTCCATGTTTAAAATTTAAAAAAGGCTATATATAAATTGGCAGGATATGAAGTTAAATTATAATGAAATTATAAAAATCTAAATCAAAATATTACCTATTTAACTTTCACAAACTGTTCTAGTCCCTAAATTAGTTTTATATATGTTTCTTCTACTCGTGTTATGGTTTTCAGTAAATATTTTAGATTTTTTTATAGAATTTTAGAAAAACTACTATTTTTTACTTTTGTCATATTTTGACAATATTGTCAGCAGGAAATAACAAGTCTATCTTTTACTTTTTAGGGTTCCATACCCAAGGGGTAAAAACGGGAACCTATTATGTATTTATGTTACCGCTATTACAACAAATACTTAAAGTAGGCCAAGTGCGAGTCGGGCACACACACAAAGGGTTCCATACCCTTTGCGAAATCTAAAAAGAGTTATAATATAGTGTGTAATGTTGTACAGATAACGGTATGGAACCCTTCATGCGAGAGTCCGACTTGCACTGGGCTGTTTAATTCTATGACTACAAGACTATCTACCAATGCCCCAAATGATATTCTTACAATAAGATAATTTAATTTTTCTCCGGTAGAATGTCATTCCGCTCCATCTCTATCTCATTTCGCCTTTTCAGGTGATTGGATATGTCCTATACCACAATAATGAAATATTTATAAAGCTTCGAAATAAAAAAAAATATCTTTCATTTAGTGTTGGTGTGAAGCAAATTTACTTACAGGTAGGACTGATGTTAGGCCTTGCATAGGCATCAGGCCGAGCATGGTGAATAAATCTCTCCAAGATTAGTGGCCCTGGAGCGACGTGGTGGACATGTTGAAGTCCCAGGTTGAGGCGAAAATGTAGGTAAATCTGTCTTCGGGGATGGCCTCGGAGAATGGCGTGCGTGGACCGAGGGGGTGGAGACGTCAGTATCTCAAGTGGCAGTTGTGGTGGCGAAGGCACTAAGCCAATAGGGCCTAATAAACAATCAGGGTGATCATGCAGCAAGAAAACTTGAAAAACATTCATTTTAGATAGGAGGTTAAATGTAAGAAATTATTTTTATA
This sequence comes from Plagodis pulveraria, assembly GCA_963890685.1. Lineage (NCBI taxonomy): Eukaryota > Metazoa > Arthropoda > Insecta > Lepidoptera > Geometridae > Plagodis > Plagodis pulveraria. The sequence continues at coordinate 14,749,690 of OY982971.1, read as the reverse complement.
ATAAATAATTAAAAACTCACTTTCACAGTGGACAGCCACAATCCCTTCTGAAGTAATTCTCACAATAAGGGATATTTTTTTTTTATCTTGCACTGATAGTGGCGTCACCAGATCATATTTCCTGTAGTTATCATAGCCCTGTTGATTTGTGTCTTATAGATTTTTGCACGTCTTTTAAGATCCCTCCAGGCCTAATAAATAACATAGATATGGATAACAATCTAAATAGTAACCTTTATCCACAATCCTAATGAAAGTATACTTTAAAAAGAATCTCTTTACACACCGTTTTCCACTGTTCAACGCTCCTTGAGGGACCCAGCTCGGCCAAACTACTCGCTAAACTGGCCCACTTCATTTGTTGTACCCGGAAGCTCATTGGGCATGTTAGTGTGCCCAATGCAAGGTCCTCATTTTCGACCATTAAGTCTACAAGTTTATCTTCTTGTGCATTACGCTCATTTGGAGCGACAGTGACACAATTGCAAAAAATGCGAAATCGACTTAATTACACCACAACGATCACCATAATAATCTTCGTTAGAAGTGAAAACGTCATATTTATAAGTTCCAAAAAAGCCCGCTAGAGAACGAAAAGACGTTGTTGAAATATTGCATTTTCGCGCGCGAATTCCGAGCGACAACGGCCAAACATTCAGTTGCGCGGGGCGCCCCTCATAGTGTGCACGTGTCAGGGAGTTACATCCTCTCTAAGGTAAATATGACATTTTTTTTAATTAAACTTAGGAACTACAAAGTCGCAATTGTACTTTATGACAATTTTAAACTTGCAAAAATAATAGTTTTATAGCTACAATGACGTATCATACAATTGCGCCGATGTTTCACCAAGCATTTCGTAATTTTTAAAATAGTTTTGTGGCTACAATGGCGTATCATACAAATGTGCCGTTGTTTCATTAAGCGTTTAGTGATATTTCAAATAGTTTTATGACTACAATGACGTATCATACAATGTGCCGTTGTTTTATTAAACGTTTAGTGACATTTCAAATAGTTTTATGGCTACAATGACGTATTATACAAATGTGCCGTTGTTTCAGTAAATAGTTAGTGATATTTCAAATAGTTTTATGGCTACAAAGACGTATCGTACAATTACGCAGTTATTCCTTTAAACTTTTAGATTATTTTTTTAGACGTAAATGTAATTACGCCACTACTATCCTGAAATGAGTACTATTTAAAACAATTATGACTAATTACAATAATTTATAATCAAATATAACTCGCAAATATTATTATTATTATTTGTTATACAATTTCAGCCACTAAAATGGGAAGCCGAGCACGAATGTTAGTCAAACTTTGTGAACAGGATTCTGGTAGTATTGAGGACCAATCTTCTTCCAATAGCTTTAATTCTGCCAGTGTAAATGGTAATGTGCATTTATAGTTTTTGTTAAATATTTTTGCACAGTGTCGAGTTTTAATGTTTTATTCCTAAATTTCAGAGATACATACTGCAGACCAAACAGCATTGACTGTGACGGAAAATATTATAACTTCCCTAAATAATACAAATTCGCCACCAATCCTAGCTAACGACGAAAATGGTAGTGAAGGCGAAACTAAAGACTTTTCTGCAGATGATAGTGGTGACGAATATAAAACAGAGCAATCTGTAAAACGTGGCCGTATAAATTCAACATCATCTACCTCATCGACGAGCTCCTCGTGTTCTACTTCATCGTCCAGTTCGTCTGATTCTACTTCTAGCTCAAAATCTACATCGACTACTCATGATTCCGTCAGAAATTCCAATTTAATGGATGTCAGCCAAGATGTAGCGCTACCTGCTGAGACTACTGTACCCAAGAAAGGAAAGAAGAGAGTTCGGAATGAATCTGCGTGGATAAAGAATGTACGAAAACGAAAACGTAACTCTGGAAAACAATACGTATCTAGAACTGGCAAATCTGTCGCAGAAAAGTCTATTAAATTACCATGTACAGAAAAATGTAGACTCAAATGTCGTAATAAAATGACGGAAGGACAAAGACAGGAAATATTTGATTGTTATTGGGGCTTGGGAACGCTGCAAAGGCAGCGTGATTTTTTAAACTCCTGCTTAACAACATTAAAAGTCCCTTACCGTCGAGTAAAAGAAGGAGCTGCCAAAACTAGGAAACAATATTGTGTTTTTCATTTCACGGTGAATGGCGAAAGTAACCGAGTGTGTAAAATTTTTTTTATCAATACTTTGGGGATATCCGAGAGAACATTGCGAACTGTTATTGAAGGTAGAAATACTACAGGTATGATCCCAGAAGATAAACGTGGCAAACATGGGCATCATAATCAAACAAACCCGGAAATCGTACAATCGGTTCGCGATCACATTAATTCTGTACCTAGAATTGAGAGTCACTATACTCGAGCTAACACTACTCGTGAATTTATTGATGGCGGTCTTACTGTTAAAGAGTTGCATCGTAATTATGTATCTATTAGAGGAACAATGCTATCAGCAACATTTGATATATACTACCGAATTTTCAACACTGAATTTAATTTATCGTTTTTTGCACCCAAAAAAGATCAGTGCGATCTCTGCGAGTCTTATAACATTACTAATTGCTATTTCTGGCACGAGGGACTTGGCAATAGAGGAGCTGTAAGCTGAAATTGGTTCTTGTGTATTGAAATTTCTGAAAGAGACTGCCGAACGTTATCCAAATAGCAATATAATATTCTACTCTGACAACTGCTGTGGTCATCAGAAAAACAGGTAAGTTTACTGTCATTATTTTTATAAAAAAATAAAATATCAAAATATTTTTTTGGTCAATTTCTATATTTTGCTCTTCTAGATTCCTGGTTGGCATGTATTATTACGCCGTTGAAACTCTTCCAATAAAATCGATTACCCATAAATATCTGATTCGTGGCCACACACAAAATGAGGGTGACAATGCTCATTCGCTAATCGAAAAGTCAATTAAAAGAGCAAAAAAGTCTGGTCCTATCTACATTCCTTACCAGTATGTTCAACTTATACGAGACTCAAAGAAAACTGGAAATGCTTTTGTAGTTAACTGAACTATGACGATTTTTATGATTTAAAACAGTTGTTTGAGGATATTACATTAAATGTTAACAAAGATCTGCAAGGTAACCAGATTAAATTATCTGAAATAAAATCTATACGATCTGTAAAAAATAGTGAGACTTATGATTTAAAATATTCTTATGAGGGTGAATGGATTTCAGTAAAATCAAAAGTAACCATTAATACGCGTAAAACAAGATCAGATAATAATCTACACATTAGTGAAATACGTTTAAGAGCAGCTTATAATTCAAAACTAACGATTTCTGATCAAAAAAAACAGGATTTGCGGACTTTGTTACAAAAAAATATTATTCCAAGATGCTATTCTGGATTTTACGAAAGTTTGTTTTAAATATTTTTATCTGTTGTCTATTTTAATATTTTTTAATATTTCTAAATAATTGTCATTCACAGAAGTCCTTTGAGTACTTCACAACAATTTATGGTTTAATAAGTGGTCTAACATTCCATTGATTATAAGGTTTATGATTATATTGAGTAAGTTTAACTTTTTGCAAGTGCAGGGTTATAGATTTTAAGAATATAGTGTAAGTGTAGTAATCGTCTGCGATTTTTCTGTGCCATAGAGATAAAAACGGGTAAGACTGATAAAAAATAGCATGATTGTATCCTATGATGTCATTTAATAGGTACTTATAGAATAGTTCATTATTAAACTGTCATTAGGATAAAGCTCTGCGACATTGTACCTTGTTTAATTGCCAATTCTAAGTCGGCATTGACTGTGATTGTAATTTTTAATTGAAATAAAGCTACTTGTATTGATTAATCAAAATTTGTTTCATTTTATTATTAAGACAACCAAAGTCATAACTACCAAGTTTTTCATTTTCTAGGGTAACAACGACGCAAGTGTAAGTATTAAAATGTTTGTTTTTTTATTTTCTCTCAGATATGGACTGATTATTAAAAAAAAAAAAAAAACTATTATTGTGCTTAATGTTCAAACTACATAAGTAAAATAATAGAGGTAGCCATTAGCTGTAAGAAATATATAAAATCTTCATAAGTGTTACGAAAAAATCTTAATAATGGTGTAGTGTAAAATAACAAATTTGCAATTGTGTCACTGTCGCTCCAAATGAGCGATTAGTGCACCGTAATTTTTACTGCAATAAATAAAGACAAAAAACGAACCTTCACAACTGTCTGGAAATATTTTCAATTTCATTATCAGTCCTGCTTATTTGCCTTTTTTCATTCTTGTAGAAGTAAATTCTAGGAATAGTCAATGCAGGTTTAGAAATCTTTTTTTTTTCTATATGTCCAAGTACCTTTTTTACCTTTCTGTCGTGTTTAGCTTTATATTTTCATTCCTTTTTTATATAGCTAATAGGCTAGCCCTGTTAAAGCTTAACCCTAATAAATTATCATTTAATATTCCTTACTCTCGAACAATGAGACCCTTGTAAGAAAGTTTAGGGAAATAGAAAACAAAGCATATCTATATTTTATTTCTGTAATCAATAGCTCTTTGTATTCGTTCCTCGTAGCAATGTTTAGAGATAAGAACATTAGACAATTAAAACTGTTTTTAAATATTGAAAGGGTCCCTTTGTGCTATCCAGAATAATAACTCTATTGATAATTTTCGGGAATCGTCTTTACATGCGTACACGCATCTGGTCACGTACGCCACTTTGTGTTTTATAAAAACTAGCACCGCTCTTAGTTCTTCAGTTCATCTCTGCTCGTCATAGTATTAAGACATTTAACTTGTAATTATTTTAGAAATAAATAAAATAGTTTTTTTAAAAACCGTTCTCATTTCTGCGCACGTAACAATTTGGCGCAGTCGGTAGGATATATTTCCATTCGGGGAAATTTAGGAGTGAACATCTCTACGATCACATCTCGTCGGGAAGACATCGTTCCTGAATCTAGTCGGCGAGCCCGAAAGTTGCTGCATACAACTAGGGAAGAAACACAAATGAAGACAGCAGTACTCCTTCTACTGTAAGTCCTTTATGTTGTTTTGTCACTGATTGGGTATATATTTCTCCGTCCATTTTAAATTTCTTTGACCCTTTAAAAGCATATTGCTTAGGTCTTACGTGTCGTAGGAATGAGCCAAGACAGTGAAATGAAGCTAAAGAGTGTATCGGTTGCCTTGGAACCAATAATTCCATCCAACCAGTTGTTCGCAATTAATCCAAAATTTAATGATAGAATTTGAATACTTTTATAAGAAGTTGCGAAAAAGCTGAGGAACTTGCTAGCCCAGCACAAAAAACAATTTTATTATACCATGCTATTTCACAATTAGAAGGCAAAGCAGCAGCTTTTGCCAATTCTAAAAATTTTACGAATTTAAAAGATTTTTTATGTGAGTTATAACATCAGTTTGGTGACAAGAAGAGTATAAATGAGATACTCCTTGAATCACAGCATGCACGCCAGAGAGGATCAATGGCTCAGTATGTAGATTACATCAGTAATCTTAGGGATGAACTCCTGGCCACCGAAAGTATTCTTAAGGATACTAGTGGACAGCTTAGAATCGAATATGATAGACTTATTTTAAACAACTTTTTAGTAGGCTTAGAACCTAGTTATTATTATAGAGTTCGAATGTGCAAACCAAAAGATTCACGCGAAGCTTTTAAAATAGCTCTCGAGGAAGAAAGGGCACAAAAATTCTATAATAATATTCAAAACCCAAAAGCCGATAATAACGTGTCTACTAATTTGAAATCTCAACCATTTCAAAATAAATTAAGTACAAGTGGATATAATCCTAATAAATCGAATGATAAAACTCAACACTCAAATAATAACAACAGCAATGGCCATAATAATAGATTTTGCTCATTTTGCAAAATACCTGGTCATACGTTGGAATATTGTAGGAAAAAGAAAAATAATCAACAACAAAAGATTTCCTCTTCTTCTTCATAAACTCGTCCAGTGAATAATTTAAACTCGGAAACGGAAGCTGTATCCGAGCAGTCAACTTCCGAGACAGAAGATCTTCTAAATCTGCTAAACATTCAATAAGCAATGTATTTTCAGTTGACCAATACGATAATACGCCCAAATTGCTTTTTGTAAAAATAAATATAAAATCTAACATCGTTAAACTACTTGTAGATACTGGCGCTTCATTATGTGTTATCAGTCCGCGAGTGATTAAACATATTCCGGAACAGAAAATTCACAAAGAAACCATTAAAATTAAAGGAATAGGTTCTGAAAACATTTCAACATCCGAATATGTTGAAATCAGGGACTGTTTTGGTTACCCATTTTAGGGTTCTACCCAGGGTATTTTAACAGGGTTATTAAAGAACCCGAGCTAGAAGTGTTACCATTTAAAACGGTTACCTATTTTATTGAATTACCCTGTTAAAACCCCTTCAATAGGGTTACCCTTTGATAGGGTTATTGAAGTCATTGGTTTATAGGGTTAGTATAAACCCCATGGCTATGGGTTATTACTCACAGCGGTAAGCCATTCCAATGGGTTACCCTTTGAACTGTGTTAACACGGTAACACAAGGGTTACCCTAATTTGGTAACCCATTTGTAGGGTATTTTATGAGGTTAGTTAAAACCCTGACTAAGTGTTACCCAATGAAAGCCACCTTTCTCATTGAATAGCATTATCAAAACCATATCCATAGGGTTATCCTTTTTATAGTGTTTTCGATATGATTGGTTTAAAGGAATAGTTAAGGATTATAGTAAAATTAACTTTTCCGGTAGGCCTCTGTAGTAAGAGTATAATATTTTGGTAGGTTTATATTTTATAGTATAATGTTTTGCGACTTTAATACTAGGTACTGTCACGGAGTGACGAGCGCAGTGCAGTGTCATGCAGGTGGCAGGACACAGGCGGCTGTGCGGCATACAAAAGTATACCTAATAATTTTTACGAGCGCTCAGAGCTTTGTGTGTGAGTTTGTGAGACTGGCGCCGCGTGAGTGCGTCATCGAGCGAAAACGTTAGAATTGTACAAAGCACATAGCAGATTTTATATTATATTATGTAGCATTGTATATAGCAGAAGTAAAACTTACATTTTATCAGGTAAACATATATCGATGTATTGGCGAACATTCAAACAACCCAAATTCTGTTTTGGCTAGCGCCATTTTTGATGCTTTTATAGATTATGAATTTGTGTAATGTTAATTGAACAGAATACGCGAGACAGACTTGATCTTGTCCGCATGTTTAACAATATATAGAACACATTTTATGTAATATTGGAGAACATTTCTTTTCACGATGACAATAGGTACTTACTCTCTATTGGCCTCGTTTTGCTCGGTCGCTCGAAGGTAAAAACTTTTATTGACTGTTGTTACCCTTACTTACTTACTTGTTGTTAACTGCATTTTTGTTTCTCTAAGTGTAATTATTAAAACAGATACAGATCCAAACTGCTGAGATGTTGAACACGGCAGTAAATGTATAATCTTAGCTAGTAAAAAAACTGTATACTGCTATGCTATGCACGCCAAAACTTAATAAATATATTTGACTTTGACTTTCACTTTGACACGCTAAGAAATAAACAAAGATAACAGCAAAAAAGTGTGAAATAACTTGTTGAAGTTGGTACCATCCTAATTCAAAAGTACGATCACAATATTGCGCGCATGGTACCGACTTTGACAAGTTATTTCACAGTTTTTCGTGATAACGTCGGGAGTAGTTCAATTTTATGCAAAAAAAAATGTGCATCTTTTTCGTGACCCTTGCTACTTACAAGATCGATTGTCATTCACCGACCATAAGGATATCATCAAAAATCACTTTTCAGATCAGATTCAGTTATTGGAGTGTAACTCAGGAACCGCTAAATCGAATTTGACCAAATTTAAATGGGACCACCTCGAAAGTATACCCTTTAAAATAATTGTCAAAATCGATTCATAGTTGACGGAATAATCGCGTAACAAACATACAAAAACGTATAATCCAATTGAGTCCTTTTTGGAACTCCAACACGACATCCCACAACTTCACGATAGTTAAATATCATGTCGTTCGTCAAGAATCTTATATTAATACGTAAATATTACCTATTATCCAAACGATCTTATCGCTGCGTTTTGCTCTAGAGATACGCGGCAGTGGCACGGAGCGGCCTACCGATCATCGTGCCTATGTTCCGATGGCTCATAAAGATCTGTGTGAGGTACTTTGATGTCGTTTAGTTCTTGATCCTAACGGTCAGAGTTGATCACGCTACAGTCGCCTCTATCGACTACGGTGAAAGCATAGAACATATAATCATATGACTAGGTCTAGCTGGTATCATTCCAGCTAGAACTAGGTCCAACCAAACCTTAGTGGCTGATACTAGGAGTAACCTATACGCGTTATCCTGTAATTTTGAAGAAATTTCAGTCTTTTGGTGTCTGGTGTAAACAATATGTATGTATAGAACGTGTCAATTATTATCGCTTTGTCGTACAGTGCTAGCGGAGACGCAAATTATGATGGGTAACACCCTATATTGCGCAGATCTGACTTTGTTGTTCACGCAATGTATGGAGGTATGGTACACGTAACTTTGAAGTAATGAAATTCCAAAAATATGCTAATAAAATGAAAACTACTAATCCGATCGCGTTAGAACAAATGGGAAACGATCGAAGATCGCCGCCCGCTCGTGTTAATGCGATGGAACTGCACGCATTAATATAAGTCATTTGTGCAGTTATATGAAAATTATTGTATTGCCATGGTATGGATCTTAGTATATTTTAAGCTTGATGAAATAATAATATTTAAGAGGTGGAGTTGGGCCCCTGCTATCCTAGTGCGTGCAGTTGCACCAAATGAAGGGGTAGCTTCTTTCACATCTTACTTATTAAAATTTCTATGGGTAGTTATCAACATAATATAAGAATATATAATAAATATCTAGCCATCACTATGTCAAATTAAGGGATCTCATAGTAATTAACTAAACAAGAGCTACATAACTAAAAAATAATTTAATTTCCCTTGAAACAAAATCATCTTTTTGAACAATTGGCGCTGCCTATATTTAGATGTTGATGTTTTTAGCAAAAATGTACTCTGATGTTTATGTATATCTCGATTACACATTGTATTAAATAAATTAAATAGCAGTCGATGGGATATTCTCCTCATTGATGATAACGAAGTTGTGTAATAAATTGTTTAAGTTATTGTTTAAGTGCTTGTTTTCGTTGGAATCCACTCTGGGGGCCAACTCCCACCTTTTACGAAACCATCATAAAAAAGGGGCGTTTTGTTTCATACTTATAATAATCATTCCCAGTCACGAACTATCACCGACCCACAATCGCGTCAAGCAATATTGGTTTGATCCTACTTAAAGAACGAATGAAATATGTATCACGGATGTGCAAGCGAGATACAAGATGTTTATCATACGAGTATACCGTTATCCCGCTCGCACTGCTGCTAACTACGATGTTATGGAACGGATTTACCATAGTTTTACGACATTTTATTGTGTGCTGCACAACAGCTATGTGTAACTTTTTAGTTCTACACATCGAATAATTTTGATGTGTTTGTTTTAAAGAATAATATAAATAAAAACATTGCACGTAATTTACATTTTTTTTTTTTTTTTTTCTGGCGGTATGCCTTTATTAAACAAATACTACAAACTATAAACAACAGTACAGCTACTACAATACTACAGCTACTACAGTAAAAGCATTTGGACTCATAGGGAGTCCAAATGCTCTAACCCACTATCAGTTGGCAGCGTGCCAAGGGGGGCAATTCTCAAAATTGGGATAAAATTTATCGATTCTCGATATTTATCCCGTGTCACCTATAGACTATTAATATCCCAAAAATATCGACTTTTCACAAAAATGCTATTCTCGCGAGAGGTAGATATAAAAATATGTCCACTGATGAACTTGTGTTCATGTGTATAGAGAATATAATGATAATCGCGATATCGCAATGTTGCGTGTCGATCGCTAGGGCTTGATATTTATCGATAGTGATATTGCGAGAATAACACAAAACTACACGACTCGATATTCGCCATGTTTTCTCGATATTTATCTACTATGATATTCATATCACTGCACGAGAATCGCCGTCCAGCATGCTGGCAGCATTGCTATTTACACATTAATTAAACTCATTTTTATCATAAAATACCCTTAATCAAGTTTAAATCCGCTGCTAGAAAGTAACTTTTTTAAGATGGATAAACATTACAGATTTGTCGCTGGAACAGTAATACTTCGTATTAAATGTAACGTCAGAGTTCGCGAATAGAGTGGACAATTTGTTCTGACGCCATCAAAACGCTGTCCGATTCCATTGCCGATTGTATGCCTGCTTAATTGACGTGGAGGTATACAATTTAGCATTAAAATTAAGAAATTATTACTATAAGAGGTGAGAGTTGGGCCCCTGGTCTTCCTATGGCGTCAATACATTTCTGTCTAACAGGGGGATCATTCGAAAACCTGCAAATTAGATATTGGAATGAGATGACATTTGGTGACTATTATCGATAACTTGTTATCGATATTTTTACAAGTTTTCTTATAAAGAGGAAATCAATTGTTCATCTCTGAATCGGTCATATCTATTTCAGAAGAATGATATTTTTTGTTTGATTTATAAAATTTAAAATTCGATCATATACCTATGAGTGTTCGTATTGTTGAATATATTGTAGCTTTTCGTTTAAAAATTGGGAAAAATATACATTTCGCCTATCACATTCATTTTGCTCAGCACATTCTGAACAACTCAACTTTTGAACCTTAGGTTTATTGTTGGTTTCTGCTTCAGCTTTTGTCTAATTCTTTTTGTCCTACAAAAGCTTGTTATGTTTTTTTGAACTCTGAATTTCATTGCAAAAACTGGATCTGTATCTGTCCGTTTTTCCGAATCAAATACGTCTGGTGAGTTGATTTTGTCCGCTGAAAAAATACATAGATAAAATACATAACTAACTCTATAAAATAGATAACTACCTAATATGGTTCATGAAGAACTGATACAAGGGAATTTGTTAAAGAAAAAAAAATGTTCTAATTTAAATTGGAACCCAATTCCTATACTGCAAAGTGCAAAAAACTTGTTGAAGTCTGATCATGCTGATAACAAAGTCTGAGCTCCATATTGTGTTCATTCATGGTAGGTACCGACTTTAGAGTTTTACGTGTAACTTTTGCTTACACTTTCCGGTGTTAGAAGTATATTTTTTGTTAAGTTAGTTACTTTTTGCTATTAGTGTAGGTACTTAAGTCAATTCGAATAACTGGGTTTGGGCACAGTAGTCACTCATCCGCCGATGCTGACAATGAAGCATGCTTTGTATACCTATGCAATTATATGGCACAGTAAAAACACGTCTCTAGTATTATACCTGTAACGTAGGGGTATAGGTACCTACTAGCTCCGAAACAAAAAATATATAGGTTCGATCTAGAATGTGGATAAGTCTCACCTTTAGAGTAATAACGCTATCCACCAAAGAAAAAATATTAGTATCTAAAGAAGGACAAGGAATTCCTACTAAAATCTTCACAAGTACGAGTCGGGTAGGACTCCCGGCTAAATCCTGAACTAATAACCGAGTATAGTTCGCGGAAATGAAATAACTTCTCGAAGTAGTGAATAATTAACACTTATTTAAAATTTTCTTATCTCATCAACATTTTCTGTGCTTTTCTAATAAAAAGTTATCGATATGATTTTTATATCATAATACCTATAACAATTTAATAACTTTCCTTTAGATATAACAAGTACAATGCGATTAAAAAAAGAATAGGACGGGCTCTCGGCTAACTTCAATCACATTCACTCTAATAAGTATGATCAGCAGAACAAACTAAAAAATAGAGCAGTCCCATATATTTAAATGTAATTTTAAATGAGTGACCCGAAATTGTTATTATAATGTTATATTTTTATAAATTTATATTTTTAAGGTTGACAGCACAGAAGCCATCTTGGTTTGATTACAACGCTTGCGTCAGGGTCTCATTTATCCGACAGTGTACTACTACGCGACACGTTTCCGAGTGCTTATTGATCTTCTCGTTTAATTTGTTTTTTTGACTGTTTAATTTGTTTTTGGTGATTGTTATATTTGTTTTTTTTTTTACCCGCTACGATGATAACGATGAGTCTGACTCAGTTGGCCATCAGAACATGCGGCATCGAAGAGCTAAGCGATTCAAATTAAGATACCTTAGCACAAAATATTGCTAAGAAATAAAATCAGTTCAAATTATTTCTGTGTTTGCTGTACCTATAGTTACCTACAACTTTGTTTACCTGCCTATGACTACTTGTTTTTTTACGAGATTGCCCACAAAGACGGGTGTTAATTTTTCAGGGTTCATGTATGTATGTTCGTGAGTTTCCTTATTGCACCATAACTTCTTAACGGCTTAACCGATTTTAACGTACAAGATATCGTTAGATTTATTTATCTTGATAACTCAAGTGACACTATGTACTTAAAAAAATAAAAAACAAACTGGTGGATTTTACGCCATATAGTGACAAAAACAATTTATTTTTTCTTCCAAAGCCATCGTGTTGGGTATCAAAATGAAGGGCTTTAAAAAACGATTCCATAAATATATTAACTTCCAGTTTTAATAATGTTGTTTTAGGTTTCCGCGGTTACGATGCAGTTTTAATTTCAATGGATCGATAAAACGCTTAACGAAAATAAATTATTTGCAGTCGGGTTTTTTATTTTCTTTATTAATTTGTACATGTTTTCTCATTTTTTTTTTGCACACTGTACCAAGTTCTAGTTTTGACGTCACAACATGGCGCTAGGCCGATCCTATTCTAATTTTAATCGCATTGTATATCATTAGAAGATTCAGCTTACATCTTCACGTATAGTAAAAATTTACAACGACAATGAAAACTAACAAAATACTTTGTAACCAACTATATAATCTAGCCGGGTTTCTAAACTTTCTAGACGGGCGCGGGTGTGAGACGCTGTGCATGGGCACGCGGGCAGCGCCGTCCCCAAGCCCCATACGCGTCCCTCTGACACCTAAAATATAATTTCTGCGCAATCAGTAGCGCGATGTTCGGAGGGTTCATAAAGATTTGCGCGAACTATACAAAACCTTGGACGGTGTGTGAATCCGACTCGCTCTTGGCCAGTTTTTTACCCATCAGCTCTGTAATGGCTTAGTTGGATAAAGTTTGGTGAGGAGATTGTAGATATCCTAGTATAAAATACCTACCTATTTCTACTTTTTTTCACAGAACTCATGGGTAAAAACGCCGTTTGACTAAAAATAAAGGTTATCCACCGGGTAGTTCAAAAGATCAGATATACCTACCGGGAAAAATTTCATAATTCAAAATCTAAGTTGCAAAAATATTAAGTACCTATCTATATATAAGTAGGTTACACAGTATTTTGTGTACTTACACATAATATAAGACTTACGTGTAGTGGGCGCTAGTGAAAAATGCGCTAACTTAGGGAATACTTAGTTTTGGGCCAATCAATTCACTCAAGGTTGGTGTAGTTTTTTTTTTTTTTTTTTTTATGCCTGATATGTAGCCTTTGACCACTATCTCGCCTGATGGTAAGTGTTGATGTGGTCGAAGATGTTGTTCAGGCTAACCTAGAAGTACTGGCTCTCAAGGACAGCTGCCGGAACACACCGTTAAGTGCTTAGCGACAGATTTAAATTATCGTTTATATAATAACTATTTATATTGAATTGAGTAACAACTCAATTCAATATAAATAGTATTTATTTGAATTGAATAACTATTTATATTGAATTGAGTTGTTACTCAATTCAATATAAATAGTTATTATAGGTAGAGTTTTACTTACCTGCAATCATATTTTTTAATCAATGGCAATGTTAAACCACTAACTCGGGAATTTTTAGAATAAAAGCACTAAAATTCACCGCACTCCCAACCCAAACCAAATGAACGAGACTAATGGATTTTAGGTAACTATTAAATAAAATGCCTCCCACCTTTCAAATAAGACAACGCTACCTTTACGATCAAAAACTCAAAGGAAAGGTAACCCAGGGTCACCCACCACCAACAACAGGGTTTTTAAAAAATTACAAACACCTCTTCATTCGAATACCCTAAGCAAAGGGTTACCCTATGGGGTAAAGGGTTATTGATACTTCTAGAAACAAAAACCCAAACGAAAGGGTAACCCTACCCTATGGTAGGGTTACCCTTTGGTAGTGTTACAGCTTCGTTTTACCCTAAGTTACAAATACCTCTTATATCGAAAACCCTAGGCATAGGGTTACCCTATCGTTGGGTTGAAGGCAGGGTTACCTTTTCAATTGGTAACCTCATAGAAATGGTTTTCGATAAATGAAAAACCCTTCCGATAGGCTTAACCGAAAACCGGGGTTGTACGGTCCCTGGTTGAAATACCCTTGTCAGCTAAGTATAATCACAAATTATTTATAGTTGACTTGAGTATCCCTTATGACGGTATAATGGGACTCGACTTACTTAAACGTTTCAAAGCAACTATAAACACAGAAAACTGGGAAGTTAAATTAAATAAACCGGATGAAAACGATAACAAATTAAGAACAACTTATGATCAAGAAATTAAACTTGAAGCAAGAAGTGAACAAGTGATCCCGATACAGGTTAATAATGTCCAGAACGGGGATTGTTTGATAGAAGCAGGAAAAACTTAACAGGGTTTATTGATCCCTAATGCCCTTGTTAAAGTAATAAACCAAGTTGCTTTTGTTTCTTGCATTAACCGTACGTTTAACACGATTAATATATCGAAACCAACAATCACGGCATATCCCGTAGAAATTGATGAAATACGAATTAAAGCGATTGATAATAATGAAAATAGATCACAAAAGGTTTCAGAATTAATTCGAACCGATCACATGAACGCTGAAGAAAAAATGTTAATATTAAAAACATGCAAAGATTTTAAAGATGTTTTCCATATAGAAGGTGATCAATTTACGTTTAGTAACGTAATTAAACATGAGATAGATACAGGAGACACCTCTCCAGTATATACGAAAAATTATCGCTATCCTCAGGTACATAAAACAGAGGTAAAAACGCAAATGAAAAATTTACTTGCTCAAAAGATAATAAGACCAAGTCACAGTCCTTATAACTCTCCTATCTGGATCGTTCCAAAGAAAATGGATGCCAGCGGAAAGGTTAAATGGCGAATAGTATTGAAAAAACTGCTTTTTCCACAGAAGAAGGTCATTTTGAATACCTTAGAATGCTCTTTGGACAAAAAAATGCACCAGTTACTTTTCAAAGAGTTATAGATAATGTCCTTACAGGTCTTACAGAAGACCATTGCCTAGTCTACCTAGATGACATAATAATTCACGCCTCTTCACTCGAAGAACAAGTTTTAAAACTAAGAAACATTTTGAAAAGGCTAAGACAGTATAACCTGAAATTACAGCCAGATAAATGCGAATTCTCGAGAAAAGAAGTAGCATATTTAGGTCATATTATCTCAGACGAAGGTATTAAACCAAATCCAGACAAAATTGATGCTGTATTAAAATTTCCACAGCCAAAGAATACCAAAACAATAAAGGCATTTCTTGGACTCGTAAGCTATTATAGACGTTTCATACCAAAATTTTCGGATATAACGAAACCTCTCACAAACCTACTAAGGAAAGATACAAAATTCATTTGGAGTAACGAATGCACAGAAGTAATGGAAAAATTTAGGATGTTATTGACAACTGCACCCATCTTACAATATCCTGATTTTGAAAAAGAATTCGTGCTTACAACAGACGCATCACAGTTCGCTATTGGAAGTGTTTTGTCCCAAGGAAAAATAGGGGAGGATAAACCAGTAGCATACGCATCCAGAACATTAAATGAAACTGAACAAAGGTACTCTACCATCGAAACAGAACTTTTAGCCATTAAATGGTCTATAAAACATTTTAGACCTTATCTTTTTGGTAGAAAATTCACAATTGTAACTGACCACCAACCACTCACATGGTTATTTTCAGTGAAAGATCCTGGATCAAGGTTAATTAGATGGCGTTTAGAGTTAGAACAATACGAATACAATATTGTGTATAAGCCCGGCAAGAAAAATCAAAACGCAGATGCTTTATCTAGACCGTGTATCAATCATATAGAAAATGTTATTATGTCACATTTTAAAGGCGAATTACTTCGAGGCAGCATTGAACCTATAGAAATTATCGAGTCAAAAGAACAGTTACTTTATAAGACTCATAAAAATATAGTTTTTTTCTTACCGTGCGAATTAACAAAAGAAAATATAGTTTGTGAAAAACTACTTCATTACTTTCCTTCAGAAATAAAAAGTTTAAAACCAGCACTGAATGAGGTAATATTGTTCGAAGATCCTTATACCAATGAAAGGAAATATTTCTTATGTTTCAACCGCAAAATTAATGAAGACAAAGAAGAAATCTTAAACACTTATCAAAGTTTGATTAACTTAAAATTTAAATTAGTCGATGAGGTACTATCAGAAAATAAATTGTATACGTATCTACCTGAAACAACACCTCACGAACGAGAATATGATAGAGATTTAGCACATCAATTAATTTCATATATATTTCATGATAAAACTTATAAATTTCATTTTTGCGAATTGAATGATCATATTATAGTTCCTCCAGAAAATCAAAGACAAAAGATAATATCATATCATCATGATTCACACTTTGCCGCTCATAAAGGAATTGAAGAAACAATAAGACGAATAAGACTGAAATATAACTGGCCTAACTTGAATAAAGATGTCAGAGAATACATAAGAACTTGTGACACATGTCAAATACACAAAACGGATAGAAGAAATTGGAGTCAGCCTTATATTATTACGTCAAGTGTGAATAAGCCACTAGAAAGAATAAATATCGACATAATAGAAATAGGGAAACCTAATAAGAAAACTTATGTCTTAACAATGATAGACGAATTAACAAAATACCTTGCAGCTTATATTTAAAAAAATAAATCCACAACGGAAGTCGTAAAACTCTTATTACTATATTGCCAGCATTTTGGCATTCCATTAAGAATACATTCAGACTTAGGCGCAGAATTCATATCCAAAGCAATGAAGAAAACATGTGAACTTATGGAAATCGAGAAAACGGAATCATTAACACAATTTCCACAATCCAACGGTGGAATAGAAAGAGTACATGCTACCATTAAAGATACAATGAGATGCCTTGTATCAAGCTCTCAGATATCATGGGACATAGCTCTCAGCATCTCAGTAATGACTTATAATAATTCGAAACACTCTGCAACAGGTTTCACACCATCTGAATTAATGTTTGGTGAAACAAGAGATCACTTAAGAAAAATAAATACAGACAAAAATACTGATTTTTATTATAAGACATTATCAAATAAGTTAAATAAAGTGAATAAGTTAGCAATTGAGACCAATATTAAAGGTAAAGAACGCAGTTTAGCAAGTAAAGTAACTAGTAAACGAAAAGGACATACATATAAAGTGGGAGAACACGTTCTTTATAAGCTAGCATATTGCAAAACAAATTAAACAAGTGCAATTTGACACATCTAGAACAAAAGACTTGCTTAAAAATCAAATTCATATTACTGAAACTGTAGTAGAATCATTTAACCCTAGACACCTAACCTTCGTCGAAACGAGTACTCAACAGAAATATTGTTGTCTCTTTTCGACGCGCGCGCCGATCTTAGCCTCGTCGTTTGCCAACTCAGTGTTCACCGAGCTCTCTCGGGAAGCGACGGAGTCCGGCGCGTAAGTACTTTATTTCTCGATATATTACGAAAATAGTCGACGAATGGTTAGGTTTTGTGTACTATTTTTTTCAACTAGTGTTTATACTTTTTTGCAGCTTTTACTATGGCTTCTCAAAGATTGCTGTGTGATGACCATATTACGCGTTTATTATTGGGCGAGGAAGATATTAGTGAATTGGAGGAGTTACCTGACAGCGAAACAGAAGATCATTTGGAGGTGGAGGATGTAGAAAGCGACACTCAATACGACCCTTCCGATCATGAAGGTACTCAAGATCGTTCTTCAACTGTTCTGCAGGACAACGAACAGGAGCCACAAACACCTCCAGCACCATTGGCAGAAAGCTCAGGTAGTAATTCTAGTATATTGACCTTTTCACAAAGCAATATCCGTAGTCGGAGTCGTCATGTTTGGGCTAGCAGCAAAGGGCGTACTTCAGGTAGGGCAGCTGCGATAAATATTGTGCGTGTTGCCAGAGGACCTACGCGTACGGTAAGGAATATACTAGATGCACTGCTATTATTTGAACAATTCATGACTAATCAGATACTAGAAGAAATTTTGAAATGGACGAATTCAGAGATTGTGATAAAAAGGCAAAACTACGACCAAAGTACGTCGACGCAGAATGAAACTAGCAAAGAAGAGATCAGAGCTCTTATTGGTATGCTGGTGCTAAGTGCAGCTCTGAAAGATAATCACCTGACCCTTGATGAATTGTTCAACACGGAATACTAAGGTACGAGATATATTTCATGTATGAGCAAAGAGAGATGCGACTTCCTTCTGCGATGCTTGCGTTTCGATGACAAAACATTTCGCTTACAACGACAAAAGGACGATCCCTTTACACCTTTAAGAGACATATGGGATATGCTTATGGTTCAGTGCGCCAAAACTATGTCCCTGGAACAAATGTAACCATTGACGAACAACTATTAGCATTTCGAGGGAGATGTAAATTTAGGATGTATATTCCAAATAAACCTGCAAAGTATGGGGTCAAATTGCAAATGATGTGTGATAGTGGCACAAGATATATGATCGACGGTATGCCATATCTTGGAAAAGGTACCAACACAGGGGGTGCGCCTTTGGGAGAGTACTTCGTAAAGAACTTACTCGCAGTATACATGGTACAAATAGAAACGTTACCATGGATAATAGGTTCACGTCAGTACCCCTAGCGAAACAGTTACTGCAGCAGCCTTATAAATTGACGCTTGTAGGGACTCTGCGAGCTAATAAAAGGGAAATCCCAGAAGAAATGAAGAATTGTCGGTCCCGAAACGTCAATACATCGATGTTCTGTTATGATGGCCCCCTCACACTTCTGTCATACAAGCCAAAACCCTCAAAAATGGTATATTTACTATCTTCTTGTGATGAGGAGGGCTCAGTCAACCCAAAAAAAGTCAAAAAAGATTTTATGAAGAAGCTGCATACGCAGTTAGTAGAGCCCTGGCTCAAAATCAGACTGGAAATTCGTACTATGCCCACGCAGGTAAAAAATAAAATCAAAGAAATACTAGGAGCAAAGTCTGATGAGGGCCAAGGTGAAGGTCAAGTTGATGGTCAAGGTGAAGGTCCGTCATCATCCAGCAACCTTCAACCAGTCGAAGCTCCAAATGTGAGAAAAAGAAAAGTCTGTGGTTTCTGTTCCTACAAAAAAAGGCGCATGACAAAGTCATATTGCTCAAAATGTAACACCGCAATTTGTGGTGAACACAAAGTTGATTATTGCATAATATGCGCCTCTAATTAATAGTTTTCATATTTTTTTCTAAATGATAAGACTGTTATTATTTATGTTCGCCTAAGAAAAAGAGGCTATTTTGTGTTACTTTTTTAAAATTTTAATTTTTATAAGAGTACATCTCATTTGATCTCTAAAACCTAGTGCCATGTAATATAAGGTATAAAATAAATATTTCTATACCAAAATATATTTTTAGTGTTTTATTTACTAAAATAATACTTGCTTTATGTATTTAAGTAATAAAAATAACGGAAACATTTATAAATAGGTAAATTAATAAGGGCTAAAAATTGCTCGTCGAATCGACGTATGGTTAGGTTTAAAGGAGTATATTGGAAGGTTAGGTGTCTAGGGTTAATAAAACCATAGGTGCAATTAACCACAATGAAACTGTTATTAATTGGAATATTTTAAAATTAAAACATAAGGTATATGGGAAGGCAATTAACGACTTAGTAGATCATCAAGCACTATTCGAATTGTATGAATATATTATGAATAATTTGATAGTTATAAATAGTAAGCTTGACGAGTTAATGTACGCTATTGATTCTGCTTTCGCAGGCATGCTGCCAGCAAACATAATAAATAATAATGATTTATTAAAGGAGCTTAACAAAAGCCCTGAACAAGGCAAGTTTATAGAAAGACCTTGTTATAATAATATTTATAATTTGTTGAAAGTAAGCAAATTTAATGCGTTCATGGATGGGCTCACCTTTATTTCAGTTGCTGAAATCCCTTTAGTAGATGAAGATCCTTTTGAGCTATCAAATCCTTTCCCTTCCTAAAATGGACAATAACTCGATTTATCATACCCTGTTAGTACAAAATAATTATATTGTTCTGACCAGAGATAGAAGGTTTTACGTCAGCTTAGAAAACCTGTCCGGATGTACAGAGTTTACTGAAGAGAAGCTTATCTGCAAATCACTCATTGTACACGAAGAAAACTCTGATCCAACATGTGAAACCAGAATCCTGAAACAAGATCTGAAAAACTACAGTATGTACTGCCGCATCATGAGCACTAAAGGAAACTTCAAATACTCTTTAATAAATGTTAAATTCTGTATAACTTAATAACTATACTGTGCTTATAGTAGTTGTTGGAAAATACTCACGTCATTTTTGAGTATAATTTCCAATCTTAGGCAGGAGATGTTAAAGCTTAGCCCTAATAAATTATCATTTAATATTCCTTACTCTCGAACAATGAGACCCTTGTAAGAAAGTTTAGGGAAATAGAAAACAAAGCATATCTATATTTTATTTCTGTAATCAATAGCTGTTTGTATTCGTTCCTCATAGCAATGTTTAGAGATAAGAACATTAGACAATTAATACTGTTTTTAAATATTGAAAGGGTCCCTTTGCGCTATCCAGAATAATAACTCTATTGATAATTTTCGGGAATCGTCTTTACATGCGTACACGCATCTTGGTCACGTACGCCACTTTGTGTTTTATAAAAACTAGCACCGCTCTTAGTTCTTCAGTTCATCTCTGCTCGTCATAGTATTAAGACATATAACTTGTAATTATTTTAGAATTAAATAAAATAGTTTTTTTAAAAACCGTTCTCATTTCTGCGCACGTAACAGCCCTTGACCACTATATCACCAGATGGTAAGTGAAGATGCGGTCGGAGATATTGTTCAGACTAGCCTAGAATTACTGGCTCTAAAGGAAAGTTGCTGAAACACACCGTCAGGTGCTTTTCTTGTTGTGCTAATTCCGTCAGTATTTTTTCTGGTGTATCTCTTAAAATGCTTGTTTTCCTTTCTTCCTTGCATTACCTGTAAGATTTCTAGTGCCAGCCCTTTGAATACGGTGTCACTGATTCAGGAGTACAGCTTCAGTGACTTCTACTTTTTGGTTTCTATCGAATGGTTAAGTAGCAATAGTAAAAGCTGTAACTACACTCGAGAGCAATGAATCCGGGTCACTTAAAGAATCCTAAAAATCTCGGAAACTAAAAATGCTAGGTTAATGCAATAAATTGTATTTAATAGACAATGTAATACTCCTTAAATGAAGGTATTAAAACTTCTTAGTTATTGTAAAGTTATATCATAAAAAAATCAAATTTGAAAAAGGGCCACTTTCGAAGATGGAACTACGAAATTACAGCATTTGGTTTTGCTTTTGTTTGTAATCTGTCATTTATGTGGGTACATAAACCATGTTGATAGTGCTCTATATTCATTATTCAAGCTGAAATTATGTCGCTTACGCCTGAAGAATGCACCAGAATACTTACAATGCTGGAAACCGGCCGGAGTCAGCGCGATACAGCCAGGACTGTCGGTGTGTCGCTGTCAACAGTACAAAGAGTTCTCCGACGTTACGAAGAAACTGGTTCTAACCTACGCAGACCAGGAACGGGCAGAACTAGGTGTACCACAGCACGAGAAGACCGATACTTGGTGAACACCATGCTTCGAAATCGCTTTCTCACAGGAACTGAACTCACCAATCAGTTTCGACGCCTCGGAGGAAGTAACCCAAGTGCATGGACAGTAAGACGTCGGCTTGCTGAATCTAACTTAAAACCCCTTAGACCTGCAAACGGCCCTAAACTGGAGCGTGGGCATCGTATTTCGAGACTAAGATATGCCCAGAGCCACGTAAATTGGAGTATTGAAGATTGGTCAAAAGTTATGTTCTCCGACGAATCAAAATTTATGCTCTACAAGCACGATGGAAGACACAGAGTGTATCGAAGACCAGGGGAAAGATTCAAGCAAGCATGCATCGAAGAAAAAGTAGCCTACGGTGGTGGGTCTGTACTTGTGTGGGCCGGAATTTCTTCTGAAAGTCGCACAGAGCTGGTGATCATAGAAAACGGCTCTTTAACTAGCGTAAGATATGTGGAAGAAATCCTCAATGATCACGTTGGTCCATTTATGGTCAATTTAGGTGAGGATGCTATATTTATGCATGACAATGCCCGACCTCATACAGGTAGGATTGTGAATGACTACCTTCAAGAGATGAACATTACTCGTATGGAGTGGCCAGCGCGCAGCCCGGATATCAACCCGATCGAGCATGCTTGGGACGAGCTAGGCAGATGCGTAAAACAACGAAACCCTCCCCCAATCACGCTTCGTGAGCTCAAAATTGCTCTCACAGAGGAATGGGAGAATATTCCCCAAAATCGTATAAGGAACTTGGTGTACAGCATGCCAAACCGCGTAAACGCAGTAATGGAAGCACGAGGAGGCAATACGAAGTATTAAAATTCAAGAAAATCGTAATAAAGTTCAAAAATTTCATGTTTCCTATTTTTGTTTTAAGGAGAGATCAGCAGTTTTTTTCTTTATGTAATTTTGTGTTAATAAAATGTATGGTGACTCATATTTTTTTTACTTTCATTTAAGGAGTATTACATTGTCTATTAAATACAATTTATTGCATTAACCTATCATTTTTAGTTTCCGAGATTTTTAACATTCTTTAAGTGACCCGGATTCATTGCTCTCGAGTGTATTTGAACTCTAGCAAATGATAGATAAGATAGATAATTAACAAGACCCGCTCTACTGTATTTATCTATACCAGGCAGTTTCGAGACAACTTAATTGAAGTTGGCTGGTTTGTAGTGTCATTTTCTATCAATCTCTCCCCACCAGTAGTAGGCAAATCGCGATCTATGCCAGATTTTGCAAAACCATTTTAAATATTGTTTTGCTTGAATGATTGAGGCATAGCAAGAGCTTTTAGTTTAGGGATATAATAAATCGTTACAGTTTTGCCTGGACTGCTCACTATCCAATCTGTTAAGGCTATATTATAATATTTTTTTAGTGGTCCATACACTGTTAAATCCGGCGGCTGCAATTTATGACTACAGTGTGGTGGAAGTCATTAAAAGAATGCTAACTACTGTGCAGAAATCTAGGACTTCCACAGACAACAGACTCAGGTGGTTGTCGAGAGGCAGAAGCACTGGAACATCAGGTGTCGGTTTGGCGTGTTTCGCAAAATGTTGCATGTATTTCAAGAAATTTTAAGATGTCAACCAACCAGATCAACGCATCCTGCGTTGAATCATCTGAACCAATGGGAGCATCATTAAGCATGTGTGGTTTGTAATTTTCTTTGGGGAATCGCAAAGAGGTATTGAATTTTCTATGGAATTGAATATGGAATCGCAGCATACTGTGACGATTGAGCCTTTTTGAACAGAATTTGCTTGCCCTACTTATTTAGTGCATTTAAAAGAAATCAGTCTTTGTGTGCGCTGAATAGTTTTTAGTTATTCGAAAGCTCCTCATTTGTTTTATTAAAACTTGTTTTGCGTGAGTGAACTTTTTTCCTAAGTGAAACTGCAACGTAGCCTTATGGTTAGTCGTTTTTTTGCACAAATGCTTAATTTTTGTTCAGACATTTTGAAACAAGTGGTTTTTACATTCTACTTTTTTTACTACTATGTTATGACCATATGACATCGTGCTAAAAAAGGCGATTTATTATACCTGAATCACTATCGTCTTTGAGCATATTATATTTGAGACCGTGCATATCGATACTTTTCTGAAAGCCCTCGACAGTAATATCTTGTTCCATAGACGTGGCGCTATTTGACCAGTTTTGGTAACACACATGTTCATGTACCGGTATGCCTTTACTTTCTGCCTTACTGCATAAACAACAATATTTATTACGTATACCCAAAAAGAGAATCTTACATTAGTTCTGTAACCGACTATATAAATACAAGCACAGCCTGACAAAAAACTGAATCCTGTCTTAAAATACCTTTTGCGCCTCGAACTATCTGCAACAACTGTAATTGAGTTGAGAGATTGTCCTACATAATCCGATGGTCAACTCTTTCAAAAGCGCGTCACTTATTTCGATGTGTTTTGATAATAGTTTTAGCACGATATAATCAATCATCTTTGAACAAGTTGTAGCAATCGAAATAGGGCGGTAATTTTAGCCTACTAGTGCACTCTCAGTCTTACTTTTTAATATTGGGATACCATCGAACATGACGGGTCATGGGATAAAAACGCATGCCTGGTGCAGGCATTCAAGAACTTTAAGAGGAACGCTATCCCAGTCCTTATCCAAGTCAGCTTGTTTAAGAAGACATTTATTACAAGAAAAGAAGAATTCCTATGATGAACTACACGAAGTTCGAAACAAAAAAGAGGAAGTACTCCGCCAAAAAATTGCGAATTTGGATAAAATTTCAACCATTTCGCACGAAGTGAGGAATCTTTAAGTGTCGAGAGTGACAAATCGAAAACGTCATGTGTCATGCGATCAAGTCAGGGTCATGCATACCAAGAGAAAACGCTTAATTTGATATCTAAAATGGCGAAGGCAGAGCCCCCCCACGACATTCACAGGACGTCAAGTTTATGCCTAAAACCCAGACAATGCAAAGGGTGCTTGCGGTACACAACAGAATTTGACAAGTGACATCGAAAAACTCGCTTTCGCATTACAAAGTTCAATAAAAGACGCGATTTCGTCTAAAGATTTCTATCTCCCGAACTTTGATGGAAGTAATAAGAATTGGCTACAATTTACAGCGTCTTATGATGAAACTACAAGGAAATACAACACACAACCAGCCGAGAATCTTTAGCGGTTGAGAGTGGCGCTTAAAGATGAAGCGAAATCCTCAGTCGCAGGTCACTACAGTTACGTTTTGGTAAGCCGTCACGTATTGTCAAAGATCAGTTACGAGAGATTAAAAAGTTACATGTGTCGAATGTTCCCCGAGAATTTACTGTGTTTGCTGGCAAAATATTCCACTGTATTATCAATAATTCAAGTGCTTAATATGAACGAGTATCTTCATAACATCGAGCTCTATGAATGCATCATCTCCAAAATGAATTACCAGCTGCGTGCCAAGTGTTTACAATATGCAGGGGGCCAACGTGAGTGACTGTAGCAAGCTTGTGTGTGTGTCCGAATTTATCCAACGTGAAGCACAACTCTCCTTAAAGTTTATTCCTAAGATATGGCCGAGCCCAACATGAGAGTCACGTTATACTGGTACTAAAGGTATCCAATTCAAGTAGCTAAAGGTCAATCAATTAGATCATACTGTAATGAGTCTAATAATGATCTATACAATTGTTAAAAAAAATTAGTGGCACGTTGATGAGCGATGGAACTGGGTTTAAGAAAATAGGAAATGTTTTAGATGTAAAAATATTCGTACCCAGCCGAACTATGTAAAATATCTAAATATTTCCATAAACTACTGCATAAACTGAATGAGACTAGTTTAACACCGTAAAGTATTGAAAGTAATGTTGTTTAACACCGTAAAGTACAGAAAATAAGGATGAAAAGAATGTTAATGCTATAAATTCGTCTGTATTCTGTGCCAAATAGCTATTTTTATTAATTTTACTGTTATTATTTTGAATTCAGTTCGTTAAAGAAAACAAACTATTGAATTCTTGTTTTCTTTGCGATTTCGTGTGTCACTGTCTGTTGTGATTGCTAACCTGACCGTAGCCCCGTTTAGTGACAACTACTGCATACGAATCCATCGTCGACCGACGACGTGCGCGCGCGCTCTCGTTAATCAAGAAAGTACATTTACCGGCCGGTAGGGGACTAATGTGATTGTGTCAAGTGCTTACCTATCTTGGTGCGATGGATTGACTTCAGCCTCCAGCGTTAGTTTCCTACAACTCTAATCTACAGCTCTAATTCTGTAAAGTTCTGCAGATGCTCCGATACTTCTGCCAAAATAGCTTCATGATTAGCTGACTCCTTATGCAGTTGAAAACTACCTTTGCTCAACAATTTAATCAATTGTGCTTTCGGGCAAATTACTGTTTGTATATCATCAACATAGGTTGAGTTGGGCTAAACTAGAGCTGTCAACGGGTACTGTAGCGCTATTCACTAAGCAACACAACCTCCAACTCGATGCGCTGCGAGATACATTACCGTATTCACTCCATTGTATCACGCAGCACTAGCGCCACGAAATTTTACGTTGCTTGGTGGAACACCTCAAGGTTGAGTAGTTTGACAGTATTATATGAAAAACGGTATTCACTAAGCAAAAACAGCTTGACCTTCGTCGACCACCTAGCCTACAGTCTCGACTTCGCTTGTCATAACCAAAAGCTTCTATTTTGCAGGCGAACCACATTAATTAACAAAGTATTAGAATAAGTTTATTACACGAAAAGTAAATATTTGTTTAGTGTTTTGTAATATAATGGCTGTTTGTGCGTTGTGCATCTTAGATATACTTAGAGAAGCCGAAAAATCTGATGATTTACGAAAGCGTCGCACATAGGAGTATTTACAGTAAAAAACTGGCCAAAAGTCCAAAATTCAAATTATGGTATAAGTCAATGCAACCACCGTTATGCAACAGCTGGATAACATGTTCACAAAACCATGCTCCACTTGCATTCTTTGCCTTATCCCGAAGGACACACAGGCAGTCGGAACTCAGCCGACAACCAGTACGCTCTATTGTTTTCACGATATCATAATTTTTGACGCATATTACAAGTGGTGTATTAGTTATTTTTCTTGCAGTTTGTGTAATTAAATACATAGATATGCAAGGTGAAGGTATGTATTTTAATATTATGTGACATTACTTTCAATTTAGACACCCTCATATCATGTTTTTATGTCTAATTCAAAGTAACAAAAAATACTCATTATTTCAATTAATATATTCATAGAAACGTGATTTAGTACATGTTCCGGGCACTTCGCGATTTTTACTCTTTCAAACTATTATAGCTTTGACACTCTTTAATACAAAGAATGAAGCAAAAGTTCCGCTATTTTCCGCCTTTTTGTTGTATACATATTTAAACATAACAACATTTAATTTGCATTTATACACGTCTTCAATAACTTATGTTTCATTTTAAGGTTCAAATGTTCAAAAATATGACAAAAAAAACAGTTAAACGACATAATGTAAGAATGTCCAGATAAAAATGACAAGATGTTATTTTTGATGATGAAAGTAATGAAGTTGTTTAATGGCCAGACAGTGAAATTGACGCACTAAAACATGCTTTGAGTAATTTTATTTAAGCTTATTTTTCTGTATTTTATTTAAATAAACCTTTAAAAAACAACTTGAACTGTTTGTATATACATATAAACATGATTAATTTCGAAAGATATTTTTGGGCAAGGTTTTATGGTAAATACTCTTATGTGCGTCATTAAGCTCGTGAGCTGCGTGAATTACAACTAATTTCTCGTGATGCCGAATTTATTGCCAGTTATAGGCTTTCTGAAGATTTGTCGAAATATCTTCAATGGGGATACCCATTGAAGATATTTCGACAATACCCAAACACAGAAGAACTAGTGGATTAACCAACAAATTAAAGGTAAAAAATTCAGTAATTTTTCCAATCCATCAGCAGTGTTAAAAAAAATATAAATGTAACCCAATTGATCGTTGGCCACCCCGCACAGTTGTAAAACCTTCTTTTTCATATTAGATTAGGTATAAGGTTATAATATATAATCTGTCTACTTACTCAACAATAAAATATTGATTTGTTTCAGATTTTATGTACTCAATATTTTCTGGCTAATAGAAGTTACCAAAAGCTGGTAGGCAAAAATGTCTATAGCTATGTATCACAGTATTCCGCTTCGAGGGCTATTCATGGCATGAATAGCCCTCGAAGCGGAAGCGAAATCAGTTCAAAGAATTTCAATCATTTTGCAATTTAAATGTACATAAATTGTTACATCCTTGTCAAACGAGGTGGCTGTCGGTACATGCAGCGATATCAAGAGTTTTGGAGCAATATCAGACTTTAAAATTTTTTTTCATTGATGCTTCTATAAATGATGATGTCACGACAGCTACAAATATATTGAATAAATTAAAAGACTCAATAACGAAACTTTTTCTGCAGTTTTTAGATTTTGTTTTGCCAATTTTCAATAAATTAAATCGAGAAATGCAGTCTGAATCAGCAAGAATACATGTTTTGTATTCGCATGTTTGTAAAAGCCTAAGAACTCTATTCGATTGATTTTTGAAAAAAAGATTATTTAGAAAATACTAATCTTGAAAATGTTGATTACAAAAACCCACATAACTTTGTAAATATTAAAGATGTATATTACGGAGCAAATGCCATTTTAATACTTTGCTTTCAGATAATACATTAACTTCTGAACAAATCCATTTATTCCAAACGAGATGCGTTCAATTTTTTATTGAAGCATGCGAACAAATGCACAAAGATTTCCTCTCAAAAATAAAATAAAATTTTCCCTGGTGTTGTCGCGCTATATGCGAGTCACCGTCAACAATTGGTAAGTGTCACCGTCACTTAAATTATGTATCTATTCTTTGCGCTATGGCAATACAGTTCAGTGCATAGTGGTTAAACGAGATTTTTGTTCTGTGCACAGGTTAGACACAAAATGGGCGCGACGACGATAAGACGTTTGGAGGAACAAAAAGGGTACCTCCTGGATAACAAGGGTAAGCACGTGGGAGGCAGCTATGCCTCAAGGAAAATAACCAGGAAATATTCTGGTAAGTGCTTATAACTCATTATTCATAGTTCTTTATGGACCACGAGGTGTAATAATGGGTAAACCGTATTCACATATGTGTGTAACGGCAGAAAATATATATAGTCCATCACACGCCACAAAGTAAAATAATATAGTAGTCATGGGACAGGGAGCCCCGAGGCATACAATTGGATGTGTCCGGAAGCACAGGCAAGCCGCAATATCACGGGCGACATAAGTTGGGAAGTGGCCAGGACAAGTAGGGGATGGTGGTGGTGGTCTTCTTGGGGCAAAGTGGGGACGTCTCAGTGTGACGGGCACAGTGCAATTCGTCGCTGACGAAATGCGTCTGTTATAGGCAGAGGTTAGGCCACTTAACATCAGGTGGGCCTCGGGCTTGATCCGTCACAATAACATAAAAAAAAACCCCAAGTTCGGCAGGTGCCAGGGTTGGGGCTCTGTATACGTCATCCCCAACAATTCGAAGTAGTCCAGGGTCAGAGCTCTGTACACACAGAGACTCAAGACAAGGTTAATGTGGGAACTCGTAACAGTGCCCTGGTGCCTTACGTAATCCTGTGGGATCTGGTAACCAGAGAGCTCACATTAACCTTATGTGGGCTCTCTGGTTACCAGATCCCACAGGATTACGTAAGGCACCAGGGCACTGTTACGAGTGCTCAGACCGGAGGCGTAGTCGTCCGTCTTGAAGGGCACTCCTTCTAGGACCCCCCTCTTTTTGTGGGGACAATGGAAGCCGGTAAAAGTCTCAAGGCTATGTGAGGGTAGATAGCAATAGCAGATTTCTCGACGGTTGTTATCATTTCATGTATAATAAAATGTACGCGTTCTTTGTTGCCAATGTATATCTATACCTAATAGGATTCAGGCATCTTTACGTATAAAGGTATAGAAGGCGCGACAAAATGGTGGAGATGCTGGGATATGATTGGGACGCCAGACTAGGTTTGGTTTTCCCTTGTGTAAATTCCCTCTAACTATACTTAATGATTACTCATGTGCTCAAATAAAATATTGTGTTTAATGTTTTGTGTTTTAATCGTAGCATTATGAATGCATTCCTTACATATGCCTAGTTTAATGAGATGTTGCGGGCCCTTATATATTTTGTTGTTGTATAGAAGAACACATGTTTATAAAATAAGATATATCAATTTATGTATTCATTATGCTTAATGTGATACACGAGTATTAAAAAAGTGTGAAGTGGACAGCAAGACTTCCGAAGCTTAGCCTTCCCATATATGATGGTGACAGGCTAAAGTGGAATGAACTTTGGGACCGATTTAAGTCAAACATACACCAGCAAGCAATCGCAGATGCTGACAAGCTAGCCTACCTAATGGGATGCCTTACTGGAGTGGCATTGGACACTATCTCTGGCCTCTCCACAACGGATGCAAATTATTCTCTGACAATTGATACTTTAGAGAAAAGGTTTGGATCTCAAGATGCTCTAATTGACGCACACTATACTGCCATTACTAGCCTGCCTAAAGCGGAATGTAGCAGTGCAAGCTGTAGAAGCACGCTGGATCAAATAGAGTGTCACTTACGGGTCTTGGAGAAGCTAGGCTAACCCCTCCCAGTGGAAACCACCTCAGAGCGATGGTGCTATCCAAATTCCCTGAAAAGGTAATACATGAACATCATCTTTTAGGAAAGGGTGACAATAGCATGATGGCCATCCGAGATAGTCTCCATAGAATTGTGACAGCTATGGAAAAATCAGCAGCGGTGGTGCCAATACCGGATCCAGGAATACCATCCACGAGCACTAGAGAAGCCCTACACATAAGGACTGAGCCACATCCAGTTCCCAAAAGACCAAGACAGGATCTGAAAAGAAAGCATGACATTTCTATGGATGAGCCACCTCGTAAGAAAAATAAGAAACCATGCCTCTTCTGCAAGATGACCAATCATGCCAGTGCAAACTGTCTCAAGGTCAAGGGGGTAGAAGCCCGAAAGCAGAAGCTCACCGATAGGTGTCACCGGTGTCTTAGACGAGACCATAGAATAGACTCATGCAAAAGAAAAATATCCTGCTTCTGTTGTAAGGAAGATCACCTACTTATCTTCTGTCCCAAAGTCTTGAATGGTGAGCTGAATGAAAATTCAACTGATTCTAGGCAAGCGGAAACAATGTGTGACATAGCTAACTGTTATACTTTTTTGCAGACCGCAGTGGTTACACTACAAAACCCAGAGAGTCAGTAAATAAGAAGCAGTAGACTTCTTCTGGATTGTGGTAGTCAACGTAGCTATCACTATCATATATCACTGAAAAGGTACCCCTTTTTGTGGGGACAATGGAAGCCGGTAATAGTCTCAAGGCTATGTGAGGGTAGATAGCAATAACAGATTTCACGACGGTTGTTATCATTTCATGTATAAAAAAATGTACGCGTTCTTAGTTGCCCAATGTATATCTATACCTAATAGGATTCAGGCATCTTTACGTATAAAGGTATAGAAGGCGCGACAGGTGTCATTGGCTGCAATGATGGAACATATTTATAGTCTAAGATCCCGCTATACAACGACCTTCACCGAGATGCTTATTTAATGAGACGTATTTTTTATGTTATTAAATATGCCAATAAATATATCCTATATGGGTTGCCTAACAAATTTCAGTCCAGAGTATTTTTAATTAATAATTTAAAAATGATACAACTGTCGTAAAGAATATCATGCTAGAAATGTAATGCTTGCAAGTACATGAGGTATAATGTAATCAAATAAAAAGTAATCAAGCAATATTTGAAATAATATTTTTTCTTCTAGCTAACAGATGTTTTAAACATCTTGTAAGTGGATGTCACATATGGTGGAGAAACGCATGTCTTAATATAGCCAAAACAATTAGAAAGTAAGCAGTGTCTGATGTTCCTACAATTACTGCCTTCATCAGTGTACTTTAAATTTATGACTGAAACACAATAGGTCATTGGCAGAAGCTGGCCGCAACACGGTTGAGCTGATACAATGCATAACTTATTAATGCTTCTTTTATAACAGGTGATTCAGGATATGCTCAAAGGTTATGACACCATTCAGCAATCCTGAGGTTGGCACTGATGAAGAATATTATAACAACATTCACAGCTCAGTCAGGAACAGTGTGGAAAGAACTATAGGTAATCTAAAAGGCCTATCAAGATGCCTGTTAGTTCATAGAGTACAGCACAAAGGTTGCAAAAGTTATTATTGCATGTTGTATTCTGCATGATCTATCCAACAATGCTGGAATTCCCGCTCCAGTGCTCTCTCCAAGTGAAATCACGGAAGAACAATCTTTGGTTCAGATATTAAGAGATAACACAAATGCTTCACACGACCAGTTGGCAAATGGCAGAGAATGCAGGCAGTTATTAGAGAAACGACTGTGTCGTGCACGAAGAAGATAAGATAAGATAAGATAAGATAATCATTTATTTGCATAAAACATGAGTATTATACATAACAAACGCATGCATATTGGTGTCATAATTAAGTGTAGTGATCATCATGTTTTGCCCATATAGGCGTACAAATTTTTGAGAGGCGGCAATCAATTAGATAATTTAACAATAGCAAAGGAGAAAAATATGATTCTAGGCACTTGAACAATTCACACAAGTTTCAATATAATGTCAATACAATGTCAATTATAAAAGTCAATTCTAGATACATACAAAAAAGTGGATATAAACTAAACACGAATATTAATGTTAATAATATAAATTCAATTCAGATTTTTGTCAGTCAAGAATTCGCTTACGCTATAATAACATTTCTCTAATAATATTTTCTTAAGCTTAATTTTAAACATATTATTATTTAGATCCTTTAAGGAGCTTGGTATCTGATTGTATATTTTTGGTCCCATACAGAAAATGCTATTATTCATAAGGCTCTTTTTCGAAGATTGCATACAGAGCTTATATTTATCACGTCTATTACGCTTAACTTGGTCAGATAAAGATGGAAAATAGTGCTGATTTAATTTGACAAATAAAGCTACTTCATATATATATAGAGATGGAAGTGTTAGGATTTTGTGCTCAATAAAAAGTGGTCTACAACTGTCAATTATCTTGAGTCCAAACATTGACCTAATACAGCGTTTTTGTGCCTTAAAGACAAAATCTTTGTGAGTTGAGTTGCCCCAAAAAATTAAGCCGTACCGTAAGTTTGATAAGATAAGATAGGACTAAAATGTTAAATTAAATCATTTATTGTTGTTTGTAAGCAAATCTTTACGCCAGTGGAGACTGGGAAAAGTCCATGGACTTATGCTATACATCTATGGGGTTGTCCAAAGAGAATACCTTCCTTTCTAGTATACTTACCGGGACCTCAAAATAGACTTTGTTAATTTTTTTTTTAAAAGTATACTAAAGGTCATGAATATAAAATTATCATCATGTGCACATTCAAGCCAACTTTTCTATAGAAACTCTTTAAGTGTAGTATTAAAATATAAACAGCGACCGTGATATTAATCTACAGAACTTAAAAAAGTGACTTTGCATGGACTAATTTTTAGAATAATATTATTAGGTTTCAAACGAAGTATTTGTTATAAAGTAAGTTTTGGTTAAAAATAAATATTGAGACACGTTTGGTGTAAACCACTTTTATATTTCGTAAATCATATCAAAACGTTTATTGTAACGTTAATCTTAACCTCCTAGAAAGCTGCTCGAGTACAGTCTCTGGCATGAGCGGTACATGCATGCCCATTGTCGAGGAACTTATGCCTCACAAACGTATCAGCTAATTTTTCTAGCTGGGGTTGGCTGGGCATCATTGAACGCAACATAGTTTCAAAAATAAATCGGATTTCTATTATTTTATCTAAAGTATGTTACGTCATAATAAAACGTTAACAAGCACTAATAAAACTTTGTTTTACTACAGAGACTGTTTATCCTTCCTTTATACTATAAACCAGAAATTTAGGTGCAAAAACGTAATGTAGTTTCTATGTGTACAAAAAAAAAATGGACAAGCAAGGGACGCTCGCTACCAAGAGAATATAAGTAATACTACGTGACTAATCACAGATAAGTGATTATATTATGAACTCTGCTGCGCACATGAAAATCATGAACTTGTAGGCACGTTTGGTGTAAACCACTTTTATATTTCGTAAATCAAATCAAAACGTTTATTGTAACGTTAATCTTAACCTCCTAGAAAGCTGCTCGAGTACAGTCTCTGGCATGAGCGGTACATGCATGCCCATTGTCGAGGAACTTATGCCTCACAAACGTATCAGCTAATTTTTCTAGCTGGGGTTGGCTAGGCATCATTGAACGCAACATAGTTTCAAAAATAAATCGGATTTCTATTATTTTATCTAAAGTATGTTACGTCATAATAAAACGTTAACAAGCACTAATAAAACTTTGTTTTACTACAGAGACTGTTTATCCTTCCTTTATACTATAAACCAGAAATTTAGGTGCAAAAACGTAATGTAGTTTCTATGTGTTTACAAAAAAAAAATGGACAAGCAAGGGACGCTCGCTACCAAGAGAATATAAGTAATACTACGTGACTAATCACAGATAAGTGATTATATTATGAACTCTGCTGCGCACATGAAAATCATGAACTTGTAGGCTATGTTCTCGATTAAAACTGCAAATATTTTAATTCTTTGAAACATTTTTAGACTTTAGAAAATGTATTTCATAGTATTTTTAATAGAATTTGTCTTTAAACAATAAAAAACGATCATTACCGATTGAAAGTTTGTCAAACCCTTACTCGCTCTAAAGAACAGCGACGAATTACAACTCACAATGCAGTAAATATTTACATCTTCTCAGCGCCTGTTTGAGGATCAGCCAGTGAAAATGTTTTTGCAAAGCGTACACTCGATCTCCTAGTAGAAAACACCTGAAGCTTATATATGTTATTGAGAACATGTTTGGCTTCCTGGGATGTTTCAAAGCTCACCTTCACAGGGCGAGTGTTTCCAGGTGTATATGGCAGGCCGCAAAATTCTCATAACTACAGAATTAGGTAGATTTTGGAGTGCTTTTTGAGCGGAATTAAGGTTCTTCAGAGTCAGATCTTCAGAGTAGCGTGCAGAATTGTCCGCTTTAGAAGGTTTAGGCATGCCAACCACTATAATGTTTTTACTTCTCAGTATCCGTATGATTAAAATTTTTGAAAAACATATGAATGTTATTCAAAAATGAGATTTATCTAATCGGATAAAGCATACTGGTACACAATCATCCTGTCCTTCTAGAAGCGAAAATACTGCAATAAATAAACATTGGTATTTGTATTCTAAATAGTACGACTTATAGCCCCTAATTAATGAGATGAGTCATCGCAAGTTATTTCATTAGATCAACTTCTTTACCGCCTGGTTGCGCCATCGGTGCTTTGCAAGTACTGTTTTATTTTTAACGCAAAACAATAATCTATTTCTTATAAACGTGCGTTTATGTATATATATATATATGTACCTATCCCTATCTATCCTACCAACATCCTTCTTCTAACGAAACGCAAAGATGACGTCACACATGAACTTTGAACGAACATTGAGTGAAGAAGCATTCCAGAACCGTTCTTGCTTTCACTCGTATACTCACATTCTTCTATTGAAAACCGCCCAAAAACGTCTTGTGTCTCTGTGATTGTGATAAATAATATACTACTGTGTGTTGAGCTAATACCGGTCAAATAAGTAAAAATTATAAACATTTCTACACAAAAACTTTGTGAACTGTGGTGGATTCATGAACCAGCAAACAGAAGAAATCTAGGTAAGCGTTTCGTACCTAAGTCCCTTCTACAACCTTTTGAATTCCTAAAAGTTTCCACCATAAGTTTTGGTCCTTCTAAGCCATATCCTCAATTGTATTCCTTATATATATATATCTTATTACATCATTTACACGCATAATTATCTGAATATTTAAAATTTTGTTACTTATTTATCTACCCTCGTCACCAATAATCGTCAATCTTATAATTTTTCATTAGATATATCGCTATATTGAATATACTACGCTAAACGCATTACAAACGCTAAATACGCTACTTTACATCAATTTACTATATTATCCTAATTAGTTATCTCATTAATTTACGCAAAATAAAGCATCACCATTCAATTCAATTAACTACGTACTTAACTACGTACACACAAGCACAAGATCGCGCAGCCATTATCTACTTCCCGCAGTCCCGTTAGTCTTATGCAACATATCGATTATTTATAGAAAGTACATCTTTTATGTGAATTACTTCGAGTTATTTATTATTGTGAGTGTACTCTTCTGCCGCGAATTTTGTGATTTAAAATGCCAAAAGGAGCGCCATGTGCCGCCGAGGTCCCTTCGCCCTTGGAAAATCAAATTCTCATGCTTACCGCGAAACAACAAAGTCTTTTCACGTTAGTACAAAATGTTTACGATTTAAGCACAGGTTGCAGTGATGAATCTGTGAAACGTACATTCAACATTCGAGTGAAATCATTAGAAAAGATTCGCAGTGAGTACATTGAAGTGTCAGAACAGTTGAACCTCGCAATTTTAACGTCAAATCCAAAGGCCGTCCCCGACTTCGCAACATTGCTTTCATTTGATGAACTTTATTGTCATATAAAGGCTGTTGAATCAGATATAAATAATGCTGCCAGCCATTCAGTGAAATCTGAAACTTTACATAGCTCAAAAAACTTTGATATTCTAAGTAGAAAACTGCCTGCTTTGGAGTTGGTTGCATTTGATGGCTCGCCACAGAAATGGGTCATGTTCTATGAGAATTTCACTACGCTTATTCATAACAACGCTAATTTAACTAACGCTGAAAAGGTTCAGTATCTTATAGGAAAGTTGTCCGGCAAAGCACTGAGTGTTTGTGCAGGAATCCCTCCCATAGCTAGTAATTACGCTATTTTATGGAATGCTCTCAAGGATAAGTACCAGGACAAACGGACGCTAGCCACAATGTACCTAGAACAAATGCTGAACTTTAAAGGTAGCTACTCACCCTCGAGTGCCTCGCTGGACTCGTTTTTAGAACAATTCTGTACCGCTCAATCCGCACTAAAACAATTAGATATTGCTGATCTTTCCGACTTTATCATGACTCACATTGCTTTATCAAAACTTGATAAAGAAACTGTTAATCTCTTCGAGCAAGCGCATCGCGACACAAAGGTGCCAACCTTTGAACTTTTGTCTAAATTCATAAAGGAACAAAGTAAGATACATTTGCTCCGCAGTGGCTCCACTTTGACTAAAGCCACGAACGCATACTCTAATGCTAAAACGCAAAACAAAACAAATACAGTGCCATACAACAAAACAAACATCAAATCTTCAGTACAAACGTTTGTAGCTCAGACTAATAACAATAATTTCCCAAAGTGTGCTTACTGTAAAAATGACAATGTGCATCCATTATACAGATGTGATTATTTTCTTAAGCTTGATTCAGTCGCTAGAAATAATTTTGTGCGCAGTAACAATTTATGTCTGAATTGTTTAGGTTTTCATAATCTGAATTCATGCCGTTCGCAGAACAGATGCACTATTTGCAATAGAATGCATCATACGCAACTACATCTAAATTCGCCGCATCGATTCGAACCCGCACACGTTTCTTCTAGTGCACGCAATTCGACCACTGCGCCTCCGCAGCCTCTCGCGGCCGCCACCACCACGTGCGAGTCCAGTGGCGGAATCCACCGCACCGCGTACGCTCCGATGACGGCGTACGCGGCCCGCGTGTCGCCCGGCCCGCGCGATAACGAGCCTTATCAAGCGGCTCAGCCGCCGCTGCCCGCGCCGCCGCATTCCACGGCGCCGCATTTTACGCACGATAATGCTGCATTTACTTCAAGTACGGGTAGCTGCACTACGTCAACAATACTTTTGCCTAGCGCCATTGTTTATGTGTATAACGATGCTGGTGAACGCTATAAAATGAGACTATTTTTAGATAGTGGCTCAATGAGTAATTTTATAACAAAGTCGTGTTGTGATCGCTTAAAATTAAATATTTCGCACGCACCTTCTACGGTAAAAGGCATAGGCTTCGCTGAAAAGCCCATAATAGGCTTCGCTAAGTTCACAATACATTCACGCTTCGACGCGAGGTGTACGTATACTATAAGCGCACGAGTTATCGATACCATCACCGACAAAATACCTAACGCTTTTGTAGATACGACCGAGTTACAACATCTGCGTAACCTTCCGTTAGCTGATGAAGATTTTCACTCCCCCGCAGATATTGATTGCTTAATCAGCAGCGAGCTGTTCCCCTTTCTATTGGGATCGCAAAGGGTAACAGCTCCAGGATCTTCAGTAGTTGGGGTTGAAACTTCGCTTGGTTTTGTAGTGATGGGAAAGGCGCACGGCATTCCGAATGCGCACCCAGATCGTACTAGTCGCGATCACTCGTTTCATGCGGTGATAGAACCCACGCTTGAAGATTTAACTCAGCGCTTTTGGGAACTTGACACTGTACCTAATAAAAGGCACTTGAGTCCGGACGATGCAGCTTGCGAACGCATCTTTCAAGAAACTTTTTCGCGTGATGGTACTGGACGGTACACGGTATCACTTCCCTTCAAAAACGAACCTACTGAACTCGGTCGTTCTGATCATATTGCCCGCAAACGCTTACTAAATTTAGAGAAACGCCTATACGCTAATCCTGATCTACGCAAAGATTATAATACTACGCTCCAAAGTTATATAGATCACGGGTATCTCAAAAGAGAAATAGAACCCGCACCCGGTCCTTGCTACTACATTCCGCATCATGCCATATATCGACCTGATAAGACTACCTCTAAAACCAGAATTGTTCTGGACGCCAGCTGCAAAACCAGCCCGCTCAATAAATCTTTAAATGACATTTTATATAAAGGACCTAACCTGCAGGTGAATATTTTTGACCTACTCATTAACCTACGCCTATTTAATATCGCCTTATCTGCAGACATTGAGAAAATGTATTTCCAAATAAAATTGGACCCAAGGCATCATAGCTTTCAACGCATTCTGTTCCGCTTCAACACGGATGACGAAATTTCAACCTATTCCTTTTCCCGCGTTGCCTTCGGAATTTCTAGTTCTGCGTACTTAGCAATGCGCGTCATACGCCAACTCGCTGAAGACGAACGCCAGCGCTTTCCGGCCGCTGCCTGGGCTGCTGAGCACTGCTTCTATATGGATGATTACGTAACATCAGTGCCATCAGTGGAGAAGGCTGAGCAGTTATTTCGTGAGCTTACGCAATTATTTAAATCCGGAGGGTTCAATCTGGTAAAATGGGTTACAAATAGCGAAGAATTGTCAAAACGCATTCCAATAGATCAACTAGCTCCTAATATAATTCAATTCGATGAAGAAAATAATATAAAAATTATAGGCCTTTTATGGGATACAAAAGAAGACGCCTTTTATTTCAAGATTAACGCTAATCGCTCCGCATGCACTAAACGCACCATACTTTCAGTTACCGCGAGACTTTTCGATCCACTTTCATTGCTTGGTCCAGTCACAGCGCTATTAAAATTACTTATACAAGAATGCTGGAAACGCAACTTGGATTGGGACGAAGAAGTCCCCGATTGCATTAAAAACCAATGGGTTCAATTTCAAAACGAACTTCACTTGTTAGAAAACATTAAAATTTCGCGTCATATAGGTATTTTTGAAAACTCTAAGTGTATAACCCTGATAGGTTTCGCCGATGCAAGCGAGAAATGCTACGGCGCTGCCATCTACATTCGAGTTAGTCAAAGTAAGAGTGACGTTGGTCAAGTTAAGCTCCTTTGCTCAAAATCTAAAGTTGCTTCCGCAAGTAATGTTATCACTCTACCCCGCCTTGAGCTTTGTGCGGCACTCTTACTATCAAACCTTATAATTGCCGTACGAAACTCAATCGGTGAACGGGTTCAAATAAATGAAACCATCGCCTTTTCTGACTCTACTGTAACGCTTTCTTGGATTCGCGCTCCGCCATTTAGATTTCAAGCCTTCGTGGCTAACCGAATCTCCGCCATCAATGAAAACTTACCTGCTCGGCATTGGTATCACATATCAGGAAATGAAAATCCCGCGGACATAATTTCACGTCCTATCATGCCTAGCCAGCTCATACATAATGAGTTATGGTTTCACGGCCCTTCATGGCTGGCTCGCCCTCTTCATGAATGGCCCATTCAACAATCTTATTCCTTATCTCTTACTGACCTCCCTGAAATTAAGGCTTCTGCTTTTACTGTACCGGTTGTTGACGATGACAAATCTAGTGACGTATTACTTGAATTAGCCGGCCGCATGTCTAAATGGAATAAATACCTGCATGCAGTAGTATACGTACTCAGATTTTTAAAGGTTTTAAAATCACGTCAAGCAATTACCGTTCAAGATTTAGAAGTTGCAGAAAATTATGTAATTAGAAGCATTCAAAAACGTCATTTTGGCACAAATAATATCCCCGCATTGCAAAAATTAAATTCTTTTATTGATAGAAATCAAATAATACGAGTTGGTGGGCGATTAACCAATTCACAGCTGGACTTTTCACAAAGACACCCAATAGTGTTGCCTGCTAAAGACCCTGTTGTCTATTTATTAGTTGACCAAGCACATATTTTAAACGCTCACGCGGGTCCTAGCCTACTTCAAGCTTTACTTAGGCAGAATTATTGGATTCTGTCTGCTTGAAGCATGATACGTAAACGCGTTCAAAATTGCAACGCTTGTTTCAAAGTAAGGCCTAAAAATACTTTCCCCATTATGGGAGATTTACCTAGCTTTCGAGTTAGTGAAGTGAAAAGTTTTGTTTTCACCGCAGTTGACTATGGAGGTCCGTTCTTCGTTACTCCTTATCGCCGACGCGGAGTAAAGAGTGTCAAAGCTTATATTTGCTTATTTATTTGCTTAACGACAAAGGGATTGCACCTGGAATTGGTGTCTGATTTGACCTCTGAAATGTTCTTAGCTGCGTTCAAACGCTTTATTAGTAGACGTGGGCCAGTTTCAATGATTTTGAGTGATGGAGGCACTAATTTTGTTGGTGCAAAACGAAAACTAGACGAATTACATACGCATTTAATGTCTGACAGTCACAATAAATATCTTGATCAGAATTTGGCTGATTTACATATTCAATTCAAACGAAATCCTCCACTGGCTTCGCATTTTGGTGGTATATACGAAAGCCATATAAAGTCAGTAAAAACTCATTTGAAAAGAGTAATAGGTAATCAAATTTTAACTTATGAGGAACTAAACACCGTGTTAGTGCAAATTGAAGGTATTTTAAACAGTCGCCCTCTATCTGTTCTTTCTTCCGACCCTGCTGAATTAGAGGCTCTTACGCCTTCTCACTTTTTAAATGTTACTCCGCTTAAATATCTTCCGGCACAAGATGTTATCAATGTACCTGATAACAGACTTAGTCGCTATGAATTGCTAAACAAGCTTGTACAATCTTATTGGCATAGATGGAGATTGGAATATTTAACCACTCTCCAAAGCAGACAGAAATGGAATACTCCATCGAATCCTGTCAAAAAGGGACTCATTGTCATTATAAAAGATGATAATTTAGCCCCGCTCAGTTGGCCAATAGGAATTATTGAAGATTTATATCCTGGAAGGGATGGTGTAAGTAGGGTAGCCAAAATTAAAACAAAAACAGGAAATTATATTCGAAGTGTTCATCGACTGTGTCCGCTTCCACTTCAATAGACTCTCAGCGTTTGCATAATATTTAACTTCAGTAGCATAACTTCATCTTATACTTTATTTATTTTTTATTCATATACATTATGCTAAGTTATATAGTTTTCTGAAGGGATTCCTTCAGCCCGGGGAATAATGGTTGCGCCATCGGTGCTTTGCAAGTACTGTTTTATTTTTAACGCAAAACAATAATCTATTTCTTATAAACGTGCGTTTATGTATATATATATATGTACCTATCCCTATCTATCCTACCAACATCCTTCTTCTAACGAAACGCAAAGATGACGTCACACATGAACTTTGAACGAACATTGAGTGAAGAAGCATTCCAGAACCGTTCTTGCTTTCACTCGTATACTCACATTCTTCTATTGAAAACCGCCCAAAAACGTCTTGTGTCTCTGTGATTGTGATAAATAATATACTACTGTGTGTTGAGCTAATACCGGTCAAATAAGTAAAAATTATAAACATTTCTACACAAAAACTTTGTGAACTGTGGTGGATTCATGAACCAGCAAACAGAAGAAATCTAGGTAAGCGTTTCGTACCTAAGTCCCTTCTACAACCTTTTGAATTCCTAAAAGTTTCCACCACCGCCCATGTACTTAACCAAGTAGCTATGGTTTCAATGGTATGAGACTGTGATGCTATAAAAAGGTTACACTAGTGCTTGTAGTGTATGCCATGACAGCGTATGTATGCAATAACACGACATATGTTTAGATTCATACAGCCTTACTTATAAACGCTACTTAAATTTTAAACATTACTTAGCCGCTGATTAGCAAAATTTCTTACTCATAAACGCTACATAACTTTATCCAGTACCTAAGTACTGCTGTCAATTTAAACACCGTCCCACCCTTGTTTAAATTTTAAGTAACAAGATGGCGCCCATATTTCTGATCAGCTGATTTAGTTACAGACCCACCAACTTATCTGTTCAGGTGACAGAAAAAAGAACTACAACATTCTCTCAAATTGTGACAGTTCGTAGATGATTTTCTTGACCAGTAGCGCCCTCGAAAACTGCACAGTTAAGTTGGTGGTACGATACAAAGAAAAGTATTATATTTACTTTTTAATTTCAAGATATTTAGCACTAGATACATGCTATTTGGCCATTTAGGTCATTCATAATACTTTTTACTACAATGTTGTCAGTTTAAAATACGTTCGACCTCATTATCCATTGCTTAGCTAAACAGGTGCTATGTAGCGTTTATAAGTAAGAAATATTTAAGCATTACTTAAACACTGTTTAGTTATGCATTACTTAGCAACTACATAGCGATGTTTTTATAAGTAAGGGGGTTTATTTTTAAATTTGATGTTAACTCTCAGTGGAGCAATCGTTTAAAATTCTAGCCGGTTGCATTAATAGATAAAATAATGTACGTATTTTTTAATACTTCTTCGTTATATTTCCTTTGTTT
Source organism: Plagodis pulveraria (assembly GCA_963890685.1). Taxonomy (NCBI): domain Eukaryota; kingdom Metazoa; phylum Arthropoda; class Insecta; order Lepidoptera; family Geometridae; genus Plagodis; species Plagodis pulveraria. Next base: position 14,706,348 of record OY982971.1, on the reverse strand, counting down.
ACACAACATTTTCGAATAAATGAATCCAATCATTGATATTCCTTAACATTTCTGATAGTTTCTGTTTTCTTGTTGAAGTAAGTTTATTATTTGAAGTAAGGTATGGTTAAATTGTTTAATATATTCTCACTAGACAAGCAACATTTAAGAAATTGCCAGTGACTGGAGAAACTAGTCTAAAGGACCCGGATAACGTCGATGAATGTTAATCTAGGGCTACTTTTGAAAATACTTTCAGATTATTCTGGAAAGATGCTTAGGTTAATGATTACCTTGTAATTGATTGTTAGATTTGTTTTAAATTTAATTTCTTTTCTTTCTTTTTATGCTTTGATTAAATTCCTTTTGCATTTATCATACAAAGTAAAGGCAGGAGTGCATAAAGGACAAATTTCGATGGCAGATGACAAGAAAAAGATAGCAGATGCGGAAATAATAATACAAAAAGAATTTAAAGACAAACTGGGATTGCTAGTAGACGTACCAAAAGTTGGATTCGGTAATACGAATGACGGCAACACGTCTCGTCGATATTTCGCTCATCCTGAGACAACTGCTTTGATTACAGGAGTAGACCAAGAACTTATTTACAGATTCAAAATAATTCTGGAAGTGCTGACTTCAGGTTTCGAAATAGATGAGACTAGTTATGGGAATACGCACTCGATACTGCTAAACACCATATATATGACTATAATTGGCAACCAATGTCACCGACATCGCATAAAATATTGACACACGCATGCAGTGTGATCTCAAGTAGTATATTACCTATTGGACAATTATCAGAATAAGCCGCAGAAGCCAGAAATACGCATTTTAGAAAATACCGAGAAAATTACTCGCAGAAAGTTTTTAGAACAGACTGCAATCAAGACATTCTTAATAGACTTTTATCGACTTCAGACCCATATATAACTAGCATCCGTGCTAGACCTGTTAAATATGGGCAGGTATTCTCCAAGGATGCATTAGCTTTACTAAAACCAAGACAGTTTTCTCAAACTGATACATTATTATTATAAGAAAAAAAAATATGATATAAAGTTTTTGTGACAAACCGCTCTAATACATATTTTATATTCAAATAAGGTTAAAATTGTTTTTGGCCAGCTTTTGAGGCAGAATACCCCTATGTGCGACGGCTTAACGTCCCTCCGAAGTACGTGCTAACACTACTAATGTCACTAGCGGTCACCCATTCAACTCATGACCACGACAGACGTTGCTTTATTTTGCTGATAGAGTAAGAACAGCTAAGCAAACTTCGCTACGAGCGCTTCAATTAGGGACCTGTAATATTGTCGGGCATGTCTGAGTCAACCACAGGGTCAGGTTTAGGAGATACATAGAGCCCACGAGCGATATGCCGTCGACGACCGCAGTCGACGTGTGATGACTGCCTCTACCGTTGCCAAATACCATCGTATGTTAGTTAAGAGCCATATTTAGGTTAACCGACGTAGGTCGAAGAATTGATAAACTGGTGGCCGAGAAAGATTATTGAGTGGGAACCGCGGATTTGATAGTCCGCGGTTCCCACCCAGTTGAGTGGGCAGGCCCCCAACCTTGTGCTTTCTTCGCAGTGGTATTGTAAGCATAAGACGGGACATCATGGAGGTCTTTATGGAGGCCTATACTCAGAAGTGGGCCTTTGTCGGCTGATAAAGAAGAAGATGGCTTGACTTTTAGCGTACGTACAGTTATTGGTTATTTTTTTGTAACAAAGTATATATTATGTGAAACTCACACGTAGAATTACAATTAAGCGAAGTGTGGGTACGATTCCAATATAAAAAATATCGAATCAATATGTTTGACACATTAAAATTGCATGTATGGTAGGTTATTTTTTTTTAATGAAATCCCTTAAATCCTGCTGACATAAAAGATTAAGATGGATCAAAAGTGTAACCGGTCAATGGCAAAAAGATAAAATTGCAGATTTTTAGGAAAAATACTCGTTTAAAAAAATTACATATCCCTAAAAGGGGAGGTTTTCGCAACTCTCTCCTAAATGGTAGTCTCTACGCCTCCTTCCACTCCCCTCTCTTCCCTTAACTTAAATCGATATTCACTAACCAAGAGTCCAAGACTAACCAAGATGTCAGAGTAAATTAATTTAAAACTGTTTCAGCAAGATTATGTATCAGTTCTATTACTGGGTAATAATGAGTTAAAAGAACTAATACCTAAAATTGGACCACGCATGAAATACATTTACATAAAATTTCAAGAGCAACAGGATCACACTCAACCACCACTAAGTCCGGACCGCACTTTAACAGAAATAAGTCCCAGTTTCTTGTGTTTGAAGATAAATTAAAAATAACAGTTAAGACTAGTAGGCCCTGTGTAATATATAAGGTCATATATATACCTATTATGCTACTCTAATGTAATGTTGTCTTAGGTTTTCGCGATTATTGTTTAATTACTACTCTAATGTACTTCGTGCAAATCTTTATATCACGGTATACCGAAATTTATTCAAACCTGTTCAGCCGTTTCAGATTGAAGGATTAACAATCATACACATAGAAACAAACTGGCATTAATAACATAAGTGTAAAATGTAATGCCATTTATGCAGCTTATCCAATCAAAATGGACAAAATTGTGGAAGCCACAAAATGTACTTGAATATCGTTTATTCATCTCACAGGACTAGTTGATTTTTCAGCATGTATCCCGGCCGCGCATCACTCCAAAACTACTGAATGGAATTCAATGACACTTAACCCTTAACTGGTATCGTGGGGGTGGCGCGGCCCCCACGCGTGATATTTTTTTGAATTCCTTTAAAACTTTGCATCGTACGTGGGCGCCATTTTGCGTAATCTCATTACGTCGCGACTCGCGGCGGGTGCCGGACGTTCGGCATTGCAGCTTTTACCAGAGCGGAGGTACGTGCATTATGGGGTGCGCTCGGCCCCCACAATACCAGTTACGTAAGTTTTTAGTAAATTTATTATTTCATATATTCGTGTATTTTACAGTTATATTGTCAAAATGGCGAGGCCATTAAGTGATCAAGTTATAGATGAAATATTGAACGCGGATTCTGACTCCGAATCTGAATTGAGTGGCTATCCAGAAGAAGATATCAGCGACACCGGTGGAATAAGCGATATTGAGCCGTCACCTACAAACGATTCAGATGGTAGTGAAGACATAAATTCCGAGATAGAAGCATGTTCTTCAAAGAGTGAAGGTGAACCGGTTGCAGGACCGAGTCAGAGGAGTTATTATGGAAAAAACAAATACAAATGGTCTAAAAATCCACCAGCACCTTCACGTACTCGTCAACATAATATCATTAGACAAAGACCTGGATTGATTGGACCAGCAGCGTCTAAAAATAAAATGACTACCAAAGAATCATTTGAGTTGCTCGTAGATGATAATATTATACAAATTATAACAACTTATACGAATGAAAAAATTACAGAGAGCTCAGAAAATAATTCTGCGGTTGCATTTTGGACAAACCATGTTTCTGAAACGGAGATAAAGGCATTTATTGGTCTTTTGCTTTTAGCCGGGGTATTCAAATCAAGACATGAAGATGTAGAATCTTTGTGGGCCACAGATGGAACCGGTCGTGAAATTTTTAGAACGACCATGGCTCTGAAAAGATTTTTGTTTATTTTGGCAAATCTTCGATTTGATGATATTGCATCAAGAGACGAACGAAAAACTGTAGATCGGGCGGCATTGATCTCTGAAGTGTTTAACAAGTTCATAGAAAATTGTCAGAAGAATTACAGCTGTTCTGAATATATAACCATTGACGAAATGCTATGTCTATTGCGAGGCCGATGTTTGTTCCGGGTATACATGAAATCGAAGCCAGCTAAATACGACATAAAAATATTATGCCTATGTGATGCTGAGACTCATTATTTATATAACGCCTTCATATATACAGGAAAACAGCATGATCGTACCAGTAGACAACAATCCATTCCTACACCATCCGTACTACAATTGGCTTCTCCAGTTTTCGGATCAAACAGAAACATAACAGCAGACAATTGGTTTTCTTCAGTGGAGTTGGTGGATATATTGCTAGAAAAGAATTTGAATTACGTTGGGACATTGAGAAAGAATAAACGTGAAATTCCTCCCGAATTCCAACCACAAAAGCAACGACAACCTGGAACTTCTGTCTTTGGATTTACAGCTAGCACAACATTAGCTTCTTTTGTACCAAAAAAAAACCAGAGTGTAATTATGATTTCCACATTGCACCATGACCAAACCATCAATGAAACATCAGGAAAACCCGAAATAATTGATTTTTACAATTCTACAAAAGGTGGAGTAGATTCTTTGGATCAAAAGTGTGCCAATTACTCTGTAGCTCGCAGAACACGTCGTTGGCCAAGTGTAGTGTTTGCTGGAATTCTGAACATTGCTTGTGTGAATAGCTATGTTTTATGGAAGAGTTCAAACGAAGGAACAAAAACGAAACGAAAAACCTACATAAAATCGATTGGGATGGAAATGATAAAAGACCATATCATAAATCGGAAAGCTGAGTATTCAAAGTATCCACGAGAACTGAGAGAAAAGATTGATCGCTTTGTAGCGTCTATTACCGTATTTGCAACAAATTCTACGTCTAAAGATGCTGGCAGCTCAAGGCAAAATGTGCTAAAAAGAGGGCGCTGTCACTTATGTGATAGAAAAAAAGACGGAAAATTTGCTACAAAATGTAACAATTGCATGCATTTCATTTGCAAGTTGCATAGTAGCACAAAAACACTATATAGCAATTGTCAAGATTGAACTTAGTTCATCTATAATGTTCCTAAGTCCATGGGATTATATTCCTGTTGTTTTTTTTTCTAAACGTTGATTAGAAGATTATTTCTTTTTATTTCCAAAGTTTATTGTATTAGAAATAAGAAAACATATATAACTTAGCTTAAGACTCCCAAAGTAATAGCTTTTTTTGTTTGTATAATGTAAGAAAAAAAATTACCAAAAAGTTGCCATTTTTATATGATCTCTTGTAGTAATTAAGTAAAAAGAATTACATTAATAAAAAATGATTGTATCTATAAAACAAGGTTGTTATTTTTTCTTTTTATATAAAACTAAACTGAAATTGTGCACATTTGCATCCTAGAAGCAATTTTGTAATGGGGGCCGCGCGTCCCCCACAAAACCAGTTACGTTAGTCAATTTTACGATACCAGTTAAGAGTTAACACGATATCAGTTCATACTACGAAGAAGGTTGTTGTATACTTTTTATCCCGAAATTTAGCACGGTTCCCTCGGGAAAGGAAATGAAAGTCAAAATGTACACTTGGTTGTTATTTATTAACGCGTAGTCAGATTTCAATTATTCTTTTTTTGTTAGAATAGTGACGAGTGAGCTTGGAACCCCATGGGCTACTGAATGGAATTCAATGAAACTTAACACGATTGGAGTTCAAACTACTTAAAAATCTTTATAGAATCTTTACAGAGGAATTCTTCAGACTGGCTTCAGATATAGTCACGCTTTTTCCATGGGAATCAATAGTCGAATAATAACAAATAATTCTAAAAAAAATTAAGAAAACATTAAATTAATATTAAAAATAAACACTGAAAAATTGTAATGTTAATATTGTTATGTTTGTAATAACGCCTGCCATGCGGATAACAATATTAAAATTAAAAGGTTGCGTCATCATTCACAAGTAAAAACCAATTGCAAAATTGGTCTTGTTTGTAGTACAACGCAAGTTGTACTATGGATGTCGCTCCATCCCAATACGATGGTTAAAGAACGATAGGAAGAAAGATTTAAGTTATGACGTCATGTCATGTTAGCTCAATTGGTTAGAGCATACCCCGGCTAAAGGAGTGGGTGGACGTAGGTTCGAATCCCGCACATGACTATATTTTTTTCTCGTATATTTGTAATTTTGTAACACTTAAAAAAATATAAAATATATATCTACTGACAATTCCGCCTAATTTTCCTGTTAAGCCGACGTGACGTCACAAACGCCACGCAGCCAAACTTAAAGAATTTTCGACGCGTTTCGTTTCTACACGAAGCATGCTCAGGAAGTCTTGACTCTACGAGCCACTTCTCGATCGTGCGCTCGTATAGTCAACACTTTCTGAGGATGCTTCGCGTAGAAGCGAAAGCAAATATTTGTTATTATTTAATAGAATATTCGATGTTTGAGACTAGTTTTTTTTTTATTATAGACCCTGAATTTACTACAACGACAACTTCATTGTTTCTATGATCTGAGGCGATCAACCTTTCTGTTATAAACAATGTGGAGCCGTGGCGAAAAGTTGTAGAATGTTGGATAGCAACAAGTACCCACAGATTGAAAATTTAATATGATGGGCAGCAAGGAGGAATTAACTTAAGGTACTCAGTTTTAAAACAACCCGAAGGATGTTTCCTAAATAAACTAGCGTAATTTACAACAATCGTAACAAGACGATTATCAAAACTAACTAAGCTAGATATGGATAATCGTGAGACCAGTTTTTGATATTCAGACCATTTTCTACTTATGATGATATTTTTAAAGACGAAGATGTGTTGGCAATGTGAAATTTCTCTAAGATATTAGATTAGATTGCGCGAAGATAGCACTTCCAAAGCATATTTTCAAAAAAAAAACTCGCACGCATATTTTGGCGAAAAAGATAGATTGATAGATAATACTTTATTGTTACACCACACAAGACAATAAATAAGAGGTAAAAATTATAATTTACTCTCATAGTGTTACAGTGGGCGGCCTTATTACTAAAAGTAATATCTTCCAGTCAACCTTTGGATGGAGAGGACGGGGTGCAGTTGAGCGATATAACTAATCAAATAAATACTAAAATATATACTAAATTTCAAATATAACTCACACATACCATAATACCAATATAAATTTACATAGATATATATATATATATATATAGTATATACATATACAGCCTTACTTATAAACGCTACTGAAATTTTAAGCATTCCTTAGCCGCTGATTAGCGAAATTCCTTACTCATAAAAGCTACATAACTTTATCCAGTACCTAAGTACTACTTAAATCAGCTGTCAATTTAAACACCGTCCGACCCTTGTTTAAATATTTAAGTAGCAAGATGGCGCCCATATTTCTGATCAGCTGATTTAGTTACTATTGAGGTTATTGTCAAGGAGGCATACAAAACTATAAACACGACATACTGTGTTAATAAATCGTAAAAAATATATCAAGTAGACACATAAATTGTATGATGAAATAAATATAATGCGTAACCTACCTACTTTTCGTGATTTTATTGAAGGTATACCGCAGGTATACTCATTGTAATTTTCTTATTAACTAGCCACGCTTTGCGGTTTCACCCGCGTAGACAAAGATGATTAAAAGTATGGAGAACCTAAACTACCTAACTATTCTGTTGTTTCATCCAAACACTCAAGTCGTTAAAAAGTGAATACATGTAGAAGACATAAAAACATACACATAAACTTTACATATATACATACAATCACGCCTGTCTTCCCCGAAGGGGTAGGGAGAGGTGTGTAAACACCTATGTTTCGCCAATTGGGTTTTGGTCCCATGTAATAAAGGGCGAGACTATTGCCATTCACAGGGCACAGTTTCAGGGTCATACAAAATGTTTTCTCTAGCACACTAGACGAAACACAAGAACATATTACGGCCTTTATTATGTTACTGTGATTTAAGGAATCGCTATAAAATGATGAAAAAAAATAAAGATTGGAATCTTGGCTTCACAGAAAAGAACGTAGACATAATTGGGCACAGGTATTGTTTGGGATGGAAAAAGATAACTTCCAGAGGGATTTGACGGTATTCTGGGGTTACACCCGTAAAGTCTGGGGTAACCCCATAATGCATTTCAAATTATGCTATCGAATAGGTTGCTATTCCATAGCATAATTGGAAATATATTACTAGGGCGCTTTGAATTTACCATATTGCGAAATAAAAACTCGCTACAAATGTCTCCAGTACACCTAACCATATGTATAAACATCTGTACCTACAAAGAATAGTATTTTTTTTTACTTTTTAATTTTAAGATTTTTAGCACTAGATACATGCGTTTTGGCAATTTAGGCCTTTCATGTTTCAATGTTGTCAGTTTAAAATACGTTCGACCTCATTATCCATTGCATAGTTAAATAGTTGCTAAGTAGCGTTTATAAGTAAGAAATATTTAAGCATTACTTAAACACTGTTTAGGTATCCATTACTTAGCAACTACTTAGCGGATTTTTTATAAGTAAGGGGGATAATAAATAAATACTTACAACACAGAAATAAGCAATACCACAGTTTATAATGAAGAGCGAACTTTTTTATTTGGTCCTTATATAATACATTTAAAGATGCACGTCTTATTCAGACGGGTAGGGAATTCCATAGGCGGGCAGCTTGAACAGTGAAAGATTTATCATAGAAAGAGCTAGTATGTATGTGGTGGGATTTGAAGTGTAAAATTTTCTAATGACCTTAATGTGTATGATGGACATTGAAGGAAATTAAAACGTTCCTTGAGTGTGTGAAAAACAGTTCAGAAACCCTATCATTCCAGAAAGAGAACAGAAAATGTTGGTACCGTTTGCTTACCACAACTCTGGTAACATTAAAAACAAAGGCCCAAAACCGTCTGAACGTGGAGCATGATATGAGGTGCGCGCTGAGTGTACTGTACTGTACTGTAACAGCCGACTCGTCCACTGGTGAACACAGGCTCTCCTATCAAGGGGGTATTTGCCATATTCCCCACGCTTGGCAAGCGGCTTGGGGATCGCAGTGTAAGATGACAGTTCTTTAGAAGGTGCTGCTGCCCACCTTCCAGTATTTTTCCCTTAGTCGCCTCTTCCGACACCCACGGGATGATATGGCGAGGTGCAATTCTAACCCGGCAACCCACGGGGGTGTAACTAAACCTAATATTAAAAAACTTGCGAATTTAAAACAATATCTAACTAAATATGGTCTGTGATGTAAAAAAAAAACTAAAAATTAGTGACAAAGTGGTATTGTAAGTGTGCATTTTTTATGAATTAAGATATTTTTACTTGCCTGTATTGTTGCTTGAAATAACTTCATTAGGGCCAAAAGCAGTTTCTCTGACAGGCCATAAGGGTAAGAATTTTGAAAAGGTCAGGAACCATTGCTGTAGATCACGAAATCACGGTCTGGGAGTCACATCATCAAAATCAAATGTAACATGTACGGCTGATCTTCTAACGTATCATGATTTGTTAAAATTCAAGCGCAAACTATATAGTTTGCCCTGCATTTATGAATAAATTGCATATGCAAATAAAGGTAAAATAATAAGTTCTTGGTGTCCTTGTCACATTATTACTGAAAAGCGAAGCATTTAGCAATGTGGTTCATTACTTTCCTATTCGTGGCCATAGCTACATGCCAACAGATCGCTTGTTTGAACGTTTAGAAAAGGATTTTAGAAAACAGGATCTCCTTTCGAGTCAAAATGACTCATGCTTGAATCCTGAAGTAAGAAAAAGAGAAAAAAAATGTTCAACATTATTACATTGAAACTTAATCGGGCAGCTGCCGAGACACACCGTTAAGTGCTTGGCGACAGATTTTCTACTTGAGGGTGATAACTAGCCAGGAGGACATTTGCAAAATGCCCTACCACCATGCAAAGGGTTAACGCTCATAAACTGTGGATTGAGGAATAAACCAAGTGTTTAAGTGATATGTGTCTCCACATTTGCACGATACCCACATGTACGCGCACGTTATGAGAGCTCTGCCATAATACCTGCTGATGTCGAAAAGAAACCCTTATTACTACTATCACATCGACATATAAATAAGCTTTTGAACATCAACAGACTGATTGACACACAAACAATTCTATCGATCGGTTAAATCCTGCACATATACTAAATAACAAGGATATCTCTAAAAATTAAAATAACTCAAATTTTAGAAATAATCATGCATTGGGCACCCGATGTTACCACAGTACCATGATAACACAGTAGGTGATAATGTCTACAGCAAGAAATAAAAATGCCTGTTCGCCTAAGGTTATGAGTATATTAGTTAGCTTATTACAGTATATCTATGCATTATTTGGTATTTAGTGTTTTTCTGTATACCGTAATAATGTGTCGATAATCCATAATTTCGCTGTTGTGCATCAATCTGTAATATGTATGTCAAAAATATTGCTTATACAGCTTTTATTTTTTTTCATAAAACGTTGTGTTTGTCAGATTTGTCAGGTCAAGAGCAAAGAAGTGATTATAGCTCAAAATGCCTCAACAGGCAATCAAAATATTCAAGATATTGAGAGTAAAGTTAAAATATTCGGTAGTTTTACGGAAACTATACTAGTTTTTTAGCAGTTGTCTTCTTGTACTTGGCGTATAAAGAGGGTCAAAATGGAGCAAAATATAGTTTAAAAGCAAATGACGAATGCTGCTGACGGAAACGTGGAAATATTTACGTCTATATGTTGTATGTAAGAATATTGTAGCTACGTGTTTTTAGAAGACTACCATTATTGAAGTAGTCGTCAGACAAACGCCGTTTACGACTACAGTGCGGGCACTAGTGCCCGCCCTGATGACGAGTATTTGATACACTCGAAACCCGGGGTGACGTATGCGATCCCCAACGTGAGTAGTGTTTATGCCGGTATATATTATAATTGGCCGATATTTAAAATATGTGTGAAACTGACGATAATTTCATTTCAAAGGCATTTATATAATAAAAATTAGTGAAATTAGCCTTCAATTATAGATGCATTTCCAGTTCTTCTTTTTAATTAAGGGTTTAATTTAGGATTTCAGAGGTTAAGACACTTACCTCTGAAAATTAACGGTACTGCTAGAAATAATGTCACAAAACAGTAGATAATAAAGTGGTTCACTGAAATAGATGAATACTTAACCAAATCAGATTTACATCAAGCTCGGAACGATCCAATGGAATATTTTATAACGGAGTAAATTTTGTATCCTCGGAACCAGAACGAGGTCTAGTAAACAAAACAGACGAATTGAGTACCTCCTCTTTTTTTTGAAGTCGGTAAAAAAAGGAGAAAAGCACATTAACACGGCAAGTAGTGACGATAAAGTAAACATTACTGTCTTAGTGACCGCAAATGCAGCAGGAAAACTTGCGCCATCCATAATTGTGTACGCGTACGAATGCATCGCAGCTAAAATTGCCAAAAGTGTAATAGATGACAAAGGGCATTGGAAAGTCGGAAAGTGGTTGGATGTGGGCTGAGACCTTTAACGAATATATTACAACTGTTTTCGTACGTATGAAACAATTTTGTTATTCCTAGACGGCCACGGATCGCATATGATCGCCATATGACATAATATCTGCCACAATTTTGCTCAGCAAATGGTATTGAAGTAATTGGTCTATTCCCAAACTCAACGCACATCCTTCAGCCATGGACATTGCAGTTTTTTGATGAGTGAGTTATTCCGTGTTATTTACTAAAATGTCCATATAGTTTTATTTGTTTTTATTTCTTTGCAATTTCATAAATTTCGACTGTAAGTTCCTCAAGTACTGGCCAGCCATTGCAACAAATTTTCACTTGGACAGACGCAGCTAATGTGCTGTTTAGCATCCTAAGATTAATAAGAAAATGTCTTGTACGATATGAAAATAACTCACATTTAACATGTTAAAATAACTGTATTTATTCCTATCACAAAATCAAACTTAAAATCACAATATCAAATTAGGTTGGCAACGTCAACTAAACACTATCTCATGTAAATAATGAAAAAAAAACAAAATAAATATTTTTTTTTGTATACATACCTAGTAGTTTTTTTATAGATTTTTATTCATCAAAATTTTATCTCTTTGTTAAGTTGGGTAAGCAGACAACTTCGGGAAGAAATATTTCTCTATGAAAGTAATATTTATCACGAAATTATTCTTATTTGTTGCATATGTTGAAATTTTTTTTTATTGTTTATTTATGTAGGCCACGTACAGCTTGAAACCGTGGTTGTAGGATGTGTCGTTCACGTGGCGGTAGGGGTAGAAGAACCCAACCTCTATCCCAATCGCCACCCCAAGTGGGGTAAGAAAAGCTTCAGACAGGGGCAGAGCCAGCAGGAGAGGTGGTCGGGCGGCCAGGACCCCGGCCGTCAACTGACCACAAGCGCGACCTAACCTAGACGCGCTCTTTAGTACAAAGATGAATATTTTTTTTAAGCACTTTTTTAAACTTCAATGTTTACTAGATAACTATTATAATTACTTACGGGATTTGTACCGTTGTGATTTTTATTTTTGAGCACCTGATATTTTGACGCAGTTGCATGCATCATGATCGCGGGGTGACTGGAGAAACGAGCGGTTGACAAAAATGAAGAGCAGACGAAACGGTCTACCTCTTTCTTTGTCTTTTGCTACGTGTACCACTGGAACTCGCACTCGACTGAAAGTTTCGACAAAATACACTCGTAGTATCACTGCACATGTTATTAATCATTTTTATGCGAACGTGTAACATTTTTCGAATGTCCTAATACTGCATTCCCCGTGCCGGAGAGTTTATAGCTTTCTTCTTATTGAAACCCTTACATTTGGATATTTCAATCGCTTCCTTGACTAATCTGGGAATGTAGCGGCGCTCCGTAGATAGAACCTGTGGATTAAAAAATTCGATCCAGTGATTAGGGCCCGAGTCTAGCAGGTGTTCAGCAATGGCAGATTTGTGCACTTCGTTGTTTTTTACTGCCTTTATGTGCTCCTTGATGCGGCATGAGATAGTTCGCTTGGTTTGTCCGATGTAAGAACCTCCGCAACTGCAGTTTATTTTATACACTTGTTTGAATGGTTTTTTATTTTTTTTACCTTTGGGAAACGCAGACTGCGCTATTTTCTTATGGGGAGTAAATATGGTTTTTATGGAGTATTTATCCAGAATTCGACCAATTTTATCCGTTACTCCCCTCAGATATGGAAAGAAAGTGCGCTGGCGACCCACCTTAGGTATCATCATCCGTTTCTTTCGTGGTTCCGTTTCTTCGACTTTCCACACAGCATTATTTTATAACAATGTTATGTGATTGGAAAATAAACCTATTTTTGTGAATTTATTGAACGCTTCATATTTTGAGCTTGTTTCATTTGTGTTTTGAGTTAGATGTGTGGAAGCTGCTCTTCCCCACCTGGAGAGTAGCACTTTTTGTTGTCTTTACAAGTCTTTTAATTTCAATTTCTTAGGCAACCATTAACAACAATTAAATTTTGTACTGAACCAAATCTCCTATACCACACCTGCGCCTGCAGTCTCGACATCGATAGCGATCGCTTTGCGACAAAAATCGGTCTCTACGCCCTAACGATCCGATAATAACGATTTTCGGTAGTCTCGACTGCCAAAGCTACCGACTGTCATCGCAAACTTATCGAATATTTTCGCTGAGATATCGATTATCGTAAAGTTATCGAATTTACTTGCGACCATTTTTGACAGCCCGATAAGTGTTCGCTATGTTCGATAACTTTGGATTTGAGGTTACAAAAACAATATTTAGCGTGGGATTTGGTCGTGCTTGAACACAGACGTGACATATTAATGCGGCAATAAATTGCACGAAACCGACGTGAAAATGAAAATCTTTTGGATTTAGAGGATGGCCAATTTCTGTACTTATAAAGAATAAACAAGTAAATGTTCCATGGGCTCGTTGATGAACTGCGCCCATCTGTTCAAAGACAACGGCCTTACGGACATTCTATGGAGTCGCAAGTGAGTATCTTTGGATTAGGTACCGTACCTTAATAAAATTTATATTTATTTTATCTAATATCCTACTTATATTCCTACTTTAAATTTTCTTCTTATTAGATACTGACGGCACTCCAATTTTACGCAAGTGGGTGCTACCAACTACCTGTTGGCTTGCTGTGGGGTTGCAGCATGAACCAAAAGTCAGTAAGCCAAGTAATAAATGCTGTAACTTTGGCTATTAACAAAAATCTTTTAAGAAGGTACATCGAATTTCCCATTACCCAAGAAGAACGGTCTGCAGTTAAAGAGAACTTTAGAAATGCTCCACAGCCATTCCCAGATACGATTGGAACCATAGACTGCACACATATAAAAATTTTAGTTCCATAAGTCCACGAAGAGGCATATTATATAGAAAATTTATATGTTATAATATAAAAATGCAAAAAGACTTCGAAGCAAAACGATTACTGGCCAGCAAATATACCACTATTAGGGATTGCAATCCGGAAAAACGGATCCGGCATCATGAAAGGTTTAACGGATCCGGCGCAAGCAATTTTTGGCAAAATAATAGAGCTGTTGCATGAGTAGGGACTTAAAGTGCGTTACTCGTTGTGTTCATGCGTGCGAGTCGTTCGACGCCGAGTCGCCCTACTCGACGCTACGCTGCGCAAATACCGCGCCGCTCCCCACATCCCACATCTGCATCGCGTCACCTACTCAGTTCAGTATCATTTGCCTCACTCGAGGCAGTAAATTTGTAACTCGATTTTTTTTCAAAATCAAAATTCGTTTTCTTATAATATATGCTAAGACAATTATTACTTTAAATTCTACTTAAAATTATTATTTATCGTACGTTGATTAAACTAAAGAGTTATAAACTATAAAAAATCATTATTGTTGTCATTGAGCCATTCATTACGCAGACTCATCAAATCATGATGGTGCCTGTCATAAATATAAGACTTGTTTGTTAGCATTCTCAAACACTTAGCGATGTAACGATACCGATATATCGGCAGGCCGTTATATCGGCATCGCCGATTTAAATACAGCCGATACACAGTTTGAAAAGCGCGCGATAAGAACGACGCGCTCGCGGCCACGTTGCCACTCCGTCCCAGAGGGGGGCGGGCGGGGCGAAGGACGCGCCCGCCAACGAAACGGCAACGGGGTTGACGGTGGACACTCGTCAGTGTTTGCTTAGTTTTGGCACAGCGTTGAAATGTTTTTCGGCAAATTTATGTCTCGTCGCCGCTATTCATGATTTTGTCTGTTTTTGAGTGAAGTGAGGACTGTAATTCAGTTACGTACGATAAATAAAATGGCGACTCCTTTAAAACATAGAAGTAGCATCTGGAATCATTTTCAAATAAAACAGGATGATGACACAAAAGCGACTTGTTTATATTGCAATGTCAGCGTTTCTCGTGGTAGCAAAGCAGTTCGGTCGAAGGGCTTCACGACATCTAACATGTGGACACACGGTAAGCGCTATTAGGAAAAGACACCCAGGTACCTCCAGCGCCGACGGTGGTCCGCCACCTAAAAAACAAGCTACTTTGGAGCACATTTTGGAAAAAAGTGTCATGTATGATATCGATGACCCTAGGGCAAAAGCGATCACGCAAACAATAGCTGAACAAATATGTGTAGACATGGAGCCGTTTGACTTAGTAAATAAACTGGGGTTTCAACGCACTATTAAGCAGTTTTGCCCGAAATACAAAATGGTTTCCCGTCCCCGTATTTCGGAAAATGTAATACCAGACATGTACTGCCGAGTAAGAACCAAAATAATGGAACTTTTGCATGAACTTCCGCACATTACTATCATAGAAAGAGAAATGGATTAAGCTTTCGAAATGGTTTTGTCAAAGGTTTGTTTAAGTTTAATTTATTAATTTCTTCGATAAAGACATTTTGCTGCACATATTTTACAATTTGCATTAATGCGTTATGTCGTTCAACATTATTGAGAACGTTATTTTTATTTGCCTCATGCGGCTTACGGCAATTTTTAATAAACCGATTGATGTAAGTCAATACGTTTACAAGTTTCTGCAAAGAAGAGAAACGACTCAGAAGATGCTCAAAAAGCGTATGTTCTGGTCTTTCGGTGTCGGTTGAGCATAATGCTATCGTGTTTCGCTCTTCAGCTTTTACAGTCACTTCATCCTCATATGATATGTTATCTCTGCTTAATGGCCAAGATAATCGATTTTCCGAAAGCCAACGCGGGCCCGCCCACCATAACGAGTTGTTAATAATTTCAATGGGAAAATGCGCGCGAGTGCACAGGTCTGAGGGATTTTCACCAGAAATCACGTGATGCCAACATTTGGTAGGAGTTATTTCTTGTATATGACTTACACGATTGGCCACGAAATTGGCCCAGCGCGACGAATGGGAGCTTAGCCACGCGAGTACAATCGTGGAGTCTGACCAAAGGTATACCGCATCGATTTTAATCCGAGAAAGGTACGTATCACACACGAATTTGTAAAGGTCTGCAAGCAATACTGCAGCACAGAGTTCGAGTCGTGGCAGAGAAGTTCGCTTAAGGGGTACAACACGAGCCTTTGAACAAACAAAGAACACTTGAACTTTGCCCATGGTATCAGTAACACGCAAATAAATAACCGCACCTAAGGCGGATTCAGAACTATCACTGAATCCATGGACCTCGTAGGATTTTGCTGTTGAGCAAGTCAGTTGACGAGGTATTTTAAACTGAGCCAATAGTGGCAATTGTTCACGATACATGTTCCAGGTATGGATGATCTCGTCGGGGGGAGTCTCATCCCAAGCAACACCAAGAATCCAAAGTTTTTGGATTAAGCATTTAGCCTGAATTGTAACAGGGGATAGAAACCCTAAAGGGTCAAAGATTCTAGCTATTTCGCTAAGGATCGAACGTTTCGTACATGGTCGATCAGACGGTTTAATTTCAAAAAAGAACGCATCTGATGCAGGATCCCATTTGAGACCAAGAACTTTCAAAGTTTGTTGCTCGTCATTGTCAAACGATATGGAGCCAGTCAAACAATGATCACGGGGCAGGTCAGACAAAAGTTCTAGATTATTACTAGCCCACTTTCTTAGCTCAAAGCAACCTAGACTGAAAAGAGCGATACATTGCACCTTAGCTTCCTGTGCGACTTCCAAGAACGAAAATCCGGTTGTAACGTCGTCAATGTATAAATCCGACAAAATTATTTGTTTTGCAAGTGGGTATACATCTCCTTCATCTTCCCCAAGCTGTCTCAAAGTACGGCAAGCGAGATAAGGGCTAGATGCCATCCCATATGTGACCGTTTTCAAGCGATACTCTTGAAGACTTTCGCTTGGCGAAGGTCTCCAAAAGATACGCTGATAATCACGGTGTTCCGGTGATATAAGAATTTGTCGGTACATCTGACGAGCATCTGCCATAAGGACAATATTATGTTCCCTAAAGCGCAAAAGAAGCTGTAGAATATTTGGTTGTAGTTTTGGACCTATGAGTTGACTATCGTTTAACGATCGACTGTGT
The DNA here is from genome assembly GCA_963890685.1 of Plagodis pulveraria. Classification (NCBI taxonomy): domain Eukaryota; kingdom Metazoa; phylum Arthropoda; class Insecta; order Lepidoptera; family Geometridae; genus Plagodis; species Plagodis pulveraria. Next base: position 14,689,035 of record OY982971.1, on the reverse strand, counting down.
AAATCTCTCGCCGATGCATCAAAAACCACTCGACAGCGTGTTGATGCTGCGTCTGGACGTAAAACGCAGTGGTGGGGTATGTAGTATTTTCCCTTGCCAACTTCATCTGCGGGAACTAGGGACATGTGACCGCTTTCGATATAATCGGACATAAAATCTACGTACTGAGATTTAAGGTGTGGGTCACGTGATAGTCTGCGTTCGATAGCGTGGAACCTCCTCAAGGCCACATCGCGAGAGCCCTCAAACATTGGTTCTGATTCGTCTTTAAAAGGTATCTGAACAATATATCGGCCGGAAAAATCGCGAGAATGATCACTAACAAACTTTTGTTCACAAAGTAATTCATCGGGAGTCAATTTCGACGTTTCTGGTAAGGCCTCCAGTTCCCAGAAGCGTTGAACTAAGGTATTCAAATCGTGATCGATCTCTGGCAGCGTATGTACCAGAGCAGTGGATGGTAGGATAATCTTGCCTAAAAGGAGCCAACCAAACATGGAGTTAAGTGCGGTAGGTTGGTTTACTCTACCCTTGATCTGTTGAGGAAGTACAAAGTCAGCAAAGACATCTGCAGCAAAAAGCAGATCGATAGGTCCCGGAATATCGAAACCAGGGTCAGCTAAGGGCAACGATTGGACATGTGACCATTCCGATGTATTAAGATGTGCAATAGGTTGATCGCCACATATCTTAGAAATGACATGCATGTCCAAGTTAAAAAGAATGCGATTGTTAATGCCAATGGAGCAGGTAACGTCACCAATAATGGGCGCCACGGCCTCCCCCAATCCACTAACGCTCGCGTTTGTTTTCACTAGTTTTAAGTTTAATCGTTTCGCTGCAGATTCAGTTATGAAATTGCTCTGACTTCCGCTGTCATAAATTGCCCTAAAAGATTGCATATGGCCTGATGCGTCCTGAACTTGTACGATTGCAGTTGCCAACAACACTGTGGTATTCGTTTGTGACCTTGACAACAAAGACGATCCGATGTGATTTGATTCTATGTTAGATTTATCGCGATGGAGTAAGGTATGATGTTTACGTTTACATGTGCGGCACGAAAATATTGAGTTACAATTTTTTAGTTGATGAGACGACTTCAAGCAATTATAGCACCAGTTTTTTTCTTGAGCGATGGTCATACGTTCGTCTACCGATTTTGCGAGATAATTTGGACACGATAAAATAGAATGAGGCTCATTACAATAAGAGCAATTACTGGAAAACGTACCTGTTTTACGGTCGCCTGTACTAGGCTGCGTATCAGTAGCTGCAACTAGTGTGTGCGACTTGTTACCCCGTTGATGCTGAGGCGATCCAGTACCAAATTTACTCGTTGACTTATTCGATTTGTTAATTTCGGTAAAATGTGTGTCACGCAATGAGGCCTCACATTTAGATCGTAGAAAATTCTTAAGTTGTTCATAAGTGGGTAACTCAACATAAGAGTACTTCTCCTCAAAACTACGGCGCATGTCTGTGTCAAGTTTCGATAACATGTGATACACGAGAACAAAGTCCCAGTGCGCGATTGGTAACTTAATTGTTTTTAAAATACTTAAGTTTTCCTCGAAAAGATCAAGCGATTTTTGAAACTCCTGCGCTTCGTTGCAGTTAAAATTGATATTCAGCACATCCCTCCAGCATGTGAAGCTAGGGTACGTTTAGACTGATAACGCGCAATGAGCGCTTGATATGCATCGGTATAATGTTCATGAGTCATAGGAAACGCCCTCACTACAGACAACGCATCACCGCCCAAAGAAGAGATCAAATAATGAAACTTTTCTGTTTCGGTAAGAGAACTAGAGCTGTGTATCAACGCGTTAAAAGTATCATAATATTCGGGCCATTGTTTAATATCGCCACTAAAATTCGGTAGTAGTATTTTTGGTAGGCGAATATTTGATACGGAACCACATTGCGGCTGAGCGGACTCGCTCTTGAATAAATTACGGTGAATTGATAAGACTTGGTAGTACATGTCATCAAAACGTTCCTGAATTTCATTATCTTCATTCTCAGGATCATCCAAAAGGTCTAATATTGCTAAATGTGTATCTTCAAAGTTCTTGGAAATCCCTTTTAAGTCCTGGTGATAAGACAAAAATAAGTCGCGTTGAGAAGTATCACATAATGCAGAAGCGCCAATATCGAAAGCCTTATTTAATCGATTATAAGCAATAGTCCGTTACCTACGCAATGACGGCAAATCCTGCACAGTATATTGTTCAACATCTACAAGTTTCTTAGAATGTCTACGAACAGGCCGTTTGGTTAGAAGAGACATAGTAACCTAATATTATAATTGATTAAGGCACAAAACGCAAGAACCGATGGCCTATTCAGCTGACAAGATAAATTCTCTACTTTAGATAACGATCTTATTTACGCATAAAATAATGAAGTTCACTATTCATATTCTAAATAAACCTTAAAGCTGTCGCACTGATAAGGCGAACAAAATAAACAATATATGCAAAAGTTGTTAGTAGGTAATTACTATGGGTATATCTAGGTAAGTCGCGATAAGACCGTAATGCAGTTTGTAACAGATTAATAAATAGTTACTACTAAGGCACGCCGCACGAAATACAATAAAATGCAAGGTCAATATCCTACCTCCTTGTAGATATAATTTGTAGAATTGATGATTTTATTATTTCACGTTAATAACTTACACTTTGTTGGTTATATTTGTAGATACTAGTAACGTATATATACGCGACGCGAGTAAAGGTTTTGTATGAGGGAATTATTGCAAGCCGATAGCACTACGCACTGATAAATGATAGTGTTTGCTTAATGAGATCTTGATTTCATTGCCACTTTAATCGCCGAGTAGCTTACTTGTATCTTTACTTTGAGATGATGAACGAAGCCCTTAGACTACTAAGTAGGAGTCATAGATTATCTATACGTTATCATATTTTTAATTACTCACAAACTTTTTTCTTCTCCCCATTTAATGACATTGTCCCTTCAATATTGTTCTATAGAGTTTACACAGTAAACATATGTTTAATGTTTTTATAAACTACCTAAATTGAGCACAATGACACTTGACATTGACTAACATACTAACAGTTCATTTTCAACCGAAAAGTGAATAGTCATCCTGATTTGATCAATCCGGCTAGATCCGACCGGATCAGGCCGGACTGAACGCCAATCACTATAATGATAATTGTAGCCGACGCAGGTTTGCTTGATTAAAACGACGATATAAACGGAAGATTGGTGGTATATTGGCGAAAATACATGGAGAATAAGGCTTTATAAAATTATGATGATTGACGTGAGGTTTACAAGTTTGCCGCGAAAAAGCTAAGGGACGACTGTCATACGTACAAAATTACAAAATGGCGAACGTTTGTGCGCCCCACGCCCCTTTCCTAGCCCCTCTGACATCTGGGCTGGTTTTCGATATTTGTTCAATGCATACAATCTTATCTGTTAAGTTATAATGTTTACAAAGGATCACAATACTAATTTGGGTAATCTATAAATAAATGCTTTGTTTTCCTTAAAAATAGCTACTTATGTTTTATAGACATTAACAATTTTAAAATATAATAAACATAGTTAAGTGTCGCCTACACTCCCCACCCTAGTGCTGCCCTGGCAGCACTCATCCTCAGTAGGTATTCTGGCGACACGAGCCACTGACCTCTTAAAGGTTCCGGTAGGCGTCCGGATCGCAACCACACGCACCCGACCGTCATGTCCACTCGAGGCCATACACTTCTAGGAGCATCAGGGTCCGCAATGAAAACAAGGTCACCAACGGTTAATGGACGACGTTGTTCGGCGTTCCATTTCTGCCTAGGAAGCATGTCGGGTAATATCTCTCGCACCCACCTCCTCCAGAACATATCTGCCAATGCCTGGGATATGCGCCATATGTAAAGGTCAGTATCGTTAAACATTCCCGGTAGTGGTAAGTTTGAAGAAGTTCCAAGCAAAAAATGATTTGGTGTCAGTGATTCTTTGCTTCCGGATTCTACTGACACGTGACTCAAAGGCCTGCTGTTAACAATATTTTCTACTTCTGCCAGCAGAGTGAACAGGACTTCTTCTTTTGGTGCCCGTTCCTTTAAAACGACCTTTAGTGTCGTCTTTACACTTTTTATGAGACGTTCCCATGCTCCTCCCCAATGAGGACTCAGGGGCGGACTAAATGTCCATTGAGTTCCATAATTGCTGGCAGTCGCCTTAAGAACTTCTTCATCTAGCTCTAGAATCGATTTTCTAATCTCTTTGTGTGCTCCGCGAAGATTGGTTCCGTTGTTAGCAGAAGCGGTTGTCAAGTTTTTCAGAGCACTAGCCAAGATTCGAACTGTTCCATTATCGTTACCAACGTTGTTTAATGTTGGCAGGCACGGCGCGCCCGAGCTGTGACCATGATCGGGGGCGGGCTGTGTTTCCAGCTCTTGGTGGCTGCGCTCCAACCACTTATGAATTTCACTATGAGCACTCGACTTATCGGATCGTATGCTGCACTGATCATCGATTTCAGCTATTTCCGCGGCGAGCTTTTTATCGATGAGTTCCATTTGTATTCTCGCCTTCGCTTCAGCTGCCTCCAATTCCAGCTTGGCCTTACGTGCCGCTACAGATGAAGACGTTGATTTCATCGAATTTGCCTTCGCAGATCGGTGACAAGACGCGGATGGCAACAGCGGAGCCGTTTTAAACGGCGGTTCCGATTTCACTTCGCTACCCCCCCATCTTTCACAAAAGTGCGTCTTTTTAACATTTCTGATCACTTTTCTGCCCATTTAGTGCTGTGCTGTATCTGGCTTAACAAGTTTGTTTTGAGACTGTCCACTATGTTCTTCCTTTTCCTTTTGTTCGCGTCCTTTACGAATCAACTTTCTGGTCTTCACCATGGTGCGTAGCGGAATTTGAAACATTTGATGATTCGACTCGAAGGAATTGTAGCCGACGCAGGTTTGCTTGATTAAAACGACGATATAAACGGAAGATTGGTGGTATATTGGCGAAAATACATGGAGAATAAGGCTTTATAAAATTATGATGATTGACGTGTACAAGCCGCGAAAAAGCTAAAGGACGACTGTCATACGTACAAAAATACAAAATGGCGAACGTTTGTGCGCCCCACGCCCCTTTCCTAGCCCCTCTGACATCTGGGCTGGTTTTCGATATTTGTTCAATGCATACAATCGTATCAGTTAAGTTATAATGTTTACAAAGGACATTAATAATTTTAAAATATAATAAACATAGTTAAGTGTCGCCTACAATAATAATATTTTTATTATTTCTCAAGCCATACACGGATAAACTTAAAATAACATAACATTACATCTAATAAACTATAATGGCTACAAAAATGTTATATTACAATGGAAACTGTTGTTTCCGAAACTAAACTATAAATTAGTCCGTATTTTCGGATAAGCAACAAGATTCCTCCATTCCAAAAGCTACATTACAGCGTTTGAGCTTTGAAAGCATGATTAGTTCTATAGAACAAACAGTATTTAGTGATAACAAAGTAATAATAACAAAACAGATAATCAGATATACCTAATAACAATGATACCCATAATACCACCATGCTGTAACGACTGCCATCCTAAGACAACAACCGGGACCGACGGCTTAACGTGCCCTCCAAAGCACGGAAACGCTCAGTAGTAATGTCACTAGCGGTCACCCATCCAACTCATGACCGCGGGCGACGTTGCTTAACTTTGCTGATCGGTTGAGAACAGCTAAGTAAACTTCGGTACGAGCGCTTCAAAACTATTCTTCTGAAACCAAATTGATTTGCAGATAAAATGTTTTGTGGTTCTAGATATTTAATCAATTTGTTATTTAAAAAAATACAATGATTTTGATATAGATATGGAATATAGATATGGATCTGTAATTGTTTACAATGTCTCTGTCCCCGCTTTTATAAATTGGGTGGATAGTGATAATGAAATGATAATGTCTTTCTTAAAGCCACGTGGGAATACACCCGTCCTTATGGAAAGGTTACAGATATGTGCTATTGGAGAGACTAAAGCCGATCGACATGCTTTTATAATGCGTGTTGGTACCCCCATCCCAACCAACAGCACAGGTAAGCTCTAAAGCCCGGGTGACACGAGGCTAGTAAATCAAGCTAGTGAGCCAAGCTAGTGCTGCCAAGCTAGTAAGCTAGTGACACTAGCTTCGTGTAGACGGAACTAGCTTCGTTTACAAGCTAGTAAGCTAGTGTGGAAGCTAGCAAGCTAGTGCCTCAAGCCAGGATAGTTTTATAGCTTGGGGTTCTATTTTTCAAGCTAGTAGGCGCCCCCCACCACCCGTTTTACTATCCTGGCTTCGTTACTAGCTTCGTGTCAACCGCGAAGCTAGCGAACCTAAGCTAGTGTGCAGTCGGAGAGCGTGGTGAGAGTGCGTGCAATTTGTTAAAATGCCGAAATTAGCGGACGAAATTAATTTAAAATTCGTTCAATTGTACAGAGAAGAGGAATGTTTGTGGAATGCAAGTATTCCATCTTACAAGGACAAGCAAATGCGAGACTCGTCACTAGAAAAAATACGCGACATACTAAATAAAGATGGAATAGAAATGTCGATAAAAGAGATTAAAAATAAAATTATAAATCTAAGAGCTACATATTGTCAAGAATTAACAAAGATAGAAAAATCTGAGAGGTCTGGAGCAGGAACTGCAGAAGTCTATAAGCCAAAAATTATTTGGTTTGAGGAAATGCATAATTTCATAAAAAAGGTGCCAATGAAGAGAAAAACTTCGGTAAGACCTTAAAAGTACTTATTGAAATATTAATAATCGTCGGCATTTTTAATTTTTCTTGTAGTTTTGTCTGAATTAACGAATCATTCTTGCTTGCCATGGTACTGCTCCATCATTGTTGAAATATCTCTTAAATTTCTCCCTTTTTTCGATAGCTGACAGAGAAGAGTGGTTACTTCCCTGTCGACTGATACTGGGTAAACATAAATTTTCCATTCTCCATGAACCGGGAATAATGTTTCCCGCTTCAATGTCTTCTTGGTCGACATCACTACTAATGCAATAAGTGCTTTTTTGCTCTTTTCGTAACCAATTATGCAGAGCACATGATGCTAGTACAATTTTGTCTACTGTTTTTACGTCAACTGCGATTGGTCTTTGATAAACACGAAATCGGCTTGCCAATATGCCAAAGGCATTTTCTACAGTTCTTCTGGCTCTACTTAGCCGGTAGTTGTATACTTTTTCTTCATGTGTTAAATTGTCACCTGGGTACGGTTTCATAATATACGATTTTAATGGGAATGCAGCATCCGCCAAAATTACTCCGCCTTGTGGTATAAGGTTATTTTCTAGTTGATTATATATGGAGCAATTCCTAAAAACACTTCCATCAGATGCCATTCCACAGGCGCCGACGTCAATATAAATGAAATTATAATCGTAATCAACAATAGCCATAAGAACAATACTGAATGTTTTTTTGTAATTAAAAAACAAACTTCCACTGTTGCCAGGAGCTATGATTTGAACATGCTTCCCGTCGACGGCGCCATAACACGCTGGAAAGTTCCATTTCACTCTGAAACCATTTTCTATAGCTGCCCATTCTTCAGTTGTAGTTGGAATCTGTAACAATATTTTTAACAATTTTTTTATTTTCAGAACAATCAAGATTCTCCAAACAATAATAAAGATGACAACAGTGCAAGCAACAGTCAGTCATTAGAACCACCCGTAGCAGAAAATCTGTCAGAAAAGACAGTTGAAATGTCTCAACCTGCAAGCGAAATGTCGTCTATTCAAGATAAAACTTCTAAATTTATTTCCCCCGGAAGTAACATTCCGCAATTTAAGAAACGGAAGGTTTCGCAAGTGAGTTCATTGATAAATGAAATTAAGGTGATTAAGGAGGATTTAAACAGTTCACGAGAATTTCAGGAACCAGAGCTGGATGAACATGAGATATTTGCAAAATATGTAGCAAGTCAGTTGAAAAAGCTTTCACCCGGACAGGCCATTTTAGCTAGGGATCAGATCAACGCAACACTATCCCGCTGTCGGATGTATGATTTAAACTTCGGAAATACTACATTTTCGTACCAGTCACCTATCAATTCTTCAGACTCCAATATGTCAACCACATTTTCTTACAATAGTTCTGCAGCAAGTCCACTCTACACTAATCCACCATCACAACTACAACAGACTGAGCAACGTGATGAACCCATCATCCATCCGCCACCACAGCAAGAGTTGGAGCAAGATGAAGATCCCATCTATCAAGCATTTCAAAATGCTTGATACATTTCTCGCCATTTATGTAGCGTAAACGTACATTTTGTCGTCATTTATGATTTCTCATTTTGTAATTTAGAATTTAATCTCGCCATTTATGTAAGCGTAAAAGTACCTACTTTAATTTGAAATAAATAAAATTCTACATACCTGTATATCTTTCTTTAATGCCTTATAAATTTCACTGCAAACTTCTGGTATGAATCTAGATATAGTAGATCTTGAAACACGATACATGTGACTTAACTTCCTGTAATTGACACCAGATGATAGAAAATCTAGAGTTATTTCCAATTTTATTTTAGCCGGTATGGCTTCTCTCATATTAGTATTTAATTTTTGTATTTGTGGTCCCACTAGATTCAGTAAATTGTCAAAAATATTAGGTGTCATTCGCAAAATACTCTTGAATTCGCCGGAATCCTCAGATCGCAGTTCTTTTAAAAGTAATGCAGATGCTCCATGACTATGTCTTCTTAAGATCCAGGGTCTTGTCCAAGTACGCTTTTCTTCTAGCAGAGCTAATATTTCATCTAGCGCATGTTGACACAACTTCCGAATTAACTTTCTTAGTAGAATTGCTTTTCTCTTACGCACACTGTTCATTTTTACGTATACGTGTTATCAGGTTAAGCACAACTCACTACTGACTTGACTAGCTTGAAATTTCCTAGCTTCGTGTAGACAGCACTAGCTTGGTTACAATCCAGGCTAGTAGGTAAGCTAGAAACCAAGCTAGTGACCCCTTACTAGCTTACTATCCTAGCTTCAAAATACTAGCCTCGTGTCACCCGGGCTTAAGGCTTGAATGATGCAGCCAGCTACATACTCATCAGTCTCTAGAAGTACAAACGAGTTGCATTGAGGGTAAGCCACCGTGGGAAACCTTGTATTCGGATCAAATTGTACTGATTGAATATGGTGTGCCAGGTTACGGCCAATCTTAGCAAAAAAATATTTACTGCGTTAACTTCTTCTTTAAAATCACTAACCCCTATAAAGGATTTTGTGAAGTTTTCCTTTGCCGGTTGATATATTTTTCACAGAAAGGTTACATTATTTACACCCACACGCAGTTTCAATATTTGGCTACAAGCAGTTTTAATGTTTTTTAATTGAAAATCAATTATTTTTGATATATGTGTGTAAACCCCTACCACATACTATATAGAATTCTCGCAATTGAATGTTTCGTTTTAAATATGATTAAGTTGTCGTACGTTCGGTAACATTTTATTTTATATAAATTTATGAAAATAATGATATTTTGTACTTATTTATACTGTTTTTATTACAAGCTATTAAAAGTTTACAGTCGTTTGGCGGGTTTTTACGGCCATTTATTATTGTCACTGTCATCGTCAGTCATCGTTTGTGTCCCTAGCAGTTGAGAGCATTTCCGTACTCCTGTCGGTGAACAACATTTTAATACCAACATCGCGACTCCGAAGCCCCAGTTTTCGTGTTCTACCGTGCCGTCTGAAGAATCGAGTGTAGTGCAAGTGTTGGATTCTAATGAGCCACTTGTCGCGAGCTCTTCTTCAGGCCGCTCGTGTGGTGCCGTTCCGTCTGTAGAATCGAGTGTAGTGCAACTGCTGGACTCTGATGAGCAACTTGTCAAGAGCTCTTCTGCAGGCATCCCGTGTGTGCAAGTGTTGAGACTCCAGTAAGCCACTTGTGCCCATGACTATGCCATCGGAACCAGTAGCTGGTAGTTCCCACGCCGTTCTCAGTACCGTGTCGGTACTAACGCCTATCTCCGACATCGTTCTGAGTAATGGGGAACATCAAGATTCTGGGTCATCTGGCTGAAGAGTACATTATTATTCCGAAAGAATAAGGTTGGTTCACTGTGTTTTCTTTTATATCCACATATGTTAACTTCACAGAAAAAGCTGACAAGTAAAGCAGTAATTAATTTTCTAAAATTGACATTTTTGTTTGTTTTAGGTCTCACTGGCATATGTATAAAATCATTACCAGGTTCAACACCCTAGCTCAATGCATTGCATTTGCTGAAGAGCATGGGCTCCTTCCTACAGAAAAAATGTGCACACACCATAGAAAACCTATGACGTTAAGCTCCAGCAGTAAGACTGGGCAGCTTGGCATCTTCCGATGCAGGACAACTGTCGCTCTAGAAGTCGGGCAGCAGGAACATGGTTCGAGAATGCGCGGCTGTCTATCGAGTTACAATTTTGACTAATGTATATGTTCAGCCAAAAGTATAGTTATCATCAAGTAAAATAAGAGACAGCCCGTGAAGATAGAGAATCAGTTTTATCAACAACGACAATAGCTGACTGGTTTTCTTACTGCCGAGAGACAATTATTATTTATGTATTGGAGCACTAATAAGTTAACGGCAAGATTGGTGGTCCAGGCAAAATCGTGCAAATCGATGAATCAAAATTTGGAAAAAGAAAGTACAATAGAGGAAGACACATAGAAAGCCACTGGGTGCTGGGCATGATCGAAAATGGGAAAAATGAATTAAAACTAGAAGTGTGTCCCGATAATGATAATGATAGATCTGCGGAAATGTTGGTACCACTAATACAAAAGCATGAGGAGATAGGCACTGAAATGCATACCCACTTACATAAGAAGGTAAACCACAGCGAACCAATAAATAAATTTGTGGCTCCAGACGGGACACACACACACCCACAAAGAATAGAAAGCCACTGGCGAAATTTAAAAGTGATGTTCGGTAGGGACCGATATAAAGGAAACTTCACAGACTGGCTCATTGAATATTCATGGCAAAATAAAAATTCCTCAAAGATTTTATCGAAGAATTAATAAAGCATACAATATATGTATAAAATTGATTAATAAATTATTAATTAATATTTGATTTTAACATTACCTATTAGGGCAGATATCAAATAAAATAAGTTAGGTTCAACTGAAAACAAAGAACTCAATTGATTGACCCTTACTCCACCTGGTCCGAGTCTGTCCTACCCCTAGAGCGTTTTATAAGACCGGAGGCGCGTAGAAGCAGCCTCCGTCCGCTGTAACCAAATGTAGGCATTGGACGAGCCGGAGCGGCTGAGCCGAACAAGCCGGAACTGCGGAGGTGAGGCTGCTCTTCCCGCAACGTCGGAGCCGTAGTCTCAAAAGAGATACAGTAATGCCTTTGAAAGTCCCCCTACATTTTTCTGATGGAAGGTGTCCCATTTCCATAAGGGGTAACCTCCCTTCCCCTCCCAGGGGTCTCCTCTTGTTTTTTAGACTTATTATACATTTTTTAATATTGGATTGATTTATTTTAAAATTTTAATAAATAAGACCACCACACCAAAAAAAGAAATAGGTAGAAACTGAGACAAACAACGAGCTAAAAAGTCAGTTACACACCCAACAAACTAATAAATTTGAAAAAGTGAGGTTATGATTTTACATAAGCATAACTAAAAACTATGGCATTACCTTGTCAAAATAAGTGGTGGGTAAGGGAAAGAGGCCCTTCCCAACCTTATTTCATGCCAATCGATTTAAAAAAATATCTTAATTTTAATACATAATGTGAAGAATAAGTTTGGACGTACCAAATAGTCAATAGTTGAGTGCGGCAACTATTGACTATTTGGTACGTCCAAACTTATTCGTTTGCAAACCGCAGGCTGATTTGGTTTTCTACGATATCCCACTCAAAAAGTGTCCTTGTTCATAGTTCATGTGCTTGTAAATTTTTTAATTAACACCCTTTTTTTTTTTTTAGAGTTTTTAGTAATTTTACGAAAATTATGCATCAAATGGTCGAGAACACCTCCCCAATAACTTTCCAATAAAACGGTTAGAAGCGGCCTGCATATAGCGAGTTAGAAAAAAGTAACTTAATATATTTGTTATATTAGATTGAGTTGGATTTAACCAAAAGTATCAAGGATACACCTTCAATTCAGCCCGAATTTTCTGTAAAATCATTGCCAGTATAAGACGAACTTAAAGCAGCATACCAATGTTCAAGCTTAGCGCTTTTAAAAACGACGGTGGCGCCACCAAGTCTTGCTTCAATTACAACTAGGAGTGAGCGTTAATTCAACGAACGGCTTTTTTTAACTGTTAATCTAATGTTAACGAATTAACTGCATTTTGTTTACCGCAAAACCCGTTAAATGTATCAACTGTTTCATTCCACGATTTTAGTAAAGCACATATTATTAACTCAACGAATAGGTATTCAAAAGTCGCTAACGTTATCTGTAGCTGCTAACGCAAAACCAGCTAAAATTATCTGTTTCTTCTGCGTTGAAAGAACGACTAGAAACGGAATATGCCGAGTGGACGCGAGGGCGCCTATGCGAGCGAGCGAGACGCCGCTAGCTTAAAATTGTACGAGCGAGAGTGAGAGAGATCTATGTTTCTAAGTTCGCTTGCTCCATGGCTCGCGCCGCTCTGTCTTGCCGAAACGAACAGGTTTTTGCTTGTATAACCCGGTTCATTAAAGAAAGCAATCTAAAGCGCGTGATCGACGGGCGAGTAAGACCGCGGTTTTATGGCTCGTCGGTAAAGCTCGCCGGTGTATCATTGCAAAACCACGGTTTTAAATACCGCCGAGCCTGGCTCGCGGCTCGTCGTCGTGCTATATTTTTTACTCGGCTCGCCATGCAAAACCGCGTGTCGATAACGGCCGGCGAGCCGAGCCTTTACTTTTCGGCGACAGCGCTAGAAGACGGATGTGCGCCAGAAGAGCTGTGTGTACCTACCTTCTACAAACTTCGTAACGTGCGTGCTCAGTTCGTGTCACAATAATGGATCTACGTATTTGCAGCCACGATTTTATAATACAATTTATAAATGCCTTTCGAGACTGTCCCTGTTTATGGCAAACTAAATCAAGCGAGTATAAAAACAAAGCAAATAGGCTTGCAGCATATAATAAACTCGTGGATATTGCAAAAAAATATGAACCAAACTCGGATATAACCGATATTAAGAAAAAAATTCAGTCACTACGAGCTTCCCACAGGAAAGAACGAAACAAGGTTAAAGCAAGCATGAGAACCGGCTCCGGAGTTGAAGATTTGTATCAGCCAAAGTTGTGGTAGTATAAGGAGCTAGAATTTCTCAACGATCCGATCGAAAGTAAGTATATAGGTAATATAGGAGCGTACCTATCAATTTTACTATAAATAAAAAAATTAAAAAATTGGTTATTGACAAGTAGGTAACAACACATAAATTTATTTTTAGGGTGTAACGGTTAAGTGTAGTCATATTTTAAGGGCTTGTTCTACTCATAAATACGAACAATTTTTACTATGGGAACAACTTCGAAATCGCAAAAAAAAAACTGCTGTTTCATACATTGCATCGGGAGGTTATTGAAGTTTTCTATGCAACAACTCATTTTTTTTCGCGATTTCGAAGTTGCCCCCATAGTAAAAGTTGTTCGTATTGATGGGTAGAACAAGCCCTTAAAATATGACTACATCTAACCGTTACACCCTGGATATATAAACAAATAACATCAACTAATGAAACACATAATATGTAATACAGACAATTATTTTACAGCTACAGCATCAATGTCAACTCTTCGAAGTGACGACGATGAGACTAGTAGTCAAGTATCAACTCAAGATTCTCTGAACGATGTGAGTACCTATTATAATTACGAATTTATCATTCTTTCTTGCCATGGTACAACTCCAGAAGTATTGAAGTATTTCACAAAATCTTCCCTAACTTTTTTTGCATTATTGCTTGAATTTCCAGTACGGGTCACCTGTATGGGCTCTAAAATACCACCCGGGCTTAGACCTTCTTGAATTGTATCAGTAATATGATTTTCTGTGTCACTGTCACCTGGAGTGATATAATCCCTTCTGGATTTACATAAATAATTATGCAGAGTGCAACAAGCCAATACCACAAAAATAATATCTTCTACTGATTGGAAGTTGATAGCACTGTGAAATATTTGAAATCTTGCGGCTAAAATACCGAACGCATTTTCTACTATCCTCCGAGCTCTGCACACTCGATAGTTATAGATTCTCTTGTCATGATCACTCAATTCTCATTGTGGATATGGCTTCAAGAAATCTGTTCTTAAGGCGAAAGCTTCATCACCAATGTACACAAATGGTAAAGGATCTGAGTCCTGTGTTGGTTTTTCCGGTGGTGGTATATTTAAAGCACCTTCATTCAAACGCTTATAAAATTCTGTCTTTTTTAAAACTCCTCCATCAGAAACGCGGCCGTTAATGCCGACATCAACATATATAAATTGGTAATCTGCGTCGACAATTGCCATGAGAACAATACTATGAAAACCTTTATAATTAAAGAAATGGGATCCAGCGCCAGCAGGTGGAACTATTTTGACGTGTTTACCATCTACTGATCCAAGGCAATTGGGGAACTGCCACTTGTTTTGAAATTGTTTAGCTATCATTTTCATTTCTTCTATATTACCAGGAAACTGAAACAAGACAAAAGGTACTTTAATTATTTGTTTTATTGCAGATAATCAGTCCACCGCCATCGCTTAATTCATTGCCTGGACAGTCATCTCAAACTCCATCTCCAGCTACAACGCCTGAACCTCCATCATTTACAAGGAAACGAAAAGACGACAATGTAAATCATATGTTTAGTTTGATTAGTCAACGGCTCAGTCAGAAAGATGATGAGTTTGATATTTTTGGGAAAAACGTTGCTATAAAATTAAGGACAATGACGAAAGAACAGAAAATGTTATCAGAGAAACTAATCAACGATGTAATTTTTTATGGGCAAATGCAACGGCTCTCTGTAAATTCAGAAGTTTTCTTGGGACATGGAAATGTAAATTATTTTACTGCAACTGCTCCAGTAAATACTAGGTCTCCCATCTGTACGTCCAGTGCGACAACTCTACCACGATATCAAGTTCTGACACCCACAGATGATCAACTACTATTACGTGCTCCAGCTTCAGTAAATACCTCATCATCTAATTTTACGTCCACAATCTCAACTCTACCACAGTTTCAAGTTCAGACAGCTACAGATAATCAACAATTTGACTCAGGAAACTCAAACGAGCTGTCATATTTTGTTTAAAATTTTTTACCATAAGTATTTTTTTTTTCATATATTTTTGTATTGTTCTGAAGTAGCTACTGTGAAAAATTTTAAGTTCAAATAAATATTTTACTTACCTTCATGTATTCGTTTTTCAATGCACCGTAAATAGCTCTGCATGTCTCTGGAATAATTCTTCCCAAAGTTTGCCTAGATATTAAAGTAGGATACTGCAAACTGGTTTGATTTTTCCCTTCTGCCAGGTATCTGATTGTAGCAGTCAGACGTTCATGTGGAGAAATAGCTTCTCGCATTACAGTGTCTTGTTTTTGTATTAAAGGTGTCACTAAAGATAACAACTCGTTGTACGATTCTTCAGACATTCTAAGATAATTTTGGTAATCAAGTGGCTCTGCTGCCAATTCTTGAATTAAATGGGTATGTGACAAAGCTTGCCTTTTTTCAATCCAACTTTTAACCCAAACTTTAAGCGTTTTCTTTTTTTTTTTCATAACTGCGTAATATCCTATGGCGAGATAACACAAGGCTTCAGACTCTGAACAAGACATGTTTGCGACTGTTTTGCTTGCTAATCGATCAGCACCAACGAGCCGCGAGCCAGGTTCGTCGGTATTTAAAACCGCGGTCTTACTAGCACGTCGATCACGCGCTTAAAATGGCGGCGCTTATCATGTTCTCTCGCTCGCACACTAGTGCCGTCTATACTCACTCTCGCGCGTACCGCAAGCAGAAAAAATATTAGTCTTGATTTGCTTCCACGCTGTCTTGACGCGCTCAGTGATCCTTATTAGGAATAATTCCTTGTTATAGTTTTCTGTTATTTTTCCGTTGTTACCTGTGTGTTACTGTTGTTGAGTTTTGTTTTATTGTCAAGTTTCGTTGTTTGAACATGTGGACTGTGCGGAGACAGTAATCATGTCTCCTCGAAAGCGAGGAAGGATTATACACAGTGATACACGCCAAATTGTGTATAATGTCATTAAATATTTTGAAGAAGAAAAAAATCTGGAGCGTTATCATCCATTCGAGCATAGTAATGCTCGAGCTTCCATGGCCACGGGATTACCAGTTAGCGCAATAGTAAAGATAAAAAAAGAAGGTATGTTTGTATGATGCAACTTTTTAGGTACTTATGTCTGAATCTCCTTTGGTTAATTTTACGTTCTTTTTATGATATTGTATAACGTTTAAATTTGTTAAAGATAGTTTTTAAAGAAATGTTCGCGCTCAAACAATATGTCGTATAATTAAATTACGAGAGGAACGTTTTATTAGTTTAAATTATGTAAATCGGTCCACGCGTTTACGAGATAATCTCCAATTAGTATAATGAATTAAATGTAAGCCAACCTGAATATTTGATGTTTTGGAACGGAGTTTCTTTTCGCAAATGACACCATTTCTAATTTATTAATGAATCCTTTACATTGCAGGTAAGCTCGCCGATCAAACATCGACAAAAATACGTACGCTGAAGAAAGGAAACCGGGGACAGAATAACACACGTGTTCCTGTCGATAATTTCGATATCTGCGCTATCGGAAATAAAGTTAACTCAATTTATGATGTGCGCAAACAAGTGCCTACACTCAACAAAATATTAGCAACCGCCAAAAAGCATTTGAATTTCAAAGGATCGAAAACAACATTGGGCAGTATCCTAAAAAATAAGCTGGGATATCGATTTAAAAAGTGTCGTCAAAACAGAAGCGTGTTAATAGAAAGAGACAATATAAAGGCATGGCGTATACGCTATTTAAGACGAATAAGACAAAATGATGCACTGGGGGCTAATAAGAAACCTGTAATATATATGGACGAGTCGTGGATTCATGCCCATTATACTGTAAGTAAGTGCTGGCAGAGCTCTAAAGACAAATGGCTGGTTTACACAGTGCGAGCTAGCGTACGAGTAAGCCTTCCGAGTAGCTGCACTGCAGTTACTCGCACTGTTTGGACGTCACTTACGAGTAACTCGTACGTGCGAGTTGGTCAGTAGCTCGCATCCGAGTTACTTCAACATTTTTTGTTTTCACTCGCCTGCTCGCCCGGCAGCAACTCGCACATGACAGCGGCTCGTGCGTCGCTCGCATCGTTTGGACGCGTTCGGCAGTAGCTCGCCAGTGCCAGCCGGACAGTTGTGAGTGGAAGCCGTGTTTTTTGTGTGCTACGCCTATGTACTAAATCGAGATCGAAATATAGGTACGGATAGATGGTCTTCTGACAATAATATTTCATTCATGAAACTCTACAGAGAACAAGAAAACCTATGGAATTGTTTCGATAAAAACTATCGAAATAGAGATATGAGAAAAGAATCTTTGGAACATATCGCAAAAGAAATGCACCTAGGTAACACCGGTGAGGTAACCAAGAAAATAAAAAATTTACGGTCCACCTACAATCAAGAAGTGAGTAAAATCGAAAAAAGCAAGAAGAGTGGCGCTGGCGCAGACGATGTGTACAAACCATCCATAAAATGGTTTGATATAATGGATTATATAATGAAAGTTGAGGTAAGAGTTTTAATTAAAAAAAAAAGAAAACAACATCCAATCTGGTGAGTACCTAATTCTTTATTTCACTGATAAATGTAGTTGGTTACATTTCTAGATATTAATCATACGACTTTGCCAGGAGACAGCACCGTCATTACAGAAGTAGTTTTTATATTTTTCTCTCAATTTTTCGGCAACTGCTTTTGATCTGTTATTTGTTCGCGATCGGGCGATACTCGGTAATGCATTTATTTCTGATCTCCACGTTCCAAGGTTGACAGTGAAATTTGTAATATCTTCATAATCTACACTACCAGGAGGAGTGTAGATGTGTGGTGAAGATTTCCGTAACCAGTTGTGCAGTACGCATGTAGTTCGAATAATTTTTATTGTGGTCTCCTCTTGCAACTGGATAGGTTTTCCCAAAACGCGAAAGCGAGATGCTAAAATACCGAATCCATTTTCTACTATGCGTCTTGCCCTAGAGAATCTGTAATTGTAAGTTTTTTCAGCTATCGTAGTCTCAGTGGGATATGGTACAGTTACACATGCTAGTTAGTAGCACGAAAGCATGCTACTTTTGAGCAATTGCTACTTAGTGGTACGTGTGTCGAAACATTGCTAATAATGAGCATGCTAGTTTCGAATTTGCTCAAAAATCGACGGTCGTGCGATTATTGGGCATGCTACCTGCAGCGCGGGTGGAAGGGGGCGTGCTTATAGCGTGTGTGAACCGGTTTGCTTATTGAGCATGCTAGTATCGATCAGTCGTTAGCGGCAGGTGCGCGTGCACAATTTCGCGCTAAAAATGTCTCGCTGGGGCGATGAAAAAACGTTGAAATTTGTGATTTTATATCGGAACAATGAATGCCTATGGAATCCACGCATACCAGAATACAAAAACAATATTGCAAGAAATAATGCATATCAAGATATATTAACCAACATGGACGATCCTGCTTTGACTTTGAAAATTATAAAAACAAAAATAAAAAACTTGAGGTCTGTTTACCACAGCGAATTAAAAAAAATTGAGAGTTCCAAGCGATCCGGTTCTGGTACCGTTACTGTGTACAACCCATCCACATCCTGGTTTCACGAAATGAATTCTTTTCTTAGAGACACTGGCAAGTACAGGGACCCTATTTCTATGGAATTGGTAAGTTTCGATTTTTAATAAATAAAAATGCACTTAAATGTTAGTAAAACATAGTTATTTAATATCATAGAATAAGTACAGCATTTTCTATTCATTCATTTGTATCATATAGGCAGAACAATGAAATGATGATGGTGAATTTATATCATATGACATTGCCACGGTACTGCCTCTGTAGTTTCAAAGAGCTGCGCGTAGGTGTCTCTTATTGCTTCTGCCAGTCGAGAAGCGTGGTTACTGTAGCGTGTAGGTGGTAAGCCTTCCAAAGTTCTTTGCAGTTGTGCCCTCCATGATCCTGGTACCACAACACGTTGTTGTATATCTTCAAAGTCGACGCATCTTTGTGTGATGTACATATCAGATGTTTTCCGAAGCCAATTGTGTAAAGAGCAGGCAGCTAATGTAATTCTATCAACATTTTTGGGGGCCATATCTATGGCATCCATAAGAACTCGAAATCTTGTTACTAAAATACCAAACGCATTTTCAACGATTCGTCTGGCTCTCGATAAACGGTAGTTAAAAATTTTTTTTTTAAGCGTTGGAGTTGTTCTATAGGGTTTCATAAGATATGACTTTAGAGGGAAAGCAGCGTCTGCCACAACAACTGATTGGCCTGGTAAATTGAGAGAATTATTTTCCAAAGCTTGTGCTAAATTCGATTTTTGATAAACACCTCCGTCAGAAGCTCTACCATTAGTCCCAACATTTACGTATGAAAAACAATAGTCATCATCAACTAATGCCAGAAGTATAATGCTATGGGCGCCCTTGTAGTTATAGTAGTCAGAAGTATCATCAGGAGCGAGTATATTTATATGTTTACCGTCCATCGCCCCAACACAACCAGGAAAGTTCCATTTAGTTCTAAATCCGTGTTCAATGCGTTTCCAATCTCCATGACCGGGAATCTGTAAAACAAAAAACAATAAATATGTGAAGATGATATTTTATAAACTTAGTTTTTTTTACAGATACAGGACAGAGAAGAGTCATCGGAAGATTCACAACTAAGTCATGCTGTTTCATATTCAAACTCGTTGACACCGCAGTCGGTGAACTTGCTATCACCCTCCCCTCCTCCAACTACAGAAGATCGATCACAATCCCGTTCATCTAATAACAGCTCGTCAACACGACGTAGAAAGAGAAGCTTACAAGAAGAACCCATTACCTGTGCGCTCGCTCGTTTGGAAAATATTTCTTCTGCTATAAATACACAGTCTAATTACGATGAATTTTATTATTTTGCTCAAAATGTTGCAGCTCAATTGCGAGCCCTACCATTGTACGAGGCATTAGATGTACAAAATGAGATCCAAAAAATTCTGACTGCAGCAAGACGCCGATACCAGTACCCAAATTTGTCTCCCTTTACACCTGTCACTTACACACCTCCTGCTACAAATATACAAACAATGACTTTCATACCCCCACCTACTACAAATACACAAACTTTCATACCTTCCAATACAATCACAAACTCAGTCACTTATACACCTCCTACTACAAATACACAAACAATGACCAATACACAAACAATGACTTTCATACCTTCCAGTACAAACACAGTCACTTACACATTTCCTTACTCGTTATCCCAATCAGATTCTACCGTCCCCGAAGAAGATTTGTTGAACAAAGCATGGAAAACGTGTTAAAGCTAAGAATATAAATTTTGTTAAAACAAACAATAAATACTTGATCTTACTAATAATTACTGGTTTACTTTACTTACCCGCATATAATCCTTCAGAGCATTATATATTGCATCGCACACTTCAAGTAAAAATAGAGCTATCGTAGATCTTGCAACTCGGTGAAGTGCTTCTAATGTGTATAACGAATCTCCAGTTGCTAGATATCTCAATGTCACTTCCAATTTCACTTTTGGTGGAATAGCATTTCGCATGTGTGTATCTTGTTTCTTTATAGCGCTTTCAATTTTAGATAGTAACCAGTCAAACTGATGCGGTAACATGCGCAAATGATTTTTGTAACCATTAATATCTTCTTCTCGCATTTCGACTAACAATCGAGTACTTGCTCCAAGTTTTTCTCTTCTACTTAGCCAATCACGGACCCAAATCTTCCTATTCCTTGTTTTTTTCTTTCTATCTGAGAGAAGTTTTTGGACGCATTGCAACGCTACCAAAACAATAATTCTATTCAACTCCATACGAATGGCTGTTTGATTGTCCATGGTTTTGTTTGAACTGATAGTAAGCACGTATAAAATGTCATGTGTACCGGAGTGTTTGCTTTGAGCATGCTCTTTCAGAAGCATACTTAAAACTAGCATGCTTATATCTAGCAAATGTAGACAAGTGCAGAGCATGCTCGAAACAAGTATGCCAATGAGCATACTAAAAAGCATGCTACTAACTAGCATGTGTAACTGTACCAAAAGCGTTTCAATAAGTACGTCTTAAGAGGAAAAGCATTATCTCCCACTACAATACCGCCTTCTGGCAATAATGTGCCATTTTCCAACACTGGATACAATGAGGAAGCTTGGAAAACACCACCGTCAGAATTTCGCCCATATGAGCCTATGTCCACATATTTAAAGCAGTAGTCATGATCCACGATCGCTAGGAGCACCAAGCTGTTAGTTCCTTTATAATTGTAGTATTCACTACCACAATTGGGCGGAGCTTGAACCACATGTTTGCCATCGATGGCTCCACAACATCCTGGAAAGTTCCACCTGTGGTGAAATCCTACTTGTACGTCTTCCCATTCCTTTCTGCTTGGTACCTGAAAAATATAATATTAATTTTATATTCCAATTGCAGAAAGACAACACACCGGCGGATTTGGAAAATGCTGTTAGTCAAGACATGGCGGATAACACTGATGATAAAACGGGTGATAAAACTCTTGATAAATCTGATGATAGATCAATCTACTCCAGTGATAGCACATTGACAAAGAAAAAAAACCCGGGTAAAGCTAAAAAATCACATAATACTGCCCAAGAAATGAGCGGAATTACAGCAGCTATTGATGAGCTGAAACAACTATAGAATCTTCCAGCTCTTCTAGACAAGAAGACGAGTATGATATTGTTGGAAAACATGTCGCTATTCAATTGAGGCAGCTCCCATTACTAGATTTTTTAGATGCCAAAGATGAAATTCAACAAGTACTTTCACGATACCGAAAAAGAGCTATATACGCTCGGAACGCATCTGCCCTTTCCTCATACAGTGCTTCGTCACCACAGTCCTACATAGCGTCACCATCATCAGGACCCAGTGTGTCCTTCCCAGGCACAACTTATCAGCCTACAGAAACAGTTTTGGTGCATCAGCCACTTCAATCAGTTGATCACCAATCATCACATTCATCATACGAGGCAGCCAATTTAGAAACGGTTTCTGCGCAGCAGCCAGTTCAACCAGGACAATTATTTGACTTTAATGATCCAATAGTCAAAGCGATGATAAATGCTAATGTAAACAACATGCAATAATGTTTTAGTTAAGGTTTAATTTGTTTTTGAAAAATAAATGAATGAGTCACACGTCATGTATTATTGTGTTAATAAAATTAACTTTTACTTACTTGAAAATATTCGTCCAAAGCTTCAGAAATAGCGTCACAAACTTCTGGTATAAATTTTGATATAGAAGCTTTAGATATCCTGAAAAATACTGATAGCAGTCTGAATGACATTCCTGAGCTTAGGAAACACAGAGTTGCTTCCAACTTCACCCTTGCTGCTATGGCATCTCTCATCAATGTGTCTTGACGTTCTATTTTTGTTTTTATCAAATTTAAAAGTCTTTCGACTTGTTCAGGTGTCACTCTCATCACTGCTTTATATTCTCGGGGATCTTCATGGTAAAGCTCGTTGAGAATCATACGTGTTGCCCCTAAAGATCTTCTAGCCATCCATTCTCTAATCCAAATCCTTTTCTTACGCTCTTTTTTCTTATATTGGCTATGGTTATAGATATTTTCCAATTCCTGACATAAAATTGTTGTCATACAGCGTATCACCGTTTTTTTTATTAAAACAAGTTCACTCGACATCGCGACTTGACTCGGACTGAGCAGTAGCTAGGTGTGGTGTAGACAGCAAAGGCGAGCCGAGCTACTGGCGTACGAGTAGACAAACCGAGTAGCTGTCTACTGGCCAGGCAGCAGCACGCACTGTGTAAACGAGCCAAAAGGAATTAAAAAAAATGTTAGCCCAGGCCAACGCTGGGTGATGGTGCACGCCGGTGGCGAAAATGGGTTCGTTAAAGGCTCTGACCTGCTATTTAAAGCAAAATCAAAGAAAGGCGATTATCATGATGAGATGAACGGAAACAATTTCCTCAAATATTTAAAGGAAAAACTTATTCCTAATCTGCCGACAGAAAGCATCTTAGTTATGGATAACGCATCATACCATAGTATGCAAGTTAAAAAAGCGCCAACATCAGCCACCCGAAAGGAGGAAATAAAAAAATATATGGCGGAGAATAATATCGCATTTGAAGAAAAGTGGACAAAAGCCGAGTTGTTAAGTCAAATGAAGAAAAAACTACCTGAGAAACGATATGTGGTTGACGAATTATTAAAATCTCACGGATGTGAAGTCTTAAGATTGCCACCTTACAATTGCGATTTAAATCCTATAGAGCATGTTTGGAATCTTATAAAACAAAGAGTTTCCGACAAAAACGTGGAACAGCACGAAAATAAAATTGAACAATTGACCAAAGAAGCAATTGCATCCATTACTTCGGATGACTGGAAAAAACAAATTAATCACATCAAACGGGTTGAGGAGACGTACTGGACAAGAAATGTGATCAGAGAAAAAGAAATGGAGGATTTTATTATTAATTTAGGACCAGAAAGCAGTGATTCTGAAACAGATGCCGAGAAGTCATCGGACGATAATGAAAACGAGGACTCTTGGGATGAAGAAATGTTGGGAGTAGAACCCTTACCCTTTGATGATCCTGGTGAAGGACCGTCACATCTATGTTAAACTTAGGTCTACCTAATAAATGAGTTAAAAATAATATTAGTTCTTTATTTTAACCAACATCGTCATAATAAGGATCCTGCTGAAATTTTGTTATATACGTTGTCAGGTGCAGAAACGAACATAGAGTCCTTTCATCCCGAAAAAAAATGGGGGTACTGTTTCCGATGAAAACAACAATAACATTCTAATGATAATAGATGGAGCCACGTGTCTTTAAAATTTTCAACTTTCACGCGGGCGAAGCCGCTGGTAGAAGCTAGTTTGAAATTAATACGACCCGGTCTTGTTTTTATTATTTATAATTTGAAAAAAAAAAACCGACTTGTAATTTTTTATGCTAACTGTACTATCTTTCAACGCAAGTACAAGCCGCCATTTTAGATTCCTTTCTTTAATGAACCGGGTTATAAACATTACAATCAAATTAGTTTGTTTGAGTGACAGGTTGAAGGTCAACGCTTTTTTATTTGTTAAGTGAAAGTTTAAGTTATAGATTTCGTTAATAGTTTTTAGTTAGACGTTGTTATAGGTTTTAGTATTGTTAAGTGTAGAGGTACAGTGTACCTAAATAAATTAATAAATAATTGTTTTAACGTAAAATAGATACCTAAATAATTTGCAAAATGTAAAAATTCAAGTGTTTTGTGGCGTCATTATGAAAAGGACAGTGATAGTGGGAAAGCTGTATGTAATATTTGTAGGGAAAAAACAAGTTATAAGACAACAATTTCTAATTTAAGAAATTATTTAAAAAGAAAACACATATCAACTTTTACGTCTCTTGTATCCGAGGAAAAAGGAGTGTCGGAATCAACCAGAGCTGTCGAAAATGAAGGTGAGCCTGATACATGTTCCGACCAGCTAAGTACGAGTTCCGTCCTGCCAAGTACTAGTTCCAGCCAATCTCATTTACCACCAGCTCCAAAGCATCAAAGGGCTTTGGACACATATGTACATAAAAAAATAAGCTTGGAACAAAAAAAAAATTGATCGCGACTTACTGGATCTATGTATTGATGGATTTCATCCCTTTTCATTGGTAGAAGAACGCTCTTTTATAAAATACTCACCATGGATACCAGGATATAAATTGCCGACATGAAAAACTTTGTCAAATTCTTTGTTACAAGAGGCTTACACGCAGACTGAACATATTGTTAAAAAACAAGTTGCTGAAGAAGTACAGACTATGTGCATAACTACAGATTTATGGACGTCACGAGTGACGGAAAGCTACATTGCTGTGACAGGTCATTACATAACTAAAGACCTAGAATTTAAAACGGTATTATTGGGATGCTGCCATTTTTCTGGTAATCACACTGCAACGAATATTGCCGATGAAATTAGTGCATTAATTAATGATTGGGGACTTAAAGACAAAGTAAATTTCGCGATAGTGGTATCTGCGACCCGGTATACCTTTTCTTTCTTTTCTATCCAAGCCGTAAAAATAGCGTCATTCAACTTTATATTCTCAAACCTAAACATTTTTAAAACTTTAATAATAAAGTCAAATCTAAATATTTTACTGAAAGTTATTTGCACCTTTATATCCTCCAAAGATATAACAACCATAACATATAAATTTAAAAAAAAACCTTGTGAAGGTACCGTATATTGCTTACTCCTATGCCGTTTATATAATAACATAAATATTTGTGACAGTTATATTTTAAGAAAACATTACCTTAATATCTTCATAAAACACTAAGTAAATAAAAAAATATATTTCTTAAGTATTATTTAGGGATCTTAAGTGTTCGTTTTCTTAAAATATTTTTAATTATATGTTAATATCCACTAATAAAGCAAATATTTAATTCGCAAAGTAACGCCTGAATCTATCCATTATATATATGTGCCTATTGTTCTCTGAGTGTCAGATGTAAGAGAGGTCTGCTTTGCTGTATTGATCTCCTATAAAATAAATGCAACTGTACGGGCATGCCATACATTATATATTTTGCAATAGAGACATTTCGATGAGCTACACTAATCGCTGTCTGAGAGTTATTTATTTACCGACTGTTACAATAACCCAGTTTGCAATTTTCTTTATACTATCAAATATTATTATAATCAGTGCAGTACAAGTATTCAAACAAACCACATATTTTCTCCACAAATATGTACTTTGTCCGTTCATATTTCATGATTCTTCTCGTGTTGCCAAAATACTACGTTCGCATTTTCTGTCCAGCTGGAATGACGTCGATGACTTTGAATGGGACTGGCCTAATTAAACTAGGTCAAGGTTGTTTATTAAAAGGTGACACATTTACAGTGCGAGACCAAAACAACTTTAAATCAAACATCACAGTGGACGGGCAGCGTTACGAACTGCCTCAGATACACGAAATAAATGAAATCATAACTAATTCATCTATTCATTTCCTGGGACATCCCGAACGTCATGATGACCAACTGAGACAACTTCCACTCCTACTCCGTCAGGTTATATTAAATTCCTATAGGTGAGTTATCATTATCATCATTACAGCCATCATTACAGTAAAGCATACTCTACCACGCTGCTCTATGCGGGTTTGGTGGAGAACTTGTAAGTTAATATCAACACAAATTTAACATTTACTGATTTTCAGGATCAATAAAACACAATACACATAAGAGGGTTGTGGTCAGCGACTGTGAGTATGAGACACCAAAAAAAAACTCATACTACTCACTATTTAAATTTTGAGTACATTACTAAAGATGTAGCAAAGGAAAAGGCAAGTCAAAATTGAAAAATAAGGATTTCAGTTCGACTCTTTTTTTTAAAGCATTAGTTAGAAAGTAAGTAACAAGGTATCTTTTTTGCTTTTTAAAATTATTTTACTACTTTTTGCTTTCCAAAGTATATAACCCAGAAGAATGTGCTTTGCAAAGAATTCATTATGAAAACGAGGTTATGAATGAAGTAGATTCCACTATTAGTCTTGGATTGACAGTGGATAAACATTTAATTGGAAACGTCACATAAAGCCGGCTCTACACTCGCGCCGCGAAGGCCCGCGAAGGCCGCGAACCGCGAGTGTGGATGGTTTCGCGACATCGCGTTCTCGCTTCGCGGCGTTCCCCGTCCGGTGGCGGTTTTTTGGTCCGCTTCAAAGGGTTTGCGAAGCGCGAACAAAACGCGAACGCATCCACACTCGCGCTGTGTTCACAGTTGTGTGCGAGACGCAGTAGCAAGCGGACGTCAAAATGAGCACCCAGTGGAGCAACGATCGCGAATGAGTCGCACAGCTAAATTAAAACTAACACAATTCGAAATAATTCATAATCGACTTATTACTACTATAGGAATCTGCGTAGTAAACTGCACAAACTCCAAAGACACCCGTATTAAAATGTCAATTAATAATAAGTTGGCGGCCTTATAGGCGAGTGTTCCTGATTTGACCCCCGCGCACCCCCGCCACAAATAGTCGTGCATCACTAGTTGCGACAGGTCAACCGCGTGGGATGGACGCCAACCCAGCGCACAAAGACTAGAGTATTTCGAGTTAGTTTAGTATTCGTGATTCAATGCACTGAACTATTTATAATTAGTCTAGTATTAGTGACTGAAACTGTGATTTTTTTGTGAAGTTATTTTGACTATTTCGACTTACTGTAATATTGGTGAACCAATGTAAGTATTTTTTACTATCTAACTGAAAATAATTTATTATTGTTGAAATAAAGTTAGATTGTTTGAGTTGGTCGAGTATTTGTGGCTAAAATAAAAGTAGCTCTTATTGCATAGTAATAAATGCTATTTATCATTCGATTTCAAGATTATTTAGCGTTGACGTTGTATTTTTGATTGTGAGTGAAAAAATACAATTGAAACGATTATTACTTTAGTTATTAAGTTTTTTTTAGTTAGTTTAGTCTTTGTGATTTAATTCTAATGAGTCAATTTTATTTGCAGAAGATGAAGGGTCGAGGTCTTCTAATGTTAGAAAAGGTGTTACATGCTGATCAAATCGAACCTGCGCGCACCGAAGTTCAGTTAGACGTGCAAGATACGATGCCAACGTCTTCTCTAGGTGACAAAACGTCTGAGGAAACCTTAAATAATGATAATGTGGAGTTAGAAAATAACGAAAAACTATTACTAGCACCATCTACCAGTACCGAGGTGAGACCATCGTACTATATTTCACCGGTTCACAGCGAGTGTAGTGATTTGGATGACTCAGATGCTGATCCGCATTTTGTTTTACCTACCAACGAGGGATCCCACCTTAATCGTCAAAAAACAACCCGTTCCTCTAGGTCTCCATCTTCAAGTTCTACCTCATCCAGCTCTAGTTCATCATCGAGTACTAGTAGCTCTTCAAGCAACAGTAACACTGAAATGGATAATCAGTCTATGCCGTTGGCTATATCAGATACTGCCACACTTCAACAAAACGATCCTCAACCTTCTACCTCTCAACCAATTATCAATGAACATACTTCAACTGTAACTGAAAGCCTTCAGAGATCCAGGAAAAGATCAAGAAACCCTGACCGCTGGGTCTTAAATGTTAAGAAAGCTCTACGTAATACGGGTAAGGCTTATACAACTTCCACCAACAAAAGGGTCCCGAACAGAGCAGTCAAACCCCCATGTACTGACAAATGCAAGTTAAAATGCAAAGATAAAATTGCTGAACCGTTACGACAAACTTTATTTGATAATTTTTGGGCACTAGGCGACTTACAGAAGCAGAGAGAGTTTATCATACGACACACCCAATACATTAAGCCCAAATATAGATACAGCAGTACCCAAAACTTGAGGTCACTTAACTCTGCATTTTTCTTTGAGGTTGACGGCAGTTTAATTAGGGTTTGCAAGATGTTTTTTAAATGCACTCTAAATATAAGTGACCAATGCATTAGGACAGCTCTTTCTAAACAAAAAGAAGGTGGTTTTGTCGAAGACGAACAAAGGGGCAAACATGGCCAACACAAGACAATAGATACTGAAGTAAAGGACAGTGTTTTAACTTTCATCAATTCCATCCCTCGAATAGAGTCTCATTATCTCAGAGCACAAACAACAAGAGAATACATTACAAGTGAAAAATCACTTGCAGATTTATACCGGGATTATAAAGATCAACGCGAAAACGATAATTTACCATTTGCTTCATCATCAACATTTAACCGTATCTTTAATACACAATTTAACATTTCATTCCACATACCGAAGAAAGATGCGTGCGATCTCTGTGAGACGTACAATAATTCGAGTGGGGAAGCCAAACAAAAACTACATGAGGCTTATGAGCAACATTTAAAAGAAAAAGTGCTATCGAGGTCAGAAAAGGAAGCTGATAAGAAAAGAACAGATGTAGTTGTTGCAGTTTACGATCTGCAAGCCGTGATGCAAGTTCCAAAAGGTCAAGCATCCTTATTTTTTTATAAATCCCGTATTAATTGCTTAAATTTTACAATCAGTGATTTGTATGCTAAAGATGTCTACTGTTATTTTTGGGACGAAATCGAAGGCAAACGTGGTGCAGTAGAAATAGGGTCATGTGTGTTACAATACATACAAATGCTAGTTGAAAAAAATTCATCAGACACCGATCTTGACATTATATTCTATAGTGATAACTGCTGTGGTCAACAAAAAAACAAATATCTGTTATCAGCCTATGCTTTTGCTGTTTCAACCATGAGAGTAAACTCAATTACTCATAAGTTCTTAATTCGTGGCCATTCCCAAAACGAGGGGGACAATGTTCATAGTGTCATTGAAAAACAAATTAAACGGTTCACTAATGCAGGTTCAATATACACTCCACAACAATATGCTACACTCATAGGATCAGCCAAGAAAACTGGGAAACCTTATAATGTACAAGAGCTGACACATGACAAGTTTTATGATTTGAAAGCCTTACAAGAAGAATGGGGTAACAATTTTACTGTTAATTCTGACAGACAACAGATCAAGTGGCATGACATAAAACAACTTCGGGTTGAAAAGCATCAGCAGATGACTTTCTTTTATAAAACTTCTTACGAAGATACTGTTTTTAAAAAAGCTTTTGTAAGAAATATAAGAAGAGCACAAGATCATCGATTTTCCACAACTTTAAAACAGGCTTATTTGCAGAAAATTCCTTTGGGCACTAATAAAAAGCGTGATATTAAGGAGTTGATTGATAAGAAAATTATACCAGAGAGATACGTAGATTCTTATTTTAAGAAGGCATTAGATATTGAATGAGTTTTCAGGGAAACAATTTTTATACTATACTTTATCATTGATAAGTTGATTATTATCTAAGATAGGTATTACTGTAATTAAAATGTTCAATGTAAAAGTCTGATTATATTAAATTAAGTAACTTTGGTGATCAAATCACCGTGTAATTTTGATCTCAAACGTTGGTAATTGATTCCTAAGATTTTTTATCTGTAAGTATACTATAAACAAGTTCTAAACAAAGTCTGATTGTTATGACTATTTAGTTTTTTTACACAGTAATTGCTGTTATTTTAAGTAAACTTTGATAGTTCATATTTTTGCTTTTGTACCTACTTATAAGAGATAAAATATTATAATACTGAAATAGTAATATAAGTGCCTATGAAAGAGCTTTGATTCATTTTGTTATGTCTTAAAAATTGTTAATTATTTTCTTAATGTTGTACCAACCTACTCAAGAACTGACAGAGAATTATGTTTTATTTTTTATGTGACATTTTGTTAGAAGTGTTAATTTTGTTAAATGTTTAAGCAACCGTATTCAAGGATTGATAGAGGATTTGCTAAACAATTACTGTATTTGTTTTTTAATGTGATTTTTATTACAAAACCTTAATTTTGATACTAGTTTCATAGACCTTTTGAAAGATTTACAAGGTATTCGTGGAAAATATCTTGCCTTGTTTTTAACTAACTAAAACTTGTTTTAACTATTAATAAAAATATTTTGTTTCTAGTAACAGTATTGTTTTCTTTTCAAAAATGCACTTACATTATATTAGACATACACTACTAATATTGACAGAGATCAGATATAAAATTAACAGAATAAGACTGCATTAATTCAAATTTTTTCAGTAAAATCATCACAATTTGAGTTACTAAAACAATTGAACAAATATTTAGTCATGATTACTAGTCTAACTAAAAAAATTAGATTATTAAGGAAATTGTGCTATTTAAAGACAAGTCGGTAATCAATTATATACTCATTTGTATATTTACACACATATACATTTAAAGGTTTCAAAAAAAAGAACTGTGAATAGAATTAAACGTTTTTTTCGTTTCCTGAAAAAAATGATATTTTGAGTTGTGTTAGTCTTTAATTAGGCGTGCGGAGTGTTCCTGGAGTGCTATCAAGCAGAACCCGTGCTTTGGCAAGCCCAACATGAAGGACATAAAAATAAAAATAAGACACACGATGCATGGACGAGAATTAGTGCAATCATGGAAATTCCAGTGCCAGATTTGAAGAAGAAAAGGGATTCCCTAATGTCCAGCTACAGAACGTAGAGAAAAAAAAGTGAAGGATTCTATCCACAGTGGTGCCAGCACAGATGAAGTATATAAACCTATATGGTTCGCCTATGAAACTATGGATTCATTTCTCGGAGAAGGAGTGGCATGTAATAAAACAATAAATAGTGTAAGTATGTTTTATTTGATAATTTAAAAAAAGATCTTATACCTAATTATAATCTATACTTATCTATCTAGGTACCTACTTACAAAGTACTTCGTAAATTCTTCTCTTATTTCATGGGCATTCAGAGCTGATCGGCGTGCTGTGATTGGAATATTACGAACAGCACAAGTAGTTTCGATTTCGTTTCTCCATGAGCCAGGTGCGATTAGTACACTATTTTCATCATAAATGTCTATGTTTCCAGGCGGTGTATATATATGTGAAGAAGTGGTACTTTTTCGTAAGAAATTATGCAGTAAAATGCACGTCATTGTTATAAGTGAGACTTTTTCCGGGTTAAATGGAATCGGTTTTTTAAATATTCTAAATTTTGTGCCAAGTATCCCAAACGTATTTTCTACTACAACCCTTGATCTTGATAGATTCTGATTAAATATACGTTTTGGGGATCCTGAATCATGGTTACCCGGATAAGGTTTCATTACATGTGTCGACAGCGGAAAAGCACCATCTCCTAAAAATACATAGGGCACATCTTTGTATGAACCAGGCAAGGGGTGTGGTGTAGGCAAGTTTAATGTATTCAGACATATTTTTTTCCATAGTAAACTATTTCTAAACACGCCGCCATCACTAATTCTGCCCCGGCATCCTATATCTGCAAATATAAAATTATAATTGCTGTCAACTAAAGCTAACAATACTATGCTGTGTGTTTTCTTATAATTAAAATATTCCGATCCTGCTTCAGGTGGGCATTGTATAACGACATGTTTTCCATCAATTGAACCAAGAGCTCGAGGAAATTTAAATCCTTTTTCAATTTCAAGCCATTCTTCTGCGCACGTCGGTATCTGTAAAAGAAAATAAATTTCTTTAATTTATTCAACTTAGCGTTATAGTCTGTATTTTTAGGTATTTAAATAAAGGTAAACAAACAAGTTGCACATTTTCGAGTAGTTATAATATTATTATTTTTTTATATTTCAGGAACAATCAGCAAATAATGAAACAAATGAGGAGGCTCAGGAGGCTGGACCGAGTCGTAATATAAACAGTCAACAAATGATATCTAAAACGATTCGTCGTCGTAACAACCCCTCTGAGCTTTTGATTGCTGGAGAAACGGTTAAAGATTGTCTTTCGACACTCAAAACGACATTAAGCGCTCGACAGCCACAGGAAGATGATGAATGTGACTTACACGGTAAAATAATTGCCAAAAAGTTGAGATTATTATCTGAAGAAGAAAGAGAACAGTTCATATGTGAAATGTATCAAATGTTCCAGCGTTATAACCGACGCAAAGAACCACAATCCCCTGCCTATTTTTCACTAGCTCGATCATAAATTCCTGGATATTTTTCGCCTGCTCAAACGTATGTTTCATCACAGTCTCCATCACCACAGCAACAACTCAGGGCAACTAGTTCACGCAGTACTTAATCTGAGCCGCCCATGCAACAACAGAGGGGAACTAGTTCACGCAGTACTTACTCTGAGCCGCCCATGCAACAACAGAGGGGAACTAGTTCACGCAGTACTTACTCTGAGCCGCCCATGCAACAACAGAGGGGAACTAGTTCATGCAGCACTTATTCAGAGCAGCCAATGCAGCAACAGAGGGCACCTATTCAACAGCGCATCTACTCAGAGTCACTACCATTTCATTCACCAGTAATTCATATTCCAGAAGAAGCAGCAACCGCAGGAGATTCATCAGTGATTATAATAAGCAATGAGTTGATTCCAAAAACTACTGAAGACTACACAGATTATACTAATGACACGAGCGACCAACCTAATGAAGGTCCAACAGATTATGACAATTTGATTGATAAGGCTTTCAAGTTCTCTTAATATTGAAACCAAATCACATTTAGGCACACAGGTTCCTTGAATTACTAAGTTTAGTTTACAAATTGTAAAAGCTAATATGACACTTATCGTAATAAATGTTTTTAATTATTATGTATTTGTTTTATATTAAATTACCTTTATTTCCGTCTCCAGTACTTGATTCAAAGCTTGGCACACTTCGGGTATTATCAGCGATATCAGTTGAGGTGACACTTTAAACAAAAAGTGTAAACTTTCTAGGCTATCTCCAGTTGCCAAAAATCGTAATGTAATGGCGAGGCGTGTTTTAGCAGGGATTGCTTTTCGTAATTGCGTATCTTCCTTAGCAATTAGTGGAGAAACTTTACATAATAACTTCTCGAAATCTAAGAGAGACATTTTTGTAAACTTTTTGAATTCACCCGAAGGTTCTCCTACTAATTCGGCCAGCTGCTTTTCCATAATCGCACTGAAATAAATAATTGAAAAAAAAAACATATTATTTTAAATGGCTAATAATATTTTTTCGCTGTGCTATCTACAGTCAGCAACAAGCCATGCTATATAATCTGCTAAAGGAAATGGGGTTGGCAACTGTCAAATATTTGACTGATGGTGCCATTATAGATCTGTCAATAGCCTTTTTCTATGGGATTTGGCTTAAACAAGAAAATTCCGAAAAATACAAGAATTTGAGTTTTGGTAAGACTGACAGGTTCATCCTATGCTGGCGCCATCTGCAAATACCTTCGCCCGGCCAACCCCATTTGTAGTAACTTATTAAGGTCATACTAGACTTGCCTGGTTCTGTTGCGATGGATTTGTGTCATCCACCACCTTCTTCTCCTCCATTTCTTCTTAATTTGTTTTTTGGACTTTATAAATGCATAATTGTAATTCGCTAAAGCGCACAATGTCAGAGCAGCAGCAACTTCCACGTCCATTTTAGTCAAATGCGCGAACGTTAATGCGAAAGGTTGCGAGTGTAGAGGGCTATATTTATCGCGGCGTGTCAATGCGCGAACCGCGGCCGTGAACCACGGCCGCGGTTCGCGGGCGAGTGTAGAGCCGCCTTTAAAAGTATTAGGAGCACAGTTGACTGTTTCGTTCTTGCGATAAGCAGAGTACATCAAACTGTGTCACGGGACGCAGCCCTTATTGCATATCACGGATACGTTTCTTCGGTACTCTGTTAAGCCCGGGTGACACGAGGCTAGTAAATCAAGCTAGTGAGCCAAGCTAGTGCTGCCAAGCTAGTAAGCTAGTGACACTAGCTTCGTGTAGACGGAACTAGCTTCGTTTACAAGCTAGTAAGCTAGTGTGGAAGCTAGCAAGCTAGTGCCTCAAGCCAGGATAGTTTTATAGCTTGGGGTTCTATTTTTCAAGCTAGTAGGCGCCCCCCACCACCCGTTTTACTATCCTGGCTTCGTTACTAGCTTCGTGTCAACCGCGAAGCTAGCGAACCTAAGCTAGTGTGCAGTCGGAGAGCGTGGTGAGAGTGCGTGCAATTTGTTAAAATGCCGAAATTAGCGGACGAAATTAATTTAAAATTCGTTCAATTGTACAGAGAAGAGGAATGTTTGTGGAATGCAAGTATTCCATCTTACAAGGACAAGCAAATGCGAGACTCGTCACTAGAAAAAATACGCGACATACTAAATAAAGATGGAATAGAAATGTCGATAAAAGAGATTAAAAATAAAATTAAAAATCTAAGAGCTACATATTGTCAAGAATTAACAAAGATAGAAAAATCTGAGAGGTCTGGAGCAGGAACTGCAGAAGTCTATAAGCCAAAAATTATTTGGTTTGAGGAAATGCATAATTTCATAAAAAAGGTGCCAATGAAGAGAAAAACTTCGGTAAGTTATTTTAATATTATTTACTCTTTACAATTATTTACCTTAAAAGTACTTATTGAAATATTAATAATCGTCGGCATTTTTAATTTTTCTTGTAGTTTTGTCTGAATTAACGAATCATTCTTGCTTGCCATGGTACTGCTCCATCATTGTTGAAATATCTCTTAAATTTCTCCCTTTTTTCGATAGCTGACAGAGAAGAGTGGTTACTTCCCTGTCGACTGATACTGGGTAAACATAAATTTTCCATTCTCCATGAACCGGGAATAATGTTTCCCGCTTCAATGTCTTCTTGGTCGACATCACTACTAATGCAATAAGTGCTTTTTTGCTCTTTTCGTAACCAATTATGCAGAGCACATGATGCTAGTACAATTTTGTCTACTGTTTTTACGTCAACTGCGATTGGTCTTTGATAAACACGAAATCGGCTTGCCAATATGCCAAAGGCATTTTCTACAGTTCTTCTGGCTCTACTTAGCCGGTAGTTGTATACTTTTTCTTCATGTGTTAAATTGTCACCTGGGTACGGTTTCATAATATACGATTTTAATGGGAATGCAGCATCCGCCAAAATTACTCCGCCTTGTGGTATAAGGTTATTTATATATGGAGTGTTTCTAGTTGATTATATATGGAGCAATTCCTAAAAACACTTCCATCAGATGCCATTCCACAGGCGCCGACGTCAATATAAATGAAATTATAATCGTAATCAACAATAGCCATAAGAACAATACTGAATGTTTTTTTGTAATTAAAAAACAAACTTCCACTGTTGCCAGGAGCTATGATTTGAACATGCTTCCTGTCGACGGCGCCATAACACGCTGGAAAGTTCCATTTCACTCTGAAACCATTTTCTATAGCTGCCCATTCTTCAGTTGTAGTTGGAATCTTTTTTTTTTTTTTTTTTATTTCTTTATTAATTAAGGACTTTTGAACAACATGTTCATGTCAGCCCTGTAGTGGCCTTATCATAATATAAAAACACAAAAAAAACTAAAATTATAACTAAAGTGCGCACAGCGCGGTATCCACTTAACTAGTTTATCTATATCTAATGTTCTATAATGTACTTATAGTTAATATACTAATTTATAAATCATCTTTGCTTCCCTGGAATTAGGTACAGATAATAAACAAAGAAATATACCGATATTGTTCATCGTAATATTCAACTCGGTCACTATATTTTCTCGTTCAGCTTTGTTGCGGGCACATTCCACCAAAACATGGTACGCATCCTCTGGCTTATTACAGAGCTCACAGTTAGGTGACTCGACCTTACCCATCAAGTGCGCAAATTTGTTCAGTGGCATGTGCCCGGAACGAAGTCTGTGAGCAGCAACAATCTGCTTTCTACTTATGTTACCTAAAAACCATGGCGAACTAGGGGGTTGGCTCTGAATTATTTTATACCATAGCCCTTTGGTTTTTGACCGTTCATCAAAATATTCCCGCCAGTTATCAAAGCAAAGTGTTTTATAGATGTACATAATTTCTGAATATGTGGGTAGAATGAATACGTCAGTGCCATTCGTTACAGCAGACTTTGCCAAACGGTCAACTTCTTCGTTACCTGCTATTCCTATATGTGACGGTATCCACTGCACCACAACCTTTACATTGTTTTTGTTAAAGTCGTGTAAATATTTTAAAATGTTGTATGCTATCGATACTCCAACGTACCCCGCACCACATCGTAATATATGTTGTAGTGCGCTTTTACTGTCGCTGAATATAACAATATTCGTGTCTGTGGCGATTTCGTACTGAATATGATTTAGGGCTGCTGAAATTGCCAACAGTTCCAAAGTCATAATGGACACCTTAGATTAATTTTTGAAGCATTCTCCTTCTTTTCTATTTGAATTATAATAAGCGGCTCCGGATTTATCATCACCTTTTGACCCGTCTGTGAATATTCTATACCAGTTACTATACTTCATATTAATCTCGCCTAAAACTTCAATTTTCAACGCGCTCAAATTGTAGTTTCTTTTAGCATTCTGTACGCAGTCTAAGTAAGGTCTGATAAAGCATCTTGTATTAATTTTGGAAGGCCAAACATCCATCAAAAACATTTGTAAAGGATTAGAAGATTTAATTTTTTCTTGTTTAATATGATCAAGCGTCTTGGAAAGCAAAGGTTTCTTTTTATTATTCCAGTAATTATTGGAATGTAAACCGTTTATAGTGCTTAAAAGCTTTGTAGTCTCTCCGTTACACCAAGATTTTGCTTTTAAACAAAACTTATAAGCCAGATACTGCCGTCTGATAAATAATGGAGGTATACACATCTCACTCTCCATCACATGAATC
The DNA here is from genome assembly GCA_963890685.1 of Plagodis pulveraria. NCBI lineage: Eukaryota > Metazoa > Arthropoda > Insecta > Lepidoptera > Geometridae > Plagodis > Plagodis pulveraria. Next base: position 14,651,391 of record OY982971.1, on the reverse strand, counting down.
GGAGTTGTTTTAACAAAGCCGCCTATAGTTCTTATAGCTTGATTTTGAACCTTATCGACTTTACCTAGATGTACGCTTGCACTATTGTCATATAAAAAGGAACAAAAATCTATACGACTTCTTATTAGGTTAATATAAAGTCGCCGTAAGTGCTTCGGATGCACACCCCAGCTAGTACCCGCCAAAACTTTTAATATATTCAAGAATCTTTGAGTCTTTTCATACACTTCTTTAATATGTCTGTTCCATCGAAGTGATCGATCTAGCCATATACCTAAGTATTTTATGTTTTCTTCACAGTCTAAATTGATGTCATTAATTTTCAGCTGAATCTGGTGCTTTCTCCGCCCTCTACTAAATAAACAGAATTTGGATTTAGTTGGTGATATATCTAACCCTATACTATGAATAATATCTGACATCATATTTAGGGCATGCTGTATGTCCTTAACGCAGTTATCTATTTTATAGCTACTGATGTATATAACAAAATCATCCGCATATTGTTCAACTTTAATATGCATACTCAGGTTCTTACAGATTTCATGCGTCACAATATTAAACAAAAGAGGGGAGATAGGATCTCCCTGAGCCAAGCCCTTTGAGGTCCATCTCTCCATTTCAACTGTTGTTCCCGCTTCATCTTTTATTTTTAAATGTCTTTCCTTCAAGAACTCCCATAAGTAGTTTGTTATCTTCGACCCTACCTTTAATTGATCTAGAGTTGATATAACTTTATCGATAAGTACATTATTATATGCATTTTCCAGATCTAGAAAACATGCCAATGTAGAAAAGTTTCTAGTAAAGCCAATCTGAGTGTATGTTACTAAACGTGTCACAGAATCTAAACATGATTGCGCCTTTCTAAAACCTGTTGTAAATGGTGATAATATATGTTTTTTTTCGATGTACCATTCAAGTCTCTTGCAAATCATGGAGTGAAATATTTTAGAAATACATGACATCAATGATATGGGTCTTAATTTAACATCATTATTATTATTCCGAATTTTAGGTATAGGTATTATTTTAATATCTCTCCATTGATGAGGGACATAGCCGGTACAATAAATACTGTTATAAAGGGATAATAATTGTGTTTTTCCTGTGTCTGGTAAATTATATATCATGGAGTATGTAATATTATCCTCCCCAGATGCTGTGTCTTTCTTTTTTAGGCATGCCAATAATTCCTGCATTTCAAAATGTTGGTCTAGTTGTAAATTACACGAAACAAGCTCTGGTTTATTAATTCCTACAAAGTCTGGAGCTAGTTGAATCAATAGCTCGCCCTTTTTGTCGTTCGATAAGTGAACCTTATGTTGCCTAATTCCCTTAATCCATCTCATTCGTTGCCACATCTCGGGCATGGAAGTAGCTTCGTTAGTTGAATCACACCAGCCACGCCAATTCTCAGTCCTAGCACGTGCAATATCCTGCTTAACTATTGCGTTCTTATCCTCAAATACCGTCAAATTATCAGGCGTAGGATTACGTCTAAATGAACTTAAAGCTAACCTTCTTTGGGCTGTGACTTTAGATAAGTGTTCATTCCAATATGGCTTTGGTTTGAAGTTACTAGCTAGATCCTCACAAATCCTTAACCAGGGAATGCTTCTATCTGCCGCCTCATTGATTATACATATAAAATTATTGTACATTTCTTGCACACTACCAGAACTACTAGGTTTTTTATGTAATATCTCATCAATACATTTTCTGTAAATAATCCAATTAGCTTTTTTAAAGTTACGTTTTTTAGTAAAATTAGGCGTATTTGTATAAGTTGAGCTTATTTTAATAACAAAATGATCACTGCCTAGATTTTCATTCAAGACCTGCCAATTAAAGTGAATTGCAATGTCCGAGGAAACAAAGCTGACATCTGGCGATGTGATGTGCGCTTTATTATTTACAAGTTTAATCCTAGTGGCACTCCCTGAATTTAATGATATAAATCCTTGGTCTGTAGATGAATCCAAAATTTGCATACCTCTTGTGTTTACTTTATACGACCAGTTGGTGTGGTGCGCGTTAAAATCACCTGCTATAATAGTTTTATTGTGAAATAAAGAAAAAAGTTCTTCCCAGTCAGTTTGAATAGTGCGCACAGATGATGGACAGTAAACGGCAATTAGATTATTAAGATACTTACAGTTTAAAATCTTCATTCCTAATACTTCTATCTCTGAGTTACTAATTTCTATAGAAACAATTTCAATTTGTATAGATTTGTGTACTAATATGGCAACTCCACCATAGTGATCTTCTCTGTCCCGCCTATGAACACTATACTCACTTATATATATATAATCATCGTCACATAACCAAGTTTCACTCAATATAGCTATATGCACTTTATATTGATATAATAAACATTCAAATTCTGCTTTTTTGGGTTTTATGCTCTGAGAATTCCACTGAACTATGTTTAAAAAATTCCTATCCATCTTAATGTTATCCATTTTTTATTATGGACAGGAATTTGTCAACAAAATTCCCGAACTTAAATATCTCTGCTACGTAAATATAGCATTCTTCAACAATGACAAATAAAAAGTTAGTGATCTTCTCTTGGAGCATATTTTCTGATAAAACAATTTCTCGTAATCTACTAAATAGTCTCATAAAATTAAATCTTTTCTTTTTCTTAGTTCCTTCTTCTGTTCTAACTTCTTGATCATTTTGTAATTTTTCTCCATTTTTGTTATCTTGCTCAATATAAGAGTTTTCCATGTTTTTCATAGTATTAGAATTCCCCTTTTTTAGCTTTTTCTTACTTTTATTATTACTTCCTTTCCCTCCCAAGATAATAGACTCGTTTGCAGAACTTTCTTCTCCGAAATCATTACTTTCCGCATTTAATAGTGTTTTCTTGCTTAATAAAGCCTCTTTAAAGCTATGGTTTCCAGTTGCCGGCAAGTAATTTTGCATTGGTATTTCGTCTGAAAATCTGCGGTTTTCTTCCTGTATGAGTCCTGTGGCCTCTATTTTATAATTTTTTTCCTTTGCTTGGTACATCTCGTAGGCACTTTTATATGTACAATTTTCTTTAGTCATGATACTTCTTATATCCTTTTCCATCTTAAAAACAGGACACTTAGATTTTTCTAGGGACATGTGTGTTCCTTTGCAATTTATGCACGAGAATTCCTTTGTTTCACAATTGGCGTGTTCGGAACCACACTTAGGACAAAATTGTCTGTTCAATGGACAATACTTCACGACATGCCCGTATCTCCAACAGCCTGAACACTGGGTGACAGGGAAGGTGTATGGTTCAACGACCAACCTGCAACCATATGCTATAACATATGGAGGTGTAGTAGAACCTTTAAAACATATCCGAATGGTTTCGCTGTCTACCCATTTCCCTTCGCTGTTCTGTCTCTTTAACCGCCTTACGGATTCGATATCATATTCTGATTTAAATACTTTCTCAACTTCCTTAATATCCATATCAATTTCTATTTGTCGCACTATTCCATAGCTCAAGCGTACTTGGTCCGACCTTTGGCATTTAAACCCTTTGTTTATCAACTCATCACAGCTCAACAAAGCATTTGCACATTCCTCTGATTCGAAGGTAATAACCGCTTTGTAGGTATTTTTATATTTAACTTTAATAACTTCCTTAATATTTTGGCTTCTTAAAAGCTTAGCCAAGCCCATTTGTTTTGGTAATGGTCCCATAGAACTTATGGTCACCTCATATGTCTTGTATTCTAACTCTGTCGCGTTATGCTGAGTATGGGTCACGGTCTCGCTAGTCAATGATTCATTATCATATCCATTTCTCGGCATAGTTTTATAAATCTTCTTAGGTTTTCTTGTAACTTCTATGAACCCTTCATCCGCTTCGTCAGACCCGCTACTTCTCAATCTCTTGAGCCGCTGCATCTGAGAATCCGATAACAAATCCTCTATCTCATTAATCTCATTGTCTTGCTCACAAACGCTGTGCTCCGACGCGTCACACATGATTGCGTCGAACAATAATGCACCGCACGGTATGCGTGCGCTCGCTACACCGCACTCCGCGCGACTGTAGTTGGAATCTGTAACAATATTTTTAACAATTTTTTTATTTTCAGAACAATCAAGATTCTCCAAACAATAATAAAGATGACAACAGTGCAAGCAACAGTCAGTCATTAGAACCACCCGTAGCAGAAAATCTGTCAGAAAAGACAGTTGAAATGTCTCAACCTGCAAGCGAAATGTCGTCTATTCAAGATAAAACTTCTAAATTTATTTCCCCCGGAAGTAACATTCCGCAATTTAAGAAACGGAAGGTTTCGCAAGTGAGTTCATTGATAAATGAAATTAAGGTGATTAAGGAGGATTTAAACAGTTCACGAGAATTTCAGGAACCAGAGCTGGATGAACATGAGATATTTGCAAAATATGTAGCAAGTCAGTTGAAAAAGCTTTCACCCGGACAGGCCATTTTAGCTAGGGATCAGATCAACGCAACACTATCCCGCTGTCGGATGTATGATTTAAACTTCGGAAATACTACATTTTCGTACCAGTCACCTATCAATTCTTCAGACTCCAATATGTCAACCACATTTTCTTACAATAGTTCTGCAGCAAGTCCACTCTACACTAATCCACCATCACAACTACAACAGACTGAGCAACGTGATGAACCCATCATCCATCCGCCACCACAGCAAGAGTTGGAGCAAGATGAAGATCCCATCTATCAAGCATTTCAAAATGCTTGATACATTTCTCGCCATTTATGTAGCGTAAACGTACATTTTGTCGTCATTTATGATTTCTCATTTTGTAATTTAGAATTTAATCTCGCCATTTATGTAAGCGTAAAAGTACCTACTTTAATTTGAAATAAATAAAATTCTACATACCTGTATATCTTTCTTTAATGCCTTATAAATTTCACTGCAAACTTCTGGTATGAATCTAGATATAGTAGATCTTGAAACACGATACATGTGACTTAACTTCCTGTAATTGACACCAGATGATAGAAAATCTAGAGTTATTTCCAATTTTATTTTAGCCGGTATGGCTTCTCTCATATTAGTATTTAATTTTTGTATTTGTGGTCCCACTAGATTCAGTAAATTGTCAAAAATATTAGGTGTCATTCGCAAAATACTCTTGAATTCGCCGGAATCCTCAGATCGCAGTTCTTTTAAAAGTAATGCAGATGCTCCATGACTATGTCTTCTTAAGATCCAGGGTCTTGTCCAAGTACGCTTTTCTTCTAGCAGAGCTAATATTTCATCTAGCGCATGTTGACACAACTTCCGAATTAACTTTCTTAGTAGAATTGCTTTTCTCTTACGCACACTGTTCATTTTTACGTATACGTGTTATCAGGTTAAGCACAACTCACTACTGACTTGACTAGCTTGAAATTTCCTAGCTTCGTGTAGACAGCACTAGCTTGGTTACAATCCAGGCTAGTAGGTAAGCTAGAAACCAAGCTAGTGACCCCTTACTAGCTTACTATCCTAGCTTCAAAATACTAGCCTCGTGTCACCCGGGCATTATGGACTAATATTCCGGGGCAACTCTGTCGACATATTGAAAGCCTTTGTAGCCCAAACAAAAGGTGTGCGTTGTAAGCCATTGATTAAAATGTTTACCATTGCCATGTACATAGAACAGATGTGTCTATTTGTAAGACAAAATTAAGATATTTTTGCCAAAACATTCGGATGTGACTGAAAAAGTTACTAGACAGAAAAACAGACTTTTGGTACCTAGATGTAATTTAAATATAACTTTTATTGTATGGCTATAAACATTTACCATAACTTACCAGAAACTCTACGAAGTCTACAATTAAAACAATTTAAGGAGTGGCTTCTTGAACGAATTTACAGTTTTGACGAATATATGAATTGTAAGAGATATGCTTGATGATAGATATAAAATTTAATTTTAATGATTAACCTGTGTATAAATCCCTATGTATATAAATGTATATTTTATTTTGTAGGACATAATTCAAGGATAACGAAAAATATATACCTGACCATTTTCACAAGCCGAAGTAACAAAAATTCCTCGATAAAGTTTAATGCGTGTTCCCCTTCAACAAACAGAACAGCAGATTTTACGAAAGATTTGTAAAATTTAAAGTTTAAGGAAGCTATTGTTATGTTTTTGATCGATCATTGGCTTATCAGGAGATTGCAATGATTATCGGTAGGAAGGTAATTTACATGATTCATGAATTGTGTTATGAATATTCTGTTACTGATAAGAAAGTAACACGCATAATTAATTATGAGTTCTCATGATCTGATCAGGAAGAAGCGGATACGAAGAAAGCATTTCTTACTTGTCAACAAAATTAAGATTCTACTATTACTATCAGAACTTCTGATACTGATATAGTGGTCATCATGTTAGCGAATATGGAACACCTGCAAGCAAGAGTAGAAGTTTGGATGGATCTTGGAGTTGGCAATGCACCCCGATACATCGACGTATCCGCACTTTCCAAAAAATATGGTACAAAAATTTGGCGCTTCCAGCTTTGCATGCGTTCACTGGTTATGATTTCAACCCGGCATTGTACCAACGAGGGAAAAAAAACCATAGCAATTTCTGATGATTTCAGAAATTTTACAAGAAGCATTTCTGGATTTGGGATCAAAGGATCATAATGAACAGCATTATTTTAACATTATACAGTCTTTTACTTGCCACTTGTACGGGATGAAAGAATAAGACGATGTCAATCAAGCCAGGATTATTATCTTCAATAAGACTTAGAAGGTAAAAGACAAATCACAACCCTTTTCCTTGAGTGTCCGGAATTACGATGCGTGCAACTTGCCACCCTGTCAATCGGAGTTACTCCAGCAAGTGTTACGCACAAAATTCATTGCATGCCTGTGGAGTAATCCACATGAAAAAAATACTGACTTGAAAATTTAGAGTTTTACTAACGGATTATGGATGGGAAGTTGTGGACGGAAAATTCAAAATGATCTCGTTTGCAGGTGATCAATTTCCGAAAGCTTATGAAGATGTAGTCATAACACCTGACATCTTGAGGATACTCCAGAAGCAGGTGTTTTTTTTTTTCAATAATTAAAAAAAATTGATTCATAAAAAAAAAAACTAATTTTAATGATGTTTGTAACAGATACGCAATCTGAGGATGAAATCGAGCCAGAAAAAGATGATTCTACTGATGAAGATGATGATTAATTAATCAATTAATTATTTAAAAATATTTGTTAAGCATTTTTCTATAAAATATTTTCTTATAAATACGAGTATTCTACTTAACAAACACTTTTTTATTTGCATGCTATTTTCTGAGCTTTTTAATTAATTAAGTACAATGGTTTAAAAAGATTTTTTTGTCTGATTAGTCGAATCGTTCTAGATAATCGTCATATTATATCTATATCGGGCGGGAAAAAATATCGCTGATTTATATCGATATTTTTCTGAAAAAATATCGATATTTTGATATATCGATATTTTTTGCCCAAGCCTATTTTGAAATACTCAAGCGCGTCACTTGAGTATTTCAAAATAGGCTTGGGCAAAAAATATCGATATATCAAAATATCGATATTTTTTCAGAAAAATATCGATATAAATCAGCGATATTTTTTCCCGCGATATATCAACTTTCGATATTTATTTTTAGGTATCAAAATCGATATATTTTTTAAAGCTCTGCTGTCTGCTCATGCGTCACATTATGTCTTTGACCAATCTGATTTCTTAAATTTAATTCAAACGCAAACAAAAATTACACTCTATAGTCTATGACCTGCTTGTCTATTTTGTTCATCTATGACAATGACACTGCTTGTTGGTTTGGTTTGGTTGGTATCACTGACTGCGTGTGCGTGTGTTGGTATGGTACTTGGGTGTGGCGGCCGACTGGCGAGTAAGCTCAGCTCAGCGTAGCTCATTGTTATTTATGATAAAACGTTATTATGTCTGCTGTGTGGAAGTTCTTTACCAAAAAACGGAACAACGAACCTGTTTCTTGCAACTTGTGCGGTAAAACGTACAAAACTTGTGGAAACACTACAAATTTGGCAACACATTTGAAAACGAAGCACCATTATGCTTATTTGCAAGTGGTAAACATACAAAATTCATCGAAAACCGAAAAGTCTAGCAATGAGACTATAGATGTTGCGTCGGCAAACTTTGATGATGATGACACCAGTGTTGATGTAAGTCTCAAAAGATCCAAACTAAAATTGCAATAATTAGTCAAATTTTTAAATAGGTTATGAAATTATTTTTGTTCTGTTGACTATTGTCAGGTTACTTTACCAAGATCAAGTACTCCAAATACGAAGAATACATTTAATGACGATTCCCAAATACAAGAGATTAGAGAAAATTCTGTACATTCTCCAAAAATCCAATTCTTCAATGAAGCCGCAAAAAAAAGAAAGCAAGAAATGCAACTTAAGCAACCTACATTAGCAAGCTGTTTTGAGAGAAGTTCAAGCTTTGAAGGTAAGTTAGTGCCACGGTTTTAAAAAAATATATATTTTTATCTTAATTTTGATAATATTAACATTCATACATTCCGATAAACAAATTAGTTAGAGTGATTCAAAATATTTTAGTGATGTTCCTCAATCAATTTGCAAATATATCGATAGTTTAGACGTGACTTTATTTATATTTGTGTTTTCAAACTATTTTTTTTTTCTAAGTAAATACCAATTATATTACTTAAGATAATTTATATATTTCAGAAGGTGGACAAAAACATTGTGAAATTACACAGGCATTAATTTACATGATATTATGCAAGGACAATTTGCCAATGTCGTGTGTAGAAAAAAAGGGACTACAAAAATTTATTCGCACAGTTTGCCCTCTCTATAAACTGCCTTCAAGAAAAAAGGTTGTCTTTAAATTACTTTTGGTCTAATTTATATTTTTAATATTTAATCGCAGTGAAATAACTGATACTTTTTACTTTCAGGTAACTCACTTAGTACAAAACAGATACAATACTACAAAGGAGGTTATAATAAAAACATTGAAAGAGATATCTTTTTTATGTTTCACAAGTGACATACTTACAATTACTAATTCTACCAGAAGTTTCTTAGTATTGACGGTTCACTTTATTGACATCGTAAACGGGTCGCCTGTCCTTCAGAGTTTGAACCTATGCGCCCAGAAACTTTCTCAGGTATATATTTGATGTACTTTATAATTTTTAACCCCACCTCTAAATTATTTTGATTTGCAATTATTACATTTTATACAGTGTACAAATAAACTTATTTTAGGGTCATACAGGACAGCACATCCAAGAATGTTGGAAAGAAATATGTGAAGAGTTTGAAATTGACAAAAATAAAATTGTATCTATTACCACTGATGGTGGCGCAAATATAGTGTCAGCGGTACGACTGTTTTTAGGTGATAATCATCGGATTCCCTGTATGGCTCATGTCTTAAACCTTGTAGTTGATGGAGTACTGAAAGAAATTAAAGAATTTTCAGCACTTACCGATCATGTCAAAACCATTGTGACGTTCTTTAAGCAGTCAGTCAACGCTATGGATCAATTACGAGCTGAACAAGAATCATGTGGAAAAAAAGAAGGTGAGGTGTTGACATTGATACAAGCTGTCAGCACTAGATGGAATTCTTGCTTCGACATGCTAGAGAGATTCGTTAAACTGTCTGCACTAGTAGCTAAAATTTTAGCCACAAAAAGCCAAACTAACAAGAATACACCAGATATGGTTCCATCGTCGCAACTTAATGTAATACGGGATTTTATTGCTCTTCTTGGTCCTTTCAAAGAAGCTACTGAGGAAATAAGTGGTGCGAATTATGTAACGTCAAGCTTAGCCATTCCTCTTACAACTTTAGTTACCCAAGTAACAGATCAAGCGACTCCATCGACCTCTTTAGGATTGATTGTAAAAAAGGCTTTACTCAAAAAAGTTGAAGACAAACTGGCTCCTTTAGAACGAAGTTCTTTTCTCTCAGTAGCTACTATTTTGGATCCTCGGTTCAAGCGTATCCACTTTACCTCGCCAGTTGTCGTGTCAAATGCTATATCCAAAATTAGTACTGAGATTCAAGCAGAACATCGGCGTAGAGGACAACGTTCTCCGGATAAAAATCCTGATCAAGCAGCATCAGAACAAGCTAGTGGGTCCTCTATCTGGTTCAGACATGAGAAATTATTAAATCTGAACATAGCTACGTCAGAGGTTCCAAGCAGTGGCTGTGTCCCCAATGAACTGAAGCAGTATTTGGACCAACCACTTTTAGAAAGAAAATCTGATCCCATCAAGTTCTGGGTAAATTGCCGACACTTCACGCCGGTTCTCTCGGATATCGCCCTAAAATATTTGATTTGCCAAGCTTCTTCAGTGTCATCTGAAAGAGTAGCTTCAATGGTGAATTTGGCTGTGCCGAATGATAGGAGCAGATTAACAGGCGAGCACATCAAGCAAAGAGTGCTCTTGATGTCAATATCAGACAAATACTGGTTTGAATGATGTAATTTTTGTTGTGTTGATGATGTTGATTTGTTCTTGGCTTTATGTACTTATTTTTTAATAATAAAACTGATGTCAAAACAGCCAGATGTGTATTTGCTTTAAAATTTCGAATATTTTGACAATTTTTATAGATAATTGCTTATTGCGCAGAAAATATCGATATATCAACATATCGATATTTTTTAGTCAATTATTATCGATATATTTTAAAAATATCGATACGATATATATCGATATTTTTTCCCCATTTGCCCATCCCTATTTCAAAATGGCGATTTTCTTTGCACATTATAATAATGGCCGCGAGTGTGCGTCACATCGAAATCGTCAGATTATTGAATGAAGCTTTTTTAGATTCACTTAACACCCCCTTAGAAAATGTGACATCATGCAAACGAACAGATTAACATACATACGAAACTCCTTAAACATTTTTTGAGTCTATTTCGAAACCAATCAACAAAACGTTATCAATAAACTTATACTAAAATCGAAAAATAAAATAATCAAAGGCATCACAACATCAGCTACTAGGAATAAGAATAATACACTTAGCACTGACCTGGCGTCTGTGAGACGGAAAGAACTCTACGTGTGCGTCCACACTGCGAGCCTAGCGCGGTTGCGACGACGGGCGCGAAGTATCAAACATATGAAAACTCACCTTTGCGTCCATATTGTACTGACTTAAAGGGTTATTACATTACGCGGTATTCAGACAGTCTTTCAGCGTGTTCGAAAGAAAAAGAAGTACTTTTTAATGTTCTTGATTTGTACCGAGACATGCCATATTTATGGCTGAAAAGTCATAAAGATTATTCCAATCAACGACTTCGTACTGAAGGATTCCGGGTGTTGTTGGAAATTTATAAAACCTTCGATGAAAAGGCTACAGTCAAAACAATAAAAAAGAAGTTGATGAACATGCGCACCAATTACAATAAAGAACTGTCTAAGATATGTACCTACTTAATTCCTTTGTTATGTGTTTTATTCGTCCCAATAAAAACAGGTACCTACCTACACATACGATAAAACGCACCTGTATAACGAACGCTTTGGGAACCTTAGCTTAAGAGCCAAAGTTTCGTTTCGATTTTATCAAGTTTTCATACATAAAAATCGATTCTAATCGATAAATCACAAATTTCGATTTTTAGGTATGAAAATATGAACAAATTTAAACGAAACTTCAGTTGCACATTTGTAATGTCATTATTTAGTAGGTGTACCGAAAGAAATTTCATAATTTTATTTTGAGACTTCAGTATCTCCAAAAAATATAGAATGTGCGAGAGAGATAGATAGCCGAAGTGTAAATCGGCTCTTAACTATAAATCGGGCATTTTGAATTGATCTGAGTCTAAATCGTTTCAAGCTTCAAAATGCATAATTGTGTTTTTTTACAGGTAAATGCTTCCAAACAAACTGGCGCAGGGACAGATAAAATGTATGTACCAACTTTATGGTATTACGACGCGTTAAACTTTCTTGGGTCAAGGAGTGAACCATGTCGCATAACACCAGAGAGCATCGAAGATGAGGAGGTAAATTGTATTCAATTCTTTATACCAACTTCGAAATCGCGAATAAAAACAGCTGTTTCGTAGAAATATTCAAAATTCAAGACCAATATCCCGATATGTACAGATGTTTTTTTTTCGCGTATTTCGAAGTTGGATAGTTAAAGTTGTTAGTAGGTACAGTACATTGACCCTTTTCAATTTTTAGGGTATTATGAAACAGCTTGTATTTTATTTGTATACTATAGACGTGTAAGCGAAGCCGTGGGCAGAAGTCCACGGCTTCGCTCACCTATAGACTTTATAGACAGCTGCGCCTAATGGGTTCGAGGGACAGTACAATATCTGTCGGGTCCACTAGTAAAAAGTATATTTCTTTTATTAAGCATTATTTAATCAGGTAAAATGGTAGATATAACAAATTTTATGGTACTACAACATCAATCATTCGGTCTTGGAAACTAACATGTCCAACAGAATTGAAATAGTCCATGAATTTATTGCGAACAATATTGCCATCTTCATTACGCTGCCTATTTGAAGAACGCTGTAATGAAACTAAGGGTGCAGAGGTTTGTCTCCAATCTCCTTCGCGAAACGTACCCTGTCTTATATTTTCTGAATCAATATTAGAATGACATATGTAAGTTGGTACTCGTTTTCTCAGAAAGTTATGCAGAGCGCAACATGCCAACACTACAGCATCCACATTCTCCAGATCTAGATCAAGTGGTCTACGCAGTACTCTAAAACGGGAACTCAATATGCCAAAGGCATTTTCAACCACTCTTCTGGCTCGCGATAATCGATAATTAAAAATCCTTTGCATCCGATTAATATTTTTAAAAGGAAATGGTTTCATGAAATTTTTATTCAGTGCGAATGCACTATCCCCCAGAAACGTTTAATTACACATTTACGCATTACAAAAGAAGTTTATATTACACACATCTCTTACCACTTCCCATAGCTTCCTACTATTTCCGTAACTTTTTTCTAATCTACTACGGTCGTGAGCATTTTTTTAAATTTTGCAGAATATTATTACAATGATTTCTGTAGGTTTTGTACTTTTTTTCTGCATTAGAGTCTAAAGGTTTCTTTTTATATATGACATGTAGGTGATCTCTTCGTTTTATACATTTAATAAGTCCAGGTGTAATCCAACTTTTACGAATAAGTTTCGATTTAGGCACCATGACAACATTTTTATGCGTTTCTATACATTTATCTACAATATTAATAAATTCACTCAAAGCGTTACTTACATCATGATTTGAATATAATGATGACCAATTTATGAGCTTTAAGTCGTTAACAACAGCGTTATAGTCAATTTTAGTAACTTTTTTTCATATCATAGTTGTTGTCATAAGGTTTGCTCTCAATGCTTAGGAGGACAGCATCGTGATCAGTAACATCTGCTCCACAGACAACAACAGCAGCACGATATGAGGTTTTTATTAGTGCGTGGTCTAAGCAGTTCAAACCACGAGTACGGAGAGGATGTACGGGTACGTACCCATAATTGGATGTTAGGTCAAGATATGCCTCAGCTCTTGGATCTGTTGTTGTTGGTTTTATGTCTATGTTCATATCACCAATAAGAAAGCAGGACTCTCCAGTAAGTCCATTTAGAATTTCTTCGAGTGAGCACAAAAAGTTGGCAGTCTTATAAACCGATGGTGATCTTTATATAGCTACGATAGTATATTTTTTACCTATTTTTATAACCAATCAATTTGCATCTAAAATACGAAGAGAACGATGAGTTTAACCAGCACTCTGAAAGAACGATCACATCTGGTTGAAAGTGGAGCCTTGATAAAAATATTAATAAATTGTTAAAGTTTTTTCGTATGCTACTTATATTTTGTGAAAGAACTGTAAAATGTTGTTTATGATCATCAAGGCCCAAATATATCTTACACATTTCTGGTACAAATGTATGAGTATTTATATTCATATCAGTGTTGTCTATTTCATGTAAAAATTGATGACTATCCATAATTCATAGTAAAAAGAAACAAAAAAGTGCGTAGGTAAGAACTGATTAGTCGAATTCTAACGGAACGATTATCTGGCATACACGTTATTATTATACAGGGTGTCCCGTAAGTAGTGGACCAACGGGGTGTGGGGTGGTTCCCCCGAACTATAAACAAACAAAAAAAAAAGTAAAAAAAAAGAGTTAAAAGTTAAAAATAAAACAAAGAAAAACAGTATAAAGTTTACAAAGAAACTTTATACGAACATGTTGGTTAAGCATAAGAGCTAGAGGAAAGCATTTCGAGCACTTAATGTAAGAAAAAATATGTGTAATAAAAGCTTTTCCATTATTAACAATGTATTTTTATTTTCTTGCAAATAAGTCCTTTGGTTTTGATAGTAATTAAAATAGGAAAAATACTTATTTAAACCACAGTGTTATACTTTTTTGTAATTGGTATGACATGTAGATGTTTTTATAATAAAGTTTCACTAGGCTATAATACATTTTTTTTACACCAGCTTAGCTCAAACACCACATAGAGCATCTTGAAATGTAAAAATTGCATTAGTTTTATTTTTTAATTTTTATGCTAATGATAATTACACCTAAATACGATTTTAATTAGAAAGACCTATGTATTCTTAACCGCCTAGATTAAAAATAACAAAAAAATAAGTGATAGATTTCGTAGAATTATAAAATGTGTGTACATAAGACGATAATTTCACCTATTTATTAAAAACAATCATTACTTTAAAACTATAAGACCTAGAACAGTATTTTTTTGTGGTTTTGGTAGATAATAGTTCCCCCTATCACCCACACCCCGTTGGTCCACTACTTACGGGACACCCTGTATAGCTATGAAGGTGCAACAGGTACGTAAGGAACTTAGATAACATCCTTAGTTTTAATTTGTGTTGGCCATGACCAGACGCATTCATATTCGCGTCAATATAATAGCCAAAGCTTTTTGTGCATATTGGAATGAGTAATGGAACATAGTTTGTGTGAAATAAGTATGAGTATTGTTGTATTAAGTTAAAAAAACGTTTCATTAAAGATGCCAAGTGTTGAAAATAGAAGTATTGGTGTTGTGACATACGTATTTATGTAGTTATTTTGTGATCGCGGCCGTTTGCTTATCACATAATATGAAGCCATTCTGTGAAAGTTATTGTTTTGTGCAGTGGATGGTTTTATTATGGTGAGTAGGTATGTATAGTTGACATGATTGACATGATTGTAGTAGTTAACATAAAATGTATTCATATTAGTAAACATAAAAAGAAATCGATAATATTCTACATTAAAATTCAAACAGTTCAACATTAATATTATAATAACAATTGATCGCAATATCATAGAAAGTTTTTTAAATGACAATTTTAAATAGCAATAATAATTAATTTTCTCTGAGTCGGTCGCAGACCATCAATCTTTCATCCTCAATGAATCCAGCTGTTCTTCATTTTTAATCAAAATGTGCGGTAGTCCTTCTCGCTTACGTAGGTAGACGTTGCCGTTTGCCGTCCAACAAAATGCAAAGTTATTAGTTTTGGCGAAGTCGCGAGCCAAGTAAAAAAGTCTTTTAGTCTTTGCAGTTAGTAGTTCTGAAATAAATATTTGCGTAGGCGATGAATCAAGTCCTAGGTGTCTTGTAGAAAGTTTACTGTCACGGTTTTTGTTGTAACGTCTCGCTTTTTGCAATACTGATTCCTTTGCAAGGGTATTAGTGAACTCCACGACGACGGAGGAACTATTATTGTTTAGTTTGTTTGGTACTCTGTAGACATCACGTAAGTCAAAGGACGACGGTTCCATTTTAAGGTACTTAGTAAACTTCTAGTCATGTGATATAATTCTTCTTTTTTCTCTCCTTCTTTTTTAGGAATGCTGCGTATTTCTAAGGACGTTTTTTTTGAAAATTTCTCTATGTAGTCGATTCTGTTTCCTAATTCGTTAACTTGGCTTTTAATTTGATTCCTATCACCTTCTAAGCGGTCTATTTTTGTTTGCATATCTGTAATTTGGTCCGACACATGAGTTATACATTTTTCGATGTCCGTTATGGGCGATGTGTGCACTTTTACTTCGGCAAGGTGCCGTTCCATTTTTGACATCCGTTCATTTTGCTTATTTGTAAACGTAGATAACATTGATGAAATCATCTCTTTCATCTCGTTTTTAAAAATGTCCAGATCGTCGTGGTTCTCGTCCGATAGACGAATTCGTTTTCTATGCGAAACATTTTTTTGTTGACTTGTTTCCGCATCCGTTGTCTGCGGTTTTGTTCCGGTATTAATTTCCGAGTTTCCAGTAGACATTGGGCTATCTTTCAGGGGTGGTGAGCGATGAGTTCTCGGCATCTTTCACAATTGCAGTAACAAGTTCGTTGGCAGAACCGCGACCAATACGCTGGAACGTCCACTCATCTGGTTTTTATGTCAGTGTGTGCTTACTACGCTCACGCACACAAGTACAAATCGTGTATATTCACTGCAGTAGTAAGACAAGAAATGTGTCTATGTGTATGTTGAATTGCTAGCCAATGTCAGCCGAGTTGAACCACCTCTGACCAATTAGGTTATTTACAATGTAAAAAGAGCACTCACATACTTGGTGGTGGGCTTGAAGTACCAGGCTCACAGTAATTGTTGACGATTTCACGTTAAGTTAGCTGCTGTTCGTTTATGGTATCCTATTTTTTAACCACTGATTAAATTTAGATTTTGCGATAAATTGAACTAAAAATTAACAAATATGGATGCGTGTACTCAGTTCTACGTTGCGGACGGAAGAGGACGGAAGAGAGTGTATATTACTAATCTACTCATCTTCATATTGAAAGGACATCTCAACCATATAAACTTCCTTTATATATTCGCTCAAATATCAATTTCCGAATATGTCGCTTTCCAAACAATATCAGGGTAGCTGTGCAGTTTTCTACGCTTTCTACTCATCTTCATATTGAAAGGATATCTCAACCATGTAATGGAAGGTAATTATCCGCACGGAAATATTAACTTCCAAGCATGTCAATTTCCAAACAATATCAAGGTCGCTGTGCATTATACATGGAATGCAGAAGAAAAATTATGAGAACAAGTTATCCTTTAAAACGTATTATTGGATTTATTGTGTTTTACGTTTTAATCAATTACCTACATATACCTAATAAACATAAATAACCCTTTCTCAATTATGCCTATTAATTTCTTGATTCCTAAATGAAATCCTAATCTTCTAAAATGTGTTTTATTCAAAACTAGTGACGTATCTCACATTTACATTTAAAAGTGCATGAAAGAAATCAGTAGTGCAATGATTCTTTCAAGGAGGTTTTCCTGACTAATCTGGAATCGTTCAGGTCATCATCCTAATGTTGTCTATGATTGCCCTACACAACACTCCAGACAAATAATCCGAAGATTTATACGCTGGGGATGTCCAGAGTGCTGTAGCCCTAGTATATAAAGGAAATAAATACATGTAAGTATAGACCAACTCTATAGACCTTGCAAATAGAGATTCTGGTGCAATGGCATGGTCCGCACGTGAGACCCCAGTCCTCCAATTTACAAGTTATACAAAGATGGTAGACTTAGCCGTTCCTCAATGCAAAAGGTATAAACGACTCTGGGCTCGTCTCAAAAATCCCAGCCTATCATGGGGAAAGGTCCCTATCAGATGGTTCTCAGTCGACTCCGTTAGGTTTACCAAACCATCCCCAATACCATGATTGGTCCTATCGGGAAAATGCGGTGACCTTAATTGCAAAAAACTCTGATGTTGAAACGTAAATGCAAATACTCTCCTATTACAGATGATAGTCTTTCTTTATCAGAAAGAATCTTGCTAAAGCAATCTATAATCTGCATAAAATTTCATTCCAAGTACTCTTTCAACACCAGGCCTACGTTAAGATCTAAGAAGTAAAATGTTGTATCGTAAATGAAAATACTCTCCTACTACAGGTTATAGTCTTTCTTTGTCGGAAAGAATCTTGCTTAAGCAATCTATAAACTGTATAAGATTTCATTCCAGGTACTCTTCCAACACTAGACTTACGTTAAGATCTAAGAAGCAAAATGTTGTAACGTAAAAGAAAATACTCTCCTAATACAGGTTATAGTCTTTCCTTGTCGAAAAGAATCTTGCTTGAGCAATCTATAATCTGCATAAGATTTCATTCCCAGTACTCTTCCAACACTTTACCTACATTGTATCCATGAAGCTACTCTCCCATCACGATCAAATGCTTTTCCTAAGAAAAGGTCTTGCAATTTCACAATCACTTGATCGCAACAAAGATATCCACTTCACTTCACAATGTTTCACATAAAATAACCGTATTAAAAATGTAAAGCAAAATAAGGATCACCTTAGCTGTAAGACACGAGAATTTACTATGACGATTTTTCTTTCGATTCCTGCCTTGTTGACAGATCCGCTAAATTGAATTTTGATCGTATTATTTTTCTTTTTCAAAATATTCATTGCCAGTTATTATTTAAACATAAAATGAGATCCTGGAATCTCTTTATTGATTTAAGAATTCAATAAGGCTAGTATACACAAATATTGTAAGTTAATTTTTTTTTACTAAGAATGAATAATTTATTTCTGATCTTTAGATTCTTTACCTATATTATTCGTCTTTAGTGACGGAACTTCCTTTCTAAGGTATGTTCCGTTACACAGATCAAATATACCTAGGTAATTTAGTTTCCCATTGTAGTGGGAAAGTAGGTCTGCCTACTTCGTCTGCCTGATAGAAAACTACCAAATAATATCTATAGGTATCTCACTCATCATCAATTATAAATTATAGGTATGCTAGAATAACCTGCTTACCTTTCCTGTTCAGTAGGTAATCTGAACAGAGACAACTCTGAAATAGATTAACTGTTTAAACAGCCAAACACAGCAATAAGTTCTCCTGCGATAATCACACATTTTTAATTTATTTAGAGGTGCCGAAAAGCCGTGACGCTCAAACTTTGTGCGATGTTAGGGTGCTTACATAAAGAAACAGGTTTCCGGTACAGACAAATCTGTACGAGTCGGTACCGATCGGTACAGTGTTGACTCGCATAAAGAAACAGGTGAATCTGTCCTTAGTGACAATCATGGCCTCCAGTTCGTCGGACGAAGATTTTTTACTTTTAGAAAGTACTTACGTCAAATATAGAAAGAGAAGAACAGTTAGTGTATCTGATATTAACGGAAAAAGAACTAAATATGGAACATATTATCATTTATTCTTAAAAGATATAAAGGAGAATGAAAAGGAGTTTTATGATTATACAAGGATGACTCAAGAAACATTTTACTACATATTAAATAAAATCGAACATAGCTTAATTAAGAAATGGTGTAACTGGCATGTTCAACCAATTTTACCTGAAGAAAAACTCGTTATCACTATTAGGTAAGTAATGAATAATATTTTTATTAATATAAAAATATGCGTAATATACTGGGTGGTATAATTTCAAAATGAAATGTCTTCTATACTTCTTAGGCCTCCCCCACATTAGGCGCGCGCGCTCCTCGGGCGTGTGAGTAGCGCGAGCGACGCGCGCGCGTTGCGAGCGCGCTGCGTGAGCGTCGCGTGTTGCCACCGTGTGACGTGTGTGCAGCGAGCGCGCGGCGTGCACGCGGCGCTCGCCTTGGCGTTTATCCCCCTTCAGTCAAGTCGGCGGCGGAGATAGCGGGCGGAGGGGTAAGAACGCGACTCCAGCGCCGCGTGCGCGCCGCGCGCGCGCCTTTGCACTCTTTACACACACCGCAGGGCAGCAAACGCGACACGCGCGCGGCGTCCGCGCTACTCACACGCCCGAGGATCGCGCACGCCTAATGTGGGGTCAGCCTTATAATCGGGGTGTCTACAGCTAATGTTAAAAAAAAAAAATCCCTGACCTTTATTCATTCAGTAGGCTAGTATGTTTTACTTGTAAGAAGTTTTAAGCACAATGAAAAATATCCGACATACAATTTCAATTAAGTGAACGTTATTTATTAGCCAAAATCAGCGAAAGGCAAAACATACAATACGTTACATGTCAACTTAAAATTTAAGTAATTATAATTAATGTATAACTCCAAATTTAAAGCAAACAAACTTATTAAAAATGCTGCGTTTAAGATATAGCTATAACCTTAGTTTTTGGCACCCCATGGGCCAAAATCAAATTGGAGATTTCACAATTGGTATCTGCTATATAATTGGGCAAGAGATTGGTCATTCTGAGTAGATTCATTATTTTCTTCTGTAGACACTCTGTGGCTATTAGATTGATTGCATTCGTCTGCAGCTAGTCGGTTGCAGGTGGATTCTTCATATTCTACTGTGGCTAATCGGTTGCTTATAACAGCAATATTGTCACTCGAAGTTTGTGCAAGAGTTATTTCTTTGAAGGTCTACGGAGTACTATTACGGGAAACATTACTTAAATGAGAGTAGTTTGACATCGAACTAGATGGGTTACAATATTGCAAAGATTGGTACGCGAACTCGTCGACGACGCTTTGAATGCGGTTTCTAAAAGAAAGTAGCATGTGCTGCGGAATTTTTTCAATGTGTGGTATGAGGCTTTTAAAAAATAAAAGATGTTCGTTGTCTGCATCTGTTGTTCTATTCTGTCGGGATTTTTCCTTATCTTGTAAAAATTTAAGTTTTTGATGCTCGATGTCCAATAATTTGTCATTGATTGTTCGCTTCGGCCTTTTCAAAGCGGTTTTAGAAACAGGCATCGCAGGAGACACTGCTGGTTGGTCAGTCGCATCATTATCTTCCATATTGCTTGGTCCAGGTGAAAGAGAACAATCATTGTCATTTGTACCTTGGGTGTATTCTGTTTCACTATCAAGGCTCACAGCACTATTTGAATGAGATCTTTGTCGCGTCAAACTTCCAGTGGTTAGCCGCGCCTTCACCATAGGTTTGAGAAAAAGTAAGGGTTTATAAAAAAAATTACCAAAAAAATAGAACCGACTTCAACACTCAAATGTGTGAAATAACTTGTTGAAGTCGGTACCATGACGGTTCAAAAGTACCTATCATTACAATATTGTGCGCATGGTACCGACTTCGACAAGTTATTTCACACATTTGAGTGTTGAAGTCGGTTCTATTTTTTTGGTAAAAATTTTTATTTCGCCCTTTTTAGTGACCCTTGCTACTTATGGGCTTATGTTTAACTTACCACCAGATATAGTAACATATAACAGAAACTCAAAAACGGCATGTCCGATTTTGATGAAATTTAAATGGGACTACACGGCAAAAAATCGGTTCACCCAGTCAAAAGTTCTAAGGTAACAAACATTGACTATAATATCAGGACAGGAAAACACTTTTTCAGTTTTTGGAGTGTAACTCAAAAACGGCTAAATCGATTTTGATGAAATTTAAATGGGACCACACGGCAAGCATCAGCTATCAAATAAAAAAAGAATTATTAAAATCAGTTCACCCAGTCAGAAGATATGAGGTAACAAACATAAAAAAAAAAAAAAAAAAAAAAATACAGACGAATTGAGTACCTCCTCCTTTTTTTAAGTCGGTAGAAAATATGGCCATTTGGGATATACTGTAGTTGCCTCATCTCCAGAGCGAGAAGGTGGAATCTTTCCTAACTCTACCGCAAATTGATCCCTTAGATATCTCCATCTTTTTCTTATTTTATTTTCTGAAAAAAAAAAAAGCACTGATATGTAAAAACGTTTTCCTACAGAGGTCAAATACAATTTTACTGTTGTAAAGGTAAACTAAATTAAAAATACTTTTTTCTTCCCAGTTCAATCAATTTAAAATTCATTATTTATTTAAATCCCAATTCTCAGGTTGAGTCTTATACAAGGTGCCGTTTTGAAGATGCGTAATATTTCAGGTGATTGTAATAAAACTCATAAATAATCATATAAAAATACGATACCTCGTCAATAATCAATAATACTTGTTATTTTATTTTTCTAATTTTAACTGTTTTTCAGAATAACTCTTTAAATAAACTTCGCAAAAAAAAACAGAATCACCCGTCGCGATTTATCGCACGTCATGTCACTGTGTGCGTGCGAGTAGTAGGTACTACTTACTGTACGAAGCTCCGCCCACGGCCCCATTAATTCTACAAAATAACCTTTATCAACATAAAGCAATAATTTAGCCTTGGATTTAGTTCAAATTCGTTAGTCATTATGTACATTATTGTCTTAAATTTCGCTAATTAATAACTTGTTTTTAAGCATCATTACAGCGCGAAAATTTTATCACGTTCACGTGACGTGGCCTAACACTTCATTCATCAGCTGATAGGTCACTATCCTATCAGCTGATGAATAAAATGTTAGGCCGAGATAAATAAACGTAAGCAATATTCGTGTTTGTGTGTGTGAGCGCGGTTATAAGGCTAGTATCAGACGGGCCGTGTTTTAAATAAAGGTAGTTCACACGTACCGATTTCAATAAATTAAAAAAAAATACCTACTCATTTTATTGTTGATTCGGGTCGAGAATCACTTACATAATTACCTCCTGAAATAATGTGCAACTTCAAAACGGCACCTTGTTTAGAACCCTGGCAAAAAATAAGTATTTTAAATTTATTTAACCTGAAGTTTACATCAACAAAATTGTATTTTACCTCTGTCTGTCTCATAAAATAATGAGCGGAATCATCCCTCCCAAGATTTAGCGTTAATTTTTGCTTTTTTTACATCCTGTATACAGTGTGTAATAGTTAAATGTGTTTTTTATTTTCAGATATCTTGCAACTGGAGAATCATTCAAATCGCTTTCAAAAAATTTTCGAACAGGAGTAACAACATTAACAAAAATTATAGAAGAGACGGTTCTTGCAATATGGGAGGAACTGTATACCATACATATGCCTACACCCACCAGAGATATATTTTATTCAATATCTAATGATTTCAATAATATTTGGAATTTCCCTCACGTCATAGGTTGTATAGACGGTAAACATGTGCGCGTTATGGTCCCAAAAAATCTGGATCTATGTTTTACAACTATAAAAAATATTTTTCTGTGGTACTGCAAGCAGTAGCCGATGCCAATTATAAATTTGTAATGGTAGAAGTCGGGGGGCGGCTATGGTAAACAGAGTGATGGCGGTACGTTTAGAGCATCAGATTTGTATCAGTTTCTAAATGAAAGAGAATTAGATATTCCATTGCCCGCTTATTTGCCTAATACCCAAGTATCTGTTCCTTACGTATTTTTAGCCGATGAAGCGTATCCTTTAAAAACATATTTAATGAAACCTTTTGGGGGGCGTGATTTAACAGTGGACCAACAAAATTTTAATAGTCGCTTGTCGCGAGCGAGAAAAACAGTGGAATGTGCATTTGGTAGATTATACTCAAAGTGGCGTTTGTTATCTAAAAGCATCGAAACGAATATTCAACTAGCTGATAAGATCGTGAAAGCTATGTGTTTGTTGCACAATATAATTATTGATAAAGAGGGTTTTGAGCGAAACTTGACTTCTGTAAATATTGTTAGACGAAGATGGCACAATCAAAGACTGTATCCGCCTAGTAATGTTGCTACAAACGTCAGAAATAATTTTGTTCAATATTTCAAACATAATCACTTAATATATAATTAAACTAGGTAATACTTTGTTATTAATATTTTATAACTACAAAATTAAAATAAATCGAACTGATTATTGAAAGTACTCACCATCCTGTTTCATTTCCAAACTGATTTCTTTCCAACACTTATCTGCAACATTTCTGTTGCTGTGGTACTTATGAGTTTTATCCCATAAACATTGTTTATCAAACACTAAGGCTATCGAAACTTCGTTATCCAAATCCATTTTCAATATTATTAAACACACACCCTACACCAGTAAATGCTTAAGCCCTTATGGCTCGGTCAGGTAGTCGGCATCGACAAGTTGCAACCTGTTTCTTTATAAGTGAGTGAATAGATTATATTGAAATATTATACCTGTGCCGATCGGTACCGACCCGTACAGATTTGTCTGTCCCGGAAACCTGTTTCTTTATGTAAGCACCCTTAGCCCCGACTGGCGCACGGTCGAAACGGGTCGAGATTTTGTTAGAGTGTGCGTGCGGGACGCATAGATATTATGGCGCACACATACAAGCCGCGCGCGGTGCGTTTGTATGAAGATAACTTACTTCCCACTCTTTCTACTATGCCTGTGACCTGCTCAGTCTTAATGCAACCTACATATAAGCTATCAGGGACCTGGTTTGCATCCCAAGGGGGTCTGTCAAAATCATCTGATGCCTCAGTATTGTCGCCAGCAGTTGAGACAGAATGGGTATATACAGATGCTGGAGAGCTTGCTCCCCAAGGTATATACTCTTATAGTGACTTGGATATACTTCGTTCTCAGCTAATGTATCCTTCAGAGCGGAAAGCTATACCTCAGACGATGTCAGCTATGATTAATCAGGACTCCTACATCTCAGACACTTCCATATTCAATAAATTAATTACGAAAGAAACTATAGAAACATCCTTCAAGGAGTTTGTGGACAACACTTGGAGCAGTTTCCTAACATTCGGCAACTTCTTCTCCGGATTATTTGGCTTGCTACTCTTGTTTAAGGTCCTAAAATGGACATTCGATACATTGGTACATTCAAGAGGTCTGTACGAAGTATATGGATGTAGCTGGCATATCGTAGCATCAATATGGGATGCTGCCACCACTTATCTCCTGTCTCCAGTGGGAGTTGCAAAGAAATCGACCACCAAACCTCATGAGCTTGAGAGACTAACTGTAGAGCAACCTACGACAACAAACCATGTTGGAGTGTACCCAGATCTAGAGGATGTTCAAGCATCAGCGCCCGTACAACCCGTGGGATATAATAGCAATTCTTGTGATGTTACTGTACATAACCCAAAACCTATGAGCTATGCTTAGCGGACAGTGTCCATATGCGAACTAACTATAATTACAAATCACGTAAACCACGATGATGTAAAATTGCTGACATATAAAAATGTGCGATGACTCGTACACTGTTAGTATTTTGGATCACATTTTTATTATAACTAAAGTAGTATAAAAAAAATGTATCAAAATAATATAATCATATTTTATTAAAACTCCTGTAGTTTTTAATGTAACCTGCCTCTGTGATGTTGAGAATCATTGTCTAAAAGTGACTTAGTAGCTAAGGGCATAAGGATGTATATAGCTTATCTACCTAAAAGCCTTTTCACAATGCTTATCAGTATCACAAAGGCAGCTGATATGACATTCTTATTAATGACAAGTTGTTTTTCTCTTAAATAAATGCCCAATATAAATCAGCTAGTAGCTACACCAATCCATTACTTAGCTTTTCATTATTGTTATTGGTAATCTAACTTTTGGGCATGTTGGTATTTCATATGTGATTAAAGATGTTGTTAGAACTAGAATGGAACTCGCTCTCAAGGAAGAAGAATAAGAATACACTGTTTAGGAATTGGTAACAGATTTTCTAAGGGTGGTAACTAGCCCAGAAAGCATTCATCTAAGTACTGTTTTGTAAAACAAGTACTTACACCAAAAAATTATGGACATCGGGGTACAGCCCCTGCTTCACCTGGCATACTTTCAAAAAAAAGAGTTACTGAGTACTTAGGTATAATTAGGTAGTAAATAAAGCGTAGGTGTCATACTGATATAATACCTACGTTTTTTACTTGCTTTTTTTTACTTACTGATGGCGTAAGTAAATAAGTGTAAAAAGCAATAGCACAGCCTTACAATCCATAAAAACTATGATAATTGCTCTTGTTGTCTATGACAAACTTCTTACCAGACTTACATACCTATGGGAAAGACAATAATAATAGGTTAAGAAAATAATCTCTCATAGTTATTTCCCCCGACTTCTACACATTTATTTCAATTTGCTTTTTCATCCTCATTACATAAATTATCAGCAACAGAAAGTATATTCAGTGAACGCCTCCTGCTGTTTCAAAAATGTTGGGTCTCGGAGTGTATGGAACATCGCCATCCTTCTTTGATATATTTTATACTGTTTAACTCGTTATTATTTAATAGAGATATATCAAATAGTATAAAATTACATAACCTTTTGTCAAGTGTCCAGGGTACGGCTTCTAATCACATCAAAAACTTTCATTTGTCTTATGGTAGCTTTCTATCCTAGATGCATATAATACAATAAATAAATATTATAATAAGGAAAATACGTATAGCTTTCACAGATTTTGGAAAAATTCTACAGTGTGAATTGATTAGGTCTTAAGTTAGTTTTGAGTAAGAACGTATACTGAACACAGAAAAAATATAGAAACTTTATCAATTTCGGAGTTATCTGATAGGAATTTCATGCTTTTTAATTTGTTGTGGTCGAAGCTGGATATGTATACACCCGTGAAGCATTTCAATTAGAGTTTAATTCAGATGACATCCCTCGTATGAGGATTTAATCAATTTATTGAAAAAACATAACCTGGCCTCCATATTTAGTTATTGCTTATACCGCTTTTGCTCACAGCACAATACCTAGGTATGGGGCCGATCCCAAGCCCGGATAAAGAGTGAGAGCACCCGGAAGGGGTATACCGAATTACATATCAAACTATAATTATTGGGGGGCGGCAGCTTGGGCAACTGTCTTCGCTATTACTTTGCGTCCACAACTAAATACTTTGCTCCACAGAACCAAAAATTTTTATATATAATCAATTTATTGAAAAAACATAACCCGGCCTCCATATTTAGTTATTGCTTATACCGCTTTTGCTCACAGCACAATACCTAGGTCATTCTAAATTCAAATGAATTAACGATCACGACTACATTTTTGATCCATGTTCAATTTCTGAATATGCATGGGACTAAATGGCAGAGTATACGATACGAGCGTAAAAAAATACACTTGAGAAATATGCATCCGCAGTTCAGGGCAATAATAATCTTACAACGATCTTACGTACAGTAACATTGATTTTAAAAGTCATTTCAGATTGAGCAGGTCTACAATGACCTATAATTGGAAATACATCAGTGATGACCTTACCTGATTTTGTGCTGGAAATAAACAAATTTCTCCTAAAATGCAGCTATTGATTGCTATTTGGACAAAACAGAGACATATCGGTTAGTACTGTAAATATTGTTTTTATTTATTATTACAGTTAGCAGTATTTATGATTCAAA
The DNA here is from genome assembly GCA_963890685.1 of Plagodis pulveraria. NCBI lineage: Eukaryota > Metazoa > Arthropoda > Insecta > Lepidoptera > Geometridae > Plagodis > Plagodis pulveraria. The sequence goes on along the minus strand of OY982971.1, from coordinate 14,624,156 downwards.
ATTAAAGGCGTTACAAAATCTATTTGCAGGTCAATTGCTGATCGGTTTAATATTGGGGAAGCAACACGATTCAGTGCCGTCAATAGAGTCGTGATTGCTTTTATCAAAAGAAAACACATTTTAATTCACTGGCCATCAGCAGACCAATTAAGAGCTTTCATTCATGGCTTTGAATTTAATACTTTTTCCCCAAACACAATTGGTGCTATTGACAGCACTGAAATTGAAATCGAATGCCCTAATAATTATTAAGGTATTTATCAATAGCAAATCATTAAGTTGCTAGTAAGTGTTATAACATATCACATTTATTATTAATAACAATAATTAGCTACTAACTCAAACCTACCACTGACATACCCATAGAAGATGTTACATTTTGTAAAATTTTAAATTGCTTTTGAGTATTTCCAGTCTGTATCTTATCATAGGTGTTTATTTACAAGCATTTATGTGGGCTTTCCTGGTTCAACACACGACCAAAGAGTTTTCCGCGTGTCTCCAGTTGATAGCTACCTAAAGGATGATCACAAATTTTCAGAAAATACTCACCTAATGTAATTGACGCTACATATTCTCTGCACCCAAGACTGATGGTACCATTCAAAGATAATGGTCATCTCACAGAAAAACACCAAAATTAAATTTTTGGTTGACTTCTGCTCGTTTGTACAGTAAAAAGTCTTTTGGGCTTTTAAAGGGAAGATGGCGTAGTACAACAGTCTCCCTATGAAAAAAACAAAATGTATACCAAAATTAATCGCAACATGTTGCATTTTACACAATACATGTATTTTAAAATAGGGTGAGTCATATATATGATGCAATTGTTACACATAACGTCACATGAGTTTTCTGCAGGCTTGAGCTTTAATTTACAAGGTTATTTTATAAATCATGAATTATACAAGTATTACGAACAATCAAATTTCTTAATTTTTTTTTAACAATACAAAATGTGGATTCATAAAAAGATTCCGATTTGCAAGCAGCTGAGCATGAAGAAGCTAACTAGGCATTCTTAAGAAGTATTGCACCCTTACTACAAAATTTAAATATATATTATTTACATTTGCCTAAGACAGAAATATTTGCTACTGCGCAAAAATATGGGATGAAAATGATGACAGTGCAAAATGTAACACTGCTTCCAGGAGTTCATGTTGCAAATGTACCAACAGATTTAGTATTACAAACTGGATATTCTTACACACAAGTCATTCTGCGGCGACGGCCAATGCGAAGAAGCTTGCAGCGGAGGCCCACTCCACATAATATGAAATTGAAGAGATTCAGGTAGCGCCTTATAACTGTAGGTATTTGACCTAACGCAAAAAATGGATTGGTGCTCTCCAATAGACGCTTTGTCGCTGCAATCTATTGTTCGATTATTGAAAGACCTTTCCTTAAAATTGGAGTACTTAAAATAGAGAAAGCATATTTGGCTCGACCTGTAAAAGGTAATAACTAGTTTAAAAAAAAAGTTTATTTCAAATATTTTACAAAAGGCAGAGATGACAATATGTCATGATTTCTGGCAAACGACATGATAAATAAGATGTACCACTTGGGGCTAACTTTGCCAAGAACTATCACTCTTCTAAAAAGTTGTTCCACTCGGGTCTTCAGGGATAGTAGCAATGTCAAACAAAAGTTATCCATCGAGAATAGTGGATCCTTATTTAAAAATTTAGAGTGTACCCACTGATCCTGTCTTTGAATTAGATGAAAAAACTCTGAACGAAAAGAGAAAATGTGGCTAATGTATTGGTTTGTACTTTGGATTTGAGCTCTAAACAAAGTACTTTATTATACTTTTTTACACTGGGCTCTAAGTCAATCAAAAGATTTATAAAATAAAGATACCTACTGATCTAAACAAGATTTATAATAAAATACACACCTACCAACACATATTTGCGTTACTTTCAAGAATAAGATGCAGATCACGGCTCACGGCTACAGAAAATATAAACAAATTCCAAGCTGCAATTGCTTTGGAATTACAGAAATGTTGGAAGGATCATCATCCAATTCATCTGACGAAGATATAGTAATATTACATTTAACATTAGCTACGACTACTACCAGCTTACAACAAAAAAAAATCTAAGGCCTCGTGTTGAAAACTACAGTACAATAATCTATACTTATAATAAAAGTGTAACAGGTCCAATTCTATACATTGCAGATATTTTGAAAATCATTTTTGAGAGCACTCTGTAGCTGATACTGATGGCAAATCTGTTTTTTTTTTATTATTTTATTTTGTCTGTTGTATCCTGGCCGCGCATCACGCCAAAACTACTAAATGAATTACAATGAAACTAAGCACGATTTGAGTTCATATTACGAAGAAAGAAATTGGGAACTTTTTATCCCGAAATTCAGCACGGTTCCCTTGGGATAGGGGATGAAAGTCAAAATGTACACTTAGTTGTAATTTATTGACGCGTAGTCCGATTTCTATAAATTTTTTTTGTTAGAACGAGACGAATTTACGTAGCATTCCATGGATTTACCGTGCGGGTGCCGGGTCCATAGCGTTGCAGAGGAAGAGGCCCAAGTCAAGGTGCCTGGGACTTGCAACCCAGGGAGTAAGGTTAAGGGGCCCCTTGATGCATCTATGCTCCCTTTCACAGATCGAGTTGGACAAAACATAGACATATCTGTTAGTACTGCAAATACTGTATTTATTTATTATTACAGTTAGCATTATTTATTATTCAAAATTAAAAGCGTTAACAATTCTATTTACAGGTCAATTGCTGATCGGTTTAATATTGGGAAAGCGACAGGATTCAGAACCGTCAATAGAGTCGTGATTGCTCTTATCAATAGAATTAAAATTTTTATTCCCCGGCTATCAGCAGACCATATAAGAGAATTCATTCATTTTCTTTGAATTTAATAGTTCTTCCCCAAACACAATTAGTGCTATTAACGGCAATGAAATTGAAATCTGAGAATTAACTTATGACGAAAACCAATGTAAAACAATTGTTTTCATTAGTAAGCCATTCATCATTAGAAAATCATATGCATTTGAAAAGTTGCATGTAAGTTTTATAATAACATATTTCATTTATTATTAATAACAATAATTACCTACTAACGCAAACTAACCTACCACTGACATACCCATATTACTATTTATTAAAATAAACCATTACTTTTTATTATTTCTATTATTATTTTCTATTTAAGGCCGTTCTCTAAATTCATCTCGTAAAACTAGATCAAAGAAGAAAACTCGCCGAACAACAACTACTAATAATAATCAACCGCGTCTTTCAGTAAAGAAAACACATGTAACTTTAAGCTTCGAGTGGACTTCTGGACGTTTTCAATATTGAGCTGATATTGAGAATGACAATTTTCTGCACCCAATACCTGACGAAAAGACTGCTCTGGAATATTTCTATGACTATTTCCCTAAAGAACTTTTTTCTGAAATTTGTGAATATACAAACATGTATTCTGTCCAAGAATCCGGTCGTTCATTGAACGTATCCGCTGAAGAAATGCGTACATTTATAGCGATCAAGCTTTTCATGGGCATTGCAACATTCCCATCATACTTGAATTATTGGGCCGCAGACACTCGCTATCCGATAGTTGCCGATCTTATGCCTCTGAAGCGTTATCAAGCAATACGCAGGTATGTACATTTTGTTGACAATACAGAAACTAACGCAGATCCTTATTTCAAAATAAGGCCATTTGTTGAGAACATCAGACAGAATTGCCTAAAAATAGAGGAAGAAAAAAGATTCAGTATCGATGAGATGGTAATTCCCTACAAGGGTACAAAGGCTGGAAAAAAAAGACAATACAATCCAGGGAAACCTCGAAATTGGGGATTTAAAAATTTGGTGCGAGCTGGAGCTTCTGGTATAATATACGATTTTTTTTTGTACACCGGAAATGATAAATTTGAAGAATGCTTTTTCACTTCAGAGGAATTAAATATGAGTTGGGGGCTAAGGCTGTTTTGAGGCTGTGTAAGACAATCAAAAACAAAGCTTGTGTGGTATATTTTTATTTTACATCACTTGAATTGATACATCACCTCCGGGAATCGTACGGAATATTTAGTCTTGGCACAATACGAGCAAATCGCCTTAGAGGTGCTGCAGCGAAACTGAAATCCGATAAACTCCTGAAGTCTCAGGGTAGAGGGGCGTTCAGTCAAATTGTCTGTAGTAAAACTAAATTATCTCTTGAGAAATGGAACGACAACAAGTTGGTTGTTGTCGAGGTTCTCTATCCAGACGTCGTGAAGTAATATAACGCGCACATGGGGGGTGTGGATTTGGCTGACGTGCTGATTGCTCTATACCGCACCGAAATGAAGACCAGGCGCTGGTACTAATCTATATTTTCGCAAATGCTTGACATTTGTGTCAATAATGCATGGTTGATGTACAGACGGGATAATTCCAGAAAAGGGTTGAAGAAACACAAGCTGTTAAAATTGTTTAGACTGGACATTTTTAAAGCCTTGATAAAGAAAGGACGGTATGTTGACGCAAGCTGTGTAAAAGACCTGAAGAAGAAGAACAAAATAAAGAAACCTACACGGTCTGGTCCTGTAGATGACGTCAGATTTGACACAATCGACCATTTCCCTGACCATGGAACAGAATATGGCCGATGCACATACTGCAAAAAGGGTTTCACTACGGTGTACTGCCTGAAATGTAACGTGAGACTTTGTTTTGTCGAAGGACGTAACTGTCATTTCAATTATCACCACAAAACTGATTAAATTTGATATAAATAAATAAATGTGACAAGGAGTGCGTTTTGATTTTAAGCTATCCTTTGCTTTAATGCATCTTGTTAAGCCAGCTCAACATAATTAACAATGTTTTTTCGGGAAATCTTTCAGGGGATATTTTATTCATATTTTTTCTTTATTATTTAGGGGGCCATAATACAGATCTTTTAAAAAAAAATGCCTTTATTTTTTTGCCAAATTAAGGGTTAAGTCAAATGGAATCACATACCATCGGCAAGTACTGAAAATGATATGTTTTTGTTCAAACGTTGAGTTCTAATACCGCAGTGTATAATGAAGCATTGAAGCTAACAGATTACGTTCAATTGCTTGGTACGGCCGCTGCTCGCAGTCGTGAGTTAGTGATGCGCCTGGCTCGATAATGTCGGATTGGTTGATATATGTACAATAGTATAATTTGTCGTAATGAAACCTTTTATAATAAAATAGATTTATATAAAATACAGTTGGTAAAATGCTAACAACCTCTTAGGGTTGACTTCTGCTAGTCCTAAGAAACATTATGAGATGATTTTTTTGTTACTTTTTTTTTATAATCTTTCAGTCTATTTGAATGGGCCACTATCTGAATTCACTAGTTTTTGCATATATTGCAGGTTTTGTAATACACAGACTGTTTAAAAGTTTAAAATGCGAAACTTGCATTAGTGCATAAATTGCTAATGACACACAAAATAATATATATAATTTTATCAAACATAAGGATAAGGAGGTCTAATATACCCGGAAAATTATGTAATTACAATACGTGAACGAACGGAATTAATAAAATAATATTAAAAAAAAATCTTATTATATTTTTCGTTTTCAGTAATTTTGTTAAATTACTGTATCAACGAAAAATATAAAACAGTAACAATTTTACATTATTGATTAAAACAGTAATGGAAAAGTATATATACATCAGATTGCACTTCGTCACGAAAAATACTACATACCCAAAAATTGTCTAAACATCAAGTTTCGAATAATTATTAACTTTTTACTGCACAGTAAAATACTTATCATCCATTTTAATTTTAAATCAATTAGAGAATGCCATATTAATACATTCCATTTCGTAATGATAATGTTTTGTAATAATAATTTTGAATAAATCATTATCCACAAATCTGTATTTTACTTTATGATAAGCAATCTACGGACTTCATAACCATGAACATCATAATTAAGACGTCCATATTTAGTCAATTAGTGTATTACCTGTTTTAATTAACTTTTCTAGCGTAATCTTTTATCGTTTCCCATTTTATCGACAAGCAATCCCTATCGTAAAGGTATGTTTTTGCATCTGTAGTGGTAATGGACTTACATTACTTGCGACTTGGTGTACGAACGAATAGCCGCACTCAATGTTTCGTGTGCACAACAGAATGCAAAGTATTGTTTTTATTTTGTTTACTGTGTGTGCGTGGGCTTTGAATGCGACACCAGGTTTTGTACTCGGCGTTCGGGATTGCCATCTCTCTAGATCTCTATGAACGGAACCTACTGACAAGTTCTGTTACAAAATATACTACCAAAAATAGAGATTTATTTGATTGGCCTTATGGCCACGTAAATGAAAATAGCAGCATTTCTAGCGGAACATAATCTGGATTTTGTGATTTCAAACCATCTGACAGATCTCATAAATAGCATATTGGAAGTTCCAACGATTGCTATGAATAAAACAAAAGCAACAGCCGTCGTAACTGAAGTGAATGAAGCGAAAAATCGGGATTAATTGCATTGTTACAGATCCAAAAGTTCGGTGTCCTTACAGATGAGTCAACTGACACCAGTACCAATAAATCATCATGCGTAGACAGATATTTCTATCCGTAAAAAAAGTAAGTTGTTTGGCATCTCCGGAACCTGTGTAAAATTTTCGGCACTGATAATCCAGACGCAGTTAATGAAGGTGCGACTGGTAAGAATTTATATAACATTATAGTGAAATAATTTACCGATCATAACATACCCACCCATAGATAAAATTGTGGGTTTTGCTGCTGACGGATGCAATGTCATGATGGGGGAAGTAATTCAGATGCAACCTGTCTGAGAGAACAATACCCAGGAATCTTTATTATGAAATATGTTTGCTATATGACTCTTGCTGACTCACTCTACACACTTGTGTGCTTCAGAAGCCTACAAAGAACTTCCACGTCAATGTAAAGATCTACCCCAAGACATTTAGTTTCTTCAAAAATAGTTCGAAACGGCAGAGCCGACTAAAATAGTTTCAAGAATTCCTAAAATAAATTGTCAAACCCCACAATTTTTCACCTATCGTTGGCTTCACGAACGACTTGTGTCAACAGAATTGACATTTAACAGATAAATGACCCGTTTATAAAAAAATATTTCATGTTCTTGTCATGGGCACTAACGAAATTCACAGGATTCGACCAACTATTTCAATATGAAAAAGTTGTTACACTAAGTCATAATGAAGAGTAAACTTCCCGTATCTTTAATTGTGTTTCTTGAACGGTACTATGTTATCAGGACGGATTTTACCGCTGTTAATGTTGACTGCAAAGATCCATGACTGGACGACTCTGACATATATCTGGGAATAAAAGTTATGAACAACATTCCTTTTCCCGAAATTATGAGAAAGCCAAACCTGGGCCATGATTTCTATAATCGCCAAATCAAAGTAAATTCAGAAGCGATACGATTAAGATGCCCAATTTTGACATCATTCGAATGTTTACAGCCCAAAAATGCAGTTTCTAACTCATGCAGAAAATAGATACCATCCCTACAGCCTTTGATGACATTGGTCCCTCAAATTGTAGGCATTGAGAATAAGATGCAAAAACTTGATGATGAATTACGAAATCTGCCACATATATTTTTTTTTTACATTTGATAGGCTAGCCTTTCACCTCCGTGCTTCGGAGGGCACGTTAAGCCGTCGGTCCCGGTTGTTGTCTTAGGATGGCAGTCGTTATAGCATGGTGGTAGGGCATTTTGCGAAAGCTCGCCTGGCTAGCTACCACCCTCAAGTAGAAAATCTGTCGCCAAGCACCTAACGGTATGTTCCGGCAGCTGTCCTTGAGAGCCAGTACTTCTAGGTTAGCCTGAACAACATCTTCGACCACATCATCACTTACCATCAGGTGAGATAGCGGTCAAAGGCTAACCTATAATGCAAAAAAAAAACAAAAAAAAAAAAAACTATCTCACCTGATGGGAAGTGATGATGTGATCGAAGATGTTGTTCAGGCTAGGCTAGAAGTTCTGGCTCTCGAGGACAGCTGCCGGAACACATTGTTAGGTGCTTGGCGACAGATTTTATTCTTGAGGGTGGTAGCTAGCAAGGCGGGCATTCGCAAAATGCCCTTCCACCATTCATTGAAGCTCAAGCCAGCGTTGGAGAAGTTGAAATTATCATAAGTACCTATTACTAATAATTTTGAAGCGCTCGTAGCGAAGTTTACTTAGCTGTTCTTAACCGATCAGCAAAGTTAAGCAACGTCGCGCGCGGTCATGAGTTGGATGGGTGACCGCTAGTGACATTACTATTGAGCGTTTCCGTGCTTCGGAGGGCACGTTAAGCCGTCGGTCCCGGTTGTTGTCTTAAGATGGCAGTCGTTATAGCATGGTGGTAGGGCATTTTGCGAATGCCCGCCTGGCTAGCTACCACCCTCAAGTAGAAAATCTGTCGCCAAGCACCTAACGGTGTGTTCCGGCAGCTGTCCTTGAGAGCCAGCACTTCTAGGTTAGCCTGAACAACATCTTCGACCACATCATCACTTACCATCAGGTGAGATACTGGTCAAAGGCTAACCATAAAGCATAAAAAAAAAAAAAAAAAAAAAAATGAACCCACTTGAAAATCATTTCCCTATTATAATTTAAGTGCATGATAAAGAGATACGTAATTAGTAGGTACCTGGTTGTATGCAACAAATCGAGCCGTATCGTGATCCGAAAGACGCGTAAATTACTTTGTCCATCGCAATGCGGCTGGCTGATTATAAAGAAATTATTCAAAATATCACATCAAATGTTAAAATTCACGGTCTTCCTTTTAGTTCTGACACTATGTTATTTAGCAAAAAATAATCCTTATGGTGAAATTTTTCGATCGGTATGATTAAACTACAGGTGATTTTGCTAAAATGCAAAGAAGGCAGAGACTATAGTGAACGTTAAAACTCTGACAATGTTATTTCAATGTAATAACTCAATTTAAAATAAAAAGTAATAAAAATGAATGAAAGTAAAACGAAATATTTATTTTCATTATAGTTACAAATCTATAACGTAAATAATATCGATAGCTCCGCGTTTCCAATCAACAATTCTGAAATAAAATGTATCGTTACCTATACGAATTAAAAACATTAACAAAGTTCTTGTATAAAATGTGATTTATTTATTAAATAAAAATTATGATCAACACACATTTACACCATTACTGCTTTCCGTTGATATTTATGGATGTACCTTGTACACTGTGTATATCCATAAAGAAGTATTAAAAATGCAATAACCAGCATTTTTTAAAGTAGGAAGATGTAAAAGTGTTTATCGCTTTATCAAAAAAATTCCTTATAGGTGATGACGGTAAATACGAAAAGATTTTAATGTTTTCTTCTACATTATCTAGAAGGCTCATCAAATTAACTTCTAGAGCTATCAAACCCGTTAAGTACTATGGTGACGGAACTTTCAGAGCTTTGCCCGAACCCTTCTATCAGATCATTATATTTGTTTATATTTGGGTTCTACTGAACAAACTACTACTATTGTCCCGGCCATATACGGGCTTTTGCCGAAAAAACAGAGATTAAGTAATTAATTACTGCAGATTTTTTTTAATAGTACGTAATTATTTTTTTCTCGTACGTCAGAATGGACTGTTTCAGATGTGATTTCGCAACGGCAGTAATGAATAGGGTGAATTAAATTTTCCCTTATCCTACTTTTTGGCTACTTTCATGTTTAAATCGTCGAAAAGAGATCAAATAAATTTACAATTGATGATACAATGAGTGTATTTGTGTTTAGGTAGGAACTTACCTTGTTTCTTCCGGTGCCCTGCGGAAGTTGGTTTCAGTGCGTGAGCACCCAATGCCTGTACGCACGAGCTTAAATATAAACTATTAAAAACAGTATCGCTGGCGTTATCTTAGGGTTTCGCGATTTTAACACATAGACACACACGACAAGTAATGCACAAACACACGGAGTCACCCCGTGACCACGATCACTGCAAAGTGTTTGAAACGTGGGGACAAAATAATGATAAGTATTTGCGATTGAAACGGTTTAAAGCTGTTTAGTAACGCTGGGTTTTAGGTATGGAAAAGGTCCGGAGAAAGTGTTAGTGTATGTCTAGGAGGCGCTTATAAGAAAAATGTACAGCATTTTAGACATCTAGCTCATGTTCTGACCACTGACCTTAAGGATGACGATGACATAGAGAGGGAGAGACGGGCACTCACGGTTTGGTGTCATGCTTTCAATGTTTCTGCACCTGCCACCTGTGGGTGAACTTCCGTAGGGCCACTTTAAGCACCATGAGAGTGCAGTACAATGATGCGTTCCGCATTCTCTTGAAGCAACCGCGCTTTTTCGCAGTTATGGGGACACATATTGCTTCATTCGTAATTTTAAACTAAATCACTAGTAAGTTAGTAGGTATACAGGGTTACTGGTAAGTTGTTGACGTTTAAAAAGTATGTTTTATACATCAAAACAAGAAACTTTTTTTTAAGACTTTCTATAAATGTCAAGGACAGATGATATTTACAATGGTATACTTACATAATATATAAATATGTTCACAACATGATTGTTAATATTTTATTCACATTTTAAGCCACGGCGTCATACCAAAGAGTGATTGGAATCGCACAAATTTTAGGACAAATAACAGCAGCACGTTTATCTTTTATGAATCAGTGACAAAAGTCGAAAGATATTTTATTAAGAATAAGTAAGTGAAGTTTAATTTAACGGTTAGAAATAGGCTTAACCTAGAATAGAAATTAGCTCTCAATGATAGCTGCAAACGAAAAAAGTTTACATAATTTATCTTTTTTTTTTTATTCGTCATTTACTTTTCCAGATTCTATGCTTAATTTCCTAGTGTAATCGAAAGTATCGACGGAAGCCATTTTCACATTATCGCAGAAAAAAATATTTGAAATATATAAATATTACTGTAGAAAGCATTTCCATTCATTAAATGTACAAATGGTACGTAGGTGTAGCAGACATTTCTGATCTGAGCATATGTATACATATGATTCAAATAAATGTATTAAGGTCAACAATTTTTATTTTGATATGCGACAGTGATTTCAGAATCTTAAATGTTAATGCCAAGTTTGGATGTGTAACTCATGATGCATTTATTTGGGAATACAGTGCTGCTCATTACTTCATACAGGAGTGACACAGAACTAATGAACAAGTTTGTTTATTAGGTGTGTTGTAATTTTTTATAACAATTGTTTCATGTTCCTGTTGTATGTTTTTATATTAGCGCTTAATCTTTTCATAATACTTGTAGGTGATTCCGGCTACCGATGGCTAATGGCACCAATCCCTGAACCTGCTGGAGGAAGTCTCGAAGCAAAATATACCTCATTGCATGGGAATGCGAGGTTCACTATCGAAAATTCTCTTGTCCTCACTCTAAAAAAAAGAACTAAAACGAACTAGCGGCCACCGGCAATGCGGCGTGCCGGTACAACAAGATATCGACACACTGATTTGCAGCCATCCGTCAACAGCTCTGGTTCTTCTAGGACTGCGGCGAGCCATACCGGTAATGAAACGCCGTATAAACCTCCACGCACTCGGCGCAGGAAGCAAACGCCACTTCCCGCCCCAATTTCGCTAGAGACGCCCCGCTGTGTGGGATATCAAATGCGCTGAATATGCAGACAGAAATAAAAAGTGAAAATGTTGGGACGAAATCACTAATATAAATGCAAAGGAGGATGATACGTCGGAAGAAAAGAAATAACTCGGTATGTAAGCATAGTATTTATTTCTAGACCATAAGGCGTTGTTACAATCATCAAATGTCTTAATCCTAATTATATCTGCGATTGTGCGGATCTATGCACATTATATTTACTTATAAATATTTATCTTGCCATTCCAACTTTCCTTTGTTAAAGTATCTTCATAGTTTTAACCGTCTCTATCTCGAACTTAGTGAAGCAAAATGCAACATGCTTTGATGGTATCAGTAGCCATACTAATATCGAGATTTAAGGGTCTATGGAATATACGCCACTCATAGCTAGCTCAGTATTCCGAATGAGAATTCGACATATCACCGCGCTCTGCAATGCCGATACATATATAAAATATTGAACTCTTTAGCCATCATGTTGCGTCTCCATTAAAGGGTGTATCCAACATCTGTATGAATTTTTATGATGATTATTTCTACAATAACATATGTACATACATAACTGCAGCACTTCTATGACGTTCATCATGTGCAATATTTCTAGAAGCACTGACGATTGCGGTTGATCGCAATAGAAGTTCTATGTTATTCGGTTAGTAACATTCATTGTGGGCTGAAAACGAAGCTTCGCTCGACAAAAATGTAGGTGATGAAAATAATAATACGGGACAAATTCGTAATGCATATACAGTTAGTTCTAAAAAAAACCTCTAGGACAATACAAAGAAATATGCAAGTTTACTTAACGAATAATAAAAAAAATAAGAAAAGAACCAAATCGATTTAAGCCTTTTGAAGATGATCATATATGATTTCCAACCGTTTTCGATTGTAAATGACGCTGGTTTTCGTGCGTATACGCGTACGACCTTAATCTTAATTATGAAGTACCGGACCGGAATACTTTGTCAGTGAATCTTCTGCCCAAAGTTTATGAGAAGAGAGTATAAGTAATAAACAATCAGTCCAAACTAATGCTAAATCTGTTTGTATAATATTCCATTGTTGAACTTCCTGTAATATGGATAGTTACATGGGCATAACAGCGCATTTTATGACTGAAGATCCCATAGAACTGAAGTCGGTATTGATTCAATGTGGCGAACTTGAAGGTGTATATATATATATTTATATATAAGGTATATAAGCTATATATTTTGATGGTTGTACCAGTATGACCAGTATCACCATACTGGTATCTAGTCTACTGTCAAAATATATAGAGAAATAAAAAGATTTTTAGAATCATGAGGCAGTTACAACAAAGTTTTTTTGTTACTGACTGTGCATATAACACGGAAAGTGCTTCGAATTACTTTGAATCAGATGGTTGGTCCAATTTTGGATGTTTTGACATAAAAACCAACATAACGCGACCCAACCCAAAATGGTTATTAAATCAGTTCCTACAAGGTGGAACTCTGTTTAAGTTAGACAGGGTTATTGGAACTAGGAGAATCTCTACGGGCTATTATACCAAACTAAGGAACGGATCTTCCAATAATATCAATGGAGGAGTGGAAGTGCATCGAACAAATTTGTGTGATCCTCAAACCATTTTATGGTCTCTGTTGAAATTAGCGCCGAAAATTATTTGGTAAGCAATTATATTAGCATCAAGATTGATTAAAATATCAGAAATTTATACTGTCTGATAGAGTTATACTGTCCTGAAAAATAACTTGCTAAAAATTAAACTATGGCCTAATAAACCGATTGGGAGATTTTGAAATAAATTACATATTATGCCTAGGCACGGTTTTGTATTCCAGATTCAAATTGAAAGGCATAAAATACGAGAAAGTGTCGTACACATTAAGAATATTATAAAAACAGAAATGATACATGAAATGAATACATAAATTCGATCGTGTGTCTCAGGAAGTACAACCATCAACATCAACCATTGTTTCTGTTCCGTTCCAAATTCTTAGAAGCGACATGCCGTCTTATAGTTTAACGTCTGAATTTGATACCGAGGCCTATAAAGAATTTATACTTAAACCATCAGACGTTGAAGCCGCCGAAGAGCTAGAAAAAACACACATCAAAAGTGCCTAGGGTTCATGTATATTTTGAACTATAACATTATTCGATTAATTTTTACTAAATCTAATTATCCAAGACTGTTTTTTTAATTGAATTCCTATGTTTTAGATAACAACGAATCCTTATATTATGTATAAATAAAGAAAAATTTAAATTTTTGCAAGTTGAAGAAACATAACCTAAGTTAATGTTGTCAATCAAATGGCAGAAAAACGAAAAACATTTTGATGTTTACTGTAAAATTTTATTAATTAATAATCTGTGTTTTTACCATTTAGTTCATCAAAATCACTTTGAGGAATGGCCGCCCACGTTCTTTGTTCTACGGCATCCATACTTGGCAGAGCTCTTCTTTGTAGCATATCCCATGCATGTTCAATAGGGTTGAGGTCTGGCGATTGAGCAGGACACGGCAGAACGTTGATGCGAGCATCGGCAAGAGTGCGAGTTACGAATCTAGCCGTGTATGGACGTGTGCATTATCGTGTATTAGACGAAACGAATTACCCAAACGACTTCGCAAAGGGATGATCACTTCTGAAACAATACTATCCGCATAAATCTGAGAATTGAGGTTGCCCCTGATCCAAATGAGATCTGTTCATACCGACCCAAACCATTATAGTTACCCTCCATATGCGTAAACTTTTTGACAGAATTTTAAGCGTTCTTGCCGTCCAGAGCTCCTCCAAACTCGAGTACGTCTTGTATCAGGCCGCATACCGAAACGAGACTCGTCAGAAAAGCACACGAATAAAATCCTCTATTGCGACAATACTCGAAAACGTATATATTGATCCCTAGGCACTTTTGATGTGGGTATAAAGCCGAAAACTTGATAAACAGAACAGAATGCTCTTTTAAATATTGGCGGGAACATAACTTCATTTACCCAAATTTTAATAGTTGTACAAGAAAACTTAGGAGTTTGGAAGCAATGATGGCTTAGTAGCATTGGCTATGGACTGCCGCCCAGCAGGTGGCTTCAAAGGCAACAACGACTCGACACTGACTTTATGAAAGGCAGCAATTGCAATGGCCGAGAACATTTCAATACGAATTCAGTTGTTCATTTTGAATATCGCGTATTCGCAGATGCTCGCGATGCGGAGGTGACCGAGCGCGCGAGCGTGCCGTTTAGTTCCTTTGCTTCTCTTTGCGCGCGTGTAATGTTATTACAATTATATTTTCTGTGAATCTCACGTAAGAGCGGCCAACCCGTCTTACTTTTCATACAAACGCTCGTACGTGATTATGGCGTTGCACCAGATCTTTTTTTTAAATTTTGGAGACAATAGGTATCTTGTGCACTAACTATATCTAGGTTGTTGTGCAAACAAAAAAGTTAAAATTGGAGAAAAACTTCATTAATCGTAGTCCAAAAATCGCCTTTTTTTGCACCAATTTTATCTGAACTTTGGGCATTCAGAATATACTCATAAAATAATAATAATATAATAATAATTTGTATTTATTTTTCAAGCCATACACGGATAAACTTAAAATAACATAACATTACATCTAATAAACAAAACAATGGCTGTAAAAATGTTATATGACAATGGAAACTGTTGTTTCCGAAACTAAACTATAAATTAGTCCGTATTTTCGGATGAGCAACAAGATTCCTCCATTACAAATGCTACATTACAGCGGTTGAGCTATGAAAGCATGATTAGTTCTATAGAATAAACAGTATTCAGTGATAACAAAGTAATAATAATAAAACAGAAAATTAGATGTACCTAATAACAACGATAGGTACCCATAATATTAGTGATAAGTATAATATTTGTAGGCAAGGTATATTTTTATATAAAAAAAAACATATTTTAACTTCTATTTGACAGGGACACAAAGCAAATTGTCGCAAATCCAGTTAGTAAAATTTAATTAAGTTAATATAATAATAATAATTATATGAGTAAGTGCTCGTACATTAGACGGTGAAACAAGACATATCTCGTGGGCACGTGTTGATATCAAAATACTCCTGTATAAGACAGTTTATATAATTATATGTTATATATGTATATATATATATATATATACATATATATGTTTATAAATTAGAGTATGTAAAATTATTAAAAAAAAGGTTATAGAGTAAAGAAGTTCATATAAGCTAATTATACCACGCTTTGTAGTAATTCTTCTAACTCTAAGAGCCAGTTTTTAACCTTCTTATTGCATTCAAACTTATTTGATGAGTAAATGTCAGCTTTTTTGTTTGTAATATTATAGAGACGTGAACTTAAGACGCGATATTGGTGACCAAGCAAAGCTATCCTTTTTATAACTACGGGACATATTCTATCTCTCCATCTTCGTTTCTTCATAATGTTATGATTCATACCCACAGAAGAACGTTTACGTTAAACAGTACGATGAATATAGAGTTGCCTAGCTGTAAGAACTCTTGCATCAGCATACAGTTGTGTTGTTGGAAATCGGAAAGGTTTCTGAAACATCACTTTCAGAACTGCACGTTGGGCTATTTCCAACGGAAGTAATGTGGTCTTGTGAGTACCACCCCAAATCGTAATACAGTAAGAGATAATAGATTCACACAATGAGCTATACACCAATTTTAATACATTAGCATCAGCTGTGTGTCGAATCAATTTAAAAATATATATCAAACTTGTTTGATTCCATAGCTTTTAGTACTTTTTAAATATTTTAATACTCTCTTTGCATATTCCCAATGGACACTACTATAACAATTGTTGAATTGACTTAAATAGTTAACAGCAAAAGTAATGTCTGGTCGAGTTAATACGGACAAATACATTTAACTGCCCAAGAGCTGTTGATATGGGGCTTGTTTGTATATATCCTGATCTTAACTTATATCTAGTTTGCTCTCCGTAGGAGTATCTACAGATTTGCACTCAGATAAATTGAATTTACATAACAACTTATTTATATAATTTTCCTGACTGAGAGTAACGTAACCAAGAGCTGTTGATATGGGCCTTGTTTGTTTATATCCTGACCTTTACTTATATCTAGTTTGCTCTCCATAGGAGTATCTACAGATTTGCACTCAGATAAATTGAATTTACATAACAACTTATTTATATAATTTTTGAGAGCTTAACTGGCACCGTCGCGAATTTGTCTGTCATGCTCCATCAAGCTGCACTACTTGCTGTCGAGCTTGTCGAATGAGGCGTTATCTTTAATATCCCATCTGCCCACTACAAACACAAATTATTAAGTCGCTTTAGACATACTTCGCATACTTCGCCGTAGGTATGAAAACCGACGTCTGCTCATTGACCGATTTATAGACATCATTTTGGATCTACCCACCATTTCGAGCCGTTTAGAAATATGGCGGCAATTTTTGACGCTTATTTCAGCACAGTCGGCCCTACAAAACCTCAACATGCCCACTGACGGGGAGTGTGGGTATGTGTTCCTGTCCATTGCTGCGCAAGCTTAAAGGCAAACTGAAGTCACTCTTCGAGCGGCAACACGGGTCGACTGACACCCTGCCGACGTTGACGGATCTCATTGGGTTTCTTGAAGAATGCAATGAGCAATGAGGTCACCACGACCATACCGTTAACCTCATACGCAACACCCAGCACAGACACTAACCGACGATCACCGAGACCGTCCGGTTATCAGCACACACCCCGACAAGACACTAGGGTCAATATCAGCCCACCCACGCCCAGACACGCTCCGTGGTATATAAGACCACATACTCACCCGCACGCACAACGAATTCGACCCCCGACCGTCAGCAAGCACTGGCCCGCCAACCCCAACCGGTTATCAATCCAAACCGACCGGGACCGAACGTTGCTACTAAATTCGTGTCGTAGTTCATAATTAATCATGTAAATAATTGTTCCAACGTTGAATAAGTAAAGGTATAAACATTTCTCATCATCACGAATCAACAATGTAGAAAAAAGGAACCACCCGTTATATATAAAATGGGTCCTAGGGAATCTGTGAGGGATCTTTTTAAAGAAATTGATATTTTAACTTTACCAAGTCTGTATATATTTGAAAATATTATGTATGTTCGTAAAAATTTGAGTAAATTTAAATTAAACAGTGACAATCACGATTACAATACTAGGAATAAAGATAAAATAGCGGTGCCAGGTTTTAGATTAGCAAAGACAAATAAAAGGTCCTTCTTAGGTAATTGTGTGCGGTTTTATAATAAAGTTCCTAAACATATTACAACGCTCACAGAAGGGAAATTCAAGTTGCATGTGAAAAACATATTGATTAAAAAATCCTACTACACAGTTTCTGATTACATAAACGACAAAAATGCCTGGACAATTCCGCCTCCGCCAAGCTATTGCCTGTCACCTACATAATTTAAACAAATATTGTAATAACTCTATTATATAGTATGTATGTAACACATTGTTAAAAGATGTTTAAAAGAATGGCCCCGAGTTTCTTGCCCGTTCTACTCGCAGTGGCTCTATACACTTTATTTGCTGAACGTGGCAGTACAATGTAGAATATTTCAATACTAAAATTTGTAATTGACCTTCATAAGAGCGTCATAGACGCCTAAATTGAATAAATGATTTTGACTTTGACTTTGACTTTGACTATAGGTAAATACAATAATTGCAATGAAACAGATGTAATAATGACGACAGAAGACAAGATCTTAATACAAGAAATAGAGTCGATAAAAAAAGGACTAAACATGAGAAAATGTATGATGAAAACCGCAAAAAACAAAAAGCATGTAGAGGACCTTGAAACAGTAGTGGCAGTGAAACCTAAGTGTCCGATAATATTTTATACAGAGAATAATCTGACAACGGAACGTACGTTCCTGAAGATGTTGAAGCTGAGATCGAAATCAATACAACAGAACACAATGAATCTGGTAAAATAATATCCAATGCGGTAAAAAAATTAAACCTGTTGGAAAATGTAGATGGAAAATGATGTGCACGTTGGGACACATGTCTAAGTCATATCTATGACTAAAAGAAGTACTAAACATTAAGTAGGAAAGGTAACAAAAGTCGATGGGATGACGATACATTTTTGAGAAAGAAGAAAAATTATACATTTTCATTACCTCAAGTCAAAGGTATTTCTTTGATATTGTGAAAGTTGTAACGGAACATACCTTGGAAAGGAAGTTCCTTCACTAAAAACGAATAATATAATTGAAAAATCATAAATAATTTAAAGCTTAGAAATATAATAAAGAAATCTTTATGAGTTCATTTACCAATAAGTTTTTATTATAATTTTAAATAAATTAAAGAACATATTAATGATAAATATTTGTAGTTTGTTTAAAATTTACTTCGGTTAAATTATCATATCACCTGCGCAAATTTTGGGGGTTGAATGTAACGGAACATACCTTGGAAAGAAAGTTCCGTCACTGAAGACGAATAATATAGGTAAAGAATCTAAAGATCAGAAATAAATTATTTATTCTTAGTAAAAAGTTTTAATAGACAATATTTGTGTATAACTAACCTAACTACTAACCTTATTGAATTTTTAAATCAGTAAAGAGATTCCAGGATCTCATTTTATGTTTAAATAATAACAGGCAATGAATATTTTGAAAGAAAGAATACGATAAAAATTCAATCTAGAGGATCTGTCAACAAGGCAGGAATCGAAAGAAAAAATTGGTCATAGTAAATTCTCGTGCTTTACATATTTTACATTTTTTTACTACAATTAACTTAAGTGAAACGTTGTGAAGTAAAAAGCATTTGATCGTGATGGGAGAATAGTTTCATGGATACAATGTAGATGAAATGTTGGGAAAAGTACCTGGAATGAAATCTTATGCAATTTATAGAATGCTTAAATTCCAACAAGGAAAGGTGACTAACAAGGTGAGTACATTAGTAATATACATGAAATAAAACATAGCAAAGCAAAACTTAGATATATCTAATATCGTTTGGGAAACAACATGTTCGGAAATTTATATTTTCATATAATATGCGTATACTTAATTCCCTTTGCATGGTCGAAAGACCCTTTCAACAGTTTATAGATTGCTTCCGACAAGGAAAGGTGACAAACAAGGTGAGTGGATTAGAATATATATGGAATAAAACAAAGCAAAGCGTAATTATATCTAATATCGTTTGGGAAACAACATGTTTTCATATAATTTATGTTTTCATATAATTTATGTTTTCATATAATATGCGGATACTTAATTTCCTTTGCATGGTCAAGAGACCCTTTCAATATTGATATTTTGTAGAAAATTTGTCATGGGAAATTGATCTTATAAAAGGTATTTAATTCATTTTAAAGATTAATCTGTATCTTAGAATTATTCTGCACTGTTCCTTACATGAATTCGCATTCCTATGTCAAATTACAGAGGTGAAATTACTAGAATAAAGTTATCCTGAGAACATCATATTCATAAATAATACCAACGTTTTAAAATAAAGTTATCATAAAACTGTTCAAGCCGATAAATAAAATCAAATATGCAAATGTATACCAATGCTAAGTCTTGGGTCTTTCAGTTCAAATTTAATACAATACTAAACAATATAAATGTTGAGATCAAATCTATTCCAATGTTTTATGAACATTATTCGAGAGAATTTATTTTGTCTAAGTACTAATGCTAACTTATAAAGGTATACGATTATTCTACTCAAGTATTTTGATTGATATTATAATGAATACTTTAGGTTTGTTCAACCAAGATGGATTGACATATTTTACGACAAGAATGAGGCATATAAGTCCTCGTACAACAATATGAAGTTTAAATTCTATTCAACCATGATAATACATTGTTGAACATTGGTGCAAATGCGACCACTCTCTTAATAAGTCTTTCTGCTGTAAGGATGAAAGATTTTATATTCGACATGAGAAAATCAGAGGGAAGATAATTCCTCTTAACCTTATATATTCATATTTGAGTACTTGAGTCTGAATAAAAGTATAATTCACTTTTGATATCACAAACACGTGATTTTACAAATCTTAGGTAAAGTAAGTCCTAAAATATATAACCAAACTTTTTCATTGAAATCAATTATCAAAGTTCAATTGAAAAATCTGAGTACCCATCAACAATCAATTGCCCAAAAAATTATCAATGATGCCCTATTTTACGGAAAACTTGGCAAATTGACAGACGAATCTATTATCACTTTATCTCCACAACACACACAGCATCAAATCCTTCTCGCATTTCACATCGCTCCTTTAATTTTTCCTCTGGCTCTTCGGTGACAAATTCATCGTCCCAACCATATTATCAACAATATCCAGTACAGCCGTCCCCTCAATCATCTACACAATATATGATACCACAGTCCCCTCACAACTTTCTCCTCAACCATCCCAACAATATATGACATTACAATCTCCTCAACCATCTTCACAGCTTACGCTACAACCTTCTTTTCAACCATCCCAACATTATATGACACCACAATCCCCTCAAACATCTTCGCAGCCGTATTCTTCATCGTCGAACACTGAACCTCTTAACACTGAATTTCCAAACTGTACATTTAGTGATACAACAATTAAAATACGAACTGGCGCAGATATGAAGGATTTTTTGATCTTCAAAAAAAAAGAACACAAGTAAATAATATAAATACATACTTTATATTTTTTAAATAAATGAAAAAATGGTTTTATATTGGTGTTTTAATTATTCTATAAGAATTTAGTCTACCTACCTTAATGAAGTGTTTCAAACATTTATAGATAGCGGAGCATGTCTCTGGAATCATTGTGGACATAAGTTGCGGCGATATTACGGCACTGAATTTTAAATCTTCATAGCTTTGTCCAGTTGCTAGAAAACGTAAAGTAACTGTAAGTCGTTCTCTCGGACTTATGGATTCTCACATTACGGTATCCTGTTTTTGTATTAATGGTGTCACCATATTGAGGAGCTCTTCAAAACACTCAGAATCCATTCTTAAAAAGTTTCTGAACTCATCTGCTTCTAAATGTCTCATCACGTTCATGTGGCTTAATTCATGACGTTTCATCAACCAGTTTTTAACCCAGGTCCTCCTTTTTCGTCTCTGGTTAGGTGGCACCATAGTAAGTGCCAAGACAATGCCTATTTTTTGCTGCTTTGAGAGTGTCGGCGGCATCTCGGATCAACGAGCAGTCTGTTGCACGGTCGGTTACGTACTGACTGCCAGCGACGTGTTTAGAGAATAGCCGATTTCATACCCACTAGCACTGTCCCGATATCGCCACTGATTTTAGTGTCGTATATAGCCGCTTTTAGACAAACTACGCACAGAAAAAAAGATGCAGGATACAGGCACTCTCAGATCGACCATATGCTATACAACGAAAAAATAGGAGGTGTTGATATGTTGGATAGGGTTATAAGTTTCTATAGAATCAGTGCACGCTCCAGAAAATGGACTGTTAGTTTGATATTTCATCTGTTTGATTTTGCGGCAGCTGCAGGATGGTTGGTGTATAGAAAAAACGCGCAACTATTAGAAACACCTAAGAGGTATGTTCTGGATTACCTTGAGTTCTAAACAGAGATAGCATATTCTTTGATTTTCTTCACCGCAGCTAGAGAACAAATACAGATATATGAAGAAAGAAGGGATCCAGCAGAATCTACCAGTCGCAAACGGAAATATTTGCAGCAACCTCCTTTGCAGCTAAGAACTGCCATGGCTGGTCATTTTTCATAGATGATGAGTCTGGTGACAACAGATGCCGCTTACCAGGTTGCAGAAGCAAATAAGCAAGAGTGTATTGCTTGACTTGCAATATGCATGTGTGTTTGGTGGTAGGGCGGAATTGCTACAAGCAATGCCATGAAAATTTTAACAACTAAGCTGAACTTCAGCCAGTTGTAACATTGCCATATTTCTCAGAAATTATTTCATAAATATTTGTTTGTAAAGTTTCATTTATATGCCAATAAACATTCTCGCTCTGTGCATGATTTTTTAGTTTTGATATACACCCATTTATAACATACAAACCGGAAGTCCCTTATAGGGGGGGACACATGATAAATAAATATTAAAAAAATAATAAAAATATGTTTTGGTTCCTTAGGGGTCTCTTAATATGCCTATAAAATTTCATTAAAACAGGAAACATAATAATGCTTCAGGTCTGAGGAAATTAATGTTGCGGAGAAAAAATAATTATCCATATACTGCTTTTATGCATATTGCGTCCGTATAAAAAAAATATGACCCTGTTACACTGGCACAGGTAAATTAATAATATTATATTTGAGGCTGATATGGCACTGCTAAATCAACAGACAACACAATACCATGAAGAAAGGAGACCAGGATACTCCGCAACACAACAATTGACTGATCTATCCGACTCATCAGCATCTAACAATACTGATAATGGTCCCAGATTGACTCAGCTGATTCGCCATCTGGATGCATAGAAACAGTGCTATGTGTTTTTTCATTGTGTAATACTTAATAAAAAATATTATAACAAATTTCATTTTTTTTCTTACCTTTACCACCTCTTTAAGAGCGTCTTTCACTATGGCGTCACACACTTTGGGAACAACTGTTGATATTGTTTGCTGATACACAGAGCAAATATTGCAAAGTAGAATATGAGTCTCCTGTTACTAAATATCGCAAAGTTATCGCAAGTCTCTCTTTTGTCGAGATTGCGTCACGCCAATGCGTATCCTTTTTCTTGACAAACGGCTCAACCAAGCTATGTGAATGTTTAAATTTTTCCAAGGACACTCTTAAAAACTGTGGTGTTTTAAAATTTATTTCGTAATTAATTGATTCCAAATTCTGTGTCCTCCGCTGGCAAAGTGGTTTCATCCAGCATGTTCTTGTTTTTTTTTTTTTTTTATTCCTTCTCCGCAATTTTGAATAATAAGCAGAGCTAAAACACTGATACACGTCTTCATTATAGTTTAGGTTCAGACGGACTAAATTCAAATGCGCGGCGTGTCTCGCATATTGCCGCGCAAACATTCGTCGGATTGTCCTAACTAGAGCGCGGCAGAATTGTTTCCTGGCCATGAATATTTTTATGTATAAAATTTTATTATGTAAAAAAAATATAATATATTTTAGGAATAAAAACTAATATTTGTACGCCTGCTTGCAGGTTGAATGCATTGCTATATATTTTCCTAACATCTGAAATTGTAATGATTGTGTATTCTGACAAATAAATGATTGATTGATTGAAAATGATTGATTGATCATGCCGCGTGTTGCTGCCGCGCTGTTGCCGCTAAATGTTTAGACGCATCTTTACAGCCGCCAATTATATAATTTTGAAGTAGTAAAATCGGTGCCAGAAAATACCTTAAATAGGGACAACGTAAAAGCTGTTTACGTGGACTGAGAATGAACACCGTAAAGGTGCAAATGGAATTGCGTCAGCCGTCTAAAACGAGCACCAGAATATTGAGCATAATGAAAATGTCCAAACTATTGGACTGGTGGCGGATAGATGCTGCGCGCAGAACAAAAACAGCATTAGGTATGATCGGTACGTGCGCTAAATGATTGTTTCAGCCACCACGCCATACTAAACCAGTCGAGCTAGTGTTTCCCATTTCCTGTTACTCCTTTATTTAACCAGATCGAGTGTTCGGTCTTGTTGAGAATGCAATAAAGCGAAAGGAGACAGTTTAAAAACCTGAGGAATACATAGAAGTCTTCAGAAAATACGGGACTGTTGTGTTATTAAACGATGCAAAAAATTGGAAACTAATCTCGGATGTATAATTCGACCAGGAAACTGGCCTTTCCAATATAACCAATACAAAATATTTATCTTAAAACGAAATAGGAACAATGATATATATATATAAGAGGAGAGCCTAACTACAATCTTAATATCGGAATTTACAAGTCAGTTTTAAAGAGAGGAAAAACATTTATCGACCTGCACTTGAGTTCGATAAAAAAAAAACAAAGTTGTAGTAATAAAAGATAAAATAAAAGATGTTGACGCTCTGCTAAAAAGCATTTTGACGACAATTTGGAAATTAAGGGATGATTTAAACTTCTACAAAGAAGTAATGCCACGAGCAGAAAACGGAATAGATGAAATTGAAGAGCATGAAGATGAAGTCTGTGAAGTTGCATGCATATAACTATTGATTGGTATTCTGTATGAAACATGCGTTTACTCTGAAAATAAAATAAAAATGTATATTGATATTAAAAATATACACATTATTTTTTTTTTTATCTGAAGTCTTATTTTGACGACAATTTGGAAATTAAGGGATGATTTAAACTTCTACAAAGAAGTAATGCCACGAGCAGAAAACGGAATAGATGAAATTGAAGAGCATGAAGATGAAGTCTGTGAAGTTGCATACATATAACTATTGATTGGTATTCTGTATGAAACATGCGTTTACTCTGAAAATAAAATAAAAATGTATATTGATATTAAAAATATACACATTATTATTTTTTTTATCTGAAGTCCATCGAATTACCAGTGTGCGCAATATGTCATGATTATGAAATACAAATGTTTAAAAGAAAAATATAAATGTTTTGAACATTTATTCAGACGAAATAAGGGGACTCGCATGGGAGCCGAAAAATATTATATTCACGTATTTCATATGTAATAAAGAAAAATTTTGTGCTAAGCTGATAGATAGGCCAATACAGTATGGCAACATTTACTATCGTTAGATCTTTGAATGGAATATTAAAAAAGAAATATATATAAATGTATTGACATTGAATTTAATTTTTATTTGTACACATTTGTATTATTACTTAGTGATATTTATTCATGTTTTTTTTCAGTTACCTTGTCCGGCGGCAAAGTTCAAGCAAAATAAAAATTTAAATATTGATTCCTAAGTATATCTTTTTCTCTTCTCATACCTGTAAAGTTTTCTTCTATATACCTACTTGGTATATGATAATTTTTTGACATATTGATTTTATTGACATTTTGAATTTTCTTTGTATTATTTTATTGTAATTATAGTTTAATGTATTTTAATTTAATATGACATTGTTTGTAAATATTCATAGTAATAATAATTGCGTAGAATTGTATAATAATGTAATATATTTGTATAATAAGATATATAATGTAAATTTAAGTAATAATGTTTTGTTTTGGGTCATTTATATTTTTGACATGTTGGTGTTTTGGACATCATAGTCTGTAAGCCACATTGTATTTTTTTTTAAAAATAAATAAGCATATTAATGTCTTTTTTGTTCGTAGCATAAAAGTCATTATTTTATATAAAATTGTATAAAAAAATAGTATATAAGTTTGCATAGGTCTTTAATAATACACCTAAGTAATAATTCGTGCATATAGGATCCATTTTAGCGTCTACTTAAATTTTAACGTTCAATATTTTGGTTTTTGGTTGGTTATTATAATTTAATATTTAAATGGGCGTTTTTACACTGGAACCGATACGATATTGTGATGTCAGCGTTTGTTGCTGTACCATTCTGTCGATTATCTGAACGAAATGATAAACCGTCTTCAAAAAAAGGAGGAGGTACTATTTCGTCTGTATTTTTTTGTATGTTTGTTACCTCATAACTTTTGATTGGTTGTACTGATTTTGTAGTTGCTTTTTTTATTTAATAGCTGATGCTTGCCGTGTGGTCCCATAAAATTTCATCAAAATCGGTTAAGCCGTTTTTGAGTAACACTCCAATAACTGAAAAGTGTTTTCCTATCTTAAGCCCGGGTGACACGAGGCTAGTAAATCAAGCTAGTGAGCCAAGCTAGTGCTGCCAAGCTAGTAAGCTAGTGACACTAGCTTCGTGTAGACGGAACTAGCTTCGTTTACAAGCTAGTAAGCTAGTGTGGAAGCTAGCAAGCTAGTGCCTCAAGCCAGGATAGTTTTATAGCTTGGGGTTCTATTTTTCAAGCTAGTAGGCGCCCCCCACCACCCGTTTTACTATCCTGGCTTCGTTACTAGCTTCGTGTCAACCGCGAAGCTAGCGAACCTAAGCTAGTGTGCAGTCGGAGAGCGTGGTGAGAGTGCGTGCAATTTGTTAAAATGCCGAAATTAGCGGACGAAATTAATTTAAAATTCGTTCAATTGTACAGAGAAGAGGAATGTTTGTGGAATGCAAGTATTCCATCTTACAAGGACAAGCAAATGCGAGACTCGTCACTAGAAAAAATACGCGACATACTAAATAAAGATGGAATAGAAATGTCGATAAAAGAGATTAAAAATAAAATTAAAAATCTAAGAGCTACATATTGTCAAGAATTAACAAAGATAGAAAAATCTGAGAGATCTGGAGCAGGAACTGCAGAAGTCTATAAGCCAAAAATTATTTGGTTTGAGGAAATGCATAATTTCATAAAAAAGGTGCCAATGAAGAGAAAAACTTCGGTAAGTTATTTTAATATTATTTACTCTTTACAATTATTTATTTTAAAAGTACTTATTGAAATATTAATAATCGTCGGCATTTTTAATTTTTCTTGTAGTTTTGTCTGAATTAACGAATCATTCTTGCTTGCCATGGTACTGCTCCATTATTGTTGAAATATCTCTTAAATTTCTCCCTTTTTTCGATAGCTGACAGAGAAGAGTGGTTACTTCCCTGTCGACTGATACTGGGTAAACATAAATTTTCCATTCTCCATGAACCGGGAATAATGTTTCCCGCTTCAATGTCTTCTTGGTCGACATCACTACTAATGCAATAAGTGCTTTTTTGCTCTTTTCGTAACCAATTATGCAGAGCACATGATGCTAGTACAATTTTGTCTACTGTTTTTACGTCAACTGCGATTGGTCTTTGATAAACACGAAATCGGCTTGCCAATATGCCAAAGGCATTTCCTACAGTTCTTCTGGCTCTACTTAGCCGGTAGTTGTATACTTTTTCTTCATGTGTTAAATTGTCACCTGGGTACGGTTTCATAATATACGATTTTAATGGGAATGCAGCATCCGCCAAAATTACTCCGCCTTGTGGTATAAGGTTATTTTCTAGTTGATTATATATGGAGCAATTCCTAAAAACACTTCCATCAGATGCCATTCCACAGGCGCCGACGTCAATATAAATGAAATTATAATCGTAATCAACAATAGCCATAAGAACAATACTGAATGTTTTTTTGTAATTAAAAAACAAACTTCCACTGTTGCCAGGAGCTATGATTTGAACATGCTTCCCGTCGACGGCGCCATAACACGCTGGAAAGTTCCATTTCACTCTGAAACCATTTTCTATAGCTGCCCATTCTTCAGTTGTAGTTGGAATCTGTAACAATATTTTTAACAATTTTTTTATTTTCAGAACAATCAAGATTCTCCAAACAATAATAAAGATGACAACAGTGCAAGCAACAGTCAGTCATTAGAACCACCCGTAGCAGAAAATCTGTCAGAAAAGACAGTTGAAATGTCTCAACCTGCAAGCGAAATGTCGTCTATTCAAGATAAAACTTCTAAATTTATTTCCCCCGGAAGTAACATTCCGCAATTTAAGAAACGGAAGGTTTCGCAAGTGAGTTCATTGATAAATGAAATTAAGGTGATTAAGGAGGATTTAAACAGTTCACGAGAATTTCAGGAACCAGAGCTGGATGAACATGAGATATTTGCAAAATATGTAGCAAGTCAGTTGAAAAAGCTTTCACCCGGACAGGCCATTTTAGCTAGGGATCAGATCAACGCAACACTATCCCGCTGTCGGATGTATGATTTAAACTTCGGAAATACTACATTTTCGTACCAGTCACCTATCAATTCTTCAGACTCCAATATGTCAACCACATTTTCTTACAATAGTTCTGCAGCAAGTGCACTCTACACTAATCCACCATCACAACTACAACAGACTGAGCAACGTGATGAACCCATCATCCATCCGCCACCACAGCAAGAGTTGGAGCAAGATGAAGATCCCATCTATCAAGCATTTCAAAATGCTTGATACATTTCTCGCCATTTATGTAGCGTAAACGTACATTTTGTCGTCATTTATGATTTCTCATTTTGTAATTTAGAATTTAATCTCGCCATTTATGTAAGCGTAAAAGTACCTACTTTAATTTGAAATAAATAAAATTCTACATACCTGTATATCTTTCTTTAATGCCTTATAAATTTCACTGCAAACTTCTGGTATGAATCTAGATATAGTAGATCTTGAAACACGATACATGTGACTTAACTTCCTGTAATTGACACCAGATGATAGAAAATCTAGAGTTATTTCCAATTTTATTTTAGCCGGTATGGCTTCTCTCATATTAGTATTTAATTTTTGTATTTGTGGTCCCACTAGATTCAGTAAATTGTCAAAAATATTAGGTGTCATTCGCAAAATACTCTTGAATTCGCCGGAATCCTCAGATCGCAGTTCTTTTAAAAGTAATGCAGATGCTCCATGACTATGTCTTCTTAAGATCCAGGGTCTTGTCCAAGTACGCTTTTCTTCTAGCAGAGCTAATATTTCATCTAGCGCATGTTGACACAACTTCCGAATTAACTTTCTTAGTAGAATTGCTTTTCTCTTACGCACACTGTTCATTTTTACGTATACGTGTTATCAGGTTAAGCACAACTCACTACTGACTTGACTAGCTTGAAATTTCCTAGCTTCGTGTAGACAGCACTAGCTTGGTTGTAACCAAGCTAGTGCTGGCTAGTATCCAGGCTAGTAGGTAAGCTAGAAACCAAGCTAGTGACCCCTTACTAGCTTACTATCCTAGCTTCAAAATACTAGCGGGCTTTAATGATATAGTCATTAAAAGTGATGAAAAATCGATCTCGTAAATAGCAAAGGGTCACCAAAAAGTATGAAAAAAAATGTTTTACCTAAAAATGGAATCTACTTCACCATTCAAAATTGTAAAATAATTTGTTGAAGTCGGTACCATGCGCACAAAATTGTGATAATAAGTACTTTTGAACTATCTTGGTACCGACTTCAATAAGTTTCACAGTTTTGAGTGTCGAAGTCGGTTCAATTTTTAGGTAAATATTTTTTTTTTAATATCTTTATTCAATTGATTTCATTTACGTCACTGCGCAACAAGCAGTGTGTAGTTGTATTATAGTATAGGTCGTCTTAGTAGTTAGTAAATATTTCTAGTAACTACTTATTACCTTTGAATTTATGTCATAAATAAGTAAATAAAATATGTAAGTAATGATTCCTTTTGTTACAGATATGCGAGCCAGCTAAAAAAACATATTTGATAATATATTGTGTAACTACCTATTATTGGTGTTTTATTTTCGATTTTGTAATATCTATATTTGCATGGTGATGCTGATTTTTTTTTCCTGTTAAGAATAAATTTGTAAAGTTTAAGATAACATAGCAAAATAGTTATACGGGGACAGTTTGAGATGTTTTGGTGTATATGAATGAAAATGCAGAAACATCAGAAATAACTTTAGTTATTTACATAGTTTTCCTGTAATCTCAAACCGCTTTTTACAACACGAAATTATTTTTATAATATATTCTTCGAAAAGTAATATTCATCATGTAATACCAAACAAATTTTATTCCTAAAAACCATTACTCAGGCATAAGCGCCATAGATGCATAAATATTCAATTCAATATTCTTTTATTTCAGGCAAAATTATAGCCATAAGCATTAAAATATTAACAATTAAATCAATTTGTTACAAATGTCAGGCAAAAATAAAATAAAATCATTATGTCAATCAAATACAATTAATTAGAATACATATTGCACATATAATAATTAAAATAAATTTCAACTAAATTAATTAATCAAATAAAGAGGTCTCAAAAGTCAGGTCAAAAGATAATATGTAAATTAATGTTATTTATTAATGTGAATTTATAATTAAAGGATAATTTAATTCTCAACACGTCCAAAATAAGTATGTAGGTAAATAAGTCAAGTCAAGCATGGTCGGTCATATTTTAGTCATATTTTCTCGCAGGCATAGGTACTGCGAAATGTCTGTCGCAGCAATGTCGGAGAAAGGGGCAGTCTAGGCTAGCAGCGATCATCTTCAAGACGGTATTGGAGCTGGCCCGCACTCTGCGCACCAAGGAAGCGGCCCGCTTGCGCATGGTCGCGTGGAAGCACGCGGTGCGTGCCTCCGCGAACATACCTGAAGCGCTGCAGAATCGTGGCAGCCCCAATATCATTCTGAATGCATTATTATACAGGACGCGAAGGTCGCTGTAATTTCTCTTAGTGTAGTCAGCCCATAGGTTGCAAGTGTAGAGTGATGTACAGTAAGCTCTAAAAAGCGTAACTTTGACTCCTTGAGAACATCGCGCAAACCTACGGGCTATCATATTGGCTCTTATCGACAGCGCCCTCCGCTCCCTCTCAATATCCGCATTGTCTTTGAGGTCGGTTTGACTGTTTTGAGAGGCACACCATTGAGCCAAACCGGTGGCACAGTCTGGGGACGTTTTGAACCAGCCTCAAATAACATGGAAACACTTTCAGTGACGTTGTATTTTAAACCGTGACCACATGCGTATTCCTCACATATCCGCATCAGCGTCCTTAGGCCGCAGACCGACGCGCTCAGCAGCACCAAGTCATCTGCGTAACTCAAATTGTTGACACATACATCGTCGACATGGCAGCCGACTGCATGCTGGCTGCTGAGCGTGACCATTAGCTCGTTAACATATAAATTGAACAGGGTCGGAGATGTTAAACCTCCTTGCCTGACTTCGCATTCGAGCTGATACGGATCCGACATTGCACCCGCCCATCGTACACTGTTGAATTGGTGGTGTGCGTACCAGACATGGTTAGGCCTGCTGATAATGTTCTGCGTCGATTTACAAGAAAAAAAAAATTAATAAAAGAGGTCTATGTCTATTTTAAGCCTATCCAGCACACCGTTATTTGATTTTCGCATCTTTCAAACTTTCCGCTAGTAGAAGAATTGTGTTCCAGGCAACCAGAAATTCCAGGCAAAAACCTTTTCTGATGATTGGGCCTGAAATACCTATTTTTGATCATAAATTGTCATTCTAGTTTGTAACAATAAAATAAAAATATTTTGGATACTGTGTTGGTTAGTGCAAGTATATTTTGAATAAGTTATTTCACCTGTATTTGGACTAATTAAATTTCATTATTTCAAATACATTTCTTAAAACAAATTCATTTTAATGGCAAAAATTGCTTAACCGAATGCCACTGGTATTTGCCTTTTTGTTCGGTTGCAGGACTGTTTCGTAATTCGGCAGATTCGCTACTCGACAGATCGTTAATTGGGCAGATTCTTGCACTTCTCAGAACAATCCGCGAAGAAAATATAAAAATTACGAGGAGAGTTTACTCGAACTTGCTGTAGGTCTCGTAGAAAATAAAAATATCACATCATACGACGCCGAGAAACAATTCGGTATACCTCGCCGCACGATTTTAAATAAAGTAAAACAAAAACATATATAAAACTTGGACATCCTACTAAATTTCCACCATCTCTGATGAACAGCTGATATGGATTTATCTGCTTGCTGCAAAATTCCTACGCTTGATTCCTAGTGCAGAATATGAGTATCCTCTTATTTCCTTTGAAATCAGATCAATAGTACATGATTATGTAATCAAAAATGGACTCAGTAGTAATTTTTTCCACAAAATGGGTGTGCCAGAATTGGGTGAGAAACTTTTTGAGACGCAACAATTTTGCGAATGCCTGCCTGGCTAGCTAACGCCAAGCACCTAACGGTGTGTTCGGGCAGCTGTCCTTGAGAGCCAGTAATTCTAGGTTAGCCTTCGACCACATCATGACTTACCATCAGGTAAGATAGTAGTCAAAGGCTAACCTATCAAACATAAAAAAAAACGGATGAAGTGTTCCACAACTAATATAATAGAATCCCAAGCTAGTAAAAAGCGTTTAAGATCAAAAGACATATTTTGAAAATTCCTGGAAGAGCTAGAAAATATGCAGTAGTAATGAAAAAAAGCACCGCTGAATAAGAACAGGGAAAATCAAACATATAACAGTATTAACGCGCCCTGTTTATGATCACTGAAGCGGGCCTAACACGAGACCAATACGACCTTTTATCCCTGCTATTCAATATTGCGAACCTTAAATAAAGAAATAATTGATTAAAACTAACGTAAGTTTGACACATATTAAATGACATTTTTAGCCGATCTAAGGCCTATCCGCACACAACAGTGCCGGCACAGTGCCGACACGTGCCGATCAGTTACGTATCGATCAGTGTCAGTGAAATATGATATTGTTGCATACATTTTGTACGACACCATCCGTACTCATCAGTGACAGTGACGTTCAGTGATGTCAGTGCTGCGCCGACATTCGCCGTGATCCGACGTGAATTTGTAGCGGACAATATTTTGCCTGAGACGGTCGCAGTGTTTCAAGATGGACGACGAAAAGTTGATTGAATTGGTCCGTGTACACCCTGCAATTTATGACCTTTCACATAGAAAATACATGGACAATAATTTTACAGCAACAATATGGAATAATATTGGGCTAGAATTGGGCGTAAGCGGTATGTATCTACCTATTTTATTTACGTAGCTAGATACTGGTTTTTGTTTTTGAATATAGTTAGAAAGTTATTTACATGTAACTGGACTGGAAAATAAAAGAAAACCATACTAATATTATAAATGCTAAAGTAAACTGTCTGTCTATTTACAAAAAATAAAATGAATCAAATAAACAGGTCCTACTAGGCAGGTAGGTACGAAGTATTAATTTATTTATATTCTCGTCTCTTGACCATCTAGCCATCCTGATTCAGAATTTAAGTAGTTTTTAAATAATTCTCTGGTCATGAAAGCTTCGTTTGTGGCATTTCCACCCTGTAAAGGGAGATGGCGAAGTATATCTCCACTTTCATTTGCCTCTTGTACATTTCTTGTTTCATGAGAATATGTATCATTGACATGTTTCTTTATAAAATTATGTAGGATTAATGTTGATAGTATCATATGGTCTACATTTTCTGGTTTAGCTTGAATTGGTCTAAAATATATCCGAAATTTTTGAGCCAGTAACCCAAAGGCATTCTCTACGACTCTTCTGCCTCGCGATAAACGATAATTAAATATCTTTTTAGATACATCCAAATTTCGTCCTGGATAGGGTCGCATCAAGTAGGGTTTTAATGGGAATGCCTCATCAGCGAGAATTACATAGTGAGTTGGTGTATCTGTGCCTGGTAATGGTGCATCTGGTGGTACAGATAAAGTACCTCGTTCTAATGCCTTGCCTAAATTGCTATTTGCAAATATGCCACCATCGCTGTTCTTACCATATGAACCCACACTGACAGCAATAAAATTGTAACGAGCATCTACAAGTGCTAACAAGACGATTGAAAAGGTTTTCTTGTAGTTAAAGAACATGGAGCCGCTATTGGCAGGAGCCTGTATTGTAACGTGTTTTCCATCTAATGCTCCCAAACAATTAGGAAAATTCTAGTTAGTATAAAAGTCATTAGCGATGGATAGCCACATCTCTGTTGTTGGTCTTGGTAACATTCCTTCCATCAAAGTCTCCACTATTGTTTTGCAGGTTTCATTAACAATTTCATGTACTGTGGTGTGTCCTAAACGGAAACTGAATGATCTTGTTTGAAATGAGTCTCCTGTAGCCAAAAATCTGAAATAAAAGAAATACATAGATCTGGGTTAATTAATAAAGAAATATAATTTATAGGATATTTTTTTATTAGAATACATTGGTATTTTAATGAAATAAACGTGTTTTTGTTTCAGGTCTAATATGTAAATCAAGATGGTCGAACATAAAGGACAACTTTAGAAAGAATATTCAAAAAAATGTTACTAAAAGTGGTCAAGGTCGCAAGTCAACAAAGCCATATAAATATCATGAGCAACTAAGTTTTTTGGTAAAATTTTTTGACGACAGAAATAACATTGAAAATGTCAATGATGAAGACGTTACAACACAAAACGATGAATCTAATATTCCAGAATCCTCACTGCCGACTCGAGCAATATCGCCCGCTTCTGAATCCTATCCTATTGATTCGCTAACATATTCGCCGACTCCATCACCAGCTTCTCAACATTCTCATACTTCGTTAACGAATCAATATGGGTCATCATTATCATCAAGAAGTCGTGGATCCAGAGGACGCAAAGAGAATAATAAAGATGGTGTAAGAACAGCTTCATCAGAAGTTATGGATTATTTGATTCGCCAAAATGAGCATCCGGTTGACATATTTTTGGCATCTCTTGCTCCGACATTAAAAGAGTTGCACCCTTGTGATTTATTTGATGCTAAATCAGAAATGTTTGCGATAGTTCAAAAGTACGAATCAAAACTATTGAGAAACAAATTTCCAAGGCGTGCGTATGAATCAAGCACAATTACAAGCCAAAATAGGTCTAATGTGACAAACTTGGAAACAATTGTGGTAGAAGATCATGGAAGCGCCATTACGAGCCAAGACAGGTCTAATGCGATTAACTTTGATACTGTTGTGGTGGAAGATCGTGGAAGCGCCATTACGAGCCAAGGCAGGTCTAATGCGATTAATTATGAAACTGTTGTGGTGGAAGATCGTGGAAGCACCATTACGAGCCAAGACAAATCTAATTCGATTAACTATGAAACTGTTGTTATGGACAATAATTTAGATAACCGTATTGTACTCGTCAAAGATTCCAACAATAAATACACAATTAAGGGATTCTACAATTCTTTCAAGCAAATATAAACCTAAGTTAATATAAAATAATTTGATTATAATTTGTTGTTTTATTGACACATACCTCAAACAGACTGCTAGACGTTTCCTTGGTGGTATAGCTTTTCACCAATGAGTATCTTGTTTTCTTAACTTTTCAGTAAGTTTAGATAAAAGTATGTCGAAACAATGTTTTGACATCCTGAAATACTCAAAAAACTTTGATTCATCATCTATCAGATGTTTATATAGGGTGGCGAACTCTCCTTCTTCAC
This sequence comes from Plagodis pulveraria, assembly GCA_963890685.1. Classification (NCBI taxonomy): domain Eukaryota; kingdom Metazoa; phylum Arthropoda; class Insecta; order Lepidoptera; family Geometridae; genus Plagodis; species Plagodis pulveraria. Next base: position 14,588,424 of record OY982971.1, on the reverse strand, counting down.
TTTTCTTCCACGCGTTATGAACCCATTTCCTTCTTCTCACATAAATTTCTTCGTCTTCATAATATTAAAGCAATCGCTGCTAACTGTGATCTTGAATATCGAGGCATTTTACGAGGACGTCAAACTGCTGCAAGATACTAAAATCACTGTACGCATCGCGTCGGTACTGACATGTATGAATAGCACGTCACGGAACGGTACGGTACGGAACTGTCGGTCACGTGTCGGCACTGTTGTGTGCGGATAGGCCTTTAAACTTACGGTTTTTTACGTCGAGAAGGCGTCTCGACCGGTTTCGCGACTTTCAGAGTCGCTTCATCACGGAGTGCGTGCGCTTACGTTAGCGCCCGCGCATGCACTGGTGGTGACGCCGGCGGCGGCGGTGGAGCGAGCCGCGCGCGCTGCCGCCCTCCTTGCGCGCTCTGACGTCACCGGCGGCGCCGGCGCAGGTGCATCGTTGTTTTCTTCATCACTGTCGTTCCATACTACCAGACTTGTGCACGCCGCACTGACTGTATCTTGCGGCAAGCTGACGGGTGCATTATTCCAAGTGGCAGTGTTAAGAACTGGTTTCCACGCTGGTGGCAAATTCCATCCCCGGTCGCGGTTAAAATTTGGATGACGGTCAATTTCTATGGCTTCCCGTATTTTTCGCGGTATGAGAAACCTTTCCTTTGCTAATACGGAAACTTTATCGAATCTCAAGAAATGGCTCGCCTCTTGAGCATGTTCCGCCACCGCGGATCTACCTGTGTCCACGTTCTTAACACGTTAGCCGCCAGAAGAGAAAAATGAAAAATTAATTTTTTTGAACTTGTTGCCCAAAGATGCACCTTGGCTAGACATGCAAGGATATATTACTTAGAGTTCTGTAAGTAGAAGGGTTCCGTAGAAAAAAAATAAAAACCCTTTGAGGACACTGGTGACCTACGTGGCGCTGTAATGTCACAAAATTAAAAACCGTTACTAAGGCGCCGGTGAGGTCACACCTCCGGTCACCCGCACCCCTCAGTCGGTGGCCAACGTTTAGACTTGTAGGACGCGTCAGTTTTTTTCGTGCCGGAATACTTTTTTCGTGCGTGTCGTCAGTTCATTGTGTTTGGATAGTGACAATAATGAATTATGGCTTTGCCGGACTTAAGTTTTGACTTAGATGATATTTCGCAAGAAGATTTACGGGATATCGATTTATTGGAAGCAAGTATCTTTGAAGAGATCATTGATCAATCTTCGACGACAAATCCGTTGAATGATTTACGTGAAAAAGACAACACGGAAAATAGTGAAGATGAGGTTATCAGGCCACCGCTCAAGCGCAGACGTAGGCGACTTCATGTTATAGCAAGCGACTCTGAGAGCGAAACGAACTCAGTCGATGAAGCAGTAGCCGATGTTTTAGCCAACATAACTTCAACAAGTACGTCACAAAAATGGTCGAAGCCACGAGGGCATCAGCCCTCAGTGGTAGCTTTCACAGAACCAACTGGTAAGTAATATTTTTTTACTAGCGAACGCCTGCGGCAGCTCTAAATTCACTCGTGCAATAAAAAACGTGCATTTTTGACTTCATTTTATCCCACTTTATTTACTAAAAACTACAGAAAGTTTTATCCTGTAGATGGCATTCATGCAGTGATTTTACTTTTCAGGTTTAAAGCAACCGTATGCCAAGAAACTGCAAAATGCGCAACCGGAAGACTATTTTAAATTGATGGTCCAAGATGAAGTATTTCAATACATAGCTGATCAAACCAATTTGTTCGCACAACAAAGTGAAGCACTTGCACTTCAAGGACTTGCAAGGCCTCGAAAGCCTCGATCTCGTACAAACGACTGGAAACCAACTACATGTGACGAGATCAAGAAACTGTTTGGATTAGTCCTTTACATGGGCCTTGTGAGGCTGCCTAAAATATCCCTATATTGGAGTACAGACAAGATCTTTGGTCAAACTTTTCCTGCCACTGTCATGAGCCGCAATAGGTTCGAGTTACTATTGAGGTATTTGCACTTTTCTGACAATGACACGGCCGATAAAAAAGACAGAATTAACAAAATACGGCCACTGATAGATATTTTCAATGAAAATTGTAAAATAAAAACAGCTATGGTCCTAAAGAAGACGTCTGCATTGACGAAAGTCAGGTGCCGTTCAGAGGCCGCGTCATATTCCGGCAGTACAATAAGAGTAAGAGGCATAAGTATGGCTTGAAGTTATTCAAGTTGTGCACTATACCAGGGTACACGTGTAAGCTCCAACTGTACGCGGGGAAAAATCATGAATTGGAGAACACAACTCCGTTAAAAGTTGTAATGTCTCTGTGTGACCACATACTTAACTTAGGTCACACAGTAGCAACAGATAATTGGTATACTAGTCTTGACCTGGCTAATGAACTAATCAGCAAAGATTACTCACCTTGTTGGCACCCTTAGAAAGAATAGGAAAGGTTTGCCAAAGAATGTTGTGGAGGCCAAACTGGGAAAAGGGGAATCAATTGCCATGGAGAACGAGCGTGGAATATGTGTGTTGAAGTGGAAGGACAAACGAGATGTTTTGATGCTTTCCACCAAACATTCAAAGGGATCATCAACAATCCGTAAAAAGGGTAAGATTATCAAAAAACCGAGGATGATTTTAGCTTATAACAAAGCAAAAGGAGCCGTTGACATGAGCGACCAAATGACGGCATATTCTTCGCCATTACGCAAAACCATAAAGTGGTATAGGAAACTGGCATTTGAACTCATTCTGAACACCGCGATGGTAAATGCATGGGTTATGTACACAGAAAACACTAAAAACAAACTTAGCATTGTTGAGTTTAGACGTCAGCTAGTCGACTATCTTACCAATCCAGGGAGCGTTCACAACGAAGAAGCAACAACGGAAAGACCAAAAAGAAAGAAGCACACATTGTCGAAAAAAGAAGGGCCAGTAAGGAAGACAAGACGTTATTGTGTGGAATGTTACAAAGACGCTGCTAAGACGTACGGTTCAAGAGAGGCCAAAAATAAATCAAAAAAAGTAGCAACGTATTGCAAAATGTGCCCAAGTGAACCGTTTTATTGCCTTCCTTGTTTTAATAAAATTCATGTTACAAAATAAGAGATAATAAGTGTTACAATATTAGTCCTTAAGGCCTTTGAGCATGTGTGGCCACTGAAAACAAAAGACGCCTATTTTGCCCATTGGTATTTGTCTTAGAGTATTTCGTTTATTGATTTAGTGTACATTTTTTTAAAGATTTTTGTGTTAAGCTTTCCTTATTATATTCTTGATCACAATAAAATGTCTTTTTTTAATTCCTTACACTTTCTAATTTGCATCGTTCGAGTGAACTTAAAATTTTCCCATACTAAATTCCTATACTTATCTGACAACCATTAGTATTTTTTTTTCAAAAATCTACATTATTATTCGTCTACACTATAATAAGAGGTATCTACCCTCAAAAAATGGTGTCTCTACCTCCAGCCATTTGGACTCTACGCGTATGCCAGCAGTCAATGAAAGAAAAAGTCATGAATATTCTTCTATGTTCAGAAAAATCTTACAATTTCATAGAGGGTCAAAAACCAAGCTGTATCCGTTATATTACAGCGCCGCTCCGGTCACTTCCCATTGATAAATGCAAGCTAGAAATGTCCTACGGCCCAAAAAAAAATTTTAAAAACAGGTCTGCCTTGAGGTCACGTGTGACCTACGTGGCGCCTTAATCTAGGTTAGGCGTAGGTCACCGGTGACCTACATGGCGGCTAACGTGTTAACACTTCGTATATGCTCTGTTATTCTCGTCGCAATGTTGCGTCGAGTTTCGCCTATGTAGCTTTTGCCGCAATCACAGGGGATTTTATATACACCTGGTACGTTGAATGGTTCCTTGTCTTTCGGTGACTTTAGCAAGTGCCGCAATTGACCGGGCGGGCGATATAATGTCCTTATGTTGTACTTCCGTTGCAAAAAGCCACCAATTTTATCAGTGACACCTTTTACAAACGGTAAGTAAATTGGAACACGGTCAACTCTACAGGCCTTTCTGCGTTCTGTACCAAAGGCCCAACGCGTGCATTGTCGCCATTTGTATCCGTTCTGCTCAAGAACCTGTCTCACATGATTCATCTCAGCGTTTACGTACTGAGGGTCACATAAACTAAGCGCTCGGTTTATCAGAGTTTTCGGCACGGACATCAATTGAGATGGATGGTGATGAGAGTCTGCCCTCAGGTAGCGGTCCGTGTGTGTGGGTTTCCGGTAAACCGAATGGGTTAGGGAACCATCATTTTCACGTTATACTCGCACATCTCACTCTCTTCATAATCATCACTCTCTTAAATAACGAGTGCTATCCTGAAATCTCACTCTCTTAAATAACGAGTGCTATCCTGAAATCCAACAGGTAATTGAAACGCGCGCTGAAGTAAAGGTTCAACATCTCATATATCACACGACACAACGACTGATTTTACATCTCGGTGCAGCAGCAACAACTAACTGAATTAGAAAACAATCTTTTGGTATAAAAAAGCAAATGGGGCTGCGATGGATCTGAACAGATGCAGTACAAAATGAAATTTGTAATTGAAGCCGATTCTGACGCAAACATTTTCCAAATTTCCATAGTACCGCTTCAGTTGGTTTACACACCGGAAATTACAGTGTAAAAATAGTGTGGCAAAACCCTACTCCTTCTTCACCCCGGTATTGTCGGCCAATAAGAATGCGATTTGTAAAAGAAAGCACAGATGTTACAAACGAAGAAATTGATTATATTCAATCTCAAATAACAGCGCTTACTAAAACCGAAGTCAACGGGTTTTCCATGAAGCATAAAATGGTTCTCACTCTGGTCGATAGAAAAGTATGCATTGCTGCAAATACAAAATCCACCATGAGATGCTATTTATGTGGCGCCACGTCATCACAGTTTAATGATTTGGAGAAGGTTGTAAAAAGTTTTTTGTATAAAAGATAACATGAAATTTGGCTTATCTTTGTTATATGCTCGCATAAGATTTTTCGAGTGCATTTTACATGTGGCCTATAGATTGCCCGTGAAAAATTTTTATGTTCGCCTTACAGACGAGGAAAAGCAACTAGTGGAGAATAAAAAAAAATGAAATTCAAGATAAGTTCCGGGAGCAACTTGGCCTGTTGGTAGATATACCAAAAGCAAATTTTGGAAATACCAATGACGGAAACACCAGTAAGACGCTTATTTGAGAACTATGAAATATCGGCGGAAATTACTGGGATAGAACCTTTATTTATTATCATAATTTAATTTATCGATTGAAAGTGATTTTGGACACTGTGCTGTAGTCTCAAAATAAATGTGGAGGCGTTTGAAAGATATTGCCAAGAAACAGCTAAGTTATACGTTTCCTTGTATAACTTTTACCCAATGTCTCCGACACTACATAAAGTATTGCGACATGGGGCTGAAGTGATAGCGGAAGCTATTATTCCTAATGGACAATTGTCCGAAGAAGCAGCAGAAGCCCACAATAAACATATAAGAATGTTCTGGATCAATTACGAGGGTGCGTTTTTAACTTCGCGGAATGAGAGGGTTGTAGGGTTATAAGGCTCATTAGCATCGTAACGTGTGTGACTCATAATTAGTATAAATACGAAGTTTCATTGTTATTAGACAATTAATCTTTGAGCTATCGTCAACCAAGCAACATAATCGGGAGTGAAAAGTTAAATATGGAAAAAATCGAATATCGTGCCGTTATAAAGTTCCTTACCAAACAAGGAAAATCGGTTGCGACCATAATGAATGAGATTTTATTGGTGTACGGCAACTCTTGACCAGGAAAAACCATGGTGTACAAGTAGCACAGTTTATTTATACAAGGTAGGGAATTTCTTGAAGTCGATCCGATGCCGGGCAGGAGCATAGAGGTGACCACGCCAGAACTTATCCAAAAAGTTGAAAAAATGTACTCGACGATGCTCGACTAAAAAAGAAACTACTCGCAGAAATGGTTGGAGTATCCGATACAACCATTTTTTTAATCCTGCACGATCATCTTGGCATGACTAAGGTCAGTGCAAGATGGGTGCCGAGAATGCTCACGTCGCCGCAAAAAGAGTGTTCACGTGCATTTTTAGAGCTCTGTAATGAAGACAAGGATGGTGTATTAAGTCAAATTGTTACTGGAGACGAAACTTGGGTTCATCATTATGAACCTGAATCGAAATAAGACTCCATGCAGTGGCATAAAAAGGGCACAGCACCTTCCAAGAAATTTAAGGTGTCTCAATGGATGGAAAACTCATGGCAACGATCTTTTGGGACTCGTAAGGAATATTATTGATCGATTATAAAGAAAAAGGTGTTTCTATAACCGAAGAATACTACTCTTCAATATTAGAGCGACTAAAAGAAGCCATTAAAAAAAATAAGGGGGAAAATTGACAAAAGGTGTGCTGCTTTTGCACGACAACGCGCCCGTCCACAAGAGCCGCGTGGCGTTGGCTGCCTTGCTTAAGGTGGGCTTCGATATTTTAAATCACCCACCCTACAGCCCAGACCTGGCCACGAGTGATTATTATCTCTTTCCAAAAATAAAAAAGAGACAATAAAAAAACGACCGATAATGAAGTCAAGTAGGCAGTTTCGGTGTATTTTGAAGATAAAAAAATCATTTTTATGAGGGTATAAACAAATTTATTGAAAGATCTAAAGGGGTATCCGTCTTGCAGGTGAATATAACGGAAAAAAAAATTTGTTTTTTTTTATTTCCACTCCTTATATATAAAAACTCTCCCTCGTATGCTCGAAAGTTTTCCCGAGTAGCTTGCAATGAAGACGTGTTATATAGGCTCCTCTTAACATCCGACCCTGTCGTGGTAGGCATGAGGAAGAGTAAAAATAAAAAAAGACTGCCACTTTCGGCCGATGTGCAAAATTTGATACAAGAAAATGATATAAATAAATGAAATGAAATTTATTTACATGTGGTCCTAGGTTACAGTGTTAGGTGTTACTATATACAAATAGTCTCGCTAGGGCCCGCTTTACGCATACAAGTATTACCTATGCATATTGTCAAAATAGTCACAAACATTAGGAAATTAACGTATTTTTCTCATCTAAGAATTCATTAATTGTATAGTAGGCCTTGAAAACCAGGAAGCAAAGTAACTTTTTTTTTGAAAATTCTTATTTTATTTACATCACGTATAACGTTCGGAATTTTATTATAGACAATTGGAGCCATACAGAACAAACACACTTTTATTTAGTAGTAACGTATTTGAGGCAAAGTGTCGTAGATCCTTTCCTCGTCTACCTTGAAAGTCATATTTAGTAAAAAAGTGTAAGTTTTGTCGGACAAACAGAGCAGTTTCGTAAATATATAGAGACGGAATAATATTAGTATGTTAGGTCTGATGAAGTGAGTTTTACAAGAGTCTGTTTGAGCTAGGTTGCAAATAGCACGAATGCACTTCTTTTGTGCGTTAAATACATCCAGCTTGTTTGTAGAATTACCCCAAAATAAACAACTTGAAACGGTTTAAATCGCGTATATTTATCATAATTTTTGCCCGACGCGACGTTTCAAACCCTTTGCAGTGATCGTAGTCACGGGTGACTAATTGGTTTTATATGTCACTTGAGTTATTAGGAAATTATTTTGTACTACCGTCAGAAATTTTATTTTAGTCGTAACGTTCCCTATTCACCCAGTATTCGCTCACAGTGTCCAGAGGTCTTGAAGATTTGTGGCGGCCAGGGCATTTAATTAATTTGATAACAGGATCCTAAGCAGGTGGTATTTGGCAAACATCATCTCTATTAAATTTGGATACTTTTTGGTTTCAATAGCATCGTGTCACATTCTTGGCATAAACCGGGTCTCTCTGGCGAGGATTTGTAGATTTTTAAAGAATAAGGCATTGATCGAGAAAAGGCATGAAGAATTTAATGCTTCGATTTCAATTTCCCCTGCAACATAGGTTAATGTGGGAAAATATGAAGAAAAAAAAACAGCGCGTAAACGTTCCTCTAGCATAAGGATAAATCAATATAATGTAATTGTTACTTATTATTTCTTCACATTCAAGATTCAAGTCAATCCTTTGAAAACAAACACCTAGGTAGGTACTTATGATAGATAATAACCATATGTCAAGATTGTCATTTATGGTATACGCCTCATATTCTGTGTTCTGATTAAGTAAATTTTTAGTATTATAATGTCAAATTTAAATTGTTATTCCGACAATGCTAGTTAGCAATCAAACTCCATCACCATGAGCAATTTAATCTCGAAGCAAGTGCATGGGATAGTATTATTACTAGAAAATTTCTCCATTGATCACCCCTAAATAATATCATTAAAATTCCTTTGACTTATACGTTTCATAGAAGCATAACAATGCCTAAAGCAAAACTACATGGGGAATAATAATAGATCAACCATATTTAATTACGAGTATCAAACATTTTATTTGCAGACTGGTGGAGGTAAACCAGATTACATCCAACCTGATGAGGCCTTAGACCGAGCGGCTTCTGTCTTAGGAACCACTTGTGAGAGTTATAGTGTAACATTTGGTGGTGATGCCGAAAATGGAAATGAAGAAAGTTCACCAGAGATTGAGCCGGTTGCCAGCTGGCCAAGTAACAATGGAAGCGGTATTGATGGTGATGAAAATGATAGGATTTGTGAAAATATGTTAATTGGAAAAACATCCACCACGCCAACACATATTTTTGATGATTTTATTGCAATTTCTGGTGAAATAATCGAAAAATTGTTTTTTTTTCAATCCTTGTTGAAGAAACTACTGATGTTCCACGACAAGAACAGATGTCCATTTGTCTAAGATATGCCGAGCCAAAGGATAATGGGTTTGCCTTGCGTGAAGATTTTTTTACTTTTGTAACAGTTGATACAAAAAGAAGACATTTAGCTAATGCAATTTTATTTGAATTAATATCTTTGGGAGGAGATAGCGAATATTTAGTCGGACAACGATAAGATGAGCTTCTTCGATGAAAGGTTTAAAGGTGTGCAGGCAATACTTCGTGAGTCACTTTCAGAAGCCTTACACGTTCATTGCAGCTCACATTCATTGAATTTAGCTCTGGATCTTTCTTGCCAGGTTCAGACTATTCGAAATACTATTGGAAATATAAAATTGGTAGGAAATTTCATCAAATCCTCGGCAAAACATTAGACAACTTAAGCAGTGACATGGATTCTGAAACATCGTCACAGACTAATTCTTTTCTGAGATCAGTAATTTCAAGTGATTTTGTTATAAGCTGCTTAGGCATTATGTTCCCTTACACACTGACACTATGCAAAATACTTTAATCTCCCCTATGCGATTTGGCAGCAGCTTTACAACATGTCGATTTAATTATAAAGACTATTGAAGATGTTCGCCAAAATATTAATTCAAAATTTGCTAAACTGTCAAGAATGCACAGTATTTGTTCAGTACTGTTACGATGAAATGAAAATTCCGCGAATAACGTCACGCCAAGAGCATAGGGCAAACTACGATTCTAAAATCATTAGGCCACATTATCATCTCTAAATATAATTCCGTCTGTGTGTTGCAAAGAACAAATTTATCAAAATTATCAAGAAAACTACTTTGAGATCTAAAAAATATATTTGGAATGGGACTTTGTAAAAGCTGAATTGGCGACCTTGATGACATGTGGTGGATAAAATGGGTGGAAGAATCTGAATTAGATCGACTAACATGTGCTATTGAAGCTCTCGGTTTAATGTCAATCCACCGCAGAATTGACATCGACACCGAGGAGGTGATTGATTTGTCCGCTGCAAAGAAAGCTAGAAGACTAAATTTAATTTTGTAATAAGGTGTTAATATACCTGTAATGGTTTTCTAATAAATATATATATATGTAACACCATGTTATTTCTTTTATTAAAACGGTTTTATGTTGTTCTACTGTTCCACCAAATTAAACCCCTGGTATGGACGACCCACCACAGTTGTTGAGATTGCGTGCAGCTTCGCTTAATTTTAAAATTAAGTAAGATGGAGCCACTTTTCATTTTACACATGACTCATTAGCTGCTCCTCACGATTTATTCATTGGAAGAGTGATAAGTCACCGAGGAGACATCAACTGGCCACCGAGGAGCCCTGATTTAGCGCCTGCTGTTTTTTTCCTATGGAGCTACCTAAAAAGTAAAGTTTACAATTTATTGCCACCCAACCTGAATGTTTTAAAGCAAAGAATCACTGAAGAAATGAACTCTATTCCAAGAGCTCCAGCGAGTGATTGAGAATTTTAGCTCCAGGTTAAATGAACTGTTAAATGATAAAATGTGTGAACACGTGAATGGTGCGCATTTGCAAACGGTTGTTTTTCATAAATAAACTTCACGAACTGCTCTTTAATTGAACAATAAATAAAAGTAGTTTTAATTGATATTGTTATTTTTTAGTTAACATCTAAAAACGAAAAACATTCTAAGACACCCTTTATGAAATAATAAAGTTTAAAGTAGAAAATGTTTGTAAGAATTTGTACTGGGTTGAAAAGAAAATATATATTGACGAACACGTAAACAGTTTACAAAGAGACAGGAAAAACTATGATGTTTCTAGAAGTACGCAATCTTTAGTCTATTATTGTATTATACCAGGAGTAGAGGTTAGGAGGAGGAGGTAGATCACGACACTATGTTTAGAGTTTGTGAAACAATTGTCCTAAACACCTTGAACATAAGTAGAATGCCAGTGCTGGGCTGGAAAAACCAACTCAAAAATAACTGTATGGAACAGCGAATTGCAACATCAAATGTTCCTGGTGAAAATGAAAAGCAATCTAATCTCAGTACATTCTTTGATGACCGACCAGTTATGGAATCTCATTACTTACTGTCTCGCATCCACTTCAAGGGATCTCTTGCCTGAATGGCAATCTAGGAAGGCTCTCTATGACTTTTTTTGCAGCTGATTGGTGCACACAATGAAGAACCGGTTCTTCGAAGCAGGGATTTTGAATGTCAATTATTTGAAAATAATACCAATTACCTATCTTGAAGAAAGATGAAGCCAGGAATGAAAAAAATAAAGATGAAACGACACAATACAGAAACATGAGTTTGCTTCCGTTAGGACCGATTTCTTAGAAACGCACATTATATGTCGGATTAATGTGCGTCGGAATATATACTCTGATGGCTGTGGCTATCAAAATCGGAATGCAGTATTCTTTAAAGCATTACTTAATTTCGCGTTTAAAAATAATGTGTGGGTGATAATAGACATACCCAAATGTAGGTAGATTCGATGCCTTCAGCCATTGAAAAGAAACCTGAAAAATAAGGTTTTAATTGTTTCCAGCCGACTATCTGAACATTATTAAAAACGCTCGTAAAAAGCCCTATACTGTTAAGTACTTAGAACCCAGTTATTCCAAAAACATTGATAGTATTCAAGCCTACAAAAGCATCCGACTGGGGAGATCATTCGGAGACTTAAAAGTTAACTATATTCGTGGGCTACGATATAGTTTCGCCAGGGCTATATTTTATAAGCTACGCTTTTTTACTGTAGCTTTCCTGATAATAGTGAGTTTCACCTTGTCTGACGTTTTTATACCCATCATACTTCTCTAGAGACTTCGCTGGGATGTTTGTACTAGCAAAATTTTAAACCCTAAAATAAATTTTAGGGCTGACCATTGAACTTAGCACCCATTTCTCTCGTTTTGAATGTAAAAATAAAGTTACAGCTTGGCTATCTGAACGTAACTATCTGGATACGGAAAACATTATAATATCAATTATTTGAAATGTAAGAGGTTTCTATGAATTATATTTATTTATATATGAATTGCTATAAATAAGAGTATTTAAATTAGTATATACATATTATGTATCATTAAAATAACAACAAAAATAATATAGTGACATATTATCAATGAAAAGATACAGCACACCTACCTACATAACACTATTCAACAAAATATTGGTAATTATTGTTTCAACCTTATTAATTACTGTGTATGTACGGACCAACATTGAGTTTTGTTTTATGCACAGATATGGGAAGAAAAAATAGCTACCCCGATACAGGGAATCCTAGTGGAGTAGCTATTTGTACATCATAAGCAATATTGTAAAGTATTTTTCTGGTACAATAAACTATTATTATTATTATTATTTAGATCTCACTTTTTTATTGTTGAAGTCATCAAGCGAGACATATATCATAATATTGAACTTGGGTCTCATTACACATTTACGTTTTTGGTGGGATTGTAACTTAGACGATGCAGAAAAACCAATATTTACACAGAAAAAGATGTACCGTGAAATCCTCCAACTTTGGACTCTAAGGGTAACATTGGACGGAAAAAAAATTAACTAAATTAGCTCGTACCACTGAAATGATATAAGTTACGCACATTTTTAAAACAGTGATAGATAATAAATCATATTTCTGGCAACACTAATTGCCAGTTTGTTTGCTTATGTCATTCAGTTGTCGGTCAGCCAAAGTGACACTATTGAAGCGTGGACCAATTTTTACTTTTGATTTTTTTATTGACTGCCTGTTATAATGAACCTTGGGTAAGTAGTTTCTGAATATGTTAAAGAATCAAAGTCAAAGTCAAAATCATTTATTCAATTTAGGCGTCTACGACGCTCTTATGAAGGTCAATTACAAATTTTAGTATTGAAATGTTCTACATTGTACTGCCACGTTCAGCAAATAAATTGTATAGAGCCGAATGATGTCAGGTGAATGTTTTGATATGCATTAAAACTTACGATTGATGTTTTTTGTTTGAGAAATGTGAGCGACCAATGTTACAAACAGTTTTCTTTACCTGGGGTGTAAACATTGGCCGCTGTCAATTATGCATGAGGGCTGCCACCTGCTAGCAAATTTATACTATTGAGATTTTAGCTCTTTAAAGTTCGGTATCTTTAATTAACTTTATATTAAAAAACAAAAAAGTGATATATAGCTAAGTGCTTAAATAACTAAAAATCAATTCAAAGTGCAATAAGTTGGTTCGATACTATGCATTTAGAAGTTTTTTTGTTGATTTTACCCTTCCACTACATTTTGTCAACGTGAAACTTGCAACTGCACAATTAATATAATTTTTATGATATAATAATATTTTTTTTATGCTAAATAGGTTAGCCTTTTATCACTATCTCACCTGATGGTAAGTGATGATGTGGTCGAAGATTTTGTTCAGGCTAACCTTGTAAATAGACCTAGTCTATATTTAATATAGAACTAACTAAACTCGAGAGCAATGAATCCGGGTCACTTAAAGAATGTTAAAAATCTCGGAAACTAAAAATGATAGGTTAATGCAATAAATTGTATTTAATAGACAATGTAATACTCCTTAAATGAAAGTAAAAAAAATATGAGTCACCATACATTTTATTAACACAAAATTACATAAAGAAAAAAACTGCTGATCTCTCCTTAAAACAAAAATAGGAAACATGAAATTTTTGAACTTTATTACGATTTTCTTGAATTTTAATACTTCGTATTGCCTCCTCGTGCTTCCATTACTGCGTTTACGCGGTTTGGCATGCTGTACACCAAGTTCCTTATACGATTTTGGGGAATATTCTCCCATTCCTCTGTGAGAGCAATTTTGAGCTCACGAAGCGTGATTGGGGGAGGGTTTCGTTGTTTTACGCATCTGCCTAGCTCGTCCCAAGCATGCTCGATCGGGTTGATATCCGGGCTGCGCGCTGGCCACTCCATACGAGTAATGTTCATCTCTTGAAGGTAGTCATTCACAATCCTACCTGTATGAGGTCGGGCATTGTCATGCATAAATATAGCATCCTCACCTAAATTGACCATAAATGGACCAACGTGATCATTGAGGATTTCTTCCACATATCTTACGCTAGTTAAAGAGCCGTTTTCTATGATCACCAGCTCTGTGCGACTTTCAGAAGAAATTCCGGCCCACACAAGTACAGACCCACCACCGTAGGCTACTTTTTCTTCGATGCATGCTTGCTTGAATCTTTCCCCTGGTCTTCGATACACTCTGTGTCTTCCATCGTGCTTGTAGAGCATAAATTTTGATTCGTCGGAGAACATAACTTTTGACCAATCTTCAATACTCCAATTTACGTGGCTCTGGGCATATCTTAGTCTCGAAATACGATGCCCACGCTCCAGTTTAGGGCCGTTTGCAGGTCTAAGGGGTTTTAAGTTAGATTCAGCAAGCCGACGTCTTACTGTCCATGCACTTGGGTTACTTCCTCCGAGGCGTCGAAACTGATTGGTGAGTTCAGTTCCTGTGAGAAAGCGATTTCGAAGCATGGTGTTCACCAAGTATCGGTCTTCTCGTGCTGTGGTACACCTGGTTCTGCCCGTTCCTGGTCTGCGTAGGTTAGAACCAGTTTCTTCGTAACGTCGGAGAACTCTTTGTACTGTTGACAGCGACACACCGACAGTCCTGGCTGTATCGCGCTGACTCCGGCCGGTTTCCAGCATTGTAAGTATTCTGGTGCATTCTTCAGGCGTAAGCGACATAATTTCAGCTTGAATAATGAATATAGAGCACTATCAACATGGTTTATGTACCCACATAAATGACAGATTACAAACAAAAGCAAAACCAAATGCTGTAATTTCGTAGTTCCATCTTCGAAAGTGGCCCTTTTTCAAATTTGATTTTTTTATGATATAACTTTACAATAACTAAGAAGTTTTAATACCTTCATTTAAGGAGTATTACATTGTCTTTTAAATACAATTTATTGCATTAACCTATCATTTTTAGTTTCCGAGATTTTTAACATTCTTTAAGTGACCCGGATTCATTGCTCTCGAGTGTATATGTAGCATTGACTTATTTTATTTGTTTCAGGAAAATAGGAAAAGCGAAATCCAGGCAGAAATAAAGAAAAATACTTCGGCGGCTTGGGGCCCGTGATTAAAACTATAGCCAAGAAATGCTTGGACTAGCAGTTGAGTTAGTGGGAAGTAATAAGTTATCGGCACGAGCAGCTGCACGACAGTTTTCCATACCTAAACAGACCATATTGAACAAAGTCAACAAAAAACATAACAAGTCTGTTGGATGTCCACCTCGTCTTTCAGCTGAAGAAGAAGCCAAAATAGTGAAAGACCTGATTGCAGCGGCAAATTTTGGCTGTCCGCTTACTAAATTAGACCTACGTCTTGTTTATTGAATACCTAAAAAAAAATGATCGACAGGACTTGTTTGAAGGTCAACCTCTTGGAAAAGCTTGGGTTGATAATTTTCTGTTGCGAAATGCTTGTGATTTGACGATACGCAATACGCAAAATATCAAAACTGCCCGAGGTGAAAAAAGTGTCGATGAGCTTATGACATATTTTGAAAATTTACAAGAGACCATCAGAGATGTTCCTGCATCGAACATTATGAATTTTGACGAAACCAACTTAAGTGACAACCCGGGAAATTCGAAATGCATTTTCAGAAGAGGGGTGAAATATCCTGAAAGGGTCCTTAACTACACAAAGGGGGCCCCTTTCAATCATGTTCTCTGCCACAGCAGCTGGTAAAATATTACCGGTCTATGTTGTTTATAAAGCTGCCAATGTATACTCGGAGTGGATTCAGGGTGGGCCTCGTGATGCTAGATATAATTGCACCAAGTCAGGCTGGTTTGATTCACAAACTTTTGTGGACTACTTCAGACGCATTGTCCTGGATTGGGCTAGTAGTTTACATGGAAAAAAAGTCGTGATTTGCGACAATTTATCGAGCCATTTAAGTGTGGATGTTATTGAACTCTGCGAACTTCATAATATTCACTTCGTTTTCCTCCCCGTAAACTCAACACATCTGACGCAGCCCCGCTCGATGTGGCTTTTTCGGCCCGCTTAAGAAACTGGCGAAAAATTTTACTCCAATATAAAATCGAGAATCCAAAACAAACGACACTAAATAAAAACCACTTTCCAAAATTATTGAAGTATTTGACTGAACAGGTTCAGTTAACAGGGTCGAAGAATATCAAAAGTGGTTTTAAATCTACTGGGATCAGCCCTCTGAACCCTCGTGAAGTGTTGAAACGGATAACCGAATATCACGAAGATATAGAGTCATATGAAATCGACGAGGCCTTACTCGATTATTTAAAACAAACTAGACAACCAAAGCCAATGAATGTTAGACGAAATAAAAAAAATGTTACGGAACCAGGAAAATCAGTAACAGTCAATGACTTTCTACGAAAGGAAGTAAATGCGCCAAGATTACCAGTAGCTGGTGTACGAGGTGATGTCAAAGGTTCCAAAAATAACCAAATAATTAAAAGTTTGGCAACAGTCACGAACTGGTTGACAATGGTGAAAATGACAGTTGTGAGATGGACATCATTTTAGACGAACAAATGGAGCTTGTGGATATAACTGAAAATGGTGATGTTACAGGTAACATTGCAATGGATGTGACTCAATTTTCCAAAGATATATTTAATGAAGACGTTACAGAAATGAATATGTTTCTAGATGAAAAGACAGGACTCCTAAAAAGGAAAGAAAAAATAAACCTGACAGATAAAACTGATATGGACAACCGAATGATGAAATTATCTGGAAATAAAAACAATGACAATAAGATTAAAATTCTTTCCGCAGTGACTTTAAATCTACCATCAACCTCAACTAGAAAGATAAATCAATTGGAATCATTATTTAGACCACAAGTCCTTTACTCCGACCATGACGAAGAATTGGAAAACATAGATAACGAAAAAATGCTGCGAGAAATTGAGGTCAAAATAAATAAAGAAAATAAAAAAAGGAACCGCCCGTTAATACCTATAGAAAATTACAATGAAACAGAGGGAATAATGAAGAACGAAGATAAGAAGTTAATACAAGAAATAGAGCCAATTAAAATAATTAAACATGAGAAAAAATATGGTGAAAATAGTAAAAAAATAAAAGAATGTAGACGACTTGCTCGAAACAGTAGTGGCAGTGAAACCGAAGTGTCCGATAATATTTCATACAGAGAATCATCGGACAGCGAAACATACGTTCCTGAAGATATTGAAGCTGAGATCGAAATGAATACAACAAAACAACATGATTATGGTAAGACTATATCCAACGTGGTAGAAAATGAAGACTTATTGGAACATGTAGATATTCAAAATGATGTGCACGTTGGCACATATGTCTTAGTCAAATTTATGACTAAAAAAGGTGCTAAACATTACGTAGGAAACGTAACAAAAGTCGATGGAAAATATGTGTCGATAAATTTTTTAAGAAAGAAGAAAAACGATACATTTTCGTGGCCTCAAGTCAAAGATGAATCTGAAATGTATTTATTTGATATTGTCAAAGTATTACCACAACCTACTGATGCCCGCCGGGGTTCATTAAAATTTGGCGTAGATTTCAGTAAATTCAATGTGCTTTAAGGTATGTTTTATACCTCCAAAATATTTTTTTATGATCTCGTAGAATAAATCTTAAGTATACCTATTATACAGGGTGGCGCAATAGAACGTGCATATTGCGTCATCTTTTTTCGCGGGGTAAACAGTGCGCGGGCGGGGGGAGCCTAGCGTGGTTGGATAGTGGCACTCGTGGAGTGGAGTTTTAGTAACCATGAGTCACTTCGACGGGAAGCGTCGCGCTTTTTGTGTTCGCACGTTTTACGAGAACGGTCGTTCATACATCTCTACAAGGCGAATGTATTGTTCTGAATATGGATTAACACACATTAATGAAGCTCCGAGTGCAAATTTAATTAAAATATGGATAAAGCGTTTTGAAGAGACCGGTTCCACGTTTAAACCACCAGCCAAAGGTCGTCCAAGAACGTCTAGGACCACAGACATTATTGAGAGGGTGAAGGAGTCAGTAGGAAAAAATCCGCAAGTGTCTACTCGGAAGCGATCGGCGGCTTTAAACTTGTCGCGACGAAGTTTACAGGGAATTTTGAAGTTGGATCTTAAACTGCATCCTTATAAGCTCCAGTTAACACAGGAATTAAAAGAGGCCGACTTCGGAGCAAGGTTGGCATTTGCTGAAGAAATGCTTAGTCGATTTTCCATTTTTGACAACATCCTTTTTTCCGACGAGGCTCATTTTCATTTAAATGGGTTCGTAAACCGACAAAATTGTCGCTATTGGAACGACGAGAATCCAAAAATGAAACATCAAAAACCACTGCATAGTCCGAAAGTAACGGTATGGGCAGCAATCTCAAGCAAAGGAATTATTGGCCCTTTCTTCTTTGAAGATTCACGAGGACGAAACATCACCGTTAACACCGACCGCTATGTTGCGATGTTAGAGGGATATTTGACTCCAGAACTTGCGAGATCGAGAATAGCCAATACGAGGACTTGGTTCCAACAAGACGGAGCGACCTGTCACACATCAAATGACTCTATGGCGGTTGTGAGACAGATGTTTCCTGCAAGACTAATTTCCAAAAGAGGTGATATCCCTTGGCCCCCACGTAGCCCTGACTTGACGCCTCCTGACTTTTTTTTGTGGGGATACCTCAAACATAAAGTCTACATGAACAATCCGAGGAACATCAGTCAGCTAAAGGAAAATATTCGTGGGGAAATGGCAGCAATCACCCCAGATTTATTGACAAGAGTTTTTACAAATCTGCGTTCGCGTTTAGAGGAGTGCCGTCTTCGAGAGGGCAGTCATTTAGATGATGTTATTTTTAAAAAATAAACTACATTTAATTACCTAATCATCCTATATTTTATTTCAACTATACCTTTTGAATTTATTTTTTTAGCCTATACTTAATATATGCACGTTCTATTGCGCCACCCTGTATTATCTAAGTATATACATCTAAGTAAAGAATTTTGATTATAAACATAGGTAGATTATTCAGACAGCTTATGTATGCTTCTGGATATTCAAACGTTTTATTTTTGCTTTTATTTAAACTTTAACTTTAATTTGTTTGTAACTAAACACTGATTTGCCACTGAATGCCTTATTTGTCATAGTTCAAAACAATAATAAATACTGTATACTTTGTAAACTCATATGCCTGAGGCTTAGCGACAACCTGACGGCGCAAACCACTCGCAAGCCTAAACAGTCTGTAAAAAAAATAAGGTATAAGTAGTTGAGAATTGTTGTTTTCTCAGTATCTTCCTTGCTCACCTTCGGTCGGCGCTGTACCTGAGTCTTGATGCCAAAATAAAGATCTAGTTAGTTAAGACGCCCTTAAGTTATAAGTTAATTATTAATATTATATATTATCTAATTCTAACTTATAGCTTTGATTTTACTAAATATGTTTTTAATAAACGCTATGAGCGCGTATTTTGTTGGTTCCTGAATTTTTAATAAAGCTATTTAATGTTAAAACTGTGTTTTAATTTGTTTATCTTTTTTGTGTCAACCCTAGTACCTAAAATCATTTGTATGGGAATTAGCAAATATTACCAGGTAACATTGGCCACAGGGATTAAATACCAAAAATGGCCTCTCTTGGTGATTTACTTTATTTTGTTGCTTTCTTTGGCCATATTATTACCATAGCTCTTAACTATTTGCAATTAGGGCTGATAGTTCAGATGTTATAAGCTGTGGATAATGTTGACAGAAAGTGGAGCTAACTTTGGCCAGTCTTTTAAGTTACTTTTATGATACAATATCAGTTATTTTTTAAAGTGTTTTTATGCTTGACTGATAGTAATTCGTGTATACATCTTGTTCACGTCATAAAACCAACACATTTTCCTAATTTTTTCTAGTGTAGTAACAATCATTCTGCAAAATGTGGCCAAAGTTGGAGGATTTCACGGTATTATTAAAGCCAGAAACTTATTACTTAAAAATGAACCCAAAATCCTGTAAAGATTTGCAATCCCAAAAAAATAATGCATAGTCTTGTGTGTGATTTCTTTTTATTTTACGATAGCATTGAGAATAAAATTTTGCATCATAATATATCAATATAGATGTGATTTGGAATTGACAACCATTTAAGCAGTAAAAGGAGTTTATCCTGGTGTAAAAGTGACTGGCTGATACTTTCATTACTAGAAAGCCGTACTTAAAAAGAGCCAATAAATTGGTTTTGATAAGATAGAACACCGAAGAGGTATCATGAGCCTTTATATCCACATACCACCACTGCCTCTGATTGTGATGAAACTGGATCCAAATCATTGAAGAAGTGGCAAATGATTCTGAGGAATAAAATGAATTTAGCATTTTTTTCCCGCACAGTGAATGGGAATTCATACCGAGAACGTCTTTAATGGCTATAAAAAAATTATAGAACAAAAAACCCCGTTGAATAGTGGCGTTGGCAGCAAAAAAGATTTCCAATATAACCACCATTCGACCTTCATATTAAATTATTAATGAAAGAATCACCCTTTCAAGATATGAAGCAAAAAAGGAACAAGAAAATATTGCAAAGGGAAGCCGCATGATTCAGAGTTAATGGAATTTTTTTAAAAAATTATACATATCATACATCTTCATTGACCAAGGACATTTAAAGCGTAATTGAATCCTGAAAACGGATAAGCAAAATTTATATTTATAACTATATAAAATGTGTTGTTTCCACTTGCCGATCTGATTGTTTTAGGCTAAAATATGGAGTAAAATAGAATATTGGCTGATCGTGAAATAGAAAAAGAGTTGGAGGACATGTTTGGTATCCAAGATGGTGAAGAGTCAGAAGATAGATTAGAAGATTCTGATGGCGAAGAAAATCTTTTAGATTTGTTATCTGGAAAGGATACGACGAAAATACAAACAAAATCTTAGGCAATTGATGAATCAATGGTGACATTGAAAGGCCACAGTTCACAAAAGATATATATATTTTTTTTTTCCCCTGAAGCCAGTCAAACGCGGATTTAAAATTTGGGCTAGGGGTGATAGCAAAACTGGATATTTGTTTCAATTTCAAGTATTATACTGGCAAAGGTGATACAGTGGATACTGTTCTGGGCAGTTAGTGTTGTGAAAACATTAGCCCAATCAACCACTTAACACAACATCGATGAAGGAGTTCCAATGCATCTTTCCTTCGACACTTTTTTAGCAATTGTGAACTGCTTCAATACCTTTACGGTCACGGTATATACGGTACGGCCAGAAATGATAGAATAGGAAGTTCAACTTCTTGTGAAAAGCCTTTTGTTGTGAGGTATGTTGAAAATATGAAATGTCAAAATATAAAACTAAAGAGATTACAAAACATGAATACAAATAGAGAGACCGAAATAATGATGGATTTGTCATCTGGAAGGACACCAAATTAGTGACTGTGCTGAGCACAGCTTTTCATCCTAAGGAAAAGGGCCAACATACACAAAAAGATGGGAACTGGAAACCGTATCCTTGTCCACGCTTAGTACTTGAATTTTCTAAGCGAATGGGTCAACATCATAGATTTGAGCAGTAAAAAGCTGCTTACAATGAAGCAAGAAATGGTGGAATAGACTATTCTATTTTTTGCTAGATGTAGCTATCAGAAAAGATAGACAAAAGATGTTCAGGCTTATGCTTGCCAGAGAACTTGTCCACAGTCTTACATTCAGAAGGCGTAAGTTTGCGGCTGGCCCCAAATCCTTGGCAAAGAATTCATTGTTTCAAAGAATTTCACACAAACCAGCCTAGTGCCAGCCAGTAGTGAAATTTTGTTTTTTTTAACCCAACATGAGGAGCATGTGACCTTTGGTTTGTCGGATCCTCATATTAACTCCTCATATGTGCTTTTGAAGTGGTCGTAAATCTGTTTGTTGGTCAAGAGAAGCTTTCCACATTGTTAGTCAAGAAATCCACATTTGAGGTTGACAAGATAGTGCAAGGTCATGTGCATATCTTTTAAAATAGTCCCTATTGCCATGAAACACTGCAGATTTGGTGCATGAATCAACAGTTTCATTGCCAGGGATACCTACATGGCCGGGTATCCAAGCTAAGACTAATTTTAGACCTAGCTGAAAGTTTTGGTATTGTGCTTCTTTAATTTTTAAGATAAAAGGGAATCTAATTTTACATATAAATTGTAATTATTCAGAGGTGCTGATTCTAGTCCCGAAAAGTACAAATCATTTCTTAAATCCTACCTTCTTCATGCCTTCAGCAGATCTAATCCAGAGGTTCAACAATGTGCAAAATGATGCAATACTTGTTTGCGATCTCTATGAAGAAACATTGCTTGAAGAGTGTGAACTACTGAACACACTTGTGTTTCAAAGATTTGGTATGGATATGCCCACTGTATGCATAACAGACAAGGGCTGTGGGGTCACTCTAGATTTTGATTCATCAATTCCCACAAAAATTTGTGATTACTAAGGAATGGAGATAATTCTAATAAAAATGGGAATACCTTTATCTTTTATCCTAATAGCTACAAAAGACATCTGCCGTATTATGATTTTCCATGCCATTTGTTCACAAGTAGTAAATCACAACCTGAATAAAAAATTGACGCCAAAGACACTATTTAAGAATATATGTTTGGCGAATTGCACATTAAAGCCGATGAAATGGAATGATTTGTCCAAGAATGATCTTGATTACGTATGGCTAACACACAGCCAGCTCCAATGCAGTGTGCAAGCAAGAAAATATAAGTGTGGCTCAAGTAAGTAAGTAAGCCAAGAAGATTTGAATATTGGAGAACGTGGAAATGGTAATGCTTTCCAGTTACCTACTCAAGCATTTCAAGAGCCAGCCAACAAGTGGTACCTGAAGTATTAGAACGTCCATGAAGCCCACTATTTCAGAAACAGAAAACACCATCTGATGTTATAATTGTGAAGAGCTATGTATTACCGCAATATGTTGTCCCAGCTTATCCGCCTGATATACAGCGCCGAAAATCAACACCGGACAGAGGTGTTTACTGATGATGTCCTTAGAAACGACGCCGTACTGATGAAGTTCTCCGAAGTAATCTATCATCAAGCTAAAGTCTATTGAAGTTATGATTTTCTTATACTTTTTAAATTATGAACTGATGTTAATGCCAATTAACATGCATGACATTCGAATGGAATCCATGTTTTTCCTCGAAAGAGGGACATGTAAGTACACCTGATATTCAAAGGGAACACCCCCAAAGAACAAAAACGAAAATATCCAAACCACTAAAATCAGCAGAATGGCGACAGCCAGGGTTTTATTAAAAAAATTAAATACATTATCGCAACACGTAAATGTAACTAACAGGTAAACACTTCAACGGAACGTAGCCATTATTTGTGTAGGTATTAAAATTCCATTCATGGATATAATACTGTTCGCCATTTTGGTTTACATCTCTTAACCTTTATGTATATTAAATACTTGTGCATACATTAGCTCAGTGCTTGTTCCACATTTCAGAAAGAACTATGTAACCCAAATATATAAGAATAGAAAGAAATCTAAGATTATTTAACAAATAGATATTAACCCAGACCAAAATAAAAAACACAACACAGTACACACGGAAGACCAATTCAAAGATTACAGAGTCCCCGGTATTATCTATGCAGAGCAGGGTTGCCAGATCCGCGAGTTAAAAATTATCCGAGATTTAATGCAAAATTATCGTGTTTTTATCGCCAGTCCAAATTTACTCTATAAGTTACTAAAACGAGTCTAAAATGACAGTACGGCAAAAATATAGGGTGTGTAACCTTAATACACATCGGTTTTTTAAGTAGATTCTAGATCTTGATACGACTTACTTGTCATATTAGGCAATTTTAATGTTGGGCGCCCACCTAATTTTCAGGAAACTACACGTAGGTTGTTTCTGTTGTTCTACAAATTAAATCTTACAGATAGGTATATAAAAAGTAATTAATCCTCAGAATCAGAACACAATGATTGAATTTCTGCGGATGAGCAATGTAGGCCTTAACGGGCTCTGTTTTTTTTTCAGGGCCGTATTCTCCTTTTCCTATTCATACACTCAATCATGCTCGGTTTGGTATACAATCAATTCAGCAGGTTTTTGCGCTACCACTGTCACAGCCTTCTACACCCAAAACTATGCCATTAAAAGTATAGTTGTTATAGGACGGTGTCGGCTTTTTTATAAGAATTAATAAATCAAGGAACTTAATTTAAGTATTTTGGAAAAATCAATTTACATTCCACGTTCGTATGAAACTGGACTGCCTTAGATTATAGAAAAATATTACAAAAATTTACGTTCCGTTACAGATACCTGAATCCATCTCAAAAATATCGTGTATTTGACAAAAATATCGTAGAAGTTGGATAAAATATCGTGCGATACGTACCTATTATTTTATATCGCATGGTACTCAAAAATATCGTGGATCTAGGATAATTATCGCATGTCTGGCAACACTGATGCAGAGTATTGTAGAATTATATAGGGCGTTCGGATAGCCTATCGGTGCCAAAAATAACACTCACAAACGCTAAAAATGATCACACGGGCCGTTCGTTTTGGGACTTCGTGATCAAAAATATCGTTTTCGCTCACCGTTCGGATAGCTTTGAAAACGCTACAAATGACAGAGAAAAGTGATATTTTTGACCCATGTCTTACCGTGGGATCGTTGTGATCGTTTTTTGACAACTGCTGTTTTGACAGTTGTATTTGGCGCGATTGAAGAGTTTCACAAGTTTTTTATATAGTATTTATATTATATATAAATATATAATATAAATACCATATTATTTAGTAGGTACCTACTTGTTTTGTTAATTTTAGAGATTGATTCCATGTTTCAAAATTGTTAAAATATTGTCGGTTGTCAAAGTATGTTTTAAGCCGTTCGGATAGCATGCAGTAATTGGTGGTCAAAAATAGCAAAAGCTTCTATCCGAACGCTAAAACACAAATGCCACTTTTGAAACTGCTACAAACGCAATCGAGCCAAAACGAACGCCCCTATAGTATTCGCGTAATATAGTTACATTCCTATACTACATACTACACACCATGAAATAATGGTACAAATAGTATAATTATACTACGAAGTCTAACTCTGATGCAGAGTCGCCAGATAACCATGGACCAAACCAAAGACAAGACATAATCAGGAGTACGTTCCCAGGGGTTAATTCCAACAATGCCTGGGACAAATATTGGTCTTCTATGGAACTACTATTGTATATACACCATGGAAGTAATAAGTACTACGTACAACAGGAATGAGCTCTATTTTTGCATCTTGCAGCTAAAATAAAGAAAATAAAACCTTATGTTTAGGTCGTAAAAGTCTTGTTGGGCGCAAAATGAAAATGAAGCCAAGTGAGACGGTAACCACTGAACCCTGTGTCCCGTTCTAACAGTGACTTAGAGTTGCCAGAGTTGTTTTCAATACTTTCGTTGTTTGAAGAAAAATATGCGAATGATGTAATATAATGAAGTAAAAACATTAACTTCTAAAATGTTTCTAAATATAAATAATAATTCATTACCGACATGTTAAAGCAATATTATTTGTTGCTACGTATAAAACCTTATTAACGCAAAACTTTGCGATTGGCTTATAGGTTTTATTTTATTTGTGAGATTTAAAATTTTAGTACATAAAAAAAATTGTCATATTTTTATTTTATCCTATTTTGATATACTAAAATATAATACCTGTCGGAACGGGTGGCCGAGCACCCTCAGACATGGTGGTTGCTTGTCGTATGGCGTGGGTATATAGGGTGAGGAGAACTAAATACCGCACGTACAATGCAATCAGCTTTTTAATAATGACAATCAGGTTACAGTACGTAAGTAGAATTACAGCAGGTAGTTACTTTGAAACAGGCAGTGGACAAAGTATTCCACTGGGTGACGGTCGCTGTCGCGTCCAAGTGCAAAGTGAGTCTTTCGGAGCGAAGCCGCGCTATTTATATTCTGGCCCGCGCGCTCCCACTAGCACCTACGTCGGACCGGATCCGAAAACTCGTTCTGAACACTGATTGGCTGCCTGACGTAACACGCCACCCGGCCAACGACCAATCAGCGAACAGCGCACGTCACCCAGTGTTACACAAGAGTTGGCGCCATTTGCAACTCTAGTCCACTAGAATGAAACTAGATGGCGCTTAAACTAAATAATCATAATAATTAAAACTATGCGCCGTCACGGCCAGACTGACACTCGCACGTCCTCGGGCGAACTTCTTGATTTTCTGTAACAAAAGGATAAATACAGTATATGCTACCGCTCGTTCATTCTGACATAATTAAGACACATTTTCAAGTAATTTAGGGTGGTATATCGATTACTTTCTTAAATCAATGATGATGCTCTCAATCTCGGACAAGACACGCAACTACACCACACAAACTACTGACGCTACCAGAGCAGTGCAGCCGGATAACAGTGCCCTTTCGATGACCACCGCAGGGATCCATTCGACCCGGACAACTGGCATCCCTTCGACTCACTCCCTGGACTCACGTCAACCCATAGCCCAGACAACAGCGCCCCTTCGACGACTCACTCTGCATCGCAGCAATCCGTTCGACCCAGGCAACAGTATCCCTTCGACTATCTCTCTCTCCACGTGTCAAACCACCGTGTCCTCTATCCAGAATTGAGCACATCATATAGCCCAAGCAACTTCATTCATGACTCAATATTAACTACGGAGAACAGAATAAGATGTATGTTAAGGAATTTAATTTCTTACCTACAAGTTAGGTCTAAGACATGTCCGAAGAGGCGGTCAAAGTGTCACTATGAGCCGACAAAGTTTCGCTGCAAACTGACATGGTGTCACTCGAGGCTGATAAGGTATCGCTCTCAACATCATCGTTAATCGTGACCGCCGTCACAGGCACATCTTCATTATCATCAAAATTTCTGAAATTTCAGCTAAACCGGCATATCCTCTCGGTACTACGCGCAAATTTTCATGAGAGTACTTATAAAGACGGTTAGAGCCAGCAATGCTTTTTAATTCGTAACGATCATTTTCTAAAACGCGGGTAACAACAAAAGGACCCCTAAATTTTCGGTCTAATTTGGTCTGGTTACGCTCGCTACATTTGATAAAAACGAAATCACCTACATGAAATGGATTTACTTTTGCTTTTCGCCTATTAAAACGCAGTGCATCTAAATTTGCAGCCTTCTGAATATTTTCAGAAGCAACATTTCGAATGGCTTCAAGGTTTAAACGTGTGTCAGAATCTACTCGCGGTGACACCCTTGCTTCGCCAAGGGACAGAGCTGTAATACCCATCATAAGTTCTGTCGGAGAGTATCCGGTTATACGAGATCGCGTGCTATTTAAAGCGAGTTGAACGCTTCCTAATTCGTCCCGCCAAACCTTGTGAGGATCATTTTCCACTATAGTAAGTAGAGTTTTGAGGGTACGCATAACACGTTCAACTTGCCCGTTAGCCCTACTTGACCCAGTTGCAATAAAATGAAGCTCAATCCCGTGGTCGTTACAAAATTGCTTAAAGTCATGACTAGCATAACTTCTACCCTGATCTGCTATGACACGTCTTGGGGCACCAAAAAGAGTGACAGCCTTTCTCAAAGCATTTACTGCACTACAAGCGTCAAGGGAGGTCGTATGCTCGAGTAGCACATATTTGGTAAATCCATCTATGATTACTGATGCATATTCTTTTCTGTCACTTTTGCCGGTAAGTTTCCCAGTAATATCAATATGAACCGTATGCCAAGGTATACTTGGCTTGGGGATTGGGTGCAGTTCAATTTGTTGAGCTCCTGAGGGCCCTTTAGAGGCCTTACATACAATACATGAGTCCACAAATTTGCGAACATTTTTGGACATCTGAGGAAACCAATATTGGTCGTACAACTTGTTTAATGTTTTCTCGTGGCCAAGATGCTGAATTTCAGCGTGGACCTGGTTGATAAGGGTCCAAATAAGTGACCGGGGTACTACGGGTAGCCAAGAAGTACACTTATTTCTTTCAATTTTTCGGTACAGAACATTATCTCTAACATCATATGTATGAGCTATGGATTCAGGAAGCTCATTTTCGGTGTGCTTTTGTATGAGATCTTGGATTTCATGATCCCTTTGTTGCTCGACTGAAAGCCAACCTTTGTGCAACTCAACAAAATTCACATTTTTCTTGGAGGTCAGAAGTTGTTCCTCTTTTCTCGCGGGATGATTTCGCGAAAGGAAATCAGCATGTTCCATATTACGACCTTCGCGATAGATAATATCAAAGGAGTAAGCTTGCAAGTCAGCCCACCAGCGATGCACTCGAGGGGTCAAATCAGTTTTCGATTTTGAAGCTTTCAGCGAGTTGCAATCAGTGACAACCGTAAAATGTTGTCCGTAAAGGTAGTGTCGAAAATGTTCAACCGCTCGCAAGACCGCCAGTGTCTCCAGTTCGTAAGAGTGATATCTCGACTCCACCTCGGTCGTGCGGCGACTGAAATATTCGACAACATGTGGCATGTTGTCCTTTTTTTGGATCAGTATGGCACCGTAACCATCAGCACTTGCATCTGTATGCAGTTCTATTGGCAAATCGGGGTCATAAATGGTCAGTACCGGTTCCGAAGTTAATATTTTGACTATGTTTTTATGAACCTCATCATGTCGATCGTCCCACTTAATAGGGCCTTTTAACTTTGTCAACAGATATAAGGGACCAGCTACTTTGGAAAAATTTGGAATGAAACGCCGAAAATATGAGGCTAGACCTAAAAATTGGCGTACTTGAGAAGCGGTTTCAGGCGTAGGGGCTTTAACTAAAGCTTCTATTTTCTTGGGGTTTGGTCTCACTTCACCGGCTTGGATAGAGTAACCCAGGTAATTTACCTCCTTTTTCATGAATTTACACTTCTGGACATTAAGAGAAAAACCGGCTTCAGACAGCGACTTTAAAACCATGTCCAGACGATGTAAACCTTCAGATATATCCGAAGAATAGCAGAGAACATCATCCAGATAAGCCGTAGCAAAGTTTTTAACTGGTTTCAAGGCACTGTTAATACACCTTTGGTACACAGATGGTGCGTTTCTCAAACCAAATGGCATAGTGAGATATTCGTATTGCCCATCTGGTGTCACAAAGGCCGTACGCTCAACAGAATCGGGATGAACCAAAATCTGGTGGAACCCAGATGCCATGTCAAGGGTTGAAAAGAAGTGAGCGCCATTTAAGCGGTCAATCTGTTCGTCAATACGTGGAAGTGGATAGTGTTCAGGTTCAGTGTTAGCATTAAGCTCCCTATAGTCGACACACATCCTATCTGTCCCATCATGTTTTTTAACAAGTAAAATTGGGCTAGCAAATGGAGACGTACTCTCGCGAATAACACCAGCATCTAAAAGAGATTGCACTTTGTCTCGTACAATTTCCTTCTCAGAAGCTGATAGCCTGTAGGGATGTCTTTGCACTTTTTTATTGGGATCCACCAAATTAATGGTCATTTCCCCTGTATTCACGCGACGGACAGGTATTCCAGCGATAAAGGAGTCTTTGTACTTCGAAAGGATTCGAAGTAACTCGATTTTATGATGCCCCTCTAGGTCAGTATCAACGTCAAGGAAGTCAAGGTCGTCGCATGCGTTACAATTTTTCGTAATAGTGAAATTAATTTTGTTATCACTAATTTGTACACTCACTCCTTGTTGGAGAATATCCCTACCTAGAATAACTGATTCCGAAATGCTATCAGATGGGACAATGTGGAACAAAACTGTGAGTTCAATACCCTCGATTTTGATATCACTGAGAATTTGAGAATCGCATAAAATGTTTCCTTGACCTATCCCCGAAAGAAATATTTTCTCATTGCACGCAGTACCGGAAAACTTAGCGATTAAATCTGATTTGATCAAAGAGCATGCAGAACCACTATCGAATAAGAATTGGACGAGCTCACCCGATGATGTTGCCAGCATACTCCTCGCAGTTTGATGGTTGCAGACATGGACCTCTTTGACCACCTTCTCCGGACAGGCTGGAGAAATGTGTCCTGGCTTGCCGCACACAAAGCAGGATCTCTTCTCAGCGCCTTCCTTAGATGTTGATGGAGGATTCGGATCCACACGAGGTTTCTTGCAATCCACTTGTTTGTGTCCTAAAGCACCGCAGCGGTTACAGGTGCCCTTGAATCTGGTGTCGTTACTATTTTCATTACTCTTGAATCGCTTCGGTTCAAACTCATGGTCACTGCCGTCGTATCTTCTTTTGTTCGAAATCCCGTTAAGTTTCCGAAACAGCTGAGCTCTTGTGATTATGTCTAGTCCGTTCAATTCTTTTTTTATAAAATTGTCTTTGAAGCAAAGGACAGACATAATAAATCCGGTCATAATGTCTTCAGGCATTTTCACGCGGGGAATACGTTCCACTATGCTCCATAGTCGTGTTGCAGCCTGGCATGCTGTCTCCTTCCCAGTGATGCGAAATCTCAGTATGTCATCAAAGTAATCTTGAGGCAGCATAGGTCTTGCAAATTTGGTCATTAGTAGTTCCTTCACACGTGGCCAAGTCATTTCTACCAGGCTAAGTGTGGTCAGAGCGGTGGCTGCACGCCCTTTCAATGACTGCGTCAAGGCAAGAAGTAAGTCGATACCTTCTAACTTTTTGCTTGTAACAATTATCTCGGTAAGCTTGCACCAACCCTCAATGTCAGCATCCTCGTCGTCAGGATCGAACTTGATGAACTTTGTAGAGCTTTTGTTTGCCGTCGCCGGAGCTTGTGTAGCAGCCAGTAATTGAGTCAGCAGTGCTTCCATTCCGGCGAGAATATTAGTTGCAGCTGCTTCATGTCGCTGGTCCTCTTGCGACTCCTCATGGTGTAGCCCTTCGGATCCCACTTCTGATGTCGGAACGGGTGGCCGAGCACCCTCAGACATGGTGGTTGCTTGTCGTATGGCGTGGGTATATAGGGTGAGGAGAACTAAATACCGCACGTACAATGCAATCAGCTTTTTAATAATGACAATCAGGTTACAGTACGTAAGTAGAATTACAGCAGGTAGTTACTTTGAAACAGGCAGTGGACAAAGTATTCCACTGGGTGACGGTCGCTGTCGCGTCCAAGTGCAAAGTGAGTCTTTCGGAGCGAAGCCGCGCTATATATATTCTGGCCCGCGCGCTCCCACTAGCACCTACGTCGGACCGGATCCGAAAACTCGTTCTGAACGCTGATTGACTGCCTGACGTAACACGCCACCCGGCCCGACCAATCAGCGAACAGCGCACGTCACCCAGTGTTACACAAGAGTTGGCGCCATTTGCAACTCTAGTCCACTAGAATGAAACTAGATGGCGCTTAAACTAAATAATCATAATAATTAAAACTATGCGCCGTCATACCTATATTCTCTAGTTTCACAATGTATACATATCTTGTAACTTAAAATTATATTTATTATTTTAAATAGTGAAAATGTACGGGTAGCAATAACTACCGTTACCTACAAAATACAAAAGAGTGCCTATAATTCTCTCATCAATATATGTCAAGGTCATGTCATTTAAAGATGCAACCTATTAACGACCGATTTTTATAGTTAAAAAGTTGCGCTCTACTCGAAGGTTGTCGTAAACGACGTTAGAGTGAAAAGTTGCACTCCGAGTGCGCTCTAACTGAGATTCTGAACGACCTCCAGCGCCTAGCGGCTAGCGCTAGAGCTCAGTCAGAGTCAGAACGGCCCCCTGGAGGCCGTTCCGAACCTTGGTAACTCTCATTCGCAGAGCGCATTCGGAGTGCAACTTTTCACTAAGTTGTAACACTTGTAACGTCGTTCACAACCTTCGAGTAGAGTGTTCGGTTTTTTTTTCCCTCTAAATTGTGAGGAATTGGCATCGCACATTGTGCATTTGCCAGAGTCATGTTTTTTGTCTTCTACTTTTCAGATCTTACATGTTTGTTTCCATGTGTATTTAGGATATATAAGTTTTAGGAGCAGGTTTACTTTTATTTTATTTTTAATTTACAACGGGTAAACTGATAGGTATTTATAAACAAGGATTAGGTACGGATAAAAGGATATATTATTTACATAATATATCCTTTTATTTAATGACATTAAGTTGTAATAATATACATTTTTACAACTTAATGTCATTAACTAACAGCTAACAACAAATGAAGCAATGACTTTATATATAGAAATAGAATTAGAAGATAATAAACATAGTATATTAGTGGGAAGAGGTATATTAAATTCTACCAGACTTTGGTATAAGAGTAATCGTATCGTGGGCAGTTTAGGAAGATGTGATTAGCATCACCCACATCCTGCCCACATTCACAAATATTCGAATCTTTTACACGAATACGAGCAAGGTGTGCTGGACTTCACATGTGTTCTAATCTCATTCTTATAAGCACGGATGTAGCTCTCTTATTTAATTTAGCAATGTAAAATCAGGGTTTTACTGGAATGTTAGGTTGGATGCAGTAGTAATACCTGCCCTTCAATCTAGCACCGTTTTTCCATAATTAAGAAATATAGATTAATAAAAGATAACAGGCCAATATTGAAAGAATATACTGAGGATAAATGTCAACTTTACCTGACATAGCTAATAATTGTAAACAGGAATGTAGTACAGCTCTATGGCAATTGATTACAGAAGCAGCTGATGCTTCTTTTCCCCTGAAGAATGCTTCTACTGGTAGATTACCATCTCTTCCATGGTGGGACAGTGAATGTACTGAGGCAGTATATAAAAGGAAAGAAGCAGAGATAGAATACAATACAAATATGACTGACGAAAATTTCAATATTTTAATAGACATAATTGCTAACACAAAAACATTTTTAAGAGGAAAAAAGTTTTTAGGTTGGAGACAGAACTGCACTTCTATTTCGCCTAAAACTCCTCCTTCAGTGATGTGGACCAAAATTAAACGTTTCCGGCTAGGTGTCTCCGATTCCACCTTTAGCACAATTCCACCATTCATATCTGAAGAATTCCTCAACAATTTAGCGCCTCCATTTGTACCGGAACAAGAGTTGTTCCAACCTTTACAATCACCATTGCGCAATGATAATGACATCCTTTATTCTCCTTTTACTATTAATAAACTCAAAGGTGTGCTTTCTAGCGTTCGGGATTCAGCTCCGGGCGAAGATGGCATTCCATATTCCTTTTTTTCAAATTTTCGTCACAGTTTGAAGGAATGATGTAGTTCTGTTTTCTGCCGCCTGAACAGATAAGTTGGTGGGACTGTACATTAGATTATTATTTACAATTGATAAATTCAATAAAGACAAACGACACTGACATACCATTGACATGGAATTCACAGATAGTGTTGCCAATTTTAAAGCCAAATAAAAATCCTTCTGAACCTTCATCTTACCGTCCCATAGCGTTATCGCCGGTTATTGCTAAACTTGCCGAACACTTAGTTAAAAATAGATTAGAATGGTTTATAGAAAATAAAAATTTGCTTTCAATGTCACAATTCGGATTCCGAAAAGGAAAAAGTCCATACGACAATATCGGCATACTTATGTCAGATATACGATTGACGTTTTCTAAAAATGAATCAGTTGTAGCCGTTTTCCTGGATATTCAATCTGCTTATGATAATGTCAGCATAAAATTATTAAAAAGAAAGCTTGAAATATTATCTTTTCCAATACACCTCACAAATTTTATCATAAAATTATTGTCTGGACGTATAATCAAAATAGAATCGCACAGTAGAATAATCTGGAAGGGACTGCCCCAAGGCTCCGTTCTAAGTCCAATTCTGTATAATATCTATTCACACGATCTAGAAGGCTCATTAAATGGATCGTGCAATATTTTGCAGTATGCTGATGATGTTGTTTTATACTGTTCCAGTAAAAACGTCAATGCAGCTTCTTCTCAATTATCAAACTCTTTAAAACATTGCTAAAAATTTGGTTAGACAAGAACGATTTGGAACGGTCAGTGTCTAAGAGTTGTGCACTGTTGTTCACTAGAAACTGTATGCCTATCACGCTATACTACAATCGAGAATTAATTCCTATAAAAAAAAGGAACAAAATTTTTGGGTGTCATATTTGATGCTAAACTTTCCGGTTTGTCACATTGTACCCATATTGCTGCAAAGTGTGAGCGCTCGCTTAATATCCTTAGAAGTCTCTTGGGCGTTTGGTGGGGTGCACATCCCTTTTCTTTGAAGTTGGTCTACAATGCCCTGATAAGAAGTGTTCTTGGTTATGGAACCTTCTTGTTGGAATCATGTAGCCTAGCTGGAATGAAGAAATTGGATGCTATCCAGACCAAAGCCCTTCGGATAATAACTGGAGCAATGAAAAACAGCCCGATAAACGCATTACAAGTAGAATGTGTTGATCCTCCACTTTACCTACGAAGACAATATTTGGCCGATAGATTCTTTAGTAAAATGTTGCAGTTTTCTGACACACACTTTTGTCAAAACTTCTTCTCCTTATAGAGCAAATCGATTCTTCTCCTTATTAGAAACATAAATCTCTACCGATAATATTTAGAGGCCTCAGAGTATGATTGCTTAATTCTTCTCTGTCTGTCATGCTATGGGCAACTCTTGCTGGTAGCAAAGTAAGAACCAGAACAGAGACAGCAGGATGCACCTTGTTCTACTATATCGCAACTATCAGCTGTGTGTGCCTGGCCACACTTGTAACAACGAGGTCTAGATCTACATTGTACTTTGGTATGTCCAAAGCGACAGCAGCTATAGCATTGAATTGTTGGATAAGTTAAAGCTCAACTGGTAATGCATTATAACAGATGTATATTCTCTTTGGTAATACCTGACCATCAAAAGTAACTACCACGGTCTGTGATGGTTTCCATGTTGGTGTTACTGCTACAGTAGTTTTGTAATTTAACCTTCGAATTTTCAAGATCTTTCCACAACCTAAAGGAACAGTAGTATTCTCCATCACCTCTTCAGGGGTCCACTCAGCTGGGACTCCTCTGACAAGGCCCATGCGCGTTAAATTGAATGAGGGAACAAATGCTTTTAGTTTATTCTTAATTAAACTGTCGTGTACTAAAAATGTGTTAGCATTTTCGAAGGGTGTGAATGCTAGGGAAATTCTGTTTCGACCGATCCTTTTGAGACTGCCATTTACAATGTTGTTGAAACATTGCTTTTGCAAAAATTTACCGAAGGCAATAGGGTATAAAGAAGTGTTGTCGTCTGGATTTGTCTGTTTTCTTTGAACATGTACAATAAAAGGAGCTACATCCGTGGGTTCATACAAAGTCCTACCAATGGGTGGAGGACGAGGATGGGAGTCATTTGTCTTGGCAAATAAGCTTTCATTATTAGGCAGTGTTAAATTAATCTGTCGCTGCCGAAAGTGGTTAACGCTATGCTCGGCAGTGACGGATCGTGGCAGGCGGTGGTCTCTTTCTGCGAAGAGGTGATGGCGCAGAAAGAGGCCGCGGAGCGGGCGAGGGAGGACGACGTCCTCTCAGACCCGCTCCGGCGTAGACGAACTGGGGGAAGGAGAAGGCGATTCGGGCGCCTTCTCACTCTATCCTAGTGTTGTGCGGATCATCGGTGGAGGGTCGGGGGATTCTCCACTGGCTTGTATGATCCCACACGTCTGGGGGATGGCCCTAATGAGCTGGGTCATCCCTCCATTGGCCGGGGCCCGTCACGGGTGACGGGCCAACCGCCGGGGCGAGATGGTGAATGCTAACGCTACTTCATCTCGCCCCGACTAGGCGGCAGACTGCTCATCCCGGGTTTTTAGTGGGTAACCTCACTTACTACCCCCCGTGGGGGTAGTAAGGCCCCTCAGGCGAGGACTCCCACATAACCATTCTGCTCCCCCCGGAGCCGGGTGGTATCCAAAAAGGATATTCCCGGGTCAAAAAAAAAAAAAAAAAAAGGTTAAGCATTATGGAATCTGGTTTCATAATTTCATTTACGACCGCTGTTTTTTCAGGGATTATTTCGACATGATCGCAAACGCAATCAATTTCTTTGGGTTCAGAATTAGAATTACGTCTACGTTTATTGCAAAAATTTGAAAAGAAGCCGTCCAAGCAAGGTGTGCAGACATACACCTTGCTTGGACGGCTTCTTTTCAAATTTTTAGCAGAAACCCATGAACCATTGGTTTCCATGCCAGATTTATTGGAAACTACAGTTATAAATGATGTAGCCGGAGGAACTGAGTCCCCTGGGTCAGGGGGCTCCTCCATTTCGAAAATTACAAAAAATGGACTTACCTACAGATAATGTACACTAAAATATAAACTATACAAACAATTAATAAAATATATGTACAAATACTGCTTTACTGACCACTATTTACAAAAAAAATTGCAAAATTTTACGCGCCCGCCAAGTCGAACGTTTCCCGCGCTTTTTTTCGGGTGTTCAGTTGTTGCAACTTTTAACTATCAGAATCGGTTGTCAAGATGTTGTATTTGTAACTAAAATAACCTTGACATTTCTTGATGAGAGAATTATAGGCACTCTTTTGTATTTTGCAGGTTGCGGTAGTTATTGCTTTTTAAATATCATTACACGTCTATATATTTCGCTAATTCCCCACCAAAAATCGATATTTAAGGTTATAAAACAACCGGGTCGTTCCGAACCATTGAGTAGGTTAAAACAACCAAACAAGTACATTCTGAGGTTTGGAACGAGGCCCTGTCAGCGCCAGCCAGCGGTATTTTATTTTATTGTTCTCTGTGACATTGTAAACAGGTGTTTGAGTTTGAACTGTTTGAATATAATTGTATTTACTCTAAATTCACATATCGTGTATAAAATTATATTTCAAATACCGGCACAATATGGAAGTGACTGACGATAATTTGGCTACCTTGGCTAATTATTTGCAGCAAACATTGAGCCCCGATCCGAACATAAGAAGGCCCGGTACGTTATGCTTTTTTTGTTTATGTTCGTTAGAAATGTGGTTTCAGACTGTCCACGCCAAATCAACACCACAACCCAAGATAAATTAGTATATTTCACGTAGTTGCAGTGTCTGGCGTCGGTTTAATTTTGTGTAGCTTAAGGTTATGTTTATTGCAAACGTAAAACACGAAGTAAAATTTTAAAGAAGTTGACGCATGGTTTTGATTACGTCTTAAATAAAAAAAAATATACACACACTTAATTATAGCACCTTGAAGTATAAACTGGGAAACCCAAAATTTCCAATGCGTTAGATAGATTCTGGCGCAACAGTATAATATATAACCAAATTACATAGGCATAGGCTACTAGACATACAAACAGTATAAAGAAGAGGAACAATATTTCATGTCAGTGTCAAAGGTGCAAAAAGTTAAATAGAGGTGTAACGGATGCTTTTCATCACAAGAGACAAATTGCACTGCACCTGTCGGCCTGAGATAGCTTCAAGATTCTTTTTTGCTTCCATACAGTACAAGATGTTATAAACATATAGGTACATAGTCCTATGGACCTTTTCAGGCACAGCAACATAAGAAGAGAGGAGGACGCAATATTCAATAAAAATTTACCAAATCATTTTACATGTCAAAATTAAATCTACTATTTTCATTATGCTCAATATACCTCCATATATTAATAATAAATTTATGCAAATGGACAAACTATTTTCATTATGATCTACTGAGTAATATGCCTTAGAGATAAGGTGTTGTTTTAATTTTTTATTAAATTTAATGTTGTTACTTTCATACTTTAATTCTGTTGGTAATTTACTATAGACTACTATTGACATAGGTAGAGTGCTGGAAGAGTGCATTTCTAAACTGCATTTATGAACCAGTAGCCGATCTCCGTGGCGGAGGTTTAGTTGAAGTTCATTACGAGTGTTATATAAATAGAAATTGGACCAAACAAACTTGCAAATTTCCAAAATATAAATGCATGGTATAGTCAATATTTTAAATTGAATAAAATACAGTTTACAACTATCTGTTTGTTCTGTATTGGCTAGGATTCGTATGCATTTTTTCTGCATTATAAAGAGATCCCTCGCGGCAGGGCCGTAACCCCATAGGATAATCTAGATTGGATGTTTGCGTGATAAGTAGCAATTGCTGTTTTTAAATCTGTAGTCTTTTTTATTTCCCTAAGGGCATAAATGAGAGACAATAACTTAGATTTAATTTTCAATACGTGCGTCTCTCAGTTTATATTCCTATCAATTTTTATTCCTAACAAAGTAGCATCTTTGACAATATCTAATTTTGTGCCTTGGAATGAGAAATTAAATTGTAATGGCGATTTCTGAAATACAGATATAATAATAATAATATAATAATAATAAATTATTTATTTCCAAAATGCTTAGTTAACTAACACATATTACTACTAAATTTCACGTTACATAATATTTCTCCATAAACAATCATAACATATGTTACCAGCAAGTCTCAAACTAGGCGAGAGCCTGTGTCTTGAGACTCAGAGAGCGAATATTCAGTGTATGCCAAGTTTAATACAGAAATAATATTAAGGTACGCGAATAGCTAGTTATACTGGAGCCATGTGACGTTAAACAGATATAAAACCCATGTACAGTTGTAACTATTAGGTATAATAGTTAAACCGTGACAAGGATTAATTAATATAATGCAATGTTGGATTGAACAGCAAGCTAACAATATATATATATATATATAAAATCCAATGGAACTTGAATCTTAGAATGATATTTTATATTTAATAAATATTTGAAAAGGAGAATGGAGCTATTTCGAACTATTGATCAGTTAATTTGTGCTGCACACTTTAAACTATGAATAGGTTTATTAGGCTTATTATTTATCTTACTTGTTGAGTGTGCGTGTGTGTTTGTTTGTATAGTGTGAGAGGTTGGTGTATTTGATTTAGAATGAATGTGACAATAAAGTTCTCGATAAGTAATGCATAATTTTAAATTAAGTTTTCAGTTTCCTCGTACGTTAACTTTAACATGAGTTCTCTGACCAGCTTTTTACATGTGAGTGTAGAACAGAGTTTGATATTACAAATTTTTGATACCTTGTTATATGTGTTGATGTGGGAAAATTTGGGACTTCTACGCACAAGTAGAGATGTAGGACTTGGTAGCGGAATTCGAAATACTCTTTTAGATATGAGATTTTCGTAGTCAGATCTATTTAGGAGAGCTTTGTGAAATTTAACTGTAGCTCTTAGAATAAACAGCTGACGGACGCGCAAAACTTGAAAAATTTTGTAGAGATCGTCAGTTGGAGAACGGAAAGGCTTTTTTAAAATTACTTTGATGAGGGCTCGCTGAGCTCTCTCTATAACTATAAAATTGCTTTTTCCTGCACTACCCCAAACTGACACAATATTGTAGTACAGATTGGCATAAAGCTACATATACCTGTCTAAGTACATCAAAAGGTGTGCAGTCTCTCAGTTTCTTCATGATAAAAATTAGTTTTCTCACGCGGCCCGCCAGGTCATTAATATGATTATTGTAGTTCAGGTTTTCATCGATGATTATACCTAAATACTTTATTGATGAAGTTCGACTTAAATTGTTACATGGGCACATGTTTACGTTACGCATGGCTTTGTCGCAGAGGTAAGAATGAATTTTCAGTGAGAGCTCAGGGGGAGGGCTAGATACACAAGTTTTTGAAAAGGCAACATACTTTGATTTATCTACATTTAATGTTAATAGATTTTTATCTAGCAAGGTAGCTATGCGTTCCAGTCCTTCCTCCGCGAGACTGTATACATGCTCCCAATTCTCGTGGTAGAAAATTATGGCAGTGTCGTCCGCATATGTCACTATTTCTGCAGTTTTAAGATGGCATTTTACGATATCGTCTACGTAGAGCGTAAATAGCGTCGGACCGAGAATGCTTCCCTGTGGGACGCCATATTTAGTAGGTAGAGTATTACTGGCAAGGGAACCTATTTTTATAAATTGCTCTCGACCTTCCAAGTAACTCCTGAACCACTCCAAAGCCACTCCTCGTATACCCCGATATTCCATTTTCTTCAGAAGCAGGCCAACTGATACCGTGTCGAATGCCTTTGCCAAATCCAGGAACACTGCTACACAATTTTCATTCTTTTCGATGTGCGAAGACACCAAGTTCACAAGAAGTGACGTGGCATCTTCAGTCGACCTGCCTCGTCGGAAACCAAATTGCCTTTCAGACAGCATGTTGAACTTTTCCAGGTATAGTACTAGGCGGTTATTTACAACTTTTTCGAGTACTTTTGAGACAACACTAAGTAGAGCTATTGGGCGGTAGTTTCCCGGCTCGGATTTTGACCCGTTTTTATAGATTGGAGATATAGCAGCAACTTTCCAGCAATCGGGGAATGTCCCTGATGATATACTTAAGTTTATTATGTGCGTCAGAGGAAGAAGTATGGAAACTAGTGATTTCTGTAGTATAATAGCGGTAATTTTGTCAGGTCCAGGTGAACCATCTATTTTCAGTTTAGACACTATGCTTGAAATTTCGTATGGATCCGATGGGTGTATAAAAAATGACTGGGTGTATGATACTAAAGGTTTGTGAGCAGCTATTAAATTATCTTGAGTTGAACCAATTTTGTTCAGTATAGAATCTGCCAGTGTTTCGCCAACTGATACAAAATGTTGGTTACAGCGGTATAAAGATAAATCAGGGCTATCCTTGATGAGGTTCAGGAGTTCCAAGGAATCAGTACTGGGTTTCGGTGAATAACAGATGGTTTTGACTGCTTTCCAAAGCTTCTTTGGATTATGTGCACTTTCTTCTATCTGTTTGCGATTGTACTCATTTTTAAGTTTTTTTAGAAGTTTGTTGCAGAAGTTCCGATACCTTGCATAAATTTGTCGCTTAATTAAATCCTCAGGATATTTTTTTAAGTCAAAGTGCAATTTGTCTCTGTGACGCATACATCGGAGAAGTCCAGGAGTAATCCAAGGTTTCATGATAACCCATTTGCGTCCAATTTTGATTTTGTGAGTGTATTTGGCCAGTATATTCGACATAATTTCATTAAAACGTGCAACTGCCAAGTTTACGTTACATATGTTGGAAATCGTAGACCAGTTAGTCTTGTTTATTTCGGCCACGACAGCATCAACATTTAATTTGAGTATAAAATTTGGCTTTGGAGCCGCAGGATTCGAGTTGCGAGTGCTGGTTATTACTATGCAGTGATCCGTTACTGATGTTTCGCATATTAATCCTACTGTTTCAGTTTTAGATTTAATAAAAATATGGTCATGGCAGGCTAGAATCCTTGTGGGTTTAGTTATCGCCGGAAGCAAACCATGTGAGGCCAATAAAGTAAGATAATCGCAGTGGTGGCTATTAGATGTGTTGGTGATGTCTACGTTAATATCCCCCGCGACTGCAATATACGGGTAACTTTTCAGGGTGCTTAGAGTGGAATCCAAAGAATTAATAAACGGTTCTAGGTTCGTCACCTTTGTTGCTGGAGATCTGTATATCCCTAGTATTGCATATTTATTGTCTATAGTTACGACAAGTGCATCAGCATCACTAATATTTGGTTCATGGATTGAAGTTTTATACAAGCATTTAGAGTATATAATAACTCCACCGTTTTTATTTTGTTGAAGCGTTGTGCGGTAGGCATTATATCCAGGTAGAGGATCTATCGTTAAACCATCGCTGAGCCAACATTCTGACAATATTATGATGTCTATGTCACAGTCTATGCGTTGCAGAGCTACGGTAAAATTATCAATATTGCAATTGAAACTCCTAATGTTGAAGGCGAGTACTTTGAAGTTGTTATCAAATTTAGTGATGAAATGTTTGCATAAGTCTACAGTTTCTAGTGAATGACAATCAATTGTTACGGTTTCGTCTATGTCATGGGCAAGACTAAGTAAAGCCATCATTATAATAGTAAAATTGTGAAGATATTAAGGTCGTGATCCAAGACGTCATTTTTATATTTAAGTTGCTGACAAACGTATATGCATCATTTGTGTAGAATTTTAGTTTAGTGCGCTTGTGTGCATGTATGTGAGAGTTTGAGTAAAAATGGATGGTATAGTACTTGAGTATGTTTAAGTATGTGTGTTCAATAAGAAGCTTGCAAGCGATGGTCACAAAATAAATATAAGTTAACACTAAAAGTATGAATGATATGTCTATTGCTACAATATTGTTCAGAGCTACAAGTTGTGTAAAATGGGTACTTATATATATAACAGCTATAGTAAAATAATTATAATATCTAAAACATCGATTATGCCAGTGGTGTGCAAAACTGCTTTTGAAGTTCGTCCATGGTTTTGATTGATATGGCTGGGTTTCCTTCCCGTTTTCGAACGTATATGGTGCCATTCTTGACCCAGCAAAATTTATAGTCTGCCGATTTGGCCTGCTGTCTGGCTGAGCGAAATAAGTGCCTGGAGTCCTGCGTAAGGCGCTCATTGATGTAGAAATTTCTTGAAGGCCCTTGTACATCTATATCAACACAAGTCAGGTTGCGCCTTATTTTGCTAGCTTTTAAAAAAGCTTCTCGGTCATGTCGGCGAAGAAAGCGTACCACCAGGGGACGAGGGAGCGTTGGTTTGGCACCGTCCGTGGCAGTGCCTTTAACGTTGAAATTTTCTCGGTTTCGTGGTCCGACGCGGCTTGCAAAGTCGATGTCTTTTTTATCAAGAGGCGCCCCAATTTTTTGCGATATCAGCTGTACCAAGTGTATTGGGTTTTCATTTGGAGACTCATTTATACCCGAGATTTCAATTTCATTGCGTAAGCTAGCTTGTGATCGCAGGTTGAGTTCGTATCGTAGTTCAGCAATTTTATTCTGGCATATAAAAATATCTTTTTGACGTTCCTCCAGTACCCGCAGCCTCGACTGGCTATCCTCTAATTTCTTATCGTGTTCTTCAATACGATCAAAACATAACTTAAGATGGTCCGTTAAGCCAACCATGTGAGCCTTCATTTCGCTTATATCACCCCGTAATAGTTTGATTTCAGAGGTAAGCAAAGATAGGTCTCCATTTTCGCCAGCACTAACAATAGATGGGCTCGATGAAGGAGTGACCTTAAGGTTGTAGTCACGAAGAAGGGTTTTGACGCTGTTGTCACAGACCACGGCAGTAGCGGGCGGAGTCGCCGGCACGGCGGCGGCGGCGGCGGCGGCGGATCGAACGGGTGTATTGGAGTTATCTCTCCGCGGTTCCCTTGATTGACACATAGGACAAACCCAATTTGATTTTATATCCTCAGAAATCTTGCGGTCAGTTATGTTAACACATATGGGATGATAATAGCTACTACATTTTGTGCATATTATGTTAGGAGTACTCAAACGTATAGATTTATTGCAGGCCGCGCAAGTGTTCACCATTTTTAAACAAGTTTTATTATTGCGCTCAGCTGCTGCAGTGATAAGTTGAAGTTTATATGTACCTGTTTATACTCGTATGTTGATAGCTATGACGAGATTGTAATGTTAGTTGTAGCAAACACTCAAAGCCGGTTTCACGTAGAAGGTCCCGCTGCTTTGCTCGCTAGTCAGGTAGTGTGAGGGACACGAAAATATATAAAACCGCAGCCCGTCCCTTTCTCCCGAGGTGTAGAGGAGCCTACCTCAGCTACTGCAGCAATCCAACTCGACTACTTGATAGTAATCTGTGTCACTTCGAAATATGATTAGACGCACTTGTGGTGGAATAATTTAATTTTAAATGCACTCGACTATGACACTTTTGTTTACTACTTATGAATGAGAATGGTGTGAGATGTACAGCGAAATTTCAAGAGCACAAGAAACGCGTCCACACCTTAACTGTCTTAAATTCGCACTCAAATATACAGTTGTTAGGTCGCATGTGATGAGCCAATAGTGGAACTTGTCTAGAAAATCTTATTTTTTATTCATAACATCTGTAGCTCATCCTGTGATATATTGAACTTC
Organism: Plagodis pulveraria; assembly: GCA_963890685.1. Taxonomy (NCBI): domain Eukaryota; kingdom Metazoa; phylum Arthropoda; class Insecta; order Lepidoptera; family Geometridae; genus Plagodis; species Plagodis pulveraria. The sequence continues at coordinate 14,544,627 of OY982971.1, read as the reverse complement.
TACTATCTGGCCAATGCCTCAATGTTGTACATGTCCTGTACTTAAATATTTTCCTATCAAGTACTGATACTCATACAGACGTGATTATTGTGTAGAAAACATCAAAGAGTTTAAGGGCAAGTTATCTAGATTGAGTTTTGCCAAAGTTTGTAGTAGTGTTGTCCTAATTAAGCATTTAATTATTTTCACGAAACTTTCTTGCTATATGAACTTTATTTTCCCGTGGTAAAGCAAGAATATACAAAGCACAAAAAAGCATTGCAGATTTCTACTGGCATAAAAATTTGCATTAAGAGAAAGAGACTAAAGTTATGGAATTACAGAAAAAATATTTTTTTGTCCAAAAAACATCATTAAAAATTTATACAAATGTATACTGAATTAACAGCCATGAATGAACAAAGAGCCAGAAATGACTATATGATAAAAATGGCGCCTAACTAATCCAAGGCTTTGTGGAACATTATAAAAAATAACAGACCCCTTATTAATGGCATTCATTGAATTAGGTATAATAATACAATTTTCACAAATACAAATAATATTGTAGAAGTGTTTAATCATATTTATGTAAATAATGAGTACATAATAGTGGCCCATAATAATTGCCCGTGGGTTGTCGGGCTAGAATAACAAATTTACGACCTGTGGGTGTTGTAAGAGGCAACTAAAGTAAAATGCGGAAGGTGGGCAGCAGCAGGGCTTCTGGGAAACTAATATCTTAAACTGCAATATCCACAAGATGCCTGCCAAGTGTGGGAATTATGGCATACCACCCACCCCTAAATGGGGGCTGTGTTCACCAGTAGACAGTCTGGCTGGCTGATATAGTACAGTACATTATAATGACAATATAAACAAAAGTTGCAGTAATACTTTAACCCTTTCCCTCCTTAGGGTACTTAGAAGTACCTCCACATTTTTCTTCTTATAACTTAGGTACGAAAACACTTTATGTTACTACAACTGACGATCCTTTAGAGTGCTGTTTCCGTAAGCCAATCACAGCGCTATATTTGAAATACCGCGTGATGTTGCTGAATAATTTGAAGAGCGAGTTACAATCTGTCGAACATTTTATCACTTCGCTGTGCAGTGTATTTGGAAATGTTTTATAAATAGAATATCATAGGTAAGTGCTATTTTTTTTACAAATTACGTTCTTTATTTCTTTGACTACATTTCTAAAAGCTGGTATAATGTATTATCACTTTATTTTATATGAATATTTGATAAAAACTGATGTGGACTTAGAAGTACCGTCAGGTGATTGTAGTCTCAAAAATTATGTGTTTTTATAAAACACATAGTCGATGAAATGGGTATTTTGTTTTATCATAAACAAATGATTTTGAAAATTTATTATTGTTCTGACCTATTTTCTGAATTGCTTTAGCCGTTGAGATAGACATTACAAACAAAAGTGCTCTGATTGAAGCCCTGTTACTAGAAGAGCTTCCGAACTGCGACGAAGATTATGATGCAGGTGTGTCCGATGATGAAGTGGAAAATCTTCAACTACCCTCACCAAGAGGCTAAGATGAGGTTTTTGAAAGAGCTGCTAGACAGTCTTTTTGCCTAAGTTCCGCCATAGTCGCCGTCAAATGAAGATGTATTGGAGTGCCCTATAAATCAGGTACCAGGTTTGCTTGAGAAACTGAAAACACCTATGCATGTGGAACTATCCGAAGTAATAGAAAAGAACTGGCCGGCTGTAATATGCTCGCTGATTCTCACATGAAAAGTGGCGACAGTGATCATCGATTTTCAAATTTAGACATTGGATATTGGAAATGGAAGGATAACAAAGTGGTTCATTTAGTATCTAATTTTCATGGGAACCAAGAGGCAACTGTTTCACGTAAAGGAAAAATGCATCGTCTGCCATTACATGCCCTGTAGCTGTCAAAGATTACAATAATTATATGGACAGCATAGATACAGCTAATCATTTGAGAGCCCTTTACTGTATAGATCGCCAATCTCCAAAATGGTGGCACAGGTTGTTCAGGGGTCTTCTGGACATCGCGTTTGTCAATTCATATGTCATTCATGGACTTATAATGGGACAGACTACCGTAAAAGATTTTCGACGCGCTGTTACTCAAAGCTTGATGACAATGAAAGATGCTAGTCAGAAAAGAAAGACTTCAATTGATAATACTGCGAAAGGCGGCCCGGCCCTTCCAAAAGGCGCAAATTTGACTATTCCACTATAAAAGACTATTGACGACTAAGACGCTTGGATAACAGAGGCATCCATTGGCCTAAGTTCGTAGAGAACAGGGGAAGGTGTGAAGTTTGTAGTTTGAAGAACATTCAGTCAAAACCTCATAGTAAATGTTCACATTGCAACGTGTTTTTGTATGTAAATGAAAAGAAAAATTGTTTTGTTGAATACCACGAGGTGAAATCTGTAATCAAAACCTATTATTTAAGTAAGTCTAAGTCAAAATTGTATCTCATTACTGTGTACCTATCACAATGTTAGGAACTTTGATAGAAACAAAAAGTTAACATTGTGATAACACAAAGTTCCTGACGGCACTTTAAAGTCTAGGTCTTGGAAATAGTACTTCTAGGTGTAATAAAAATCTAAAAAAAAAATGTGCGTTTCATTTTACCTCCCTTAATCAGATAATAAAGTTGAAAAGCGGAAATTCGTTAAAAAACACTACCCCGGGGGGAAAGGGTTAATATGGAACAAATCAAATTCCATGTTCCATGTGCCCATCGACTCCGAATGATATGCTCAAAATTATTAAATCCTTAAAGAATACTTCAAGTGCAGGATATCATGAAATACAACAGGCAACAGGTTGATTTAATTATATGTCCAATACTGAGTCAATTATGAACCTATCTATAGACTATGGAAGGTTCCCTGACAAGTTAAAAGTAAGAGTAAGGAAGCCAATGTGTCAAAAACAATATATATATTTATATATATTCACTATATATATACTTATATATATATATATATATATAATATATATTTACTATGTAGTGGAATTGTCAGTAATTATAGGCCAATTGCTTTTACTCCAGTCAACTAAACTTTCTTTCTCAACTTTTTTTTAAATATGTTCTTTGTTGGTTATATTTGTACCTAAATTAATATAATATCCTTGTATAATATAATTTTTGTGGGAGATTGACAAGGCAAAATTATTCAGCCTGTGTAAATGGAACAGTTGAAAGGGAGAACATATTTTGGCCCGATTAAGGATATTCTGAAAAAAAAGATAGGTAACCACTAAACATAGGAATGTATAAGGAATGTAATGAGAGTGAAGAAGCAAGATAGGTATGTCAAGACTGTTGCAATAGGAAATCCGTGGTGGCCTCTCTGCCAACCATCCAGGACCAGTTGTGATGTAGTTATGTAATTATATATATGTTTGATCTTGTAGATTAAAAAAAGGAGATTCCTTAAATATTTCTGTAATTATATTTTATTGGACATAAACAAAGTGAAACAGAAAGAAGAAAAAAAAAGTGACAGAATTATTTATGTGCTTTGAAAGAGTCCACCAAAGGGTGCTGAAAATCGATCTCACTCTACCATGAACATGAGCTAGGGCCAGCGCTGTGTAGACTTAGTACTTACCTTAACCTTTGTTTTGTATCAAATCTTAGTTTTCTTTACATTCTAGCGGAGAAGTTCCTTGAGGGTGTTGAAGTAAACCAGAACTATGCCATACTCCTTCTTCATCTTATTGATAAAGATGGTGTGGATATGACAATAAGGATTGCAGGAGCTATAGCATTCAAAAATTTCATTAAGAGAAACTGGCCTGTGGTAAGTTATCGTCGCAATGTGAAGAACTTGTTGCAAGATTTAAATCAAATAATCTTATATATCAAAATTTGTATCATAATTTAATTTCAAAAATGAAGTACTAGTATATAAAAAAAGGAAAAGTATAAAATGTACAAGGAAGACTTTGTTGTAATGGTGTTTTTGTTCTTTTATGTGATTGTGACGGAATAAGCACAAGGCCCACCTGATGTTAAGCGGACTAACCACTGCCTATAACAGATACATTTCACAAGTGACGAATTGCACTGTGCCCGTCACCCTAAGCCATAAATTTGTTAAGTCTCATGTGCCTGTAATTTTACTGACTCTCAAGGACTGCTGCCGTAACACACTGTTGGGTGCTTGGTGACAGATTTTCTACTTGAAGGTGGTAGTTACACAGGCGAGCATTCGCAAAATATGTTTCCACCATGCGGTGACTAGCTGGTTGTGGGGAGACACGAGTCCTTCACCTCTGCCTCGTTTTGGTGGTTACCAGTTACCTAGCGCTTATCCTTGCTTTGCTCGTCGACGCTCCTATATGTATATGTCATTGCCTTTTTATAATAACTTGTAGCCATAATATACCACATTGAAAATTTTCACTCAAAACGTGTCACTGCAATTTTCTTGTACCTAGTGGATTTGTCTCTGTGACTTTTCGCCGAAGCTTACAAATCTGAAAATTTTTCGCCATCACGCATCATCCATCCAAGTATTTACCGCAGCATTCATTTCTTTTTTTATTGCTATTGTAAGCCGTTGACCACCATCTCATCTTATGGTGATGATGTGGTCAAAGGTGTGTACATGCTTAATATAATTGATCAGTTATGAACAAATGAGCAAGTTGCACTATGATCGCAAATTTATTCACAAATATACGATAGGAAAAATTTTAAGTCATGTGCGGGATTCGAACCTGCGTCCACCCACCCCTTGAGCCGGGTTATGCTCTAACCAATTGAGCTAACATGACATGACGTCATAACTCAAATCTTTCCTATCGTTCTTTAACCATCGTATTGGGATGGACGACATCTGTAATACCACTTGCGTTGTACTGCTCAAGGGGTGGAATCCCGCACATGACTTAAATTTTTCCTATCGTATATTTGTGATTTTGTAATGTAATCCGCATAGCAGGCGTTATTACAAACCTAACAATTTTAAAAAGCAAATTTATTTTTAGGAGGAAGATGGGATAGATAGAATCCATGCATCAGACCGTGCGACAATCAAAACAATAATTGTGTCCCTGATGCCCAAGTCTCCAGAGGCCATTCGCAGACAATTCAGTGATGCTGTAGCCCTCATAGCCAAATGCGACTTTCCTGAAAAATGGCCCAATCTAATAGATGAGTTACGCACTCAGATGGTTGAACAATTTGCTATTGGTATGAATTTTTTAACAAAAACTACTTTTCTACCTAGTGGAAAGGGTTGATGTGGTGTGGAAAGAAAACAATAAAAAAGGATAGTTGACAAAAAATTTATTGCACGATGGCATGAATATGTCAGCTGGATTCAGGATTAAGGAGCACAATTATATGTGTTGTTTTATTTATTCCACTTATTACTTTATTTTTATGGTACAAATTTGAACATACCCCCATTTTTTAGTAGTACCATACCATACACAGTCACTATTAAAAGATATATTTATCCCTTACTTTTGGAGTTCTAGGCGGAGCCTCAATTCAGGTGTTTAGATTGTGGAGCCACTTTTAAATTGATATAACTTTTGATATGTCATACTACAAATTCCAGAATTACCTTGTTCCACAAAATGTTTTGCATTGTTACCAAATAAAATGCGAGTTTCCTTTTAAAATCTGGAGTGGCTTCACGATCCACATGAACATAGAATAGTACATTATGCAACAAGTGCGCGAAGTTGTTTATTACAATCAAAACGGGTTTTAGCGCACGAGTTTCATACGACGTTTTTCAACACACTTGCGAGGAACGAATACGAAAATTTCGATACGTAAATATTTTCTTGACATTTTTGATAGCAATAATAATCTGATTAAGAAGGTTTATAATTAAATCTTCTAAAGTTCTACTTCAGTATGTAACGAACGAAACAAACTACAATATCCTTGGCGAAAAGTGTGGAAACGTTGTTTTTTTTTCTATTTAAAACTCTAGCGGTAAAGTTAAAAAAAAAGCACGAGTGCGTAATAGGCTCTATTATGACACTAAAATCGGTGCATTTAAAGGCCCGTTACGTGCGAGTGTGTTGAAAATATATTTTCAAAACCCATGCTCGTAAAGTGAGCTTTATTATATCGTTCTTAGGGCCATAAACCGAATTATAACACCCTCGTGCATAATAATATAATACACTAGTGCGTAATAGAATTACCCCTAGAAAGTTAAGTTAGTACCTATCTGCAAATTATATGCGAGTAAACAGAATGCTCAGTTTAAAGACTTCACCTTGTCTTACGAACTGAAGGATCAGTTGTTTATACATTTAATATTGCCGCCTCGAATAATAATAAGTTCGTAATACAAGTATTAATAGAAGTTAAAATCATTTTGACATGTAAATTGTTACAACCCACCAACAAGGTACATACTCGCCTTGCTGTTTGCTTACAGGAGATTACCGCATGATTAACGGCCTGCTCAGCACGGCACATTCGCTCTTTAAGCGTTACCGTTACGATTTTAAGTCGCAGAAGCTCTGGGAAGAAATCAAAATGGTGCTGGATAATTTTGCCAAACCACTCACGGATCTCTTTCAGGTTGGTATAAAATATGAATTAATTTATCTTGTTATGAACACTTGCACTGTAGTAAGCACACGGATTTAAATCCCAATGACACCTCAGCATGGAAGCACTAGTCGAAGAGGGTGGCGGACTCCAAGGCATGGTTCCAAGTTTGTGGTGAGCCAGTCACTTACTCAGGTAAGGAAGCCCTACCATTCGCGTATAATCCCAATGTTTAAATTACACTCTCGGGTCTTTTCGCGCACAAATAGACCCGAAAGTGTAATTTGAACGTTTACACTTTCTTCTATAATTTAGTTCGTAAAAGTTTAAGATATCCCATTCCATACCCACTCAAGATCATAGCAAATACAAATTCGTAGTCTCTGCCTACCGCTCCGAGGTAAAATTTGTATGTCTAAACTATGTCAACAGAACCGAACATAAATGTTCATATCAGTAGACGTTTTTGGTTATTTCCTCATCTATTGCATTACATTTTGCATCCTTCCAGGCCATGATAGAACTAACTAAAAAGCATGCAGACAACCCGGAAGCCTTGCGTGTGATATACGGCTCTCTGGTACTCACCTGTAAGGTGTTCTACTCGCTCAACTATCAGGATCTGCCTGAGTTCTTTGAAGACAACATGCCTATTTGGATGCCGAACCTGCTGGCGCTTCTGCAAGTAAAAGTACCATGTTTGGAAGTCGATGTAAGTAGATTATTATACTAAAAAAACCTTGTTTTCTAGTTTAGTAAATAATAAGGGATAACTGAAGCAAAGGGATAAAAAAAAGCGGCGTGCCGTGCTCTTCTTGAAAAAGACTGTAGGTGGTTAAAGCTTTTGTCGGAGCTATCCGACTCGGGCCCCATTTTACCAATGTAGTGTTTAATTATTGCTCGGATAACTTTATACCATAAACCATTAAAATGTAATAGGCATTGGTTATCATTATCATATAATGTCAAACCTAGTAGCAGATTTTTAAATTGTAGAATTCTTGTCATGGAAACCTGAAACTTCTTGGTTTGTGTTGTTTAAGCCTGAAACTTCTTGGTTTGACTGTTATGATATATGACAGCAGCGTGGACATTCTCGAAGGTGGACATAGAACCGCAATTTAATGTTAGCAAAGTAGCCGTATATGTTTGCAGTTTATGGAGGTATGCTGCAAAGTTCAATGGTGAACATTTTAAATCTTGGATTAGATTTTTTCCTTTGCAACAGCTGCCTGCCTGACTATCGTGTAAGTCAATACTATGGTAAATTTAAAATACTGCAACATCGTTGGAAATCCATGGTGACAAAGGCTATCACATCTTTATGGTTTATAGTATCGAATATAACCTAGATTGGTAGAATTGAGCTTTATTCGCGTGAGTTATCCCGTATTAAGTATATTATTGATAGCAACTTTTATTTACCTAGATGTACTCGTTGGCGCAGTGACACAACATGACCTGAGATTCGATAATAGAGTCGGCGGTATTTTCTACAGTTTATTTTCAATAACAGCCAAGATTATTTATCCCAGAACATGGCAAGAGGCTGACTCCGATTTCATTAAATATTCAAACTAATTATCTAAAATTATATAAATATTAAAACTAATTATTACTATAGTTCGGTACACCCCGAAATTCAGTAAAAACATGGAAATGGTGTTAAAAGCATGAAAATCGGAACGATTGATGTTTATGCCTTACGAATCGATTAGACTCGTAGCACGAAAAAAAAATAGGAGAGGAGTTATGACGTCCTTTTTTTGTATAGGAAAATACAAAATGTTATATGTTTAGTTCTGAAACCTATCGTGTGGCATTGCATGAAAGGTGTTACTAAGCCGATTCTAAAAATATATCACATCCTTTTATTAAAGACATTTGTTTTAAAATACAAATCATTTTCAAAACATACCAAGTTTGGGCTCCTCCAGATATGATACGGTTGAATAATTATTAGTAAAATATACCTAAAATTATATGTAATAATATCCTCATATCTAAGTTCAAGAAAGCAATTTTGAAAATATATACATCTTGTATTTTGTTATTATTTTTTAATATTACAAAATGTGATAAAATCACAATTAGTTAAAAGATGTTTAAAAAGTTCCATTTTAGATGGTAAATACTACTCACTAGAGTGCATATCTTACCCACTGTATAGAACTGCTAGGCATAAAGTTGACATCTGACCTCAACTTGTGCGCGTCTATATAGAGTCGAAAGCACGATTAGCGGCCAAAAAGTTGGGGATCCTTAGCAACTTTGCACCTGGTCAGCTATAGTACTTTGTAAAGCAAAGGTCTGATCTTGCATGGAGTACTGCAGTCATCTCTAGTCTATAAAATAAGTCTGTAATAAATGCAACTGTGGGCCTTATAAGTAAGCTCAAAGTCGCACAACGAGCTATGGAGAGGGCTATGCTCGGTGTTTCTCTACGAGATCGAATCAGGAATGCGGATTAGCGAGTTGAAGTGGCAATGGGCAGGGCAGAACTGATGGTCGATGGGGCCGAAAGGTTCTCGAATGGAGGCCACAAACAAGCAAGCGTAGCGTCGGAAGGCCACCTACAAGGTGGGCGGACGACGTTATTAAGGTCGCAGGAAGGCGCTGGATGCAGGCCGCTTCCAACCGTTCTATTTGGAAATCTAAATTTCGAAGCGCTCGTAGCGAAGTTTACTTAGCTGTTCTCAACCGATCAGCAAAGTTAAGCAACGCCGCGCGCGGTCATGAGTTGTATGGGTGACCGCTAGTGGCATTACTACTGAGCGCTTCCGTGCTTCGGAGGGCACGTTAAGCCGTCGGTCCCGGTTGTTGTCTTAGGATGGCAGTCGTTATAGCATGGTGGTAGGGCATTTTGCAAATGCCCGCCTGGCTAGCTACCACCCTCAAGTAGAAAATCTGTCGCCAAGCACCTAACGGTGTGTTCCGGCAGTTGTCCTTGAGAGCCAGTACTTCTAGGTTAGCCTGAACAACATCTTCAACCACATCATCACTTACCATCAGGTGAGATAGTGGTCAAAGGCTAACCTATCTGGGATAAAAAAAAAAAAAAAAAAAAAAAAACTATGTGGAATGCATCCAGCAGTGGATTTCTTGCGAAATGATAAAATGATGAAGAAAAGCAAGCCATTAACTGGATCGTTGGTGTTCTATAATAAAAACATTGAATTTTATAAGTGTCAGTTTTCACACAAAACAATGCTTAATGTATCTAGGTGCGAATATATTGTAAACTTGCGTTGTACTACTTGTAGGACGGCGACGACAAACCTGGCGTAATGGAACAGCTCCGGATGGAAATATGCGAGTGTGCGTCTCTGTACGCACTCAAGTACGAGGAGGAGTTCGCGCCGCACGCGCCTGCCTTCGTCACCGCCGTGTGGACCGTGCTGCTCTCCACCACCGCCGCTACTAAATACGACGCCGTGAGTACACTCTCGCTCTAACTCCACTCCTAACAATAGTTAATAATAGGTAATAGGTGGGGTGCCGGGTAGAATTGCAACTCCCCATATCATTCCGTGGGTGTCGTAAGAGGCGACTAATGCAAAAAATACTGGAAGGTGGCCAGCAGCGCCTTCTGAGGATTTACCATTTTACACTGTGATCCCGAAGCCGCCTTCCAAGCGTGGGGATTATGGCAAATGCCTCCTTTTTTTATGTTATTGTGACGGAACAAGCACGAGGCCCACCTGATGTGAAGCGGTATCCTCTGCCTATAAAAGATGCATTTCATCACAAGTGACGAACTGCATTGCGCCCATCACCTTGAGACATAGTTGTTAAGTCTCATGTGCCTGTAATTTACTGGCTCTCAAGGACTGTTGCCGGAACACACCGTTAGGTGCTTGGCTTTTGATTTTTCCTTAATAGGCTGTGTTCAGCAGTTGACGATCCGGCTGATACAGGTATACAGGTAATAGGTACAGTTTTGAACAGGTATGAGTGCATTGAGATTTAAAGATGATTTAAATACTACATAGGCACTGTTGATATGTACCGGTTTTGGCACCTAAGTAAAACTAAAACGGAAGTTGGATTTTGTATTAACTGTAATATTTTGACTATACTTTGACTATTGTTTAATTTTATGTCTTTAAAATTATGTAAGAAAGCATAAACCTACATATATCAATTTTACAAATAATTGAAGCACAACATTTTATGTTCCCGTGCGGAAAATAAGTCCTCCAATGTGATTTTCGTTCAGTACGCGATAGTGCTTGTAATCATAATTATAAATACTTACACATATACGTAAGTATAAATACTTACACATATACATGAGTATATACTCATGTATATGTGTAATTATTTGTAATATACATAAGTCAATACATCAATAGTTCAAAAACCGAAAATATGGACAAACCTCAATCAACTCTAAAACCTTTTAATTGATTACATTCCAATGATCCCAAAAATGCTACACCTGCTGTAAGTTGATGAGGAGTCAAATATCCTGGAGATTCCTGATGACGCTGCAGCATCAAGTCAAAGTTACCATGTTCTTGCAATGTCATGGAAGTAACAGAATGCCAAAGTTCAAATCTTCTAAAAATTCTTCTTCTATACATTTCAGATCTGACCTGTGAAAGTTACTCGCCTCCCTTTATTAACTTGAAAATAGCTCATGTTCTTGAAATGGCAACTAGTATTTTCTTTATAATTATATAGCTAAACTTACTCTCGATTAAGTCACTTGTCAAACAAAATAAGTTGATTTGCTTAGGAATTACAACGCCACAGACAGGCGTCAAACAATAATACACACGTTGAACATATAACACCTCCCCCCTTTTAGGTTAGGGTTTAAACATTTGCTACTTTATATATATAAGATGTATATGTTGATGTTTTTACAGTTGGTGTCGAACGCATTGACGTTCCTCGCGAAGGTGGCGGAAAAAGAACATTACAAGAGGTTGTTTGAAGACCCCGCCACGCTCAGCAGCATTTGTGAGAAGGTCGTCATACCCAACATGGAATTTAGGGGTAAGACCAAAAATAGTTAACCAAAATGAGACTGACAAGAAGAACTATAGCAATAGTCTATATATAACTATTTCAATTTTGACCGTTTACGTATTTCTAAACTTGTCGTAATGATTTGAACCGCACTGATAGTAAGGGGTTTTGTTCTTACTGTCACTGCGGTTCAAATCATGGAAACATTTCTTTCATTGAATAAAATATTAACTCATTTCATAAAGAAATACGGGAGAAATAAGTGCACATACAATTCGAACGTGCTACAGCCACCGCGCTTACGACATCTGTCAACTGACTATTTACTTCTTCGCAATCCTCCTTTACTTTATTAAGTAGTGACATTATTATTATTACTTTGTAACACATTCTAGAGTAATTAAGATTGTTTAACCTACGAATACATATGTAAACAAATGTAAGTCAAGCTCAAAAACAGCAGAACGGAAACCTTACCGCAGCGGGCGTGGTTTAGTCTACCGTGCGGCGCAACAGCATTACCTTGACGCGACCAATCAGGAGCGATCATTTCTAAATGCCAAATCAATATACCAATCCAATTAATTTTGGAAGATTGTGTGTTTTGTTAATTCGGAACTTGATGAGTCCGAATTCAAAGCGTTAAATGTGTGAGAGTTACACTTCTTTACATATATATTCGTGGGTTATACTTTTAAATTCTAACCACAACAATGAAAATCTCCTCATTTATCTGTCAACATTTGAATTTGACATTTTTGCACACGCTGCACTACGCTCTTCTCTATGAGCGTTATATGCAGCAGGAGGTGACTTCATAGATTAAGTCAAATTACTATCGTGGTAACTTGGCAAATTGTGAACCAAAGACCGTTGGCGCGAATACAGTACCAATAGGACACATTTCCATGATTTGAACCTCAGGGTAGTACATTATGTGGTACATGTGGTGGGTGGTTGTGAGTGATACCAAAAACACGGTCACAACTATTGTCCTGCGGCTGCACAACGCTAACATTTGCGCTGTCGCGACAAGTTCGGCCAAGCAATTCGTCCTATCGCGAACAGGAATGAGGCTGTTGGTAAATTGCCACACATCAAAGGGTTTTATCGCGGTAAAGTTCGTGTCGTTGACTACACGCATTGCTGATAGTGAGACACCGAGCGGTTTGCACGTATGTTTGTTTGTTGCATCGCTATTCTGATTCGTCATTATTATGGATTAGAGTACGGAGATATTATTTTAATTTCTCATCTTTAATATTTTATTCACATAGTTTTATCATAATTATATGTCGATTGTAATACAGTTATTTTTTATTATTTATTTATGTTATCGTGACAGAATAAGCTCGAGGCCCACCTGATGTTAAGCGGACTAACCTCTGCCTATAACAGTTGCATTTCGTAACAAGTAACGAATTGCACTGCGCCTGTCACCTGGATAAATAGTTGTTAAGTCTCATGGGCCTGTTATTTCACAGGCTCTCAAGGACTGCTGCCGGATCACACTGTTAGGGGCTTGGCGACAGATTTTCTACTTGACAAGTAGAAGTGCAACCGCCTGTTATTTTTTTTTCGTGAAAATGAATTACGTGACGTTCTAGATTATCGCGAAGTTGTATCGCGACAACGTGAACGTGAAGCACGCAATGTATGTGTTGTAGTATTGGATAGAATTATGATATGTGAGTTGTCGTGTTTATAAAGTGTACTATACGATGTAGAGTCGGACATGGAGCTGTTCGAAGACAATCCGGAGGAGTACGTGCGGCGCGACATCGAGGGCTCGGACGTGGAGACGCGCCGCCGCGCCGCCTGCGACCTCGTCAAGACTCTCGCCGTGCATTACGACGAGAAGATGATGAACATATTCGGACAGTACGTCCAGGTGAGATACTCCAATCTATTTACAAATCATTATGGAAATTAATATATAATATGTACTTTTTTATATCTGATAGTTACCTATCTATATATATATATATTAGGTCCTTACATATGAAATTGGCGTTTTGTATGGGAGGAACAAAAAGTCGAATATTTTTTAATATAATATATTTAATTAATCAAAGTATGAACCATTATTTTCTATGCACTTTTGCCATCTCATAGGTAGTTCATTGATCCCTTTACTAAAAAAACCAGTCGGACGGGAATCAATAAAATCTTTGAAGGCGATTTGGACTGCCCCATCGGAGTTGAATTTTTTCCCTTGCAAGAAGTTATCCAAATTTCGAAAAAAATGGTAATCTGTTGGAGCAAGGTCCGGGGAGTACGGAGGATGTCTTAGACTTTCCAATTGAAGCTCTTCTAATTTAGTAGCCGTCTGTAGCGCAGTGTGTGGTCTAGCGTTGTCGTGAAGCAGCAGTGGCGTGGAGCGATTGACCAGCCTAGGTTGTTTAGCCGCTAGCTTTTCCATCATGGTTTGCAATTCCTGACAATAGACATCAGCCGTAATAGTCTGGCCAGATTTGAAAAAACTGTAATGAACAATACCGGCACTAGTCCACCAAACGCTTACAAGTAACTTTTTTGGGGTTAATTTTCGCTTGGGGCAGGATTTGGCTGGCTGGCCAGGATCTAACCATTGCGCTGAGCGCTTCCGATTATCGTAAAGAACCCATTTTTCATCACAGGTAATGATTCGGTTTAAAATACCTTCATTATTGTGCCGGTTTAGTAATGTAACGCTGCAGTCGACGCGCGTTTGCCGGTTTGTTTCAGTCAATTCGTGAGGTACCCACCTTTCAAGCTTTTTAATCTTCCCAATTTGCTTCAAGTGAATTAAAACAGTTTTATCACTAACATCGCAGCCTGCAGCTAACTCGGACGTTTGCGATGGATCCGCTTCCACAATAGCCTTCAACTCTTCATTATCAACTTGAGTCTCAGGCCGTCCACGGGGCTTGTTCTGCAGGTCGAAATTTCCAGAACGAAAACGTTGGAACCAAAAACGAACTGTGTTTTCTTTTGCAACACGACCGCCATACACATCATTCACCCTTCGAGTTGTTTCCGCAGCACTAGTGCCACGGCGGAACTCGTACTCGTAAATAATGCGATATTTAAGGTTTTCCATTTTGTAAAATGAGTGACGCAAACAGAAAAAAACAGAAGAAAAAAAACAAATGAATGACGATCATCGAAGCACAAATACATGAGTCTATAGCTGTACAAATTTGAATTTGGAATTCCTTACCAAAGAGGAGAAATTCGTGATTAAAGTGGCCAGTACGAAAAACGCCAATTTCATATGTAAGGACCTAATATATATATGTGCCTTTGACCACAATCTAATGGATGGTAAGTGATGATGTGGTTGAAAGTGTTAATAGGCTTAATCTAGAATTCCTGGATCTCAAGTACAACTGCCGGAACACACCGTTAGGTGCTTGGCGACAGATTTTATGCTTGTGGGTGGTCGCTAGCCAGGCGGGCATTCGCAAAAAGCCATTCCACCATGCTGTGAAGCTCAGCCCGCGGCGGGATTCGAACCATGGACCTGCTGCACGGCAGTCCATAGCCAATGCCACTGAGCCATCACTGCTTCAAAGCTTTTACAAAATATGAATTATGACAACACTGAAAAATTATTAAAACCAATTATATGATTTACTGGCAGATTTATTCAAAACACACACACTCACACACACAAAAACACACATACACACACACTCACACAACACTCATATACAATTTGCTTTCTCCTCACACTCATTCACATTATTTGTAATTTTACACAGAACATATTTACAATCTTGCATGGTAAAATAATTAATAAATTTTATATAGTATGTATTGTTTAAAATAATGTTAAATTCATGTTATTAGAAAATTAAATACATCTTAACTAATACTCTGTAAATAAACGTGTGACCTTGGAAAGGATAGCAAACCTACAACACAAGATTAATCTTAGTGTAGGCATTGCTATATATTGGTTTCTACAACATTACGAGTATATATACAATAAAATATGTGCCTAGTATTAATGTTAGTACTAAAGGTGTGAATTGTAAAATTGAGATAAATAAATTATTATTATTATTATCTTTATTTATTATACAACATAATTTTAAATTTTTTACAACATTATTACAAAAATAAATATTATAAAAAACTTAAAACTAGGGTGCCGCTGGTCGCGGGGCAGAGCCCAAGCGACCAGTGGTTAGGGCTGCAGAGAGAGGAACCTCCGGACAATGCGTGTTGTGTCCAGTATCACTGCCTTCTGCATCAGACCCTTGATCCAACCATCTAGCGAGAGCCTCTTAAGGTGTTGGTCGAGGCTCTTCGCTATAAGGCCGTTCGCCGAAACGACTATCGGGACAATGATCGTCGAGTCAACATCCCACATGGCGGTTACCTCGTGAGCCAAATCAAGGTACTTGCTGACTTTATCCTTTTCGGCCTTAACGAGATTCTCGTCATGTGGGATGGTGATATCTACGAGCACTGCCCGGCGCTGGGATCGGTCGACCACCACGATATCAGGCTTATTGCAAACAATAGTCCTGTCCGTGATGATAGAGCGGTCCCAGTAGAGCAATGCACGACCATTCTCGAGAACTGGCGCCGGTGCGTACTGGTAGTACGGCACCTCTGACTCAACAAGGCCGTATTGAAGGGCAAGTTGCTGGTGGATGATCTTGGCCACTTGGTTGTGCCTGTGCAAATACTCGCCGTTAGCAAGATGCGAACAACCGGAAATGATATGCCTGAGTGACTCTCCGGGTCGGCGGCATGCTCGACAAATGTCGACCGTACCGTCCTTCAAGATATATTTCCGATAGTTGTTCGTCATCATTACTTCGTCTGCAATTGCACAGGCAAAACCCTCGGTTTCCCCAAAGAGGTCTCCGAAGCGTAGCCAATTCACCGAAGCTGGTAAATCCACATCAGGCCCTGTTAGGGCCCGGAAAAACCTACCGTGCAGCTCCTTGCCTTTCCATACTGCCTTGCGGTCATCGGTGCTCAGCATCGTTGGTTTGCGCCAGTTATCGTTCGCCAAGGAGAGCGGTGTGAGGCCCTTGTCAACCGCCACGACATCGCGATGCATCCCGCACTCGTGGTTACGGAAATAATCCCTGAGATTGCACACTTCACGGTTGTGAAGGGTCTTGGCATTTAAAAAGCCGCGACCTCCCCATTTCCGTGGAATGTACAGTCTCATAACGGACGAGCGCGGGTGTAGCATGCGATGTGAAGTGAGCAGTTGTCGGACCTTTCTATCCAGGGCGTCCAGCTCAGTCTGTGTCCACTTCTTATTATTATTATTATTATTATTTTCATTATGAGCATAGTAATAATCTTTGCCATGTGTGAGTAAGATATATTTTCTAGAAATTTAGAAAACCTGTATTTCTCGTGGTGTAGTTGATGCTGCAAAAGTACGGCGAGGGCGGCGCTGCGGCATGGCGCGGCAAGGACGCCGCTATGTACCTGGTGACGTCACTGGCGTCTCGCGGCAGCACGCAGGCGGCCGGCGTGACGCGCGCCTCGCCGCTCGTCGACCTCGCGCAGTTCGCCGCGCACCATGCGCTGCCAGAGCTGCAGCGTGGAGACGGTGAGTAGCTGACGTCACTTATATATCACGACACCATGCAGGCGGCCGGAGTGACGCGCTGAGCCCTAACTGCAGCGGGTAGACGAAGAGTATTGACGTCACTGGCATCTCACAGCACGCCGTGGGTGGCCAACACGGCTTTCTTGACGCGCGCATCTCCACTTGTCTGCCATTCCGTAGTCTTTACCGTCCAACAACGATAATAGAACAAGCGGAAACTTAAAAGCTTTTAACTGTCCACGGAAGAATATTATTGCAAAACTCTTGAGTAACCTGTAGTTTTCTAAAGAGTATAAAATGAAATAAAATGTGCAGGGAACTCGCCTTATGCTTCATTTCATCATATAAATTCTAGCAGCTTCACTATTTTCTGTAAGATTTTTATATTTATAGAGGGTTTTATGAATTTTGAACTAGGGATATGAATATTGGCCGTTATTTAGTTACCACCACATACTAATTAAAATACGAAAGTGTGCTTCTGTTCTTGCTAAAATATAGTATACCTAATAAGAACGACAATCCTAACATTAAAATGTTAACATTCTATTGTGGGTGTTTCTACTTCAAGATAGTGAGCACTATATTGTTAGAGACTTGTTTCTTGTAAACTACCCGCAATCGAAGCGTAAAAAATGAAATATCATTCTAAAAGTGGATTTTACCGTAATAAAATTGGAACTTTCGTACTTTACATCATTTTACTTAGTGTTTGGCCGTGACCAGATAAACCCAACCAAAATGTTTTTAACAAAAGTTGCTTTCTTTTAACAAAAGTTAAACGTTAAGCACCTGAAAAACATCCTCGACTTTTTCGAAGAGTCAAAGTAGAATGCCGCTTAATTAATTTACTTCGTTGTTATAACCTGCTATTTACTTACTAACGATTTTAAAGAGTTCTGGATTACTTATGACGCCATCACAACTCATTCATCGTCCTATTAATTTAATGTTCATCTGCTTATATATAATCTGACGGCAAAAATACTTCCTACAACTGGTTTAAGTAATAAATAACGTATTTATGGTCATTTCACAGAGTTAATGTCAAAAAAATCTAACATTGTCTTTTGTTTCAGTGACAGAGCTGCCAGTTCTGAAAGCAGACGCAATCAAGTACATAATGACATTCAGGTCTTTGCTGCCAAAAGACCTCATATTGAGCGCGGTGCCATTGATAGTGAGTAAATTTTGTTTATATAAAATAATAACGTTTAGTTGTTGCTACCGTTAACAATCTACTTTAGCCATTAGTTTGAATTTCGTTTTTTTGTCCATTTTTCTTTCGAAATTCAAATAATTCGTTATTAAGTTAACTTATTATATAATTTATAAGTAAGTAATTTAGCTCAGGTTTTTCAACCATCATTTCTTCTTACTCCTATAATGATAAGTGATGACGTGTCGAAGATATTGTTCAGGCTAACATAGAATTACTGGCTATTAAGGGAAGCAGCCGGAACACTGTTAGCTGCTTAGTGACAGATTTTGAACTTGAGGGGGTAGCTAAGCAGGCGCATATTTCTAAAATGCGTTACTACCTTGCAAATTGACGCTTAAGAGGAAAGGGAAGAGAAGCTCCTACAATAAAATAGGTAATTTAACAAAGTGATGCTGTTTCGCCGCTAAACGCTCGAACAGAATAGTGCTATAAGGACAGTTGCAGCTTCTTCAAGTTTTAACTCAGAATTTGTGCATAATTTGCGTTCTGAGAGAAAACTTTTCTTCTATAGTAAACATTAATCAAATCTAAAAATTTTGGCCTTATTAAACTGACAAAATGAACTGTGTTTATAGGTTTTCCTTCTTCTTTATTTATCATTATTTTTTCCTATAAATAATACACAAACTAGAGATTCGAGTGATGATAATACACAAACTAGAGATTTTCAAGTGAGAGATACAATCAGAAAATATCGGTATTTAAATACCCATTAATTAAAATTCCTTTAATATAATGATAAAAATCAAAACCTATAAATCTGGTTATTGATAACATCTATAACATTTTCAAAAATCATTAAAATCGGTGATTGTTTAGAAACGTTTTCTCTTTTTGTATGAAAATTCGAGACTTCCCTCTAGTCTTAAACAGTAGTTTTGAAAGTAGTTCTTCGAAGTAGTATATTGCGCTGATACACACCAAAACAGACTCGTTTAAAAATGTGTTCCGGCAGCAGTCCTTGAGAGCCAGTAAAATTATAAGCACATGAGGCCTAACAACTGTACGTCTTTGTGTGACGGGCACAGTGCAATTCGTCGTTGACGAATTGCATCTGTTATAGGCAGAGGTTAATCCATTTAACATCAGGTGAGCCTCGAGCTTGTTCCGTCACAATAACAGTAAAAAAAAATATTTAATTTTAAAAAGTTAATTAAAGCGTTTTTTTTATTGCTGATAGGAAAGCCTTTGACCACAGTCTCACCTTATGGTAGGTGATGATGTGGTCGAAGGTGTTATCAGGCTTAACCTAGAATTACTGGCTCTCAAGGACAGCTGCCGGAACACATCGTTAGGTGTTTGTGACAGATTTTCTACTTGAGGGTGGTCGTTAGCCATACATTATTATGGCATTCGTAGAATGCCCTTCCACTATGTGGTGAAGCTCAAGCCCGCGGCGGGATTACAACCATGGACATGGTGCGCGTTAGTCCATAGCCAATGCCACTGAGCCATCACTGTTTCAAAATGTGGCATATTTCTAGTATGGGGAACCCCTTTTCTTTTTAACTATTTGTGGTTATTATCGTTCACTGGGTAATCCGCTATACTAGCACATATTTTGTGTAATTGTCTACCTGCCAGCTGTTACCGTTCCAAAGATACAACCCTTTAAAGGTAAGACGGATGGTCAGACAGATAGCCAAGAGTTAGTGCAGCATCTTTCCACTCACATTGGCGCGCTTCTCCATATTTTTTGAGTGAAATAACACTACTGCCTACCTGAGCGATCATATCTTAAGTACATTATTATTGATTTACTGTATTTACCATTCAAATTTACACCCACACTAAAACGTTGTGTACAAACGAGGATTACACGTACAAATATGCATCGATAATATCGCTGTGGACTTGTGCTACTTCGTGAGTAAACAAAAGAACAGGTCTGTTATAGGGTCCCGGTCGTTGTACGGAACGAGTGAACAGGTCTGATTCAGGGTCCCGATTTGTACGGAACCCTATATAAGGTTGTAAGCGTATTCCAGATCCAGCACATAAGCGGTCGCGGCGTGGTGCTGACGTACGCGGCATGCTGCATAGAGAAGCTGATCGCCGGCGGCATGCTGCCCGGAGCCGCGCTGGCGCCGCACGCGCCGGCACTCATGCATGCACTGTTCAAGGCCATCGGCGACCACCACGCGCTCGGAGAATACAACGAGTACGTCATGAAGGGTATGTACCACACACACCACACCACAGCCTGCGTTTATAGCGAAACCGAACTATAGTGTTACAGAAGCGCTCGTAGCGAAGTTTACTAGAAGCGCTCGTAGCGAAGTTTACTTAGCTGTTCTCAACCGATCAGCAAAGTTAAGCAACGTCGCGCGCAGTCATGAGTTGGATGGTCGACCGCTAGTGACATTACTACTGAGCGTTTCCGTGCTTCGGAGGGCACGTTAAGCCGTCGGTCCCGGTTGTTGTCTAAGCATGGCAGTCGTTATAGCATGGTGGTAGGGTATTTTACGAATGCCCGCCTGGCTAGCTACCACCCTCAAGTAGAAAATCTGTCGCCAAGCACCTAACGGTGTGTTCCGGCAGCTGTCCGTCAGAGCCAGTACTTCTAGGTTAGCCTGAACAACATCTTCGACCACATCGTCACTTACCATCAGGTGAGATAGTGGTCAAAGGTTAACCTATCACGCGTAAAAAAAAAAAAAGTGTAATATAATTCATCTTGAAACTTTCAGCCTCAAAAAATGTACAAGAATATGTTTCGGCTCTCATAATTTTCTAGTTGATAATCATTTTACAAATTTGTAACGATACTAGCAAAATAAACGCCCGTCAAGTGCCGGGCTAGAATGTTACCCCATCTCTTCCCGTGGGTGTCGTAAGAGCCTACTAAGGCTAGAATACCGGAAGGTGGGCACCGCCTTCTTAGGAGATGCTGTCTTACAATAATCGCCAAGAAGCCATTCATGGGGATTATGGCAATGTGTGTTCAATATATGTTCAGCATAATCTGACTGACAGTATGCTGAACATAATGAAGAGATCAATCGATATCATGATTAATGCTTCTGGACCTAAAACCTCGAAAAACACCGATCATCCTTCCTGGCACCGACCAATCTCCATCGTTTATCTTCTACTTAACCTACGTGTCATTGGCGAAATTGTGGCAATGCCGCAGAGGCCATTAAATTTTAATTTAAACTTTTAAGTTGAAGTTGAAGTCAGTGAACACCCTTCAACATTTGTATAGTAGGGACGCAGTAGCACCCTCTCCCTTATGACGGTTAAAATAATAAAATTAGAGTACAAAATTTGCGCTTGCTCAGCTAGTCTCGATGGCCGACTGGTTTAACCATCGGGACCGTGCTTTAAATGCAGTGCGAAAACGTTGCTTTTTTAAGTTTTGCAAATGTGAAGTTGTATGACAAAATATATTGCTAAGAAAAATATCAACTACATTTTGATCACATTCATAGCTATATCCTAATGCCAAACTATCCGCACGTAGCGGCCCCGATACTTGTCTGATATCCGAACTAAATTATACCTATGTCCAATAATTTGTAAAATATGATTTTAGCTTAGCGCGCGATAATGCTTGTAATCAATCATATTTAGAAATAAATTATACCTCCTTTACAAAATTACAAAAATAAAAATATATCTCTATTAATTCCTCCGTAAATTTTCTGAGATGGTAGTGGATTTGTGCACAGTATTCGTACAAAAAATACTTTACATTTGCCTGGCCTATTTTATAGATATGGTTATATTTTCAGCGGTTCTTCGCGCGCTATCCTGCCTCCGCGATGCGGCATTGCCGTACCTGGGCGAGGCATTGCCGAAGTTGGCGCACATATTGTCGGTGATTGCCAAAAATCCTTCGAAGCCACACTTCAACCACTACCTGTTTGAAACTCTATCGCTCTCTGTCTCGTAAGTATCATTTAATTGTGTTGTAGCGGAGCTGGTCTATGATGTTGCACAGTAGAACGAGTTCTTCAAAACAGGCTGACATTGCTACCTGTTGCAGTAATTGGTCTTTTGATGCGATCGATTTACACAACCTTATTACCTCTTCTCCTTTCTCTCATTGGAGAACAAGACGCACAGAAACAAGGCATCCATACATGATCGATATTCTAAGCGTTTTAAATCAAGCGTACACAGGTATCTGGTAGGCAAGCATGTTCCATCGTCGAGCGCGTCGTCACTTACCATCAAGTGAGACTGCTGTCAAATGCTACTTTATCTTAATAAAAAGAAAATATAATATACCATGGCATTTTTATAGTATCATTATGCATGCCATGCCGTATCATAAATTTATACGACAAAATTAAAATGTAGTGTATCTTTAAAAAAACTGTAGAGTAGTGTGGTCTAAAAAAATGCGCACTAAAATATAGTTATATTTGTTTTTTATATCGCGAGTTTTATTCATAAGAACTAAAATGGAACGTGCTGGGAATCATGTGACACATACCATACAGATTTCGAACATAAGACATGTACATACAAGTGACCTAAGTAGACCATACAGATTTCGAACATAAGACATGTACATACAAGTGACCTAAGTAGACCATACAGATTTCGAACATAAGACATGTACATACAAGTGACCTAAGTAGACCATACAGATTTCGAACATAAGACATGTACATACAAGTGACCTTTTTCCGGATATTTTTCTGGACGTACAGTTTGTTTTTTCTAATTGGATTGCACGAACTGCCCAATATAATACTCACTACTTACCTTTTATGTAACAACAAAGTTTTATATAAAAAAAATTTATTTAGAGGACTGATTTGTATGTTTTTGTAATTTCAGTTTGGTGACCAAAGCTAATCCAGCCGCAATATCGGCCTTTGAAGACGCACTGTTTCCGATCTTCCAAGATATATTGCAAAATGACGTTCAAGGTATGACTTGGGTTTTTTATTTCTTATGGCTAATAGATTTGGTCACCATCGTCAATTATCATCTGATCTAACTTTAAAGTGATGATGTGGTTGAGGCAAATCTGGAATTACTGGCTCACAAGAATAGCTGCCAGAATACACCGTTAGGTGCTTGGCGACTGATTTTCTATTTGTGGATGGTAGCATGGTGGTAGGGCATTTGCAAAATGCCCTACCACCATGCTATCACGACTGCCATCCTCAGACAACCGGGATCGACGCGCGACAGCTTAACGTGCCCTACAAAGCACGGGAGCGCTCACTAGCAGTCACTCATCCAAGTCTTGACCGCAGCGGACATTGCTATTTGATAAGTTCTGGGGGCCAACTCGGTGAGAATTGGCCTTATAGTAATAATAACTTAATCTTACCGCTAAATTTAATACCTCCACATCAATTAAGCAAGCTCACACACAGTTGTTGTGGAGCAATAATGTATCGTAAAAGTATAGTAAAACCTTTCCATAATATCGTAGCAGTACGAGTGGGATAACGGTATATTATAAACATCTTGTATTTCGCTTGCACACCCGTGATACATATTTCATTCGTTCTTTAAGTAGGATCAAACCAATATTGCTAGACGCAATTCTGGGATGGTGTTATTACGTGTCTACGAATGATTATTTTAAGCATGAAACAAAATACTCCTTTTGTATGATGGTTTTGTAAAAGGTGGGAGTTTGGATCCCAGTTCTATTGTAATTGGACGAGTACCCAGGTGGTTTTTTTTTTATGCCTGATAGGTTAGCCTTTGACCACTATCTCACCTGATGGTAAGTGATGATGTGGTCGAAGATGTTGTTCAGGCTAACCTAGAAGTACTGGCTCTCAAGGACAGCTGCCAGAACACACCGTTAGGTGCTTGGCGACAGATTTTCTACTTGAGGGTGGTAGCTAGCCAGGCGGGCATTCGCACAATGCCCTACCACCATGCTATAACGACTGCCATCCTAAGACAACAACTGGGACCGACGGCTTAACGTGCCCTCCGAAGCACGGAAACGCTCAGTAGTAATGTCACTAGCGGTCACCCATCCAACTCATGACCGCGCGCGACGTTGCTTATCTTTGCTGATCGGTTGAGAACAGCTAAGTTAACTTCGCTACGAGCGCTTCAAAAATGTTATATTCAAAAATGGTATGTTGTAACTTGCAGAGTTCATGCCGTACGTGTTCCAAATGCTGTCGCTGATGCTGGAGCTCCGTGGTGCGGGCGGCGGTGGAGGGGCTGGGGGCGAGGGGGACGCGTACGGAGCGCTACTGCCGTGCCTGGTGGCGCCGCCGCTGTGGGAGCGCAGCGCCAACGTGCGCCCGCTGGTGCGGCTGCTGTGCGCCTTCGTGGCCGTGCGGCAGGACCTCGTGCTCGCATCCGGCAGGCTGGTCAGTACACTACTCAACCCATAGATGCACTTACTATTATATATACAGGGTTATTGGAAAAATTCTAACAACCTCTTAGGTTGACTTCTGATAGTCCTAACAAACATTTAGACGAAATTTTAAATAGGAAAAAAAAATTTTCTTTTTGATTTTTTAAATATTTTTATTTCGTGTTTGTTTATGTGTATTTGATGGAATAAGCACGAGGACCACCTGATGTTAAAAGTCTCTTGTGCTTATTATTTCATATTTTTATTACCAGCTAGGTATACGATACGATGTAAATATTCAAAACTCTATTCAAAGGGAGCGCGATGCGGTCCAGTGTTGCCGCGGCGGGTCTTCTTGGCTCGGAGTAGGCATTGATTATTATCGAGCTAAGTATTAAAAAATATGTAACAATAAATTACAGACACATGAGACTTTTAACATCAGGTGGTCCTCGTGTTTATTCCGTAAAATACACATAAACTACTAGCAAAAGTCAACCCTAAGAGGTTGTTAGCATTTTTCCAATAACCCTGTATAATTAGGGACTTTATTATGAGATGAATTACTTAGCATTCCATGGATTCACCGTGCGGGTGCCGGGTCCATAGCGTTGCAGAGGAAGAGGCCTGGGACTTGCAACCCAGGAGTAGGATTAGGAGGCCCTTACAATATATCAATGCTCACCTTCACCGCTCGAGCCTCCTCCCCTACCTAACCAAATTTGATACTAATGCCGCCTTAGATACACGTTCTAGGATGGAAGTTACGGTTGTTCTTGGTAGGCCAAGGTCTTTAAGTCGGTTATATAGGGATTTCGCTGGTATACCCCTTGCTCCAACTTCTACAGCATATAAACTAACCACATAACCGTTTTTGGTTAATTGGTTGAATTTTGTTAGGTCATAATATTTGTTTGTTTTTATTGTGTGGTCTTTACGTATGCTTGTTTCACACGGCACAGTAAGTTCTATAAGTACTATGCGTTTTAGATTTCTTGAGTATAGAAATATATCTGGTCTGGAAGACGAAACACCAACATCCTCAGGAATTTTGTAGTGCTTTTCATACGGGTCCATCAAAAGAGTCCAATCGGCAGCTGCGCCTAAGATGGAGAAAGGCTTGGATTTAGATTTTGTAGATGACCCTTCTTTTACAAAATCGACGTGTCGTTTATTCGTGGTCAAACCTTTTTTGCTCTAGCTACCGAGAGACTCACCGCTTCTCGTATGATTTCGAGCACTCTATCATGGCGACGTGAATAATGACCCCTATCAAGGAGCACCCTACATCCTACCAGCAAGTGCCTAGCTGTACCGATCGCCTCCCGACAAATACCGCAAGACTTATCGGTGACTTTCCCCCATCTTACTAAATTACTTTGGTCTGCGAGGGTCATCTGAAAGGCGTTTAGATAAAATTTTAATAAGGCAGGTGACCAATCGTATATCAAGGTAAGCCACTTTAACGCCAAAGGGATACAAAATTCACCTATAGTTAGCCATTCGCTTTGCATTTCTAAGCTCATTGCATGTACTTTATAGCTATCATTTTCGTCTAGTTGTAGAAAAGATTTTACAATGTCTTTATCCTGAACTTTCTTTTTCGACCCTAAACCCGCTTTGCTGGACTGTGCAGGTGCACAGTCCAGCAAAGCGGGTAAATCATAAATTGTTTGTGGAATTGAAGCCTCGAATCAAGGTCGGAGGCACTTTTGTCTTTTGGGAGAGATGCGACTATATCGTCTTGAGATTTTAATAAGACGTGCGTTTTGGTAACTTTGAGGTGTTTATAGAGTTCCGATGGTTTCTTTAATTTCATCCCAAAATTAGTTTGATCCCTAAATAAAGTAGATGGGTCTGCCGAAAGTGCAAGCCCCAACCATGACTTCAATGCCCTTATGACGTTTACATCCAGCTTAGTTAAAAGGGATTTAGTAATGTCGTATACTAGAAAAGGCCAAGTCAGACGTGATGTTAGGTAATTGTCGTATATCCAAGCTTTTTTAATGTTACTTATAGGTTGTTGGTCTACCATACTAAGATCTTTTAGAAAGCTATCGACAAGTACGTCTAAAGATGGTGTCCATCCTTTGTGATCTATCTTCCTACCAAGAAATTTAAATGGCACAGCTCTAGCAATTGTGGAAATACATTCTCCTCCTATCAAGAGTCCAGGGTCGTAAGAGGTAAATTTGGTATTCCGTCTACCCAGACACAGACAGTGGCATTTACTTGGTTTTGTTCTCAACCCTTTAGTCCATGCACAGAACTCATCCACTTCACGTAAAAGTTCCTGACATTGTATTGGGTTACGTGTCAGAATTGCAAGATCGTCAGCAAAAGCTAAGATGGACTCTGTGTATTTGTTATTGATCTTAAACCGATAGCCCCACTTTTTTCATGACTAATTAGCTTGTCACTTAAAATATTAATTACATTATTATTATATTAAATGCTATGGGTGACAAGCAACAACCTTGGAACAAACCCACATTGTATTGCAATGTGTTAGTGTGTCCCTTGTGTCTTTTGATGAAATAACAAATTTTAATTGCGAGTAATATGATGCGATGATGTCGCTGATCACAAGTGGAAAGTTATACCATTTCATTGCGAACATCAGGAGTTTGTGCTGCACAGAACCAAACGCGTTCTCTAAGTCTATCCAGCACACCGTTATTTGTCTTTCATATGTTCTGGCATCTTTTAAACTTTCCGCTAGAAGAGTTTTGTGTTCCAGGCATCCAGAAATTTCAGGCAAAAACCCTTTCTGGTGATTGGGCCTGAAATACTTGTTATTGATCATAAAGTGTGTCATTCTAGTTTGTAAAATTGAGAAAAAGAATTTTGGATATTGTGTTTGTTAGTGCAATCTAGTATCTTTTGGATGAGTTACTTCGTCTTTTTTTGGTATGAGGACAAAAATTGCTTTTCCAAATGCCACTGGTATTTGCTTGCTTGACCAGATATTATTGAAGATATTTAAGAGATGTTTACGAACCGATGGACACTTTTTATACACTATATGGGATACCATCAGGACCTGGAGCTGATTTAGATGTTATCTCTTTCAACTGGTGACTAGTATGGTAACTAGTATGGTAATAAACATGAACTTCCTTTTGTAATTTGAACTTGATATAAATCTTCATTACCACTATAATTAGACACACTCTTAGGGATACACTCGAGTATACACTGCCTCCAACGTAAACAGAACACAGACTGCAATCTTGCCAGCTTATCGATTAATTTACAGACATCACTTTGGAGAAGTTGCAATCGGTTCACAATATTATTCCTTCTACTTTGTTTCGTTGAATCTCAGGACGCACAGGAACATGCGTCCGTACATAGGTGGTATTCCAATAATACCTATAGCACTTTAAATCCAGCTGAATAATGCTTACGGCTGAAGTATGGAACACCTTACCAACGTCTCTGTTGCCCGATAAATATAATCTGGGGGTCTTCAAGTACAGCGTGATTAGGTAGCTTCTTGACAAACATGTTACACCGTCGTTAACTGTTCTACTGACCGACACATTAAGCTTAGTTTAATACTAAATTGTTTATTGTAACATGTGATTTTTACTTTAGATCTATGACGTTTATTTACAGTGTTATATGACCCTAAATAAATATTATTGAGCAACATTTGAAAAACCTTCACCACGTAAAATTATGTTTGTAATAGCATAGTTTTAATTTGTTTTAAGAATATGATATCAATTTTCTTCATCTTTAATGTATTTTCGGATATTACTTTAATTTTGTATTGATGCAGGTAAAGTGTCATTCTTATAAATTTTCAGTTTTCTAGTATTAGGCTTAGGTTATTTGGTTATCGCGTTGATTATCGCCTTTACACCTTCTTTCTTAAAGAAATGTAACTCACAAATTTTGATACTTTCAAAACATACATTGAAGTCAGAGTTTTTAAATTTATAATGTTCAGCCTAACTAACGGCACTTCGATAATTACTAGAATTCGGATGCATTTTTTATTGTAACATAAAGAGGTCCTCCGTTTTTAAACCAAATTAAACATATGCCATAATTAAAACCACGAAAAAGCGTATGCTTAATTCATGGACATGGCTGTTTTTTTTTCAGCAGAGCCAATTTTTTTTTTTTTTTTTTTTATGCCTGATAGATTAGCCTTTGACCACTATCTAACCTGATGGTAAGTGATGATGTGGTCGAAGATGTTGTTCAGGCTAACCTAGAAGTTACTGGCTCTCAAGGACAGCTGCCGGAACACACCGTTAGGTGCTTGGCGACAGATTTTCTACTTGAGGGTGGTAGCTAGCCAGGCGGGCATTCGCAAAATGCCGTACCACCATCCTAGGACAACAACCGGGACCGACGGCTTAACGTGCCCTCCGAAGCACGGAAGCGCTCAGTAGTAATGTCACTAGCGGTCACCCATCCAACTCATGACCGCGCGCGACGTTGCTTAACTTTGCTAATCGGTTGAGAACAGCTAAGTAAACTTCGCTACGAGCGCTTCAAAATTGACTTAGTTTTTCTGGCCGGCGCCTATGTTGGTAGAAGTTACTAGTTAAAGTTAAGTTGAGCCTTCAACGGTTCTTATGAGATAAAGGAAGAAAGAAAAATGTTTTTGTGGTATTTTACTGGAAAAAACCGTAGACTTCCCTTAGTTGTTTCTTCTACCCATCAGGCACCTCTTATTTGTTTTCGCAAAACTTGCCAGAAAACCAGCTTACAATACTTAATTGTCTATATTACAGAATGCTATGCTGGGTGTGTTTCAAAAGCTCATCGCATCAAAGACGAACGACCACGAAGGATTTTACCTCATTCAAACTATGCTCTACAAATTCGGCATGTGAGTACATTCATTTGTTCCTTTTTTACATATACATTTAAAGAAATGAACATCTCAAAACATAGCTAATAATTTCAGGATGATAAATTTATTGTAAGCCTCAAATACTTTTACTCATATGTAGAAAGAGATTATACAAGTGCCCTATAAAAACATCAACAAAGGACACACACATTATAAGGTGAGCAAAGCAAAGTATGATAGAACTGAAATTTTTATATCAAATTTCAAAATCTTTAGTTCAAAGTTAAAGCCATACAAAAGTTGTTCATCAAACGAATAAAAAATGATGAAAATGATGTTTACACTGGCACCACCAATAGTAATTAGACTGTAACTTTTGTTAACGTCCCAAATATATTAGCACACGCAAAACCGATAGAAATACATAAAATCAAAATTGTACTGACATGAAATGACGACTGCACTGGTCCCAGAGCATCGCATAGAACTGTATCGTTACCGCATTCTTCATTCAAAAAGCCGAGGAGTAGGCGTCCTCTCTGCCTGGTTTTATTTGTGGGACGTAGATAAGAAAGATTCCGGTTGTATGCATCTCCTCGTTCTTGCGTGAAAACGCGGTAATTCGTACAACCGCAAAGAATGCACAGTTGAAGGTAAAGAGATTATTCTTTTTTTTTTTAATTTCGGTACTTTATCTACTAACAAAACTGAGTTTAAATCTATGTATGTTGTTATTTCACGGCTCAACTACTAAATCACTATGAATTATTTGCCTTGATGTTCAATTGCTTGTACATTTTCAAATCCTTTAGTAAACATTTAAAATTAATATTGCGAATGTAAATTTATGGCCAGTTAACACGAAATATATTGTTATACTTATTCATTCGTGCCTGATTGTGTAAACGTTATATCGCATACCGTCAAATCGCAAAGATTCAATGCAAAAGAAAACGCAAACTGCAAACAAAAAAATGAAAAAGGGTAAGACGTAAACGGTCAATTGCGTAAACAGGTCAAATCGCAAACATGTGTTAGATACTTGCAATAAATGAAGCAGTGATGGCTCAGTGGCATTGGCTATGGACTGCCGTGCAGCAGGTCCATGGTTCGAATCCCGCCGCGGGCTTGCGCTTCACCGCAAGGTGGAAGGGCATTTTGTGAATGCCTGCCTGGCTAGCGACCACCCTCAAGTAGAAAATCTGTCGCCAAGCACCTAACAGTGTGTTCCGGCAGCAGTCCTTGAGAGCCAGAATTAACAGCCAAAATTACAAGCTAATGAGACCTAACAACTGGACGTCTCAGTGTGACGGGCACAGTGCAATTCGTCGTTGACGAAATGCGTCTGTTATAGGCAGAGGTTAGTCCATTTAACATCAGGTAGGCCTCGGGCGTGTTCCGTCGGAATAACATAAAAAAAAACTGCCTAACTCGCAAATATCCAACACACGGTTAGGACTACTTGTAAACATCTCGAATAGTTTCCAATAGCGAAATTTTTTTGAATTATGGATTTTTATTGTAGGCCAGTAATGCAAGAATACACAAAGCAGATCATGACCCTGCTGTTCCAACGGCTGTCCTCTTCCAAGACGACTAAGTACGTGCGCGGCCTTATCGCCTTCCTCGGTTTCTACGCGGCGCATTTCTCAGCGGACGCACTCGTTGACGTCATCGACTCTGTACAGGCCAAGTGAGTACTTTATCTGTCCCCATTGATAACTACAAAGGCAACGGGGACAGTGGGCATAATTTATCACTTTTTGATCTATTCCCGCTGTCCCCATCAATAGGATATGGGGTATGGGGACATCAGGAATACACCTTTATTAATATTATGTACTAAAATTGATTTTAATTATAAAATATAGTAAACATATATTTTATATAAATATTTACAAGTTAAGCTGATAAGAAGTGTTATCCCGTTACGAATGTAATAATTCATGTTATAAGCAAGTATATTTTAACATTCGCACACCATAATAAAACTAACATTAAAATAATAGGTTTTTCTTAGGCATTAGGGTTAAGCCTGTGTAGGTGCAACTAATAGGGAGGTTTATATACTATACATAGTAGAAAAATTGTAGCTAAGCACCTAACGAGATGTCCATGAGAGCCAGTGTTCCCAGGTTAGGCTTTGCATGGTGGTAGGGCATTTTGCGAATGCCCGTCAGGCTAGCTACCAGCCACAAGTAGAAAACCTGTCGCCAAGCACCTAACGGTGTGTTCCGGCAGCTGTCCTTAAAAGCCAGTATTTCTAGGTTAGCCTGAACAACATCTTCGACTGCATCATCACTTATCTTGATATTGTCTTGTTTGTAGTACAACGTAAGTTGAACTATAGATGTCGCTCCATCCCAATACGATGGTTAAAGAACGATAGGATAAATTTGAGTTATTTTGTCATGTTAGCTCAATTGGTTAGAGCATACCCCGTCTAAAGGGCTGGATGAACACGGGATAGAATCCCGCAGAAACATGACTTAAATTGTTTCTCTCGTAAATATGTAATTTTGTAATAAGTTTATCTACATAATAGCATGAAATTGGTTACGTCATGTTTATTTCATATATAGTTCTAGCGATTCACTGTACTGTACTGTAACAGCCGACTCGTCCACTGCTGAACACAGAAACGCTTGGCAGGCGGCTTGGTGATCGCAGTGTAATATGGCAGTTCTTTACAAGGCACTGCTGCCCACCTTCCAGTATTTTTCCTTTAGGCGCCTCTTGCGACACCCACGGGAATCATCCCGTGGGTGTCGATATGGGGAGTTGCAATTCTACCCGGCACCACACGGGGTGCGATTCACGAATATTGACCAAATGTGAAACTTAAACAGATGATCACTATATTGAAACTATTAGCCAATCAGTATTAAAACCGTGATATAAAAGACTAACCATTTAGAAAGAAACCATTTTTAGTTATTATTATTTTATATATTAGTTTCGCTAGTTTATGTGTGTAGCATTGGCACTGACACTGATAAAACTTGTATACAAAATTGATGGCATTGGTCTATTGCAAATATAATCATATTTGTTTATTTTGTAGGTATTTATATTTTACTATCATACTGACTTCCATGAAATCGTATCCAAGATAAAAAAATATAGCGTCGAATTTGAAGGCATAGCTCCATAATCTAAAAAGAAGTAAGGGTACTTTGTAACATCTTATTTCTGTGCAATGATGGCCGAGCGGTAATAACTGAGGACTGCCGTGCCGCAGGTCCCTGGGTCAATCCCCACCGTCGCGTCGGCTTGAGCTTCAACGCATGGTGGAAGGGCATTTTGCGATTGCTCGCCTGGCTAGCTACCACCCTCTTGTAGAAAATCTGTCGCCAAGCACCTAATGGTATGTTCCGGCAGCAGTCCTTGAGAGTTAGTAAAATTACATGCACATGAGACTTAACACATATGCCTCAAGGTGACGGGCGCAGTGCAATTCGTGATTTGTGACGAAATAAATTTGTTGTAGGCAGAGATTAGCCCGCTTAACATCAGGTAGGACACGAGCTTGCTCCATCAAAATAACATTAGAAAAAAAAATTCTACAGCGGCTCTGACGTCATAAACGTAAAAACCAAAGAGTTCTTTTTCAACGACAGAAATCCAGCGTAATCAAAAATTACCACTGGGTTTGACGTTCTATGTTTGCGAATGCCTATCACATTTTAATGGTCTATATCATTGAGTTATAGTTAAACGTGTATTGGTGAAAATGGCACTTAGACTATTTATATTCGTGTCTGTAAAATTGACAAAATAAGAGGATTTATTTCCAGGTAGGTAGGTCATAGTCATAGGTTACGTTCGGAAATAACTGATTGAATTACGAAGCCGTTTGAAAAACAAGTAAAAGTTGGCAGCTGAATTTGTTACCCGATGCAAAATAGGCTGTGGAGTTTCACCTTTCAGGTGAATGGAAGTCAGCTGTCATTTGACAGTTCATACAATGCTTTAAATAATTTGGTTATATCTAACAAAATATATTGGAATTACGAAGCATGAACCTTTTTCGCTTTTAAGTTACCAAGTTTATGGTGGTAGATTCCCGTCGTTAAAAAATGGGTCCACAGGGGCGGTAAAATAATATGGCTAGGTACTAGTTACTCGATGCTCGTTCGGAACCGATTAAGTTAAGCTAACCTTACATATGACTCATAACTCTACTACTATCTCGTCAGAGCATGCCCCGCCTATACGGGTGGATGGCGCAGGTTTGAATCCCGCAGATGACTATAACTTTTCCCCTCGTAATTTTGTAATGTAATCCACAGAGCATGCGTTATTACAAAAATAAAAATATTACGATTAAGTTCATTTATTATATGACGTTTTACACTGGTGAAAAGGTTACTAAGGTTACTGCTTGAAATGTTACTTGTATGTGGAGGCAGTCTTAAAATGAGTGATGTTGCAGTATGTTCGCGATGTACGTGGATCGCGTCCTGATCCCGGACGTGCAGAAGGTGGACGGCGCGCTGGAGCGCAAGGCGGCCGGCGTCGGCTGCGTCAAGCTGCTGTGCGAGTCGCAACACTTCGCGCGGGGGGCGCTGGCGCCGCTGTGGCCGAGGCTCATGCAGGTATACCCCACTACTCTATACACTACACTACACTACACAGATATACGAGATATATGCCGTCACCGATAGGGTAATTCCGCGTTTCAGTGTTGCCTCTTTATCGCCACCTCATTTGCTGTAACCAATGTAAAAAACTTATCTAAAAGGTTGTTGTAGTTGTCCTTACTTTGCAGATTTTCATTGAAAAATTAGACATAATTGTAAAAGTTCGTATTAATGAATGATCTCAAAGTAATCGATGAAGAAGAAGATTAAGATGCAGTTTTAACTTTCAGGGGTCGAAACTGGTCAGTAAAGTCAGTAAAAGTCAGTTTTTTTAACGTCGGTCAGTAAAAGTCAGTTTTTTCTGAAAATGGTCAGTAAAGTAATATTTTGGAATAGCGCTTTCCTACTGGACCCTCAATCAATCAGGGTAATTGTTTTGTAGTCACAAAATAATTGCCCTGATTGATCGCCAAGATGAAGAAGAATGTCAATATTGTAGCCATTCACGTTATTTTCGCCATTTTTTCCTTAGTCATGGTACCTAGTAGCGAAAGGAGATATTAATTAGGTAATGTGAATTAATGACTAATGATGTGCCCAGGGGGTTCTCAATTCAATTGTTTGTCCAGTAATTGAGGACACGGGTTACGCGATCCCCGCGGATACCTCGAGCTATTATTGCAACGAACCTATTAATTTCTGCAGCAATAGCATCCCTTCCCGGAAGAGCGGTACTCCGCTATCCCAGCACCGCCATTTGAAATAAATAGATTTAATTATTGAACTGGTTAATTTTGTTTACAGGTAAAACCTTCGTTTCTCTTACTAAGTTTCTCTTACTAACCATTTAATTTGTTGACGAATTCATTGATCTCTTATAGTTTAATTTTTAAAAAAGAAATTGCATTTTAGACCAGTGCAGAAGCCTTTGAAATTGGTGAAAACTGAAAAAAAAAATAGTAGCATGAAACTCGTTGAAAAAGGAAGAGAATATAACAAAAGTGAAAGGAAAAATAATTTACGGGCGAGTTTTTAAGGGTAAAAACGGCTTATCGATTCCCGGCAAAACTAAAAGTCCTATGGAAAAAAAAATATGACAAAGTTGTAGGTAGTAAAAAAATCTACAACTTTTGTATTAACACTTTTTTCCCTTAACCTCAAAATGTATGAGGAATATTCAAATAAGAAAGTTTTTGGTTTTTTATTTATATCTCATACAAAAACTTTTCTTTTTACTAAATTTGTTGAAAACTTACCTCTTTATGTCCCAAACACACTGTAATTCTTTTTGATTTAAATTATTGATTTATTCACTTTATTTTGACATAATATCGAAAAAGCATCTTAATTTTAAAATTATCGAAATACTAATTCTCCCGTAAAAATATCAACTTTTTCAAATAGCAGGTAGGCTTTTTGTTCCTTGAAATCTCTTCTTTCTGGTAATGTAAAAAATATATACATTACCATGGTAAAAAAGTACTCAAAAAATGCAAAGAAAAGAGAAAAACTCAGACTTAATATAATTATCGATGAATATTAAAATGAAAAAAAGTTTTATTGCATATATGCTACATGAACATAAATATGTTATTTTAGCCACTACAGAGAAAAAAATTAAGTGTAGTATAGGTAGGCGTTAGCAAACATACTACATACATTCCAAATGATCACAGTTAATACAAAAGTTGTCGATTACCTACAACTTTGTCATATATTTTTGAGACACGAATTACTTAGCATTCCATGGATTCGCCGTGCGAGTGCCGGGTCCATCGCGTTGCAGAGGAAGAGGCTAGAGGGGCCTGGGACTTGCAACCCAGTGAGTAGGGTTAAGGGGCCCCTTTATGATATATCAATGCTCCCCTTCACCGCTCGAGCCAGGAGGCTCGAGCGGTGAGCAAATTTGGTTAGGTAGGGGAGGACCCCTACCTAACCAAATTTGGTAAGATCCTACTAATGCCGCCTTAGATACACGTTCGAGGATGGAAGTTACGGTTGTTCTTGGTAGGCCAAGATCTGTAAGTAGTTTATATAGGGATTTCGTTGGTATACCCCTTGCTCCAACTTCTACAGCATATAAATTAACCACATAACCGTTTTTGGTTAATTCATTTGTTAGGTCATAATATTTGTTTGTTTTTGTTGTGTGGTCTTTATAAGTATGTTTGTTTCCCACGGCACAGTAAGTTCTATAAGTACTATGCGTTTTAGATTTTTTGAGTATAGAAATATGTCTGGTCTGGAAGACGAAACTCGATAAACCGATTTTTACCCTAAAAACTCACCCCTTCCACTTCCCGACCTCAGATCGCCCGTAAATTATTTTTCCTTTCATTTTTGTTATATTTTCTTCCTTTTTCAACGGGTTTCATCCCACTTTTTATTGGTTTCAGAAATTATCTACCGCGATCTATTTCTGTTTTTTTTGCTTATTAAAAATAACAAAAAACTATATATGGTTATCTGCTGTAGTAGAGTATTTTATGGCAATCCCGTACAAGACAATAATTTTTCCTCGTAACTTTGTGATAATAGCGTGTCTGCTTTTATAACTTGTTTCAACTAATTTAATAACCCTAAGTCGTCGAATGTCCTTAAATCTACATATGAAGTTGACTCCTCCATCACGCAGCTCCAAACGGATATTATCAGTTGTAGAGACTCTTGTGTTCCTGTTTCGACTTTAAAACCGCATTCTTCGATACCACGACGTGTCAAAAGATTGATTCAACAGAAAAATCGACTTCGTAGATATGCCGCTGTTGAACCTTCCAAATTGATACGCAAAAAGCTGATGCAAATTGTCAACTCACTTCAGATTGACATAAGTGATGCCCTGACGTCTCTCAATAGCAAGCAATGGAAACAAAAATTAAATAAAATTGATAGCCCTTGTGCTGATCTATGGCGCGTTGTCAAAAGTTTGCGTTCTACAAGTGATATTCCTTTTCCTGCACTTAGAACACGTGAAGGTTCGTTCACTACTGACCACCAGGAGCAGTGCGAAATTCTGGCAAATACTTTTTATGGTAATATGCTCCTGACTAACTCTTGGCCCAGCACTGAACAACCCGCTATTGATTGCTCATTAACTGCACTATATAATCACCCCCCCGACAAATACACCATAAATCTCGTACGACCTGCCGAAGTTAAAAGTTGTATTTTCAAGCTAAAATCTCGTAAAGCTACTGGACCCGATAACATTTCTAATTTACTAATTAAAAATCTACCCCAAAAATGTATAATATTCTTAACAAAAATATTTAACGCCTGTTTTAAACTAAATTATTTTCCACCTGTCTGGAAGACAGCTAAAGTCATTGCAGTGCATAAAACAGGTCAAAGTTCATCAGAGCCAACGGCTTATCGCCCGATCAGTCTGCTTCCTTGTCTTGGCAAGTTATTTGAGAAATTGTTATCCTTTAGATTGGGCCGCGTTCTTCATAAAATTATACCTGACGAACAATTTGGTTTTCGGGAAGGTCACTCAACCGTTCAACAATTAGCCAGGGTCGCTGAGGCAGTGTCACACAATCTGAACCTCAAAAAGTCAACTGGGATGTTCTTGCTTGACATTGAAAAGGCATTTGACACTGTCTGGCATGATGCCCTCATTCATAAACTTATTAACTTAAATACACCAATGTCACTTGTAAAAATTGTCCAATCTTACTTGTATCATCGTTCGTTCAGAGTTCATATTAAAAATTTCACGTCTTCCTCTAAACTCGTACCTGCTGGAGTTCCACAAGGCTCAATATTAGGGCCGCTCCTCTTTTTAATTTACTTAAATGACATACCTATTCAAACACGCACCCACTTAGCGTGTTTCGCTGATGATACTGCATCATTTACTTCTGCTGATAATATAGATTTGATCATTGATCGATTACAATTGTCCATTGATCTGCTTATGTCCTTTTTCCATAGATGGAAACTAAAGATCAATGCTTCCAAAACTGAAGCCATTGTATTTACAAGAAAACGAACTCTCCCAACGCGTACTTTACAAATCGATGGCTTCAAAATACCTTGGAGTCGTTCTGTAAAATACTTGGGTGTTATTTTAGATAATAAACTAAATTGGACTGAAAACACTTCTAGGTTGCGCCTAAAAGGTATAAAAGCATTAAACGCGTTAAGTCCAATTCTAAATAGGCGATCCTATCTCTGAAGTCATGTAAAACTTGACATATATTGTACCCTAGTCCGCCCCTGTATCACGTATGCATGTCCTGTTTGGAGTAGCACTTGCCCTACAAACGTAAAATCTCTGCAAGTTCTCCAAAATAAAGCAGTGAAATACTCATATAACACACCTATATATACAAACCTTACAAAACTTCACATAGAAATAGGTTTACCTAGTTTAAAGAATTTTATTTATAAGTTATCAAAAAAATTTTACATTGATTCCAACCCTAAGCATAAAAACAAAATCATAAGAAATATTTGCAAGTCACGAAAAAACAATATTTCTTATTTTAATACATACAATCGATATAAATTACCCCATCACTTATTCCTTGACTACAACGTCAGCGATGAATAGGTACAGGTCTCTGCCTAAGTGCGCGGGGCTACTACCGGGTCGCGCAAACCAAACTCGCCCTCTTATCTATGAATATGAGTATCGTTGTGGCGTGCGCGACTCGGTGGCAATCGTACCGTACTTTGGCGCACGAGTGTATAAACATGTTTGCTCATAAGTCGTTTTGTTACGTATTGGCCGAGTTCTTGTTGCTTACTGATAACTGCCTCGACTAATGTTTATGTGCATCTACCGTGTATAATTAGTATGTTTAAACTATTAATTTTATTTATTTATAACTTCATAAATGTAAAGCTCACTCTAAAGCTTACATAAGTGTACCTACATTTATTTTATTTATATCTAAATTACTAAGTACTATATTTATGTTAATCTTATATCAATGTCATTTTATAAGTTTTATATAAGCGACTTAGCTTGCAAAACAGAATATTTATTTTATTATTGTTTCGTCTAGGATTTAATGTACACTAGATTTGTAAACATTAGTTTTAATTTTATAATTGAATAAAGAATATTGAAAACTAAAAAAATAACCCTAAGATTTGATTTCTTGTTACCTACTAATAAATAAATATGGTGGTACGGGTTGACTATGGGGATGGTGGAGGACAAGCAGAAAATAAAATATTCATTTAATTAATTTACCCCCAAGAGTTGACTTTTACATGCGAAGTCTCAAGTTATCTTTTGCGTGTATCACTCAGTTAGGAACCCCCTTATTATAATACATATCCATAAAAGTTAAGACAGTAAAAGGTCAGTAATAGGTCAGTATTTTTTTGTCTTACAGTCAGTAAAATCAGTATATTTGACTGTACAATCAGTTTCGACCCCTGAACTTTAAATGTATGGCAATTCCGTTAATACCTGTAACGTAAGATCGATTACAACTTTACGATACAATTATTAATAAGGGTCTAAAACACGAAACTCACTCTGCATCTGTTGTTAAACTGCAGCGGAGCACACAGCCGCCGCTCGTATATAGGGTCTGTAAGACCGCTTGCGACACGTGTCACGTTACCATGCAATATCTCTTGATAACTATGACTATATTTTACAATCCTAACAAGATAACTTGGCACCTCGTTACAATGCGGCCCCCAAATCCATTTCCCGCTTCTACTCCGCGGCCCGCAGCAGTCTTGCTACCTCAGTAAAGAAACTTCTTTGTTAATAATAACAAATATTTTTAAAATATTTTATGAAAACATAAAACTAATGTTTTAATAGATCGAGATTTCTCGATCGTGCGCTCGTAGAGTCAAGATCTCCTGAGGATGATTCGTGTAGAATCGAAACGCGTCGAAAGTTCTTCCGGTTTGGCTGCGTGGCGTTTGTGACGTCATGTCGGCTTAACAGGAAAATTAGGCGGGATTGTCACTAGATGTATTTTTGTATTTTTTTAAGTGTTTTATTAAAATATTAATTTCATGTTTTCATAAAATATTTTAAAAATATTTGTTATTATTAAATATGGATTTCTGCAAAGTAACGCCTGAATCTATTTATTAATTTCTTTGTTCTCATCAAATTTTCAAAGTTCCTTTATGCTTACATACGCGTATTAATATTATTTTGATCAGCTGCAAATGCATAATTATCTTGGACATACTTAACGTAAGGCCCTCACTCTGTCTGTACTGCTGCTTGACGTAAAACTTTATTTACTTATTCTCCATGATATATCGTTAAACTTCCGTACTTCGTCAGTTCAAACTTTCAAAACTTGAAGATATTATCGCGTAGCAATGTACCAGCCCTACTTAAAAACAGAACTTTTAGGGTCAAAAATATAGTTATTTCTCAAGTATTTTTACTTATAAATTCTAAGAAAGAAAGAGGCATTTGTGCTAGTTTTAATATAGTAGCTGTTTTTTTTCTTCTCTTGACAAAACATCTATTGCTTAAGTAAGTTTGCATGGTTCCTGGACTATAATTGCACCCTTTATATCTTCCGCTGGGAGTCGTAGGAGGCGAATAAAGAAAAAAGACCAATAATCTGAAAAACTTCCATGTTACACTGCAATACCCAGCCGCCGGCTAAGCGTGGAGATTATGGCAAACCCCCTTATTGGGAGAGGCTATGTTTAGCAGTGGTTAATCCGGCTCATACAGAAGCTTGATATTATAAGATTGGCTTATAGGTAACATTGTTAAAACGCTGCCTTTAGTACGATAATTGAAGCGTCACACAGTTTGAATGCATGTCGTTGTTGTGTCAGGCGCTGATATCCCTGTTCGAGTTGCCGACGGACGAGTCGACACATCCCGAAGACCACTTC
Organism: Plagodis pulveraria; assembly: GCA_963890685.1. Lineage (NCBI taxonomy): Eukaryota > Metazoa > Arthropoda > Insecta > Lepidoptera > Geometridae > Plagodis > Plagodis pulveraria. The sequence goes on along the minus strand of OY982971.1, from coordinate 14,503,788 downwards.
ATCGAAGTGGACGACACTCCCGGCTACCAGGCGCAGTACGCACAGCTCGCCTGCGCACGTGGCGCTCAGCCCGATCCTCTCGCCAGTCAGTATACCTCACGTATTACTTATAACCTAAAATACATTTCTACTCACGAACACGCGCCCCTCCCTATTTTCTGAGTGTATTTTTTTTATGTTATTGATACGGAACAAGCAAGAGGCCCATAACTTAACTTCGGAGAGACTCAAAACTTAAATCAATAACTTTTTCTAGTAGGTATTTTCTGACACTTTTAAGTTCTGTGTCTCGTAGTAAAAGACAATGCCTACTCCGAGCTCAGAGCGCCCGCCGCGGCAACACTGGACCGCGCCACGCTCCCTTTGAATAGAATTTTGAATATTTACATCGAGCTAAGAAAGATAAAAAATATTAAATTACAAGCACATGAGACTTTTAACATCAGCTTCAAATACATATAAAGAAACACAAAAAAAAAATACTCTTCCAAAAAGAAACCTCTCACCTCAAAATGTTTGTTAGGTCTAGCAGAAGTCAACCGTAAGAGGTTTACCAAAAACCCTGTATAGGCGTTCGGTTCAATTAATTTTTCAGTTCTTATTAAATTCTAGAAGATAGATAAATCTCAAAGAGAGACACGCATTATGCGTGTCCTCTCGCCGGCTGCAGCTACAAACTGCGCTCGCTTGGTTAGCAATTGGCAATAAACGTAAACCTTGGTTGAGCATTAAGCTGTGCCAGGGTTGCCCACCACGGTCGCCAACGCATTCTCGCCTGCCAATGCCGTTGTAAGGTCGAACGAAATTTGGTGGCAAACCATTGTCTACACAGAAACCATGGCAGGAGTCTGGAGGCACAGCTTTGATAGTTAAACTAAAATAATAATATTGAGGTACTTCATTTTTTTAACTCCAGGATGGTCTAATTTTCGGGGGAATTGTGTAAGAATTTAGTGGGTTGCAGAACAAAGAAACATAAACTAATGTAAATATAGTCAAAATAACTCCATTACCATTCTAGTTAGATACGCAATAAAGGCTCAACGTTTTGCTATAGTTAAGTATATAATGTGTGTGGTGTGATTGAACTGGTTATCCTGTGCAGGTGTAGAAGACCCGAAGCGCTACCTGGCGGAGTCCCTCGGGGCGCTGTCCCGCGCGCAGCCCGGGCTGCTGCCGCCGCGCGTGGCGGCGCTGGAGGAGCCCTATCGCTCCGCCTTACAGAACTATCTAGCCGCTTACTCCGTGCAGATCTGCTGACAACACCGCTGGAACATAACTGATATACTCGTAGTTCATTCAATATCTTGTGTACTCTTCGCTTGTTATGTAAACACCATCAGTGCTTCCGGAAGTACCTCGTTATGTATGTATATGACTAATACAAGCTAAGTTTGCGTCTTGTAATGAGGTTGGCTGGTAGAAATGTTTTACAAAGGATTTGTGTGTTCACTATAAGTTTTACTAATGTTTTAGTCATTTGTAGAACTTTAGTCAGACTGAAGATTTAAGGTTAAACTGGCCAGTCACTTCTCCATACAAATGCCGTATGATCACTCCCTTATTTGAGATTTTAAGTCCAGACGTAAGCATAATACCGATTGATATCGTCATTGGCTTGGCTGATGCCAAAATTTTAAAAATATAATCAAGTTGTAAGTTATGAGCCTCGAAAACTCAATGTGAAAATGTTTCGAGGTTCATAATTGTCAAGTTAATTATTTTATCAAAATTTCGGCATCGTATCGTAAATCGGTATTATGCTTTATTTTGGCACTAAATTCTCAAATAAGAGAGTGATCACCCTATGACGTTTGTATGGAAAACGGGCCAGCCTGTTCACCCTTTAATAACAGAAGCATTATTTTCAGTAATACTGTGTTGATAATATATTGTATCTATTTGTATAGCTATCGTTGCAAAGTGATTTGTTACAAATACAATATAAACTTAATCTTGGCAATAAATGATTGTAAGATATAGGTGTAGTTTAGTTCCAGAGCATTTGTAATCTGCTACTTAATTGAAGTTAGGCAGCACATAGAACACACAGAAGATAGTCAACTTCTGTGTGTCCTATGTGCTGAAAAAAAAGTAATGCGATAGCGAAAAATATAAAACCATTAACCGCTGTACCGGTAGCTAAAATTACTATATCTATACGCAATTGTGTAAAATTGAGCACATTATTTATATTATGTCGATATCGGTATATTTTGTCGAGGTAGGACATTGGACATATCCAACTAGATTCTCGCAATTAACATAGTATGATTCAGTTTTTAAGTATGGATGAATGATGAATGAACGTTTTAAATTGTAAAAAAGAACGAATGGTTTCTGAAAGCATTATTGGGATAAGAGTTTGTATAAACTATTTAGTTATAAATATGTATAAGATTGTTGGATTGAAAGGTGTTGTGTTACAATCATATATTGTATGTTTTTTTATGTGGTACCTGTATTCTCATGTCTTAATATAATTGTATCTAATTGATTAGTTTTGTATTGAAATTAAAAATGTTAAGTTTTTATTTGGATTGTTCATGGTTGTATTTGTTGTCATAAGTTTGTATCAGCAGGTGTGATTGGCCGATTAGAAAGAAAATACATTTTCAGGTATCGACGTAGTCGCTTCAATATTGATTTTTTTGTTATATTTTCTTGATTTGCATGAAAGCGTAAATTACATCTTTGTTCGAATATCAATGCACACAGTACAATAGAGATTGTCACATGTATTTCTTAACATCTATTGAAATACATAGAGTTCATTATAATAGGCTTTTTGAGACCTCCAATAATAATTAAAAGCTTGTTTCTTTTCGATAATAGTGTTCAAGTTCTTGTTCTCGCATTAGGAGCTGACAAGGGCTCAATTGCTTCACTTGAACAGGTATTAGCAAATCATGATACATTTGTTCACGCAGGCAAATTATATGTTACACGTTCGCTTAATATTTTCCCAATTAAAAAGGCAAAGTTAACCAAATTATTACACGCATTTTTTTTTATTAAATACCACAGAAAGCAAACCGGTATCAAGGGACAAGATTATTTTTTATAGTTTTGTGTGAATAAGCTTCCTTCATTAATGATAACAAAATTGAAAATAATTTAAGAATAAATTAAATTAATATTTAATTAAAACACTTACAAATATATCTAGTGACAATTCCGCCTACCGAAAAACGAATTTTCGAACCGTTTCACTTCTAAGAAAGAGAATAGAAATAGAAAAAAAAATTCTTCCGTTTTGGCTGTGTGGCGTTTGAGACAGCATGTCAGCTTAATAGAAGATTAGACGGAGTTTTCACTAGATATATATTTTAAGTGTTTAATAAAATATTAATTTAATGTATCCTTAAAATTATTGTTATTGTTAAATATAGATTTCAGCAAAGTAAAGCCTGAATCTATTCATTAACCCTTCTTAATTTTTCACGCAAACGCACCGCGTTTCTCTATCGCTTCCCCTTCCTCGCAACCCAACAATTATTAAATTTCATATATTGTCTGCGTCTTTAAGTAAAACAACTAACTTTTTGAGCCTGTTTTGAAAGGCGATTTGAAGCTGATTTTTAAGTTCTCTTTATATGTAAGTGTTACATTAGGCTTCATTAAATAATCGTGATGTATGGAAGATGTATGAAAGATGAACTGTGCTTCTTACACGCAGCGCTTCATGGCGTGCTGTATCACTGGCGGGCAATATTTCTTCATGGTAGCTGTCTTGTCATCGCAAAACTATATCTTTTACTCATGTAGCTACGTCTGGTTACAAATATATACCGTTCATGGATTTCAGGACTAGATAATTGTTTCCTTGCGTTATCTTGTTATATTTGACATGTATGTACCCAGAAATCAATATTATTACAATTAAGTACCATTCAAATATTCACTAGGTGATGTAGACCATAATTTTAAAGCGGATATCATAATTTAAGAACATGGCCATGTTTATGTAGCTCCGTGTGTCCGTCGGCGATTCGCAAGTATGTATGCCGGTGGTGTAGTGTATGAACTAGGATGCAGTGCCTTTGAGGTATATGTAATGGTACTTCGATGTGTGTAATGGCTGTTTTTGCTTAGTAAGTCACGAAATTATAGCTGTAAAGTAAGTGTATCATAGCTCTAATGTATGTAATACAAAAATCCTTTCTTTTTGTAATTTCAATAAATGTTTATTTTCTACACTGTTTTTTTCATTAATTACCTATCGTCTTGTATTGGGTACTTGATGAATAATAGTTATTTGTTATACAAGAGTTCTCCGTGGGGTGCCGGGTTAAAATGTCACCCGCCCAAGTCTTCCTGTGGGTGTTTGTAAGAGGCGACTAAAGGAAAATACCGGAAGGTGGACAGCGTCGCCTTCTGAGGAGCTGATATCTTAAACTGCGATCCCCAAGACGCCTGCCAAGCGTGGGGATTATGGCAAACCCCCTTAAACGGGGAGCTGTGTTCAGCAGTGGACAGTACGGCTGGTACAGTACAGTATACAGGAGGGCAAAGTTGTGTTTTAACCTCGTCGTAATAACAACCTGTAACTTAAAGAGGATTGTAGAAGATGAATTAATAAATATGCATGCATAATAAAAATGCCTGTCAACATCTACTAAGTGCTTAGGGCGTATACCATTTGACGCTAAATTCGTTAATTTTGATCGCATTTTGTGTCTATGGTTCATATTAAATGTGGATCCATAGACGCAAATGTGGTCAAAATTATCGAAAATAACTCAAATGGAATACAGCCTTGTTAGATTGTCAAGTAGTTGATTAATATACTTAAGTTGTAGTGTATTATTTATTTATTTACTTACCCAGTGGCATTGGCTCTGCACTGCCGCGCAGCACGTCCATGGTTCGAATCACGCCGCGGGCTTGAGCTTCACCGCATGGTGGAAAGACATTTTGGGAATGCCCGACTGGCTAGCGACCACCCTCAAGCAAAAATCGGTCGCCAAGCCCCTAACTGTGTATTCCGGTAGCTGTCCTTGAGCCAGTTATTCTAGGCTAAGCCTGTTAACACCTTCGAGCACATCATCGCTTACCATCAGGTGAGATTGTGGTCAAAGGCTAACCTATCAATAGAAGAACCACTACTCATGTGCGTCTTAAGATGCCTATTCCTTCCTTGCAAGTATTTCGGAACAACTGCTCCTACATGGTCCCATTGATATACAATTCACTGCCCCATCACATAGTAAACCTCCCTTATAATCGATTTTGTTCTAATTTAATGTACTGACTGGTAGAAAAAAGTTTTTACACAATCGAAGAATTTCTAAAGAAAACTTCATGTCGTTTCTACGTCTACGGAAGTGCATTGTAATACCTATTCAAATTGTATCGTACAAAGATATGATTATATATTGTATGTTTTATTTTAGACTAGTATATAATATGAAATAATGAATCAAGATTTGCACATCAGGATTCTGATTGAATATAGAGAAAGTTATTTTATCATATAAGGCCATAATTGTACCTATTTCAGCAAATAAATAATTAAATATCAGCAATAAAAAGTAGATACTGAATGTGCAACTGTCTTACTTTTGCCGCGAAATATCAGTCAGGTGCTTCGTTAAGAAACTTCAATTTCATATGCTGTGAAATCTACTATTTTTCGGTTGAGGACCATATGAGGCTCCTTTTAAAAATGCCACTAATTTAGGATAGGTGTCGATATGTATGTCTTTTTTGATCTGTATTGTTGCTTTTAGCACTGAATACGTACTATATTGAGTGCTTGATTTCTTGGGCTCGGATAATGCAATAAAATATGCCAGCAAAACTTTTTCTGAGGAAGTTATAGCTCCTTTAGCTATAATTTCTTCCGAGTGGAATTTTGGGAGCGACTCTTGATATAGCGCTGGAAGAATGACGAGGTATCTTTCCAGAATGTCAGGGAAGGGTACACAAATGAAACAATTTTTAAACTGAACAATGTATTCAAGAAGTACATCAAGAAAGTTAGAAGCCACATATCTCACAACAGACAGGAATGTCAGCCAATAGCTGGTTCTTAAAAATCCACTTGACACTATTTAAATACATAGTCGGCAGTGACATATCATAACAAAATATGAAATGTGTGGAAAATGTTAAAATGGAAATACTTTTCAAAAACCTTTACTGATTATCTACCATTCTTATGTTAATGCAAAAATAAAATCATGATACAAGTTACTACTATATAGGCGAAATCAAAGTTCAACCGCTTGAAACATTACTTAAATACAACAAATCACAATATCAATAAAAAAACTGTATTAGAGTTATCACACTTATTTCAATAATATGATCTTTGCTATAGCAGAAATTAGTATTTACCAATCCAGTGATGAAAACAAGTTTAGTAGAATTTGATACACACGTACATAACATTTCTACATTTTCTTTGATACATCTACATGAAAGTTTATAGGGAAATTAGCGCCTTTTCAGCCTCATAACACCAGATTAATTTATTTTGAGCATATATATATTTTTTATCTATATGCACAAAAGCAATTAAATAGGTTAAACTTATTTCCCAATTGTGGACATGATAGTTGAATTAATGAAATTTAATGGCAACATTATTTTATTAGTTAACAATTACCAAAGGTTAAATTAGACAAAATAAAATTAATTTCAAACATATGTGTAAAATTATACAATCATTGTTACACGATTTAAAATTAAAGGAAAAATTACCATTCGCGCAAGAACTTCAGATGGAAAATAACACAATATTCATTCAGAGATGACGCTGTGCAAATAAAAAATAAATATTATTCAACAATTGTAACAATGAATTATGGAACACCGAATATTTATTGCTTTGAAAATCACGACCAATTTGACACCATATTTAAATTTCACATTGAACACGACAAAATTACATCTAAACTGAAAAATTTAAGGGTGAATGTATACAGGCAGCTCGCTGAGTTAGCCATTGAACTACGTCCACAGATCGCTCAAGCAATCGTTCTGGAACAGTTAAGACGCTGTCAAATGCTGATATTTTGTCACTATCGGACTGCGTAGGAGTGATAGAGAGACAGCGATGGTGAAATCGCGATCAGTTTAGGTAAAATCCGACAGAAAGCTTAATAACACAAAACCAGTAACGTAAATCGAAAATGTAACTTTTCTTGTCCCTCTTGATAAGGTTTTGCTATTTTATGAATATATTGTCATACACATTAATACGTAAATAATTAAGATATTTACGTTACAAGCGTAATTTAGTCAACTTTGCAATTTTAAACTATCGAGAAAATATTAAGGAAACGTGCTTCGGACTTTTCTTGGCTTTAGAAAATATGATTAATATTAACATTAATTTTGTTACAGCTACATACTTAATACATTTTGCAAAAAAATCTGTTCAAGTAAATCTATTTTCAGCCAGCGTCTTAACGAGAGACAGATGTTACTCGGAAAGGTCTCGTTTATATGTCAATGAAATTAATATATTGGTTCAGTCTGTAGACGCATCCTCAAGCGGTCGGTCGTGACTGCATCAAGCTGCCTGTGTACCGCAGCTCTCAAGTCCAAATTAAATTAATTCACTTCTATAAGACGTCATTCCCTAATTTTTAAAGTCAGTTTATGGGTGGTATACACTGTTTCTGAAACTTCCAAAGAAGTGAATGCATTTTTGTTAACTGGTTGATACAACCTTTCTGTAACATAAACTGACTTAGATTTTATTGGATTTTTACCACACATTATTTTATATATCAAGTGCTATTTCAGAGTCCATATATAGAGCCTTTTCGATTAGCTGGCGACACTATAGTGAAGGTGATACACAAGTTCTAAATATAGTATTATAAAATATATTCTAAATATTAATAAAAATAATGGACTATAATATAAAATGATTTTGTTAGTAAAAATATTTGTTACAGTGATTCGTAAAAAATCATACAAATGATATATATTACAAAAAGTAAATAACATGCTTTACTATATGTAAAAGCGATTTCATTGACTCTTTCTAATAAAAAAAATATGTAGATGATTACTTAATTAATAATAATTAACGGTTTGGACGGCCGCTGACTATGAAAATTTTGTCATCATAAGGTATGAGACACGGTCCATGTAACAATAGGAAAGGGAACTGAAGAAGCCAAATCCCTTTAGCTCAGAGTTTAGAAGCTAGTTCAGAACTGGTCAATATTGTAATTTTAGAAAAATGGTACAATTATAAAAATATGACAGCTGTCATGATGCTTGTCCCTTTGACGGTGATATCTTATATTATATATACCCATAATCATTCGTGTAATAATTATGTAGGGGCACGAAGCATAGTACTACTTTAAATGGTATCTTGCTACTACAGCTAGGAGCACACGTAAAATTATGTCCATGTGTTCCTACCAGTAGGTGCAGGAGGAAACGCCTGTCAAGAACTCAACAATAAGTTATAGGTAAGACGGAGATTCCACAGTCAGCGGCCGCGCACTAAGAGGTCGGCATGTATCACCTACACTAGCCTAGTGGAGGGTCGCGGCTCACTTGAGCGCGCACTCAATGAACACTGCCTGGTGCAGGGGCGGCACGGGGGAAGGGGCGGGGCTGGCGGGGGGCGAGGGCAGAGCGGGGGGAGTGGGAGGGGCGGAGCCTCCCGCGCCGATGTAAGGCTCGCAGCTGAACTGGTCGGCGCCCAGCGGGAACAAGTCCTTCAGCATCATCCTGGTTAACAAATACATAACAAATGTTAAAATAGCTAGCGAAACGCGATTCGAGTCTTGCTCTTTTAGTGATCCGAACCACAGGAGAAAAAATTGTTGATTTTAATCACAAATGTACATTTTAAGTGTGACCGGTATAACGAGGGAGGCGGGGTTAAAAATGCTAAAAAAACATCACGTGATTAATGGACGACTTATTTGAGATTTTAGGTCCAGAATTAAGCATGATATCTATTGAACTCGTAAATATTCGTAACAAAATTTTAAAAAGATAAAGTTGAAAATTATAAGCTTCGAAAACTTTATATGAAAATGTTTCGAGGGTCGTAACTGTCAAGTAAATTATCTTATTGAAAAAATCTTACGATAGAAGCCTAGATAATAAAGAGATCTATCGATATCATGCTTTGATTTGGACCTAAATCCTGAAATAAGTGAGTGATCACTCTACGACGTTGGTATTGAGAAGTGACCGGCCAGTTCAACCTTAAATCACAGATACTTGATGGTAATATAGAGGATATCTCTGTATTTGTATGTCTATATTGAAATTTCTGATTATGAAATCTATGTTTGTACACTACTCAATGAGCTCTAAACTATGACACCCTACAACATTTTTTTCGGCAACATTCTCAAGTGTAAGTGCCCGCCCAAATAATAGATTGTACAATGAGTGCATAAAACAAGCCTCGTTCTATATATACCAGCTCTCCCTTTGGCTAGGGCTGTTAAACTTCTCGGCTAAAATAGGTTTTACAAACGAGTTATACACTCAGATTTTCACTTTAATTGCAAGGAAATGAAAGAAAGGCTATTTGAATAGCATCTGTAAAAAAAGCCAATTGAACATGATATATAAACAATGTTATATCTTGAGTGTCATTGTCACGGCTAAATGTATGTCTAGGTCATTAATAATAGCCCTCGTCTATGGATATTATGAAAAACCAAGGCAAACATCCTACATGAAAAATAATATAAACTGAACCTCTGAACAAATTAGAAAAAATAATCATTTTATTTATTAAAGCATAAAAAGCTTGTTTATTTCTGTGTTAGCCTTTTTATTCGGCTAACACAGGGCATAAAAAAGAACTTAAACCTCCAATAGAAGAGAAAATCATATATCAATGATTTTTTAAGTATTCTTTACATAATGACAAAATTTCAGGTCTTACGAGGTTTATGAGCTAGAGAACCATGACATACGGACTGACAGACAGACAGCGGAGTTAATAGGCCTCCGTTTTACCCTTTGGGTACAGAACCTTAAAAAATATAGGTTTGTCAGTCACAATGTCACCTGATAGTAAATGATGATAAGCTCGAATAAACAGGCTTAATCTAGAACGGCAACTGGTACTCAAGGAGTTAGGTGCTTGGCGACAGATTCTTTTAGTTAACTTTTTCGAAGACGTTATATGACTCACCAGACGCGTGTATCGGCGACGTAGCGCACCGTGGGCACGGGGAACCCGTTGAAGGGCGAGGCGACGGGCAGCGTGTACGCGCCCATGTCGGGGAAGTACAGCCACGAGCCGATGCTCTGCGGGGGGAGCCGGGACTGCGGCAGCACGCAGTCCAGTCCGTCGCACGACGGGCCCCATACGGAGCAGTTCGTCGGCAACGCTGTCGACTCCTGGGGAGGTACATACTACACTTCAGTATCACCCTAACAGTGTGGAGAACTAACATACTACGATTCTTTGTAACACTATATTTAAATAATGCAGTCTGTCATAGATAATGTGTATATACGTAATACTTAGTGAAGGTTACCATGACTACCTATTGTTGTTGATTGTGTCTTGAAGAAAATAAAATTAACGTTTGTAAAAATATAAGAATATTATTAAAGATCTAGTTATAGGCTACAGATTGTACGGGTGAGCTCTGTACACACTGCATCCAATTCTGGATAACATATATATACTATAGAATACAGTCTTTATACACAATGAGTAACTTTAAATCACACTTGCAAGTAAACAGTATCTAAACATACAAGTTACCTTGGCCGTAATGCCCCATAGAAAACCCTCGATCTTTCTTTTGTCATGAAACTCAATATCGGTAAGTTTCTTTTTTCAATTTATAGCACAGCACACTTGTTATGCAAGTTCAAGCAAGGAAAGAAGTTTACACGCATTTGAATTGTTTTATTTTGTTTAAGAAAACCAAGTTCTTGTTGAAAAACCCTTTATTAGGTACCCAAAAATGTTATAGGAAAAAAATGTGAGCTCCGTTTTACTTATTACTTAAAAAGTAGTATTAAATAACTTGAAAAGTTTAAACTTTAGTTTATTATTGAAATTCAGTAATACAATAAAATTGTTTTTCGTTAGTTGTGGGACCACCCCTGTACTGTATCAACCGGTTTATCCACAGCTGAACACAGCCTCCCCCATTATGGACAGATTTAGCATAATCCCGACGCTTGGCAGGCGTCTTGGGGTTCGCAGTGTGAGATATCAGTTCCTCAGAAAGCGCTGCTGCCCACCTTCTGGTGTGTTACCCTTAGTCGCATCGAACGACACCCACGAGTAGATATGAGGAGGTGAAATTCTAGCCCAGCACCCCACGGGTGGACTACCCCTGAAATGTGTGAAGATGCCAGTGATGTGAATTTATACCTTGAGTGGATAGGCCGTAACGTGCTGATGATCGTACAAGATGCAGTTGAAGGAGCCGTACACGCCGTCGTTGATGAAATACATCGTGTGAGCCTCGTCCTCGCCATCTGCCGGCTGGATCTGAAAGTAACACACCAATGTTACATTACAAACCGAAACAATAACTAATGGAGATACGAACTACTTAGCATTTTATGGATTCACCGTGCGGGTGCCGGGTCCATAGCGCTGCAGAGGACGAGGCCCAAGTCAAGGTGCCTGGGACTTGCAACCCAGTGAGTAAGGATAAGGGGCCCCTTTATGATGCATCAATGCTCCCTTTCACCGCTCGAGCCCCTCCCCTGCCCAACCAAATTTGGTAAGATCCTACTAATGCCGCCTTAGTAGTTTAACTTAGTTCACGTTCTAGGATGGAAGTTACGGTTGTTCTTGACAGGCCAAGGTCTTTTAGTAGGTTATATAGGGGTTTCGCTAGTATACCCTTTGCTCCGACTTCTACAGCATATAGATTAACCATTTAACCGTTTTTGGTTAATTCATTTGATAAGTCATAATATTTGTTAGTTTTTATTGTGTGGTCTTTAGGTATGTTTGTTTCCCACGGCACAGTCAGTTCTATAAGTACTATGCGTTTTAGATTTTTTGAGTATAGAAATATATCTGGTTTGGATGACGAAACACCAATCTTTCCATAAAATTCGAAATTAATTGTACGCCAATGCTTAACGTGCCCGCCGAAGCATGGAAGCGCTCAGTAGTAATGTCACTAGCGGTCACCCATCCAACTCATAACTGCGGCGGACGTTGCTAACTTTGTTGATCGGTTGAGAACGGCTGAGCAAACTAAACGCTTCAAAAGCAGGGCTTGTGTAAGACAGGAGACCGATCAAAAAACTGAAGTCGAAACTTTCTTTTGTTTTTGTCGATCTTAATGTGTAGAGATTTATTATATACTTTGCGTCATTATATTGTTAGAAACAATTAACCGTCCCCGAAACACGTATGGAACAAGACAAAGTATGTACAGGTGTTTAAAAGTGAACGTGCATGAAACTCGTATTAATACATGCATCTAAAAGTTGAGATCGATCAGATGCAGTTTTGACATAGTATTTAAACAATTTTGAAGCTATTATAGCCAAGCGGTTACAGCTATGGACTGTGATGCCCCAGGTCTATGGTTCGAGCCTCACCGCCGGCACGAGCTTCATCACATGGTGGGAGGGCATTTTGCGAATGCACGCCTGGCTAGCTACCAAGTAGCAAATCTGTCGCCAAGGCAGCAGTCCTTGACAACAAGTAAAATTACAGACTCAACAACTGTATGTCGCAGGGCGATGGGCACAGTGTAGTTCGTCACTTGACGAAATGCATATTTTATAGATAGAGGTTACCGCTTAACATCAGGTGGGCCTCTAGATTGTTCTGTTACAATCACATAAAAAATTAAACGGATTAAATTGCGTATTATTCATAGTTTATATCCCAACGTCTCAAACACTTGATCAGTGATCGTGGTCACAGGGAAAAGCCGGGAGAAAAATAATTGTAAATGTACACGATTACAACCGTTTCAAGTTGTTTAATTACTATGTGCAATAATCGCGAAAACCTAAGAGAACATTTGCAGTTTTGACGTTTAATGTTTAAGTTTAATACAGCATCTTATGATCGATCCCAGGCCTGAGACGTAATTATTAATGCGAGCCATAATCGCGCCGCAAGAACAGCACGCATCGCGCCGCAACACATAAATGAAGGTCGTTCGGCGATGACAGGTGCGTGACCTTGCATTTCATAGTTTTTATGTTATTGAGAACCTGATGTTAAGTGGACTAACCTCTGTCTAACAGATGGATTTCGTCAACGAAGAATAGCACTGCGCCCGTCACACTGAGACGTACAGTTGTTAGGTCTCATGTGCCTGTAATTTTACTGGCTCTCAAGGATTGCTGCCGGAACACACTATTAGGTGTTTGGCGATAGATTTCCTACTTGAGGGTGCCAGGCGGGCATTCGCAAAACGCCTTTCCACTATGCGGTGAAGCTCAAGCCCGCGACGGGATTCGAACCATGGACGCATGGCACGACAGTCCATAACCAATGCCACTGAGTTATCACTGCTTCAATAGTATGGTATGACCTTGTAGTTGAGTGCAAGTGGTAAGTACTAACCTCGCGTATGGAGTGCACGAGCGTGGCCAGAGTGTAAGCGGCGGCTGCGAAGTACCGGCCGGGCTCCGCTATCACGCGGACCGCATCGCCAGGGAAGTGCAGCTCCAACGCAGCGTTGATCACCTGCGCTACCTGACAACACAACACAACAACATAATACATCAAAAACAACACGCAGCAAAAAATATACCAATAAATTTTGACTCCAACGCTCAAATGTGTGAAATAACTTGTTGAAGTCCGTACCATGACGGTTCAAAATTACCTATTATCACAATATTGTGCGCATGGTACTGACTTCGATAAGTTATTTTACACATTTGAGTGTTGAAGTCGGTTCCATTTTTATTTATTTTTTCACCCTTTTCAGTGACCCTTGCTACTTATGGGGTCGATTGTCATTCACTGCCAATGACTATCTCATGATGATAGGTTTGACTATATGACTATATCATAAAACACGTTTGTTTTGTGATATAGTCATTGAAGTCTAACTCAAAAACGGCTTGACCGATTTTGATAAAATTCAAATGGGACCAGACGGCAAGCATCAGCTTTCAAATAAAAAAAAGAATCATAAAAATTAGTTCATCCAGTCAAAAGTTCTGAGGTAACAAACATAAAAATTCAGACGAATTGAATGAGGAGTGACCTTTTTGTGAAGCCGGTAAGTTTTTTTATGTCTGATAGTCTAGCCTGTGGCCACTACCTCATCTGATTGTAAGTAATGACGTTGTCCAAAATTTTGTTTTGTTTAGACTAACCTAGAATTACTGACTCTCAAGGACAGCTGGCGGAACGCACCGTTAGGTGCTAGACGACAGATTTTCTACATGAAGGTGGTAGTTGGCACTACCAACATGTCGTAACGATGGCCATCCTAAGACAACTGTCGGGACCGACGGCTTAACGTGCCCTCCGAAGCACGTGCACGCTCAATAGTACTGGCACTAGCGGTCACCCATTCAAGTCATGACCGAAGCGGACGTTGGTTAACTTAGGTGATCGGTTAAGAACGACTCAACAAGCTACGCTACGAGCGCTTCGAAATATACATACGCTATTTTAAAGAAAACCCTTGGAATATATGGGCAATGCTTTCCGTAGATATGTAGTTTCGTCATATCTAAAATTCTGCCCGGAATTGTAGAATGCAAAAAATATTACTCCAACGGAGGCTACTATATCGTACGCTGAGGCGAAAGCTAGGGTTTATAGTTTTTATGTCAAAGCCGTAGCTATAATAGATCAACCCGAATTTGGGATAATTAAAGTAGCACGAGCGTCAAACACTATTAAAAAAAAAGTGCAAAAAAATTCTGGTAACAATGTTTTTTTTTCCCCTATAGCGGGGTATGGTCTCGCACGTCTTGTGCATTTGCCAGTGTCATGATTTATTCTTCATTAGTAGTTCTTTGAGACGACTTCTGTTCTCTTCTCAACTTCAGAAGAAATTTTTTTTTCCCGCATATGACTTAAATTTTTCCTATCGTATATTTGTAATTTTGTAATGTAACATTGTTTTTAGGTAGAAAATTAATATAATAACACAACAATCTCTTTGCTCTCTCTCTCTGGTTTGTGATTAAACAAAACACTATCGGGGAAATTCGGAAAAACAATCACACTTGTTTAAAGCATTTAAACTTTATTACGTCCGAGCTTATCAGTGCATTTAGAAAAGGCTATATTGCTATCTTTCGATCTCTAGCTCACCCGTCGGTAGTAAGCGATAGTAAGGGATAAGGTTGTGATGGAGGGCCGGTATACATACGTGCGAGATATCGGTGTCAGTCCCGCCGGGGAAGCCGCCGCCCAGGTCGAGCAGCGCCATGTCGCGATGGCCTAGCTTGCGGCCCTCGTGGAAGAGGCCGCGGCAGATGGCGATGGCGCGCGAGTACACCGCCGTCTCGCCCGCGCCCGAACCCACGTGGAACGATATGCCGATCACCTATCACACACAATTACCCACAATAATTAAAATCAGATTAAAAACAGAGATAATAGAATAGCTTAGGTAATGAGATTCTGGTTGGGGATAGCACAGTCCCCTATACCAGTAAAAGTAGAAGAGCACAAAATCCGCATACTATTTCACCGTCTCGGTGGCCAAGCGGTGCGTTATGCAGGGTGACAAGAGTTCGATTCCCGATAGAGATGAACATTTTGTGCTCAAACAAGTTGTAATTTCATATTCGCTTAGCATTCACTTTCTTGAAATCATATTAAGAAAAATAATAGGGTACTTTATTGTTATGTTTCTAATATATTTATTTATCACTAAACTGTAATGGTACTTAAGACACTGAACCGCCCATCTGGTAATTTTATGATAAGTTAAGATTATAGACATAAAAACCATGACTGCTCCAAAGGAGTGTAATGTAGTTTATTTATTCCACCATAACTGTTCAATGTCTGAACAGATTTGGGTGTATGGGATAACGTGAACATACTTAAATCCTCCCGACTAACAATGCTATTATAATTTTGTCGGGGCAATTGTGTTTATAATAAATTTGTTATATAAAATGTAATATTTTATAGTTTCAATCTTGCTAATCTAGAAAGCCATTTTGTGAAGTCACTATGGCAAAAACAACAGAATAGTCAAATAATATATTTCGTAGGTAAAATTTTCAGATTTCTTTACAACTTTCACTTGCATGCTAACTTATCATACATAAGAGTATCATATTATTTTTGGTCAAATGATATCATTATTATACATACATAAAATCACGCCATTTTCCCGTAGGGGTAGGCAGAGACCACAGATTTCCACTTGCTACGATCTTTACAAATCTCGTTCACTTCATCTACACTCATCAATCCTTTCATACATAAGCATCGGTTAAGGGTACTCGTGGCGTTTATTCAGAACCTCTGCAATCTGATTTCGCCTAGGTTTTCCCCTTCAAACACATTATCACTTACCATCAGGTGAGATTGTGGTCAAAGGCTTACTTATAAGCAATGACAAAAAATAATAATATAGTGTTGTTACATTGAGCCGATGCAGCGCAGCCAGCTTGAGGAGCCTCGGCGCCTCCGCGACGGGATCGCAGCCGAACTTCATCCCGAGCGGGCACTGCGCGTCGCTCGCGTCGCAACGGATACGGATCACCAACCTGCATCATACATACATACATCACACTTTTACTTATATAATACATTTTTCAACACTCTTGCTCGTAAAGTGAGCTTTATTATATCGTTCTTAGGGCCATAAACCGAACTATAACACCCTCGTGCATAATAATATTATACACTAGTGCGTAATAGAATTACCCCTAGAAAGTTAAGTTAGTACCTATCTGCAAATTATATGCGAGTAAACAGAGCATTTTCAATTTAACTGGGTAATACAGATTTGTAACATCAAAGAGGTTTATATGTAATCACGCAACATACATTTGCCGCGCGCAAAAAAAAAACTTGCGCGTTATTTTCCATAATTTTCGTATGTTGTTTGTATCGCATTTGTGCAATAACTGTATTTTTTCCTCGCAGGGGTGTTGAAAAAGTGCATATGAAACTCGTAAGCAAATTTACGCCCTCGCCTGCGGCTCGGGCTGCAAGACACAGCCTCGTGTATAATGAGCAACTTGGCTCACTTGTATCATAATCTACTAATATTTTATATAAATATTAATCATTAAAACACCCAATATAAACATAATGTAAAAAATTGTAAGTAATTAATACATGGAAAATTAAAAACTATTTAAAAGTGCTTTTATAGAATATACATGTAAAATACAATAAAATAAGTGCCTTTGCTATTATAGAATGTAAAACCTAGTAGCAGATTGAAAATTTGTTGGATACCTATCGTATAATCAAGATAAATCTTTGCTTTGGAATTTTAGCAGTGGGGACATAGAAATAGTTTAAATCGTCAGTTGTAGTTTATTTTATTTAGTAATCTAGTTTATTCTGCTTATACCACCGAATCCGGTTGAATTTTTTAAGTTAAATTTTTTAATCTATTCCTTTTCTACAGCCGTCTGTCAAATTTCTTAATGCTCAAAACCGTGGCAAATTTAAATTACTGCAACATTAACGGAGGTCTTCGATTAGATTCATCTACTCTATTTTTTATTCTACCCCTTTAGACTGTACAGTTTTGAAACATCGTATCGATCTCTCACGGTGCGATTGATCCATTCCGTTCTACTGTAGCGTTCAGACCGCATTCGATTTCGTAAGGTTTGTGACCGGGTATTAATAGTCAGTGAGACTTTCAGAGAAGTCTTCAGACTACTCGTGAGCTAGATCCTTACGGTAAGTAAACCAAGTCCAATAGATTTTAATATAATTACTGTTGCAATAATGCCTGCTCGGCGGATTACATTACATAATTATCCATCCCAATACGATGGTTAAATAAAGAACGAGAGGAAAAATTGGAGTTATGAGTCATTGTCATGTTAGCTCTAGCGGTCAGAACATACCCAAACTATAGGGGTGGATGGACGCGGGTTCGAATCCCGCACATGACTATAATTTTTTTTATTTCGTGAATTTGTAATTTTGAAACAAGCCCAATGGATATATTGCAGATATAAGGTACTCACTGTGCATGCGGCATGAGATGCTTGATCTTGAGCAGCTCGACCTCCGAGTCGAAGGTCATGGTGAGGACGCCCAGCGCCGCCGCGCGCCGGATGTGGGAACTCATCTTGGCGGGGTTCGCGAAGATGATGCGGCTATAACAATCATTATCACTATTAAATCATTGCTACGAAAGGAAATCTTTCCACGAACGTATATATCCTAAGGCGGGTTCGAATAACCCGCCTTAGGATATAACGCCACCGGCCATCAAATAGATAATAGCCATAGATATATTTTACATTAACTTTAGAAAATTAAATTTATATTTAAATACTGTGCTGTATCAGCCAGATTTTCCACTGCTGAACACAGCCTTTCTGAGCCTGAGAAGGCGCTGCTCATCCATGCCCATCTTTCGGTATTTTACCTTTAGTCGCCTCTTACGACACCCACGGTTAGATATTTGAACACATGGGGGCAGTACATATTAATTTTAGAAAAATAAAATTATATTTAAATATACTGTATCAACCGGATTGTCCACTGCTGAACACAGCCTCTCCCATTAAGGGGGGCTATATCCTTACGGTAAGTAAACCAAGTCCAATGGATTTTAATATAATTGTTTTTGCAATAACGACTGCTCGGCGGATTACATTACAAAATTATCCATCCTAATACGATGGTTAAATAAAGAACGAGAGGAAAAATTTTGAATTATGAGTCATAATGTCATGTTAGCATAAATAGCCAGAGCAGACCCCAGCAATAGGGGTGGATGACGCGGGTTCGTGGGGTCTTCTTCTCTGACGGGGTTGCCATCAAAGGTAGAGGGTTTCAGGGCAGTGCCCTCTTTCCCTGGCTCGTCTTCGCCCATGAATATGGGCGAGTCTATTGTGCGACTCATTTAAAGTCTTAGCCTCACAGTTTGACCGCACGGCGGTCTTTAGGTATCTGGGCGATCAGGCCACGCCAGGTTGATCCCGCTGGTGGAAAGCCCAGCGGACCGATCAGCGACCAAGAATGGGACCACCGTGGGTCTCACTGCTTTAGCCGCGACTTCTTCTTCTTCTTCTCTCACTTCATGGGTTAACTCCCGTGGATATGGCTTCGTTTTTCTCTTTGTGGTTTCAGGTGGCCTTGAATGCAGGGGTGCTATTCGCCTGATGTGTTCTAGGCTTGAGGCGTCCGCTTTTTTAAACATGTTGTTTGCTAGGCGTCGTATGAAGGTGTCTAGGTTCTCCATTTTCAGGTCGCGGGCGATCGTGGCGTTTCTCACGTAGCGAGGTGCACCTACGATCGTCCGGAGGCACTTGTTTTCTAGTGTTTGTAGCTTCTTCTTGGTTGTGGTTGATGTCTGTGCATACCACGCCGGAGTCGCATACGTTAGTCTTGACCTAACGTATGATTTGTAGATCAAGGTTTTTGTCCGGAGTGGTAGCTTGGATACGAAGATGGGGTTTAGCTTCATTTTGGCTGCTCTTGCCTTGTTTATGATGGTTTGTGCGTGTTTCTTGAAGTGGAGGCGTCTGTCAATGGTTACTCCAAGATACGTGACTTCCGTCTTCCATTCTATCTCTTGACCCATAAGCTTCAGTTTGGTTGGAAGGTGACGCAGGTTCGAATCCCACACATGACTATATATGTCCCCCCCCCATATCTACCCATGGGTGTCGTAATAGGCGACTAAGGGTAACACACCGGCAGGTGGGGAGCAGCACTTTCTGAGGAACTGATATCCCAAGACACAGCCTGCCAAGCGTGGGGATAATAGGAAACACGCCCATAATGGGGGAGGCTGTGTTCGGCAGTGGATAATCCGGCTGATACAGTACAGTACAAAAGGAAATATCAGCAATTTTTTGCTGGCGTTTCAAGGTTTATATGAACACAGGTTCAGAAATTCCGTCTGAACACAGGTATACTTACTCAGGAGAGACTCCGAGGCTGGTGACGAGGTCCATCTCTGCCTTGGAGGCGCAGTCGAACCCAGCGCCCAGCGCGGCCAGCGTGCTTACCAGCACTTTGTCATCGTTGCACTTCACCGCTGCAATAATACAGATACATTACACTTACAACTCTTCGATTCATCATGCAAGTTCCACTGGGTCTATCTAATTGCAGGAAAAGGACCTGGAGAGTGTTATGGTGGTGAGTATTATGGTGCGGTCCGTACTCTCTCTCTCACAAATAAGGGCCACTTAACTTGCTTTTATATAGAAAGATTTATTATATTTGCATGATGGGTATTTTTCGAATGTCCGCACGGCTAGCTACAACCCTCAAATAATCTGTCGCCAAGCACCTAACGGTGTGTTCCGGCAGCTATCCATGAGAGCCAGTTGTTCTAGGTTAGCCTAAACAACATCTTCGACGACATCATTACTTACCGTCAGGTGAGATACCACTAATCTAATATGCTAATCTATCAGACATAAAAAAAATATATAGAAAAGAAATATAAACTCCTTTAAAGGTTGAGGATGATGCGTGCTTTCCATACAAATGTAGTATCATCATATTTTCAATACCAAATGTGAAATTTGGCATATTTTTTGTTAAGCCTTATATATATATGCCTAGTGTTATTAATACATAATTTTTCGGTTAATAAGCAAATCTTTGATTGCTATCGTCTGATTCTCGTGTGACATCTGTTAGGACCACAATAATAAATGAATGTATAACACAATGTAACGCAAAGATCTATGCAATGGATGTAAACTTAGTTTCCCAAGATACAGGCTTCGTCTAGTTTGGGCCCCTAACCAAAGAAACGCTCAATAATAACTAATTAGTTATTATTGGGCGTTGAGCGTTTATTATTATTATTGACGAAAAAAAAATAGGTAACGGATCGGTGACAATTGTCACCGATCCGTTACCTATTTTTTTTTACTATTTTTGGACTTAATTGTAATTGTAACAACAACCGGTATTGTATATGTATTATTTATTTCTGAATTGTTGTCTGAGAAATAATTCAGTAAATATGATCCTTTTGTTAACATTAAGTTAAGTCTGGCCAACGTTAGGCATAAAGTGCAAATTTGCAAAATGTACTTAGTTCGACTATTACTAAGTTGTGCCAAGTGCTACGCATATAGTATCCATATAACCTACCGTAGAAGGGGTCTACGCGCGGCATGAGGTCCCGCCACCTGTCGTAGCGCGCTACTACCTCGTCGAGACTCATCACGTAGAAGGGCTCCTCCTGCGCGCCGCCGAACGCGATCTGCTGCAGCACGTTGACAGGCGACCACGGCCCCTCCATCACCGCCACCACGCTCTTCTCTACCTCTGGTACCTGCACATATACACGAAAACACTTGCTTATCTTGTCTTTAAACTTGATTATCAGACATAGCTTACATTATTAACAACAACGGAACATAATCGCGTTCATACTTCGACGTGGCCACGAAGAGACTCTATATTCAATAATTATTATAAAATAAATCTTAATATAATTAACAAATTGACAACTAAAAAGGACTATCTTAATACCGTCGATAGAGAGTTGGTACATCATGTCCCAACTACAGAAATCCCAAACCCAATCCTAAATTGTGTTTTTTAACATAACTTTATAATAGACTGTAGATTGATTATACGCATTTTCCTGGAACCTGGAATAAGGCTTGAATATTCCAAACCGTGGTCTAACAACGACTTTAGTGATAATTTGTCGTTTTATCACGTTTGAGCATATTTCGGAGGTACCGTTCTTACCTTCATTGTAATAGTTATTTAAATCTTTCTTCTCCCTTCGTGTCCAAGCTGTACGTGAACAGGAGTGCGGTTGGTTTCCGTTCGGAGGGCCCAAAGCCCCGGCGTGGCCGAGGCGAGGGGGCGCTATGCCGCAGGAAGTGGAGCGCAGTCAACGGTCCGGAGAGAGGGCCGGGGTCAGGTGCCGGAGCCCGGGGGAGGCCCACTAGCGCTAGTCCACAGGTGTCAGCTGAATATACAAAAAGCTCTATGACGGAAAATTGTTTCTACTCGTAATATGAACATGGCCGCCTCTTTATGTAAAGCAACATCTTCCTGATAATAATTAATAACTGGTCTTGGCCGGAGCCCTTTTAATGATGCTGAATTGATTGGTGACGCATGAAACTAGCATTCAAGTAGCACTTTGATGCACAGAATCAAGTCTGCTGCCATTTCTCCATTTCTTTCAAGCAATAAATAACATCGAACCTCTCTCAATTTGAAAGTATTCGTTTATTTCTCCGTCTTAGCATTTATCAGTATTGTAACCATCAAAGCAGCCTAAAGTGAACTTTATCAAAGTCGAATTTGCGATGGCAACACGGTTTAAAATATGTAAGTTTGAAGGAATGATAGCTTGGTGATGCCTAGGTGGTGAGTGGCCGCAGTCTATCATATGGCCGTAGCCCTAAATCCTTGCCAGCTTCAGCCTCGCAACTTTGTGGTAAGGCATTATGTGAATGCTAGCCAGGCTAAATACCATTCAGTCAAGTAGAAAATCTGTCAAGCACCAAACGATGTGTTCAGGCAAGCATGTATTAGAGGATGTTTCCATTTTCGGTCTAGTTATCTTACTTTAATCGATCAAATACCAACGTGAGATAGTGGTCAATACAACATATTTGTCCCTTATCATACTCGTGTGAGGTCGGTACACGTCTGATTTAACAACACAAGGATTTAAATGTCAAAACATTTTTGTAGGTAATCTGTGGCTTCGGTTTCGGGTCTGGCATCCTGCTTCTCAAATAGGGTCATACAAGCCTCAAATAGGACGTTCGAATAGTAAAGTGCCCTAGCAGTAATATGGTAGTTACGTGGGTGGCGTGGTGTGATGTCAGCGGGCCGTGGCGCAGCGCCAGGGTGGGTCGACGTTGAGGGCGCGGCGCCAGCAGCGCGTGGTGGGGCGTGCTCGTACGCACAGCGGGCTCGCTCGCCTGACTCGCCTCGCGCGGTCGCGCCCGGCACTGTATGACGCGCCGGACTCGTCCGGTGCTCCCTGCAATTACAGCAACAACATTAACATCACTCATACAATACTAACTGTAATAAACATTACTTTGCGTAAACACGTCCAATGAAAAGAGCAAAACCAAACGCGGAACTTGCGTGATCCATTCTCTAACGGGCCCGATCTCTGTTCTCTTGATCTTAGACAAAATGTGCCTATGAAACTCAACACCAAATCTCAGCATATGCGCACGCGCAACCATAGAGACAAATGCAACGCCCTGATCTCGCGTTTATAGTCCTAGAGGCTTTATGAAAGAGTTACGAAAAGAGAAAGCGCTTCGAGTCATTGCATTATCAGTTCTGTGTAAGAACCCGAAGTACCCCCAAAACATTCAGTTCAACGCGCTTACGTACTCGTTGATGCTGACCTCTCAGAACACGTACAACATCTGCACAGCACTGCATACGTTCGCCATATTTAATATTATTTAACTACTAGCACATACTCGCATATATAATATTTCAGATGACAACAACAGAAAAAAATGCTGCTTGATGGACAAAGCGCTGGTACTACCAATACTTCTTTCACGTTCATAACAGAGAAGTTTGAAAATTAAAATCTACGATAATTCAACAATCTATAATATGTCGCAAAAAAATCTAACTGTGGGTTCCGACAACTGTTGCTTTTTTCTAAGATAAGCGTGTTTACAACATTACTCTTGGTGCTTCTACTACACCAACGCTTACGATAAGATAGCGTAAAGACTGGCGATTCGCCTGCTCGTTTATACTATAACCATAGAACATATAATAATACTACATAACATCGAGGTCAGTTAGAGGACTCCAGACGGTGCATATATACGAAACTGACTTTACATTAACAATAATGAACAAATTTAACCAAAACATTGCACAAAATACAAAGTAAGCAGGATTCGCAACAGATCTATCTACAATGGAATAGCCTGACAAACATATTATACAATATATATTACATAAAATTAGATGTAGTTTTACATTTGTGTAAAACTCAACCAAACAGTACAGAAATCGACAAAAATATATATACCCAAGTAAGATGAGACTAATCAGCTAAGATTTTTTTATAGATATATAAATTTTTTAATTTTATTTATTCTCCTTCTGAATCCGAAGTATTAATTTGTAATTGAATATTGTTAAAATAGAATGTAAGGACTTCATAACGTCGACCGCGTAAGGGGTTCATCTGAAAACCGAGAAGAGATGGATCCCATTTGACACGCATAAATATGTTGGATGTCTATGTATGTTGCTAACTCCTAACCTTATTACTGCATTGTACGTACTTACATACTGCATATATTGTAAATCTTTTAAGTTGTTTGTGTCAAATAAATATATTTTCTTTCTTTCTTTCTTTCAAATTGCTTATATTTAGCTTTTTGTGACAATTGCCGCTTGTAGTGCAATTATTTCCAATGAAAAGATAAATATAAAAACTGACTCTTTTACGCTCGCCCTAATGCCTTTTTTTATATCTTACTTAATATTATAAACCAGGAAGTGTTCATACTTGTTACAAACAAACAGTCCTTTCCAACTTTACAGTCCGTTCGTAAAATAACGTATACCCAGTGAAGCCATGTTGTCGTTTGAATGAAAGGACAAATCTACCTACACATTTTCTGAATCTTCTTATCCAAGGTTCTATGCAAATGCAAACAAAGAATTAAGTACTTTATAATATTAATTACTAGCGACCCGCCCCGGCTTCGCACTGGTATCAATGCTAAATAATCTATAATATCTTCGAAAATATTCATTTAAATTGCTGTAAAGAACCATATTGATGTATATTAAATGGACAATGTATTTAAAGTACTGAACTGGATAAGGATCAATGCTATATTGCTTAAAATCGTTTCGTAAGTAAGCCATTATTTCTCGTAAAAAGTAAATGACAAAAATGTTTATTGTGGGTGATCCCTAAGAGTTAGACATATACCATTGCAAATTTTTTTTTAGGCCTTTTTAAGGTGTACAATTCTATTGTACATTATTTTGATCTATATCGTAGGTTTCAACGAGCGTTTGCAATGTAAGCACAACAAAAGTGTTTATTTACGACATCACTCGAGAAACCTCTAAAATGATCAGTGTTTCCCTACTATATTATGCATGTTTTATACATATAAACCTTCCTCTTGAATTGTCCTATCTATTTAAATAAACGCATCAAAATTCGTTGTGTAGTTTTAAAGATCAAAGCATATATAGGGACAAACAGACAGCGGAAAGTGACTTTGTTTTATACTATGTATTGATCTAACAAATGTACGACTTAACAATCTTATTGTTTTGTGAAGTAAAACACAATAATTACAATATGATCATTGAATGGATTCTTATTATATAATTAACATTGAAGAACCTAAAATATTTATGGGCACCATATCACAGGCCTTGAAATGAGAGGTGATAAGGTTTTGTCAGTTTAGATAAGATTGTGTACCCTATGGTCTTCCTGCGGTGATGCTTGCCCTAATACTATTTAATTACAGTAAAATCATACAGATAAATTAAAGAGGCCAGAATTTGGAGTACAGCATGCCAGGGAAATTTAAAAACTATTTCTGGGGAGCCATCAGCCATTACTTCTACCATTGATCAGAGGATAGCAGTGTAAAATGATAATTTTTCAGAAGGCGCTGCCCACCCTTTTGTATTTTGCCCTTCATCGCATCTTACAACCCCCACAGAAAAATCTGGAGGGTGGGGGTTATCTCACTTTATTACCCTAGTGCCGTGTTGAATGTCACCCCCCCCCCCCGTCTCTTCTCGTGGGTGTCGTAATAGATTAAGGGTAAAATATCATAAAAGAAGAAGGTGGGAAGCAGCTGTGGATCATCCGGATTTAAAACGCTAAAGTGCTCGTGGGGCACTATAATATACTCCATACAAACGTAGTTCCGTCATATTTTAAATAGTAGGTGTTCAAACTCCGTGAAACTTTGCATGTATGTCCTTGAACCTAAAATCTACGAGTATGCTTCTGATAGTCTAGATATCAAAAAAAATTAAGTGTTTTCAAAAATAATTCCTAAAATAGTTTTGTATGGGAATGTTGTTTTTACATTTTGAGATAAAATAAATATTTAATCGAAAATCTGGCAAACCAGAGGCCTAGAGAGAGGTTCAGTAATATGCTTAAAAAATTTCACCGAGTTGGAACACTTGGCATATAAAATATGGCGAAACTACTTTGTATGGAAAGCGCTCCATGCACTCTGCTCTTAAGGGTAAACTGGCCGGGCCGTTTTCCATACAAACGCCGTAGGGTTATCACTCCCTTATTTGCGGATTTAGGTCCAAAACAAAGCATAATACCGATTGATCTCGTCATTATCTAGGCTTGTATGATGCCGAAATTTTAATAAGATAATTAACTTGACAGTTATGAGCTTCGAAACATTTTCATATAACATTTCTTTTTAAAATTTCGGCATGATGCCGAAAACAAGCCTGGATAATGACGAGATCAATCGGTATTATGCTTAATTCTGGACCTAAAGTCTCAAATACGGGAGTGATCACCCTACGGCGTTTGTATGGAGAAGCGACGGCCAGTTCAACCTTAAAGGTAACGAACAACACTATCATTTTTACATAGTTTTGGTTATGATTTTATTTAGTTTTACCTGTTCCAATGTTTGTCAGCAAATTCATTTTGATCTATTTCTCGATCACCGATTGAGCTTAAATTTTGCAAGCATGTGTAAATCGCGTGACAATGCAATATTATGATGACGTGGTGCTTATCTGGTGATGGAGCTATGGCCAAAGGAACTTCGCAATGAAACGGTATTACCTCATGGAGCTTGGGCCCATTAGAATAAAAAAATACGCGTCAAGACGCGTATTTTTTTAAAATTTTAGTTTATTTTTACTAACAAGAACATAACAAAAGATTGTTTTTAATAAAAAAAAATATACAGAAAAGCTTTTTATACGTATACGAGATATATACATAGATTATTTCCATTTTGCTTCATGTTGACACGGTTACAGTTATCGAACGTAAAAATGAGATAAGCATTTGTACCTACATGAGTTAATAAACCTTGGAATATAAAAAAAAAACCTGATAAATCGACATTAAGACTGATGGTTGGCAGTTTTATTGAATATTATGTGTCATATCTCTTCTTCTTCCGACTCTTGCCCTACTCGGGGAGTCGATACTGTACACTAATGTATATACTGTCACCTCTCCAGCATGAAAAGGGGCGTTTTGATCAAGTCAAAGTCATTTATTCAATTTAGGCGTCTACGACAGTCTTATGAAGGTCAATCACCAATTTTAGTATGAAATATTCTACATTGTACTGCCACGTTTAGCAAAAAAAAATGTATAGTGCCACTGCGAGAAGAACGGACAAGAAACCCGGGGCAATTCTTTTAAACGTCTTGTAACAATATTTTACAATTTAACAATTGTAAAATTAACTTTTAACGATGTGTTACATACTTACTATATAATACAATATTACAGTATTTGTTTAAATTACGCAGGTGACAGACGATAGCTTAGCAGAGGCGGAATTGTCCATGCATTGAAATCAAAAACTGTGTAGTAGGATTTCTTAATCAAAATATTTTTCACTGCCACGTTCAGCATATAAATTGTATAGAGCCACTGCGAGAAGAACGGGCAAGAAACTCGGGGCCATTCTTTTGAACGTCTTTTAACAATGTGTTACACATACTTGCTATATAATAAAGTTATTACAATATTTGTTTAAATTATGTAGGTGACAGGCGAAAGCTTGGCAGAGCCGGAATTGTCCAGGCATTTTTGTCGTTTAAATAATCAGAAACTTTTGTAGGATAAAGATTGACTCTATCTCAGCAGCGGCTCCCCACAGCAATACACCATACAACATAATAATGTGGAAGTACGCGAAATAAACTAGCCCAGCAGTAGCTACATCTGTTAACTGTCTTATCTTGGTGTTCAAAAACTCGCAGAACAATCGATTTTTGCTGCAAGCGTGTGCAAAGCGATTCAAAATTCAAACATCATCTTCTGGTATTAATCGGGACGCTTTGAAAAATAAAAATAGACCGATGACTGGCCCGGACATTGATTTACATTGAGAACACAAATATTTTATAAGGTTTATTGTAATTAAAATCATAAAGTGCACTCCTTCGTTTTGAGCTACTTAACTAAAGGTATATGTCTTGCAGTTAAATTTCCGAACGCAACTTATATAAAGACATTTTCGTTTTATGTTGACTAAACAAGGTACTAAATTCCTTTCTGGTACTTTTGAGGTGAATACTTTACACTTCTATACCATACTTTTCACTGAAAAATATATATGTTTCTATACGTTTCACCTCTACCATCTATAAGTTTTACACGAGAGCAATTTCTTAGTTCACGTTTTAAATCCCTGTCTATAAGAAACACTAGCTACGCTCGTGATTCAATTATATGCTACTTCTCTACTCCGGGATTTAAAGTCTGCGCTTGTGAACACAAATATACAACTTTGCTCATTGTTGAACAAATAACTATTCTCTAACTATGTCACACTTGCACGATATATAAATACATTGACTACGGATTTATATACCTGAGCGTAGAAATCATTTGAAGAACAGACCGTGGATTACAAATTAGCACGAAAATTCCCTCGAATTTCGTTACTACGATACACTTGCCGAACACAAACAACTAAATACTAACCTACTGTAGTTTTTTTCAGTTTTAAGTTTTATATTTCGAGCTCTTTATTCTCTGTCAGCTACGAATAAATATTCAAAGAAATGTAAGTCAAACTCAAAAACAGCAGAACTCAAAACCTTAACGCGGTGGCGTGGTTTAAAAACTATACCGTGCGGCGCCAACATTATGTACTTAGACACGACCAATCGGATGCAACCATTTCTAAGTGACAAATCAATTATTGACCAATCCAATTGAATTTTGAATATTGTGGGTGTTTTGTTAATTGTGAACTTGATGAGTCCGAAATCAAAGCGGTATCTGTACGAGAGTAACACTTTTTTACACATTTGCAGCACTGATACTAAGAAATATTATGCAAAATAAACCCTTTATTTCATGTTCTGGTAGTTAATTGGCTACTCAATGAATAGCTTATACGATAACAACGTTAAAGTATGGTCTACAGGGTATTTTCAATAGTATGTAATTTTCTATGGTGATCTATATGAAGCCTTCTACAATATTCATTATTTTAAATTATACGGTTACGTCGTGTAGGGCCGCTACTTGATATTTTCAGAACATGGAGCGGTATCGTAACAAATAAGTATAGAGGTCTGTACAAAAGTAACTAATGTAGAATACAATTGTTCAAAATATTATAGGACTGTGACGTGTCTACACATATTTTTGTTCGTGCCGAATTTACTTTATTACGAATTAACAATAGCCCCAATCAATGTGCCTCATATAGAAAATGTATGTTCTATGACGCGCATATATAAGTTCTTAGAAGTCCAATTTCAATATTATCAGTTGGTAGGTACTTACCTTGAGATTTTGTATATTTTATAACCGTGCGTACATTTTATCACTAAATTTTTACCCCAAAAACCTACATAGGCCCCATGATATGAGTAATATTACTAATAATCTTTGAGATACAGCATACGATAAACTAGGTGACTGTTAATTCTAACAATAGCTCACGCATTCGTATCCGTGACTGATAAGTACATCGATAATATAATATGAGATCAAAAAAGAACGCCTCGTACTATTTTATCACATGTCAATTTTTAGAGAACACTTGACAAATTCGTGTGAATTCGTGACAAGTAGATCAATCATTGGCGGGTTGTGTGACGTCACATCACTAGGCGCCCTGTTGGTTGCTTCAGTGTGCGCACACGCAGGCAAGGTCAATGTCGGAAAGATTTCATAACTGTTGGGTGTTGGTAGTCTAGTCTAATTTCCTGTATTGTTATTATATTGAATATTGATTCAGTTGTTATATGACATCAACATGTTGCGTAAGTTGTAGTATTATGTACTTATCGACTTACTTTATGTAGATTTTAATCAATTGTATTAATGTTCAGGATTGTGGAGAATATATAAATTAACAGACCTGCGAAAGTTTGACGGGATGAGGAATATGATCAGCTTTTAAAAAGTCCATACATACATGGATCATTTAAAAATATCTCATTCGTTTCTTGCGTTCAAATATATTTTAAGAAAACATCGTCACGCTTGTAATACCTAAGTGGTTAAGTATTACAAGCAACACAGTTATTTAACACCATTGGTACAAAATACTATAACAAATTTAAAACATTGTATTATTAAGCTCCCAAATCAGTTGTAAATTATTTAAAATATCCGATGCTAGGTGCTTAACACAATCACGTTTTGAAGATACATTATAAAATAACAATTATCACAAAATAAAATCACAATTCATAACACGAATGCAAAACTCACCTTTGACAGCGTAATTCTCGAAGCTTTAATTAGCTTTTAAGCAACAACCCGAGGTTGTTGCTAAATAAAAATAAAGAGACTTAAAACGCGCACGCGAACAGAAAACTTGGATCCGGAATTACGGAACATACAGATGCGGGATCAAGACCGTTAACGACGAATGCTTGAAGCAAACTGACTCAATTGTACCGAGTGACAAATATTTATTAGCCCTTATCAGCAATTTGCGGGATGGCACGGTTATCAACTGATATGTGTAGGCACTACGCGGCGTAA
The DNA here is from genome assembly GCA_963890685.1 of Plagodis pulveraria. Classification (NCBI taxonomy): domain Eukaryota; kingdom Metazoa; phylum Arthropoda; class Insecta; order Lepidoptera; family Geometridae; genus Plagodis; species Plagodis pulveraria. The sequence goes on along the minus strand of OY982971.1, from coordinate 14,472,997 downwards.
TGGGACGAACAGTCGTTTACACAAGTCAGTAGAGCTACTTTATTTTCGACAAAATAAGACCGCTGTCTTATTGCAAAGAATGCCAATACAACTGCGTTCAACAAGTTGTGGGTTTCGTATATGGGCGAAATCGGTTCATGTTGGTAAAGTCGGCCACAGTTCAGGCCAAACTACTTACTAGCAGTGTTTTAATATAATTTAACGGTAAACCGACATATCATACGTGGCAAATTGGTTTCATCATCATGACTACAATATTCACGAGTTTTGTATAAGAATGTTAAGCATTTAGTGCAGGATTAGGCACGCATGTGAGAAACTCAAGTATAATGGAAAAGAATGGTAGTAAGTATGTATTGTTTCGAATGGCACTAAGGATATTTATAAATTGAGAATACTATTGTCAACACAGGATGTGAAAGAAAACTAAAGGATCAGCTTTGTGTATTATGATTTCGCATGTTACATTATAATCTAAACATCTATTGATGTCAATACCACCGAACACAAACTGCACATTGGGTCTCTTTTCTAAGTATCTGTTTTTATAGAGGGATCGGAAATCGGAAACACGCCAAGCTCTACATCCGTGAGTAAACCTGCATGGCGTGTTCAATGTAAGTTAGTACATTCTATTCTATTGTACTGCTCTGAACCACTTCTAACGTCAACATCACCCAATACAAGCTGCTCTGGTAAGCCTCCCACCGTACACTTTCTTAAATGTAATATTATTTACGTGTTCTATTACAGCCAATAACGGAACGTGCTATATCCATGAGATTACTGCACTCGAACGACTTCTCGCGATGTGAATGCCAATAGACACGCGCTGTACCGATGGTCCTCCAATCGAACTCTTGCTTCACTAATTTTATTATTATGTTAATTGTATCTTAGCATAGGCAGTGGACGATATTGTCCATTTTTATTGTTATTCTATTTTTCTTTATAATTATCTACGATGCGCATGGGTTAGGAGCGCTTAAATAGCATGTTTTGCCCCGTCATATTCCAATGTGAAAAAATGGGTTGCTGAGTTTTAATGTAGACGAGAGAACATCGAAAATAACACCTGCTTTGGCCGTCTTACGACGTCTACGCGTAAAGAAAACGTCTGCAAAGCGTGAACAGATTGAGACTATAAAATATTGCTGACACTGTTGGCATCTCATACGATCGAACACAAAACATCATTATCAACAAACTTGGATTTTTTAAGGTATCTTTTTTGGGTCCCAAGGTTGCTTCCAGTTGAAAAAAACAAATTCGACTCACAACTTCTCGCGAATGGGATATTTGAAGCATACGAAAGATTTTATTGGTTTGACATTGTATGAAAAATGGGTTCACTATACTCCAGGTCATCCAAGTAAGTAATGGAAAAAATCTAATGAAACGACCCCAAAGAAAGCCAATAGGCAATTATGTCAGCTGACAAGGTCATGAGGTTGAAGCCGCTACAAAAACATCTCTTCTGAAAAATCTTGAGAATACTTTTTTTTTTCAAATAGTGGAAGAAGTGCAGAGAGATTGCTTAAAAAAGTTATCGATAGGAGACCCGCTGCACTGACATATGCTTACATCACAGGGAGACCCTCGGGCCGATGTACACAAAACGTTATGTATCTGATGAATTGTACTCGCTGTGTTTCCGGGCACTAAAAGAACATTATACACTAAGAGGGTGGATTGAAAAGTCCTCGGCCAGAAGTACACGAATAAAAAGTGTTCTATTACGTAATGGATCGCTTTTTATTGTTTAATTTGTTTTGCTTAATTATTATTATTTTATATTTTAAATTTCAATTCAATGGTTTTAATAGTTGAATGTAATTTTAGTTTTAATATTTTGTATTAATTTATATAATTTACAAACATACATACATAAAGTCACGCCTCTTTCCGTAGGGGTAGGCAGAGACCACGGATTTCCACTTACTACGATCCTTTCATATCTCTTTCGCTTCACTATACTCATCAATCCTTTCATACATAAGCGTCGGTTTAGGGTACTTTTGACCTGGCCTTTTTTCAGAACGTCTTCAACCTGATTTCGGAACGTTCGCCTAGGTCTTCCCCTTCCAACACTTCCGTTTACTTGTATATAATTTTATGGATGCAAATCTCGCCCAGAAACAGTGCATTCTGTCCATGACTGTACATGGCGTCTTGTATGTACTGCCCCGAACCGCTTCTCGTGATGTCACCACCGCTCCGCGTCGCTGGCACACACGACCAGCTGCGGTGGGCCCCCTATCAGCCGCTTTCCTAACCAATCATATGTAGCAGTACATAATTAACGTAAGTACTCATGTTTGTTGGGGCACGTGCACAATATTTATATAGTGATGCAAATATAATTAAGATATGAACATCATTATTCATTAGAATAGATAACTAACAGGAATTGTCATAATAAAGATTTACAATGTTTTTATTGAGGGTAGAGGAAATAATCTATATTGACTTTATGTCTTGGTTGGGTTTGGAATTAAAACGTTACTTACTAGGTACCTACACAACCGCCTAGAAAACGTGATCTTGTTGATTATTAAACTTACTACTATACTACTGTGCTGTCCAGACTCCTCCATTATGAGGGGGTTTGCCATAATCCCCACGCTTGGGGATCGCAATGTGAGATCTGTTCCTCAGAAAGCGGTGCAGCCCACCTTCTGGTGTGTTACCAGAAGGTGGATGTGTGGGTAGAGATGGGGGGGTGACATTCTAGCCCAGCACCCCACGGGTAATTAACTTATGTTATTAACACTTAATTCATAATTTTATTAATATTTTGGTTTTGTAGCTAGGTTGTCGAACTATGGTATACTTGATCACGTCAAATGCGAGAATCGGAGGAGAGTTTCCATAAAATCTAATACATTTCTCTAAATATTTTTAATTGTATTTATTGAATTTTAATTCGTTACTTTGCGGGAATCGATATTAAATAAAAAACAAACAAATAAAAGTATTACAAGAAAAAACTATATGAATATTATAATATAACATTAAAAAAATATTTAGTGACAATTTCGCCTAATTTTCCTGTTACGCCAATGTGACGTCACAAACTCCACGCAGTTTAACCAGAAGAATTTTCGACGTGTTTGGTATCTACACGAAGCATCCTCAGGAGGTCTTGACTTTACGAGCGCACGTTCGAGACTTATTAGGCGGAATTGTCACTAGATATTTTTTGTGTGTTAGATGTGTTTTATTAAAATATTGAATTAGTTTTTTCTAAGAATTTTTATATTTTTAGGTTTGCAATAACGCCTGCTATGCGGATTACATTACAAAATCACAAATATACGATAGGAAAAATTTAAGTCATGTGCGGGATTCGAACCTGCGTCCATCCACCCCTTGAGCCGGGGTATACTCTAACCAATTGAGCTAACATGACGTCATAACTCAAATCTTTCCTATCGTTCTTTAACCATCGGATTGGGATGGAGCGACATTTATAGTACCACTTGCGTTGTACAACGTACGAATACTTTTAAAATATTCGTTATTCGTAAAAAAACATACTTTTGACAGTTTAGGGGTAAATTATTGTAGAATCCAATAACCTTTTCTTTTTTTTTTTTTTTTTATGTTATTGTGATGGAACAAGCCTGAGGCCCACCTGATGTTAAGTGGACTAACCTCTGCCTATAACAGACGCATTTCGTCAGCGACGAATTGCACTGTGCCCGTCACACTGAGACGTCCAGTTGTTAGGTCTCATTAGCCTGTAATTTTTCTGGCTCTCAAGGACTGCTGCCGGAACACACTGTTAGGTGCTTGGCGACAGATTTTCTACTTGAGGGTGGTCGCTAGCTAGGCGGGCATTCACAAAATGCCCTTCCACCATGCGATGAAGCTCAAGCTCTGGGCGGGATTCGAACCATGGACCTGCTGCACGGCAGTCCATAGCCAATGCCACTGAGCTATCACTGCTTCAAAACCTTTAAAGATAATACGAGGTATATGATTTAAAAACTCGCGAATACCATGATATTAGATAGACATATAGAAAACTCTTTATTGTTAGTGTACACCACTGTTAAAATATTAAAGTTTACATATTAATTAATGATAACATAGTGTTACAATGGGCGGCCTTATCACTAAAAGTGATATCTACCAGGCAACCTTAAAATGGTTACGAAATTTTTGAAGAAAAAAAACCATTTGTCTTCGTAGACGTCAGTTTCCATCTTAAACAATGCAATTTATTCATATCATAAAGTTTTGTTTTATGCAATTAATTTTGATTCCTTATAAAAAAATGCGTGCCCTATTTTTGTATTTTTTTTCTTTACCACCATAACTTCTAAACGGCGCGCTGCGTAACCCATTTTAATGTATGATATATAATTAGATTCGTCTTGATAGCTCAGTTGATATTAAGTACTTACATAAAAAAGTAACAAAATGGTAGATTTTAGACGCCATATTGTGAGATTTTTTTTTCCTAACCCCTTTGGGGCGGGTATCAAAATGAACGGCTTTAAGAAACGATTCCATAAATATATATCATTTACAGTTTTAATTTAATGGTACCAAAAAACGCTTAACAATTTGCAGTCGGATTTTTTACTTTTTAATTAATTTATACTTGTTCAATTTGGTGTCGGGTAACAACAATATGTTCATGATTGTGTTATCGGAAAGATCCCCCTTTGTTATTGCTACTTGTGTACTGTACTGTAACAGTCGACTCGTCCACAGCTGAACACAGCCTCCCCTATTACGGGGGTATTTGCCATAATCCCTACGCTTGGCAGGCGGCTTGGGGATCGCAGTATAAGATGGCAGTTCTTTAGAAGGCGCTGCTGCCCACCTTCGAGTATTTTTCCCTTAGTCGCCTCTTACGACACCCACGGGATGATATGGGGAGGTGCAATTCTAACCTGGCACTTTACGGGGTACGGGGCTACTTGTGTAGTGAGGTTTAATAAAGACTGTGTTTTTCTACATCTCTCCTTTTTACCTATTTCTTATTTGGCTCGAATCGAACCTACTTCCTAGCTTGTGCATAATCATCTCTTACATACCCCATCATTTGCGCATAAGTTGAGTATTCATTATCCTTTAAAAGCAAGGTTAAAGTCTATGTGTTTTTTTAATGTTATTGTGACGGAACAAGCTCGAAGCCCACCCGATGTTAGGTGAACTAACCTCTGCCTATTACCAGATGCATTTCGTCAACGACGAATTCTGGGTGGTAGCTAAGTTAGGTGGGCATTCGCAAAATGCCCTTCCACCATGCGGTGCAGCTCAAGCCCGCGGCGGGATTCGAACCATAGACCTGCTGCACGACAGTCCATAGCCAATGCCACTGAGCTATCACTGCTTATAAAATGTATTTATATATACTTCTTCTTTCTACTTACACTTAATTCTTAATCAATTACAGTCGACGGTCACGTAATGAACAGAAAAACTTGAAAAAAGCACCAATAATCGAAAAGTCGAATAATAGGAGTATATAATAGATAAGCACGATTTGGGTATCCAAGGAGGTAGGATGATGAATATACGTGTATATCTAGAAAAACATTGCGTGTTGGTGTTATTAACGTAGCAGTATTAATAAGAAGCAAGATTCCGTGAACGTGTCCGAAAAGTGTTTGATAAGGATGTCTAGCATCACGTTAGCTGTTTGATCTATTATTGACAGTTGTTTACAAGATAGCGAAGCTATGGCGACACTCGGCGTTTCATAGAGTTGTAAGAACATGTACACTGTACATAAATGACTGATTCCTAAGTCAGCTTGATGGCGCCCAATTTATTTGTTTCTATGAACATACAAAATGTATCAATAAAAAAAAACAAATGAGCTCTAGACGATGACACATCACCCATACCACGTTCTTAAGCACAAAACACTTTATATTTTACAGCAATTTAAATAATACATATATATTTCAATATATAGATAGTTTACAACGTTGAAAAATAAATTAATTTATAGTTTCGGATCAATATTGTTCATAGCATAAAAATTTCAGGTTTGTAACATTTTCAGGCTGATAACAGAGCAAGCTGCAACGCGATAGTTTCGGTGATTACTTCGTCCGTAATGCAAGAAAATTTGAGAATATTTTTGTTTTATTTATTTCACAAAATCCACAGCCCTTAATTTAAATACTAATACTTAGTTCATACTTAGCTTATCATACAGCCAATAACGGATTTACATTTTATACAATATAAAAATACAAAGACAAAGTGTAAAAAGTACGGTTAATTTACAATTAGGTGTTTCCTTAGTTAATATAAAATCATTAAAGTAATATAAAATAAATTGGTGACATATAATATACATAAATATATAAAATAACAACACATTAATAAATTAAATATTATACCAATATAATAATTTAGTGTAGTGCATTTAATTTACATGATAATCCTCCATAATTGTAATTATTTCTTTCTTAAAACTTTCTTTATTATTAAAAAATATATCACATGAGTTGAACTCCTCATTAAAACCTTGTGTAATCTATTCACAATAGAATACTGTGCATAATTTGTAGATGAGTGAGAGACATACTTTTCATATGGACGCTGTCGTTCTTCATTTCAAAATTGTATGTACAGATCAAAGATATAGACATATATTAACGAAGCTTCATTTAACAAACTATTTTTCAACTACAGAAGTTTTAGCGCTACAAACAAAGTATTCCCTTATTTGAAATGTAGTCAAGGATCTGGCGAATGTTTTTAACGAAGTTCTTTTTTTACTTTAATACCTTCTGTGAACATAGATTACACTTAAGTTAGGTCAGATATTGGATATTAGTTTAATTTTGGGATTGTTTTTAAATTTCCGAAACGATCTTAGCATAGTTTACTTAGTTGTTCTTAACCGATCTACAAAGTGAAAGGAGCGACTCCCTGATTTTGGTCACTTTTTGACTTTAGTCTTCAAGAGTTTTGTTTGAATGAAAAAAAAACTATGTACGGTCATTTTGTGTGCGTACTCCCAGCGGCATAATGTCGAATTACATGATTTGAGTTTAGCAGATATTTAGTGTATGATGTGGTGTAAATGTGTATGGTAGTTTTAAATTTGTGTGTCCAGCCTTTCTTGAGATATTTGCAAAAAACAATTTCCGCTAGGAGAAAGCTCTCCCAGCAAACCTTTTTTTTCAAAAAGGCCGCCGGAAATTTGAATTATACCAATAATTAGAGTATAACGAGAGGTAAATGTTTGTGTTTGAATGAAATTTGTGTGTCGTAAGACTCTGAAGATATTCAAGATGCCGCTGGGGGAACGTTTTGCTGTTTGCTGGATATCCAAGCGGTTAAGCGTACAGGTATGATTATTTTTACACATTTCTCCATGAATTTGTGTGTAATGTTTGTGAAAACAGAATTCGAAAATACATTACAAATGAGACGAAAAAAATATATCCCTAAAATATGGTTTTCAGGTTCTAGTTATTTAAATAAGATCAATTAAAGGTCCTAGAGACGTTCACATCAATATGTACCCTGTAATAGCTTAGAATGTCTGACCAAGTCTCATTTGTATACTATTAGTAGTTAATGAGTTTTGTTAAAAAAGACTATGCCTAAATGACGCCTGTTTTTGCCATTGAATTTGACGGGTTCTATAAGGATTGGCAAATCAAAAGGTATTAGGTATAGCAATTAGTGCATTTATCCAATCATCAACGTGTAAAGTTTCAATACACTTATTAAATAAAGAGATAAATTGAAAAACCCACAAGATACGAAATTAGTGATAAACCGACCAAGATTGAAAGGTTACAAAAAAGCCGCCGCAAAATATAAAGTGCTAATCCTCCGAAATGTATAGCATAGTACAGGTTCTTTGGTACAAATGCGTACACAATACTTATTGCAAAAAATACTTAATTATTATAACCTATCGGAGTTGAGTTTTTGTTGTCAAGTTTTAATTGAATACTTAATAAGTTAGCATCGTCAGGACCACTTTGTCCTAGGCATGAATGAAATTCTATTGTTATCATTATCGCCGATGCAAATGGGTTTCGAATCCTGTTTTCATAAACATTACACACAAATTCATGGAAACATGTGTAAAAATAATCATAACTGTACGCTTAACCGTTTAGGATATACAGCAAACAGCAAAACGTTCCCCCAGCGGCATCTTGAATATCTTCAGTCTTATGACACACAAATTTCATTCAAACACACACATTTACCTCTCGTTATACTCTAATTATTGGTATAATTCATATTTCCGTGCGGCCTTTTTGAAAAAAAAAGTTCCGCTGGGAGAACGTTCTCCTAGCGGAAAGTGTTTTTCGCAAATATCTCAAGAATGGCTGGACACACAAATTGAAATATAAAATTTTGCTAAAATGTGACCTAATATAATTATCCTTCACAAACATACGTTTGAAATTATAATTGGGCAACCACAAAAATGAGAAAATCAAAATTTACATGCTTCTAGAACGAACTATAAAAGTAATGGCCGCCGCACGCGTATTAAGACTGAACTTTGTTTAATTCATATTTTACAAATACGTAAGGAAAAAAAATATTAATCCCGCACATGACTTAAATTTTTCCTATCGTATATTTGTAATTTTGTTATGTAATCCGCATAGCAGGCGTTATTGCAATAACAATATTAAAATAGTTCATATTTTGTTTTATTTTCCGTTACAAACACCTAAATAATCAGAGTTAAGCAACGTCCAGTGATCATGACGTCGATGTGTGACCGCTAGTGTCATTACTACTGAGCACTATTGTGCTTCGGAGGGCAGTCGGTTCTGGTTGTTGTCTTAAAAATCTTAAAATGGCAGTTGTTATAGCATGGTAGTAGGGCATTTTGCGAATGTCCATTTGGCTACCATCCTCAAGTAGAAATTCTGTCGCTAAGCACCTCCTGGTTGTTGTCTTAAAATGGCAGTTGTTATAGCATGGTGGTAGAGCATTTTGCGAATGTGCATTTGGCTACCATCCTCAAGTAGAAATTCTGTCACTAAGCACCTAACGGTGTGTTCCAGCAGCTATCCTTGCAAGTCCTAAGGTATGACAGTGTTAAAAATGATATATATACCTACTAAAGGTGTAAAAATTACAGCCGATAAGTGTAGTCGAAGAGGAGTACACGTCTAGTGTAAGATAAGAGCAGGCATAAGATAAATTTAAACGTTCGCATCTTTTCTATATGTAGTCTTTTCACAACATTCCTTTGTTTGTAAAATATCATCCATCCAACAAGATAGGTCTGAAGATATCATCGTCATATTGCCCCTGAGATTCGTGGGCATATCAAAGTTTAAAGGTTAACAGCGTTTAGAGAATCTAGAATAACCTATGTAGGTTAGGTACGTGGAATGGGCGGCGGGGTGGCGGGTGTACAGTATGCAGGCGCGCAGATGGGAGGGTTAATAAAATGGAGTGTCCGGTAGCACCCAACATCGCCACCCCCGTTAATGTAACATTGATTTGTGATCTTTACTTCTGGACAAACAGTGTATCTGATACACAGCTACAATAAGAAATGCACAGCTTAATTCGTCATTAGCTATACATAACAATTTCGCCATTTTCGCAATGCATAAAGTAGGTTGGAAAATTACATAGCATTACCTCACAGATCGCTAAAGGACGCAGTTACTAATCAGTTAAATCATACGTCTTGTGAATGAAATACGAGCTGATTATTTACCTGAATCTTCATAAAATTGAAACATGTTTTATACTCATGTGAATTTCAATCTTCACGCTGCGGTTAAGGCCGAACGGATCGCGGAAATCGGTATATTGAGAAGATTAAACACGTGTAAAACAACTGCACTTACAGCTTCGTCTGTTAAAACATTTTGAGTTATATTATACAGGTGCGGATGACGGAAACACCGCTTAGGGCGGCGGCGCGGACGGAGACTGGATGTGCAAGGGACGCCAAATATCTAGGTTGGGACAATAACTTCAGTACCTAAACTACGATGCATATTAAATTTTAACCATTCCACAATCAATATTCAAAGTATTTATTTGATTTAGTTTTTTTAATTGTGAAGAGACCAATTAAGGTTTAATACCATTTGGAGTTAAATTCGCCAAAACGATCACACTCCCAAAAAGTTGTTCCACTTGAGTCTTGGCATTATTTTCGCAATAAACGCTATGAAGCTACTGGAACAGTTTGAATTACCTACATCTAATGTCAAAAGTGACAGAAGTGGCAAATTTTAGTGGCATTCTTAGTTAGGATTCCATTTAGGATAATCCTAAATGGAACAGGGGAGAACAGTTCCAAACCATCCCAGTGATCACAATCGTAGACGCAGAATGTGATCAAAATTATCGAAAATAACGAAATTAGCGTCAAATGAAATACGCCCTAAGACTACCTCGTTGCCAAACCACTTGCTTCATAACATAAGAGGAACCGTTAACGTTAAGAGGAACGGGAAAAGAAGCTCCTACAAAAAAATAGGTATTTTAACAAAGTGATGCTAACTTACCGCTAAACGCCCGAACAGAATAGTGCGATAAGGACAATTGCAGTTTCTTCAAGTTTTGACTTAGAATTTGAGCATGATTTGCGTTCTGGGAGAAAACTTTTCTTCTATAGTAAACATTAATCAAATCTAAAAATGTTGGTCTTATTTTATAACTGACAGAATAAACTAGGTTTATAGGTTTTCCTTTTTATTTATGTATCACTATTTTTCCTATAAATAATTCACAAACTAGAGATACAAGTTTTGAGAAAATATCGGTATTAAAATACCCACTAATCAAACTCCTTTAATATAATGATAACAATTAAAAGCTATAAACCTGGATATTGATAACAACTACATTTCCAAAAATCATCAAAATTGGCGATTGTTTAGGGGGGTAGAAACGTTTTCTCTTTTTGTATGAAAATTTGAGACTTCCCTCCAGTCTTAACATATTCATAGTCTATGTATGGTAATCCAAACTGAACCTTATCAATGTACTCCAAGAAAAAAGTGGCGAATAAATTTTACGAAATATGCTTTACACGTAACCATTCTCCATAGAGTTGGTGAAATATTTATATATATATTTAAATAGCCCTAACAAATATTTGCTCCCCCGTAGGGTGTTAGGTTAGGGTTAGAATGTCACCCCCTCATCTCATCCCGTGGGTGTCGTAAGAGGCGACTAAATGAAGAATATCAGACGCTAGGAAGCAGCGTCTTCTGAAGACCTGACAACTTCTACTGCGGCCCTCAAGACATCTGGTAAGCGCGGGTAATGGTCAATCCCTCTAATGGCCTCCCCCTTATTGAACGGTGGACGTTCCGGTTGATGTGATGATGATAATACATATTTTTACTTTTTTATAAACTTCTAATAAAAATATGATTAACATAAATATTTATAATGACAACACCGGCGATCCAGTCGTATATATCACGAATAAGGAGTAGGATTATTTTTATTTGTATATTAATTGTACATTATAATAAGAATACGCGGCATGCTACCACGCACGAATGCGCTTACCCGAGATGAAGGGGGTAAACTATCAACGAGAGCATTCCCTGGGTGGAGTTAGGCAGGCGGCTGGCCATAGAACCAAAACCAAGTTTTATATAATTACCCAGATATGTCCATTGTGTTGTGAGCGGAAACAATATTTTTACATGTTCTTGTGTTGTCATTTAGAGAGCAGACATAATGAACCGACCCCACTAAGGGATAAAGGAAGGAAGATGACAATGTCTGTTTTTTTACCAATGTAGATTGACTGACCATGTCATTCCGTATCTCCGATCCCGCCCGTTCTTCAGCGAGGCACTTGTTGAATTCTATTTGTTTATAGTTTGTGTTCTGTTACCGGCGAATTCTACGAGTATATATGAACTGCATTTGCGCAGTTGCGCCCATCGATAACGCAATCCCTATAGGTAAAGGTCGCCCGGGGCTAGCTCAGCCCTCAAACCTTGATTTATGATAGCTCCGTCCATCAGATGGGCTACACGTATTTAAGTTATATAATAAATTGTTAAAAAATCTATAATTACTGCGTTAACATAATCTAAAAACTATCGAATCTGTTTATATCGGTACGATAAAACACTTATTTGGTGATCACAAAAAGCTCGACGTGACAATGTCTAGGAAGAGATCTTTCGGAGAGAGCGATCCAGCAGTCAAACAAATATTGCAGAAAAATACTCTACGCATATTGGAAAGACAGGCGTTGAAGAAAACACAATACAAGCTTTATTCGAACATGCAAATAAATGGGATACCGGAAACTAAACACGAAGATTTGATTGGCCTGGTCATTAAGATCGCGGCATATGCTGGTGTATTACTGACACCGAATGACATATTGGAGGTGTTTCGTGAGCGTCATAAAAGTGGCTCAATTAATGTAAAATTTAGAAACAATGGACTGAAAATGTCTATAGAAGCTGGTGTGCGTTATCGCGGCGGGGTGTCCACGAGGGACCTGAACATCCCAGGAGAAAACAAGCGATTGTACATGCACGATCAACTGACATCTTACAACCAGAAATTATTTGCAAAGTGCCGCGCATTGGGAAAAGCTAACAAATATAAGTATATCTGGACAAAATACGGACAAATATATGTCAGGAAAGATGACTTATCTCCGGTTATACGAGTGAATACCGAAGAGGATCTGTTACGATTAGTTTAAATCTGTTTATAATACAATAATTAATGTGAATATTATGTTAGAAAAACAATTTACTTAAACTGATTACTCGGTGTATTACGGAGCTTTAGAGGAGGAAATCTTGTAAAATACATATTAGAACTGTAGTCAAATTATAGTGATATAGCAATGTTTATGATTAGGCTTTTTTAGGTAGATGATTTAGACCTGGTTTCACCATACTCTGTTATTTATTTAACGCCTTGTTAATCCTTTTAACAGACTGTTAACTGAACTGAGTGTCCCACCAAGCGTTAATGGATGATTAATTCTCTTAACAAGGCGTTAAATCTAATCACTGCCCTAGAGGTCCGTTAAATAGTTAACAGGCTGTCAGTGATGTGAAATATGAATTTATTGTCATAACATAAGTAGATCAAAAATGGAAGATTTTTGAAACTGATGTTTTATAAAATTTAGATAATATGGACAGAATAGTACTACATCCAGGAATTAATAAATAAATAATCCAGGAGACTGCACATAATTTTATGTGCATATTCGTTCATCGGGTGGGGAAAATGCAGAGTAGTTTAGAAATTGGAATTGCGTTATGTCCGTCAGTTGCTTGGCGACAGATTTTCTACTTTTTACTATCTATTAATGTACAAGTATTGGCAGTGCAGTTTTATTTTTGCCTGATAGATTAGCCTTTGACCACTATCTCACCTGATGGTAAGTGATGATGTGGTCGAAGATGTTGTTCAGGCTAACCTAGATTTATTGGCTCTCAAGGACAGCTGCCGGAACTCACCGTCATGTGCTTGGCGACAGATTTTCTACTTGAGGGTTGGTAGCTAGCCAGGCCTTTTACAGAAATGCTGTTTGATAGTGGGTGGTATGGTAATGCAGTTTTATTGGCTGATAGTAGATAGGGTCAATCCTTTAGCTACCACCCACAAGTAGAAAATCTGTCGCCAAGCACCTGACTGTGAGTCATGGTGCCACTGGAAAATCCAAGAACACTGGTGGAGGTACTCTATTATGAATCTCAAATAAAGAACATAAATCCTATTGATCGCTTGTATGGAAACGTTGATTCCCCGAGCTTGAGTTGGGCATGTAAATGAAATTAAATAACTGTCTGTTAGTACCACAGGAGTACTGAATAACTTTTTAGTAAAGCAAAGGAAGGTTTACCAACAGATGACCATTAACTTGACTTACCAGCACCATGGGAAGAATAATTAGATCAAGACTACATCACAGAACAAAGAAGTGAAGATGCAATCACAAGAAACATAAATGTGTGTATGTGATAGATAGAAAGATAGCTAATAAATAATTATTTTAAAAGTTTTCACCTGTGCCAGTCAAAAATCCTAAAACACATTTATGGCATAATTCAATACTAAGACAAAAATTACTAAGGTAAGGCTAGAAATGATAAATTAAAATAAATATATTAAATTTTTTATTTTATTGCACCATACATTCAAATATTATATATATATACCTAACTAAAAACAAATACTTCTAGATTAAATACTAAAATTATTCATTTTAGGATTTTTCATATTTTTTAATTTTGCAGTTTTAATTATTTCTTGATTTCTCTAACTGCTTTTCTTTTATGTTGGTTTCTGCATTTCCTTTTCATAATTTCCAATAAGTACAACTTATTTCAGGATGTGTCTCCTCTATTAACAGAAAGTGTAGTGACTGCTATAGTTTTTAATGCTTCTGGTGTTCAACCGTTCCAAATATTTATTTTCTGCATTCTGAAACAAAAATAAATATCAATTAAAATACTTTCAATGTATAGTCCTATCTTTAATTAATGAAAATTATTACAATATACTAAAATCCCATTCATACTATTTTTGGTTTAATTATAATTTAAGTTAAACCAAGAATAGTAAGAATTATTAAATTAATATATTATACAAGCAGACGGACCAATACATTTTGTATGCAGCTGTTATCGGAGATGTGAATTGAATGGGATATGATTGCAAGATTTTTAGAAGTGAATACACTTAATAACTTTCTGGATATTTTTTCTGCCATCAACCATCCTGTGTATATAAATAAAAACAAAGCTGAATAGCCACCACCTACTTCTAGTGGTATGTTTTCATCTGCAGGTTTATATATTTGCGATGGTCCAGCATCATAAACATCTGCGTTGTCATCCTGGTATAAATAAAGTAATAAATTTACTGCGTATCATATCAACACACAATTACAAACTGTATTAGTTAGGAATGAGAAAAGCAAGTTGCATGCAACAAGTGTCACTCTGAATTTGGAAATCTACAATTTAAGAACTTGCACAACAGTGCACTGCGCTCATCCATCACCCGAAGATAATACATGTTAAATATCATTATGCCCAGTAAATTCATTGAAAACATTGCCCTTCAATCCCGACTTCGAACACAGTAGTGTTTGCACAATACCTATTGCTTAGCAGTTGTATAATTGCATGTGGCACTTTCCAAGACAGACACTGCAAAGACGCTTATCACCACAAAAATAGTGAAATATGAAGCTAACTGTGAGATATATAAACATTTTAATGTATGAGATGTTCGTGAAGTACGATCATCAACAGTGCATTATATTAGCAAATATTAAAGCCAAAACTTACTTGAGTTTCAGTAACTTCTATAGTTTTGAAATTATGAGATATTCGTTGGTCTAAAAACTGGATACCTATCAGAATCGTATGGACTGTTTAATGCTGTAAAATTGTCAGGCCTCCTTCTGCAAAGTAAAACCAGAGCAATGAGCGTGTTACCTGGATGGAATAACTGGGTGATACGTATGAAAATAATACTTGTTCCCTACCTGATAAAAGGACTTGTTCCTTTGTTGCTGCTTTATCTTTCCTCGTGGTACGTTTTATGTTGTCTCAGGACGTTTTGAGATGATATGTGTGGTGTGCTGATCCCAAAACGAGCTCCTGAACTATAATTTTCTTCTCATTTGTAAAAAAATAAGGCCGTGAATTTTCTTGAATATCGTGAATTAAATAAAAACTTGTTTTATCAACACTAAAAAAACAAACAATACAAGCACAACGTAAAATTCTGAAACTCAAATTAACGGGAGTTTAACATTTCAACCAGTAAAATGAAAAGTGGCCCGGTTGCATTATACTCCTACTGCGTGAACGTTATTTGAATTCGGCCGCGTAGCTTAACAAGCGACCGAATTCAAATAACGTTCACGCAGAATACTGAGACCTGTAGAATATGGGCCCTTCGATTTGGTCGTATTAGAATGAGAGTGAATGATTTATGTTTCGTTCCTGTCATAGATCAAATAGAATATATACTACCCCGTAACATGGGATTTACTAACGGCCCGCTAATTTTTCTTCATAGCACGTAAACTGATTTAACAGCTCTGTTACTTTTAAAGACCCATTAGCTAATGCCTGATTTAGAGTAAACAAACATAGCATCGTGAAATTAGGCCTTAGGCTTTATTATTTAATCTGTGTATTATGTGTTTTTCTGTGAAGTATTTAGGTAATATTAAGTATGTATTGTATAGCTTATTTCATGCAGCTTAAGTAATTTCGATGTTGTAGTCTAATTACCTGTTTGTCATCGTAATATAAGAACAATAAACTTTAAACAGAATACAAAGTAATAAATTCTTATCCAATGAAACAAGACATACAATTATGCCAGTTATCTTGAAATTGTTGATATACCTATATATACCTGAGATTCTGCAATGCTTTATGCTCGTAGGCAATAAACGTGCTGGTGGTATTATCTTATTGTGTATAAATGTTCACTATGTGTCAATAAAGTAACGATCTTGATGTTAATGAGTTTTTTATTGCATTTCCATAATCCATCTTAATTTTACTTTAACTGATAGAGGTTAGGTTTTGAAGCAATGATGGCTCAGTGGCATTGGCTATGGACTGCCGCGCAGCAGTTTCATGGCTCGAGCTTCACCGCATTGTGGAAGGGCATTTTGCTCATGCCCGCCTGGCTAGCGACCAAGTAGCAAATCTTTCGACAAGCCCCTAACGGTGTGTTCCGTCAGCAGTCCTTGAGAGCCAGTAAAATTACAGGCATATGAGACTTGACAACTATGTCTCAAGGTGACAGGCGCAGTGCAATTCGTGACAGACGAAATGCATCTGTTATAGGCAGAGGTTAGTCCGCTTAACATCAGGTGGGTCTCGAGCTTGTTCCGTTAACATAACATAAAAATACAGTTAGTCTGACCGCTATATATTTTACTTGTTGGTTAGTGATGTGATCGAGGATGGTTTAGACTATTACAAACTGTAATGGGAATCGGCTCTCAAGAAATAAAGAAGTAAGCTTCCGGAACACACCAATAGATGCTTGGCGACAGATTTTTTACTTGAGGGTAGTAGAGTAGATAGGTATAGTTTTAAAACACATGATGCATGAACATTTGCGAAACGAGTACCGGATTATGATGAACGTTTATATTTTTTTATTGAAAGCGCCTATAAGCTAAAAAAAAAAACCTCTGACCACTATCTCACCTGATGATGGATGGATGATGCATAATATGGTCGAAGATGTTCTTCAGGCTAACCTAGAATTACTGACTCTCAAGGATAATTGGCGGAACACACCGTAAGTTACTAGCCAAACGGGAATTCGCAAAATAACTTACCACTATACAAAATAGTTTCCTTATGTCTTGGATAGATAAGACACTTTTTATCCCGATTTCCTGAGTAGTTCTTGAGTATAACCAATAGGATACAGCCGCGAAGCAGAAGATACCTAGTAATATTATAGTGCTGGGGCCTGGGACGATACTGCATGTACAAGTATGCAGTAATTCGAAATCAGGGCAAACAAAAACCATTCATAGTCTTAGGTAGTATTTAATATTTTTTGTACTATCAAGACGTTCTTTTACCAAATTAACAATCTTATAAATTTTCTTTATGATCATGTTGTCAGTGCCTGCGACCATCACTGTATAGGAGAATACATTCTGGGCCAAAGTAAAAATTACTAAACGTAATACAACATACACATATAACTGTATACATATAACCTAAATAATTTAAACAAATATTGTAATAACTTTATTATATAGTAAGTATGTAACAACTATAACATTGTTAAAAGACGTATAAAAGAATGGCCCCGAGTTTCTTGCCCGTTCTTCTCGCAGTGGCTTTATAAAATTTATTTGCTGAACGTGGCAGTACCAGTACAGAATATTAGAATATTTCAATACTAAAATTTGTAAATGACCTTTATACGAGCGTTGTAGACGCCTAAATTGAATAAATGATATTGACTTTGAATGTGTAATGAGATAAGATATTGTGTAGGCTATTTAATTAATCTACATACCAACATATCGATCGCTGTTAGTGATAAGGCCGCCCATTGTAACACTTGATTGTAAGCCTTCGTATTTTATTATATTGTAATTTAGTGGTGTGTACAATAAAGAATTATCTATCTATATATCCATCAAAATAGCTTAAGATGTTATACTTTCCTTAAAAGGTATATGCAAGTTTTTTTCTACTTTTATAAAAACTTATGTAATCAGTTAGTGATTATTTAGACGACAAAGATGTTTGGAACTGTTGATGAAACACTCCACTTCTAAAAAGTGAGCCATCGCCGCCCGTCAGCTATGTAATGGTAATGACAGGGAATACTCGAGTACTTACATGGTCAAAATTTTATAAAATGTAGCCTAGGGGAGACACGAGGACTGATATAGTCCCTAGGGGGGCCATCAGGGACACGAGTCTTTCATACTAACATCTTCCTCTTATTTACGAGCAAGAGCCTTGCTTATGTCGGTGTAGCTGATTTAACTTACATATCTTATATTGTTTATTACTAGTGTAAGTAAATATTTTAATAATTACTTTTCATAGCATAACTAGTCCTAATAGTCAACATAAGCACTGTTATTGTAGTGATTGATAAATCACGTTGTTTTGTTTATTAACTTTACGAGCATGTGGGTCACGCTTTTCCAACTAATTGAGGTCATAAAAGATCTATTTGTTTATCTGTGTCAATATTTATTGGTCCGCTGGGACCTGGCCTTTATGATAGTAGTGGATGTCATGGTTAGGGTCAGATGTCAGTATGCAGGCATGTGATCTGCAATTTATAGATATGTCCTATAATATAAATCATCATAGCTCTTACTTCCACAAACACACCTTCTTGAACAAAGGCTTCCCTCGTCACGGTGGTAAGCGATGATACGATCAAAGATGTTATTCAGGTTATCTACAATTAATGGCTCTCAGGGATTGATGCCGGAGATTACCGTTAGGTGCTTGGCGGCAGAATTTCTACTTGAGGGCGTTGGCCAGGCGGCCCTACTACCTTGCTATAACGAATGCCATCCTAACTTAACAACCGGGACCGTCGGCTCAACTTGCCCTCCAACTCAGTAATAATGCCACTAGCGGTCATCCATCTAAGTCATGGCCGCAGCGGACGTTGGAGATCAATATAAGCAGTTGTAACGAAAAATAAAACAAAATATGAATACAAAGTTCAATCTCAATACGCGCTGCGCCTGGCGGCTGCGACCTTTTATTTGTCCAAATAGCACGAAAATTAATTTCCAATAAAATATTAGGAAACAGTTGCAATTCAATTGTTATTCTAACTTATTACTTCTACTACTCGAGGCTTTTTATTCTTTGCTACTGCTCAGTTTGACGCTGTAACTGTAAGATATTGTTCAAACAACAACATCCACATTTACCTTCTGTCGCATCGATTTAAATAAAAAAGGAAGATAGTTGTAATATCACGACATTATGTGGACAACATTTTCCACAAGCATACAATGCACACAGCTACACTTGTATTGCATATGATATGTTTTAATAAACGACAAAGACAGAAAGACAAGCATGCAGTATGCAGTGATGGGCAAAGTACGGCCCGCGAAAGCATTTAATCCGGCCCGCCGACGGTCCTTCGACATTAATAGTATAAGGCCCGTGATAATTATATTTCGACGGTTCAGAAAGTATAAAGTAGATTCTTATTAGAAGAATAATAAACGCATAGGTAAAGGAGTCAGCTAGACTTGCCGCGTAGTGTATGATTGTGTTGCGAAACCTGCATTCGAAAATATTTTAACAAATCAAAAGTCAATTCACATGTCGACTGTCCCTATGTATACTATAGAAACTAAATTTTGCGAATTTTAAGTTCCGTGAGTTTACGAGGACCGGTGACGTGACATTCCATACTTTACGACTTGCTAAAACTGAATATATTAATAATATTTGAATTAAATTTTATCTACATTGTAATATAATGTGATAGAAACAAGTTGCGACGATAATAAAATAACCCTTTTTTGAGTTTCGATAGTCTACGTAGGGACAGTCGATGTCTCACACGCCTACCGAATGCCTAATGCATATGCCTTCGAATAAATTTACATTGTAACATTTGTGCAACTATGTAATGCTGTAATGACTTTATATAATTAATTCAACACAAAATGCATTTTTCCTATGACTCTGGCCCTCCTCTGAAATTTCTGTAACTTTCTGGCCCCCAATTAAGAAAGTTTACCAACAACTGCAGTAGACGCACAACGCACACTACTGAGACTCAATCAAGAGACATCGTCTCCCGTTTCTTATAAGTTCAATGTTCTGTTCTAATCACATCATCATTGAATGTCTTTTTGTTGATATAGATCTTGTCACGTTTTCCGACTTCAGTGAATTGTTATATACCACTTTCATGGTATCACCTCAGGTTTCGTTTACATATGTAATCTTTGTGTTTCATGTTTATTTAAGTCTGTTTACCTACATTAATAAAGCATTCCACTTTATTTTCGCAGTTTAAGTTTATTTAATCATAAAGAAGTTTATCGTAATCATGCTATTGTCTCAATAATCTCTTCTTTCATCATATAAAGTTAGTGCATCCTGTTATAAGGTGAAGACATATTATTATGTAAATAAGATATCAGTAAGTGGTTCGGATATTCTGCATTGCGGATTCTTTTTATAAGCATAGCATATTCTAGTACAATAATGTGTTTATAGACTTTCTGCCGCCGGATCAGTAGAGAAAGTCCAAAGATTATTGTGAGATTTGTAGTATTACAAACTAAGTACTTTATAAATTCACTGGCATTTTATAATACGGACCAATTTCGGGAGAAGTTCAAAGTCAAAATCATTTATTAAATTTAGGCGTCCACGACGCTTTTATATACAACAAATTTTAATTTCACTCAAAACTATCGCGAGTTTTGTCCATTATTACGTGCTGAGGCTGAGGCCCGCGCTCGCAGCTTCGCGCAACCGTGTCTCCCAGACGAAGGGCTACAATATAGCCCGAAACTGGTCGGAATCTTTCCGGTAAATATAACGCGAGTCCCAGCCGGGTACCTATTTATTTACAAATTTTTAAATTGAAATATTCTATATTGTACTGACGCGTTCTGCGAATAAAATGATTTTTGTCGTCAAACACCTAACGGAACAAATTCCGGCGGCAATCCTTGGGAGCCAGTAAAATTACAGGCACATGTATGTCTCAAAGTGACGGGCGCAGTGTAATTCGTGACATGTGATGAATCTCATGCATGCAAATAAATACTTCTCATATTTATTTCATTCGTGTATATGAATCCTCGCTTTAATATTTGAAAAGCATTAAGTAGGAGCTCAAATATCTCGTAAATGTTGATATTTTTGAGACAGCAGCCTTAAAACCGAACAGTTACGAGAAATACAAAAAAAAACATGACAAGTTTGTAAACAAGACTCGTGTTGTGACACAGGTATGAAACATACAGCACCCGCTGTACTAAAGCACATATTTACCAAAAGTTCCAGTTCCCCATTGAAACCCTTCAAGGTGCTGCAAGTCAATTTACCTTTTTCTTTACTTATCACTGCTATGTATGATTGACCTCGAAGGTTTTAGCGGTAATCTCTGCCTTCTGAACAGATGCATTTCGTCACCAGTCACCAGTGACGAGCTGCATTGCGACCGTCACCGTTATACATACACATGTTAAGCGTCATGGGCCTGTAATTTTACTGGCACTCAAGGACTGTTGCCAGAACACACATAGGTGCTTGCAGATATTCTACAAAAGGGTGGTAGCTAAGCTAACCAGGCGAGCATTACCAAAATACCCTTCCACATGCCGACGGTGGGGATCGATTATTTGATTCGTGAAATATTATTGCCTTATGATATTGAGACCGCTCTTTATCTATCTTTTAAAAGAAATACGCAAATTCAAAAATTTTGGAGTGATCGGCGTATTGTACTTTAGTTATTTATTTTATACATAATAAACGTTCAGTTAACGACCGATTTTAATTAAGAACCTGCTTCTTTATGGACCTCGGTCAAAAGTAACGTTTTTTTTTTTCATTGTGACGGAACAAGCCAGCGGCCCACCTGATGTTAAGTGGGCTAACCTCTGCCTATAACAGACGCATTTCGTCAACGACGAATTGCACTGTGCCCGTCACAGTGAGACGTCCAGTTCTTAGGTCTCATTATAGCCTGTAATTTTTCTGGCTCTCAAGGACTGCTGCCGGAACACACTGTTAGGTGCTTGGCGACAGATTTTCTACTTGAGGGTGGTCGCTAGCCATTCACAAAATGCCCTTCCACCATGCGGTGAAGCTAAAGCCCGCGGCGGGATTCGAACCATGAACCTGCTGCACGGCAGTCCATAGCCAATGCCACTGAGCTATCACTGCTTCACTGTTTACATTTAGTACTATTATCCAGTCACAAAAAATAAAGGCCTATATCAATTTCCATAGTATTAAACAACTAGAATCGACTGTGACGCACGAAGCACGAGTTCAATAAGTGGTTCGGTTACTTGCTTAGTTCCAAAGATCTTTTATCAGCTCGAGGTCATCTCTTAATTAAGGTGTATCTGTAATTTTATCATTTAGACCCGGCGCCGTCTTCTGATTATAAATACGCAATTCTGAGGTCACATATTGATGTAATGGGTCAGGTGTTATCTTCAAACTTACTTTTCTTTTGGCAAATGTGGCGCGTATGCCCGGTTTTACATTGTTACTGGGAGGATACATTGTGGTGTAGATAACAAACACCTAAGTACTGTATCAGCCGGATTGTCCAATGCTTAAGACAGCCTCCCCCATTAAGGGTGGATTTGGCAGGCGTCTTGGGGTTTTAATATATCAGTTCCACAGAAGGCTGCTGCTCACCTTCCGGTATTTTACCTTTAGTCGCCTGTTACGACACCCAAAGGTAGCAATGGGGGGGGGGGGGGGGGGTGACACCTAAGTACTCGAAGTTATTTATAATGGAAATTGTTGGTATTTTTTTATTCAGTTAAACGGTCAACAACAAAATTGCACGGAAAAAAATAAGCACGAGCGGGGTCCGAACCCTAATCCAATCTATCCTCTTAGGCCGCCAGGACCATGCTTCCACTATTCTGACGGTGAAACATCTACAGTCAATGACCTATAAACAAGAGAACACTAGTGAGCACACGCGCTCTACTATAATGGCAGAGTCCACTAACCTTTTTGCGTATGAATGTCTTAACTCTTGTCAAAATTACTCATAAGGTTATTGTCACATGTCACTCAGTGACAAGAAGACGCGGCGGGTCGTGGCGTGGGCGCATGCTTCCGCAATTAAAACCTTTTATTTTTCTAATTTTGACAGCTATTTTAATATGAAAATTTTTGACTTGAGGAATTTTGAATTAATTTTCGGATCAGTCTCGTTAGAACTTTTGAAAGAGATAAGACGTTTTCAATATATCTTGCTTGGCGGCAGATTTTCTACTTGAGGGTGGTCGCTAACCAGGCGGGCATTCGCAAAATGCCCTTCCACCATGCGGTGAAGATCAAGTCCGCGGCGGGATTTGAACCATGGACCTGCTGCGCGGCAGTCCATAGCCAATGCCACTGAGCCATCACTGCTTCATAAAGGTAAGGTATTTTCAGTGTATATTTAAGTTGGATGTATTGTTATGTTTATTACCTGGTAATGCTTATGTGCTGTTTTTTTTCTCTTATGGCTTAGATCTTATACATGTAAGGTTATAGTCAACATCTTATACAAGGTAAGATTATAATGTAATTTGTGTTAATTTTCAATCTTGGGGCTTCATTCTCGGTGCTGCACAAACACATATAAATGTCCTCCAGATATCACAAAACAAATTAATAAAAACCCATTTGTAATACCACTACCTAACTTTACTAATATTATTTACCAAATAACATTTTTTTTAACTTAAATTCAACTTAACCGTTACAATACATGTATATTAATAAAAAAATTACTATCACAAAAACACGTACAGAAATAAAATTTAAAAAGAACATTTACATACAACTTAACAACTTCAAACAAATTAAGGACAATCCAAGAACCCAGACGTACGGTAATCGGAACATATTGTATGAAGGAGCACAGTTCTATAACAAGTTACCTATAGATATCAGACTGTCAAATTCCTTTATTTAAAAAAAACGATAAATTAATTTTGATAACATCTCGTAAGATCTCTGGACTAACATAACATTTTATAAAAACTTGGCTACTTAGATTAATTGGTTTCGAAGTTAAATAATTAATTTTATCTACACCCATGCTATAAATCCTCTATAAAAGTTTCTGAAACAGATAGCATTGACAACATTAAAACATCCTGTGTCATAGTACCCATAATATCGTCCAAACGAGTGTTATAATGTTGTACTAAATTTCAAACCATTAATGCAACTCCTGTTTCAAAAAAAGAAAATTATGGGGGACCGCTTTTCACTACCACAGCGCCGTGTTTAAAATAAGAACTGTTATTCGAATTCACGTCTTATCCCGCCATTTTTGTTCGATATAATTACCTACTGCAAAAATGTATTAGTAATAACTCCACGTGACTTATGAAACTAGCATAAACGGACATTGGCAGAATTGTGGTAACATTAAACCGCAGAAGCCATTAACAAAGAAATAATAATAATAATTAGTTTGTTGTTTACAAAAATTTGTAATACAAGCTTTAATAACACACCACCAAATATTTCTAATGCAGCACTAGACATTTGTAACAAATTATTACCAAAAAAGTTGAGGAAACAATATGATACAAGCGTATCAAGATTTCATGAATTGGAAATTATCTAGAAGTAGTAAGTAAATGAATTTCTGCAGATGTGCTTTTAGTATATTTTAATTATTTTAATATGTTGCCAAGCACCTAACGTTGTGTTCCGGCAGCTGTCCTTGAGAGCCAGTAATTCTAGGTTAGCCTGAACAACATCTTTGACCACATCATCACTTACTAGTGGTCAAAGGCTAACCTATCAAACATAAAAATAAACAAGAATTATCAGAAAAATTAAAATCTTCATCCGTAGATTTAATTATCATATTATTTTTTTATTCAAGTACATTTCAATAATTGTACGATCCATAATGTAAATAATTATTACAATAAATAAATATATTATTAAAGTACCTAAATTTAGTTTGTTTGTATTAGATATTCAGCAATTAAACCATCCATGGATTTACATAGAGTTCTTACAAAACTGTACACCACCCTATGGTTTCAGAACTTTTTATAGATGATTCATATCAAGGGTGTAGATAAAGTCTTGTATGCAACTGTACATAATTAGGTATTAACATTACAGTATTAAGATACTATTATCACACCGTATTATACAACAGTTGCATAAACAACTAGTATCTCATTATAAGTGAACTTTGTTCTTTATGAGAAAAATAAATATCGTTAAAACCACATTCATTCTTTTTTGAGCAAAGTATAAACCTATAATTTATTCAAATAGTTCTAAAACTAAAGTGAATCATCACATTATACTTGTCAACTCTATGAGGACAATTTGCTCCAATAGCTATTCTTTTCCTGACATAGACATTACCCAGATTTATTATATTATATGCACGAGGATATATCACCGATTTGTGGGATTCAAATATGTCATGTCATCGAACTGGACTCTGGAGTAATGCTGATTTGCCGGAATCACAGTATTTCAAATGATACACAAGACATTGTAATACAAGTAAACAGCATGACTCTCGGTTTGTATAACAATGGTATGACATTTTGATATCTCTTAACTTATTTTTAGATACTTAGTGCAAAAAGTTAAGAAGTTAAAAAGAAAATGCTTATATAAGTTTGTGAAGGCAATTGATAAACTTTTGATTTAATAAAAATATTTATAAATTATACTATGCTAATCAACTATTCTGACAATATGTTTGATTATTATTTAATATTATAGGTAGCTAGAACAAATAAAGGTTTGACCACGGACAAACGAAAAGCCGATTTTGTAAAAGGGTCATCTGCAAAATCGAAATCCAAGCCTGAATCCATCTTAGGCGCAGCTCCCGATTGGACTCTTTTGATGGACACATATGAAAAATACTAAAAAACTCCTGATGATGTTGGTGTTTCGTCCCAGACCAGATAGATATATTTCTATACTCAAAAAATCAGAAACGCATAGTACTATTAGAACTTACTGTGCCGTGGGAAACATACTTCAGGACTACACAATAAAAACTAACAAATATTAACTATGACTTAACAAGTGAATTAACCAAAAACGGTTATGTGATGAATTCAATACTCAATTCATCAAGAATTTATATGCTATAAAAGTCGGAGTAAGGGGTTTACTAGCGAAATCCCTATATTACCTACTAAAAGACCTTGGCCTACCAAGAACAACCGTAACTGCCATCCTAATAGGTGTATCCAAGGCGGCATTAGTAGGATCTTACCAAATTTGGCTATGCAAGGGAGGAGGCTTGACCGGGGAAGGGGTAGTCAATGCACATTGATGACATCGTAAAGGGGCCCCTTAACTTCACACCCTGGGTTGCAAGTCCCAGGCACCTGTGACTTGGGCCTCTTCCTCTGCAACGCTATGGAAACCGGCACCTAGTGAATCCATGTAATGCTAAGTAATTCGTCTCTCATTTCATGGTCTAGAAATTGTTCATTAATATGCACGAAAGGCAATGATACCAATATATGGGAATACCAGTATATGGGAATTTATATTTGTCATATCATCAGACTGAATTTGTGTTGATTTGCCAGAATCACATTATTTTAAAGGTTATCATGATACAAGTGAACAGTACGGCTGTAGGTTTAATATGTTATTAAAGCGTGTATCACTTATTTTTGTAAACAACAAACTGATACATTTTGGCAATAAGTACTTATATCGGACAAAAATGGCGGGTTACGACGTGAATTCGAATAACAGTTCTTATTTTAAACACGGCGCTGTGGTAGTGAAATGCGTGCCCGACAATGTTAAATTTTTACAAAAGGAGTTGTATTACAAAATCACAAATATACTATAGGAAAAATTTAAGTCATGTGCGGGATTCGAACCCACGTCCATCCACCCCTTGAGCCGGGGTATGCTCTAACCAATTGAGCTAACATGACATAACTCAAATATTTCCTACCGTTCTTTAACCATCGTATTGGGATGGAGCGACATCTATAGTACCACTTGCGTTGTACTACAAACAAGACCAATTTTGCAATTGGTTTTATACTTGTAAAAGATGACGCAACCTTATAATTTGTCCCATAGTATATTTGTGATTTTGTTATGTAATCCGCATAGCAGGCATTATTGCAAACCTAACAATATTAAAAAGGAGTTGCATTACCTCTTATGAAATATAGCTATCAAGCCAATATTTTATTTTAATGATAAAATATATTAGTCCATTAACCTAATATTTTACTTTGATGGTAAAATACATTATTATTACACTGTCATGCCACTCTTATTACTTTATGATTATTATGTCATAATATTAGAGTAAAAAAAAACCTGTTACAGTAGGTACCTACTAAGAAGATTCCTAAGAGAGGAAGTCAGACATGCGGACGTGCCGGCCATAAATGAGTATTCACAAACTTTATATAAGACTAGCTGCGCACCGCGGTTACACGCATGGCCATTACCATGCGTGGAACGAAAATGATAAAAAGTATCCTATATCCAGCACCACATCTACACGTTTTTTATAAGGCAATTTAAGATTTCCGTTATACATTACGTATGTGTGATATTAAAGGTTTTTGCAGCGCACGCCAGAATAGGTCATATGGCAGATTTTTTTCTTTCTCACTTTACACTTATCATTATATTTTGGACAATTCAATTAATATGTTTATAAATTATAGCCTATGCGTTATTCTGATGTGTAAGCTATATTATTGTAAAGTTTCATTGAAATCCATACAGTAGTTTTTGCGTGAAAGAGTAACAACATCCATACTCACAAACTTTCGCATTTATAATATTAAAATAGGATGGTATTTTTATGTGACAACAGAAAACACCCACCAAGTTTAATGCTACCGAACTGACTGTATGGGGGATAATGAGAGTAAAATCCTGATGGGTAAGCATGTCCATGAGTCCATGAAGAGTGTACTTAACTATTTACCAAGTGATGTAAGTATTTTTAGGTACAATAAAATTAAAAAAATAGTAATGATTCACTCACAATCAAGTTTTCCACTTTATTCAAAATTCACTAACTTCTAAAGTACATACTGTTAACACAACTGACTGACTAAAAAGTAAACACTGGGATTCCCTACAAGTCCATGGTCATTACATTAGTCATGTTCAGCTTATTTAAGAAAAACAAAAGTAGTACCTAATCTGATAACATACAAATGGTGTCACATTAACATTTTCACTTAGCAAATTGATGGTTCAATCAAGATGAAAATGAGAAACAACAGTTCAAATCATAGTAGATATAGCTATGGACCTATTTTATTTTCAGCCTGCTGAGATTAATTATGGTATGCACTTACATACCTTTGTTGTGTTTGTGGAAAGATAACATTATTTCCTGATTGATTTTTCCAATTGCAACATATTAATGCTACTGGAAAATATTTTTCACTGTAAGCAGTACAAGAAAAATATGTGTACATAAATAAAGATATGAAAAAAATACCATTAAAATGCAGTATGGTATAATAAACAATTATAGTAATTCATTTGTTCCTACCAATTATTCCAATAATGATTTAACTTTAGTTCGTTCATATAATAGACCAGCAACATAGCCTATGTGGAATTTTGTTTTTTAAAATTCCACCAGGGAAAATAATCAGTACAAAAATACATATATTCCACAACCAAGATGGTTTAATTTCATTTATTTCTTTAATATCGACCCTATATTGAAAATACTATATAGAAGCAGTGATGGCTCAGTGGCATTGGCTATGGACTGTCGCAATCCATGGTTTGAATCCCGCCCAGAGCTTGAGCTTAACCGCACGGTGGAAGGGCATTTTGCGAATGACCGCCTGGCTAGCGACCACCCTCAAGTAGAAAATCTGTCGCCAAGCACCTAACGATGTGTTTCGGCAGCAGTCCTTGAGAGCCAGTGAAATAACAGGCAAAATGAGACTTAACAGGTATGTCTCAAGGTGACGGGCGCAGTGCAGTTCGTCACTTGTGATGAAATGCAACTGTTATAGGCATAGGATATCAAAAACAGAAGGCTAAGAGACTGACCATACTCAAACATTGACGAACATAGCATTTTCCCATGGATATTGAATTTAATGAATTTGTCTAACAGACTGAGACAGGAATGTGTAGCATTTTGATATTCGTACACTGTAAATACAGAAACAAAAAGCAAAAACTAGAAAATGGTTTATTTCGCATTTATATGACACTAGATTGAAGAGAATCTGTCCGTAAAAAAATTAGAAACAGTGACACATTTAGTTTGCTTCCAGTATGACAAGGCTTTTAGTGATATTTGTGTAAAATTCAGCAACAATCATTAAAAATAATCAATCATATTTACAGAATGCATAATGCTGACGATTTGTGTAATGAAAATTTATCCACATGATATTGCAATCTTGTACTAAATTGAACTGGGATATATTCGGCCTAAACAAACAATGCGCAAAACTAAATCACCTATGGTTTGCAGATTATATAATCCTGTTTGAAGAAAATCTGCCACTCCTTAAAGAAATTATCAAATCACTAAGAAAAATCGGCCATATGATTAGAGACATGAAGGTAAAGTTAAGTACAGTCGTCTCTGACTGGTACCCCAGTGACAGCAAACGCAATAGAGGACTTCAACAACTGAGATGGGTGGAACACTTGAGGATCATGGCTGGCAGCACTGGAGTTGCAAGAGACAATGGAAAACACTAGAGGTCTATGCCACGAGGCACACTGAATAATGCAATATTCTTTAAAAAACTTTATCACTGTGTAATTAAATAAATGTAATACATAATTGACTAAACACCACAGGGATAAACTTGCAAGATGTCAGAGAAGTATGGAAAGAAGCATGTTAGGTTTAAAACTAAAAGACAGAGTAAGAAGTACTGACATCAGACACAAAACCAAATTAACGGATATCCTGGCTCGTATTGATCAACTAAAATGGAGGTGGACTGGACATATGCTCAGGTGCAAAAAGGAAAAATGGAGCAAACAGGTGACAATCTGGTACCCAAGAGATGGCATTAGGAGTCGAGGTCGTAAAAAGAGAAGATGGGAGGATGACCTGAAAATGACTTTAGGTCCGCTCTGGACAAGAGTGACGGCGGAGAGACAGCAGTGGAAAGAGTTGGAGGAGGCCTTTGCCGTAAGGCACACCGAACTGAGAGACCTTTTGTAATGTAATGATATTATTTAAAATCATTTCTGTTTTTAAATGTGAAAAATTGTTAAAAGTTCGGAAATAAAAGGCTTTATTATTATTATTCACTTTATTTATTATACAACATAATTTTAAATTTTTTACAACATTATTACAAAAATAAATATTATAAAAAACTTAAAACTAGGGTGCCGCTGGTCGCGGGGCAGAGCCCAAGCGACCAGTGGTTAGGGCTGCAGAGAGAGGAACCTCCGGACAATGCGTGTTGTGTCCAGTATCACTGCCTTCTGCATCAGACCCTTGATCCAACCATCTAGCGAGAGCCTCTTAAGGTGTTGGTCGAGGCTCTTCGCTATAAGGCCGTTCGCCGAAACGACTATCGGGACAATGATCGTCGAGTCAACATTATTATTATTATTATAATACATAATAAAAGACTTATTAAAAAAACAAGAGTACAAACCTTATTAAAAATACAAAAGCAGAAAATGATGATCTTCTTGGAGAGTGTTACAAAAGCTTAAAATACACAACTTTTAATACTAACTAACATAAATTTAATGTTATGATAAGTGGCAACTAGATTGAACCGTTGCTAAGACTTTTGTATTTTCTCAAGTAATAGTTCCAATCTGCCTGTCATGACTGGCTGACCTCTTTTGGTCTTCTTACTCAACTTCTTATACCTCTCATGTTTCTTCTTCTTATATTCTTGTAACTTATTATTTCTCTCTTCTTTCACCCTTTCTATTTCTTGCTTTTTCTTTTCTTTATCCTGTTTGATCTTATTGTATTGATCTTTTGCTTTTCTAAATGGATCTCTCTTATTTTTGACAGCTGCCACTGCTAAGTTCTCCTTTTCAATTATATCTGGATGTCTTACATATTTTCCAACTTCATTTGAGTCAGTAGTATCTTCATCAAATGATATTGGTTTGTATGTTCCTGATACATTGTCATTTTTAATTTCTTTTTGATAATCACGGATGAGTCTCTTTTTCCTTTGTTCTTCCCATTGCTCCAATTTGTACTTTTTGCTGTATTTTTTCAAGCGATATGTTTTTTTATCAAATGGCTTCTTTTGTGTCCCATTTTCATTATTCTCAATAGGCTGCACATCTCGGTTTTTGTCAAACTGTTCCTGCCTTTTATTGGGTTCTTTTTGAGGTTTTGGTTTTTTGTCAGCTTTGTTAGATTTCTTGTTCAAGAAGAATGAATCCCGTTTCTTATCCATTTTAAAATTGTTGCATCAGACCTATAAAGAAATGAGAAAGCGTGTTTGATCATGGCAAAAAAGAAACAAAAATATCATGCATCTTAGATAGTGGAAATGAAAATACTCTTTCAAATTCCAAGCATAGTAATATTTGCCAATGTCAGCACTTTACACTTATGTAGCACTTACACAAGGCTAGATTAGTAACAATTTAAAATGGCTCTAATTTCTTGCTGACTTTGCCATATTATTGTTAGGCTGACTTATCCATTATAGTTGCATGAACTGCAGTTAGGTATTAATTTTTTTATTTTGTTTGAGAATCTCCCTAGCTACATAGTGAAATGTTGATGCAGGCCTCTTTACACTAGAGATGTGCATAACTCCTTAGATAAGCAAATGCTTAGGTCTCTATCAGTTTAAAAAAGTTACATGCTTTTCTGGCATGAAAAATATGTATTTACTAGTAAATGTCTGTTTTAATAAATAACAACTGATATTATCTTTTAAAAATATTATTAATTAAGTATGCAATGCAAATAAACACGCTTTTTCATTTCTTATAGATAGATATTTTTAAAATGAAATAGAGTATAATATTCATAAACAAGGCTTAGAAAATATGACTAATAAATTATGTTACAATAAAAATTAAAAACAAGTATTTATATAATAATTATGCATCTAAGATACTGAAATATATCAACATGTTTAATTTATCACTTTACAACATCAGAAACTAATAATTTGTGTATAACTTACAGTTAACTAGAGCAAAGAAAAAACAACAGATGTGGCAATGGAATAGTCTTGAACTACAAGTTAGTAACACAACAAGCAATTTTCATATATTTAGGTAATCTGTTTAAACTTGTATGCTTGTACACTAGAACATAAAATATGTGTAATAAAGATTTCCAGTAACATGTTTCACTCATAAGTAGCATGTCTCCTTTTAGAATTACTGTGTATGGTTTATATATGGAACAGTGGCTATGTAAGATTCCTTGTTCTGGTGAACCTCTATCATAGGACATGTTTTTTTTACTATTATTGTTCATTGGGCTGTCTATATCAAAGAATTCCTGGAACTGCAATCCATCCATTTCAATGACAATAGTTGGTGAAATATTAAGTAGGTATAGAATTTTTGTGTGACCTTTGAACCATGGAGTTTGTTTAATGTGATGGTGCAACAACTTGATAATGCTCAACTTTAATGGTATTTTATTTTATAAAAACCTTTATTTGAAAACAATATAAGGGTAAAACATCATGTAATATAGGTTACAACAATAACTTCTAGGTTAGCCTGAATAACATCTTCAACCACATCATCACTTACCATCAGGTGAGATGGTGGTCAAAATATAACCTATCTGGCATAAAAAAAAAATTACAAAAAAACAGTAACCAAGAGAAATGAAACCATTGAGATAGTTTTTATGATAACTAGGTAGGTATGTGTAGGTATTGCAAAATTACATTTTTATGGGCATATTTGGGGTTGATTTTTTCAAATCTCTCAAATTTTGAGAGGCTTAGGGAAATATGATTTTTAGAAGGTTAAATCATTCATTATAGTTAGCTATATACGTATGTTGACTTGATGACGTCGACTTCATCACAGCTATGAGTCAGACATTTTCAGTAGAAGCTGGTGAAATACTAGAATAAATTGGGTTCAAGGCAACGTAATCCTAACCTTTGAGAACATACAATTGGATATTGCAACTTCGAACCTCGTTACAAAACGTGGTACGTATGTAGCCTATGTATCACATGTACGAAGCGAGCTCAGGATATGTTTGCAGCATTTATATACAACATTCTACTGTAGAACTTACCAAATTCAGCCACCCACTGGGTTGGCTTCTATTTATCGACGGAATCTTGATAGTTTCACTTTAACTTTGCACTAGAAATATAGTCGCACTTGAAAGTTTGGGATTTTTAACAACAATAACTACAGCGACCATTCCCCAATGTGATTTTGAAGTTGGAAGTTTCAATAAAATATCAAGAACGTATCGCAATTAGCACAAAAAGGGACACCGTAGAGGAAGTAGAATTTGCGGAATTACTAGCGATTTGCACGCCCTCTATCTATATCACCATTTTTGCCTGAACTATTTTTCGCAATGCGCTTCGATCAGTGAAACGGAGCATGCGCATTGTTTTTTTTATGAAATCTGTATGCAAATGTAATGACTTTATGTGACAGAATTCCTCAAAGTAGATGCTTAAAAAGCACCATAACATTTTAAAGTCAAGAATAGAAGGCTATGTCATCGGATATAGATATCCTTAGGACTATATTTTATAATATTTACTATTTTCTGCGTGCAATGAAACGTAAAATTGAAATTGTCATATTTCAATAGCGGGAAAATTTGAAATGTGATTTGTGATTATTGCATGGAAGTAATAAGTACTTCCACGGATTAGGGATGATTTATATTAGACCGGGCCGTGTCCGGGCCGGGGCGAGGACGGGGCGGGCCGGAGCGTACGTTAGTAGGCGGGCCCGGACAGGACACGGATCAGGCACTGTCTAATATAAACTGCTTCATACAAAATGCCCCGTCCGGGCCACGTACACGGCACGCCACGGGCACGGCCCGGTCTAATATAAATCTACCCTTATTGTTTGTCTTTGTACTCTGTAGAAGAAGAATATACTACTTTCACAATTTGTTTTTCTTTGAATATAGCTTGTTTATTCATACAAAAAGTAATAAGTATATCAGCTATTGTAATGTAAATTGCAAATATGATTCTCGAAATGCTATCAAACCGAATGTGATTTATAGACGAAAAGAAAATGTACAAATCATACGAGTCCATTAAAAAAATAGGCTATATTACTAAAATCTCATTCCATGACTTCGAGCTTCTGGCGAGTATACGACCCACCCAACCACCGATTTGGCTGGCCTCCCAGCCATTTTACACAATCCCAACCAAAACGGCTCGTGTGGATGGTCGGTCCAATCGAAACCACGTTCAGCCAGTCATTGCGCGTGGTCAATGTTCATGGTTCATCTGGGTATACAATGGGCGATTTTTTCTTGGCGTTGTCCGACTAAGTTTACCTGGCTGCACCACAGGTAGATTTTTCTTCCCATGGTCCACCTGTTTTATGGAACAAGTAAATTATTTGCTTTATTTTTATTCCGCTTATTATCTTAATGACAACGTCATTATGTTTAATCATGTAATATTATTTTACCTTGTGATAGAATATCGCAGTTGGAATTTGTAATTAAAATATTATGGACAAATAATGAGTACCGATCATTTAACAATATAATTACAAGCAAAGGAGGTACCGCTGTGAAAGCCAGTAATTTTAGGTAAGCGTAAATTACATTTTTAACCAGATTATCACTTACCATTAAGTGAGATAGTGGTCAAAGTCTAGCCTATCAGCTATAAAAAGACCGTCCTCTTATATAAAGCTTTTAAATATTAGAATGTAAAACATTTTCATATTGAATCAAGCTTGTTGCGATGTTCTGCTTACAAAAAAAGACTTCAAATATAAAAATAATGAAGCTAAGTTCAGGCTAACCTGAACAACATTGCCGGAAAATACCATTATAAAATACCCGTGAAAAGTCTGTGTGCAAATAAATAGTTCTTAATTTGACTAACAGCGCCATCTGCTCATTTCATAGGTATCGAAGCTCCAACACATAACCGCCAGCTGAGAGCCTGTGGCTGAGATAATTTACGGTCAACCCGCTAGGTGCCGTTACTTATTATTATAAAAATCGCTCAGAAGAGATAGTACATAGTAGTATCCCTGTATATATTAAATAGTGGGAATGTATGGGGTTTTGAAACTACTTAAATAGAAAATCATTAACAAATCACAACATTTATATTTAATAATAATTTCATAAGAAAACTATATCTTACAAATAAATTGTTAGTATCTCTTCACATCTGTCTCTGTGCATGTGAGTAACGAAAGGCAAAAAAAAATTACGTTACATGTAATGTTTTTGCCTTTCGTTATTTAATCACTGATCAAGTTTTACAAAATTACATCCTTACTCCTTAATTAGTTAGTAAGTATGGATGTATGGATGTCTGTATTAATACTTACACGCAAAAACTACTGAATGGATTTCAATGAAACGAATATAGCTTACACATCAGAATAGCAAATAGTCTATAATAATAAAGATATTGTGTGAATTATCCAAAATATATGCGACCTATTCTGGCGTGCGCTGCAAAAACCTATAGTAGGTATTACCCGTACAGAATGTAAAACAGAAATGGTTATCTTAAATTGCTTGCCTATTGCTCCAAAAAAGCCCGCGACAGCGTATATCTATCTAGGCCATTATCGCCAAAATAGTGAATCATCAATACTATAAAAAAATATAAGTAATTCATTTCTAATCATTGACTTGCAAGTATGCCGGCCGGCATTCTCTCCCCCACACGCAGCTGGACACTCGTAGAAATTACACGCGCTTTACGTTCGAAAATTGTTTATTATCAATTATGTATTATGAATACACAATTTTCGAACGTAAAGTGCGTGTTATCTGTACGAGTGCCCAGCTGCGTGTGAGGGAGAGTATGCCGGTCAGCATACCTGCACTGGTCGAATATCCTCGTTTGAGATGTCATGTCTAGTCTAGTATATATAGGTCAATGTTTCTAATGGATATTTATTGTTACTAACAAATTGATTCTTATCAAACTGATTTAATAAAGGCGAACATTTGTGAGTGTGTATGTATGTTTGTTACTTCTTCACGCTCAAACGGCTGGACCAATTTTGATGAAATTTGGTATTAGGTAGATGAGGCGCTGGGTTAACATATAGGTAACTTTTTATTATTATCATCCAACGCGCTGTAACGGCGGGTCGCAGCTAGTACTTCATATATGTACAAACTGGCTAAAGTTAGCAATTTTAGTTGTTTCAAATTTATATAAAGGCGTACCTATATGGTCAGAGGTCAGGTACTTTGTAGATTTATTTATCTAATTAATTTATAAATTCAAGATATTTAAAACAAGGGCATTTGAGTTATTGCTCTTTAACATATTTTTTTCCAGATGTTACGATAAATATTACGGAGGAGAAAAGTTTAAAAAATGCATAATACACATAATTATATCCTCATTTTAGGAACACTGCAAGCCTGAAATTTGTGTATCGTCACATCAAAAGTCATGTCCTGTATCGCCATTTTCGTATATCGCCTACTTTTTTTACAGGAGAGTTCCATAAACCCTCTCAATTAATGACTGTAAAAGGCGAACTTAAAATATTTTTTTCCTATCTTATATTTGTGATTTTGTAATGTAATCCGCATAGCAGGCGTTGTTGCAAACCTAACAATATTAAAATTATATGGTTGCGTCATCATTTACAAGTATAAAACCAATTGCAAAATTGGTCTTGTTTGTTACTACAACACAACAACGCAAGTGGTACTATAGATGTCGCTCCATCCCAATACGATGGTTAAAGAACGATAGGAAAGATTTCAGT
The DNA here is from genome assembly GCA_963890685.1 of Plagodis pulveraria. NCBI lineage: Eukaryota > Metazoa > Arthropoda > Insecta > Lepidoptera > Geometridae > Plagodis > Plagodis pulveraria. Next base: position 14,435,876 of record OY982971.1, on the reverse strand, counting down.
TATGACGTCATGTCATGTTAGCTCAGTTGGTTAGAGCATACCCCGGCTCAAGGGGTGGATGGACGCGGGTTCGAATCCCGCATAAATTTTTCCTATCGTACATTTGTGATTTAGTAATGTAATCCGCATAGCAGGCGTTGCAGGCTTAGATTTGAGCATTGACTGTTTTTCACATGGCCAACTGTATGTCGCTCTTTCAAGAGTAAACTCTAGAGAAAACATGTTTGTATTGTCTAATGACAAGAAAGCTGTGAACGTTGTATATAAAGACATTCTGTAATATATTAATTGTTGTAAAAATAAAATAAATAGGTAAAAATGTAAAAAGTAAATAAGTAAAAATATAGTGTATGAATTTAGATATTCCAAAGTCCTACAAAACCAAGTATGGTTTGTCGCGTCCTGACGCTGCCTTGTATAATATTCTTATATGAAGATTATGAAGGGCCTCTTTCACGACCTTCAACTAAAGTCAATTATTAACTTCCTGGTTAAAGTTACTCGGCTAATAAAAGTTACAATTATGGTTTTTCAGTTTCACAATAGAAAACAGACTTTCAGTCGGGGGTTTCAGATCTTCGAAGTAAATTCATGTTTCCGTTCAAAATCTGTCAACAACGGCACTCATTCATGCGACGAAAATAATTTTAATCAAGAAGTTTTTACCCAATAATGCGCTTGCAATGCCAACCTTTTTTTGAATCCTATATAAATGATATAACAGATGAACCAAGAAGTAAATAAGTGGTCATTTTAACTGTAAGTTAGTACTACTCAGCCATTGTGAAATTCATATGCACGGTTACTTGTGACTTGTGACTTAAACCGACAATTAGTCTGCTCGTGACTTTGCTTGAAAGTCGTGAAAGAGGCCCTAAGTATCTATAAGCACCTGTCTATTGTAATACAAAGAAAAATCACATAAAAATACCCTGGTATTACAAATACTGACAAGTAGAATCGGACAATCTATTGAGTTGCATTATTTAATTTTATCACAGTGTCCATTTTACACTATTTATTATCTACACTTTTATTTTATCACCAAAAATAAAAATGTTGATAGGTACATTTTTCATACCTCAAACGAAGGTAAGTAAGTAGTAAATCCAACTTGCTAATATTAACCCCCAAGAAGTGGAATATGGGTATATAGCAAGACGATTACCCAGTGAAAGTAGAAACTTGAATCTAGTCCACTCTTGCCCAGTAATTGGCGGTCTAGCTAGACCTATGTAGTGTGCCTATTCTGCTATTGTTGTATTGTGTTCGTAAAGTTCGTAGAGAAGTCAACGCTCGCAAGCCGCGGTCAGGCACCAACCGTATAGAATTACGGCTGTATCGGATGACAAACAGTCATACAGACCGATACAGGCGAGCTCAAAAGTAACTTCTTGTGAAAATGTCTATATTTGACCACCATTTCTCTTGAGATGATAAGTAACATAAAGGGTTATTGAAAAAATGCTAACAACCTCTTGGTAATTGTATAAAAGGGAATGAAAATTATTGATTTCCACCATTATTTTAATGTAAAAAAATTTTTATGAGGCACGGGGACGCTTTTGTTCATATAGTTTTAGATTTCAGTTGGGCCATGTGGAATTGAAGTCGGAGATCTAGAATGAGAGCTGGCCCTCAAGGAAAGATGCCGCGCCCACTGCGTTAGGTGCTTGGTGACAGTAATTTCTACGTGGTATCGTAGGTTGAACTGGGAGTGTGGCGGAAGCGGCACCTCACTAGACAGGTATGAAAGAGATATACATGGAGAAGCAAGAGCTCCATGCGATGAACTTAAAGAATGTTTTTTTATTTCGTTCAAGATTAGATGATCTTCAAGAAGCAAATCATCCTGAAAATCCAAACCATCCTTTCTCGATCATGCGCTCGAAGAGTCAAGACCTTCTGAGGATGCTTCCTGTAGAAGCGACACGCGTCGTAAACTCTTCCGGTTTGGCTGCGTGGCGTTTGTGACGTCACGTCGGCTTCACAGGAAATTTTGGCAGCATTGTCACTAGATATATTTTTTATATTTATTAAGTTTATTCTCTAAAATATAAATTTAATGTATTTTAAAAATATTTGTTATCATCCAGGATGGACATATGTCCATATGATTCAACTAATAATGAGATCGAGTTTATCTTGACGACCAGAATGCAAATATTAGATAACGTTTCCACGCCAGTCTTGCTCAAATCCAAAACCATATAATCCAGCCAAATAATAAACAGACGGGAAAAACTACAAAGATAGAAACTGTCCACATGGTGAGGTTTCTAGAAAATTGAAGCGCTCGTAGCAAAGTTGGCTTAGCCGTTGTGAACCGATCTGCAAAGTTAAGCAACGTCCGCCGCGGCCATGACTTGGATGGGTGACCGCTAGCGACATTACTACCGAGCGTGCACGTGCTTCGGAGAGCACGTTAAGCCGTCAGTCCCGGTTGTTGACTTAGGATGGCAGTCGTTATAGCATGGTGGTAGGGCATTTTGCGAATGCCGCCTGGATAGCTACCGCCCTCAAGTAGAAAATCTGTCACCAAGCACCTAACGGTGTATTCCGGCAGCTGTCCTTGAGAGCCAGTAATTCTAGGTTAGCCTGAACAACGTCTTCGATCACATCATCACTTACCATCAGGTGAGATAGTGGTTAAAGGCTAATCTATCAAGCTTAAAATATAAAAAACTCAGAGGAATCAAGTTAATGAAATACTGAATTGACATGATACTGCATCTTTAATTATAATGTTTTTCTTGTTTATGGGAGTGTGACGGAACAGGCATGAGGTCCACCTGATTTTAATATTGTTATGTTTGCAATAACGCCTGCTATGCGGATTACATTACAAAATCACAAATATACGATAGGAAAAATTTAAGTCATGTGCGGGATTCGAACCCGCGTCCATCCACCCCTTGAGCCGGGGTATGTTCTAACCAATTGAGCAAACATGACATGACGTCATAACTCAAATCTTTCCTATCGTTCTTTAACCATCGTATTGGGATGGAGCGACATCTATAGTAGGTACCACTTGCGTTGTACTACAAACAAGACCAATTTTGCAATTGGTTTTATACTTGTAAATAATATAAAACGCCTGCTATGAGGATTACACTACAAAATAACAAATCCCGCACATGGCTAAAATTTTTCCTATCGTATATAGGTCCACCTGATGGTAAGCGGACGAACATCTGCAGATATTGTCTATCTATAACAGAAGCATTTCGTCACAAGTAACGAAATGTACAGAGACGGCATTTGTAAGTCTCGTGTGTCTGTAAATTTGTACTTTAAAAAAAAACTGCTTCCGTACCTACAATACATAGCTGTACAGTTCTTGGCTTAAGAATATGCGGATTGTTCCATATCATCCCATTACAATTTACATGGCGTGAAAATGCGCCTAAGTACCTTACATGCCGCCGCTGACGTCGAGTGGTGTTGCTGCACATTATGCGACAAACAGGCCTCCCAATGCCCTGATCCTAATGCCCTGGTTGCTCGATATGTAGCGGGAATACAACGAGCGCTGTGCCATAAAGTCAAAGCGTTAATAATATTACACAAATGGCGAAACCGAACTTACAATCATACAATACCCTTGTGTTGTGCTTTGTGCTGTTAGCGAAAACAAATTTTCTAATATGTTCTTATTTTGTCCCTTTATGTTGTTGATGAGTCGAAGAGGGTAAGTAGATGATTATTATAAGCCTATAAGGTAGCCTATTTTAAATATGATGTTGCCTTAGGGTGTCAGTCACAAAATAATTCGTCTAAACAAAAAGGCAATATGATGAAGCTGCAGATCTCCAACGGCAGAATAATTTCATCAAAACTGGAGATTCGGAGCTTCAGAGCCGTAGGTAGAGGTATAAAACTGCCTTTGTCGCTACTTCAGTTTCAAGGCGCAATATTTTAAAAGGCATCTATTGATTTGTCCATCTTGCTGTGTCCAGTCTACACTTTTACCGCTTTATCTCTGATATTGTGACCGTTACAAGCGCATAAGGTATTGCCAATACAAATCATTATTCGTAGTGGAAACCTTCTTTCTTGTCCTTCGTAGTGGAAAATTGGACACATTTTAGCGAAAATTAGATGTGAAAATGCACTGTAATGTAATCCGCAGAGCATGCGTTATTGCAAACATTAAAATATTAAAAGGGAAAATTCATTATCGTGAAGGAGTTTAATTTTTTTTAAACTGCTTCTTGTAAATAACTTTCACTACTGTCACTATTGTCAATCATTGATTTCATGGGGGAGGGGCGGTGCCGGGAAGGGAAGACCCCTTGTGAAGGGGAAGTTACGACCCCTACCCTCCCCCCTTTCTAAGATATATTTTTTTTAAATTCCTATTCTCACTTATCATAAAAATGTTACATTTTCATGATTAAATTTGACTCTTTTATGGGCTCTCTCCAGAACTCTCGCTATATCGCCCCAGAGTGTCGCTTCATCCGCATTTTTTATATACACTCTAGGGGTAGGGACCACAAGACCAGGTGGAATTGGTGTGCTCTGTGTCCGATCTGTGACTCAATTTGAACCTAACCCAATCCACTACAATAATAACATAGGTTTTAGCAATTAGAAGTACATTATCTACCTACTAAACCTGAGCCGGTGGGGGTCGCAACTTCCCTTTCACAGGGGGGACAGCGCCCTTTAAGTCTAAGCACGTGTTCATATACCCATTTCTGCAGAGGCTAAATATCAGACGGTAGTTAGTACCCAACAAGAAGCCTACCACGTGGTAAAGTTATAAGCAGCTTGAAGCAGTGATAGCTGAGTGGTTATAGCTATGGACTGCGGTGCCGCAGGTCCATGGTGCGATCCCCACCGCCGGCTTGATCTTCATCGTATGGTGGGAAGGCATTTTCGAATGCTTACATGGCTAGCTATACCATCCTCAAGTATAAAATGTCGGCAAGCACCTAACAGTGTGTTCCGGCAGTTATTGAGAGCCAGTTAAATAACAGGCACATGAGACTAAACAACTATGTCACTAAGTGACGGGCGCAGTGCAATTTGTGACTTGTGATGAAATGCATCTGTTATGGGCAGAGGTTAGTCCGCTTAACATCAGATGGTTAATCGACCAATGGCTACAAGTGGTCGTTCGTTGTGGAGTTCTATGGAGAAGGCCTTTGTTCAACAGTGGACGTCTTCAGACTGATGATGATCATGGTTTAAATATAGCGTAGTATGAATAGTTGTTAATTACTTTGAACTTATTCAACTAATCCTTGAACTCTAATTTGTAACCAATCTTAGAGTAGGTACTTAGTACCCAACAAGATAGCCCCTTGCTGAAGAAGCCTACCACGTGGTGAAGCTAAAATCATCAGGCCAACTGACTGCTCAATTCGTCAATATCATAATTTCATCTAATTATAGCGGTCTATTGCCCTCAGTACAGTTACATTAATGAGGGTAACCATAAATTGACATTTACTACGTCAGATCTCTGTCAGAACATATTGCACAATAATTTGCAATCAACTGGTCAAGAGTGGATCGATCATACTTCAAGAGTGTTCTGTCTACGTATGAATTAAAAAACCGAGTCGGGCCTTGCTCTTTTAGGGTACATTGCAAGAGCCCGTGAAAGAAAATGTCAACAGATGAGAAAGTACAAAAAAAAAATTATTTTAACTAAATTGGAGGCCCCTAGAAAAATAACTGGATTATATATATAGTTTATTTTTAATTTTTATACAGCATGTAGACTGCATGTGCGCCTGCAATGACTTCTGGGTATATATCTAATATATATTTTATTGTAGTAGCTGTAGTGTTGTATATAGTTCGTAGTATTTTGTTAATGAAGGCATACCGCCGGTAAAAAAAATTACTTAATTTCTAATCCAAGATTCATCCATGAGTGAACGTATTAAAAAAGGCAATTGATGGTTTCAAGTCACTCGATCAATTCAAAAGGGTGGATGTACAAACAGACTGCTCCATTTGGGATTTGGGTACGAGACAGTAATGATGATTCCTTTAAGTTATTGTACTTAGGTCCAGATTGATACGTGACAGCGAAATTTTGTTATATTTATCTCCCTCGGGATCTGCCCAGTAATGATAAAGTAGTAAATGGAGGTATTCCTCACAAGGAGGTGCATTGACGTTAGTTATTATTTGTAAGATATTTTTTGATGTCCGGCCGCTTTGTACGAGAGTCAAAGAAAGAATGTGAGTTTGGGACTTGGGGGTAATTACTTGTGCACTATAACTGTCTATACGGAAAACGGTCACGAGGTTGGTCCCCAAACAGATGGATGGATCAGATTAAGGACTCATCGTCAAGTTCCATTCCATCGTACGAGATGCGATGAACAGAAGCCAATGGAGACAGATCATCCGATCTAAGTACAGACCATCTATGATGACCACAATCCTCAGTCATGAGGGGACGATTACGGAGATTGCTGTCTATAGAGTCCAAGTGATGGCTCAATGGCATTGGCTGTGGACTGCCACGTAGCAGGTGCATGGTTTGAATCCCGCCACGGGCTTGAGCTTCACCGCATGGCGGAAGGGCATTTTGCGAATGCCCGCCTTGCTAGCGATCAAGTAGAAAATCTGTCGCAAAGCACCTAACGGTGTGTTCCGTCAGCTGTCCTTGAGAGCCAGTAATTCTAGATTAAGCCTATTAACACCTTCGATCACTATCTGCCACAAGTAAAATTTTAATTGAGAGGTAATGATTAGCGGTGCCTTTTTAGATTCGTTTGCTATCATACTTACTAGGTAACTTCCAAAGAGACAGCAAATGAAGGAATCGAAGGAGTAGTCAGTCTCGTTGCGGATCTCTAGAAATTGATATCAATCAACTAAATGCAATGAATTGAATTTTAATGTCGATTACAATTAGTCATTTATTGATTTATAAAGTGAAAGACCAACTTAGTGTTGTACTTACCTATGTACTTATATCAGAATAAAATACTGCTTATAATATATTGGTAATTAATTCACAATAATGAACATTATTAATTACAGCCACTTCTATAACAGACAAAAATACTGAATAATATATTTACCAACAGAAAAATGAATCAGTTGCATAATAATTATTAAAAATCTTTAGTAGACATTACAGGATGAGTAAAAAAGTAACCCAACTAACAATGCATACCAACCAGCATCACTTTACTGAAATTCATATCTATACTAGTTAGTATAATAAAGAGGAAAGATTTGATTGTTTGTATGTTTGCATTGAATAGGCTCTGAAACTACTGGACCGATTAGGATGAAATTTGGTATAGAAATAGTTTGGGACACGGGAAATGACATAGAATATTTTTTATCCAACTGCGCAAAAAGAGGTTAATGGCTTTGCGCGATTACCGATATATTATTAGTATATTATGTTCCATATAGGATAAAGTCCGCCATCCATCCATTTTACAAAACTTCCATACTTGTATAGGTAGTTATAGCATCAGAAATAAGGTGTTATTAAATATGAGCTTAAGCTGAAGGCTTCTCAACAGATTTTTTGTTTTTTAACCCCTATATCGCGGTTTTGAAACATTTCCAAAAACTGCATGGACTAAAAAAACAAATATTTATCGAACCTGCTCATGAAATGTCACTAGAATCGTTTGAGAAATGCGGAGGAAAAAGAGGAGAACAACCGGAAATCCGGAAAGACCTACGAAAGCAAATTTGCCCAAGCTGAAACTGCGACGCCTTGTTCGCACTCCGCACTCGCTCGGTCAATTACGTTGTATTAGGTTTGCTAAACTTGCTATTTTCAGCTGCCAGGTAGCAATATTAAGAATATTGTGTTTGCATAGGGCTTTCCATACAAGCGTGGTTTCGTTACATCTTATTAGTACCAAACAAAATGTTCAAATTCGGTGAAATTTTGCAAGCATGTCCAATATTTTACATGCAGTTTTTTTTATAGCTGATAGGCTAGCCTCTATCACTATCTCATCTGATTGTAAGCAATGGTGTGGTCAAAGATGATGTTCAGGCTAACCTATAGAATTACTGCATTTCAAGGACAGTTATCGGAACACAGTGTTAAGTGTTTGTTAACAGATTTTCTACTTTACGGTGGTAGCTAGCCAGGCGGGCATTTGCAAAATGCTCTACCACTATGCAAAGTTTGTCAGTTTACCGTATTTTTATTTATTTAATCCATAAATATTAAAATAAAAATTCTATACTAAACGATTATGGACGCTTTAAAGTTTTCTTTAGTCGGGTACTGACCGTGTAATCGTAACTAACTTCAATAGATATAGTGAACTATATTATACTAGGTAGCTAAATATCAATGATTATGAATTATATTTATGATTAATGTCAGCAAAGTTAAGGTAACTATGTATGGAAATGCTGAGTATAGATATCGGACGGCTCCCTATACATACTGTAAATACATAACAAAGATTTTCCCCAATTACGTACTACCTAATAATATTATATTATGATACAAGTGAGCTAAGTTGTTCATTATACACGAGGCTGTGTGTTGCAGCCCGAGCCGTAGTAAATCAGCCGAGTGTATAATGAGCAAGTTGCTCACGAGTTTCATACGCACTTTTTCAACACCCTTGCGAGGAAAAATGATATATGTTGCACATATGTGATACAAACAACATACGAAAATTATGCGCGCAAGTTTTTTTTTGCTCGCGGCAAATGTATGATGGTTGATTACATATAAACCTCTTAGATGTTACAAATCTGTATATTACCCGGTTAAATTGAAAATGCTCTGTTTACTCGACCGACGAGTGATTATAATTTGCAGTTAGGTACTAACTTAACTTTGTAGGGATATTACAAAATCACAAATATACTTGTAGGGATAGTTCCATTACGCACTATTGCATAATATTATTATGCACTATGGTGTTGAAAAATACATTATTTTACAGAACACTTTTTCATATGGTAAGCGCTACGCAAACCTTAGATAATGTTGCTGCATAAAAGTAATTTGACGGTTAATTTTGAATAATCTGCTAAAAGCATTTCTAAGCTTTTGAAATTGCTGTTCGACAAATGGTGATAAAGTTCGTCAAGAATCGGTGAACCTAAAAGACGTAGCGAACTTTTTTCCAGTTCTTTTCCGTGGTTCCATTGGACGTCCCATTGATGGGACAATGGAAAAAAATCATTTAATCGTAGACCCATTGGCCAATGGAACCACGGAAAATAACTTTTACGCCAATATCGTTTTTCCATGAAACCATTAAATTGTAGAGTTGTGCTGATCTACTAATTTTATATTAGGCGCAAGTAAGTTGAATTTTTCAATAATCGAAACTTTATCCGGACAAGTATCCCAAACAAAAAGTTCACATATGGAAAAAAAATATTCAAGGCCAATAATATGAAAATCGTCTATAAGCACTTGCAAGTCATTCAATACCGTGTTCGCATCGACTCCTAAGGTTCCGGCATCCAAATACCAAACGTTAAGTTTTGATTGGAGACGTTGAATTATGAGTGGATAGCAAGGTTAAAGATGGCTGGCCCCAGAGAATCACCCTGTTGACATCCTACGGAATATAACGTTATTTTGGTATGTTAATTTGACGGTTTGCCATAACATTGCCAAAAAAGGGTATAATTCCGGAATCTTTATTTTAATCTTTATTAACGGGTATCCTTCACTTCAGTCAAAAGCTTGCCTCAAGCTAATCTAAAAATTCAATCTAAGAGTTGAATGCATTTTTAACATCCCCCTTCAAAAGCACATCTCAGCAATTTTGATTAAGAAATGTATGTAGTGAATGTACAGCAGCCTCACAACCACCCTGCGAACTAAGACTGGTTGAAAAAGATTACAAACAAAACAAAGCAACCTTTTTCCTGCAACCGCATTTGGCTGTGAGGCCACCAATTTTTTATTATGGGCACATAAATTCGCACCATACAGAATTTCGGTAATTTCATTGTTGACCTGACCCGACAAAATCCGTAAAATATATTTTAAATGCTGAGGTCATCTAGGCCACCGGCTGAGCCACTTAGAAAAGATGCCACGGCTGCAGAAACATCCTGTGGGGTCACCTCAACATTGTCATTATTTTGTTCAGGAGATTCTGGAAGGTGGAGACTTGCAGTTGCAGGTGGATGCTTTTCTATTAGACAATTCAACGTATCAGATGTAAAAGGATTGTATCACTCGGAAACAAGATGCGTATTGCGTTTTTAATGTCTTTTTTTATGTGTTTCAATTTATAATTTTAGTTAAATACCCGTGTGATGCCGGGGCAGGCCGCTAGTTATTCATATTTTAACAGCAATGACGCTAAGCAAAAACATACAATGGAGGCTGCGGGAGCAAGTCGGGCTGGAAGGAACCTCTTTCCTAACCAAAAATTCACGTGAATAAGACATCATATAAAACCTTATAGTAGGTACGTAGTCAACCACAGGAAAAAGGATTATGGAAACATACAGTTATTTGTCCGTTTTCGCCCATTTAATTCTTGATTTGGAACTTCTCTGGTGCATTGGTGCACTAATTTGGTAAGTGGTTATATGATGTTATTATTAATTACTCGGCAGTAAGATAGATCAGCAAAAAAGTTATTTTGATAGCATGATATGTTTTTCTCGGCTGTAAAACGACCAATATTTGGTAGTAAATAATACGGGATAACTCACGTAAATAAGTCAGATAGCTCCGACTATAGTTTCAACCACATCCGGTGGTCTTTTTCATTTTGACATTACTTGAGGTTCACTAAATGCGAAACTACATTGAGAAAAGTTTAAAGCCCTATGATAATTGTTGTACGGACAGCAAAATAAGTTAACATTTGTAAAATTTAAAACCTGCGAAAATACTTGGGTGTGCAGAGAAATTTTCACAATTTGTGATATAAAGTATTGAATGCCCCGAAAATATTGCAATTGCGAAAGGATATGATACGCTAATAAATCGCTGAGACGAGTGCTTAGCACAGGGTGAGCGCCAGAATATACGCTGGTGTAGAGACAGAAAATAAAACCTAGGATCCTGACATCCAAGCTTTATAATATTATAATAAATTTTAAAAGAGTCACAAACCCTACCGCTAATTATTCATTTACGTTAAGCGTTTTATTGAGCCATTGAAATTAAAACTGCAAGTTATATATATTTAGGAAATATTTTTTTAAAGCCTTTTTTTCATTTTATTACTGATATGTAAGCCTTTGACCACAATCTCACCGGATGGTAAGTGATGTTGTTGGTCGAAGGTGTTAACAGGCTTAACTTAGAATTACTGGCTCCCAAGGACAGCTGCCGGAACACACCGTTAGGTGCTTGGCGACAGATTTTCTTCTTAAGGGTCGCTAGCCAGGCGGGCATTCCCAAAATAGCCTTCCACCATGCGGCGAAGCTCAAGCCCACGGCGGGATTCGAACCATGGACCTGCTGCGCGGCATTCCATAGCCAATGCCACTGAGCCATCACGGTTTCAAAATTAATTTAATTAATAAATTAATTAGTTTAATTTAATTAATTTTGACCATAAATTTCAACCATTTGTCTGCAACAAAACAAAACACAAAAATATTAACTTACTTTATTCGTAATACTGGCTGTTTATGTGCCATTATATTGACTTTAAAAAAAAGCGCTGATGCGCGCGCATTGGTATTTTGTGAACAAGTAAAAATTATGCCTCGCGCTTTTTTTTTACGCTGTATTGATTTTATTTAGAAATGTCGTCAAGCAATGATGAATTTATTATTTATTCGTTTGAGAAAGTCCGAGTTTTATTTATTTCCTCGCAAATATGTTATAAAAAGTCGTATGACATACGTGCGCTTTGATAATTACAGCCTCTGCTTTCTTGTAGCAATATCGCCTCGGCTGTAATTTTTAACTTACCGCACTTATATCATAATGTACTGTTGACATTCTCTTAACATTGTAGTATGGATCTCAGAGTCTGAAATAAAGAGCTATTATTATTATTTAATTTGAATTTATTTTTACTAAGGTTTATGCATTGTGTACTTAGTTACCTCGTTCAGAATTCATATTCAATTTGATACCCTAATCGGATGGATTTGAAAGATTATTTTTATTTTTTTCTCTCAATATTGCATATAAAAACCGTCCGTTTGTTTTTTTTTTATTACGTAGTGTCACTTGGCTTATCAAGAAAGATCTTATGATATCTCATACATTAAAATCGGTTAAGCCGTTTAGCAGTTATAATGAAATAAAGAACTCTTAAAACGTAACACTCCTTTCTTTGGGCAGTCGTATAATAAATAGTTGCAAATCAATTAGACGTTCCAGCACTTCTCTGTACGACAGTACCGGTCAAGTATGATCATTAGTGCGCCCTATTATTCTTTACTTTCCCCGTGTGGTGCCGGGTTAGAATTGCACCTCCCCATATCATCCCGTGGGTGTCGTAAGAGGCGACTAATGGAAAATATTGGAAGGTGGGCAGCAGTGCCTTCTAAAGAAATCCATCTTACACGGCGATCCCCAAGCCGCCTGCCAAGCATGGGGATTATGGCAAATACCCCCTTAATAGGGGAGGTTGTGTTCAGCAGTGGACGATCCGGCTGATACAGTACAGTACAGTATTATTCTTTAACACTCCTTTTTGGGCAGTAATAAATAGTTACAAATCAATTAGACGTTCCAGCACTTCTCCGTACGACAGTACCGGTCAAGTATAATCATTAGTGCGCCCTATTATTCGAACTAAGTCTGTTATCCGCAAGAGAGCGCGCGGTCAGTTCGCCGGCAAACCAGCGCGGCAGACAACCTCGATCGCAGTACATAAATACCTACTCAAAAAAAATGCCGATGCAAATTTTGTATTATTAATACCAGTTTTGTATTTTGAATAGACTTAGTGCACCGGTATAAGGTGTATATTTGTGAATAGGCATAGTGTCGCCGTGTCAGTTTTTTTTTGGATTGTGGAACTCAGTGTGAATTGTGTATAAGTAATAGTTTCAGTTACAGGTACGTACTTAGGGGATCGGAATAGTATTCATTTGTATTCAATCGCCGTGCTAGAATGTCACCCCCCGTCTCGCCGTATATAGGTGTCGTAAAAAGCGACTAAGGGTAGCACACCAGAAGCGGACAGCGGCACTTTCTGATGAACTGAAATCTCACTATGCGATCCCCAAGCCACCTGCCAAGCGTGGGAATTATGGCGAACCCCACATATTGGGAAAGGCTGTGTTCCAAAAGAGCAAAAACATTTTTAAGCGAGAAATACTAAGCGTAATAAATATGCCATATAACTAAGGTATAAAAACACATTTATATAATAAAAAAAATGCTTAAACCACACATCATGCACACTTACTCTTCACAGATACTACCTCCCACACACCTACACTCTCCCACACACACATACTTTTTTATATATTTATACTTAAGCTAGTGTCTATTTTTTTTCCTTTATTGAATTTTTTACCATATTATACTGTTAATAAGGGACTGTCTTATTATATGAAGAAATCTATAAAAAGTAAGTCTCTTTTGGCTGTAGGTCACAGATACAAATTTAGATTTTTTTAAATTAAGAGCTGTAGACTTAGTAAAATAAATAAAATAAAATAAAATTCAGCAGTGCTCTATCCGGCTGATACAGTAATAGAATTTACAATTATATATTTAGATATGACATAAAACTTAGGTTACTTTCTCAAGAAGGTAGTTCTCTACTAATTACACAAATAATTACAATGCAACGGAATGCATTGAGTTATGAAAACTACATTGGGATGCGGTCATTAGTTACAACACAGTTATTCATATATAGATAGTTTACATATTTAACCATCTCCCGAAAACTGGACAACTCGATGTGTAAAGCTATATTTTTTTATATACTAGTATACTAGCTTGATGTCCACTTTTTTATTCTACAAATTATAAATCTTAGAAGATGCGCCCAGCGGTTTCACGTGCGTAGACATGAAAAGTGATGATGATGATGAATGCCAACGCCAGGGCCACCTCAGCGGAGGACTTCTCACTGGGGAGGCTTTAGTTGGTTCAAGTCCTAAAAATCCCTTACCGCCGCCCCTGTGGTAGAAGGTCAGTGACAAGACTGTTCCCCCCAAAAAAAGGATGAGTAGGGTTAAGTATGGGGGTAATGATAAGGCTGTTCCCTTTTATAAAAAGGGTGAATAATGAGTAGGGTTAAGGATGTGGGTAAGGGAAAATGTTGGAGATGAGAGTGGGATTTTTGTTGGAGTTAAGGACAGAGGTCAAGGTTCCTACCGAGGTAAGTATGGAGTTATAGATGGAGGTGGAGCTAAAGATATACAGAAGTGCAGTACTAAGGGTGGGGTAAGAGTAGGTGTAAGTCTGTAGTTAATGGTAGGACTAATGGTGAAGGAAAGGGTAATTTTAGAAGTTCGGGAACAGGGTTTATAATAAAGGAAATGATTGTGGTAACTGATAAGATAATGGGTTTCTAAAATTCGAGGAGTAAAAATTAATTATACTTATTTACAAATATAAAGTATAAATCCGACTGCAAATAATTTATTTTCGTTAAGCGTATTATCGTTAAGATATTATCGTAAGATATTTATGGAATCATTTTTAAAAGCCCTTCATTTTGATACTCCAATCGATGGATTTGGAATTTAAAATAAATGTTTTCTCACAATATGGCGTCTAAAATCCACCCGTTTGTTTTTCATTTTTGTTTATTTAGTGTCACTTGCGCTATCAATACGAATCTAACGATATATCATACATTAAAATCGATTAACCCATTGACATCGGCGATAATGATAACAATAGAATTTCATTCATAACTAGGACATAGTAATGCTGACGATACCAACTTAGAAGTTATGATAGAATAAAGAAAGTCGCAAACATACATACATACATATATGAACCCTGAAATCATAACACTCCTTTTTTGGGCAGTCGTGTAAAAGGACGCGGGCAAAGTCGTGGGAAAAAGCTAGTGTTACACTTTAATAAACACAAATTAACTTTATACCACACCCACTCAGAAAAGGTCTTATTACTCGTTGTAAAAAAAACATGTTATAAAGTTCGTCATTTTTCACTTATAAATGTACGGCGGGGCAAGTTATATGGATTTTCATTCCTTCACTCCGTAGCAGTGAAGGAATGTTGTATGAAAATCCATACCTGCCCTGGTAGCGTTCTTTTGTTTTTAGCTGCTTACATATAAAAAATCAATCTCAAAAAGGCTTTATATCAAATACTTAAAAAAAGAGGTGTGGATTTTATTTGTACTCGATTTTCAATGAAAGGAGGTTGGCAACCTTCTTTTTCACTACAAAAAAAAAAGCGCGGCAATATGTTTTGTTTGGTTAAATTTTGTTTTTAGTAAATTGATATTTTAACAGTACGCTTTTAATTATTCTAAATATTTTTCCAAAATGTCATCTGATAGTGAAAGTGAAGATTTTATAATGATGACGCCACCAGAAATAAGAAATGAAGCTCATGAAGTCATAAAGAACTTAACGCCTGAGAAGTCTCGAGGTAAGTACGAGAAAACGTATAATTATTTTATTTTCCTCGTAGGTGTAGCATAAAGCACTATGTATCACTCGGGAGAAAGTTCTATTTCTGTTCTCGAGTTGTCTTTAAGCCCTCCGCTACGCGTCGGGCTTAAACAAACTCTCGAACAGAATTAGATCGTTTTCTCCCCTCGATGTACAATGTACCTAGTTACTATTTTAAAATGTAGGCTTTCTAATTAACGGTAATAAATTTGCGTCGTTTGTAGGCGTAGCGTAGACCTGTTTATTATGCAAGGTCAGATTTTTTTGTGTTTCATCCACTGCAGAAACCTTTGCACGGCTTCTTTGAAATAATGAGTATAAACTCGGGGTTTCTGACGTTTTAGCGAGAAAGAGAAAGAACTGACAATGATACCACATTTTACTTACCATACAAGTAATATATAAAGCATTTAGATCCTTATAAGTCATTGCAGACTCATAGGCAGTCCAAATGCTCTAGCCCACGACCAGTTGGCAGCGTGCCAATATATATAGTTCGTAGTATTTTGTTAATAAAGGCATACCGCCGGTAAAAAAAAAAAAAATTGTATACCGCTTTATAAATCGTATATTAGTAAAGAGTAGTTCATATACTAGTTTATAAACGTATAAAATCATTTATTTACTATTGTATCCCAGGAAAAAAGTTACCAATAAGATTGTTTAGTATTACCTAGTGTTTAGTTTATGATAATAACGGCGAAACAAGATAAAACCAATAAAAGAAAAAAACAGGCTTAGATTCAAATCAATAAAATTTGAATAAAAATGAGGCAATTTCCTGAATATTTTTTGCAATCTAGTTAGCATTGAAAATTCAAATCCAACTGGCGATACCCAGTTCAATAATGAATACCTATTATTCTTATATTCAACACTTATACATGTTTATTCCGCAAACAATAAAATATTTAAATCAAGCGTGTGAATTTTCCTGCGACAAAATGATGCACTGATTATGTTATTATTAACAAAGAGAGGATATATAAATTGAAAGATGACTAAAATTATTTTAAGGAACAGCACCAGCTCTCATAGTATAATTTTAGTTGGGTATATATGTATTCCAATTTGCGGGTTAAAGTAGTTCGTACAAGCCCAGCTTCATGGGTAAAAATCATATCAAATCTAAAAAAAAATATGTTATTGTTGACCGAACAAGCACGAGAAAATTAAAATAAATGAGTAGATAATAGGTACATACAAGCGACACACTTGCTATGTATATCTAAGTACTATACGTATTGTATAATTCCAAGACATCCGCCAAGGATCTAGAACTAAAGTAAAAATAAATGATTTTAATATACATTCTGTGTTGCTACGGAACCTTCGGTGTCTGAGTCCGACTCGCACTAAGCCGGTTTTATTTAATTCGAGATCCTTATTGGGTAATTCGACCCACACTTGGTAGGTTATTATTATTATTATTTTACATAATTGATAGATATTACCTTTGACCACTATCTCACCTTATGATAAGTGATGATGATTGAAGATGTTGTTCCGGCTAACGCAGAATTACTGGCTCTCAAAGACAGCCAGTAATTCTGGAGCGACGGCTTAACGTGCCCTCTGATGCACGGAAGCACTCATTAGTAATGCCACTAGCGATTACTCATCCAAGGCATGACTGAAGCGGACGTTGCTTAACTTAAAAAAAACCGGCCAAGTGCGAGTGGGACTCGCGCACGAAGGGTTCCGTAACTAAATATTCTGTAAATAGTTAAAGCGTCTACCTGTCACTGTTGTTAGTATCGAGCAAGAAACGGTAAAAAAGATAAAGTTTGTTGTATGGGAGCCCCCTTAAATATTTTTTAGTTTATTTTTAGTACTTGTTGTTTTAGCAGCAATAGAAATACATCATCTGTGAAAATTTCAACTGTCTAGCTATCACTGTTCTTGAGATACAGCCGGACTAACGGACGGACGGACGGACAACGAAGTCTCAATAATAGGGTCCCGTTTTTACTCTTTGGGTACGGAACCACGTTATTATTTGTTACTAGCGGCCCGCCCCGGCTTTGTACGGGTATTTAACAAATAAAAAAAAAAAAGATTATACACACACATAAACCCTTCTATTTGAGTCAGGTTACTAAGAAAAGAAAATAATAGAGAATGTTTGAATATATAATTATTTTAATGAACTTTTATTTATATATTTTTTTGTTGTTGTTTTTTTTATAAAATTTTTAATTTTTTGTTTTATTTTAGTAATACACTATCCTATGTCCTTTCCCGTGTCTCAAACCATTTCCTTACCAAATTTCATCCTAATCGGTCCAGTAGATCGGTTATCGCGCAAAACCATTAACCTCTTTTTGCGCAGTTGGATAAAAATTATCCTATGTGCATCCCCGTGTCTCAAACTATTTCCATACCAAATTTCATCCTAATCGGTCCAGTAGATCGGTTATCGCGCAATACCATTAACCTCTTTTTGCGCAGTTGGATAAAAACTACCCTATGTTCATCCCCGTGTCTCAAACTATTTCCATACCAAATTTCATCCTAATCGGTCCAAGTAGATCGGTTATCGCGCAATCCCATTAACCTCTTTTTGCGCAGTTGGATAAAAACTATCCAATGTTCATCCCCGTGTCTCAAACTATTTCCATACCAAATTTCATCCTAATCGGTCCAGTAGTTTCAGAGCCTATTCAATGCAAACAAACAAACAATCAAATCTTTCCTCTTTAATATATTAGTTTAGATTATACCTTATAAATATTGGAATATATTCGTAATAGCTTTGACACTTGTATGTTTAACTGTATTTACGTTAAAACAAAAAAATAATAATTATATAACACGTTACTTTTGTGAGGAGTGATGTGGAGTCTTTTTGATATTATTTACAATACTTACACATATTCTGTATACTGTATCAGCCGGATAGTCCACTGCTGAACACAGCCTCCTCCAATATGGGGGGAGGAGATTGCCATAATGCCCACACTTGGCAGGTGGCTTGGGGATCGCAGTGTGAGATTTCAATTCCTCAGAAAGTGCCTGGTGTGTTACCCTTAGTTACATCTTACGACCCCCACGGGTAGAGATGGGGGATGACATTCTAGCCCGGCCCACGGGATAATATATTGTATTGTATAAATATTCTGTATAAATCGGTATAAATTTCAACTTGTAACAGTTGTAACTATTACGTTCTAACGTAAAGACTCCGACAACCCTAAGGTCGAACAGACAGACGGATAGCTTAGGCTTAATAATAAGGTTCCGTTTTCTAATACGGAACCCTAAAAATCTTCCAAAAAATCTAATCACAGACTGGACTTTTTTTTAATGTTATTGTGACTGAACAAGCACGAGGCCCACCTGATGTTAAGCGGACTTACCTCCGCCTAGAACAGATGCATTTCATCTCAAGTGACGAATTGCGCTGCGCCCGTCACCTTGAGACATAGTTATTAAGTCTCATGTGCCTGTAAATTCACTGGCTCTCAAAGACTGCTGCCGGAACACACCTTTAGGTGCATGGCGACAGATTTTATACTTGAGGGTGGAAGCTAGCAAGGCGGGCAATCAAAAATATATTCCATTATCTTCATAGTTTTTATTTTTTTATATTTTTTTTTATTTTCATGAAGATGCCACCTGAGATACTGCCGGATATGAATGTGATCCAGGAGACGTACATTAACGCTTTGGACGGCACGGTGACGACAGTGACTCACGATGACCCCACGCCTCCCCGAGCCGGGCTGAGCGTGCCCTTCACCATCATGTGCATAGTGGACCTCTTCGGCGTGTTCCCGATCATTGCGCTGCCAGCGAGCGTCATCGCTTGTGGTAAGGCTTTTTTTATGCATGATAGGCATTTGGGCCCTATCTCAGCTGATGGAAAGTGATGATGCAGCCGAAGATGTAGCATGCTCGCCTAGACAAGCTGTCCGATTCTGATGTGATACACACAGAAGGAGCATGCAGATGCTCAAGAATAAAAATAGAAGTTACCAACGCACTCGTACCAGTGATGGCTCAGTGGCATTGGCTATGGACTGCCGCGAGCTTCACCGCGAGGTGTTAGGGCATTTTGTGAATGCCCGCCTGGCTAGCGACCACCTTCAAGTAGAAAATCTGTCGCCAAGCACCTAAGGGTGTGGTTCCGGCAGCTGTCTTTGAGAGCTAGTAATTCTAGGTTAAGTCTCTTAAGATCTTCGATCACATCATCATTTACCATCAGGTGAGATTGAGGTCAAAAGCTTACCTATCTACAATAAAAAAATACTACTAGCAGCATTTGTAGATTTGACCAAAACACAATATAATTATACGTAAACGTTAAAAAATAAACAATTTGTGGGTGTATGTAAGTGTGCTTGCTTTCTCTTCTAGCCGCAACTGGTTTTTTTTTGTAAATGTTTTTGTGACGTAACAAGCTCGAGGCCAACCTGATGTTAAGCGGATTAACCTATGCCCATAACAGATGCATTTCATCACAAGTCACGAATTTAACTGCGCCGATTCTCTGAATAATCTTCATTTTCCCAGGTATATACGGGATTCCCATGGTGCTGGCTGTGATCGGTCTGCAGCTGTATACTGCAGTTCTTCTAGGTCGGAGCTGGCTCTTGGCTCAGGAAATAACACCACTGATTAGGGAGAAGAATCGGTTAGTTCTAGTATCGGTAGTATTAAGCTTAAACAGGGTTATTGGTAAAATGCTAACAACCTCTTAGGGTTGACTTCTGCTAATCCTAACAAACATTTTGAGATGAACAGTTTTATTTTTTTTAAATGTTTCTGTTTTTTTATTTCTTTTTTGTGTTTTTTATGTGTATTTGACGGAATAAGCACGAGGACCATCTTCTTTTTCTTTATTTCATATTTTTTATTACTTCCGAGCAACGAGCGCCGCGCTCCCTTTGAATAGAGTTTTGAATATATACATCGAGCTAAGTAATAAAAAATATGAAATAATAAATTACAGGCGCAAACGAGACTTTTAACATCAGGTGGTCCTCGCGCTTATTCTGTCAAATACACATAAAAAAAAACTCTAAATGTTTGTTAGGACTAGCAGAAGTCAACCCTAAGAGGTTGTTAGCATTTTACCAATAACCCTGTAGTACTGTAATTAGAAATTATAAGTGCTTTTTGTCCGACGATGCATTGATTTTATTAATAAAACGTTATCGACAATTACCGCAAAGCGCTCGTAGCGGGGCTCGCCTGACCTAGATTAATATGCTCTGAGGTATCGTATTGAACGACCCATAGTTCCAGAAGTCCATTAGTTCTGTGAGGCCTGTTGGTAACTACTAAATACTGTCCAAAGTCCCAGACGAGTTGTAGGGAATTAAAATGGAAACTTCACGTAATAAGTTGGCATCGTCAGGACCACTATGTCCTAGTTTTGAATGAAATTCTATTCTATTCTATTGTTGCCAATGGGTTACTTGTAGAAATTATAATGCTCAAATTTCTTAGGAGTGGCTGCGCTTAGGTATCGGAGACGACTGGCCGTGGATAGAGACGCACGACAGTCACTCTACAAAAAAAAACTAAATTGCGCATCATAAAATAACAGACAATATTTTGAATGGCTGTGTTCAGCAGTGGACAATCCGACTGATACAGCGTATCATTGAAAATTGTTATAGAAATATTCGTATTCTGAAACGGGGAAAATCAAAACACTCAAAACACAAAAAGATAAACAACTACCTTATTTTGTAACAAACTGTAAGCTGAGGACTTGTATCCGTATGTAAAGTCCGTATGGAAGTTGTAGTGAGTGGTTGAAAAAGATTACCTACTTACCACTTACCACCACTTAACCACTTACGTTGTTGTCTCAGTTTCAGAATGTTGAATTGCCAATATGTTGAATTGTAAATAAGGCTGTTAGATTTTGACCTGATGTTAGGCGGACTAACCTCTGCCTATAACAGATACATTTCATCACAATTGACGAATTGCACTGCGCCCGTCACCTTCAGACATAGTTAAGTCTCATATGCCTGTCATTTCACTGGCTCTCAAGGACAGCTGCCGGAACACATCATTAGGTTCTTGGCGACAAGATTTTCTACTTGAGGGTGGTCGCTAGCCAGACGGGCATTCCCAAAATGCCCTACCACCATGCGATGAAGCTCAAGCCCGCTAAGCTCTACCATAAAACGGTCGACCATGCATTACACGTTGAATCCAAGGAATATACTTAGTAATTGGTATTCTACCTAACGATTAACATGAGAGTACATCAGAGACGATTTTATTCTCCAGGTACCCATACGCTGCAGTAGCTGAGCTAGCTTTCGGCCCGGCTGGACGGCGGGTCGTCACCATGCTTCTGAACGCAACCGTCTTCGGATCGGGGATACCTAACTTCATACTGGGTAAGTGGTACTGCAAACTATATTCCCATAGGGGCAAGCTCTGTTGGCATATAAAAGCTAACCATGATGAGTACGCTGTATGTATCGTGCGTGGAGGTCTTAGTTGTTCCGCTTTGTATCGCTCACCTCTCACATAGCAGATCCATCAGTATTTCATCATTAACCGTTCATTCTCTGTCATTTCTTCTTTTTATATCTGATAGTCTAGTATGTATTTGACCACTATCACACCTGTTCAGTCATAGAATGGGAACCAGTATTGAACAGCGCAGCGGCCGGAACTGATTTAGTTACTGAGACAAAAATGGTCAAAATATCACAACTGACGGTCCCCCATTTCACAGTTTTAATACTTGAGTGGTAGGTAGCCAGGCGAGCATTCACAAAGACCTTATTACACCTTGGGGTGAAGCACAAGCCCGCGGTGGAATTCGAAGCACAGACCCCCTGAATGTAACGAAATAAGTTTCAGGGATAATTTTCCGTTGTCGCAGGAAACGACATTCTAGGATAGTCTGAACAACATCTTCGACCACATCATCACTTACCATCAGGTGAGGTAGTGGTCAAACGCTAATCTATCAGGCATAATAAAAAAAAACGATACGTATCGGATGGCGCTTCCGGTAGCGCGGCGCGGCCATCGTGCCACGTCGTCATTATGCGGAGGTTTAAAAATATAGTTATTATATCGCCAAATAGATATAAATGCCTTAAATTAAACAAATCTTTTTTTATACGTAATGCTAATAATATCACGAGGCCGCCGCGCGCGCCGCTGCAATTTGTTGTTGTTGCAAATTTAGCATGTAAAAAAATAAATTCATTCAATATTAACTTATTAATTATATTCAAGGTAATAACTTATACATAAAATGTCAGCTTTATTGTGAGTCTAATATGTGTAAGCGTGTGGACTACCTACTTCCCTATTGTAGACATTGTAGAGGTTCCATTGTAGAGGTACCTAATTCGACACATATATCAATCCCACTTATTCTTTTTTTTTATATCTGATAGGTTAGCCTTTGACCACTACCACACCTGATGGTAAATGATGATGTGGTCGAAGATGTTATTCAGGCTAACCTAGAAGTACTGGCTCTCAAGGACAGCTGCCGGAACACACCATTAGGTACTTGGCGACAGATTTCCTACTCGAGGCGGGCATTCACAAAATGCCCTACCACCATGCGATTCACAGTGATGATATTCACAGTGGTTTGCGTTTCTTAAAGCGCTCGTAGCGAAATTTGCTAAGCCGTTCTTACGACGCGACGTTGCTTAACTTAGCTGATGGGTTATCAGCTAAGTTAAGCAACGTCCGTCGCGGTTATGACTTGGATGGGTGACCGCTAGTGACATTACTACTGAGCGCTACCGTGCTTCGGAGCGCACGTTAAGCCGTCGTCACCGGTCGTTGTCTTAGGATGGCAGACGGTACACCATGGTGATAGAGGATTTTGCGAATGCCCACCTGGCTAGGCTAGGCTACTTCATCACATACCATCAGGTGGGATAGTGGTCAAATGCTAGGCTAACAGCTATACATAAAAACAGACCTTACAATTTACCCTTGAAAGCTTGGGGATCGTAGTATAGGGTAGAGGTGTTGCCAGTTATACAGACGCTGCTTCCCATCGTCTGGTAATTTTCTCTTCGTCACTTTACGAATATTACCGTGGGTCCCACAGTAAGAGATGGTGAGATATATTCTACCCCGGCACCCCGTAGATAAATATGGTAACATTTTAATACAAATCTGTCAACAAGTAATTATGGCGGAAACATTGGTTATCACGTGTTGCGAATTGCGGCATCTAAGTGAATACCTCATTTAAAAAGAAACTCTTCATGTTATTTTATCTTTACGCAAACACTTATTGCAAGGTGTTTTTTTTGTAACTGATAGGCTATCAGCCGCGTTCCATTGACGCGATGTACTGAAGCTAAACCTACCTTTATATATTAAGGCTATCGTCTCAGTGTTTACCAGAGACAAGGTGTCTATACATCCAGGCAAAAGCAAGATGCTGCGCAAAGGGATATTATGAATGGCACCTAATATTTATAATGAAGTACCAAAATATATTAGAGACATGAATCATAATTTATTTAAAAGGACATTGAAAAATATACTGACTGCAAAATGCTACTACCTACTATATGACTTTTTAAATGATACATTTTGACATAATATTATTTTTATTTTATATTTCTATTTCACTGACATAATATCAATATCCTTTTGTCTAATTTGATTATTGTAATTTTCATACAACAATTTCAGTTAATATTGTATAGGTTATAATGTAATTTAATCTTATGTATTTAATTTTACGACGCTCTTATGATGGTCAATTACAAATTTTAGTATTGAAATATTTAAAAAAAATGGCGAATTGGCATTTTGGAAAGAGCATTTTGCGAATGCCCGCTTGGCTAGCAACCACCCTCAAGTAGAAAATCTGTCGCCAAGCACCTAACCGTGTGTTCCGGCAGCAGTCTTTGAGAGCCAGTGAAATTAGCAGGCACATGAGCCTTAACAACTATGTCTCAAGGTGACGGACGCAGTGCAATTCGTGACTTGTGACGAAATGCATCTGTAATAGGCAGATGTTAGTTGGGCCTCGAGCATCGAGCAACTAACTCGTTGGCCTCGAGCTTGTTCCGCCACAATAACATAAAAAGAATAACGACTAAGCGTTGTGATAAGTTTAGGAAAATAAAGTTTAATTTAATACTATTTACACGTTTCTCCTTATACTAACTTAGGTATTTCATCCTCCATGTCTATACCTACCCCAATAGTAGCCAGTATTTCTTCTTAATGCCAGTTTGAGAGCCAGTACTTCTAGGTTAGCCTGAACAACATCTTCGACCACATCATCACTTACCATCAGGTGAGATAGTGGTCAAAGGCAAACCTATCAGGAATAAAAAAAAAGTTAAGATTCATTATGTTATCTAATGAGACAAGCATTCGACCACTCTCTCACCTGATTAGAAAATGACGATGTGGTCGAAGATGCGGCATACCTACATCTAGGAAATATTTTTTTATTGCTGATTAATTTAAATTTTATTACATTTTGATCCATGCATTCAAAAAGACACCGCGTGATAATCATAATACTACATTTTCACAGGAGGATATATTACAATCTACGTATTGTGGTAAACTGTATTAAATTACCAGAATACGCAGATTGACTAAACTGTTTTTTTTTACTGCCATTTAATTAACTTTGATCATACCAGCTGATGATAAGTGATAATGTGGTCGAGGATGGAAAAAGACTTAATTTAGGTTAGGTACTTGGAGACAGATTTTCTACTTGAGGGTAGTAGCTAGCCAGGCAGGTATTCGCAAAATGCCCTATCACAATGTAGTGGGTGCGCAGTTTTCAGGCCGCCTGAAGCCCTCTCTGACATAGCCTAACAACTGTCATACTCAGTCAACACGGAAATCACAAAATACGGGGTACCACGTCATTCGTCAATTTAGATAAAACCATCCTTACTTCCTTACAAATATTATAAGTTTGTAAGTATGGATGTTTGTTACTCTATCACGCAACTACTGAAGTAACTTTATATTAATATATCTTACACATCAGAATAACACATAGGCTATAATTTATAAAGATATTGTGTATGTCCAAAATATAACGATAATTAGTAGTACAAGTAAATAGGAGAAAATTCTGCCATATGCAACCTATCCTGGCGTGCGCTTCAAAAACCTTTACCCGTACTTAATGTTTAACGGAAATGTTTATCTTAAATTGATCTACAAAAAATCCCGCGACAGAATGTGTACAGTCCCACCAACTTATCTGTTCAGGTGGCAGAAAAAAGAACTAAAACGTTCCCTCAAATTGTGACAGTTTGTAGTTGATTTCCATGACCAGTAGCGCCCTCGAAAACTGCACAGTTAAGTTGGTGGTACTATAAGTCATTATCGCCCGAATAGTGAACAACATAATTATACCTACTATAAAAATTGATAATTAATTTCTTCCAATGTATATTTGATAGTAATAAATAATTGATCCTTATTAAATTAATATTATAAAGGCGAACGTGTGTGAGTGTGTTTGTATATTTGTTATTTCTTCACACTCAAACCGCTGAACCAATAACATTTTGGTATGGAGGCAGATGGGGCGCTGGATTAACAAAATGGATATTTTTAATCCTCTTCATCCATTACCACGCGGGTATAACCGCGGGGCGCAGCTAGTATCAAATAAAATCACAAACATCAAAATAGTAGAATTGTTAACAGGAAGACACGATCACATGAACTTAAAAAAAATATTTGAAAATATTAATAAATTACAGCAGCTAGGTCTAATTTTGTAAATAACCTGTCTAGGCTTGTGACATTTTAAAAGCCTATATGCCTTATGAATATGTAATTTTGATTTTGAAATTTTAATTGTACTTCCTCGTTTGCTGCAAACGTCATCCGTGTCTGTTCGGATTTGATTTTGCACAACATTTATCGAGTATTAAAAGAGTTAATTAAATTATTTGCCGGGCTATAATGTCACCCCCTCCCATCTCTACCCGTGGGTGTCGTAAGAGGCGACTAAGGGTTACACACCAGAAGGTGGGCAGCAGCACTTTCTGAGAATCTGATATCTCACACTGCGATCTCCAAGCGTGGGGATTATGGCAAACCCTTCCATATTGGAGAAAGCTGTTTTCAGCAGTGGACTATCCAGCTGATACAGTATTTAATTTATAATCAATTTCAAAGAAGTCACGACCCATTACAAACTACATATGGACTTGCTTATAATTCCCGTGGTATATACTATATTCACTAGGTACTGCATTTTGGGAATGCTCGCCTAGCTAGTTGCCATCCTCAAATAGAAAAATCTGTCGACAAGGGCCTAAAGGTGAATTCTAGCAGCCCTTGAGTGCTAGTTCCTGTTCACCATCCTCGACAACATCATCACTTACCGACAAGTGAGATAGTGGTCCAAAACTAACTACTATCATCTATAAAAATATAACTTTATTGTATTAAATTTACATAACTTATTAAAACAGTTCATTAGTAGGTTATGCAATAAAAAATATTATGTGTGGATTGTTCCATAATATTTACCTGATACCTAATACCTGAATGTCGAGGTACTAACGTTGATATCGGTGGGGTGTGGCTGCTAATTGGGCATACATCGGGACTATAATACCTACAACCGAAAGTAGCGGGCCACGTTTTCATTCCCAATGAGCAAGAAATTTGAAGCAATGATGTCCGAGCGGTAATAGCTGCTGTGGACTACCGTGCTGCATGACCCTGGTGCGATCCACCGCCGAATTGAGCTTCATGCGATCCACCGCCGAATTGAGCTTCACCGCAAGGGGGAAAGGCATTTTGCGAATGCCCGCTTGCGTAGCGACCACCCTCAAGTAGAAAATCTGTCGCCATGCACCTAACAGTGTGTTCCGGCAGTAGTAATTGAGAGCCACAAAAATTACAGGCACATGAGACTTAACAACTATGTCTCAAGGTGACGGGCGCAGCAATAAATTAAGTCTTTAGGATTATTTTCACAGTGTTACCATGATATAATATGCCCCACTCTATTTAAAGGTTCTTCGAAAAACTGATCATACGAACAATTTTCAAAAAAGAATACTTTGTTAATATACTATACTAGCTTTCCGGCCACGGCTCCGCCCGCACATATGTCAGTTATCGCGCAAAACCTTCCTTTTGCGCAGTTGGATAAAAACTATCCTATGTCCTTCCCCCGGTCGCAAACTATTTCCATACCAAATTTCATCCAAATCTGTCCAGTAGTTTTTAAGTTTTTTCGTTGCATACAAAAATACGAATCTTTTCTCTTTATTATATAATATTTGTATAGATGTGTTAATATGAATGAATATTGATGAACGTGAACTAAGTCGTACTATTTTTACCATAAATCAAACTAATTTTATTAGAATTAAAAAACCTGATGATTTATGAATCGTTATGCCGGGCCTAGATAACCTTGGTGGTCTAGGATTCCTTGTGATGCTGTCAGCCTACTACAACAGTGAATCAATACATGAATGAATCAAAATAGTAAGTCAAAAATCACTTAAGTGGAAGTCGGACTCGCACGTCAAAGGTTTCGTACTAAACCACTATACCTATACGTAGTAAGAGTTTACTCGTACCATAAATTAAAAGTAAGTATATTAAGTCATTAGTGAATAAAAGACGGATTTAAATCGAGAGCCATAGATTAATAAAAATTTTGCACTTACCACACTTAGATTTAATTTTTTTGATTGAATCCTTATGAATAATAAAATGAAATTTTCAGGGTAGCTACCTGATAGATAGAGCAAGTTTTTAAAAGCCAAACGGTAATTTTTTATGTAATTTTATTTTTTTAATGGATCTTGAAGTAGTCAGCATACTGGGTAATTTTATCTTTCTTGGCATATTTTTTATTTCCATTCAAAGATCTAACGATAGTAAATGTTGCCATACTGAATTGGCCTATCTATCAGCTTAGCACACAAAAATAAATCAAGCATCTACCGCAATAATTCACGTCACCATAAATAAAAATCTCATCGTACTCGGCCATAGGAGAAAAATTAAAAAAAAAGTCTTAACTCCGAAAATACGAAAAATCGCGGAACATACATGGGGGGTGATTCAGATAGCCCTCTAGGTCCTCTACCTCCCAGCTTCAGTATATTACTACTTCTTGGGACAGCCTGTATATCATTTGTAAGTAGTATTTAGATACATAAATGTATTCATATATCAGTGAATGCATGTAAGTATATAAGTACGGATTTATATTATATTATTGATTTAATATTTAATGCTGGTATATATTATAATGTGGGTATTTATTTCAATAGTACTTCGTGAATATTCATTTTTTGAAGTAATGTTTACGTACAAAACGGATTTTGAAACTAAATTTTATACCTGCCCGTGAGTTAAGCAAGCATACAAATGGTGATAGAATCGCTCGTCGTTTTGATGACTACTCAACAAATTGTTCACTCTTTTCGCGAACTCTGACGTGACATTTAATACGAAGTATTACTGTTCCTGTAGGTGTTCTGTAGGATTAGTAATACATTTTCTTATACGGACCCCTAAAAACTTATCCGGAGAAGCAGTTTCTGATGTGATGAGACGTATAGGAACCCATCCGCATAGCAGGTCTTGTTTGTATCGCAAGTGGTACTATAGATGTCGCTCCATCCCAATACGATGGTTAAAGAAGGATAGGAAAGATTTGAGTTATGACGTCATGTCATGTTAGCTCAATTGGTTAGCACATACCCCGGCTCAAGGGGTGGATGGACGCGGGTTCGAATTCCGCACATGACTTAAATTTTTCCCATCGTATATTTGTGATTTTGTAATGTAATCCGCATAGCAGACGTTATTGCAAACCTAAAAATATTAAAACAATTTCTTCCAGACAAATGAACAGAAAGAATTGACACAAAATAGCCAGGTTAGCAGTTTATTATGTAAACATTACTTTAAAATATCACAATAAAATACATACCTATATTAAATATTAAGTAAATAAACTTACATACATTGTAATACAAATCCCTTCTTATATACTTAGGTACATACATGCACTGATATATGAATATATTTATTTATCTATATACTACCTACAAATAAAATATAATAAGTATTATTAACCAAGGGAATAGATTAGCTTAGAATGGATATCTAAATTTTTTTAACTCTGTCAAATTGTAAGACTAAAGTGTATCAAATATTAGGATATTATATTATTATTACTGCAACAAAACTAACTGAAAGTCTAGAGTGAACATTATTAATAAGATACTACGAACTATACAGGTACAACACTACAGTACAATGAAAGCATTTAGATAACCTACAAGCCATTACAGACTCATATATAGACAGTACAAATGCTCCAGCTCACACCAGGTAGGCAGCTTGCCCAGCATGCTCGCAGCATTGGCACTTGATTTGCAAAACTTATTCGGGCCAAATAGGTGCCAGCATTTTGTCTACATTTTCAGACATTTTAGGTAGTAGGTAATAAATTATAAAACCTATTGCACTGTATTATGTGTAAGGTAAAAAAAAATTAATTAATTAATATATTATTTAATTGTAATTTTAACATTTCCATTTCAGCCGCCCAAAGCCTGCAGATATTCTGGTGGAAGATCACAGGAGGCGGAGTGGGCGTCACCTACTGTGTTTGGATGCTACTGCTGGCGCTGCTGCTATGCCCCGTCATGTGGCTTGGCTCTCCGAAGGACATGAAGTAAGTTACGGTAATAACTAATTACCAGTCACCAACCTTATGGTCTAATTAAAATGATCTTCATTTTGAAATTCAAACTCCATAATGGTCATCGTCTTCAAAGGAAAATGTAAAAAATTCATCAAAAAAGTTCGTTCATTCTTATTCTAGTTACGCAATGAGATCGCTCCAGCTCCAGCTTTCGGATGCAATGAGTCAGGTGGCGATCAACCGGTCCTAGCTTCTAAATTCGAGTCTTTAAGCTGCACTCCGTGTGGTGCTTCCGTAGGGAATTTTGGGAATGTTCACCTTGCTTGCTTGTTTCTACCCTAGATGTAGAAAATTGTCGCAACGCAACTAAATGTATGCTGTCGTAGAAATCCTCTCCCATTCCACTTATACAATCATCCAATCCACCCTCGTACTTATTTATACTTACCCTTCAAAATTTCGAAAAGTTTTTTTTTTACCTTAAGTAGGTTGTATACCTTAATACGTACTTAATAGTGATAACAGTCTTATACTTTGTTTTGGTGAGTGTAGTTCTCCTTTATCCCACTCTAAAGGGCCAATTACGCCACACTACGATAACTTTAATCTCAGTAGCCAACAAAACATGACAGACCTTTGTCACCATAGATGTCCAATGATGTTGTAGTGGTTTAAATTATCTATGGTATGGACTTTTATGAAATTTGATATCATGCAAATGGTTATAGCAGACGAATTAATCTTATCCAGTCCGATTAAAAATTATACCGTCGAATTTGGCGGTATAGCTCCATAAACTAAAAATAAATATGGACGCTTTGCTACAGAATGCTTTTGGGCAAAATGTGGACCCCGTATAACGTCCAACCTTGTGGCAATTATTGAATAGGCAGAATTTGTTGATTTTCTCTCGTGGAGAAAGGAAAGCTCCATAGTACTTTTTTGTGGACTTTTATGACATGTAACAGCAGCGTGGTCATAGAAATAGTGCG
Source organism: Plagodis pulveraria (assembly GCA_963890685.1). Taxonomy (NCBI): domain Eukaryota; kingdom Metazoa; phylum Arthropoda; class Insecta; order Lepidoptera; family Geometridae; genus Plagodis; species Plagodis pulveraria. The sequence goes on along the minus strand of OY982971.1, from coordinate 14,404,715 downwards.
TAATAGCTGTAGCAAAGTGGCCATATTTGTTTTTTAGTTTTTAGTTTATTGAATAGCCATATTCGGTGGGATATTTTAGTTCTTGGATAAGATTCTTTCCTTCTGCCTAATGTCAAATTACATATGACAAATTTAAAATACTGCAACTTCATTGGCTGTATATGGTGACAAAGGTCTATAATGTTTTGTTTGTTATAAAGATTAACGTGAAAATGATCCTATAGTCTAACTTTACTCTAGCTTGATGAAATTGACCCGTTAAAAAAAGTGCATCTTTAGTAATGTTCACATTTTATACACATATTTATACACAATCGATATTTCTACTAGTAATTACGCAACTAGGTTGTTAAATAGTATTTGAATATCAAAACCGTCCTTAGCGAGCTTAGAAGAGTAAAAATTAAATTTTACAATCCAAACATTAAAAATCGAAATTAATTATGTTTTAAAATAGTTTTTGAACATCAAAAACGTGCTGGATAAAAGAAAATTAAATTCTTCAATCATCACAGCAAAAATCGATATTCCTGCTTATATAGAAATTTAAATTTTGTTTTAAACTTAAATTTTACAATGTCGTGGAAGTCGGGGTACTAAGATAGTAAAACCAGAATCTGACATGAGTCTGATTTTACTATGGTACTAATGTATAAAACTATTAAGTATTTGTAATACAATGGGTTTTGGAGTCCAGTAACAAAATATTATGACTTAAAATGTTAGGGGAATAAGTGAGATTACAGATTATCAATGGAGTCTGCAATCAGTTTGGATTAAAATCCTACGAATGTTCATCATTTATTCGTAGTTCACACCCTATCGCAGGCTTGAGCTTCACAACTTAGTAGTAACTTTGCAAGAACAAAATATGTTGCTAAGCTCTTAGCGGTGTGTTCCTGGCAAAATGGTCTTTAGTTTCTTGCGAATACTTATCGCAGTGTCTACCATTTTTGCTAAATGTCGTTGCGCTGAAGTTAAATTATAAAACTATTAATGTTCCAGATCCATAGCAATGGTGTCAGTGGGGATAGTGAGCACGGTGGCACTCTCCACGTGGAGTTGCATATACCTGGACGACGAGTCTCCGCCCAGCGCCGAGACTGTGCTCGACTACAGGCCTCACTTGGCACAGTTTCTTAGCGCGTATGGAGTTCTGGCATTTCAGGTGCAAAATCAATCATATATTTTTAATATTGTTAGGTTTGCATGTTTATATGACTTAAATTTTTCCTATCGTATATTTGTGATTTTGTTGCAAACCTATAACAATATTAAAATTATACGGTTGCGTCATCATTTACAAGTATAAAACCAATTGCAAAATTGGTCTTGTTTGTAGTACAACGCAAGTGGTACTATAGATGTCGTTCCATCCCAATACGATGGTTAAAGAACGATAGGAAAGATTTGAGTTATGACGTCATGTCATGTTAGCATGTTATTGGTTTAAGCATACCCCGGCTCAAAGATGAAATGCGGGTTCGAATCCCGCACATGACTTAAATTTTTCCTAGCGTATATTTGTGATTTTGTAATTTTGTAATTAATAATATATTCACAAATCTTTCAAAATTTTCAAGACACAACCTTTAGTGCATTTAATCTTGATCTTTTATTGTTTCTTGTATGAAGTGGTGTTTTGATACACAGATCTGTTCAGAGCCTTGGCTTGATCTCCTGAACTCATAAAAGTACATAGGTACCTAGTACAAGGTATAATGTGTACATGCGCTTCGAATAATATCATTATTCGTAAAAGTATCCAAGCAATCGTAGATTCCTTAAATTTTAAATAACAAGTGTTTAAATTTGCTGAAATTTTCCATGTACATCATTCTGACTATGCATCTGGTCTGTTTCCAGATTTGTTATTTATGTTTTGTCTAAATGTTTAAATAAGTATTTCTTTATAAACTAATAATATAGAATAATTTTGTACTTAAATGTAAACTTTTACGTAAAAGTCAATTATTCACATTTATTTAATTGTCAAAGAACTATAACTTAAATTAGCTCATTCAAGCTACTTTCCCAAGCTTGTATGCCCAAAAACTATTTGTATAAATTACTTCACATTCGAAACTCCTTAGTAGAACCTCCTAAGAAAATTCAGTACAGTAACAGGGTCTTTCTTGGCGGCAAACAGCAACATACACATACACCCATCATATTAGCTAATTAAGAGTTATATGAGGGTCTCAGAAACATATGGTCGCAGCCATAGATCTCTGAATGCTTTCCCTTCCGGATGACAGGTTGCTTCACACTGATACAGCACGCCTAAAAGCAGCCTGGTATCGAATGTGATACTTACAATAAGGAAAAAAAATCTGTTAGGTCACTCAAATGTAAAGGCACATCAGCTCCTGCCAATGCTTTTCGAAACATTGTTAAAAACAGTTATCATGATAAGATAAACTTTTGTCTATGCTCGAAACAAAATCTATATTTTCATGCTTTCAGTGAAAGCATTTACCCCTCGCGCAGGTAGAGGGCGGCGAGCTTCTGACATTTTAATCAATCATTGAGTAATACTTAATACTACTTACGTGAACCAATAAAATAAACAGTGCGTGTTCCTTAAATCACGTTTTTATGTATAGGCCCGTCTCTTGCGCAGAGGACGCGATACAAAGTTTTGTTTGCGGGCTTTGGCTCAACATTTTGAAAAACATTGGTAGGAGACCCGCTTTATGACGTAATCTAGTAAAGACCGAATAGCAACAAAAAAAAAACAACACAGACGTCAGTATGCTCAATTCAGAAGATCTGTCTTTAAAATCTTTCATGATACAATAATATACTGCGCCCTTAGATCATGCATGATCTTTCTCATTACAAGATAATACTTCTGGGACAGGTGAAGTAGTGGTCAAAAGCTGTAAGAAAAACACTCATTTCCATCAATAATTTATTAAAACCACCTTATTCAATTGACACTACCATATACGTAAATGGTATATGGATTTTCTTTTCAAATGTCTATGTATTTAACAGTTTGACATTCATCCAATGCTGCTGACCATCCAAGTGGATATGCGGGACAGCAGGCAGATAAACAAGGCCGTTGTCGGCGGGTTTGCCGTCACAGGGTTCATGTTCACTGTCACTGCACTGCTCGCAGCGGCGAGATACGGGATGGATGTTAACAATAATATATTGCAAGGTACGTAATCAAGTGTGTACTGTATAGAAGGCGTTATGCTCACACCTGTACTGTATTCAGATGGATTAGATAGATAGAAAATTCATTTAGACAGCAGTTCCTGAGAAGGCGCTGCTGCCCCTCTTCCTGTATTTTACCCTTACCTTTCTATTGACTCTGGTATAATATACATCGCTGCCTTCCATTCGAGGATATAAAGGCTTTATGATATACTCGTTATTCGATAAAATATAATAAAAATTATTAAGAGCCCTTTTACATTTTGCAGCCTTCTCACTCGCACTTTTAAAGATAATTTCAAATAGCAACAATATGGTTTATATTTTTTTAAATGTGGTCAATCATTATTTTGCTGCATGCAACTCGCGTCGCGGACGTGTTCGTGAACAAATTTATATGAAATAATATTTTTACTAGTTAACTCTATTATCTTTCGTTTTACGCATCTCAGTGTCACGAGCAGTACAAGGACCCATATATTTTTGTAGCTTATTTGATTGGATTTTCCTTTACTTATTTTGTCGTGGGCTAAGAGGTTCTGGTGCTGGTGCTTCGAGCCGAATGCCAACACATACATTGGATGTAGACTCAATATTTTTACTGTTGGCGGATTGTCTTTGACAATCTCAGTGACGATGTGATCGACACATATCGCACGCTAGAAAATACCGTAAAGTCATGACTATCTTAAATATATCAAATAAAGGATGTCCTTCTATAATAATCTAGTACGTAAAACCCGAACCCTTTAAGTTTGGTCATGTGTATCCTTAAATAAGATTTGGATTTCACTTTGAAACTGATTGACATGTATATATAGTAGGTATTCATAATATTACATTATGATATAAGTGCGGTATGTTGAAAATTACAGCGGAGGCGATATTGCTACAATAAAGCAGAGGCTGTAATTATCAAAGCGCACGTAGGTATGTCATACGACGTTTTCTAACATATTTGCGAGGAAATAAATAAAACTCGGACTTTCTTAAACGAATAAATATTTAATCACTTGTTAATTATTCATTAAATGTTGACCGATTTTCTGACATAAAAACTCTTTGCTCCTAAAAATTTTAAAAAGTACCGTTCGTTTTTGACTGAGCATCTTGATAAGCCGTGCGTTTTACCTTATTAAAAAGAAACTCGTGCGTTTTACATTACAATAACGCACAAGTCCGTAATGAGATACAATACGATATTGAAATTGGTGAAATAGGAGAAAGGGTCTCCTGACGAGCAAAGGTGTTATAAAATGTAAAAAATATATAAGAACTTTGACAAAAAAATATACGAATCTCTGCTGAGAATCCATAAATATCACAACTGAAGGTAAAAACGTAGAGACCATTATCCGAGCGTACTTTGTGTAGGACAATTATTATCGGTTGCCAATAATGTTTCGGATAGATTAGCAGTCTAACAACGACTTCTTGTCTACAGGCATTCCACCATCGATACCATTGTACGTGGTAGCGTTGCTGGTAACTCTTCAATTGTGCTTGTCCAGTGCGGTTGGGAACTCGGTGCTGTTTCAACAGGTTGAGGATTTTCTTCATATACCAAGATGTATGTATATCCATAATTCTATTATGTCAAACATGTTAGTATTGCGTATGCGAAGGGTTAGTATGTATCTACAGTTTTAAGCGTTCGTAGCGCAGATTACTAAGTCATTTTTAACCGATTAACTAGGTTAAGCAACGTCCACTGCGGTCATTAGTTTGATGGGTGACCGCTGTTGGCATTTACAATGCGATTAAAATAAGAATAGGACGGGCTCTCGGCTAACTTCACTCATATTCACTCTAATAACTACGATCAGCAGAACAAACCTAAAAATAGAGCAGTGCCATATATACGTAATTTTATGAGTGACCCGAAATTGTTAATGTTAATAGATTCATATTTTAAAGGCCATCTTGGTTTGATGATAACGCGGGCGTCAGCGTCTTATTTCTCAGACAGTGTACTGCTACGCGACACCGTTCCGAGTATTTATTGATCTTCTCGTTTAATTTTTCTTTTTGACTGTTAATTTGTTCTTATTGACTGTTTGAATGTTTTTGGAGATTGTTATATTTGTTTTTATTACCCGTTACGATGATAACGATGAGTCTGACTCAGTGGGCCATCAGGACATGCGGCATCGAAGAGCTAAGCGATTCAAATTAAGATACCTAAGTACAAAATATTGCTAACAAATAAAATCAGTTCAAATTATTTGTGTGTTTGCTGTACCTACAATCACCTACAACTTCGTTTACCTATACCTATGACTACTTGTTTTTTTACACGACTGCCCACATAAACGTGTGTTAACCATTCAGGTTTCACGTATGTATGTATGTTTGTCAGTTTCTTTATTTAACCATAACTTCTAAACGGCTTAACCGATTATAATGTACTGCATATCGTTAGATTTATCTTGATAGCTCAAGTGACACTATGTACATAAAAAAATAAAAAAACAATCTGGTGGATTTTAGACGGCATATAGTGAGAAAAACAACTTATTTTATCTTCTAAAGCCATCGTGTTAGGTATCAAAATGATTGTCTTTAAAAAATGATTCTATAAATATATTTACTGGCAGTTCTAATTTCAATGGATCGATAAAACACAACGAAAATAAATTATTTGCAGCCGGGCTTTTTTATTTTCTTTATTAATTTATACATGTTTCAACATTTCTTTTTTTTGCACACTGTACCAAGTTCTAGTTTTGACGTCACAACATGGCGCTAGGCCGATCCTATTCTTATTTTAATCGCATTGTACTACAGAACTCGCCACATGCTTCGCAGGGCACATTAAGCTGTCGGTCCCGGTTGTAGTCTTAGGATGGCACGATGGATGATTTAAAGCATGGTGGTAGAGCATACTGTGAATGTCCGCCTGGCTACCACCCTCAAGTGGAATTCTGTCGTCAAGTACCTAACGGTGTGTTCCGGTAGCTGTCCTTGGAGCCAGTAATAGCAGGTTAGCGTGAACGACTCCACCATCTTCGACTGTCATCCATGAGTTAAGATAGTGGGTCCACAGAACTACTCAACAGAACAGGTGGGAGTAAGCTAAGTTGAGCTGCAGTCCACGTGTTTTCCGAAGAATCTTATCCGGGCCGACAGAGATAGACAAAACAAATGCATGAATGTTACACACCAATAGCATAGGCTGTATGTTTATTTATTGTTTCAGATTTTTGCTTCAAACGCGTCCTCGTCCGTTCCGGTATCGTCGCTTTGGCAGTATTTCTCGCAGAATCAGTACCAAGATTCGACCTAGTAATGGGCCTAGTTGGATCAACCCTCACCGGTCCTTTAATGTTTATATTCCCCCCAATATTCTTCTTGAAACTTTGCTATATCAAATCCAAAATGACAGTTAAAAACCCGTTAAAGAAATTTAACGGAGAAAAGATAACTTTACCTTCAGATTGGTTGCGGCGGAGTCGCGCGATCTATGGAAGCGACAATAAACAAAATGGCGCCCAAAATGACGTCGACCAGTCAAAACTCCCGCTCATTTTATCTGATCGTTTCCGATCAAAATACAGGACATTTTCTAGTAAATATAGGAAGTCCCAAGAGATTGAGGACGAGTATAAGATAAAATGGTACGACGTATTGTTAGCTTTAATTGTAATGTCTATGGGAATTGCAGCAACTGTGGTAGCGACGTACTCTAGTTGGGCAAATTCTATAGAGTATGCCACGTACGCACCGCCATGTCTAATAAACGCGACTGAAGCAGCTAGGAACTACTTATTGTTGTCCTATAAAACTGATGACGAAACATCATTAGCTAATGTAAGTTCTTTAATTTAAAAAATTGAATGCTCGAAAACCTACCGGACAAAAAGGTTTTATTGCATACTAAGAATACTTTGTAGGTCTTTCAGGCTGTTTTCAAAAGTGTATTTACTTACATAATTTAATTCAGGTGGCTGCAACAGCTTCTGTATTCTACATTATTTTTGTAACTGTATTTGTTAATAAATGATTATTATTATTATGTATTGTAAACAGATTAAAGTTCACTAATGAGGCTGTAACATGTGCAAAAGTGTCTCCTGCAAATGTCTTTCGAAACATTGAACATAATTATATACTTGCTGACAAAACTTTGTTTTGCGTCGTCCGCGAAATAGACGAGCAACAAACAAAAAATTTGTTTCTGAAACATGCCCTGTACATTGGTTCAAATGCCAGTGCTCCGCCCCCCACTACTCGCGCGGGGGGTAAATGTTAAGATGCTTTCCACAAGTATGAAAACATAGATTTTGCTTCGACCATAGACAAAAGTCTTATGTTTTCGAGTTCAATGTTTAGAAAAACATTGGCAGGAGACACGACTTAATATGTCGCAGCCGAATCGTAAAAATCGCCATATTAGCTGCAAAACGGCTAGCCGTTTTGAATTACGTGGAACAACGTTCAGCCGTATTGTATTAAAGCTGATCGAACGTCTGTCACATATGTATGTCCTGTAGGTAATCAACGCTTCAAGAACATAAAAGTGGCTAGCCGTAATGTATTTGAACCGGTCATGAACCGCCAAGGAACGGAAAACTATTATGCATGGTGGAAATGCATTTTGCGAATGCACGCCTGTCTAGCGACCACCCTCAAGTAGAAAATCTGTCGCCAAACACCTAACGGTGTGTTGCGGCAGCAGTCCTTGAGAGCCAGTGAAATTACAGGCACATGAGACTTAACAGCTATGCCTATGCATGTCTCATAAAGGCAGAGGTTAGTCCGCTTAACATCAGGTGGGCTTTGAGCTTGTTCCGTCACAATAACATAAAAAATATATGAAAACAAAAATATTAGAGTTTTCTTTTACAGCAGTATATTAATAAAGCATTCTGATCATCGTGCCTTCGTGAATAAAAAGGGTGTATATTCTTTGATTATTTTATTACTACTTACCAAGTGTTTACTAGCCCTTCTACTTTCCTACCTTCTTTTTGTTATATGGTCACCCTAAAATGCAACTTGATTAAAATGAAAGTAAACTTGGACCGCCGCTTGCAAACGTTAATCCAAATGGCTAGACGCTTTTTACAGCGAAATGTACTTTTCGGCTGCGACATATAAACTAAGTGATTAAAACCATCATCTGAAATAAAAGATTGATGAATATATAAATATAATTTAGCCAGAATGCAAAAATTTAAAACTGGAATCCTCACCATAAAGAGCATTTTTTTCTAGTCTGAATGTATTCTTCAACCCATCTCAAGATTATGTTATTTTTCTAGAATCTCAATAAATACGAATAAACAGTATTTATGTAAAATGTTTATGTTATCATTGATTTACGTTTATAAATACTGATTACTACTTATATAATATATTTTTACTACGATTGTGTTATTCATGTAAGTTTGATGTTTAACTTCTAAAAAGGCGAAACTTGGGTGGTAAGACCGGGGGTAATGGAGGCGTGATAAAACGTCATATTTATTAAGTTCCTGGTGTATGGGTAGCAACTGGCACTATTAAAAACTGGCAGAGACGTTCAACACATTTGGTAATAATAAATGTTAAAAAATAAACAACTAAATATTGTACAAACCGTATCATTTAGCATGATATATAGTCTTGGCAGTAGAATAAAAAGGATGTGGCGTTTTTTTCAACATAAAGCAAAAATTGCCAAATTAAGCCAATGTTACACATTACAACATTACAAATATACTATAGGAAAAATTTAAGTCATGTGCGGGGTTCGAACCCTTGTCCATCCACCCCTTTAGCCGGGGTGTGCCAATTGAGCCGAAATGATCATTCATGGACGTGGGTTCAAATCCCGCACATGACTTAACTTTAAATAATCCTTCAGTTCTTGTTGATGGACAAAACACTTGTCTATGTAATATAATATTAAAACATGATAAAGAGAATTGAATACATGAAGAAGATTATTTCATTAACAGAGGTTTGGTTTGCGAAGTTCTTCTACTGGCTTTTGTTCACGACGTCCGACAAAGTAAAAACGTCATATAGCTCCCTATTAAAATAATTACTTTATGGTCTTGAAACTATTAAAAACTGGCACAGATGCCAGTATTGCCAGTTTAGATTAAATTATATAATTACTAAATATTAAACATTATATATCGACTATACAGTACAATACATTTATCTTACTAGCGACCCGCTCCGGCCTCGCACGGGTGCAATGCTAAATATACTACAGAATGTCTTTATATACAACGTTCGCAGTGATTTCTATTAAATGCACAATGTATTTATGGTACTTAATTATATAAATATTAATGCTGTATTGCTTAAAATCGCGTCGTAAACAAGCCATTATTTCTCGTAAAAAGTAAAGGATATAAAATGGTTATTGTGGGTTAGGTATCCCTAATGAGCAGCATGCCACTTGTCACGTGAATGTGAGTAGGGTGTTGTGGGCATTAGGCGCACACCAGGGCTGTAAACCATCTTAGTGCTCTGCCAGGGTTTCATGTTAATGTGTTCCTGTCTTAGATGTTGTTAGCGTAAACATATTAATTGTAATATGTTCTTGTGTTTCCAGTGTGTTAGAGAAAACATTTCGTATGACCCTGAAACTGTGTCCGGTGAATGGCAATATGCTCGCACCCTATTACATGGGACCAAAACCCAATTGACGAAACGTGTTTACACACCTCTGCCTACCCTTTCGGGGAATACAGACGCGATTATATGTATGTATGTATCCCATTGCGATTTTTTTTTGCAGGTCTTTTAATTTTTATGTTTTAAAATCCAAACTGGTGTCCGTTCCAGTTTTATAGTGGCAGTTGTCACCTACGTTAATTTCCTCACCATAACCAACCATAGCTATACTTATATATAAGTATAATACATAAAAACAAATACACTATATATACTATATTAGTTTTTGTGTCCGATATGTAAACCTAACAAAACTGTATCATACTTGTTTTGCAAACTCAGGAATAAGTAAAATAAAAACATTTTAATTGAATATGTCTTTTATTCATATTATAACAATTATAACAGTCAGTCATTCATAAGATAAAACAAGGAACATCAATTTTAACAAACTTAAATGCTTCGAAAGCTACTTAAAATATTTATTACATTGTTATTTTTGTTTAGACACCACCTTCATACATTGTTATTGGTAAATTTCATATTGCATTAAAACTACTTTTACTTATTTATCGAATTTCATCACTTCCCAATAGTTGAGAAAGTTGTCGAGGGATAACCTATCAGTCAAACTTTGTGTACTATATCATAGAGAAAGAACTAATAAGAGTGACAAAGACCATACATGATAGCGTACACCGATAGCTAAATACCAGCTTCGGCGAAAGATGTCGCTAAATGTATCAAATCACATAAAATAACGAAATTATATTTTTATTGGCCATCGTAAATCTCAATAAGGCTACTTGCACTCGTGTTGGAACGAAAACAAATGGCTAGATGGCGTTAATTGCCATATATTTTACATGCGGTGCAGCGCCATCTATCAATAAACTTATGAATCGTGGTAAATTATCCATAAAAAAACAAATTTATTGGAGCAGCATTTTAACACAATATTTCGTATTCAAAAAAAAACAAGACATCTTTCGGGCCTGATTACCATCGATTAAATTCAAATTTATCGGCTTTAAGTGTCGACGCCAACATTTCCAGGCTACGAGTCAGCGCCATCTGGATATAATACAAGATTTTAGCTTATTCCGGTGTACGTTGCGATTGAAACTCTCATAAGTACTTTCTCTATGACTATTATGTAGTATCGTTGGGAGATTGACTAAAGCTATGACAGGCAATAAAGAACTAGCCAGAGTAGTTGATTATTTATTATTTATTTATCTGAATAGTTTATGTTTTATCTAATATTTTTAAATAGATTAGAATTAGAGAGATCGTTCTCTTACTACTAATCACTTTTTCAAAATGATTTAATTACACCCGACTCGGTTGCGTAGTAACTTACCTAGCATGTGGTGATATTTTTGCGCCAGAATGACGTCATTTCCGTACTGCTCTATTTTGGTCACGTGGCGTACAAATTAATAAACGCTTGTTTTACTTTCGATACACAAAATAAATGCAATTCTCAAGAATTATATATTAAAATTCTCTCGGATAAGTGTCAAAGTGTCAATCATATTTAGAAACAAACACTTTGGTCTCGTAATTGACAATCATATTAACACAAACCCTGTCAGCGAAATTTGTTTCGTTCGGTTGTTTACATTATTCTTATTTTCTTCTATGTGTTAGTGTTAGTAAATGTACTTAAGGCATGCTATGCACACCTACATAAAATATTGCACTAAATGATTGAGTATTAAATTAACTTGATCACAATAACGTGACTATGACTATGTTGTCTGTTCAACTAGTTATAATAATTTATAATATATTTGGTAAACGAATCACAAAATACCTACAACGTATGATTATGGCAATTCTATTTAGTGAAAATAACAATAATTACTTTAGAACTAGTGTCTGGAAGCAAAGCGGCTTAAAAACCATCGCCCGTCTAGCGCCTCAACCCAAGACAGTTCACAATATAGTTATCAAAAACGGGACTTAAAAGTCAAGACATACGGCATATTTTCGTTTATTAAACTATATAAATAGGAAAGTAATTATCTTATCCGCTTGCGGCATTTTCTGCTATGAATTAGTTTCTATCGCACTGGACTACTTTATATACCATAATACATTATGGTATATAAAGTACCTTATCCTCCGTCTTTCAAGCAACTCAGATACAACTGTGCCAAAATCATCGTGTTTTCTTGTTTTTACGAGTAAGAAAGAAATACAGTATATTATTAGTAAGGCAATCAGTGACAGCGGGTCAGGAACACAATGACAGCACTCGACAGTAAACTGTATGTCATTCAGTTACAAGTATTTTTTTAAAACGGTACTCGCTTCTGAGCTTGTCTAGTGCGAGGCGTTAGGTGGACGCAGATCTTTTAACGCTCAATATATGAAGTTAGGAAAGTAAGTCTAAGTACATGCATAATCTCACTCTTCAGTCGTTCAAAAATCTGTCAAAAAAGACTTTTCAAGTCTACTACTTCTTTAAAGCTAACTGCTTACCGTAAATCTTCCTAATTTCTTTCTTGTCCAATTTACCCATGATATTCCTGGGCATCACGTCTACAATTAACATAGTCTTTGGTAGCTGATAGGGAGCTAGTCTTTTCCCTAATTCTGGTTTCAAATCTTCGAGTGCCAGTTGGTATTTTTCCTTTAGAACTACCACGGCTGCGACGATTTCTCCCATGGTCTCGTGTTCGATGCCTAGAACAGCTACGTCGGCTACTCCTGGATGCTCCAATATGGCCGACTCCACTTGCAGTGCGCTTATTTTGTAGCCACCTGAAAAAGCAAAAAAGATGTGTTAATATTTTTATTTTTGCACTAACGCATGCTTTGCGGATTACATTACAAAATTACAAATTTACGAGTGGAAAAATTATAGTCATGTGCGGACTATAATTTTTCCACTCGTAAATTTGTAATTTTGTAAAAATGATGTTATTTTTAAGCCATACAAACAGCGAGTCGATAAAAGTTTAAGGGATTTTCTCATATGTCGGTGGCATCGTAGCTCCCAAACAGAAAACTGATAATTTCTTTAAACGGTGATTAGATCGAGTCTTCTCAGCCATCATAGTTTAGCTCTTTTGTACCGAGCTGCACTGACAACGGGTTCTAGTGTCGAGGTGTATAGCTGTCCATCAAAACCTCTCAAGCTCTCTCAGAATCTCCGGTTTTGATGAGATGATTCTGCCATCGTCGATCTTCAGCTTGGTCATTTGGCTTTGCCCTATAGACGAATTTTTTGCGAACATTTTGGAGCCTTGGTTACGCTCGATTGCGGCGTTTATACATTTAGTATTAAAGGCGCGCAAGCCGTTTCGCTTGCTTGGCGACAGATTTTCTACTTGAGCGCGGTAGCTAGCTAGGCACGCATTCGCAAAATGCTCTTCTATCATGCGGTAAAGCTCAAGCCGATGGTGGGAATCGAATCATGGACCTGCAGCTCGGCAATCGTTGCTTCAAAAAGTGCTTAAATACAGTCATCACACTTATTTAAGCAGCATTGCCGAGTGCTAAGAGTAAACATAGATATTGGTCGATTTTTAAGTATCACACTGACATAAATACCAAAGTCAACAATCGTTGCTCCCTTGTGCATCATAATAAATAGATAATAAATTTTATTCATAAATATCCAGATTTGGACGTTTGTGATACTAACGGGTTAAGCCAACCTAAAACTAAAAGTTGCGGAAGCGTTTCAGACGACCTGAAAATTCGGACACTGCATAATGGTAGGGCATTTTACGAACGCCTGGGTAAGTACCATCCTCAAGTACCTCCTATGTAAGTATCCTCCTATAAAGGTTCTCGAGTGGTTACCACATCACATCGGAAGACGTAGAGTTGGTAGGCCCCCACCAGGTGGACTGACGGCATCGTAAAGTCGCGGGTAGCCAATGGCTACAAGCGGCTAGTAGCCGTTCTTTGTGGCGTTCTATAGGGGAGGCATTTGTTCAACCGTGGACGTCTTACGGCTGATGATGAAGTATCCTCAAGTCTCCAAACACCTTACGGTGTCTTGTGGCAGGTATCTTTAAAAGCTAGTTTTCATTCTAGGTAAAGCCAGTTTGCTATCTACAACCAAGTCATGACTTATTATCATCAGGTGAGATGATGGTCAAAAGCTAACTGAAATTTAAAAAATAACTGAATAAGTACTTATCGGTATACCTGATTTGATGATATCGATGGAGGTCCTGCCGAGGATCCTGAACTTGCCGTTGCTGAAGGAAGCGGTGTCGCCCGTGCGGAACCAATCGTCATCTATGAAGTCAGAGTCGTCCAGTTTCGGCGCTCGGTTCCAATACCTGTGGGAGATAATTACATTGATTACTGTATAGCCGGATTGTCCACTGCTGAACACAACCTTCCCCAAAAATAAAGTTATTGGCATAATCCTCGAAGCGTTCGCAGCGAAGTTTGCTTAGCCGTTCTTAACCGATCAGCTAAGTTAAGCAACGTCCGTCGCGGTCATGAGTTGGATCGGTGGCCGCTAGTGACATTACTGCTGAGCGCTTCCGTGCTTCGGAGGGCACGTTAAGTCGTCGGTCCCAGTTATTGTCTTAGTTGCATGGTGGCAGGACATTTTGCGAATGTCCGCCTGGCTAGCTACCACCATCACGAAGAAAATCTGTCGCCAAACACCTAACGGAGTGTTTCGGCAGCTGTACTTGAGAGCCAGTAATTCTAGGCTAGCCCGAACTCCATCTTTGACAACTTACGGAACACACCGTTAGGTGCTAGACAACAGATTTTCTATTTCAGAGTGATAGCTAGCCAAGCGAGCATTCGAAAAATGCCATATCAACATGCGGTGAAGCTCAAGCCTGCGGCCGGATTCGGACCGTGGATCGTATGCAAGTCCGTGGCTATTGCAACTGTTTCAAAGAAAGCATTTTTTTTGCTGCGCCCTAATAATTGACTTAGCTAATAATTGCATCTCACTTGCACATTATAGACTGTCCATAGGGTGCAAGTAGGATATAATGATCAGTAAAAAATATTATTATTACCTGGTGAAAACAGCTGGTCCTTTGAGCAACAGTTCCCCTTGATGCACTCCGTCGTCTGGCAGCTGATGTTCCAATACTTTAGGCTCTCCCCACTCATAGCCATCTGATAGCTGCTCCTCGTGCTTTGGCAATAGACCGAGCCGTTCTAGTGAAATCTAGAATATTACCAATATATATACAAGCGAATCTTTTTTGTAAGCCCGTTTTCGGCATTCCATACAATACGTCTCCAAAAATAAAGAGAGAGTGAGAAAGTTTCTGAGGTACTGGGGCAGTCGGTAGGATATGTCCAACACATGAAAGGTGCACATGAAAGGATATATATACAGTTTTTATTTACAGCAGAAGAGCTACTCTGTGACCACTATATTACCTACTAGCAACTGGTCAAAAATTACCTAAAATAAAAATAGTGCGTTTCGATCTAGTACTACCGCAATAGTTAAGTTACAATCCTGACCGCAGCTCGAGTTATTGACTAACTCTAGTTACATAACCGCCAGGTTAAGCTAGGCAGTATATCCTACATTAACCACGACTTAGCAAAATACCCTCGAGGGGTGCAGGGATAGAATTGGACCCACCCATATCTTTCTGGTGGTGTTGTAAGAGGCGACGAAGAGAAAAACAGCAAAAGATGAGCAGCAGCGCCTTCTAAAGAACTGCTTATACTTAATCTTACACTGCGATACCGAAGACGGGTTGCTTGGGGATTATAGAAAAACCCTCTTAACGAGAAAACCATTTGCGTATGCGGACACCGTTCCGCCGCTCATATGGTTACGCTTATATTACGTTATGGCTGTAGTAGTAAGCAAAATAATGTTGGAATAGTTGATTTATTAAATTCAAGATTACCTGCGTATTCGGCAGGTCACTTTCGACAGTGACCGATGCTTTTAAGACGCCGTCTTTGTTAGTGGATATCCTGGCGGCCACGCCGGGCAGCGGCAAGCCCACACATCCCACCGTGCGGCCCTCCACCGGCCGGTAAGGGTTGCTCAGAGCCATACCTACTTCTGACATGCCGTAGCGCTCGAGTAGACGGACGCCGGATATCTGTGACAGAAAAACACAACATAGTTCTATATAATATAGTGTTGCGTGCTTAACTAAGTCGTAGTAAAATACAGATATATAATTGGTGGATAATCAAATAACAACTATAAATTATTAAAAATTAAAGAAACCCGAATGCAAATTATTTATTTTCATAAAGAATTTTATTGTTCCATGGAAATTAAAACTGCAAGTTATATTGTTGATATCACACTCGATACGGTTTAGGTGAAAAAAAAGTTTGTTTACAGTATGGTGTCTATATTCAGCCAGTTTGATTTTTTTTTACTTTTTTACGTATCTAGTGTTACTTGCGCTATAAAGACGAATATAATGATTTCACATACATTAAAATCGGTTGAGCCGTTTAGAAGTTATGGTGGAATAACAAAACTCACAAATATACATACATGAACCCTGAAACCATAACACTCCTTCTTTGGGCAGTCGTGTAAAAATAAAACCAAATGCAAAATTAAAAAGACACCATCCCCAGTGTCCCTATGCAAGAAACGTGTTTTATTCAATATTTTTTTTTCTTCTCAATCATAAATACAGTAAAATTATAGAACAAACACATAAGTAAAATAAAAACCGGCCAAATGCAAGCCATAGTCGCGACAAGGATCCAGAAATGTAACTTTTTTATTGTTGAGTATGTATGTACATTGTACGCACGTGGGGTGCCGGGCTAGATTGTCACCTCCCCAACTCTACTCGTGGGTGTCGTAAGACGCGACTAACACACCAGAAGGTGGGCAGTAGCGCTTTCTGAGAAACTGATATTTCACACTGCGATCTCCAAGACATCTACCAAGCGTGGGGATTATGGCAAACTCCCCATAATGGGGGAGGCTGCGTTCAGCAGTAGACTACCCGTCTGATACAGTACAGTACGTACGTACAATTATTATATTTTGTGAACGGAGACTTCGAGCCCGACTGTCACTTAGCATTTGATATACATTCAGACCCACCAACTTATCTGTTCAGGTGGCAGAAAAAAGAACTACAACATTCCTTCAAATTGTGACAGTTTGTAGTTGATTTCCATGACCAGTAGCACCCTCGAAAACTTTGCAAAAAAGGAGACTCCTTTTGACCAAACAGACGATGGGAAGATGTTTTCACACAACGACACGGAGCAGAGTGGACGAGGATAGCAAGAGACAGAAAATTATGGCCACAACTGGGGGAGGCCTACGCCAATGAGGCGACATCTATACATTAATAATAGACCTAGTACGTTTAAATAATAATATAATATATATAACACACTATTTTATATAATTGGATAAGCATGTAACCTATTAAATAAATTATAATGAACACGAATTACGAAACTTGACATATAATAATATTATCATATAAATGTATAATTTGTATCTAGAATATAAAAAAATAAATAAAAAAAAATTTATTCCAATGTAATGAATAGCAGATTTATAAAATAGATTGTAAATGTGTAGTTGAATAAAAGGCTGTTTTACTTTACTTTTTACTATAACATACTTGTTCCCACTTGTTGGCAAGCGTCTGCGGCAGCGGCGCTGAGCCCGCGCACATGAGCCGCATCCTGGTGGAGAGTGCAGCCCGCACGTAGGCGGCGGTGCGCGCGTCCGCGAACATAGTCTCGTGATCGTGCGCGAGCCGCGCGTACATGGCGGGCACGCCGTGGTACACGGAGACGCGCACCTCCTCCCGCTCGCCCATGCCGAGCAGCCGGGACCACACCGTGTGCGATACGAACGAGGGAAGCATTCGGATTCTAACGGATCACAACATTTGGAGTATTATATCAATTAATATATGAAGCAGTGATGACTCAGTGGCATTGGCTATGGACTGTCGCGCAGTAGGACCCAATTCTTTTAGCTATTGACCAAACGCTACACTACTGCGATGCTTCTGCGATCGAACTGCTGTTAATGTCAAATTCGGTAGTCTGCTAATTCTAGCTCCTAATCGCAGTTGTATAGCAATCTCGTCGCTATCGTATGGTTGTGCTATGGCTTGCTAATGTTGGTAATGAAATAATAATGAAAATTTCTATCAATCAAGCATCAGTTAAAAACATCAATACAGTGGGTTTGTAGCAAACAATATATAAAATAAATATTTTTAAATCATTTATCTATCTTTCTATCTAAAATGCTCCAAAATATTTTATGCCACTGTAGCAACGCAATCGCAACAAAATAGCTTACAGCATACTAAATATGTCAAAAACTATTGATAGCAAGCCACTGACTTGCGATCGAACCTAAATAGTGGGCAGACTACGGACACTATCAAAAACTAAAATTTTCATGCAATTAAGTTGTGTTAACGCCGTTCAATAGCTAAGAGAATCGGGCCCCTGGTACATGGTTCAAATCCCCCCGCGGGCTTGAGCTTCGCCACATGGTGGAAAGGCATTTTGCGAATGCCCGCCTGGCTAGCGACCACCCTCAAGTAGAAAATCTCTCGCCAAGCACCTAACGGTGTGTTCCAGCAGCAGTCCTTGCGAGCCAGTGAAATTACAGGCACATGAGAATTAACAACTATGTGACGATGGCGGGCGCAGTGCAATTCGTGACTTGTGATGAAATGCATCTGTTATAGGCAGACGTTATTCCGCTTAACATCAGGTGGACCTAATTTATTTCGTTCGTGACCAAGACCAATGCTACGCAAACTTGATGAAACGTCGAGTTCAATAATAAATATGTTATAACGATTAAGTTCCGTGGGGTGCCGGGCTAGGATCTCGACCCCATTGCTATTTATTATTGCTGTGGGGGTCGAAAGAGGCGACTAAAGGTAAAATACCGGAAAGCGAGCAGCAGCGCCTTCTGTGGAATGGTGTGTTCCGGCAGCAGTCCTTGAGAGCCAGTAATTCTAAGAGCTATATCTACCGTGTCTATTGTTTGAGTGTACATTACCTGGCGCCTGCAGCGAGCGACGCTAACATAGAGTTGAGCTGCCCGTGTATGTGATGCAGCGGCAGCGTGTGCAGAACGACATCGTTAGCGTTGTATTGCCACGCTGTATGCAGCGCTGATATCTGAGTCTGCAGCATGTTGTGAGTCCAGACAACGCCCTTTGGCTTGCTTGTTGTGCCTGGAGATCCAGAATATTGACTGAATTACTGACTGAACTTCGGCCATGCGGTTGATGTAAAGGACGACGATGAAATACACTTGTCTATAATAGTACATTATGATATATATATATATATATATTTTGAAGCAATGATGGCCGAGCGGTAACAGCTAAGGACTGCCGCGCCCAGTACCCTGGTACGATCCCCACCGCTGGCTTGAGCTTCACCGCATGGTGGAAGGGCATTTTGCGATTGCCCGCCTAGCTAGCTACCACCCTCAAGTAGAAAATCTGTCGCCAAGCACCTAACGGTGTGTTCCGGCAGTAGTCCTTGAGAGCCAGTGAAATTACAGGCCCATGAGACTTTAACAACTATGTCTCAAGGTGACGGGCGCAATGCAATTCGTGACTTGTGATGAAATGCATCTGTTATAGGCAGAAGTTAGTCCGTTTAACATCAGGTGGACCTCGACCTTGTTCCGCCACAATAACATAAATATATATATATATATAAGTGCGGTAAGTAGAAAATTACAGCCGAGGAGAGTTTGTACCTAATATTAATATATTAAGTGTATAATTATTTTAAAGTCCTATAAACATACTACGAATAAATATGTACAGAAGTGTAAATTTTATACAGTAACCGCTTTCATATCGGATTTTTCAAGTTCACAATTAACAAAACGTGCACAATCTTGCAAACAAAATTTGGTAAATTGATTTGGCGCTTAGAAATGAACGCATCCGATTGGTTTCGTCAAGGTAATGTTGTTGGTGCGCACGGTACACTTTAAACAACGCCCGCCGCGGTAAGGTCTGCGTTCTGCTGTTTTTGAACTTGACTTACATTTCTTTACATATTTATTCGTAGTTAATGCCCAACTACAAGAAAATATGCATACCTATATATACATTTTGTGGGAACATAACTTTGTTCGAATATTAATTTTTACTATAGGGATATACAGAGTGGTTCCATACCAACCTTGCCTTCCAGCACTTTCACACGCAGTGTCTTCCTAACATCGCTAAACTATCATGACAATGACGTCGGGAACATTACTCTACATCTCATCTAAGTATTAAAATTTCTTTTATTGGTAATGTCATCTTCCCTGGGTGTTGTAAGAGGCGACTACGGGAAAAGTGCGCCAAATGAGAAGCATGCCACTCCTCACGTGGATGTGAGTGGGGTGCTGTGTGCATTAGATGCACAACAGGGCTGTATACCATCTTAGTACCTGGATTTCATGAAATATGTTCTTGTGTTTCGTCTAATGCGTTAGAGAAAACAGTTTGTATGACCTTGAAACTGTCCCCGGTGAATGGCAATAGGCTCGCCTCCTATTACATGGGACCAAAACCCAATTGGCGAAACGTGCTTACACACCTCTGCCTTTCGTAATTATATGTATGTATTTATATAGTAGCCTAGCCTTTGACAACTATCTCACCTGATAGTAAGTAATGATGTGATCAAAGATGTTGTTCAGGCTTACCTAGGTCTACTGGCTCTGATGGATGATGGCCATGGCTGCTGCTCACCGTTCTGTGCTTGGTGACAGACTTACTACTTGGGGGGTAGTAAGCCAGGCGGGCATTCGCAAAATACTCTCTACTATAAGTAGTTAAAGTCGAGTTATAAATATGCAGAAAGAACAGAAATACTAATGAGGATATAAATACTTATGAAGAACAAATACAATAACGTAAATTCTAAATATCTAATCTGTATTTTCTAGAACAGTAGCGACATCTCTCGCTGATCCATAACTACGACTACGGCTCTCAGACTGTTACCATGTGAAAATATTGTTTCATTTCTCTATGTTAAGACTTAAAACTGATTGAGGCATAACAGCGTTCTCAGAGTAGTATGGGAGTTTCCATAGCGGGCAAGATTTGCGTTGAACGTTGCGGTCCGACCATAGACTATATCAAACAACGAACTTCGTACCGCAAATTCAATTTTCGTTATCTAAAGTGTCGCTGGAAACACGAAAAACGAAACTTCGTTGAATTGTAGTAGCGGCCCTAAGCGCTAGTCAAGGTAGCAGTAGATATGGTGGTCTTTGAAACCCAGCACAAACAACCCAGTCACTGTCTCTGCCAGTAACAACGGCGTGGGTACCTCAAGATACCGCAATATTAAATTTTTACCACTAGTATAAATGATGAGTGCGTCCGCTTCCCCGTACCAGGCGTTAGACAGGCCAACGTCGGGTAGGACTTGCTGCTCCTTCGGCTTGAGGAACTCGTTGGTAGGCTGGTACAGCTGAGCGGCTACCTCTTTGTCTCTGCCTGTTATTAGCAGCGGCCTTGAGATCTCCAGGGTTATGGGACGTAGTACCTGGAAAATATATATTTTGGTTATTTCCATTCATTCATTTCGTATCAATTGACTCTTAAATATTATTAAATATATGCGAACGATTTACATAACCTTATCCTCTCTTCTCCTTTTTTCATCGTACAACACAACGCACATAGGAACACGGCATCCATACATGGTCGATATTCCGAAAATACGCACAAAGCGTTTTAAATCAAGCTTTATAATGCGTATACAGCTGAATTATGGAACACCCTACCAGTGTCTCTATTTGCCGATAAATATAATCTGGAAGTCTTCAAGAACAGAGTAAACAGGTATCTGCTAGGCAAGCGTGTTCCACCATCGACCGTGTCATCACTTTCCATCAGGTGAGATTGCGGTGAAATGCTTGCTTATCATAATTAAAAAATAAAAATTGCCAATGCCAACCTGACATGACAGTATGTGTGCCATATTTTGCTCAGGGGCACCACACTCACATTTCACATCTAACTTGTCCCTTTATTCCCCATTTGGCCAGGTTGCTTTTGCAACGACCAACTTGGGTAAGGAGTCTGTTAAGCGTCTTCCAAATTGGCCACTGAATTTCCATTGGAAACGTTGCATTGTACTACATTGTTTAGGATTATGATAAAACCAGATCCCCGACAACATAAAACGTCGGCAGCGTTACTGCATAATACCTTTAGCATTAACAACCACACTACAGCGTCGTGTACAAACGAGTCCTTCCCCTACGAATGCGCATCAAGAATTTACTGTGGTGTATCCCGTGGGGTGCCGGGTTAGAACTGCACCTCCCCATATCATCCCGTGGGTGTCGTAAGAGGCGACCCAGGGGGAAAATACAGGAAGGTGGGCAGTAGCCAAGCGTGGGGATTATGGAAAATACCCCCTTAATAGGGGAGGCTGTGTTCAGCAGTGGACGATTCGGCTGATACAGTACGCGCCTTAGTTAGTGAACAGGTCTGTAAATGTCTGTAAAGCTCCTTTGCGTGGTATTTTGTAAAAAGCAAGCTAGCTATCACATTAACAGCCAGAAGACGCCCACCGTTGAAAAAAAATCTCACATAATGGGGGGATTTGCCATAGTCCCCATGCTAAGCAGACGACTCGGGGGTCGAAGTGTAAGATAACAGTTCATCAGAAAGCGCTGCCGCCCACGTTCTGATATTTTTTATCATTCACTAGTGACTTGACGATTCATTAAACAAAATTATTTTGCTGTGTACATGTGATTACTTGAGCATTGAGAACATTACAAACTTTGACTTGGTATAATGACCCAAATTATACGTCAAATACATTTTTTACCTCATAAGCTCGAAAAAGTATTTTTATCATTCGACATCTGCGTAGAAAAGTGCTTTATGTCCGTTAGCGTAGCTAGGTTTGCAATATAAATATAAACAGAAATCATTGTTTATCAATTTAGCTTTAAGAAGTGGAAATTTGTTAATCACATTATTACACAAATGTTTATTTCAATCATGTACGCTGAGTAGTGGACAGTCTTCATGAATAAGTTGAAATCGGAGTGGACCACCATGGCCAATTTATGAATGAAATTCTATTGTTATAATTATCGCCGATGCCAATGGGTTACATGTTTTATAAATAAAAAACGAGAATTCCCGAACAGGGCACTGACTAACAATAAAGTCACGAGACCATTCCCGAAACCAAAATATTGAGTTCTGTATTAAATTTATTCAGTTTATTTATTCATATATAATTAATAGTCAGTCATTTATTTAAATTACAATATTTTACTATAAAAATATTCTACTGCCGCGTTCAGCAAAGAGTCACTTCGAGAAGAACGGGCAAGAATTTCGGAGCCATTATCTTTATGTCTTTACTATTTTACATTTTGTAAATTAATAATTACAATATTTGGTGACAGACGGTGTCTTAGCGTAGGTAGAATATTGCAAGCATTTTGTCTTCTAAAGCATTACCAATTACATAATACGCTTTTTTTTTTTTTTTACATGCAGCTTGAATTTTCGGTCTGTAAGAACTGTAATATTTTTAAGAATTTTATTATAAATTCGCACACATTTACCTATGAAAGACTTTTAGTTTTTATTTGCTAATCTAAAGTCTCATCACCATCATCAGACGGAAGATGTCCACTGTTGAACAAAGGCCTCCCCATAGAGCGCCACAAAGAACGGACAAGAGTTAAAAGATGGTTACCTTCTCATAATCCTGCGTGCATATAGCTAGATCTGCCATGCTGTCCGTTAGGAAGTACTTGAGCATTTCTGGTGGGTGGATTGGTGTGAGGGGGACCGCTGAAAACAAAAAGATCTTGTTTATAATATACATATATCTCTCCACTGGAGCAAATTATTCCGGACCAATTTACTTAAGTTAGTGTGCATTTAGAACTTTGTCTTCGTCCCCGAGCCTAATAACTATGCTATTGGTTTGACATTTTTCCGCTGAACTGCTCATTTTGTCTCTAATTGTTAAAATATAAATTAACATGCTTTACAAAATCACAAATATACGATAGGAAAAATTTAAGTCATGTGCGGGATTCGAACCCGCGTCCATCCACCCCTTGAGCCGGGGTATGCTCTAACCAATTGAGCTAACATGACATGGCGTCATAACTCGAATCTTTCCTATCGTTCTTTAACCATCGTATTAACATGCTTACTGAACATTTTTATGACAGTGAAAAGTGCCTGCAGACGCCTCTGCGCCCTTACCCTGATGGTGAGCATCTGCCGTTCGATTAGTTAGTTTGTTACTCACAAAATCTTATTGAAATCTTAGAAAAATTGCGGTAATGCGATTACGTTTGTTACCGAATGAAACTTTTATTAACTGATGGAACGGTTTTTTATTACTTACGTAGATTACGCGAGTGTACTAATCAAATGTCGGTAATCAAAAATATTTAAGTATTATACATTATACGTTATTGTTAGAAACACCATCTCATTTTTTACCATTTTCCATTTACGTTTACGCTATTTATACTTACTATATAAAATTGAGCGTGAAAGTTTTTTATTAGTCATAATTTTATTTCAGAAGTAAATTTGAGAATAACACCATATTCTAAAACACTAACAACTAAATATACCACTACAGCTACTACAACGAAAGCAACCTAAAGACCATTGCAGGCCTACAGGCGCTCCAAATGCTCCAGCCCAGCGATGTTTTACAATATGTTTCAACCAAGCCCTTGGTATTTTTTTTTATTTTCAGTGACATACAACAATTTTAATATTGTTATGTTTGCAATAACGCCTGCTATGCGGAATACATTACAAAATTACAAATATACGATATGGTTTTTTTTTAAGTCATGTTCGTGGGATGTCTTAAATTTGACTTAAACATGACTTAAATTTTTCCGTATATGTGTAATTTTGTAATGTTTTTTTTTTATGTTATTGTTATGGAACAAGCGCGAGACCCACCTGATGTTAAGCGGTATCCTCTGCCTATAACAGATGCATTTCATCACAAGTGACGAACTGCACTGCGCCCATCACCTTGAGACAAACCTGTTAAGTCTCATTTTGCCTGTTATTTCACTGGCTCTCAAGGACTGCTGCCGGAACACACCGATAGGTGCTTGGCGACAGATTTTCTACTTGAGGGTGGTCGCTAGCCAGGCGGGCATTCGAAAAATGCCCTTCCACCATGCGGTGAAGCTCAAGCTCTGGGCGGGATTCGAACCATGGACCTGCTGCGCGGCAGTCCATAGCCAATGCCATTGAGCCATCACTGCTTCAAAACATAGATATAGATATAGATTGACATACAACAATGTCAATCTATATCTATTATATTGTCAATGCAGAAATGTCTCATTAGCACTATCATGTGAATTGACATTTAATATGCAAGACACGCAAATGTACAAGATATCATTTTAAGTACAAGAGTATGTTCTGTTTACTCTGTATTCAATAATCTAATTATATTATCAAATACAAGCTAACTTCTAATGCAAACAAAAATATTTCCTTAAAACTTCCCCTTATGTATTTAGCATCTACTTGCTGAATGTTAATTGACCGAGTGAGCACGATGCGCGAGAGAAGCGTCTCCGTGTCAGCTTGAGCAAAAATTCTTTCTATTGTTTGGCCGGCGGTTATGCGATTCAGTCAATAGATTTTTTCAAACGGTGCGGGAGATATGGGATATGGAAACGTAGTAAAACTTTTTATTTTATATATATTTTTATTATTGTAATAACGCTTGCCCTGCGGATTACATTACAAAAATACGAGAGGAAAAATTTTAGTCATGTGCGGACTATAATTTTTCCCCTCGTAATTCTGTAGTAAAACATAATTCAGGGTCGAGGTCTTCAACTAAAATGCTTTCGTATGTCTGTCCGGCGGATGTCTGGACATATTCCGTCCTAGAGGTTGTATTTCTTTTCGTGAAATTTTGTGATAGGTTCAATTAAATTTTTGGCAACATTTTGTTTGCAGTTGTTTTTTTTTTATGTTTAACCTTTTTATCGAGGTCTTCAACTAAAATACTTTCGTATGCCTGTCCGGAGGATGTCTGGACATGTTCCGTCCTAGAGGTTGTATTTCTTTTCGTGAAATTTTGTGATAGGTTCAATTAAATTTTTGGCAACATTTTGTTTGCAGTTGTTTTTTTTTATGTTTAACCTTTTTATCGAGGTCTTCAACTAAAATACTTTCGTATGCCTGTCCGGAGGATGTCTGGACATGTTCCGTCCTAGAGGTTGTATTTCTTTTCGTGAAATTTTGTGATAGGTTCAATTAAATTTTTGGCAACATTTTGTTTGCAGTTGTTTTTTTTTTATGTTTAACCTTTTTATCGAGGTCTTCAACTAAAATACTTTCGTATGCCTGTCCGGAGGATGTCTGGACATGTTCCGTCCTAGAGGTTGTATTTCTTTTCGTGAAATTTTGTGATAGGTTCAATTAAATTTTTGGCAACATTTTGTTTGCAGTTGTTTTTTTTATGTTTAACCTTTTTAAAGCGACGCGATAACAGCGCAGCGCAGAATTCGTTACTCCTAAGGATGAAATTACGACTAGGCAAGGTTCGCTTCGCATCGCAATTTTACTGTCTAGCCTTAGGACTTAGCCTTATTCATGAAGATAGAAACATAATATAGTACATTTATCGATTCTTAGAAACCACCAACAAATCAGCATATTCCTCCAAAAAGGTTGACAACGCATCCTTGTGACCTATGGTGTCCGTGGACGACGACTGCCACTCACCATCAGATGACCCACCTAGTCGTATGCCTGCCTATCCAATAAAAAACAAGTGCGAGTGGGACTCGCGCACGAAGGGTTCCGTTACTAAATATTCTGTGAATAGTTAAAGCCTACCCAGACTACCTGGCACCGTTATTAGTATCAAGCAAGACACGGTAAAAAAATCAAGTTTGTGACCCTTTATATATTTATTTTATTTTAGTATTTGTTGTAATAGCGGCAATAGAAATACATCATCTGTGAAAATTTCAACTGTCTAGCTATCACCATTCTTGAGATACAGCCTGGTGGCAGACGGACGGCCGGACAGCGAAGTCTCAGTAAAAGGGTCCCGTTTTTACCTAGACCGGCCGGTCTAGAAGCTCGTGAGGTGCCCCCACCATAATAGGGGAAACTGTGTACAACAGTGGACAATCCGGCTGATACAATTTACAGTACAGCACCCTCAAGTAGAAGATCTGTCGCCAATTCTAGATTAGCCTACACAACATCTTAGACCACATCATCACTAATCGTCGGTGAACTAGCGGTCAAAGGATAGCCTATCAGGTATAAATAAAAAATATATAAATACATACCGATGTTTCCAGACATCCATATAGCCCATTGTACAATGATGTGAGAGGCGTCATTACTGCACATATATGCTATCGTACGCTCCGTGTCACCGACTGCAAACAAAAACAATACATTTTAATATTTTTATCTCCGCAATAACGCATGCTATGCGGATTACATTACAAATTTACTATAGCAAAAATAGAAAGAGCGGAACAGTTGACACAAAGTTAAGAGTCATTGTCATGTTAGCTCAGTCGGTCAGAGCATACCCCGGCTATAGCTATAGCATAACGCGGGTTCCAATCCCGTAAATGTCCTTGAGAGCCAGTAATTCTAGGTTAAGCCTGTTAACACCTTCGACCACATCATCACTTACCATTAGGTGAGATAGTGGCCAAAGGTTAACCTATCAGGCATAAAAAAAACATGACTATTGTTAAGTCAATATATTTTGTTTATGTCATACCTACGAACATACCTATTATATTTCTGTATATATACAACCATCATTCTTATATTAACCACGAAACCTTTCATCAATCGCATGTATTATTTGTACTGAAGATAACAGGGGTGCGTTCCGAACCTTGGTTAGAGCGCACTCGGGGTGCAACTTTTCACTCTAACGTCGTTCACAACCTTCGAGTAGAGCGTTCGGTTGTCACAACTGGACCGTTCCAAACCTTTGAAGGTTGCAACTTTTTAACCATGAAACGCGTGACATGACATGACTTTGACGTTTATATCATTGTCTATCTAATGCGCTCACCCATAAATCTCAACAAATATAAATACTAATATCATTTCTCAAAATATAAAACTTAAATAAAAATGGAAAACGAATTTGTGATACTGTTAACTAGCAATTATTATTACGATAATGATATAAGTCTGTCAATGTCACAATTTGTTTGAGGTTATAAAACAACCGGTCGTTCCATACCTCAGGGTAAGTTGCAAAACAACCAAACAACTACACTCTGAGCCTCGGAACGCACCCCAGCAGTTAGTCTTGCAATAAATATTGTACCGAGCACACGTTTGTTTCCTTTGCAAAGTTAACGCAAACTGAAAGAGATCTTATCACCCCAACAACTATAATTTTTCCTCTCGTAAATTTGCAATTCTGTAAAATAAGATTAAATTTTTTTAAATATTACTCCCGCCATCAACAACTACAACCTTATCACCAACTATCTATAATCTAATGAGGTTAAACATCTGCTCTGAGTTAGTAAAGAGTTAGGTATCCTACAGATTCCAGATGATACTGCAGCTTCAATTAAAAGTTACCACGTTCTTGAACTATCTATACTATATTTTTGAAGCAATGATAGTCGAGTGGTTATAACTATGTACTGCGGCGCCGCAGGTCCATGGTGCGATTCCCACCGCCGCCGCTTGAGCTTCACCGCATGGTAGAAGTAATAAAAAGCACCAATTTATTAAAGGATTCTTATTCTCCCGTTCACAAAAATAAATGCAAGTCAATATTTTGTGAAGTTTTTTTTACAATTTAACACAAACGCTCGCTGTAGAGGGGGCGCCACTGTCAAGTTTCTACCCCGGTTAGAAAAACTCGTAGATCCGGGGCTGCTTATCTCATATTTTGTCTATGTGTATTATGTATAGCGTGTTATTTTAACATAATGCGGTGTGTTATCTTATTATCGTTGATGGCCAAAAGATAATGTTATCTATCAGTTATACGAGATGTCTTATATAATGAATAGATTCAGGCGTCACTTTGCGGAAATACATATTTAATTATAACAAATATTTTGAAAATATGTATTTTAAGAAAACATCAAATTAATATTCCGCATAATTTTCCTGCTAAGCAGACGTGACGTCACAAACGCCACGAGCGCAATCGAGAGTTAATTCTCGATTCTGATTCTCGATCGTGCGCTCGTAGAGTCAAGACCTCCTGAGGATGCTTCGTGTAGAAGCGAAACGCGTCGAAAATTCTTCCGGTTTGGCTGCGTGGCGTTTGTGACGTCACGTCAGCTTAGCAGGAAAATTAGGCGGAATTGTCACTAGATATATTTTTATATTTTTTAAGTGTTTTATTAAAATATTAATTTCATATTATTTTCAAATATTTGTTATTATTAGAGATGTCTTAGCTTTTGCTTTGAAATTCAACTAGGTAATTCTAATTACTAAATATGGCATATAGTAATTAAACAACTTTAAACGGTTTAAATCGCGTATATTTATCATTATTTTTGCCCCGACCGACGTTTCAAACACTTTGCAGTGATCGTAGTCACGGGGTGAATAATTGGTTTTATTTGTCACATGAGTTATTAAGAAATTATTTGTACTACCATCAGAAAATTTCAAAGAAAAGACAACATTACTAAATATGGTCATTTAGATTTTTATCAGACTCAAAACACAAAGGGATTTTTATATATTTTTGGTATGTATGGGGGGTTCCGTACATACCAAAAAATCGGGATATCAAACTGCATAAAAAAAAAGTTTTTTTGATACAATCTGTGTTGGTACAGAAACCTGACCATCTCACACTGGGCAGGTTTTATTTGTATTCTTTATGTTATTATGACCACTGATACCTTTTTATAGTATCGTCCAATATAGATGATTTTTTGGGAAGAGTGTACGTCTAAGTTTATATCATTGAAATTTCATCAACTTGTTCAACAACAAAATTTACTAGTTTTTAGCAAAAATACTTGCCCACTTAGTTCATTGAGTAACATCTAAGGAGGCGGAAGTAGCGAAGTAGTCTAGAATTGAATCACGAGCTTAGTGATTGATTCTAATAAAGTCTACTGAATAAAATTGCAAAATTTAATGCATGAGACCTAGACAAATTTGCTTTCATCAGGATCAACGTTAAATGCATCAAGATGGCGCCTACTCAGCCTCTCTTTTAGATCATTTTTGTCCCTCCTCATGACGCGTACAGTAGGAAAATTTAAGGTTAGATTGATGTAATGTGTATGTCACAGTTCACCACTCTTAAACATTTCTGTCTCTGGTGCTACTTCAAGCTTCTAGTAGTCACAGCATGTCCATCATTCACATCTCTGCCAGATTAACTATTCTTTTACATACCCCATAAATTAAAGTACGAAATTGCCGATTGGTCCGCGCGCTGTTCTACCGCGTTTATTCCGCGTCGGAACTCATATTCAAACATCACTCGAATTTTCGAAGTATCCATCTTTCTTGTCTAAACTGAATAAAAAAACAACTGAAAGTCGATAATCGAATGTTGCACACTTTTTTAAAAGAAGAACCTCATAGGTACCATTTGAAAAAAGTTTCACTCAAATCTCAGACCATGAAGGTTATATTTCAATTCGAAGTACCTATTACCATAAAACGGCAATTTCATACTTTAATCCCTATAATTTCCTAACATTCAGATCCATCCAATGCGAAGATTATTATAGTTATTGTAATAACGATTGATAATATTTTCAATTAATGTCGCTGTAATTTCAATGGCTATAAATGCCGTCCGAAACATTGAATATAATTTCCAGTACCTAAATGAAAGAGACAAGAGGTGGTGCTTCACTAAATCATGCAGATTACCATACCCTAATGGATTATCGCGCTCGCAGTGGCACGTTAGTTCCACTTCACACACAACCTAAGAACGTTGGGCCTATTTTAAGTTGTTATTTTTTTTTTAATGCCTGATAGGTTAGTCCTTTGTAACAGGCCCGACTCTTGTTGAATGAGCCCAGGTTGAGAAACAACAGCCTTACTTATAAACGCTACTTAAATTTTAAGCATTACTTAGCCGCTGATTAGCAAAATTCCTTACTCATAAACGCTGCATAACTTTATCCAGTTCCTAAGTACTGCTTAAATCAGCTGTCAATTTAAACACCGTCCGACCCTTGTTTAAATATTTAAGTAGCAAGATGGCGCCCATATTTCTGATCAGCTGATTTAGTTACTATTGAGGTTATTGTCAAGGAGGTATACAGAACTATAAACACGACATACTCTGTTAATAAATCGTAAATATATAGCAAGTAGAAACATACATTGGATGATGAAATAAATATTATGCGTAACCTACTTACTTTTCGTGATCTTATTGAAGAGTATACCGCAGGTACAGTTCCTGAATTAAGAATATGAGGTGTGTGCCACACTCGTATATTCCTATTGGATGAGGATTGAGACTGATGAGGAACTAGAGATTCAATTTAAAAGCAGAATTGAGTACTTATTTGCGAATTTCAGCATAGATGTCGATTCAGTACAGCAAAAAAAAATATTTTGGGAGTCGAAATATTCTTATTTGTATTAAGGATCTCATTTAATAGGTCGCGAGTTTATCACCAAATGGTAATAAGCTGGTCCAAATTAGACGCCGGACTGTTTTAACTGAAAATCCCTTTCTCGTTAAACCCCTAACATCTGATCCGATCCGGTGATCGAACTCATTGTAATTTTCTTATTATCTAGCCGCGCCACGCGGTTTCACCCGCGTAGACAATGATGATGAAAAGTATGGAGAACCTAAACTAACTATTCTGTTGTTTCATCCAAACCCTCAAGCCGTTAAAACGTGAATACACGTAGAAGACAAAAACACAAACTTTAGATACATACATATAATCACGCCTAACGATATTCCCCGAAGGGGTAGGCAGAGGTGTGTAAACACCCATGTTTCGGTCAATTGGGTTTTGGTCCCATGTTATAGGTGGCGAGCCTATTGCCATTCACCGGGCACAGTTTCAGGGTCATACAAAATAATTTTTCTAACACACTAGACGAAACACAAGAACATATTACGGCCTTTATAATATTACTCTGATTTAAGGAATCGCTATAGAATGATTAAAAAAATATATGAAGATTGGAATCTTGGCTTCATAGAAAAAAACGTAGACATAATTGGGCATAGGTATAGTTTGGGATGGAAAAAGATAATTTCCAGCGGGATGTAACGGTATTCGGGCTTCCATAATGCATTTCCAATTATGCTATGGAATAGGTAGCTGGATCGAATTCACAGAATACTGGGGCACTTACAATTTACCATATTGCAAAAAAAAACTCGCTTCAGAAGTCTCCAGTACGCCCTATATGTACAAAAATCAGTAGGTCTACAAAGAATAGTATTTTTTTTACTTTTTAATTTTAAGATTTTCAGCACTAGATACAAACTTTTTGGCAATTTGGGTCTTTCATAATACCTTTTAGTTCAATGTTGTCAGTTTAAAATACGTTCGACCTCATTATCCATTGCTTAGCTAAACAGGTGCTATGTAGCGTTTATAAGTAAGAAATATTTAAGCATTACTTAAACACTGTTTAGTTATCCATTACTTAGCAACTACATAGCGGATTTTTTATAAGTAAGGGGGCAAGTCTATAAACATAAATACCTTAGTTTGGATACTCAACTAAACTTGCTCCTTGAAAGGAATGTACCTTTGTTTGGATACAAAACCAAACTTGCTCCTCGCAAAAGTAAAACCTACCCTCCTGTGTACCTACTGTACTCGTATATACACGATATTAGTAGTCATGTACCTATTTCAATATAATCATGCAATTTGTATAACATATTGCATGATTCAATAGCTTTTTTCAGCCATTAAACCTTGTAAGATTTTAATAACCTTTTTTCATTTATTGTTGATGAGTATTTAAAATGGATTCTTACCCAACTGCGCTGAGATCTCAGAGCTGAGCACGGAGGCTGCCTGGTAAAGGCCTGCATATGTGTATATTCCGATTTCATCTTGCAATGCCACTCGTGTGGGGAACAGCTGGGCGCGGCGGAACACCGGAACTGCTCCTCCTGATGGACAGATATCATGATAAAGTATAAAAAATTAAAAATGTTTAATCATTAAATGTACGTGTACGCTAAATTATTGTTTTGCAAATACACTTCTGGACTCATCTATTGGCCCACCTTGTATTTTCAGTTTCGTTTGGTCCTAGCTAAAATTTTATATTAGGTCGAGCAAAAAGTTTTTATGCAGTTTTGAACCTGGCACATTCATAATTTCATTCAATAGTCTTTTTTTGAATTTCGAACACAGAATTTAAAGAAACAAAAGACAATTTGGAGCCTGTTTGTTGATATCAAACAATCGAATACTAAGAAAACTTGGTTTTATTGGTTTACTTGGATTTAATTCTTGAAAAAGTGATTGATATCTTTGGTTTTGCAACAAACATTACTTATTCTTAACATTAAGGTGAGGTTCTATCAATAATCTATGGATACTTCACCTGAAGTCGCCGCCCAAGCTGTGGCACTTATTCAGGCCGGACACAGCCAAAGAAACGTGAGTGCTCAACTTAATTTAAGTCGATCTGCGGTCCGAAATGTTTATCGGAGGTACCTAGAGACTGGCGGCTTTGTTCGTCGCCAAGGAAGGCCACGATCTCGGGTCACAACTGAAAGGCAGGATCGATTCATCGTGACGACCAGCTTGAGAAATCGTCACCTTACCTCCATTGAGATACAAAACCAACTTCGCGACTTCCACGGAGTATCTGTGAGCGCTCGAACTGTTCGGAGAAGGTTAAAAGAACGCGATATGGTACCACACAAGCCAGCTAATGGGCCCAAACTAACGCGAGCCCACCGAACAGCGCGCCTTCATTTCGCACGCAGTCATTTAAATTGGACACAGCAAGATTGGAGCCGTGTACTCTTTTCTGATGAGTCTAAAATTGTGTTACATGGCAATGATGGAAGGAAGAAGGTCTACCGACGTAAGGGAGAGCGTTTCGCACAATGCTGCTTTGAAGAGAGGGTTGCTTATGGCGGTGGCTCATGGACTGTCTGGGGCGGTATATCCGCGAGCGGCAAAACTCAACTTGAGGTTGTTACAGGACCACGGCTGCCAACATTAAATGCTGAAAGGTACATTCGTGAGTGCTTAGAACCTCACGTGATACCATACGCGGACTATGTGGGCCCAAATTTCCTTTTTATGCATGATAATGCAAGAGCCCATGCGGCCGGCATCGTCAGGGAATATCTTCGGGATGTGAACATCACAGTTATGGACTGGCCAGCCAGAAGCCCAGACATGAACCCTATTGAGCACATGTGGGACGAGCTAAAAAGACGTGTTAGGGCTCGTCAGCCAGTTGCCCAGAAGATGCAGGAGTTGTTGCCATAGAAGAGGAATGGGAGATGATCCCTCAAAATTTCATAGAGCGGTTGATAAACTCTATGCCTAATCGTATGAGAGCTGTGGTAGATGCCCATGGACCACCCATGGCAACACGCGTTATTAAATTAAACCTTTATTTGATAAAACATGTTTTTTATTCAAAAATCAATTGCCTTTAACAAGGCGCATATCCGACTTGTTAGGCGTAGCTCCATGTCGTATGGTATTCTGAATTCAAATTTAAAACAATACGATCGAAAAAGATGGTAAAATGTGCCAGGTTCAAAACTGCATATAAACTTTTTGCTCGACCTAATATAAAATTTTAGCTAGGACCAAACGAAACTGAAAATACAAGGTGGGCCAATAGATAAGTCCAGAAGTGTATAAGGTCGTGATCATTTTCCCGGATAAACAATTCCAGAATAAGCATTCCCAATGGTGAATGATAAATAAACTTATCCATAATCTAAGTTCATATACTTATCGTCATCATCAACAGCCGTGTTGTCCTCCGTTGAACAAAGGCCTCACCTATTAGGAGGTTTGCCACAATCCACACGCTTGGCTGGCGTTTTGGAGAACACAGTGTTACATGTAAGTAATTGAAAAGGCGCTGCTGCCCAATATCTGGTATTTTTCCTTTCGTCGACTCTTACGACTTTCACGAGGACATATGAGGGAGGGGGGGGGGGGGGCAATGCAGCTGCAGCTGTTGGGGGTAAGAATTCTAACGATATTCCATTACATTACATTCAAATCTGTTCAGCATTTAAAAGTTATGGTGGAATAAAGGAACTCTTATACAATGCGATTTAAATAAGAATAGGACGGGCTCTCGGCTAACTTCACTCATATAAGTACGATCAGCAGAACAAACTTAAAAATCAAATGGGTGACCCTAAATTGTTAAGTTTAATAAATTCATATTAGTATTAAGGTTGACAGCAAAGACGCCACTTTTATTTGATGACATCGCGGGCGTCAGAGTCTATTTTGCCGTCAGTGTCAGTGATTTTAAAGTGAGACATCGTTAGATTTATCTTGACAGCGCAAGTGACACTAGTTACATAAAAAAATAAAAAACAAACTTGTGAATTTTAGGCGCCATATAATAAGAAAAACAATAGATTTTTTCTTACAAACCCATCAAGCAATAATCAAAATGAAGGGCTTTACAAAACAATTCCATAAATATATATATAAAACTTGCAGTTTTAATTTCAATGCAACGATAAAACGCTTAACAAAAATATATATAATTATCATTTGTCTTTTTTGCACACTGTACTAAGTTCTAGTTTTGACATCACAACATGCCGATGGCCGATCCTATTCTTATTTTAATCGCATTATATATGAGTTTCTTATATACACGAGTACATACATGATCCTAAAAATATAACACTACTTTTGTAAGGTAATTAAGTGTAATATCTGTAACATGCTTTGTGGGTTTACAAAAAAATCTTGTTAACTATTCTTTTATCATGAAATTGGGTTTAGCTAATAACTACCATACTAATTTATCAGTATTGAACATCTCCACGCATTGTGTCAAATACATTTTACGTCCAATACTCATGTTGACCAAATTTTACCCACTACTCATTTTGTCCTATACGCATAAAGACAAATACGTGTCAAGTCCAATACGCTTTAAGTCAAACACGTGTTAAGTCCAATGAGGACTTAAGTCAAATACACGTTTTGTCCAATACTTGATAATAACGAGTTTCACTTATTTCATCTTTTCTTATTAGGTGTATCAGTACTGGGCTTGCCAACTGTGTAGAATTTTCCAGACGTCCTGCTTCTGGACATAATTCAAGCTGTCCCGTTAAGAGCTGAGGTCTTTAGGACGGTAATTGTCCCAGATACAATTAAAATTGAAAATATCATTTACTTCCTTAATATTTTGCCGCATCAATGGCTTCCATTTTAACATAAATCAATACATAGGATTTTGTTGTGTCAACGAAACAAATTATCTAAATAATTATAGAAGGCATTAGTTGTAGGTTGTTGCAGAACTCTGTACAGCTTTAAGCACCTTAAAACGAATTGATTACAAATGGACTTACCACTTAAGCTGACCAACCATACAAAAATAGAAAGAAATTTAACAAAGCTTGATAACAATAAGATTCTTTTTTTTTTCCTGATAGGTTAGCCTTTGACCACTATCTCACTTGATGGTAACTGATGATGTGGTCGAAGATGTTGTTCAGGCTAAACAAGAATTACTGTCTCCCAAGTACAGCTGCCGGAACACACCCTTGGTGGTGAGGTGCTTGGCGACAGATTTTCTACTTGAAGGTGGTAGCTAGCCAGGGGGGCATTCGCAAAATGCACTACCACCATGCTATAACGACTGCCATCCTTAGACAACAACCGGGACCGACGGCTTAGCGTGACCTCCGAGGCACAGAAGCACTCAGTAGTAATGTCACTAGCGGTCACCCATCCAACTCATGACCGCGGGCGACGTTGCTTAACTTTTCTGATCGGTTAAGAACAGCTAAGTAAACTTCACTACGAGCGCTTCATTTGAGCATAAACCAAAGGGATTCTTAGAATTTACCAAAGAAAGTTTTCCTCTATATATGTCATTTAACAGCATCATATGAGCACAGAGTGTGATCGATCTCACAAATAACCACCTTTTGGTATTTTTCTCTTCGTCACCTCTTATGACACCCACGAGAAGAGATAGGGAGTGACATTCCAGCCTAGGAGCCCACGGGCGAAGTACTGCTACTATTAAAAGAGTACTACTGGTCATTTATTGTCTAATTCAAATAGTAATGAAAATGATCTTCATTTCGAAATTCTAACTCTATAGGCTCTCTTATGAAAATCTACTGTTCAGAACAAGTTTAGGTAGATTTCAAAGATTTATTAATATTGAAAAATCTATAGCTCCTATCGCGCTCAAATCAACCGGGAAACGATCGGGGATCGCAGCCCGCGTGTAGTGATAGGTGGAACTTTTGGAATTGATTTGAGCGCGAATAAAATGTGAATAACTTTTACACTATTGAACCTATTTAGCCAAAACCAACGTAGATCGGACCGCTACTAGCGGCCGCAATTAATAAAATACAAAAACAACATACATAAAGAAAACAAACAAAGACAACACAAAAAATCAAAAAATCTATGATACAATTTTTGCAAATAAGTATACGTTTTTGCTGTCTGGTGTAGAAATATTGTAGTAAACACTACTAATTAAACTGTTTAGATGAAGTGCGCTACATGAGACGCAACTTTTAATATGCTACACTCTATATTTGTACGTGAAATTGACTTTGTTATTTCCGTAATGTATGGGGTGTGGTACCCCTAAGGTGGATTTTTATATGTAAATTTAACAAAGGTTTATTAATAATGAAAAAACTTGAAAGATCAAAATCAAGTTCATTTCAATTCACATTTGTTAGCCAAAAATGCTCCTACTGAGCAGCCTTCCTAGACATCCAATAAACCTTTCGCAAGGTTTGGCATAAGAGACTTCTTATTTTTTTTTATGCCTGATAGGTTAGCCTTTGACCACTATCTCACCTGATGGTAAGTGATGATGTGGTCGAAGATGTTGTTCAGGCTAACCTAGAAGAACTGGCTCTCAAGGACAGCTGCCAGAACACACCGTTAGGTGCTTGGCGACAGATTTTCTACTTGTGGGTGGTAGCTAGCCAGGCGGGCATTCGCAAAATGCCCTACCACCATGCTATAACGACTGTCATCCTAAGACGACAACCGGGACCGACGGCTTAACGTGCCCTCCGAAGCACGGAAACGCTCAGTAGTAATGTCACTAGCGGTCACCCATCCAACTCATGACCGCGGGCGACGTTGCTTAACTTTGCTGATCAGTTGAGAACAGCTCAGTAAACTTTGCTACGAGCGCTTCAAATAATTTCCTTAAAATAAAGTACCTGCTACCACACCCATTCTTAAAAATACTAAAGTCATATACATTCCTCTTGGAAAGAATGTGCCAGGTGAAGGACAGAGAGAATACTTCAAACTTTCAAGATAGCAGGAGTATCTCAGGGATCAGTCCTTGGCCCAATGCCCACCTAACTTCATTTCTGACTTCCTAGAAACTCCAGGGATAATTCAAAAGAAAAATTCACGCTTTGCTAATGAGATTGCCTGCCACTCATTACCCTGGGAGGGGCGCAAACACACTACCACACAGTGACTCAGTTAAATACCTAGATCACAGACTGATTTGGATAACATATTTACAGAAAAAAAGAGATGAACCAAACTTTTGGTACTGAAACCCCTTGCAGTAGAATGATAGAAACTCAGTCCTAAGTAATGACTACAAACTACTGATCTATAAAGTCATGCTAAAGGTCATCTGGAAAACAGTTACAGCATTCAGCAATGAGGATCCACCTGCTACTCAAACCTCTCAATTCAATTCAATTACTTGGTAATGGCCTTTGCAACTGAGCAGTACTGCAATTTCGCCAAAGTCACGAGTTTACTGTACTAGATTGACAAGTGATGGAGAAAAATCTGTCATAATTGTTCTTTATCAAAGAGTGCAGAATAACATCTAAGAAACATAATGAATGCTCCATGGTTCCCAAGGACTACCAAATTGCACAATTGCAAAACAACTGGAAATTAAAACAGTCAAGGATGAAATAAGATTTATATCAGCTAATAAAAAGCGGCCACACATCTGAACTTCTGTAGTGGTGTTGAAACATGATGTAGTGCTACTTAATTGGAACCAATCACCAAATGAAATTGTGAATGCCAACCCTATTAACATATGGTTAAGAACTGGCTGGAAAATTGTCTAAGAACTAATAAACTATCTTCAACAAGTGAACATCCAAAGAAAACTTAATGACTTTAGATACGGTGTGATATAGACATATTATGCTGCTCGTCTATAAGCAAATAAATAAACATTAGATACAAATTACGTAGCATAGCATGGATTCACCATGTGGGTGTGGGGTCCATCGCATTGCAGAGGAAGAGGCTCAAGTCTCAGGTTCCCGGGTTGTTTGCATTCAAGGGTCCCTTTACAATGTTATCAATGCTCCCCTCTACAGCTCGAGCCACCTCTCCTGCCTAACCAAATTTTGTAATATCCTACTAATGCCGCCTTGGATATACAATCCAGAATGGAAGTTATGGTTGTTCTTGACATGCCATGGACTTTTAGTGGGTTATAAAGGGATTTCACTGGTATTCCCGTTGCTCAGACTTATAAAGAATATAAATTAACTACATAACCATTTCATTAATTCATTTGATAAGTCGTAATATTTGTTTGTTTATATTGTGTGGTCTTAAGGTATGTTTGTTCCCCATGGTGCTTTCGTTTATTTTAGTACAGAAATATTTAGATGGTGTAAGACTTTATATATATGTACCACAACATATGCTGTAGTTCCGGATATCCTTGTTGAAAATCCAACTTAAAGCTTTATTCGAGTTGGCAAGCCTATCCCTACTTTTACTACATATAATGTATTAATCAAGCTTCTATTGAGGACTTTATCCATGCATAATTTGGGTAAATTGTATTCCTTAGAAAACTGTATAGTATACCTAGACAAAAAGTATCTCATAAATATTATTTGAGGCTCTTACTAAGGAAAGTTCATTTACTGTAGAGGTGAATCATAGTAACAGTATTTATTTTTAAATACCTATTTAATTACTAATTTTATGGCTTGACTTTAGTTTCAGAAACACTACATAACACGAGTTTCAGCTAAATTTTTTTTGGGGGAATTTTAAGAATATAATGTTTCCTGTAAAATTGGAACACACAACCCCCCCAATGGAGTCACTACACCCTGAGTGGCCACCCTTGCCCCTCCAAGTGGGCTCTTCCCCTCCTTCCCCAGGGGCAAAGATCTAATTTGAATTACTAAAAAAAACTAATGAAAAATCTAGGCACCTCTGGCAGATGAGACAGAGATTGGGGGTTTTGGGTCCTCTACCCC
The DNA here is from genome assembly GCA_963890685.1 of Plagodis pulveraria. NCBI lineage: Eukaryota > Metazoa > Arthropoda > Insecta > Lepidoptera > Geometridae > Plagodis > Plagodis pulveraria. The sequence goes on along the minus strand of OY982971.1, from coordinate 14,364,500 downwards.
TCCTTAAAACCACCCCTGTCCCTCAGCTTCACTTAGTCATGAAAGATTTTACAATTCTGCTAAGCTTAATTTTAGGGCCTAACCCTGCTAAATTCCCAGGATCCTAAATCTGGTCACCCTGATTTTAAATGGAGTAAGTTGACTTTCCAGGGCATTTCATGACAATCTTTATAGATACTTGCAACATGATTAAATAAATAAGATTATATGAAAAAACAATACAAGTACATGAACAACGGATGGATTGATGATAGTCTGATAATACATAAATAGGCTAACTTACCGAGTTTAGTGTCTTGATTGAAAGTATTAAGAAGTTCAGTACTAACTTCTTCTTTAAAAGCCGTACCTGTAACATTTCTATACACAGATATTCCAGCAGGCCTGCGAAATAGTCGGTTGAAAATACGTACTGATCGAAATCCAAATTCCATAGTTTTAGGCCGAAGGTGCTACACTGCTAAATACAGACCAAAAGACTGAAGATAATAATTTTTTGGATCGTAAAAAATCGTTTTGAACAGGTTATCCTGATTTATTTACAAAATGTTATCACGGCCGGAATTTGAAAATCAGCTAGGGCGTTCGGATAGCCTATCGGTGCCAAAAATAACACTCACAAACGCTAAAAACGATCACACGGGCCGTTCGTTTTGGGACTTCGTGAGCAAAAATATCGTTTTCGCTCACCGTTCGGATAGCTTTGAAAACGCTACAAATGACAGAGAAAAGTGATATTTTTGACCCATGTCTTGCCGTGGGATCGTTGTGATCGTTTTTTGACAACTGCTGTTTTGACAGTTGTATTTGGCGCGATTGAAGAGTTTCACAAGTTTTTTATATAAGTAACTATCAGAAGCCATTAACAAAGAAATAATAATAATATAGGTACCTACTTTTTGTTAATTTTAGAGATTGATTCCATGTTTCGTACTGTGCAAAATTGTTAAAATATTGTCGGTTGTCAAAGTATGTTTTAAGCCGTTCGGATAGCATGCAGTAATTGGTGGTCAAAAATAGCAAAAGCTTCTATCCGAACGCTAAAACACAAATGCCACTTTTGAAACTGCTACAAACGCAATCGAGCCAAAACGAACGCCCCTAGCATTATCAGAAGTCCATAGAGAAAAGTAATATACTGGGGTGCGTTCCCGCACGCCTTCGGCCAAGACAAATTTTGGTCTAAGCGCGGATATACGCCGTTCCAGCACTCCAATCGAGCTTAATTTGATCCTGGCAAGATTTGATCATACCCGTTCCGGGCGACCTGTCAGCATGGAAGTAATAAGTACTACGTACAACAGGAATGAGCTCTATCTGTACATCTTGCAGCTAAAATAAAGAAAATAAAACCTTATGCTAAGGGCGTAAGAGTTTTGTTGCGCGCAAAATAAAAATGAAGCCGAGTGAGAGGGTAACCAATGAACCCTGTGTCTCGTTCTAACAGTGACCTAGAGCTGCCAGAGTTAAGTTGATTTCAATCCTTTCGTTGTTTGTAGAAAAATTTAGTAAAAACAGATTAACGCAAAAATTTTGCTATAGCGTATAGGTTTTCTTTTATTTGTATGAAATACGGACACCTGACCTGACAACCCCACTTGAAATCGCAGACTCGGACTTTAATGGCGGATTGTTTTTTGATTGTGTGATATTTTGGAAGAATTTTAGTTAAAATGGGGAATATTTTTGTCGTGGAGGCTTGCGGAATCGATTATTATCCTGATTGTGGTTTATCTTTTCACAGGTAATAGTTTTAAACATAATTTGTTAGTGATGAATTACGGTGACCATGCATGACTATCCAGTCCTAGTTCAAGAACAAATAACTTAAATACCTATGCATTTTTTTATCCCTTTCTCTATTAAAATCACTTCGTTTAAATTTCAGATTTCTTAAAGATCCTAATGTTATGGAAAAAATCCACCACAACCTCCTCAATATATATTTGAAGATCCACATGATATTCTATTGGTGAAGGAGTTAGCGAATTCATATCTCAATTTTCGTTTAACTCATAATGCAAAATTAGAATCAGTGAAACATATAAGGAATAAGCTGGGTTTGCGGCAGAAACTTCACAAGACTGTTTTATTTAGCAATGTCTGATTTAGAATTAAACTTAAATGTAAACTAAACTGCTTTTTTCTTAACTAATTAATTGGACAGCTGTCGAAACATACCGTTAGGTGCTAGGCGACAGGTTTTCTCCTGGAGAGTGGAAGCTACACAGGTGGGCATTCGCAAATTGCCCTGCCTCCATGCTATAATAACTGCAATCCTAAGATAACAATTGGGTCGACGGCTTAACGTACCCTACAAAGCACGGAAGTGCTCAGTAGTAATGTCACTAGCGGTCACCCATCCAAGTCATGACCGCGGTGGACGTTACTTAATTGTTAGTAGCTGACAATTGCTTAGCTGATCTGTTAAGAACAGCATGTAAACTTTGCTTTGCGTACTTTACTCTTATTGTCCTCATTAAAGCACAACTGGCACTACCTAGGTGTATGAAAATCTTAAAATAGTAGGTAATAAGTTAACATTAGAAACAATAGGTTATATATACCTACCTAGGAAGGCGTACGTTTCCTTACCTTTCGATGTCTTTTGAAATTGAGTAAAAAGTGATGTTCAGACCTGTGTTATTATTTATGCAGCCAAATGCAATGCTGTATAATCTTGCCCTCATTCCAACCTACCTAATAGTACCTACTAGGTACTAACCTATTATTCTGTGCTACTAGGTACGTAAACAGCCTAACAAACACCAACACGAAATACGGCGCGTTGAAGTGAGAAGACGTGCGTTCCGGGCGGCGCCCGGCAACCCTTGTAGAGTAAACGCGACTTGTTGCAGCCGCCGTTGTACTTGTAGCTTTGTACCTAAAGTGCGGAGTGAACCAGGCCTGCCTATATGACGCGAGTGTGAAAAGCAAGCAAAACAGGAAATCTATAGTGCTCTATAGGCAAATGTTGCTATCTGCCTTAAATGGGACGATCGGAGTATTGCTAAGCTTATACAGTTTATTGTTGCTGTTAAATTGTCTACCCTACATGTATAGTGTTTTTTTATTTTTATTACTCCAGTGAGATGGATGATGTGTTTTTTAAAAAACATGTTTTATGTGCCTATTTTAAATACCCAAGAATGTTGCTGCACTGGAGGAAGACATTGACAACCATAACACAGGTACGACCTAGCACAGTTACCAATGTCAATAACTATACTATAAAATTAGATCATATACCATTAAAACAACGTTATTGTAATTAATGTATAGTTAAAAATGTTCTATGTGATTTTTAAAAAATAAATATTTGTATTGGCATTTATTTGTATTTATAGGGCAAGTTTATCATTAGCATCTTCGGTTAAAATCCATCTGAAGCAATGACGTCATATCACAAATCAGTTTTTGTAATTATTGTCCTTAAATCATATTTCAATATGGTCACCATCGCCAGAAAGGGATAAGAGGTACAGTTACTGAGCTCTCGTTCGGCTTCAATTTTACGACAACAGCTCATTCCTGTTGTACGTAGTACTTATTACTTCCATGCCTGTCAGAGCTAATTTTGCTCTACTTGGCCAAAATTTTTCTACCTTTTGAATCGGCCAAATCTTGGCTAGCTGTCAAATGTGACAGATTGTACAATAAATAATAAATTGTGTACAAGCTAAGCCAAGGATTAGTGATTTCTATGCTGTCTTTGCTTAATAACGTAATGGGGCTCATTCTAAAACATACAGAAAATATTTGATCACTTAAGAACATCGCTGTCAATTTCATATTGTGACAATAGCGCCAAAAGGTCGTTCCAGGTACCTTGGATCAAATCTAGCTCGACCAATATTTGGCCCGGCCTTACTGGAACGCACCCCTGGGCAGAAGTCTCAGATAAATCAGTGTTACCACTTGCTAGATGCATTCCATTTTTGGGCAACAATTGTAATTTTGGGAATTTGTTGAGACCAATTCGGGTTTAGTTCGATTTTAACCAAACTATAACTTAATCAAAAATTATTTTCCGTGATTTTAAGCTGAAATTGACTATAGTCATATCTGGGGCGTTCGTACAGCCTATCAGTAACAAAAAATAACACTCACAAACGCTAAAAATGATCACACGGGGCGTTCGATTTGGGACTTCGTGAGCAAAAATATCGTTTTCGCTCACCGTTCGGATAGCTTTGAAAACGCTACAAATGACAGAGAAAAGTGATATTTTTGACCCATGTATTACCGTGGGATCGTTGTGATCGTTTTTTGACAACTGCTGGTTTGACAGTTGTATATGGCGCGATTGAAGAGTTTCACAAGTTTTTTATATAGGTAACTATCAGAAGCCATTAACAATGAAATAATAATAATATAGGTACCTAAGTATTTTGCCTGTTCGTGTGTAATTGTGTTTGTGCTGATGTTGTTATAAATGTGTACTGGAACAAAGGACACATATGAATTAATTCATCGTAAGTAATGTGAATAAAATACTTTCTAAGAATATATGTTTAACAATGTAAAATTTTCATAAATAGGTATCTATTTTATTAAAAGGCTTTAAAAAGGTGATGTTAACCTGCCCAGCTAATGTAAAATTGTTGAAATAAGTACTTGACCGTGTCTTGTAATTATTGTAAATATACTTATATGTTAAATAAAGATCTTATAAAACAAAAAATTATATAGGTACCTACTTTTTTGTTAATTTTAGAGATTGATTCCATGTTTCGTACTGATGCAAAATTGTTAAAACAAGTGATTGTCGGTTGTCAAAGTACGTTTTAAGCCGTTCGGATAGCATGCAGTGCAATTGGTGGTCAAAAATAGCAAAAGCTTCTATCCGAACTCTAATACACAAATGCCACTTTTAAAACTGCTACAAACGCAATCGGGCCAAAACGAACGCACCTATTGTATTCGATATTTTTGGCGTTCAGTGAATGACTCAAATAGAAAATCTGGTGCTAAGCTCCTAACTGTGTGTTGCTGCAGCTGTCTTTGAGAGCCAGTTTCCATTCCAGGTTAAGCCTGAACACCATCTTTGACCACATAATCACCTACCATCAGTTGGGATTGTGGGCATAAGTATAATTAAATAATTTGTCATTGGTATTACCAGGATTGTTCTGTTCTGTGGTGTAGGGGTGCGTTCCGAGGCTCAGAGTGTAGTTGTCGGTTGCTTTAACTTACTCGAAGGTTTAGAACAACTCGGTTGTTTTATAACTTGAAATATCATTTTTTGGCGGCGAATTAGCAAAATATAAAGAAGTTTTATGATGTTTGAAAAGCAATAACTACCGTTACCTGCAAAATACAAAAATGTGCCTATAATTCTCTCATCAAGTTATGTCAAGGTCATGTCAGTTAAAGATTCAACCTTATAATGACCGTTTTTGATAGAAAAAAGATGCGGTCTACTCGAAGGTTGTGAACGCCGTGCGTCCAATCTGTCCACCTCCTATGACGAAATCGTCCAAACTGCTCACGTTTTTTTATCCCGCGACGCCCCGTAACGTTTTTTTGTAGTACTAAGTAGTTTTCCATTACCTAAACATGTCACCCTAACATCCCCATACCCCAATATATTACCTATACCATACAAAAAATAACATTTTCATACATTTAGTTTGAGTGGATCAAACAGCGAATAAAAATATATTTTTCCAGATTTTGAGGTATTTTGTTTTTTAATCGAGTTTATTTGTGGCAGTCTCCAATCAACATATAAACTTCTTGGTACCAATGCAATCCTCATCATATTCTCTTTACGGGAAAAGAAATGAAAATAGACCTTTTCATGGAAAATTTTACAGGAAAATGGGTTTGAACAGACGACGAAAATGGCGGGAAACGGCATTTTTTATATATTTTTTTAATTTTTTTTTTCCGAAACTATTCCACCTACAACTTTGTTTTTTTTTTTAATGTGTGTATTTATTATGGTTCTTTACCCATGAATAATACCAGATTGTAAGGATAAATATTTTATAAGTAGTAACGAGATTAAAACAACGCGATTTTTTTTAAGAATTTTGGCGGGAAAACTGTACATAAGCGGATTTTATTTTTTTTCTCAAAAACTATACCACCTACGAATTTGGTTTTTCTTTTGATATGATTATTCAGATGTAATCTATACACTTGAATTGTTTCAGGTTTACAGGTTTAAAAGTAGTTACGAGATTATTTATTACGTAAATTTCGATCGGTGAGTGTTTGCGCGGCAAAATGCATCGAGTGAAAGTTATTTTTTTTCATTTCATGATTTGAGTAACTTCTCGTTACCATAGAGTAATGCGGTTTTTTCGTTGTATAGCCAATGATAGTAGCTTACTAACAACGTTTAAATAATAACGATCGGATATATACAAGCTTCACACTAAACCTTTTTTTTAGACCACCGGAATTCCAGCCGTAACAAAAACAGGGGTCAAATAAAAAAATCTATAAAAAAAAAAGTTATCAATCCTTATCCTTTTAATTTCTTTTAACATCGTTATTGACTTATTGCCTATACAAATGCAAAATTACAGCTTTCTAGGTTAATTACTTTAGAAGTAGTTACGAGATTATTTTTAAATGACATAAATCTATACAAAATTTTGGCGCCAAAATGAAATTTGAGCTGGTTTCAGATTTCATATCAATTTTAAACATACTTTCTGTTATATCAGAATATTATGGATTTTTTCTCGCATAGCCAAGGATCCATCCTCACGAAAACCGTTTGAATTATGAAAATCGAACTTACGCAGATTTTATGGTGAATATGTAAACACGACTATTGACCGCTCTCCGGCAGGCCGGTTGGGACACATAAGGGAAATCCGGCAGACCGGTGGATACTCAATAGGGGTTAGGGTGAAAAGTTGCACTCCGAGTGCGCTTTAACCGAGGTTCCGAACCATAAAGTAACTTTGTATATAATGAAATAGAGACCAAACTTGACATCCCTAGGTGTTAATAGATTTTTTTGATGACGTCACGGTTAGTAATGTCCGTATATAACAGATGGCACTTAAAAATATTATAAAAAAAACAGTGCTGCCATCTGTTTTTCATAAATGCTCATCCCGGTTACGTATGGTTGATACTTTGTACCTTTATATAGATATATCTATAAGTTTTTTATAGATATACTATATATTTCATGTCTAATATTAACCTGTTATCCTATAAATTACTTTCAAGGAACGCATGAAGATCATTAACTCTTAAATATGGACCAAATCACCAATGCTTCCTGCCACGGGTCGAAACATATAGCATCAAAAGTAAAAGCAGTATTAAGATCCAGCTAAAAACCTACAATGAGCTTGATAACTAAATACAAAAGTCTATAAGTTTATGTATGTTTTATTATCCTAATTTATCTACTTGCAACCATACATAACAAAAAAATATCTTTCCACCTCATTGTAAAAATATCGTATATGGCACCATAACAACGTCCCTATATGATCACAGCCAGCATAAAAATAATGCACCATTCACAGCTAACTTTAAACTAAATAAATTTAAATTATTTATTAAATTTAAATTTTCATAAATGCTCATCCCAGTTACGTATGGTTGATACTTGGTACCTTTATTTATTTAAATATAGATATATCTATAAGTTTTTTATAGATATACTATATATTTAATGTCTAATATTAACCTGTTATCCTATAAATTACTTTCAAGGAACGCGTGAAGATCATTAACTCTTAAATATGGACCAAATCACCAATGCTTCCTGCCACGGGTCGAAACATATAGCATCAAAAGTAAAAGCAGTATTAAGATCCAGCCAATCAACAATAAAATCCAACCTACAATGAGCTTGATAACTAAATACAAAAGTCTATAAGTTTATGTATGTTTTATTATCCTAATTTATCTACTTGCAACTATACATAACAAAAAAATATCTTTCCACCTCATTGTAAAAATATCGTATATGGCACCATAACAACGTCCCTATATGATCACAGCCAGCATAAAAATAATGCACCATTCACAGCAAACTTTAAACTAAATAAATTTAAATTTCTGGCACAGAAAGTAAACAAATCGGCAAGATGCAAAATCAAATAGGAATTGGCTATAGGAATTAGGGATGCTCACCATCGATTCAAATCGATAATATAATTATATCAATAATGCATGAGACTAAAATTTCGTGAATTAATTATTTCGATTTGAATTGAATTATTCTTATTTCTTATAAGAAATAAGAATAATTTAATTCAAATCGAAATAACTAATTCACGAAATTTTAGTCAATAGAAGCTTAAAGTAAAACAAGCCGGGCAACCAAATTAATTTTCTGATAAGCCTTTTCCTTTTTTGAATCCAAGGCAGAATAACATATACATTTAGTTTGTGGGGACATTGGAGGGCTCGTCTGGGCTTATCACCTCGAAGTTATATATATAGTTATCAACTAGTAGGCTGGAAATACTCAGTACCAACATAGAAGCTAAGCTTGGCATTACAAATTTTTCTCATAGTGACCAAAATGACATTTATAATAGCTTATTTTCTTTAGTAAACACTGAGTTTCAAAAAGTATGTCCAAAAATAAAAAAACAAATAGATGGAAAGTTGAAGTTCGGTGATTGGGCAACAACAGGTATTCGAAAAAGTAGAGATTATTTGTTTGATCTGTATCGTAGGAAAAATTTAACATCTTGCAAACAGTTTCATGATTATGTTAGGAAGTATTCAAAAATGTTCAAATCTGTTTGCTTGTGTGCTAAATCTCTTTTTATTAGAAACAAAATTAGCAAGTCTAAAAATAAAATAAAAACCATTTGGAAGACTATAAATAGTGAAACTGGTAAAAATAAACCTAGAGATTCAACATATGTCTTAACTATTGATAAAAATCAAATCTCGGATTCAATACAAGTGGCGAATATATTTGAAAATTTTTTTTCTACCTTGCCCCTAGAAGCCACTAAGTCTTTGGATTCTTGTCCCAATGTAGCAGAAACTATGTTAAAAAATAATTTTCCAAGCAAATCACCGGACTTTTCTTTCAGACACACCACAAGATTTGAAATTATAAAAACATTTCAAAGTTTAAACATAAAGAGTACTGAAGACTTGTGGGGTATGTCAGTAAAAGTGGTAGAGTCTATAATTTACATTATTGCACCATATTTAGAAACAATATTCAATCTTTGTGTCGATAGTGGAAACTTCCCCGATTTAATGAAACAAAGTAAAATCACTCCAATTTTAAAGTCGGGGTCTACATCTGACCCTTGCAATTATAGACCTATTTCCATCTTACCTGTTCTGAGTAAAGTATTCGAAAAAATTATGCTCAAACAACTACTATCCCATTTTAACAAGCATAATTTATTAAATGAGAATCAGTTTGGTTTCACCAAGAGCAAATCCACAACAGATGCAGGTGTTCAATTGATGTCGCATATACTGGAAGCCTGGGAGAGTTCACATGATGCTATTGGCGTATTTTGTGATCTTTCCAAGGCATTCGACTGTGTAGAGCACTGCACTCTGATTCGTAAACTTTCCCACTATGGTATTCGTGGGAAAGCTCTGAATCTTATAGAGTCATATCTGTCAGACAGGCTACAGAGGGTTGGAATAAATGGCAATACTTCTTCCGGGTCATTGGTAAAAATGGGAGTACCACAGGGATCAATTTTGGGACCTTTTCTGTTTCTAACATATATTAATGATCTGCCTTGCATGGTCAAAGATTTCTGCGATATTGTTTTATTCGCAGATGATACCTCTCTGATTTTTAAAGTAGACAGGAAAGACAGTGAACTGACGCATGTAAATAATGTATTATCTAAGATTTGTAAATGGTTTGCCGCTAATAATCTTCTCCTAAATTCAAAAAAGACGAAATGTTTAAAGTTTTCTTTACCAAATGTTCCTTATGTTGAACCAAACATAAAGCTTGGCCCAGATAAACTCCCTATTGACAAAGCGACAGTCTTCCTGGGAATCAAAATGGATTCCACTTTACAATGGGATCCACATATACATGATCTCTCCGGAAGACTTAGTTCTGCTGCATATGCAGTTCTTAGGATAAGACAGTTAACAGACGTAGCTACTGCTCGGCTAGTTTATTTCGCGTACTTCCACAGTATTATGTCGTATGGCGTATTGCTGTGGGGAACTGCTGCTGAGATAGAGACAATCTTTATCATACAAAAGCGTGCAATTCGAGCCATATATAAAATGGGTCCTAGGGAATCTGTGAGGGATCTTTTTAAAGAAATCGATATTTTAACTTTACCAAGTCTGTATATATTTGAAAATATTATGTATGTTCGTAAAAATTTGAGTAAATTTAAATTAAACAGTGACAATCACGATTACAATACCAGGAATAAAGATAAAATAGTGGTGCCAGGTTTTAGATTAGCAAAGACAAATAAAAGGTCCTTCTTAGGTAATTGTGTGCGGTTTTATAATAAAGTTCCCAAACATATTACAACGCTCACAGAAGGGAAATTCAAGTTGCATGTGAAAAACATATTGATTAAAAAATCCTACTACACAGTTTCTGATTACATAAACGACAAAAATGCCTGGACAATTCCGCCTCCGCCAAGTTATTGCCTGTCACCTACATAATTTTAACAAATATTGTAATAACTCTATTATATAGTATGTATGTAACACATTGTTAAAAGATGTTTAAAAGAATGGCCCCGAGTTTCTTGCCCGTTCTTCTCGCAGTGGCTCTATACAATTTATTTGCTGAACGTGGCAGTACAATGTAGAATATTTCAATACTAAAATTTGTAATTGACCTTCATAAGAGCGTCGTAGACGCCTAAATTGAATAAATGATTTTGACTTTGACTTTGACTTTGAATCACGTCAGATTTGTGCTTTTGCCATAAAGTAAATTTTGTATATTTTTGTACAGCGGATTTTTATAAATATCTTTGTTTAGTAGCAGTACGATGTATATGTACACCCCACACGCTAGGATACGAGAATTATTTGTTGGGTCTCTTCTTCTGTATCAACGGATAAAAAGTTTAATTCTGTAAACTCCGCAAAGCCCACACATCCAATTCAATTCCTCGTTGCTAAATAATTACTCGTTTTTAGTACTAAACACATCACAATCAAAATCCTGCCAGTGCTACTAGCACTGGCAGGATTTTCTCCACTTGAAAGTGATGAATTAATTGAAAGCTCAATGCCAGCAAAAAATTAAATCAATGAGGATCGTACTCAAAGTAAGTATATGTATTTGGTTCTAACAATACGATCACAATTACTTGCAGCTCGCTCGCAGAAAAGTAATACCAAATGTTTACTGGTCATTTTATTTTACCGGAAAAAGGCACAGCACAGCACAATACCAGCCGGGGTAGTAGTCATGAACCATCTTGAGATAGAATTCACTCCATTTTAAGATTGCACTATATGTGAAAATGTAACTTTGGGACATTCTGATTATATACGGAGGAGAGTATGCTCAAGGATGGCTATGCACACCCAGCGATAAAATAACAAATCTTGTATCAAATATACAAGACATCGTTTATAATATAAAAAATGATTTATATCAAAATCATGTGAAAATGTACATAAAAACCCTTTGTTTAATATTAATTGATTTTAATGATATTGGGTGCCATGAACATGATAGGAAATTACAAATATTTCTTTTAGACTTCTGTAAACGATTTTTCTTGCATAATTTTTGCAAAGACGTAAATAAAATATTAAATGGCAAGCGACCATTAGAAGAAAATGATGATAATGTTAAAACGAGAGCAATGAAAATATTTAAAATATCACATAAAAAGAAAAATTTAAAGAGCGCATGTTCCCTCATAGAACTTAAACGATTCTGCTACTGATTTGTTCGAATTTAGCATTCGATCACTAACTAAGTGATTCCAACCCTAATTATCACATGGGAAATGTCTGACACCTGTTCTTTTTTTTTATTAAGGTATTGGCCTATGTCTTATTTAAGTTAATGCAATTGCCATATGTATTAACTAATTTCTCCATATTGTATAACAACGCCATCTGTTATTTAGCGAAATCCCTAAATTTGAGTGCTATGCTACAAAATATAAAATACGTTAGAGCAATGACTTTGTGTGTATGTCAGATATCTGTTTTATTTGTTTGCATTACATGCTGTCATTATTTCACTTAATTATTAAGATTGTATGGTCTGGTTCCGAACGACCCCCAGTGTTGTGGTCGTGTTTTTATCACATCACAGATTAATCATTTAATGTAATGTTTATATTAAAATTTCTTCAGTTTTTTCTCTACTTTTATTTGCTTGAGGATATATGAATAACTTTGATTGTGCAGATTGATGTGGTATTGTGATAAATAATGAAATTCAATCAATAACAAAAAAACGATGGTCGTCAACATTCCCGATTCGCCTGTGCAGGCTGAAGTAATATTTGTAATTGAAGCCACGGCTGCTAATGGAGCATATATTAGTGAATTGAAGACAAATTACATTATACCTACCCTAGAGTGAGTTTATTTAATTACCAACACTGTATGTAACTCTAGCTTCTGTCAGTGACTTCACTCTTATGGAGTTTTATAATATTGTGCTCCCATGGTAACTATTTATCCACAAGCAAATGAATTGCAAAATGCAATTACATACATTTTTAATTATTCACTGATAAATAAAAGGCTTTGGTTTAGATTATAGAACATTGATTTTAGGGGGGTGGTGGGTAGGGATGGTTAGACCCCCCCTGTGATGGGGAAGTTGCGATCCCCCCCTTTCTGAGATATGTTTTTTTTTAATATATAACCGCACTATTGTCAGACTTCGATTTTAGTGTGGAGAGGCGGTGCGGGGGAAAAGTAGAGCCGGAGGGCACAGGGGAGTGTGAAAGGGTAGCTGCGACCACCACCGGTGTGTGTAATGTACTTCTAATTACTGAATCCTATGTTATTATTGTAGTGGATTGGGTTAGGTTGAAAGTGGTCCTAGAAATAGAGAAATTGGGACCACAAGGCCAGGTGGAATCTTCCATCTACCCCTAGAGTGTATATAAAATATGCGAAGCCAGAAGCTCGCTATGGAGATCCTGAGCGGAGCAAGATTAGAAATTAAAAAAAATATATATCTTAGAATGAAAGGAGGGCGTCCCCGCCCTCCCCTGCCTGCGATCATATTATGATAATGAATAGCATATTAATCATCACTATCACTTCAGTAAAAAACAAAGTTGCTTTCTCTGTCCCTATATCCCTATGTATGCTTAAATCTTTTAAGCTACGCAACGGAATTTGATGCGGTTTTTTTTAATAGATAGAATTATTGAAGAGGATGTTTTATATGTATAATAACATCCATTAAATAGTGGAGAAATAGTGTTATTTTTGAGGTTTCTAATGTGATGTCGTAATTAATTACATTTTTCTGCTTACATTGCAAACGCAGGCTGAACCCTATGAGATTTATAAAAATAATGTACTAAGTATTGTACACATTGAAAAGGTCTACAGGAAACTTCACTATGGTATATGTCCATCTCTTATGGATATCCCACAATATTTTTTTTGACATTTTCTTTTTATGACAAATAATGGCTAATTTTCGAAGCAATTTTAACCAATACAGCATTAATCCTTATTTAATTAAATACTTTAAATACATTGTTGATTTAATATAGATCTATATGGCTCTATATAGCATATGATTTAAATGAATATATTCGGGACGTAGCGTTTGCGGTGGTTCCGGCCGGCCCGGGCGGCCGGCGAGAGTGTGTAGTACTCGTAGTGTAAAAACTTTTAAAAGTAAATAAGTAAAAATATAGTGTATGAATTTAGATATTCCAAAGATATCAGGAAATCTTCATGGTTTAGGGAAAGAAGAATTGTTTTCACTAAATTTAACAAGTGCGGGCCACGGGCAGTAATGAATAAATCAAAACTACTGGATCGATTTTAATAGTTTTATCAGTGAATGACATAGGCTATATATTTTATACCCGTGCGAAGCCAGAGCGGGCCGCTAGTTAGATATATATTTAACTCTTATAAAAGTTTTGTCCTTTCATTGGAACATATATAAGTACCTAGTTATAATTGTACCTTAACTAGTATCTTCTTATAGTCCTTATTCAATCTAAGAGTTATATGGGTTTTTGTAGGTAAAACTGTTATTGTATTGGTACATATTATTGGGTCTTAGACAAGTACCTACCCAGCCGCTGTGAATATAGATTTATTTAATAAGTATATAAATATTAACATATATACATACATATAATCACGCATGTATTCCCCGAAGGGGTAGGCAGACATGTGTAAACATCCACATTTAATAATAAATATTAACAATCATAAGAACAATGTGTGTCGGTAGCTACATACTCATTTGTTATTGTATACCTACACATTACATAGGTACCTATAAATCTTTGATATAGGGACCAGTATATTTATATAATTTAAAATTACTGTCTATTTAACCTACCTAACCTTTGTCACCATACACATCTAATAATATTGCAGTATTTTAAATTTGTCATGGAATTGACTTTTATTTTATTTAGACCCATAAGTTTTGCAAGCACCAAGTGATGTTGTGTTTTTTTTATTTTTATATAATGTTCAAGAATTGGACCCTCAATATCTTTAAAAACTTATTTACCCCTTCTGAAGAGATGCCCCAAAGCACCTGCCAAGCATGTGAATTATGGCAACAATGAATACATTCATTTATTATTTTTGTATAAAGCTATTATTGATATTCTTTTACTCTTTACTATTGAGTTTATGTGTGGTATGTGTATTATCACTAAACTATGGCTCCACAGGAAGACCAACACTGGAACCCCTTGTGATCCGCATGGACAATATTGCCCATATATGAATGAATTTCTATTGTTCTCATTATATATGATGCACATTAATATCTTACAAAACCCCATCAATTATTGTATATTCTTAATGATTCCAGATATTTCCATGGTGCAGCATTAGAAGAAGGCAGTAGCAGCGGCTCAGTATACTGCATAGTGACTTACAGGTCGGCTGACTGCCACCCTGGTGTACCTGTTGATACGGATGGACCTTTCAACACCCCCCAGGCTGTATTAGAGGCTGTTGATAAAATACAGTAGGTATATGTTAACATAAATATATAAACTGACTTGTTTGTCTAGTGGCAAAAAGTGTTACTTTGAAGTCTGGATTTCCTGGGTTGTTCCTTGGTTCGAATAGTGTACCCCTAATCTGTACCAACAACCACCTGGCTATTGGGCTTTTCTGAATTCTCAGCAACAGTTCCGAGTTTGGAACTGAGCCTGGTATATAATGGCAATAAGCTCTCCCTCCATTTTTTATTTAAGTAAATGAACAAACCACAAAACAGTCATACAATAATAAATCAGTACATATTTTACAATTTTGAGCCAACCTTTAATCCTGTATGGAAATATAATAACAATGTAGTCTTTAAATTGCACTACTTACTCTGTAATAAAAAGAACAGCAAATCTGTTTTATACCTCTAAAAAGAAGGGAGAAAATAAGCAGACCAATGGTATTGTACTACAGTTTTGCCAGAGAATCAACTAATCAAGATGATTTATCAACCAACTAAAACTTGGGAGTCCTCCTCCTGCATCCTAGTGTTGTTACTGGTGATTATTTGGTTAGGGTGTACTTTAAGGGACACCACGGGGAAAAGACTTGCGAAAAAGACTTTCTTAAATCAGCAGGGTGGGGAACAACCACAAGGCACTAAAGGGTCATTGACCTTAGACCGGATTTGAAATAAATAATATTTGTATTATTCTATAAATAAAATTTGTCCAATAATCTGAAAATGCAGCAATCGAAGGACCCTTCACTAAATTATAACATTATAATGGTACTCTATTGACAGATTTGTTGGAGGTCATGCAGAAAGCAAGGCTTGTGTAACAGAAGCCCTCACAACAGCTCTGGCATGTTTCGACGAGCTTGGAAGAACTGACACTCCTACACATGTGCTCTTAATATGCTGTTCACCACCATATTCTGCATATGCTGGAGGATTGGTGCCACCTGGTAAGGAAACATATGTACAAACTTGTATTGTCTACTTTGACATGTCATAAAATGTCAAAGTGGCATACTAGACAGAATTCTTATTGAAGAAGTAGGCATGTGCTTTTTTGAAACTCGAGCCGATCTTGTGATTCGTTACATATCCATCCGATCTTCCGAAATTTGCTTAAAAATTCAACATTTAAATATTAATATATAACAATTGTTTTAATCAAATTATTGGCGTATTTACTTGGTGATGAAGGGACCTGTGATGTTTACTTAGTTCTAGTATAATTTGTTGTGTTTCCACTTATTTTCTCTACAATTGAACATAGTGCACATATCCCTCGATCTGATATTTTGATAAAATTAGACAACACACTTGATGTGTCAGGCAGTGCCATACTGGTAATTAGACTTGCTGTTTAAAGCAACACAACGGAATCATTAATGAAATAATAAAGTAATCATAGTCATAGAAATTCGCAATTTCGCGTTCTACCACATATTTCTTTTAAATAAAAACAAGCGCTTATCGATTATTTCACGTCGTCTTTCTACCCGCTGCCGTCGCCGATAGCATACTCCAATTAATTAAAAAGCATAAATGTGACAATACGCCACAGAAGCCATAATATACGAAGTCAAGTCAAGATTTAAAGTACCAACATCTTGTTTACATTTTGAAACATAAACATACTAAAGTACGAGTCATACTTTGATTAACCGTCCAAAAGTAACATTAGGTAATTACATGGTGCGCAAACCAGTATGTTTTGACCACGATCTAAGATACCCGTTCAGAACAGTTTGTACTTTTTATGGGCAGAATTTGTGGCTTGGCATCAGGCAGGTTTTGCTTTAATGTACAAAGTGAATAATGTATTTGATAGCACTTGATTTAGACTATTGTAATTCTAATTAAAACTTATAATACTTAATATGAATATACCTATTGAAATTTTGACAAGAAATATTGACCCTTTAGAAGTTCGGCGATATTTCTTCTACATTGTGTCAAAAATCAAACACTCGCTTTAGATTCCGTGGCAAAAAAAAGATACAAATTCTAATTAGAGAATTTGTCTTATACTTCTTGTAAAAAAGTACAATTCCCAATGCATGTTGGACTTCAAACTCAATCTCGTTGGGGCATTCTATCCGTGAACAATGTTCTATTTTCCAGGTGCGCCAGCTACAGTGGAGCAAGCGGCGCGCCTCCTGGGCGAGCGCGGCGTGCAAGTGTCGGTGGCTAGCGCCCGACGCGCGCCCGCGCTGCTTGCCATCTACGAGCACGCGGGCGGCGAGCTACATGCAGCGCAACCTAGGAACTATGCCAAGGTATATTACTTAGCAACAATGGCGCGGCTTGCAAGTGTTGGAGGTTAGTGAAGCAAGGGTGGCAACACCGGAGCCAATAGAGCAGAAATATAATGGATTTTAATAATATATCTGATTTTTTTTTAATATTATTTAAGTGGGCTTCCTATTAGGTGAAGATTTACGAAATTACTTGGCAGTTGATAAAAGTAACTTGTTTGTTGGGCTACAGATATTATATTCTAGAATTTGTAGGACATGTCGTGTCTTATCACGTGAAGTACTGTTGACAAGTCAACCTACAAAATAACATTACAAAATCACAAATATACGATAGGAAAAATTTAAGTCATGTGCGGGATTCGAACCCGCGTCCATCCACCCCTTGAGCCGGGGTATGCTCTACCCAATTGAGCTAACATGACATTACGTCATAACTCGAATCTTCCCTATCGTTCTTTAACCATCGTATTGGGATGGAGCGACATCTATAGTAACACTTGCGTTGTACTACAAACAAGACTAATTTTGCAATTGGTTTTATACTTGTAAATGATGACGCAACCATATTATTTTAATATTGTCAGGTTTGCAATAACGCCTGCTATGCAGATTACATTACAAAATCAGAAAAAAAAAACCTATCGTATATTTGTGATTTTGTTATGTAATCCGCATAGCAGGCGTTATTGCAAACCTAACAATATTAAAACTACTAAATAACATTTTACTAACGTATATTTTTCAAATCGTAATAGAAAATTGCTATTTAGGAAAATAGCTATTTTCTATTTCTATCATGTAAGTCATATTTCTACTATAACACTAAATAATTAGTTGGCATCGTTTTGAATTTCATTTGTAATAAAATTGTTTTGGTGCGTACAAATAGTACAAGCATAGGTTTGATGCCTATTTTGATTGGGC
The DNA here is from genome assembly GCA_963890685.1 of Plagodis pulveraria. Taxonomy (NCBI): domain Eukaryota; kingdom Metazoa; phylum Arthropoda; class Insecta; order Lepidoptera; family Geometridae; genus Plagodis; species Plagodis pulveraria. Next base: position 14,346,212 of record OY982971.1, on the reverse strand, counting down.
AATATACCAGTCCAGCCAATTTCAATGTGAATGTAAAGGTATTTTCTCATGGTCATTGACGATAAAACACAAAAGATGCTAGAAATTAAGAAACTAATTATATCTTTGTTACAAGTATAACCACTAACTAATCTGTGGTGACATTCCTTTTTTTTTATTGCTAATATGTAAGCCTTTGACAATCTCACCTGATGGTAAGTGATGATGTGGTCGAAGCTATTAACAGGCTTAACCTGGAATTACTGACTCTCAAGGACAGCTGCCGGAACACACCGTTAGGTGCTTGGCGACAGATTTTCGACTTGACGGTGGTCGCTACCTAGGCGGGTATACGCAAAATGCCCTTCCACCATACGGTGAAGCTCAAGCCCGCGCGGAGGGATTCGAACCATGAACCTGCCGCGCGACAGTCCATAGCAAATGCCACGGAGCCATCACTGCTTCAAAAAAAATCCGCCAAATTGGCACATAAATTGAAAATTGAAGTGCATTAACAATGTCGTGTTGTAGGACCCGCGACATCTGGTACTGCTGCGAGGGTACAGTTTGAAGGAGCGCCCTCCGAGCCCCGCGCCGCCGCCAGCGCCCGATATAGTGCAGACAGATGTATATGGGTACGTATCATATTTCAAAGTCAAAGTCAAAATCATTTATTCAATTTAGGCGTCTACGACGTTCTTATGAAGGTCAATTACAAATTTTAGTATTGAAATATTCTACATTGTACTGCCACGTTCAGCAAATACATTGTATAGATCCACTGCGAGAAGAACGGGCAAGAAACTCAGGGCCATTCTTTTAAACATCTTTTAACAATGTGTTACATACATACTATATAATAAAGTTATTACAACATTTGTTAAAATTATGTAGGTGACAGGCAATAGCTTGGCAGAGGCGGAATTGTCCAGGCATTTTTGTCGTTTAAGTAATCAGAAACTGTGTAGCTGAATTTTTTATTCAATATGTTTTTCAAATGCAACTTGTATTTCCCTTCTGTGAGCGTTGTAATATGTTTGGGAACTTTATTATAAAACCGTACACAGGTACACAAAACCTTTTATTTGTCTTTACTAATCTAAAACCTGACACCGCTATTTTATCTTTATTCCTAGTATTGTAATCGTGATTGTCACTGTTTAATTTAATTATATATATATATCACCTTATACTACCAGCTAAACTTTAAGAACTAGTGATCTCTATGGCGATACGTGGACACTCGCTTTAAGACTTGTCCAAATATTTAAGTTGCTAAGTGAGGTATAATGAAATCTCTGAGATTTGCAAAAAGGATTCAGTACACCAGGCCTTTTCCAGTGGTGTTGAACTAGTATCGTAGTTAAAATTATTCATATGTCACTTTTGTATCTTGTTCCTTGTGCATTATTAAAATGCAGTTTTGAATTATAGATTTCATTACCAATAAATAGTTGTACTATGTTATACCAGTATTAAAAGCGTTTGTTCGTTTTCTCATTACCAACTAAAAATATTTTATTGAATATGGAGTGCCCTTTTGAGTAATGTTATCTTATAACTTTCTGCTACTTATTATTGAAGTTGTATTTAATAAACCAAGAAAAATAATCAGAAAAAAAATTACGTTTACACCAATCAATAAAATGTATTGTAACCACTTGTGGGACAGCATTTTCCATATTTGATGTAACCAAATGACACAGTGGCCAATTGCTACCCCATGATTCCCATGAAGTATGAAAAACATCTTAAACATTGATAATAAACTAACTGATGAGACTGATTTGCTTTTTTGTTCTGTTCAGTCAAGGAAGGGGCGCCCCCGCTGCGGCCCGGGTCCCAGCGCAAGCTTTCCCGCGGGGCCCCGCCCGTGGTGGCAACTGGCTGGCTCCCCCACGACAACCGCTGTATGCTACTAACTCTGCTCTACTCACGCAATTGGCCCAGCCCTCATATCCGCCGCCTTCACATCCAGCACAGGTGGGTAAAGAGAAACAGAATAGCTCTGACGACGCGACAACCGCTTTGTGTCACAAACTGTGTTCTACTGACTGTATACGAGTACATCTCTTCTAATTCTGCGTGTTTTCCGCTAAAAAAGCTCCATTTACGGCGACCACCGCGGCGTTACTGAAACGTCCCTTATCTTCTCAAACAGTATTTGTATCCTAGGTGTCAACATTTCCAGGAACGATCAGTTCCGAAGTCACCTTGAAGACAAAGCCAAGTAGGCATCTAAAAAGAGTGGTGAGCTCAACAGGGCGAAGGGGTAGCTCACACTGGAGCAAACTTAACAGTTAACAAGTTTGACCCTATTTGGAGTACTGCTGCCACCCAAGGGGCGAGAGCCCTGGATCCCAGCTTGGGCCTTTGGTCTTGGCCGACATAGGCCGTATGACTGCCATTGGTGCAAAATATGTAGATAACTATAAAAAAAAAATACACATCTTCACCATGCGGGTGCTGGATCTATGCTTATGCTCAGATATTTAAGTGGCGATAAAGAGAGGAGTCTAGAAATCCGGAGGCCGAAGGTTTAGGTCTTAAATATTGTAATACGGGTGATGATTACATACCAATGTAATGCCTTAAGCAGGTGTCCTCCGGCAGTCCTTGAGAAACCGGTGATCCTTGTGGGCGGTGTGGTGCAGCTTTCTAAGATCACCTTCAAGTCTCTTTTCTTACACAATTACACTAATAAATAGTTCATTAAACGGTGTTATTATGGTAAATTTATATGTCTAATTGCTATGTGCGCACGCGCGGCGGTCAAAGGCAGTAGAACTGTCTGGTCAGCGCGGATGACAGCTGAGTACTGATCGTTGCGGATAGTTGTATTGCCAGCTAGGGCTTTTGCAGAAGCTGCTGGAAGATGTGTCCATGTGTAGCATGTTTTTCAATCGTCCAATATTACAAATAAAAAGAACCAGCCATCCTAATACAACAACCAGGATCGACGCAACGGCCCTCTACAGTAAATGACACCAAGCGGTCACCCATCACTTGTTAACCTAGTTGATCTAGAATCTGGGGAGATAGAGGTTGAGAACGACTAGGTAAGCTCCGCTACGAGCGCTTCAAAGCTAGTACAGCTGTCGCACTCGCCACCACCACAATTTGCACAGATAAGAACTTGGTTTATGCTGGCGCAGTCGGTAGGATATACTATATACAGAATACAATTATACTCTCTTCAAAAATGAGTCTATATGTTTATGGATGCTTATAGGCTGGACACCAACGCATGCCGGGTATGGTGACGGCACCGGGCGCACCTCCGACGGCCGGCCCGAGCGTGGCGGCGGGCGCTCCGCCGGCAAGCTTGCAGCGCAGCTACATCTGGAGCGGCGTCATCGAGTGGATGGAGAAGGGCAAGTCGCCCGGCGACCAACAAAAGACCACCAAGCATTTGCCTTGTCAAGTAAGAGATGAAAAAATTGCGTTCAGCACTTTTTTTTTTATTGCTTATAGGTATTTCTTTGACCTCACCTCACCTGTTGATAAATGATGATGTGGTCGAAGTTGTTAAGAGGCTTAACCTAGAATTACTGGCTTTCAAAGACAGCTGCCGGAACACACTGTTAGGTGCTTGGCGACAGATTTTCCACTTGAAGGTCGCTAGCCAGGCGGGCATTTCTAAAATGCCCTTCCACCATGCAAGACTTTCGCCTTAACCATGTAGCCTCCATTCAAATCTGTTTGTCAACCCAAATTTATGAGTCAAGGAAAAACCCAGTAGAGTTCGTGCTGGGTCAGAGGTGTGTCTTAAATTATATTTATATATCTGTTTGGGCCTTCGGAGTTAGTTTAGTTAAATTCTTTGCTTTTCACTCACTCAGGTTTCGGCCAGTTCAAAAGACATTGAGCCAGAATTAAAAGTAGACACATGGCCTAACAAGTTGCTGATGCAGCTGATGCCGAAGCAACTGATCAGTTCCATCGGGGGGCAGTACCTGAAGGACAGCAAGTCTGTGCTGTTCCATCTTCAACCCAGCGAAGCACTAGAAGCGCTCACCAAAGTCATGGTCAACGGGTTTGTGAGTACCAATTTTGAAAACCATTTCAATGCAAGAATAACTTCATGATTGTGATTGTCGGCTGCCAATCTGACGATCCGAGGTTCGAATTATATGAAAGTATAAGCTGCGCTCCCTTTTGCTACTTTCATATCAGTCGCACTTTTAAAGCAAATTGTTGAAAAATGCAATCTATCAGTTTCATAATAATTTTCATTTTTCAGTATTTATAGCAAAAAGCGGCAGTAAATATTTATTTTAGTAAAAATACACACTCCACATTGTCTTAATATGTTACAAAATTTTGCTATGCAGCCAGTAGCCGAAGAAGACGTTCTATTTTGATTCACAATCAGTTGACTACAAAGAATGTATTTATAGCTGTAATTATATTTGCCAAAGATTATACATAATATTATATTCCTGTATTTCTGCCTGAAGAAAATTAGTGTTAAAAAATTTAAACAATCATTTTTCTATCAGCATATTTATTCCAGTAGAGAAAGTAACTAAACATTATATATTCTCCAATAAATCAGTAGTATTATCATTAAGTATGGGGACACGTGGCTCCAGGACCATAATGGCTCCAGACTTTCGCCTAAACCGTGTAGCCTCTATTCAATATAACTCGGTAGTATTCTCAATAAACTTAATAAGTATGGGGACACGTGGCTCCAGGAACATAATAGCTCCAGACTTTCGCCTAAACCGTGTAGCCTCTATTCAATACAACCCGGTAGTATTCTCAATAAACTTGATAAGTATGGGAACACTTGGCTCCAGGAACATAATAGCTCCAGACTTTCGCCTAAACCGTGTAGCCTCTATTCAATATAAATAGGTAGTATTCAGAATAAGCTTAATAAGTATGGGGACACGTGGCTCCAGGAACATAATAGCTCCAGACTTTCGCCTAAACCGTGTAGCCTCTATTCAATACAACCCGGTAGTATTCTCAATAAACTTGATAAGTATGGGAACACGTGGCTCCAGGAACATAGTAGCTCCAGACTTTCGCCTAAACCGTGTAGCCTCTATTCAATACAACCCGGTAGTATTCTCAATAAACTTGATAAGTATGGGAACACGTGGCTCCAGGAACATAATAGCTCCAGACTTTCGCCTAAACCGTGTAGCCTCTATTCAATATAACTCGGTAGTATTCTCAATAAACTTGATAAGTATGGGAACACGTGGCTCCAGGAACATCATGGCTCCAGACTTTCGCCTAAACCGTGTAGCCTCTATTCAACATAACTCGGTAGTATTCTCAATAAACTTGATAAGTATGGGGACACGTGGCTCCAGTAACATCATGGCTCCAGACTTTCGCCTAAACCGTGTAGCCTCTATTCAATATAACTAGGTAGTATTCAGAATAAGTTTAATAAGTATGGGGACACGTGGCTCCAGTAACATCATGGCTCCAGACTTCCGCCTTAACCGTGTAGCCTCTATTTAATATAACTCGGTAGTATTCTCATTAAGCTTAATAAGTATTTCCAATTACAACTATTAAATTCGGCGGTGATATGTACCGGTATCACCCTTTCATTACTTACCGTGTTGACATCCTTGGTCTGGAACAAAAAGTCCGAGCCCATGCAATAAGGGGCTCCTGTGTCAAATGAATTTAATTACTTTTTTTTTCCTTAGGCCGGTTGCGTGCATTTTTCGCCGATGTCATCGCCTCCACAGTGCGACATTAAAGTTCTCATCCTCCTATATACGCCGGATAAGAAAGCCTATTTAGGCTTTATACCGAACAACCAGGCTACGTTCGTTGATAGATTGAGAAAGGTAAGTCCAGTGTTTGTACCTTCACAGATTTGACACACACACGGATTTTATTCTAGATAGAAGTGCACCCACACCCCATGGGTGCCGGGCTAGTATGTCACCTCACCGTCTCCACCCGTGGGAGTCGTAAGAGGTGACTTAGGGTAAAACGCTAGAAGGTGGGCAGCAGCGCTTTCCAAGGATCTGATATCTCACACTGCGATCCCCAAGAGGCCTGCCAATCGTGGGGATTATGGCAATTCCCCCATAATGAGAGAACCTGTGTTTAGCAGTGGACGATCCGGCTTAAACAGTACAGTACAGACGTACAAGTTGCTTGCCTGATGGTAAGTTTCACGCCTTTCCATAACATTTGCAGTGTCACCGTTCTCGTTATGCTTGCCACTGCACTACACTCGTCACTCCGAGACGTTAGTTCTTATGTTGCGTTCGCCCAGTAATTTCATTTGCTACAGTACCTTTTAGCCTAGTCACAGCAGTGTTTGCACACTATTGCTTTGAGGCGGAATATCAGATCCAGCGGTGATACCCACCAAGTCGGACTCTTGCTACAGATAACTATTAACTGGGAGAGCTATACTCATAGATATTTATTTTTGTAGATTTTTTTCCTCGGCTAGGATTTGAAACTCCTAGGATTCCGAGGCTTATTCTTGTATATTATCCTAATTTACTTGTTATGTTTCCAAAAGTGTGCAACTTACACATATTGGGGCATCAGATAACCTTAAAAAATTATAATCCCAAAATTAAGTTTGTTCTGAGCAATTAGGGTAGTTTTGAGCAGTCTAGTCTACATAGTCACGGAATAAGCACGATACCCATCTGATGTTAAGCAGACTAAGCTATGTTATAGGACTAAGCTATATATATATACTAGCTGTGCCCCGCGGTTTCACCCGCGTGGTGATGGATGATGATGATAAAAAGTATGATATGTGTTAATCCAGCATCCTTATCTACCTCTATGCCATATATTTGTGTATAAGATTTATACATAGCTTACGCAAATATGATTATATCTCCGGTTTTCGTAATAAGCTCAAGTGGCTCCCTTTTCGTCGTCACCGGAATGCTCATATAATATTATCTCTCCTTTACAGTATTCTGTTCAACTCTTTATCCCCGCGCTACATCAAGGAACAATTTAAATTTCTTCTTTCTATCCATTCTCTGTCGTTACGGTCATTAGAAAACTTAACGCTACAACAACCTGCTACTAAAATTACTTTCTACCACTCTTAATTTGCATTGAAATCTTTTAAGAATCAAGTCAAAAACTATTATGTCTTGCTCTAAATTTCTATAATAATGGACACTGTGGTACAAACATCCTTTTTTAATTCAATTGTGTTTAATATGTATAAAATTGTATATGTGTATATATTCCATTATATCTATATGTTTTTATAATATATGTGGTTTTTGTCTATTTATTATAATAATATTAGTATTTATATTAAAATATATAATTTCTATATATGTGTATTAATCTATTTACATATTAGTTTTTGGCAAAAACGTTAATAATTTGGTGACATCAGTTATAATTATGTATAGAATTATTAAAAATACTTTGACTATATCTCTTATTGATGGGTTGTCTGGAAGAGATCGCTCTGAACGATACGACCACCCTTTTTGATTCGATTGATACACTTGGTTTTTAGTTATTTTTTAGTAATAAGTTTATTGTTGTTATTATGGTATCTTCAATAAAGAGTTATCGATCTATCTATCTATCATACCCAATTTCATCAAAATCGATCCAGCCGTTTGAGCTTGAAGAAGTAATAAACATACAAACACACACATACGTTCGAATTTTTAGTTTGAAAAGGGTCGGAAATTTGTTACTACCGAATATGCATAAGAAATATATATATTTTTTTAATGTATTTATGGTTTACTATTTTGGCGATAATGGCTTACACATAAAAGATAGATATATGCTATCTCAAGCTTTTTTGTAGGAAAATTTAAGATAAACATTTCCGTTATACATTATGTTCGTGTGACACTAAAGGTTTTTGCAGCGCACGCCAGAATAGGTCGCATATAGCTGATTTTTTTCTTACTTACTTGACACTTATAGTTATATTTTCGATAATTCACACAATATCTTTATAAATTATAGCCTATGTGTTATTCTGATGTATAAGCTATATTACTGTAAAGTTTCATTAAAATCCATTCAGCAGTTTTTGCGTGAAAGAGTAACAAACATCCATCCATACTTACAAACTTTCGTGTTTATAATATTAGTAGGATATATATTATAGGTAACAGATGCATTTCTTAACAAGTGACGAACTGCACTGCGCCCGTCACACTGAGACGGAGTTGTTAAGTCTCATGTGCCTGTAATTCTACTGGCTCTCAAAGACTGTTGCCGGAACACACTGTTAGATGCTTGGCGTCAGATTTTCTACTTAAGAGTGGTAGTTAGCCAGGCGGGCATTCGCAAAATGCCCTTCCACCATGCAGTGAAGCTCAAGCCGACTGCGGGGATCGAACCATGGACCTGCGGTACGGCAGTCCATAGCTAGTACCGCTCAGCCATCATTGCTTAGCTAATTGTTAACTATCTTGAGTTAAAATTGAAAATAAACATTTATGGACTATAGTGCTTTATGTGATGATGCTTATCGATACACGAAAAACAGCTTACAAATTCAAAAAGTACAAATTTATATAAAAAATTAAAAGTCAAATTACTACGATTGGTAATATTAAAGATGAAATAACTTTACTGGGACATTTTTTTAAACAAACAGTTTAAGAATGAAAGCACTTTACAAAATTACTAAGAGAAAAATCATAGTCAATGATTCTAACCCGCGTCGATCCACCCCTATAGCCAGGGTGTGTTCTGACTGCTTGAGCTAACATGACAAAGACTCATAACTCCAATTTTTCCTCACGTTCTTTATTTAACCATCGTATTGGGGTAAATTAGACCCCGGCTATAGGGATGGATTGATGCAAGCATTATTGCAAACATAAAGCTATTTAAAATTAAAGAACTTTGTTAGTTGTTTCGCTTCAAATAGATATATGATTAGGTTTGTTATTACAATTGCAGGTGATCCAACAGCAGAAGATCTCACAGATGATCAACAAACAGCTGCCGACGACGGTGAGCGCCGCTCCGGGCATGCCGCCCAACATGCCACAACCAGCCATGGCCGGTAACTATATACTTTATCGCCATTATATCCACAGTTGTACAAAATCCTCCCCTGCTAGAGGGGTTTGCGATAATCCCCACGCTCGGCAGGCGTCTTGGGGATCACAGTGTAAAATGGCAGTTCTGAAGTCGCTGCTGCCCACCTTCTGGTATTCCCTTCGTTGTATACTAATATGATAAAGAGGAAAGATATGTATTATTGTATGTAACGATTAAATTTAAAAACCACTGGACCGAATTGAAAAAATATTTCACCATTGGAATCCTACATTATCCCTGATTACATATAGGGCGTTCGGATAGCCTATCGGTGCCAAAAATAGCACTCACAAACGCTAAAAATGATCACACGGGCCGTTCGTTTTGGGACTTCGTGAGCAAAAATATCGTTTTCGCTCACCGTTCGGATAGCTTTGAAAACGCTACAAATGACAGAGAAAAGTGATATTTTTGACCCATGTCTTACCGTGGGATCGTTGTGATCGTTTTTTGACAACTGCTGGTTTGACAGTTGTATTTGGCGCGATTGAAGAGTTTCATAAGTTTTTTATATCTGTAACTATCAGAAGCCATTAACAATGAAATAATAGTAATATAGGTACCTACTTTTTGTATTGAGAGATTGATTCCATGTTTCATACTGTGCAAAATTGTTAAAACATTGTCGGTTGTCAAAGTACGTTTTAAGCCGTTCGGATAGCATGCAGTAATTGGTGGTCAAAAATAGCAAAAACTTCTATCCGAACGCTAATACTCAAATGCCACTTTTGAAACTGCTACAAACGCAATCGAGCCAAAACGAACGCACCTATAGGCTATAAAATAATCAAAAAATATTTTTAATATTGTTAGGTTTGCAATAACGCCTGCTATGCGGATTACATTACAAAATCACAAATATACGATAGGAAAAATTTAAGTCATGTGCGGGATTCGAACCCGCGTCCATCCACTCCTTGAGCCGGAGTATGCTCTAACCAATTGAACTAACATGACATGACGTCATGACTCGAATCTTTCCTATCTTTGTAGTACAACGCAAGTGGTACTATAGATTTCGCTCCATCCCAATATGATGGTTAAAGAAGGATAGGAAAGATTCGAGTCATGACGTCATGTCATGTTAGCTCAATTGGTTAGAGCATACTCCGGCTCAAGGAGTGGATGGACGCGGGTTCGAATCTCGCACATGACTTAAATTTTTCCTATTGTATATTTGTGATTTTGTAATGAAAAAATATGTTTTTTTTTAATTTATTTTAAATTCCCGTGCGGGCCGGTGCGGGCCGCTAATGAATACTATATCAAGTCATTAGACTAGGCGATAAGTATTATAAATAGGAAAAATACTAATTGAATGTAATAACGTTGCTGTGCCTTGTAGGGAATTCTTAAAACAAGACAAACAGTATCAAAATTTGCTTAGTGCGAACATCATAGTGTCATAAGTCACATAAGTCCTGGACTGACGACACAGCTGCAACATGATGGTGCTGATCAAGAAGGCGAAAACCTTAGTCTTTGCCACGCAGGTTCAGTCAGAGTCCGTGAACCAGTAGCTATACCAAAATCGAAAAAATCTGGCCCCATGAATCAAGAGATTTATAAAAGATGGTCCAATGACATGACCTTATCACTGGACGAACCATTCATAATTTTGATAGATAACGGCCCCTCCTACTCAAATAAAAAAAAACTCAGGAATATTGAAAACACTAGATAAATAACGTAAACAAATCATATAAAAACATAAAATGAAAAATAAGAGTTTTTAAATTAAGCGTCAGTGAGCAAGTTATAATGGAGTGGCCGGTTCTTTTTAACTAACTATTATAGATATACCACAGGACTTAAATGGGATCTATTTGTGGTGTAGGTTCGTCGGGAATGTCCCAGGCGGGCATGGGCCCCGGTGGCGGCATGGGCCCTGGCGGTGGCATGGGCCCCGGTGGTGGCATGGGTCCCGGCGGTGGCATGGGCCCCGGCGGTGGCATGGGCGGCGTGGGACCGGGTGGCGTTCCGCAGCTGACGGCGCCCACGCAAGGGATGGTGCAGCCGCAGATGCAACAACAACACCAGGTACTTTACGACATTTTCCGAGTTTTACTGATGAAGATAATCTGCCCAGCTACGTAATAAAGGGCCACATTGTGATTCGCCTAACCCTTGAACCCATTGATATCGGCGATAATTATAACAATAGAATTTCATTCATAAATTGGCCATAGTGGGCCAGTCCGATTCCAAGAGGAAACTTTAGCTAGAGTATTGCATATTCTTTGAATTAGACGGTCAGTGTTAAGCAACCTATCCTTTGTGCTACTGTTTTCTTATGCGATGGCGATATCTATATACTCAATCATATATAATATGTATATCTTCTAGTTAGCCTGTAGTAAGTCTATAGTATTTTCTCTGAACAGTTGTTTTAGTGCAGTGCACATTTTTGTTGACTCAGTTATTAATTTAAACTATTTCTTCACTTCAATAATAACATAAATGTATAATACCATGATATACTACTAATATACATAATATCATAATATAAATATATAAAATCATAAACTACACCACTATGTGCCTGTTCGGAAGCATCTGATGATATCCGGTGGGATGCCGAATCAGTAAATAATACGGGATAAAATAGAAAATCTGTCCCCAAGCACCTAACAGTGTGTTCCGGCACCAGTCCTTGAGAGCCAGTAAAATTACAGGCACATGAGACCTAACAACTGAACGTCTCTGTGTGACGGGCACAGTGCAATTCGTCGTTGACGTAATGCATCTGTTATAGGCAGAGGTTAGTCCACTTAACATCAGGTGGGCCTCGGGCTGGTTCCGTGACAATAACATAAAAAAAAACACTCTTAATCATAATATAAATATATAATACATAAACTACACCGCTATATGCATGTTGGGAAGCATCACAGAACCTTTGCATTCGCAGGGTATGATGATATCCGGTGGGATGCCGAACCAGGTCAACAAAGGTCCTCGTCCTAACCAGCTGGACGGGCTCGAGGCGGCTCGCCAGCAAAACCTCGAGAGGATACAAAACTTGCAGCAGACCCTGGAGGCGGCTCATCAGCAGGAAGCACAGTTCAAGAGTCAAATGGACATCATGTCGCATTTGCATGCTGCACAGCAACAGGAACAACATTATAAACAGCTTGAGGTTAGCGGTTAAGATGATTTTAAATGCATGACAAGCTGGTTCTGTTGTGCTGTATGTTGCAGATACAAGTTGAGGCAATTGAGTTAAGCTGGAACGATGTTAGTTAGAGTGAGCTATTCTAGTGACAATTTAGCCAACTAACAAGGCCAACTACTTCATAGGATCTGTATAGTGAGAGATGAAATGATGTTTTTACAAATTATTGGAACGCAAAATTTTATGTCCTGGGCGGGTATCTAATCCGCGTCCTCCGACTTCGTGCCGGATGTTTAAATTGAAATAAGTTTTAAATCTGATTCGGAAGCGTTTGAAGAGTTTTTTGAACGTGACAAAAAACTTTTTCCTTGCGAATTAAAATTACCATCCTGAATCTTGTTAAAGGCTCATTTAGAAGAGCCGCGCGCGCCGCAGTCATCGAATTCATACAGAAGTACTTGAAATAAGAGTAGGATCTTGCATTTCCGGATGAATTCGACGAGTGCCGCTCGTGTGACTCGTGCGGCGCGTCTAGTTGCTGGTTCTCCTTAACTATACCACATCAAATGGTGTATTAGTGGAAATCAATATATTAAAAATATACCTTTCTTTTATTTTGTCATTACAATGGTTTTTTAATCAAATTTGATACAAAAAGAAGCAGTGATGGCTCAGTGGCATTGGCTATGGACTGCCGCGCAGCAGGTCCATGGTTCGAATCCGCCGCGGGCTTGAGATTCACCGCATGGTGGAAGGGCTTTTTTGCGAATGCCCGCCTGGCTAGCGACCACCCTCAAGTAGAAAATCTGTCGCCAAGCACCTAACGGTGTGTTCCGGCAGCAGTCCTTGAGAGCCAGTGAAATTACAGGCACATGAGAAGAGATTAACATCTATGTCTCAAGGTGACGGGCGCAGTGCAATTCTTTACTTGTGACGAAATGCATCTGTTATAGGCAGAGGTTATTCCGCTTAACATCAGGTGGGCCTCGAGTTTGTTCCGTCACAATAAAAATAATAAAATAAAAAATTATTACCTGGATGGGACTAGTAGATAGCTATCGACTTTTGCTAAATTAAAAGATGCATTATTTTTCGAAATATCGGAATATTTTTTTATATGGTAAAATAGTAGAATAATTTAAGGTTTCGTCAACCGACTTGACGTACGTAGTGTTCGTTATTCTTGGAAGATGTCGATTTGACTATCAGATTCTAAGGGACGCTGTGTAATCAAGTCTCGTGCGGAAGAAGTCGCTTGCAATATCTCTTCAATGAAATAAATTAAGTAGCTTTAATAAAATACAATACAATGGTGTTGTATTTTATTATATTTATGGTTCCTGAAACACAGCTGACGCTAGTTCGGAAACCTATGGATTCATATTTTCTTTGTACCTAATATAACTTGTGTCAATAAAAACTATTTGTGTTTGTAGCTTTAATAAAATATTTTGAAATGCATGTTTCCAGGAGCAACGCAAGCACCAGTTGCAACAACAACTGGCGCAACAGTTGCGGGGTGCGGGAGGCGCGGGAGGGCCCCATCCCCCCCGCCTCATGCGGCCCATGCATCCTTCCAACCCGGGCCTCAGGCACTTGCTGCAACAGGTATACACTAGGGCTTAACATTATAACGAGGTTCTATAAAGAAATGAAACAAAACGCTAATCATTACATCTCACTTTCTCACTACAGACAGTGTAGTATGCAAGTGAGATGTAATGATTAGCGGCGCCATCTTTAAATTAGTTTTTTTTAAGAGTTGTATCTGTCTTGACTCTTAAATACTGTACTCAGAGACGCCTATTAACGCTAATTAGCATTTAAAATGCTATTACAGTCAGTGTAAGAAGAACGATTTAATGCTAGAAAAAGCTTATTATCGTTTCCAAAAAATGAAAATGCACTATGGAAAGATAATTAGAAATTTCGGACACTAATTCTAGACTGCCGCTTTGGCATCTCGACGTTCTGGGTTCGATCTCAGGGTCGGAATAGTTATTGGATTTGGATTCTGACAAATACATTTTCAATAAGATTCGCCCCCTATTATGTGAAACAAAACTTGGCGAAAGGAATATAGGCGTCACAATGTTAACTTTTAGTATGTTAGATTGAACCTTAAGGTACTATTCCGAAGAACGCTGCGGTGTACAACTGTGTAACCGCTGCCGAATTCAGGTGAAACTGCCGCGGAGCTCGGAATTTTTGCTCATTTCATAGAAATACAAATCAGTAGTGCAGCCGCTGTACTTGCAGACTGCAATTGCAGTGTATTTCTGAATATTACCTTTATGCATTCCTTAACTAATAAGTGAGGTCTAGAACTGTATAAATTTTTCAACGTCAATTATGTATGTAAACTCTAAATAAAGAGTTAGCTAGCCTTGCCAGCATGACATATTGTCCTTAACGATTATAATAACGAATTAGATTTAGGGCCTGTTTCAGAATGTTCGAGTAAGTTCCGGTATTACCCAAAATATATTTAATCAATATAACACTATCCTTGCGTTTCACAGTCATCGATTTAGCCTATCCATCGGTTAAAGCTTAAAACGCGCTGCATGTTAACTGTAATTTTTATCATTAAGTTATTTTATGCTCTGGGTAGTAAAACCGGAACTTACTCGAACATTCTGAAACCGGCCCTTACAGCAATCATTAGTATTACATACATTTAATAACTATTTTTCCATCTTTGAATTGTTCACTATCAACCATGTTAGTCTATTATAGTATATTCATCTTGTTGTAAATATTTTCATTGTAACATAACTTTCATTTCATTATTGCTTACTTCTATACCGTATTTCACTTTTAACTTATTTTTTCCTTCCTTATGTTGTATGTTTGAGGGCTTCCAAGTTTAATTTTAATTTTACGGCATTTTTTTTATTAGCAATTATAAATATTTTTTTTATACAAGTGTATTCCTAAATTTTATATATATACATACAGGTTGATTGATAGATCTTGGGTATAAGAAGAATTTCTATGAATACTTGCAGCGTTATAATGACCCTTTTAACCCTAATCTGCCTTAGGGACCGTTCATTAATCAAGTGAGGCTTGAAAGGGGGAAGGGGTTAAGCAAAAATCACTAAATATCACAAGGGGGGAGGGGAGTGTAGTAAGATATCATATGTATTTATTTTTTTACGTTTATTTTTTTCGTCAAACGCTCGATTTCTATACCGAAAAGCGGCGTGTAGTGTGACCTTAACTCCCCATTGCCGGGCAACGAACGAAGTCCTCGCGAAGAATTGAGATTATATAAATAAGATTATACGTTATGCCTGTATTTAAAGAAAATATTCTAAAAATTATAAGATTCTTTGTAGGTACTAAGAAATACGTGATTTTGGGTGGGGGCGGGGGTTAGTCTTAAACCTAACCACGTATCACCAAGGGGGAGGGAGGATTTAAAAAGGCTAAAAAACGTCACGTGATTTATGCATTGCCCCTACCCGGCCTTACGTGAAAGTTTTTTTTTATACATTGAACCCTTTCAGAAATTTTTAGTGTATTTGAACGTGTCGTGTGCCACTGAGGGAGGAAGGGACATATGGCACACGACACTATAAAAATACGCTCAAAATTTTGGAATAGGTTCAATGGTTCCTTGTGGGGATGTTCAAAGGGTCTCTATGGCATAAGTCACTAGTGCAAAGTTATGATAGACTTTATAACCCTGACCGATCTCATCAAAGTGAAGTACTTTTAATATTTTTAGAAGTTTCGACTATCTTATAATATTTTTTTGATAAAACGAAGTGAGCAGATTATAACTAAGGCCTGATCAGAACACTAAAATTTGTTACGAAGAAATATTCTATAAATAAAATTTGCAAGTATATAATGTTGTCTTAGGTTTTCGTTTAAAGTTGTTTCATTACTATATTGCAAGTATATATTATGTATATGAGCTAAGTCGTCCGGGGCTTAGTTTATGAGGTCTTAAAAATCAGGTGTCATTACAAAGTAACAAAAACAGTTTAAGTTGGGTATCACGTGTAACGGTTTTATGATTAATGAATACAAAGCTGATATTGGATTTTGATTTTCCCGAAGTTTAATTGGCGAAGGTAGAACCATACTGATCCAAGTGACATTTTTTCTATATTGGAGTTATATGCAACAAATGCAAGGAAAAAATATTCAATTGATGCCACATTCATCCAAGTGCAAAAAGCGCCTTATGTTGCTAGAGGACCTCAATTTTTCGCATTAACATTTATTTATTCAATTTATTTTGTTTATTTATTCAAAATACAATTCCAACTATCTTTACAGGAATTTCCTAATGCAATAGTGTAAGTCAAATTCATAATCGTAACAAAAAACCTATAATAACTACAATCAAATTAAATGAAAAACAAATAACAAATGGAAATTAAATTTTTTTTTTTATTTAATTTCCCTTAAGTATAATTATTAAATTATACTTACTTTCAAAAATATATCCTGCTATACTGATCCAATTTTTATTTGTTATCTGTTTTTTTTCTGCACAAACCAACATTTTTACTACTTTTAATCAAAATATTTTATTATTGAATTTTTGTTTATTTTGTTTGACATATTAGCCATCATTTCGATAAAGATTAAAACATAATAAATCACGTATTATTTTAAAAACAAGTTCAAACGCGTTTCCTTCTTTTTCTCAATATAATGAAAACGATACTTGGATCAGTATTGTTCTACCGTCGCCAATTTACTTTATTTTGCCATAAAGTACACAAAATATTGTTGCCTACCTCGCAAAAATATTGGTTTTAATAGTATATAATCATTAGTAAAACCGATAAAATACAAATAAATTTACTACTAGTTATTAAACTAGAAAATTTATTAGAATAATCTTAAAATTAACCGTGGGGCATTAAGGTTAAAAAGGTCACGATCTTTCAAACAACCTGTATATGATTGACAGTTCTTTTCTCGTACGTACGAAATTCTTAAATCATTATAGTATTTGAAAATTAAAACTGAACTTCAAATTTAAACCTGAACTCAACAAATAATTCTCATCTTACTAAATGACACTTGAGTGTTTATTATTTACAATTGTAAAGAAAACTATAAGGAATCATTTTCAATACAAACTTCATCAGATAAGCGTTAAAAATTGAATATGTTTTAATATACTTTAGCAACCTAATGCTAAGTTCTTACTGATCAAAACATTTTAAATCAATTCCATGATACTAAATTTTTTGTGTTCTCTACAAAATATATGTTGGTATAAAAACTTGGAAGCCTTTGTACATTAGCAGTTGTTAAGCTAAGGCTGAGCGCACACGTATGTTTCTAGCAGCAACAAGCGCCGCGCGGCGGCCGGCCACACATGTGAACGCACCACTACATACCGCACGCTCAAGTAATGCTTTCACTTCACTCACTGTTTCTTTACTTATTTTATTGTGACACGCATTGGCATAAACCTCTAATCATTCATTTCGTGTATGTTGCTGGATGTTATGGACTTTCGTACGACAATGGGTGATGATAACAATACCTACCGTTGCCCTGGCGGGCGTTCTTGGCTCGGAGAGACTTCAAAACTTAATACAATAAGTTTTTCTAGTACTGTCCGACTGTTTAAGTTCTGTGTCTCGTAGTAAAACACAATGCCTACTCCGAGCCAAGAGCGCCCGCCGCAGCAACACTGGACCGCGCCGTGCTCCCTTTGAATAGAGTTTTGAATATTTACATCGAGCTAAGTAATAAAAAATATGAAACAATAAATTACAGGCACAAGAGACTTTTAATATCAGGTGGTCCTCGTGCTTATTCCGTCAAATACATATAAACAAACACAAAAAGAAATTAAAAACAATAAAAAAAAAGAGCTTAAAAAGACTTCATCTCAAATGTTTGTTAAGACTAGCAAAAGTCAACCCTAAGAGGTTGTTAGCATTTTACCAATAACCCTGTATATTAGTAATGAGAGATCTAGATGTAGATTGAAGCATTAGTCACAATATTCAAGTATAAAAACTTTCCAAATCTTAACTACGAAGTTGTTTTACAAATAAACATCTAGTATGCCAATGCGTGTTACCTTCCTTTTATAATTTGCATGCCATCTATTTTGCTACCATCCTCCATACCATCAAATGTAAATAATCCATCATAGAATGTTTCTAAGACATTTTCATTTTATCACTGAAAAGTCTCAATCATTTCAGTAGTGCTACCACATCGACACTACTTAGTTGTTATTACAAATTATATAACTATGAAGCGTTCGTAGCGACGTTTACTTAGATGTTCTTAACCGATCAGCAAAGTTGAGCAGCATCCGCCGCGGTCATGACTTGGATGTGTGACCGCTGGTGACAACACTACTGAGCTTTGCCGTGCTTCGGAGGGTACGTTAAGCCGCCGGTTGTTGCCTTAGGATGGCCGTCGTTACAGCATGGTGGTAGGGCATTTTCCGAACGCCTGGCTAACTACCACCCTCAAGTAGAAATTCGCCAAGCACCTAACGGTGTGTTCCGGCAGTTGTCCTTGAGAGACAGTAATTCTAAGTTAGCCTGAACAACATCTTCAACCACATCAGCACTTACCATCAGATGAGATAGTGGTCAATTGGCCTATCAGGCAAAAACTATGATGGGCGCCAAAGACCACTAAAGATTCGAACAATAAGTAAATGGTCTCAATCTCACTGATCTAAGTTACGTAAGTATCATTATATATCTGCCAGATCATCCACTGCTGAACACAGCATCCCCCTTTTAGGGGAAGAACGCCATAATCCCCACGCTTAGTGGGCGTCTTGGATAGCGCAGTGTAATATAGCAGTTCCTCAGAAGTATTATTACCATTAGTCGCCTTTTTTACGCCTGATAGGTTAGCCTTTGACCACTATCTCACCTTAATGTTATCAATAACCGGCTATACTCACGCGTATTGGTCGAGATTGTCGACCTAGGTTTCGGACTCACCTGATGAAGGGCTCGAAACCTAGGTCGACAATCTCGACCAATACGCGCGAGTATAGCTGGTTATTGAAAACATTAATGTCTCATACTCACGGGAACTTTCAAACTCACCTGATGGTAAGTGATGATGTCGTCGAAGATGTTGTTCAGGCTAACCTAGAATTACTGGCTCTCAAGGACAACTGCCGGAACACACCGTTAGGTGCTTGGCGACAGATTTTCTACTTGAGGACGGTAGTTAGCCTGGCGGGCATTCGCGAAATGCCCTACCACCATGCTATAACGACTGCCATCCTAAGACAACAACCGGCGGTTTAACGTGCCCTCCGGGGCACGGAAAAGCTCAGTAGTCAGTCACCAGCGGTCACCCATCCAACTCATGACTGCGGCGAAGGTTGCTTTACTTTACTGATCGGTTCAGAGCGGCTAAGCAAACTTCGCTACGAGCGCTTCAAATGCCTCTTACGACAACCACGGGAAGAGATGAGGTCTGAAGAAGAATGTCAGTTCTAGCTCGGCATCCTACGGACATTCTAGTATAATTAATGACATGTTATTTATATTTGTAGCAACCTCAACAGTACCGGCCAGGCGGCGCTGCCGTACGTCCCTCGTCGCAATCTCAACCCTTCGATGACGTCAATAACTACGATTTATTCTAACACCCGCCTTCCCCTCTCCAACATACCCTTACCCCCCCAATAGACTCATTCCCAGTCAGTGATAACGTTTTATCGGACAGCCAACTCAGCTGCATCCAAGAAATAGACTCGTTTATATGTGATGAGCTCGTTGACCGAGATTTAGTTCTTAATGATGTTGATTTGGTGCCAATTTTGGGTGTACAGCCCGACGTGCCGTTGCGTTTCGATGTGTCTAGCTTTGAGAAAGATGCCACGGGATTCAATACAGGGTTTCTTTCTCTGAATATGTTTCCACACCAAGATTCAGGAGATATACCATTCCGCTCTTCCAGTTTAGAAAATAAACCGATAGTTGCGAAAAACAGCAAAGCACATCAGTTTCACAGTGCAGAGAATTCTGAATTCATCCAGTACGATTCACTGAATGCTATGACGAGCTACGTTCGTTATGAAAACCCTGCAGTAGATAGTGAACGATCTGTTGAAGATACCACTTCGGGAGGTGTTCTGGATTTACCTGGATTTCAAATAACCGACTACAATAGTAATGATATAAAGCTGATATTTGATTCACTAGATGCAGATCTTCAAAATCAGGGCACGAAAACTGAAGAGTAATTTGAGATGGTATATGGATTGATAAGTTATATCGAAATATGAAATCATTTTGAAAAATTGGAAGTTTTCTACCTCCGTGCTATCCAAAGCAACAAAGGCAAACATATTTTATACTCTCATTTTGTAAATAAAATCAGATTTTGTGTCGAATCCATGTTAAGTGTCGTCATTTGTATTGAGTGTTATTCCATAATATATAGGCGAAATCAGAGTTAATTTTAGGCACACAAGTAGGTTTTAATTAAATCTATGAAAGCAATATGACAGATACATGTGTGTCAATTAACTTAAAAAGGCGTTTCTACCGCTCAGTTCACATATAACTATGCGAGCTAAATAAATCTAACGATGTAAAGAACCCCTGCAAGGTCCTATAACTCTTGTTTAAGCTATAAATTGAAATTTTGTGAACACTGCTAAGTTAGCATCACTGCTTTTGAGTCGCTCTTGCGAACCAAATTTGTTATTTTTTTTTGCCAGTACTAGCATTTGATCACATATTTTATAATATATTTTGGGTCAACGCTCTTAATGCGGCTGGAAAAATAAGAGCACTAAATTGATTTGTACTCCTTTTTCACTTGGTTTACTTGATATTTGCATACTTTAATGTTTAGACGTTCCTGTTTGTTTTAGAATACTTGTGACATTCAAGACGGTAAATATGAGAAAAAAATAATAGTTTATTTTTTACATTTACTCATAAGGTTTCCATGAATTATCACGGCCACTTTTTGCTGTAATTTTGTCCATGATCTATTAAAGACTATGTTTTCCAAGCTACTAGCAGAAGCTGGTTATTCAAAATGGTTATACGATATTATGTTGTGCGCGTTTGTTTGTATGAATTATCAGTGCGCATTATAGACGGATAATTCGTCGACGTGGGCTATTTACCGAACTTAAGACGTATATCTGACTTAGCTTAGTTCAAACATTGCTCAGTCTTGAGTCTTGCTTTTCCTGAAAATGTCGAATTTATAGTCCTGACAAGCTGAGCCAAAAGTCTCGATAACTCTTTTGTTTTTACATGAACATTCTAAGCTAAGACAACAATAGGTCTAAGTTCGCTTAATATATTTCAGAAGATTTTTTATAAATTGGCTTAATATATTTCGGTCTGCATGTCAAGCAGTATCTATTAATTTTTGCGGAATCTCGTCTGTTGTTTTGAATCTTACTTGGCTGAAGTTGGAAATACGAAATGCAGATATTTTGAGAAGCCTAGTAAGCTGTTTCCTTTTTTGCTGATATATAGTATTGAGGTATTTGATTCAATACGATTATGTACATTGTCTTCTAATCTATCTTCCTGTAGTTATCAATCTGTACCTTTCTATTGTATTAACTTGATGTTAATTAACTATGACTTAATTGATCAAATTGTGATAAAATTTTTATGATTTATAAATGTATGGAAATGTATTATAATTGACTGTTATCCAATAAATAAACTCCAACGTATACTTCGTTTGTGGTTTCTTCTGCTGACAATGACCATATCTTTGCGTTTCACAGTCATCGATTTAGCCTATCCATCGGTTAAATTTTGAAACGTGCTGCATGTTAACTGTTATTTTTATTAGTTATTTTATGTTCTGGGTAGTATAACCGGAAATTACTCGAACATTCTGAAACAGGCCCTTATATTAGACATGAATTTATAATATTGTACAACATTGACGTGCCAAGTGTACCAAACGCAGTTATAAGGCCAATAAATGAATCTTATTTCATCTTTAATAGATAACGAATCTAAAATGCCTAATCATTACCTCTCACTTGCTCACTATTGCTGTCTAAAGTGTGCAAGTAGATATGATTATCAGCGGCATTTTGCTTCATATCCTTTATTAATCCAGGTTATAATTCAAGGATCGAATTCATTATGGGTCCCCATTTTAGAAGCTACTTTTAATTGCTTCTCTTAAATAAAGTATGAATAAAACAACATGTTTAACTTAAAAATATTTACTTACACTTTTTAAGTATATTTTCCGATTAAGTAGCTATACAATATACTATACGTACAACACTAGCTCTCTAAAATGCACATACATTTGGTTTATCTGGCACACACCGATACCTACACACAAACAACAGACCATATAAATACAAAAGTAAAGTTAGTTAAGGAGACAATGATTAGATAAAATCACTTTAGTACCACATATGTATGATGATATGATCGTGTGATACTGTGTGCTGTGAAGTGAAAACAAGATTTTCGATGGACGCATAAAGCTATGTAAATAAAACGAAATACAAAAGGGTTATATTATGTTATCTATGTTTATTACTACTTTACCAGATTCATGACCAATTGAATTTCATTCATAAATGGACGATATCTGCTCCGCGTGTCGCGAGCTGTTATGGTTACTTACATTTTCTTAAGAACATATAATTACTAAACAAGAAAGATGTGATTGCGTACTTTGTTAGCGTAATCACAAACTTGATAACTGAATTCTAGAACTTCTAGAACATCAATTTATTCAGTGGTGACATGGTGATAACACAATTCTGGTTGACCAATGATCCTATATTATACATATCAATCAGGATAACAATAATATATATGTCCCTCTTTCTCTCTCTCTCAGTAAAAAAATGTTGCAACATTCAGTTTAATCAATAACAAATTGGTAATACATGTAGATTTAAATAATATTTATGCTAATAATTAGACATAAAAGACACTGGAGTGATTTTAGTGTCAAATATGTATTTATGAAATAACCATATAATATTTTAGCTTATAGTTCGTGAGTAAAGACGTTTCACCTTGTTTGGGCTGAAATAAACATATTTAATATTATGGCTTCTCAGTACTTCACCATGTAATGAAATGAAGCACCTTACAACCATTTTGTTCAATTATAAATATGTAGGCAAGAGCCGTTGTCTGTACAATCAAAATAATAGATTTAACATATATTAAAGAGAATGGACAATACAATTATTTTGGTATATTATTGCAAGCTTTACTATAGATTATTTATCATACTTACACCACTTTACACAAGCCAACACGTTTACAACTAATTATTAAACCGACTTATAACGATACAAATATGACAATAACAATAAAATCAATTATTAAACAATATTTTCTAGTCCTATATGTTTTGGGTAGGAAAATGACAATGGTTACACATAAATAAAAAAACCTATACTACAAAAATGCAATCAATTTGTATTACATTGTTTTGGAATTAAAAAAGCCATCGTGACATTTGACAAATTTCGCTACAAGCACAACTATGGCTTCATAGTTGAATGATTGACATTAATAGACTGTCTACAGGCCTCCCGAGCTCCCGCTTACTACTAACTCCCCCCCCCCCCCCCCCCCCCGCCCCCCCGGGAGGCCCTACCCCACTCCGCGGTTGTACTCTAGAGACATGAGTTTCATCATCATATAATCATATTAGTAATTACAAATAACTATCACAATTTTCCTATCTGATATGTAGGCATATAAATAAAATAGTATGCAATATAAATTCGTCATAAATTCAATTTAGAAACAAATAGGAATGTCTAATATTTTTGTAAATAAAATGCCGAATCAACTAACTTATACTGGTCCAACAAATGACTTAGTATACAGGGTTAGTGGAAAAATGCTAACAAGCTCTTTGAGTTGACTTCTGTTGGTCCTAATATCTACCAATAATGGTAGATATTTGTGACGGAATCAGCACGAGGCCCACCTGATGTTAATAGTCTCTTGTGCCTGTAATTTAATATTACATATTTTTTATTACTTTCCTCAATGTAAAAATTCAAAGTTCTATTCAAAGACAACTTGTGGACTACCTCCGTTTAACAAGACATACAACATTAGTTCTACGACTTAACATAAAACATCTGTCAGAAAGAAAACATTAAGTTTTTCTAGTACTGTCTGACACTTTTAAGTTCTGTATCTCGTAGTAAAAGACAATGCCTACTCCGAGCCAAGAGCGCCCGCCGCGGCAACACAGGACCGCGCCGTGCTCCCTTTGAATAGAGTTTTACCAGTTTTAACAGTAATAAAAATATGAAACAATAAATTACAGGCAGAAGAGACTTAACATCAAGTGGGCCAAGAGATAGTTCCATCACAAAAACATTTTCAACTAAAGATGTCAAGTCAACTCTAAGAGGTTGTTAGCATTTTCTACCATGTATATCCAATTTCAATTTAATCCCAGTGCACATATTATTCGAGATAAATTCTAAATAAATACACATATTCTAAATAATTATCATAATTTAAAATAAATTGCACAATTACACAATACGACATAAATGTATGAAAATTGTCTGTATAAAGGGAAATCCATTTAAAACTTAAATTTATCATATACTATTTATGTATCAGTTCATTTCACCAAGCAAACATACTACACACTAAACTACACCTACAGAATTATTTTAAAGGATACCTTATTTTTTCATGACGATAAAAATTATTTGAAAATTGTTTAATTATTTTGCCCGGCACCTTTACAATTGAGTGTTTAAACAAATTTTTGCAAAGGATAAAAATATTTCCGTTTAATAAAATGCATCTATCACGAAGTCGGGCATTTTGTACCTAATTATTTGACGTTCCAGGCGCCCATCGAAATTCACTAAACTCTTTCTAATACCAGAAATTAATTTGTTTCTTGTAAATTACGAATCAAATTATTTGGTTCTCTACCGGAAATAATTACGGAAATGTAAATCATTGTTATAATTCACATAAAATCTACGACTAATTATTATGACTTAAGTTATTGTCAAAATAAAAATAACACGAAAAACTTACAAATACGCGAGTATTAAATTAAACTTTGCCCTATTATATTTAATTAACGCTCACGTCGAATACCAACACAACTTATAAAAAGCTTATGTTACACTACTATACCATTTTGTTCAGACGGTTTTACTCTCACTGTGCAGTACTTACTGCACATTTGAATTAGTGAATTCAATTTGATAGGGGCTATAAAATCGACCATATTTATATTGACTTAAAGCTGAATTCGAGCAACACTTTTTGATGCGGACAGGCTAACATCACTCTCTCACCTGTTGGTAAGTGGTGATTTGTTCGAATATGATTTTCCAGCAACCGGCTCTAAAGTACAGTTGCCGGAACACATTATTATGTGGTTGGCGATATATTTTTGATCTGAGGGTGTCCTAAATACACATGTCTCCATGTACAGAGGGCACATGGAGACTTCAGTCCGCAGTCAATCCGGGATTAAATAATAATGCGGTAATGATGGTTTTGCGCAATTTCTATATACCACCTTTTTCATTGCATTTTAGTACTTCATGGCAGAAATTATACCGGGTCACGATTGGGCACACACGGAATTCTTCGACACCTTATTGGCATCGCCTTAACTCAAGCCTTTCAGAATTCTTTGTAGGAAATTCTACACTACAACATACACTATACGACTCATTCACTTCAGCTCGATTCGGGACAAGCTTGAAAGGCAAAGTTAATCTATCAAATCAGATCGGTTGATCAAATCCAGCTTTAAGGACTTTGCGGACACTGCGAGTGGATACGTCCGCGTATAATCACATACAAGGAGTGCGTGTAACATGTGTTGCAAACCCGCACAACACGACGTTATGCCTGTTTCACGCAGCGATTACGACTATTACGCTACCATCTATGTAATCCATCCTTTAAGTATTCCCGTCGGTTTCGAGTAGGTACTCTTAAAATGGCCACTAATTTCTTAAGCTTAACGAAGAGCATCTTCAATGTGTCTGACAAGGTTTTCCCCATTTAACTGTCCTATTCCTAGCCACGTGTTAAGACAAGTGTGCTGTAGCGCTTTCGTCATATTTTAAATACCAAGTTTACAAAATTTCAACGGCAGGAAAACATGAACTACGAGCCGGTTTCGAACCTGTAGCCGTATAGCTGTTACATGGTCTTCAACTGAGTTATCGTAGTAAGTGAGTCATAGCTCAAATTTCTCCCTTTGCTCCCTTTTTGTTCCCTCCGATAGTAACATAAAAACTTTAAAAACACCTAATTTCACGGAAAATTCATAAACCAGAATCATAGAAGATATCAGGCTCAAGGACATGCATGCGATTTTCATGGATTTTAATACTTGGTATTTAAAATATAAAGAAACTACGTTTGAAGGGAAAGCGCTGTGTAGACACTAACTGTAAACCTATTTCGTTGATCTCTTCCTACCGCAAGCTTTATAGCCGTACTTACGGCAGTAGTACCGTACGGCACACGATCTCGGTTTGGTGCGGCGTAGTTTTCAATCATCACTCCTTGCCAGAGTTCACTATATTAAAAAGCTTATAATATTTTTTCTTAAACGCATTGGCACATTTATTTTTGGGAATGTTATTTCCAATATTTTTACTTTTTTCTCGTCCATAGGCTCGAACCAATCGCTTTTAGCGATGAGGCCACCCATCATTATTTGTCATCATTTGTTTATTTTGGTGTGCAATCAGGTATTATTTTGATATTGAAGTCGTCTTTGATCTCTTACTAAAACTACATACGATATATTAAAAATAGCTTGGCTTGTAACAATGCCATCTAGCGATTATGTTTGTCAACTTTTTGTTGATTTAGTCTATTTTTTCGTGTTATTTTACAAATTATACACAAAGTTGGTGCTTATACAAGTGTAAATATTGCATATATGCGTTGAATTATAATATTTAGCATTTGTGTATATAATATGGGAGAAATAACTTTCACGACTCCATCTTGCTATATAGAAAACATTTTTATATGATCGTCAAAATGTTTACCAAAGTAAGGCAAGATTAAGTAGTACGGTCTCATATAATTGGAATTGAATTAATGTCATTTGAACACATACGACCACGTCAGTATGTTGCCGAGAATGTTCTTCACCATTGAACTTATTACAGACTACATACTATACATAGTCACCCCGTGACCACGATCACTGCAAAGTGTTTGAAACGTCGGGACAAAAATAATGATAAATATATGCGATTTAAACCGTTTAAAGTTGTTTAATTACTATACATATCTCTTCTATTTACTTGAACTGTCGCAGAGCTAAACTAAATTATTAAGGTGGAAAGTCTCGCCTGTAGCGGTAAATAAAAATATAACAGATTTTACACGCTTTAGCTAGGTTTCGTCATTGACCTATATATACAAGACTAGACATTTCAAACGAGGATAGTCGACCAGTGCAGGTAAGCCGGCCGGCATACTTTCCCCCCACACGCAGCTGGGCACTCGTAGAGATTACACGCGCTTTACGTTCGAAAATTTTGTATTATCAATTGTGTAATTTGAATACACAATTTTCGAAAGTAAAGCGCGTGTAATCTGTACGAGTGCTCAGCTGCATGTGGGGGAGAGTATGCCGGCCAGCATACTTGCACTGGTCGACTACCCTCGTTTGAGATGTCGCGTCTAGTCTAGTATATATAGCTCAATGGGTTTCGTACATTTATTCGCTATTTGAATATTATACACTAACCGGCAAAAACACACTCGTTGGGGATCGAATACGTCGACCCGGGTTTTGAACATGTCAGATGCTCATCATGGAGGGCAGTGCCCGCCGGGAGCTACTGAATTTATATAGCGAATGGCCACTCAAAAAGCAAAACGTACAAATGTATTCTTTCTCATTAATTGATGGAAAAAGAAAAATGATGAAAATTTGGTAAGGAAAATTAAGAAATACGATTCCACAATTCCGCCAATTTCTATGAATATATAAAATTTGTTAATGTGATTTCCATAAGTTCAAAAAGCTGCTGTCTCTTTCGCGCTAAGCTTTTCGGAGGGACACTCGTTGAGACAGCAATCATATTATGCATATTGAAACCTGTACGCTAGGTAATCCTATCAATGCTTGGCCAGAATAAAAAAAACCCATCAGCTTATAACCTAACAGAAAAAAAATATGTAGGTTGATAAATGCATGTCCAAAGAAATCTACCTACATGCTTCAAATACATAATTGTAGAAATTGTAGTAATAATTACCAGCTCGAGGCCTTTTTTTAATATATCTGGTCAAGCTATTACAACCAACGACACATACGTATAAAATATTAAATTTGGTATAAAAGTCTAAAATCTCCACTCACTATTACGACACTTTCAGCTTGTCATTTTGACAGCTGTCACTTAACTTGCTATCGGTCAGTTTGAGTGTTCCATTATGACATTTGCCGTTGGTGTGATTCTCGGGCGGTGTTTCGTTCTGCTTCTTTTTAGGCATTTCGTGAACCCTTTCGATTAGCGCTGTAAGAATATTGCCGGGAACTCTTTGGTGCTCTTCTATCAATTTCTCTATGGCTGTTGCAACCTGAGGGAAAAGAGAGGAAGTCGGTTACGGAAAAATATAATGGTGGTATTTTTGTTCTTCAGTACGGAACACAGGAAAATATTTCGGAAAGCATTTCTTGCTTTTTAGGAGTGATATATAGATCCAGGTTGGGGCTATTGGTTTGAAGTAGTATTGACATATTAACATAGACAAGGACTATAAACCTTAAGAAAGATAACAAACATTGTAAATATAATATCTGGGACCAATAGTTTTCGAGTCCTATCCCTTTGAAATTTGACAGCTGTCATCCGAAAATATTTCAAGGTAATTTTTAGGTCGATTAAAGACCTTTTAATATCGAAACCGAAAATACGATATCAACTGTCACTTGTTTGGTAAGTCAAAGTAATAATAGTTCTAAATAATATTTTGTCCATCTGAGTAACTCGTATTGTACGTTTTTTTTTTATATCCCTGATAGGTAATTCTTGGACCACAATTTCACCTGATGGTAAGTGATGATGTGGTCGAAGTTGTTCAGGCTAACCTTGAATTACTGGCTCTCAACGACAGCTGCCAGAATACACCGTTAGGTGCTTGGCGACAGATTACTTGAGGGACTTATATTATTTTTGCTCACGTTCTTCAACTATAGGTGTCGCTCCATCCCGATACGATGGTTGAAGAACGAGAGCAAAAATTTTAGTTACGACTCATTGTGTCATGGAGGAGGCTCGAGCGGTGAAAGGGAGCATTGATGCATCATAAAGGGGCCCCTTAACCTTACTCACTGGGTTGCAAGTCCCAGGCACCTTGACTGGAGCCTCTTCCTCTGCAACGCTATGGCCGGGTCCATAGCGTTGCACCCGCACGGTGAATCCATGGAATGCTAAGTAAATTCGTCTCTAGAGCATACCCCGGCTAAAGGGGTGGATGGACGCGGGTTCAAATCCCGCACATGACTATAATATTTTCTCTCGTAAATTTGTAATTTTGTTAAAACTTTGTTCAAGTAAAGCTAAATAGCACTTGTCAGCGTCTCAAATGTCTGTAACTTCGGTACTTTGCGTCGAAAACTAAAATAAAGAAATTATTACGGATGGAAAAAGATCAATTCCAGCGGGACTTGAACCCGCAACCCCCAGAATACCGTCCTGGTGCATTACCAATTATGCTATGGAAGCGAGTGCTGGACAGTCGATAATTCTCCATCCGTATGAATAAATAAAATCTAAAATAGTATATATAGCTTACCTTCTTCTGTATAATTTCGGGCGTGTCGTTATCCTGTGGATATATGGGCTTGCCGAGGTGAGTGATGAGCTTGACGGGGAACCCCCCGTAGACGGGCGCGAGCGGCACGCGCACCGCCGAGTAGATCCGCAGCCACACGCCGCGCAGCCACCCCACCGTGCGGAACGCTTCTCTCACGTTCTGCGTGAACATTGGGACCACGGGCTGTCCAACGGGGGAAAGGAACAATCAATTTCCCTGATACACATACATTTTGAAGCGCTCGTAGCGAAGTTTGCTTAGTTGTTCTTAACCGATCAGATAAGTTAAGCAACGTCCGCCGCGGTCATGATTTGAATGGGTGACAGTGACATTACTACTGAGCGTACACGTGCTTCGGAGGACACGTTAAGCTGTCGTCTTTGGATGGCAGTCGTTATAGCATGATGGTAGGGCGGATGCCCGCCTGGCTAGCAACCACCCTCAATTAGAACTGTCCTTGAGAGCCAGTAATAGGGTAGTTGACTTGTTTTTTTAAAGTATGTTAAATTATTTAGGACACTGAAATATACACCTAGCATTTTTAATATTTTTTTTAGGAGTCCTGAAATACTAGAAATCCATCTTTTTATTTCAACTTTTAAAATTGGCGCTAAAACATCATTCAATGGCGGCCTGTATGCTGATGACGTCACTAGGGCAAAAACAAATAGTGCTGAATGTAATACGTTTTGCTTGCTTGTCGTAATCGATTTTAGAATCGATTATACAGGTTGTTCGGCAGAATGTGTACCATAGTGTAGGGGTGTATGTAGACTGAATAAAACAATCACAAAACTAACACTGTTTGAAGCACGGATACATGAGGGGCAGCATTATCAATTCTTTTTTATACATGGTAATTAAACAACTTTAAACGGTTTAAAATCACTATTTTATTGAACATTTTTGTAATCCCGAAAAGTAAACACTTTCAAGTGATCGAGACAATGGCGTGCAGTGACATCGGAATAAAAATAATGATAAACATAATCTTTTCCAACTGTTTAATTAAAGTTGTTGTATTACTATGAGTAATGATTGCAAAATGTTTCCATAGATTCTTGTTCCGAGTTTGGGTTAAATTATCTATGCTGATCTTTGATCAAATCTCACGGCGAAATATGATCAAAGATAAGTGAGTCAAATGTACGTATTCCACTATTAAATATATGGGATCCAATGGATTTGATAGTGTAATAGGGGCCTAAGTAGTAAATCGATAGTGATGCGACATTTTGCTGGGTTGCTTGCTATTAGCAATTACTAATGTCAACTGTCACTGTCAAAACCTTTGGAAGCAAACTCTCTAATTACTATTACCTACACCTACTGGCAACACACACCACAAACTGCCCCAAAGCAATAAATAACAGTAGAAAGGTATCTCACCACTTTAGTCTCGAGGGCGACCTTGGCGAACCCGATGCGCGACTTCCACTTGAGGCCGTAGTAGTGGTCCCCGAACTGCGCCTCGTACACGCCGCCCGGAGAGATCGCCAGCGGGTTGCCTGACCGCAGCACGCCCGCGCACGTCTGTACTGTGCCCGGGATCACGCACAGGCCCTCCAGCAGGGCCGACCACCCTGACGGAACAATATATGCTTTAACTACACGAAATAACTATTTTTTTTCAACAATTTAACACATTTTTGAATATTATGTGTATTACAGTGTGTTCCGGCAGCTGTCCTTGAGTCAGTAGAATTTCAGGCACATGAAACCTAACCACTGTACGTGTCAGTGTGACGGGCACAGTGCAATTTGTCCGTTGACGTAATGCATCTGTTATAGGCAGAGGTTAGTCCACTTAACATCAGGTAGGCCTCAGGCTTATCCGGTCACAATAACATAATGTTATCATAATACACTCAAAAAGTTATTGTGAGACACTGAATTTGTTATAATTTATTTAAGTTTTATATTATTATGTAATAATGCATTGTTACACTTGAAATATGTAAAAATATTTATAATAATAATTATAATATAAAATAATTAAATGTATAATGTATATATTTGTATTTAATCTATATTAAAGTTCTTCAATTTATGTTATTTAAACACAGTCAATTGACTCGCTAGTAGACAGTAGAGGGGGACTGTTCCGCTTTGGAAACGAATTAAATCAGTTGTTCGTCTGCAGTTGAGTGGAACAGTCGTCTAAGAAGTGTACTAACGACTCAGAAGCGTTTGATATGTAAGTGCAAGTTACCATTACTGTTTATTTTATTTGGTTTTGTTAATGCTAAATTATGTAAATTTAATATATGGTATTATTGATAATATTGTTTGAATTGTGTGAAATATAATCTAACTACCACTCAATGTGTACGTTCATTGCAATGACCTTTTCCTTAGTATATAATAAGAAATATCTAACAATAAAAAGTTGTACTTTTATGCCCGTTTTCACCAACAACCCTTAAATTTAAGTCAAGCCAAGTTAGGAGTCGGTTTGGTTTACACCAAAGTTTAAGGGATACCTAAACTCTAAGAATGCACCTTAATTTTAGAGGATTGTACCTTTTTTTTATACATGTTAGGTTAGCCTTTGACTACTATGTCACCTGAAGGTAAGTGATGATGTGGTCGAAGATGTTGTTCAGGCTAACCTAGAATTAACCCGGGGACAAATATATTGCTTTGTATACAAGCAAACTTTTTAGTACCTAAAATATATATATATTACAAAAACAAAACAATTATATTCTAATAGTTAAAACTAAGATATGATTAAAAAATACATAAACATATTATAGTTAAAAAAAAATTAAAATCATCATCTTCAATACAATACATACATATTATTATTACAATAATAATTTATATTTCCTGGCTTTACCCCTAACCTCTATTTTTATTAAAGAGAAAAACCTCAAAGAAAATATAATTAAATGTATTTTAAGTTTGATTTAAATATAAAGAAACCAAAATATTAGTAATAATTTACTAAGATTACATATCTGTCTAAATAAAAGTAAAATATAAATGCTAATTAAAATAATTATTGCTTGATTTGTTTTACTAATATTCTATTTTGTTTTGTATGTGCATATTGTTTTTAACTGAACCACATAAATAATGTAATAGTTAGAATCCAGAGTAGTGTAAACCACTTGCAACGTCAGAGAAATTGGCTCCAACCGACACCTGCCTAAATGTCCCATTATGGAGTGTTACTTATCACCGTGAAACTGAATTTAATTTCGGGATATATATATAGCACGCCTTATGTTCAGAGATTCCTACTTAATAAGTTGGCATCGTCAGGACCACTGTCCTAGTTATGAATGAAATTCTATTGTTATCATTATCGCCGATGCCAATGGGTTATGTTTAGGAGTCGTTGGTGAAAATGGGCATTTCGGTGAACACTTACCAGGTATTTTAAACAGTATCCTGTCGGCGACGGTGTGTATAAGACGTCGCTTGAAGAGCATGATGCGCGCTATGAAGTAGTACATGTCTATAGGCAACGCGCCGTGGTAGTAGATCACCAGAAACGGACCTTCGGGGATGTTCTCCACACCGCGGATTTCGTAACCTGGAAATCATTAAATATGTTATAGTAAAGCAGAGCTTTTTGCCATCTAATTCCTCTCATTATTCGAAAGTTTAGAGGTTTCCACTCACGAAGGCCTACTTCATATATTTTGAAAGTAATTGCAACTACTAAGCGCTCCGAGAGAGCTTTTTGCCATCTAATTCCTCTCATAATCCGAAAGTTTAGAGCTTTCCACTCACGAAGGCCTACTCCATATATTTTGAAAGTAATTGCAACTACTAAGCGCTCCAAGCTTTTGAGAGACAAGGTTGGCCGTGCTCTCCAAATGACTCCAAAACTGCACGTTATCGCTATGTGGACGCCAAGGATCTCGATACTACCTGAGATGGTCAGATATATCCAGGCGGACATCACAAAATAACCTAACACTATTCCTATAACGACTGTCTTCCTAAGACAAAAACTGGGACCGACGACGGCCTTCAGTAGTAATGTCACTAGAGCCCAATCTAGGTGTTGGTTTACTTTATTGTTGAAGCGCTCGTAGCGAAGTTTACTTAGCTGTTCTCAACCGATCAGCAAAGTTAAGCAACGTCGCGCGCGGTCACGAGTTGGATGGGTGACCGCTAGTGACATTACTACTGAGCGTTTCCGTGCTTCGGAGGGCACGTTAAGACGTCGGTCCCGGTTGTCGTCTTAGGATGGCAGTCGTTATAGCATGGTGGTAGGGCATTTTGCGGATGCCCGCCTGGCTAGCTACCACCCTCAAGTAGAAAATCTGTCACCAAGCACCTAACGGTGTGTTCCGGCAGCTGTCCTTGAGAGCCAGTACTTCTAGGTTAGCCTGAACAACATCTTCGACCACGTCATCACTTACCATCAGGTGAGATAGTTTTCAAATGCTAACCTCATAGGTGATTATTATTATAACTTAAGACTTAGACTCTTGTCAGTGCAGCTGATGCAATGTTCTCCATTTTGTTCTATTTAAGGCGACCTGTTTGACTTCTTGGTACTACATTGACTTGTTCTTTTATTTGGCTCGTGTAGCTTATCCGTGGCCTACCCCTTCCTCGCTTTCCTTCTATTTTCCCCTTCAATTATGTTTTTAATAAAGTCGCAAAAATTGGCCAATTATTTTTCCTCTTCTCTGTTGTATGGTCTTCTATCTCTCTACTCTCTATCCACTAGGTGATTATATGGTTGAAACCATATGATCACTTACCATCAGAAGAGATTGTAGACAATGGTTATACCCTACCAAAAAAAACCGACTCCCGAGGGGGTGGGTGGGTAGTGACATTAATATCTTTTATTTTTATTATAAGTATAGTTGAATACCATGCCACAGCCAGCCGTGTGCGTCCCAAAGTGCGCAGACTGCAACCCGCGCCGCTTGTCTCCAGTCATTTTGTACACCATCCACCACCTTCAGTCTGAAAAACAACAAGGTACTCATAAACACGATGCAAATAATATGTGATTTACTTGTCTTACAATAAAAACTGTTTTCAATTTCAGGAAGGTCGTTGACCTTAACGGAGTATATGGTAAAAAGACATCAAATAAATCCTCTTGAAGCCAAAAATATTATAGCAAACCCCCCTTATTGAGGGAGGCTGAGGTCAGTAGAGGACGATCCGGCTATATTTCAGCATACTCGTACAGGGTCCATTTTTTTTTTTTTTTTTTTATGTAATTGTGACGGATCAAGCCCGAGGCCCACCTGATGTTAAGTGGACTAACCTCTGCCTATAACAGACGCATTTCGTCAGCGACGAATTGCACTGTGCCCGTCACACTGAGACGTCCAGTTGTTAGGTCTCATTAGCCTGTAATTTTTCTGGCTCTCAAGGACTGCTGCC
The DNA here is from genome assembly GCA_963890685.1 of Plagodis pulveraria. Taxonomy (NCBI): domain Eukaryota; kingdom Metazoa; phylum Arthropoda; class Insecta; order Lepidoptera; family Geometridae; genus Plagodis; species Plagodis pulveraria. The sequence goes on along the minus strand of OY982971.1, from coordinate 14,310,896 downwards.
GGAACACACTGTTAGGTGCTTGGCGACAGATTTTCTACTTGAGGGTGGTCGCTAGCCAGTCGGGCATTCACAAAATGCCCTTCCACCATGCGGTGAAGCTCAAGCTCTGGGCGGGATTCGAACTATGGACCTGCTGCACGGCAGTCCATAGTCAATGCCACTGAGCCATCACTGCTTCAAAACCATTGGTGCCATTGGTGACAGATAGGTAGTAAGCAACGACTTTCAACGTTCATTCGTGGAATCAATACTGTAGAATCTAGTGTAAATGAACCGATGGCGTGAGCCAACAAATAATAACTTCACTTGAACGTGTTAATGTTTATATGCACAAAAGGCACGAGATTTAGACAGAAAATAAAAAACTTATAGGCGTAGCGCTCGCTTTTTTGCACGGACTGCCCGCGGTAGCCACGGTCGTATGACAGAGATACTTTTTAGAAACTTATCTATAGTTTTTTATAGAAAATAAATGGGTACAAATTCTTAGCTATCTTGTATTAAATGTCCTATTTTAATACTGGACAGCTAAGAATTTGTATGTGCCAGGCTAGAATGTCATCCCCCCACCCAACTCCACACGTGGGTGTGGTTAGAGGCAGTCGCGTCTCAAAGTGGGCAGCAGTATTTTCTGGGGTGCTGATATCTCACTCAGCGATTCCCAACCAATACATGCAATTCTTTTGTCATCAAAAACCCATGACTTCTCAAATTCTTTATGAATGGAAAAATATTTAACAGGTTAAACAATTTAATTTCTGGGAATATCAGTTGATCAGCATATGTAACGTTGTGAAAAATTAACAATTAAATTATATAGATATATTTATGCTTTGAGGAGAATTGTAAATATGTCATCATTAGAAGCTTTTAGAGGCTTTGTGCAGTCCAATCTTCCAAAAGGAAACTTTTTTGGGAAACTCAAGCGAGGTATATTCAGTATTTACGGTTCAAAAAAATGAATAAGACCTCTGTGCAATATTAACGACCAAACTGTGTCATGTCACCCACTATTTAAACAACTGAAAATACTGCCACTTTGTTCTGTATACATATACGAAATTTGTTTATTTGTGAAAAAACACATATGCTATTTCAAAGAAATGCCACAGACTCACAGTGAACTAACAAGAGAAGGATTCAGGAATAAAATGTTTACCCCTAAGTTTAGAACTATTAAGCAACATGGGCATGGGAAGCATTTTCAGCATGTCTGTGAGAGTGTATAATAACCTTCCTACAGAGAGAACCCAACTACCTCTAAGTTATTTTTTAAAGTTATTTTCATGGGTTTTAGGGAAATTACAAATATACGAGAGGAAAAATTTAAATCATGTGCGGAATTTTTCCTCTCGTATATTTGTAATGTAATTCGCATAGCAGGCGTTATTGCAAACATAACAACATTTTAGGGAAACGATTTTACGACATATAATAGTTTTTTATGAATATGCAATGAAATATAATATTAATCTTAAATACTGTGACATCTTATACCAAATTTAAAATTTTATTGTACTTATCTTTAGTTTATATAATTGGCTTATTATTTTGTGTCAATTAATTATAACATTGGATTATAATCCAATGTTATAATTAATACATGTGGATTTACACACATAGTTAAATTAGATTAACAATATGCTTAAGACTCTTTGATTCTATGTATTCTGTGGAACTAATTGTACCTTAGTTGCTAACGAGGAGGGCGTTGATATTAACAGTTTTTTTATCTGAAACTTTCGCGAGTATCATCGTTTTCATCTGCTTTTGTTCATATGTTGATGTCCCGAATAAAGATTTATTATTATTATTTTGATACATAATTCTACAACTAATTTAGCTGAACACTCGTTAGAGGAAATTGTACTTGGTACATCATTTATGTGTAACATCTAATCTATCTATTAATATTTTAAATGCAAGCCGCCTGCCAACCGTGGGGATTATGGCAAACCCCCCCATTATGGGGGAGACTGTGTTCAGCAGTGGACTATACGGCTGATGAAGTACTGTACAGTTGTATTAAAATAAAACCAATGAGCGCGTCCCTAACATATGCCATAAGGGCAATATATTTATGAGCTTTACTGAGCTTCAATTCTGCACTCTGATATGGCAAAGTATTTTTAATACCCGCGTTGATAGCTCTCCTTTCGCCCATCTTCACAACTGTTTTTCGTAAGCATAAAAGTTACTTTTTTTACCCTTTATCTTAACTAGTTATGAAAAGAGACTAATAACTGCATTACGAAATTTAAAAAAATATATACATAATTGCTGAGCGGCTGAGTATCCAAAAACAAAAATAATTTGTAATATATTATGAGTTTTTTTTCACTTGAATAAAATAAAAAAAAACATTAAGTAAAACATAAAATAAAAATTTCATATTATCATAATATGTCATACTCGACGTTATGTTCTTTAAAGCTTTTCTTTAAAGGAATTTACATTCTAGGCATAGCCGGTTACCATCTGAGACCGTTAATTCCTCGGCACAGCATGCCAACAGGCGAGATAGAGGTCAAGCCTGTGCACTCAATCAAGAAAAATACTATTACTAACGTGACCCAACAGAACTTTGATGTTTCTGATGCAACTTGCACCAAACTTTCCACAACTATATCAAAAGGTCCACGAACTGTGACTTTATCTTTCTTCTAGACGAACAAAGGTAAACTCTGATTGGACTAATAAATTATAAATAGATAGCATATTAATTATGTCGTCTGGGAGTTCTAATTAAGACGCTGACAAATGCAAAATAGCTTTAATTGAACAGATTTTTAACATTATTTTTTTTAATGACTGATAGGTAAGCCTTTGACCACTATCTCACCTGATGGTAAGTGATGATGTGGTCGAAGATGTTGTTCATGCTAACCTAGAAAGAAGTATTGGCTCTCAAGGAAGTTTACTTAGCTGTTCTCAACCGATCAGCTAAGTTAAGCAACGTCGCGCGCGGTCATGAGTTGGATGGGTGACCGCTAGTGACATTACTACTGAGCGTTTCCGTGCTTCGGAGGGCACGTTAAGCCGTCGATCCCGGTTGTTGTCTTAGGATGGCAGTCGTTATAGCGTGGTGGTAGGGCATTTTGCGAATGCCCGCCTGGCTAGCTACCACCCTCAAGTAGAAAGTCTGTCGCCAAGCACCTAACGGTGTGTTCCGGAGCTGTCCTTGAGAGCCAGTACTTCTTTCTAGGTTAGCCTGAACAAGATCTTCGACCACTTCATCACTTACCATCAGGTGAGATAGTGGTCAAAGGCTAACCTATCAGGCATAAAAAAAAAACAGGAGTGGGGTTCAAACGTCTGGACATTACAAACAATAGGTAACACGCATAGACAGCGTGTTCGCAGCAAAGCTGCATGCATGGCATGGCATAGCATGGTGGAAGGGCATTTGCGAATGCCCGCCTGGCTAGCGATCAAGTAGAAAATCTGTCGCCAAGCATCTTACGGTGTGTTCCGGCAGCTGTTCTTGAGGGCTAGTAATTCTAGGTTAACCCTGTAAACACTTTCGACCACATCATCACTTATCATCAGGTGCGATTGTGGTCAAAGGCTAACCTATCAGAAATAAAAAAACTGGATCGTGTAAAGAAGAATATTTTTAATTGACTTAAAAAACAGAAGTTGGTTCTCAATTTGACTACATTTTTTTTGTGTGTTACTCTCATTATTCTCTCATTACTCTTTACATCTCTAATTATTCTTGCTCCGCGTGGTGCCGGGTTAGAGTGTCATCCCCTCATTTCTACCTGTGGGTGTCGTGAGAGGCGAGTAAAGGTATCATTCCGGAAGCAGCGCCTTCTAAGGAACTGATATCTAAAACTGCGATCAACAAGACGCCTGCCAGGCGTGGGGATTATGGCAAACCTCCCACCCCCTCCCCTCTTAATCGGGGAGGTTGTGCTCATGCAGTGGACAATCCGGCTGATACAGAACTCTTTACAAGGTGTACCGATTCTGATGATTTTTTTAATATTCGAAAGCTGGTGCTTGTGATCTGGTCCTATTTAAATTTGAGTAAGACTTGACAAGTAATATTTGAGTTATCCCCAATGATGCATGTTTAATGTTTGAAGTCGATTTTGTTTTGTTAAATGTTTTTTTACTTCTATCAAGTAAAAGTAACAAAACATTTAACCGACCACATTTTTTTACATCGTATTTTGAATACACAATTTTCGAACGTAAAGCGCGTGTAATCTCTACGAGTACCCAGCTGGCCAGCATACCTGCACTGGTCGAATATCCTTGTTTGAGATGTCGCGTCTAGTATATATAGGTCAATGGGTACAAAATAGTAAATCCAAAGGTGATGGACAACTTTTTTCTTTGGCCGTTGACACGACTTCTCAAATAGTAAACTTCATTAAAAAGTAACTAGCTGCGCCCCGCGGTTACACCCTCGTGGTGATGGATAATGATGATAAAAAGTATCATATGTGTTGATCCAGCACCTCATCTGCCTCCATTACTTCATCATATTTGGTTCAGCCGTTTGAGTGTGAAGAAGTAATAAACATACTAACACACTCACAAACTTTCGCGTTTATAATATTAGTAAGGATGACAAACATTACATAAAAATATTTTATAGGTAACATAAAATTAATATTTTAATAAAACACTTAAAAATATATCTAGTGAAAATTCCGCCTAATTTTCCGAGGTAAGGTTTAAAGGTCGAGAATTCTCGATCGTGACATCCTTAAGAACTCCTGAGGATGCTCCGTGTAGAAACGAAACGCGTCGAAAACTCTTCCGGTTTGGCTGCGTGGCGTTTGTGACGTCACATCGTTTAACAGGAAAATTAGGCGGAATTGTCACTAGATATATTTTTAAATTTTGTAGGTGTTTTATTAAAGTATTAATTTGATGTTTTCTAACAATATTATTCAAATATTTGTTATTATCAAGTATGGATTTCCGCAAAGTAACGCCTGTTATCTATTCATTATCTCATAAAAAAAATGTGTTACATATATGGTGGTCTAGCTTACTCCACACTTTGACGGAATAAGCACGATGGAGGAGTAGGCATTGTCTTTTACTACGAGACACAGAACTTAAAAGTGTCAGATATCACTAGAAAAACTTGAGTCAACCCGTGACCACGATCACTGCAAAGTGTTTGAAACGTCGGGACAAAAATAATGATAAATATACGCGATTTAAACCGTTTAAAGTTGTTTAATTACTATGTGTAATAATCGCGAAAACCTAAGACAACATTATGTATTTTTTATTTTGAATGATCTATCCGAATACAAATTTTCAGAACTGTAAGTTAAACAACAAAGGACTTTCATACAAACGTTTTCATCCATTTTTACCCCCTTAGGGGTTGAATTTCAAAAAATCCTTTCTTAGTACACCCCTACGCATCAAAACGAATACACCCTCCGAATTTCAAGTCTCTGTTACCAGAGGTTTAGGCTGTGCGTTGTCTGTCAGTCAGTGAGCCAGGACTTTGATTCTTATATATATAGAAGATAATACCTTTTATAATAAAAACATTATGTATAAATGTGTTAAACTATTGCCACAGAACTTATATCAGTATTGCTAGGTGGCCAGATGACTCATGAAGAACAAGTTTACTCGTAGATCTATAGTATGGCTGCCATAAACCAATCCTATTGGTACTGGTTATACTAGGGTTTTGTCATGATTTTTCCTACTTTTCAAAGCGTTCATAGCGGAGCGCACCTATTCGTTCTAAAATTAACTAGCAACCGATTTTTACCGATCAATTAGGGTAGCACCGTCTGTTGCAGTCATGAATTGGATGGGTGACCGCTAGTGGCATTTTCTACTGAGTGCTGTGCGTTCTTCTCTTACGTTGGCAGTCGTTAAAGCATGGTGGTAGGACATTTTGGGAAAGCATAACTAGCTAAAGTAGAAAATTCGTCACCAAGCACCTAAAGGTCTGTTACGGCAGCTATCCTTGATAACCAGTATATCTAGGTAAGTCTGAACAACATCTTCGACGGCTACATCACTTACTGTCAGGTGTAATATTGGTCAAGGATAGCCAACGCACTATAAAGAAATACAGGAGGCGCAACATCTAAGAGGATGAAAATTAGCCATAGGCTGTACACAAGCTGTGGAGTATAGCTGACGTACCTGTATAGCCTGAAGAGGTAGAATATGATGCTGCTGATGTAGATGAGGACTATGAGAACTGCCGGCAGAAGGAAGGTCACTATCACTGGCGTGAGGAACCACGTCAGCCACAGGCTGTACTCTGTGTCCACGTATTCCACTGGAAACAACCATAATAAATAGTTTAATACATAAAATACTCGTAGATTCATATAAAATAGTCCTGAAAAAGGGCACGTATTGTGGTGCATAATTTTCCTTTCTTTTTTATGTTATTGTGACGAAACAATCCCGAGGCCCACTTGATGTTAAGTGGTTTAACAGATGCATTTCGTCAACGACGAATTGCACTGAGCCCGTCACACTGTGATATACAGTTGTTAAGTCTCATGTGCCTGAAATTTTACTGGATCTCAAGGACTGCTGCCGGAACACAATGTTAGGTGCTTGGCGACAGATTTTCTACTTGAGGATGGTCGCTAGCCAGACGGGCATTCGCAAAATGCCCTTCCACCGTGCGGTGAAGCACAAGCCCGCGGCGGGATTCGAACCATGGACCTTCTGCTGCACGGCAATCCAGAGCCAATGCCACGGAGCCATCACTGCTGCAAACTTCTTATTCCTTATATTAAAAATAATTACTTTAACGAATTTGTTGTGTTCATTCTAAAGGATTATTTTACACAAAAATAGATATAGTTTTATAGACGAGAGACTGGTGAGGAAAACAAAGAAGGAAAATTCTGTTGAAGTCTGTCCATCAAAACAGTCACCTGGTTTGCAAATAAAAAGCTCTATGCCCTTGGAATAAGGATAAACGGCACGTACGACTTTGGTGCCTTCTTGTGATGGACAAACAGTAGTCAGATCAGAGCTGTACTTTGGGAAATAAGATTCAAGGAATATGTCATTTTCTTGAATAATTCATCAAAATCATTTTGGGATTTCCATATACTTTTGTTGTTATTGTGTAACCGTAAATGAATTGTTCACTTTTCAATTATTTTTAATTGATTTGTTTTCATATAGTTTCTCATCTTTCTTTGCTCGTAGCTACGTAGAAAGGGGAGAAATCTTAACAGATACCTAGATCCTATAGGGAATACGAATAAATCATTATTGATTATTCATAGCATGGGGAGCATAAAACAAAACTATTCATTGACGATTTTTTTTTCTATAATTTACGATTATGTGCTATTATGACATACGTAGCTGTTATACAGTTTTTAATCGATTCCTTAAAAAGGAAGAAAACACTTAATTTGACCGACCGATTTTGATGATTCTTTTTTATTTGAAAGCTGATGGTTCCCGTGTTCATTTAAATTTCATCAAAATCGGTCGAGCTGTTTTTTAGTAGGTAACACTACAATAACTGAAAAATGTTTTCCTATCTTGATGATCATTGACAGTGAATGACAATCGATTCCGTAAGTAGCAAGGGTCACTAAAATGGTTGAAATTTTTTTTAACTTAAAATTGGGACCGATTTCAACACTCATAAGTGTGAAATAACTTGTTGAAGTCAGTACCATGCGCACAATATTGTGATAGAAGGTACTTTTGAACTATCATGGTACCGACTTCGACAAGTTATTTTACATATTTAGGTAAAAAACTAATTTTCAAATTGTAAATAATAGGTACTCGTATATTTTACAATCTTATGAAAAAACTACCATTTAGCTAATATCTGTTCACGCTTTGTATGTATGTAAATATTAACACAAACATATGCCTATAATATTCTCGTCAGAAGGAAATAACAAGTTGGTGGTGACGCACGCAGGAAAAGGAACAAAATAATTCGTATCATAAAAACCTTATTTGTTTAGCAGTAACGGTGGAAATGATACCACAGGTACAATACTTTAACGGTATCTTAGTGACTCAATGTTAGTAAATATTTTGCCAGAATTTTAAGCCGGACGTTGAAAAGAACACGAATGTCATGTGAAAGTGAACCCTGTCACCACACGACCATCAGATTCATAAACACACAGAAATAGTCTTCACAAACTTTCACCCTACACAAACTCTCAACTTCACGGTACGTTCACATACACACATACACACGCACACATACACACACACACACACACACACACATCTTTCTCACCTTTTGTATATTACATGTCAGTCTGTATTATGATATAATATAAAGTTTCGCTGTAGCATGAAATACAGTGACATAATTAATGAATTTTATAAGTTTTCAATAGTTTATGGGAAGGAACTGTAACCCTGTAACACAGTTAATACTAGTACAGGGGATTTGGATACTTGTAATTATGAAATAGATTTATGTTAGTATTATATTATGATTTATGATATACGGAACACAATTGTAACTAGTTGAGAAATAAAATGTAAAAAAAATGTACTTATTATTATAATTATTTCATAATGTTATATAAGAAATCTCAAGGTGAGAAAAGACAGTCTTGTATCATTATTAATTAAAGAATCTAAAATAAGGAAATTCAAGACGAAACACACGATCCTAGTAATGCCAAATCATGCTGTCCCTTTTAACAGTAGGACATCCCCATAGAGCGTGAGAGGGACAGTGTAATAAGATACTGGTTTTTTAGGCTTCAATTGTATCTTACGCCCTAATCTGAACTTATTCTAAAATACGAATTTATAAAAAAAATACACGTGAAATGTAATAACTGGGGACACTTTTAAAAAAATTTTTGAATGAACTCCACATTTATATATTTTTATTAGTAGGTCTAACATACATTATACATAGTAAATCAGCCGGATTGACCACTAGTGAACGCAGCCTCCCTCATTAAGGGGGTTGCCATAATCCCCACGCTAGGCAGGCGTCTTGGGGATTTTAAGATATCTGTCCCTCAGAAGGCGCTGCTGCCCACCTTTCGGTATTTTACCTTTACTCGCCTCCTTACGACACCCACAGGTAGCAAAGGGGGCGGGGGTGGTATTCTAACCCGGCACCCAACGGGTATATATTACTCGTACATATTTTGTGAAAAATCTTTAGTCTGTTGTATGAGTTGTAACATCAATTCCTTTCCTAACAAGTACCGGGTAGTAAGGTATCACATAATTTCAATGCCCCTTTCAATGTTTACTCACTACTAAATATTAAAGAGGGTTTGCCATAATCCCCACGCTTGGCAGGCGACTTGAGATTAAGATATTAACAAGAAAATGCTTCGAGGCTCAGAACTCTCAACTTAATTATCTTTTTAAAATTTCGTTACGATACAAACTTAGATAATGACGAGTTCAATCGATATTATGCTTAATTCTGGACCTAAAATCTCAAATAAGGGAGTGATCACCCAACGGCGTTTGTATGGAGAACTGACCGGCCTGTTCAACCTTAAACTGCGATTCCCAAGACGCTTGCCAAGCTGCGGGCTGTGTTCATATGTTCAGCATGGACAATCCGGCTGATACAGTAATATAATGGTCGTTAGGGTACATTAAATATCTAATCAGGCCAAGGGAGGATGCCGAATGGAGATATAAACAGAACGACAAAAGAGTGATAGTAATTATAAAGTTTCCATCGTATAGCAATCGATCATGAACTTTGTTTGTTTTTTATCAACAGGATGCTGTCAATATCATATTATATTTTATACGACAACTGTGATATAACCTTCAACCTTTTTAGAGAGCGTTAGACGGATGAGCGGAGTTCAAGTCCTGTTGATTTTTAGGAAATCGAAGAATATCCATCAGACAACATTTTCAAAGTACTTTATAAGTATTAAGTGAACAGAAGAAGAAAAAAATTAAAAAAAGTTTTAATGAGCCCTAAAAATATGACTAATCGTAGAGTGCTGGAAATTTGAGTTGTGAGATTCCACCTAGAATGACAGACAGACAAACAAACAAGAAAGTGCCTAAATACATACATGGTAAAAAATACTACAAATATATAAAACCTCAAATGCTGCTTTGGCCTGAATTGGAATTTTAAAACTCACAGCAGGAAATAACCACAATAATCAATTATTTATTTTGTGCCCAAATCTAGAGTTACATGTCGTTCGGGCTATAGTGTTCGGCCTATGCTTAAACCAGAAAATCTTGCAAACGGAGAATCAGATTTTCGCCTGATTAAAAACCCAGCTTTCGGATAAGAAATCAGCAAATATCAGTTTAACCGGAGCTACGTATGCCATGAAAAAGACTCACACACACACACTCACATAGACAAAAGCCTTAAACTTATAACATTCCTAGTAATAACAAATATTTTAAAAATATTTTAAGAAAACATTAAATTAATATTTTGATAAAACACTTAAAAACTATATCTAATGACAATTCCGCCTAATTTTCCCTAAATTTCCGAGTGCACTTAGAGTCAAGACCTCCTGAGGATGCTTCGTGTAGAATCGAAACGCGTCGAAAATTCTTCCGGTTTGGCAGCGAGGCGTTTGTGACGCCTCGTCGGCTTAACAGAAAAATTGGGCGGAATTATCACAAGATATATTTTTTTAGTGTTTTATTAAAATAATAATACAATGTTGTCTTAAAATATTTTAATAATATTTGTTATTATTAAATATGGATTTCCGCAAAATAACGCCTGAATATATTCATTCCTCTTTTACTGTCGGGGTTACAAAAAATTCTTTTTAAATTTATAAGATACAATCGTCCATGGTTATTTTTTTATCAGTTCGGATATATTTTGAACGACAGTGATCAATTAAAACCACCCCAATGAGTATTCAAGTATAGGGGTTTGAATTTGTGAGTGTTCCTAGAATTTAGAGAAACTGTATACAAAAAATCCAGTGCGTAAAAATATGTACCTATGTTAAGAGCCATTTCACAAAATCACGGTACTGAAGTTTAGGTAAATGCCAGCGCATCGCATACACAAGCGAAAGAAGTGACGACGGAATAGCGTGACTGTGAGTAACATATTTTGATACTAGCACTCATTAATAAAGAAATGTAAGTTGCGAATTTAAAACTTGTGTGATTGGCATGAGTAAATAATCAATTTCTTGTCGATTACTTGCTAATGTTATAGAAAAGAAGTAGGCATGTACATTAAATAGTCAACCTACATCGTGAATCGTATATTTACATTTCATCCTTGATGAATAAAAAATAGATATGTTTGAATCATTTATTGTAACAATAAACTTAAATAATTATACGGCTTAAAATTATATAAATATTTGACGTAACGGCATTGATTAAAAGCTGCGGACTAAAAGCTCTTTCTTTTAAATTTTCCAAAAATTGCTATTTTCCTCGTTCACACTCTACACAGTATCTATATCCAGTCGTTAACACTGTCTGCCATAATGACCATGCATAGAATTGAGGTTTATTTTTCTGTGCATCCGGAAAACAACTCAGTACCAACCACAAACGTCCCATGACGTTTTTGGTTTTCCATTATTTAAACATGTCACCCTCATATTCCCATACCACAATATATCACCTACACCTTTAAAAAAATAACATTTTCATCCATTTAGTTTGAGTAGACCAAACAGCGATGTGTAAATATATAATTACAAATTTTGAGGTCTTTTGTTTTTAAATCGAATATCTTTGATGCAATCTATAATCAACATATATACTTCTTGATACCAATGCAATCCTCACTATATACTCTTATGCTCACTATTTCCTTTATGGAAAATAAATGATAATACACCTTTTTATAGAAAAAAATACTGGAAATGGGGAATGAACACAAGACAAAAATGGTGGGAAATAGTAATTTAATTGCTACCTATTTTTATTTTTTCGTAACTAGACTCACCTAGAACTTCGATTCTTCTTTTAATATGATAATTTACTATTGTTCTTTAGCCATGAATTGTTACAGATTTTTACGCCAAATATTTTAAAGTAACAAGATTAAAACAACCCAATTGTTTTAAGAACTTTGGCGGGAAAACTGTATTGGAGAGCAATATTTTTTTCTGAAAAACTATACCACCTACGGCTTTGGTCCTTCTTTGATATTATTATTTACATATAATTTATACACTTGTATTATTTCAGATTTTTTGGTTGAGAAGTTTAAAATTAGTTACGAGATTATTTAATACGCAAATTTGCATCGGTAAGTGTTTGCGTTGCAAAATGTATCGAGCGAAAAATGACTTATACATATGCAAAATTGCGTTTTTCTAGGTTTATAACTGTTGACGTAGTTACGAGATTAATATGAAATGACGTAATGTTTTGGGGCCAAAATGTAATTTGTGCTGGTTTCAGATTTCATCAAAATATTCAAAATACTTCCGTTATCTCAGAAAAGTATGGATTCTTTCATGTATGGGCAAGGATGCATCCTTTTGAAAACCATTTGGATTATGAAAGTCGGACTTTTTTTTTATTTATATTATTATGTCAATGTGATGGAACAAGCGCGAGGCCCACCTGATGTTAAGCGGTATCCTCTGCCAATAACAGATGCATTTCATCACAAGTGACGAACTGCACTGCGCCCATCACCTTGAGACATACCTGTTAAGTCTCATTTTTGCCTGTTATTTCACTGGCTCTCAAGGACAGCTGCCGGAACTCACCGTTAGGTGTTTGGCGACAGATTTTCTACTAGAGGGTGGTCGCTAGCCAGGCCGGCATTCTCAAAATGCCCTTCCACCATGCTGTGAAGCTCAAGCTCTGGGCGGGATTCGAACCATGGACCTGCTGCGTGGCAGTCCATAGCCAATGCCACTGAGCCATCACTGCTTCGAAACTTGCGTAAGTTTTTACGCAGAAAACACTTACGCAGATTTTATGGTAAACTTGTAAATACGACTATCGACCGCTAACTGGTATCCCGGTTTGTACAAATGATGGAAAAGCCGGGAGGCCGTTTTGTACAAATTAGGAAGGTAGTTTAATTTCCTGCTGAAGTTATCGCTGTGTTCACTTATAGACATTAACTGAATCCAAAAATATTGGAAATCAATTATTCGCCTGTCATCTTATCCTTGTAAAACAAAAGTTATAGTGAGTTACTAATTTAAACTAGAATAATATAAAAACTAGCAGACCAAAAAGAAGAAGTCAACCCTCTGAGGTTGTTAGAATTTTTCCAATAACGCTGTATAAGGCTGCATAATTGTGACGTTTCCTTTTTTTAACACAATGGATGAACAGAAACTAAAGATGTACTTACTTAACAATACAGCAATAATTATATTATGGACAACAAAAATAAAGTATAGTTTGTTACTTAAAAAAATAAAGACATGATCAAAACTCTGTGGTCGCACTATAAACTTGCGTCTAAGCGTTCCGCGTACGAGACGTCAGAGCAAGGCAAAACGAACGCAGGTCCTACCTACCTCGATGAGCGCTCGCGCGGTACTGATCGCCTCGCGCTTGTACATTTCAATTTATGAGCATTTCGAGTTATGTTAAATATTTTTTCTTGTCTAACAAAACAGAGTTAATAGCACAATTTATTAAAGATCAGATTAATTAAAGAATGAACTTTCTTTTCATATAATATCTGTTTGGAATTACACTTTATTAAACGCAATATATCGTGGTAAACTGCTGATATAATTCGTGGAAATTGGCGCAAGATCTTTATTTTATTTCTACAATGACGATAATTTATCGATATTCTAGTACACTATGTGTCAACAGGATTATATGCCTGATGCACAGTTTTTTTTTTAGTTAATTTGATGAATCTTTATACAAGAGATAGAACTCTGAAGTTGGCTATGTGTACTTTAATTCGTAAAACAAGGTGCGGGAGATTGGTCCCTACAAAATAATTAATGTTATGTTTGTAAATCTGGTACATTAACTGAAAAGAGAACAGATTATTCTATTTTTATCAATTATTAAACAACTTGGAGATATTTCCTATGATAGTAAATTAAGCGCTTAAAATCTTCGTATACCGCATTAAAATGTAAAATGCCTCTTAAACTATCTCATTAAATTTGTTATTTTGTTGAAATGGTTTTTTTCCTGTACAAACTTTTGGTAACTTATCTTATCTTCGTAAATTTTAGGGTACCGTAATAAACCGTTTTAATACACCTAAACATACCTTACTACTTAAGTACATGGTGGCATAGTAGAACTGTTTCTACTATCATACATTATTTTTTCTATTCTAATATTTTTTAATATTACAAACACTTATCATCGCAACGTAAGCATGAATAACCCATATCACCCAAATCTCCTCAGCAAAACTCCGTTTTAAAGCAGCGATAGCTCAGTAGCATTGGCTATGGACTGCCGCGCAGCAGGTCCATGGTTCGAATCCTGCCGCGGGCTTGAGCTTCACCGCATGGTGCAAGGGCATTTTGCGAATGCGCGCCTGGCTAGCTACCACCCTCAAGTAGAAAATCTGTCGCCAAGCACCAAACGGTTTGTTCCGGCAGTTGTCCTTCAGAGCCAGTAATTCTAGGTTAAGTCTGCTAACACCTTCGACCACATCATCACTTACCATCAGGTGAGATTGTGGTCTAAGGCTTACCTATCAGTAATAAAAAAAAAATGTGTTAGTTACCACCGCAGTGTTAGTTATTCTACTTCGAAATACAGTAGTTTAAAAACACTACTGTATTTTGGCGTGCAAGGCACTGGCAAATGAAATTACTGGGCAAACGAGACGGCCGTAATTAGTATTATCCTGACGGTAGAACGAACGGAGTGACGGACGCAGTGCAGTGTCAAGTAGAACGAGGACTGTGACACTACAACTGTAACGTACAGGCGTATCACTTATTGAATGGGGTAACGCTTATCATCAGGCTAGTAACTTGGACGTCTCATCACTCCATGTGGTCAAAAGCTCAAAACTATGTGCACCTATTTGTACATATATATATCTATATATTATGTCTGTACAAAACTTGTTTCTATGTAATGTTTTTATTAGTAAGTCAATATCTAAAAATGTTATTCTTTGTTTTTACCACCGTGTAACTTAAAATGTGATACTGTCCATACAAAGGTCTGGAAGAAATCGCTTTATGCGATAAGACCGCCCATTGCACAACCATAGTCTAAGAGTACTATTTATAAGATTATTTAAATGTATATTCGCTGTGCAATAAAGAGTTTTGTATTGTATAGTATGTGGCAAGCGCCAGCAGAACAGTATTCATTCAGTTATGATTAGCACTAAAGACCAAGTGTCCTCTATTAATTGCTTATTGAATATCTTTGAAAGACACTAAAGACAAATTACTAGGAAATGTCGACGACACTCTTGACCAATATTGCAATCTAATTTATAGCATCCGGGTCTTATCAGCGTCGTCTGTTGCCTGTCTGCTCTCAATTTACAACCTAAAACGTACTTTATGTTATGTTGTTAAGTTCCAAAATGAAATAATTAAATGAAGAACACACGCTAGTAGCGTGCTCCTAAATTAAATACAGAAATGTGCGTTACAACGTGTTAATATGATACAAAATTGTATATACAAAATGACGGTAGATTATAAGGAGTTTGTTTTATAGCCACAACCCAAAATAGACTCTTTTTCCAGGACTTACAGTCTAAAATGTATTAAATATAAACCAAGTTCAAAAGTTCAACTCGATACATCACGATGACCACAGGCGCATAGCACGAGGTAGCTGCGATTCTCTTCCGTGGTTTTAATAAGCTGTAATTTATTAGTATTTTTTATTGTGGATAAAACCGAATTTGAGAGCGAAGGTTATATTGCTATCTTATTCTTATTGTTGTCGTCAGCTAATTAGTGCTGTGAAAATGATATTAAGATATTAGCCCACCGGTCATAGTATTAAGATTTTATAGGAGAGCACGGAATGTTACCAAAATTCAGACTACGATTAACAAAGAGATGATTGGTTAGTTGGCCATTGTCAAATTTCGGATATAGGCTATATATTATACTAATTATTGATTAGTATCCATATACATTCCCGAATTCCCGATTGGCCGAATTGAAGGTAATATATTTATTTTCTCTGGTATACGATAACATATTATGGGCCATGTATATTGGATATTAAGATCTTGCTAGATGCAAGTAAAATTCAGAGAAGATATTATAATAAGTTAGAAATTGTATGGGATGCAATGATCAATAGATCAGGTCATTCTTGCGTTGCTTAAAGTGTATTTTTTTCCATAAGGGTCCTTTTTATTATGTATGCCAAAGGGGCAAAAAATCTTGTAACGTCTTCGTGGATTAAGAAAAGGCTCAGTTGTGAGTAATCAATATTATGGTCGGCATTGGCGATGCATGGAGTAACCAGCAACATCATTCGAACTCTGGAATCTCTATTAGAATTCTAGCAGTACTTACGCATGAAATTTAATTTTTCTCTCACAGTGCCTGTATAATTAGTGCAGTGTCTAAAGTGTGCAGTGCCTTCCTGTGTAGGAAGGCATATTGTTCACAACTTATCCTAAAAACATGATTAGCGGCAACGTATTTACCGGTCTCCCGGCAGTGCAAGACTGGCAGCGACTACGGCAATTACCTTGCATGCGTCTAGTAAATATGGGAGGTTCACAACTCATCCAAAGGTAAAATAATCTTAGCTTGCATAAGGATATATACGAGTACTGTATCGAATGGGAATGGTTGGGGCAGAAAAATGTATCCACGAGTTAGAGTTGACTTATCACCTGATTTTAAGCGGACTAGCCTAAAACAGATGCATTTCATCATAAGTCACGAGTAGCACTGCGCCCGTCATTTTGAGACGTAGTTTTGAAGCAGTGATATCTCAGTGGCATTGGCTACGGACTGCAACGCAGCAGGTCCATGGTTCGAATTCCGCCGCGAGCTTAAGCGTCACGCATAGTAGAAGGGCGTTTTGCGAATGCCGGCCTGGCTTGCTGCCACCGTCAAGTTGAAAATCTGTCGCCAAGCACCTAACGATGTGTTCCGGCAACTGAGAGCCAATAATTCTAGGCCAATCCTGTTAACACCTTCGACTTCGACCACATCATCACTTAGCATCAGGTGAGATTGTGGTCAAAGGCTTAACTATCAGAAATAAAAAAAATTGTTGTTAAGTCTCATGTCATGACGTCGTGAAATGTTTGCTAAAACGATTAAAAAACATAGAAAGGATGAACGGAACAAGATCGACAAAGTAAGTACATAAGGCGAGTGTAGAAGAGAACTAAGCAAAAATATTGTAACCATATTATAGATGTTCTCAAAAAGGACAAATCATGGGTATCCTATACAACATACAGATAAAATATTAAAACTAATCGTAATACCGGCACATAGACCTGACGAAGACATACCTTTCCTTTAATAAATTATTACAAAAGCTTAGACACAATAAAATGACTCGTTTTAACGAGAGATATTAAAATCTCTCGTTAAAACGAGTTGTTGACTGATGTTATGTATATCTACCGATATTTTTATTTCTTATAAGTTAATGTATATATGAATACTTTTTTATTGCCCGAGCGAGAACTTAGTTCGAGCGAAGCGTCTCTGCTTCAACTTAGACAAAAATGCCTTTGTATGTCCGGTTGTTCTCCTCTACAGGTCGCATTTCTCAACCGATTCTCACGAAATTTTGGGAGCAGGTTTGATAAGTCCATAAATTTTTTTGTCAATTCAGTTTTTGGAAATTTTCAAAATGACGGAGATATACATGATAAGATGTTGAAAGTATGGACGCCTGTGCTTAATTTAATGGCAATGTCCTGATACGCACGTCAGTTGCCTCAAAATGAGAGGCTCTCTCTCCCTTCAATTGTAAGCTATGCAAGGGTAGACTCGCGAGGTCTACAGCTCGGAGAGCCACTAGTAAGTTAATGTATCAATTGGTTACTGTGAAATTTACTTCCCTAGTGCTGCTACTGAGTCTTTCAATCTGGACAGTGAACATGAAACTGATAATATAAAATCAAATACGAAATAAATATTCTACAAATGCAGATATAGGTATACGATTGCAAAGTATTTGATATACTTCGAAATAAACTCTCGGCTAATTGCACAACTTAAATATAATAGGGTTGTCCTCAGAAACGGTCATTGGTTATTATTTTCTATCTTTCAATTCAATATACTTTACTAACATTACACATGCTAATAAAACTAAACAATCTCCTTCGTTTGATAATCTATCTAACTACGTGACATTGGCGAAATTGTGGTGGTGTCCACAGAAGCCACAAAACAAGAGTTGAAGTTGACAAATAATTTGTCATTAGTTTTTTTTATCACTTGATATTACAAGTATAATTTCAATGTTTCTCATCATTAATTATGTATAATTATGTTCCTGTTTATAGACATTTTCCAGCTTGATCACCGTACAAAAGAAAGTATAAAATGTAAAAATCGATAAAAGAATTGGGGTGAAATATCTTCGATAAATCCGTTGTATATAGCGATATAAGATAATTTTATTCAATACTCAGATGGAAAGTGTCATCATCAGACGCAGCGTTATAATAGAGTGGTTAAGATATGAACGTGTTACATAATCTCTCATTACATGATACCCTTTGACACCGTCTGGCGCATGATCGAGACATGCACTAGGTAGCAAATATTGAAGAATATGAGGGTCTTTAGAGAGCCTCATATTATTTTATTTTTGTGTCTTATTTAATGCTTGTATTATAATCTCATGGCGCGATTTTTGCCAAGCCATTTATATTTTAAGCCCTCAATTCACAGGCGTACCAATCCACCGAATTTGTCGCTGGTGACAAATCCGCGAACGAATCTGCGTGTGAATGTAAAGGAAATGAAGAGATGGAGATGAGGAGATGAAGATGAGGAAATGGTGATGAGAATATAGAGGAGATGGGGATGGACATGAAGAAATGAAAATAAGGAGATGAAGAGAAGAAGATGGAGATGGAGATGAGAAGATGGGGATGAGGAGATGGAGAGAAGATGGAGATGAGGAGATGTAGATGAGAAGATAGATATGAGGAGATTAAGATGAGGAGATGGGGATGAGATGGAGATGAGAAGATGAGGAAATGGAGATGAGAATATAGGGATGAGGAGGTGGATATGAGTAGATGGAGATGGTTCGTCGTGCGGCTCGCTGACAAATCCCTGGCTCGTGCAATGCCGCACCGTACACATCCGTGCATCCGTGTGCACGCAAGGATTTGTCGGCGAACAAACTATTTATTTTCGGTGGTAAAAAAAGAAATAAATCTACTGACACCCTTTGCGCTGAAAGCCAATTGATGCGAGTGAGACAAGTATTCATATTAGCAAGTATTACCAGATTCCACATAATCATATCTATTTATTTATTTAGATGCACAAAACAAATTACAGTCAATTTCTCATTTACAATAATTATACATGTTATACAAATTTTGAGCTAGATTGTAATTCCACATATGTGTTTACAGAAAAGTAAAGTGAAATCCGAGACGAAGTAAAAGAAAGTACCAATCCGCAAATCAAACTGATATTTTCGGATTTTTATATGCTTCATAAGATCTTGCGATTAATGTTCATAAAAGTTTATTAATTTGTTAGTTATGTTTTTTTTATAACTATGGCAAATTAAATATCTAAAAAATGATAATACATTTTTTTTCTGTTAATTTTTAGCTATGCCCGTTTTCACATTGAACAATGGCAGTAATTAACATAGGTTATGAATTTTTTACGTTATTTGTTTATAAAATTGTTTTAAACAAATAGAGATTCAATATTTTTGAAAAATTGTTTTTTGCTGTTTTGTTGTTAAGAAGAGACACAATATATAATTATAACTAACAATAAGACAGATCATCCGGACACAACATGGCTGTTGTGTCCGAATTACTTGGTTTCGGTTGAAGAAGATCTTTTATAGTTATAACTTATCTGCTAAGACTAGTATTAAATATGTCTAAATCTGGATTATTTTTTAACACATCATTATATTGACGTGCCATTCTAACAATAGGATTAAAGTAGTATGTATTATTTTTATCAAATCTATTAGAGTTATGTAATCGCGATAGATTATGGTGGCATACAAAAATAAAACGGACAGACAGCGTTTGCTGTTTTATTCATACTTAGGATCATACTTATATAGTCAGATACATAAGAAGCTAAAAATACTCAGATAAACGAATTGTAAATACAGACTTTAACTGAACAATATGTATATTCAATGATAATCCTCACGGATTTGATCACAAAGTGCTTTTGAAGCGCTCGTAGCGAAGTTTGCTTAGCTGTTCTTAATCGATCAGCAAAGTAGAGCAACGTCCGCCGCGGTCATGAGTTGGATGAGTGACCGCTACTGCTGAGCTGTGCACGTGCTTCGGAGGGCACGTTAATGGAAGTCGTTACAGCATGGTGGTAGGGTATTTTACGAATGCCCGCCTGGCTAGCTACCCTCAAGTAGAAAATCTGTCGCCAAGCACCTAACAGTGTGTTCCGGTAGCTGTCCTTGAGAGCCAGTAATTCTAGGTTAGCCTGAACAACATCTTTGACCA
Organism: Plagodis pulveraria; assembly: GCA_963890685.1. Classification (NCBI taxonomy): domain Eukaryota; kingdom Metazoa; phylum Arthropoda; class Insecta; order Lepidoptera; family Geometridae; genus Plagodis; species Plagodis pulveraria. Next base: position 14,290,342 of record OY982971.1, on the reverse strand, counting down.
CATCATCACTTACCATCAGGTGAGATAGTGGTCAAGGCTAGCCTATCAGCAATAAAAAAAAAAAAAAACAACTTTTTCTTGATAGTCCAATGTCCTGGATGGAAATCACGTCGTCTACACTGCAGCTCACGAAGTAATATCTAAGAAATACACGTACCTACATAACACGTGTTTAATTACGGTACGGCAGTAAACAAATTCTGAACAAAGAAAGATTTTAATCTCGAGAGAGTTAAATTGGGCACGTCTTTGGCAAAGAAAGGGTATTCACACAGCATACGTTGAGTTTATCTCGGAAATTGAATAAATGCACTTTATTTCGAAATACCTGCACTTGTTTTGACATACGCATACATACATCAAGATAACAAGTAGCTTAACAAAGAGCAGTTTTTAATGACTACATTATTTTTAAAGTTTACGATGAATTATTGACCTAGTGAGCGTGAAGCGCGAGCGAAGTACCAGCTTGGGCAAAAATGCTTTCGTATGTCTGTGCTGCGGATGTCCGGCTGTTCTCCTCCAAAGGTCGCATTTCTCAACCGATTCTCATGAAATTTTGGGAGCAGGTTCGAAAATATTATGGCAATATTTAGCTTTATGTAAGTTAATACCCTCCCAGGGTTGTCTAAATAATCCCGAAAAACTAATTTTACTCTATACAAGTGCACACCTTTTAGTTTAGCTACACTACGTTTCACCTAGTGTAGGTTAGAAAAATAAATGAGAAGTAAATACTTCTCATAATTTTTTTCTAACTAAATTAGAACTCTTATGAAGTGAAAAGACGGACCAGTCCTATAACCTAATGGTAAGCGTGATCAAACTCAGTGAATTCTTTCATGCATGCCCTTGCGCCTTATGTCAGTTTTCAGAAAAAATATATATTTTCTAAATTATTGGGTAAATTGTTTTGAATGGGAATTACTTACTTTTTTCATCAAATCTATACTAATATCATAAAGAGAAAATACTTTTGTACGTAACGAATAAACTTAAAAACTACTGGACCAATTTGAAAAATCCTTTCACCATCCCTGATGAACATAGGCTATAGAATATTTTCAAAAATTTAGGGATCCGAAAGAAAACTTCGATAATGTAACCTAACGTGTGAATATAATACCAAAACAATCTTTATATCGCGTACGCTGCGGTAATTGTTGACAATAGAGCCAAGTGATGTACTATAATTTTATAGAGGACATCAATATCTACAAAAAGTCCGCAATATCATAATTATGTCTAACATTACAGCTATTTCACAATAAATACTTTAATGTGTTGTCATTTATAATTTAAAAAAAAAGTAAAGCGGGGTCGGGCCCCTAATAAACAATAAAACAAAATCTGGCAAATCTGAAGCATAGATATTAGGCTCAAGGGCGTGCTTGAAAAAAATCACCAAGTTTAATCACTGGGTATTAAAAAAAATACGAAAGTACATTTGTATATACAGCGTGTCCCAAAATTCAACGATAAGCCGGCATCGGAGCATGGACCTACTCATGACTCCAAGGGAAAAAAAAAAAAAAATTATAACAGTTTTTTTTTTATTAATTACAGAGACTTTTATAAATTTCATCGATATTCGATACCCATTATGCTATTTTCAACTACCATGATCACAATTTTTGACATATTTTTGATATTTTTTGTGCATTAGCAACCTAAGAAGGACGGCTATCTACCACAATCCTTTAAAATTACAGAAAGTCTGTAGTTATTTTACAAAAATCAGTAAAAAAAAAAATCTTATAATTTTCATAGATTTTAACATTCTATGCACTTTCTATAGTCTGGGTTAAAAAAAAAATATGGACACTACCATGGCAAGTTTTATTAAAAGTTGGCGCAACTTTATAAAAGTCTCTGCAATAAAAAAAAAATGAGTTATAATTTTTGTTTTATTTTTTCCCGAGTAGTCATGAGTAGGTCCATGCACCGATGCCGGCTTATCGTTGAATTTTGGGACACGGTGTATACGCAATGTAAAACAACTCATTTGCCATCGGCAGTTAAAAATACCACAACGGCATCCAATAATCACAATATTCAGCTTCTTAACCATTTGTTTCAATTATTTATTTGTACTCGTATTGTTCGTATTATCCTTGTTATGTGATTATGGAAATAGAGCATAACTTACATTTCAGTTACAGAGTGCACAGATTACATATTTATTTATTACCACCGCCTTATGCGCCTTTATATAAACTAACATAATTAGCTTATTTCAAGTAAATATATAAAAATATCACATAAAAAATGCCTGGGCAGACTTAACATATTATACAACCAACCTTCTGGAATACATACAATACATATTTTTCAGACATCTGCACAAATTAATTTTGGACCGAGGTTCTCAAATCAAAGATATTTTTTTATGTATGAGTTCATACTCATTACTGGATCACCCGAATTTGATGTTTTTACACGACTGCCCAAAATAAGGAGAGTTATATATTTAGGGTTCATCTATGAATGGTTGTGATTTTCTTTATTCCACCATAACCTCTAAACGGCTAAACCGACTTTAATGTATGAGATATCATTATATTTATCTAAATAGCGCAAGTGACACTTTAGGTACATAAAAAAAAACAAACTAGCTGATTTTAGATGCCATATTGTGAGAAAAATATTTTTTTCTCTTCCAGACCCATCGAGTGGTATTTCAAAATGAAGGGCTATAAAAAACGTTTCCATAAATATGTATATATACTGCAAGTATAGTTTTCATATCAATAGAACGATAAAACACTTAATGAAAAAAAAATTTAGTTGGGTCTTTTATATTTTATTTACAAGTTAATCCCATTAAAATACTATCAACTGTAGTCTTTAGAAATTTATAAATTACACTTTGACTTCTGACACTGATAAATAATCTATCTTAAGGATTTAAAGTTCAGAGTTTAGGGCCCGTAGATTTTTTCCACTCTGTGCATGAATTAAAAAAAAAACTATTTACAGTTCCATCTAAATTTCTAACCATGGCTATGATGACGTCAGTAACGCCGGTAGCCTAGGCGGGATAATTTAAGTGTTTCGCTTCTACACGAATAAACTGCCTCGCACTGCCATAATATGGAACTAAGTGAAGTATTTTTGAACCGATACGTCTCAGGTGCATTCAATCAAAAAGCATATTCACTCAAAGGCCAGCAACACATCCTCGAGACCTCTGGTGTTGCGGATGTTCGTGGACGACGGTCATCACTTACCACCAGGTGAGCCGCCAACGTTTCCCTCCTTTGACATAAAATAAGTTGACTCTTCGAGTGTACGATCGGGAATGCATAATGCTGCACTAGGTATTTTTTTTAAATATTATTTTCTTGAAGGTTTTTTAATTATTTGTTATTATTGATTATGGATACCATTAAAAGCGAGATCATGGAAACGTGAGCTCACTCTTAATCTGCCTACTGAGAGAACAGACCAGTTATTATATATTTTTTATTATTTAAAGTTTAGTTTTTTTTATATTTTTAACATAAATGACGGCGAATTCCATATTTCTACGCGCGTTGAATGGGTTTGTGTATCTGGGTGTTTCCATCCAGTGATGGTGCGTAATCATTAGTCAAGATTTACTTGATTTCAGATTATTTTTATAATAAATTTTTAGATCACAAAGTTTTCAGTAAATGTGATGTTCTTTTTTTTATTTATCTCTGATAGACTAGCCTTTGACCACTTGCAACTCAAAGGCAAAAACTTACAGGACCCATTATGTTACGAAGACAAACATTTTCCTCCATTACGGGAGGTTTCCCATAATTCCCACGTTTGGCAGTACTCTTGGGCGTTGCTGCCCACCTGGTATTTTACCCTAAGACACCCCTTACGACATCCACATAAAGAGATGAGGGGGGTGGGGGTACATTGGGAAAACGAGATCGATTACCTCCACGTATTTCGACTGTCCCTGTTCTGACCCGGCGAAGATGTGGTACAAAAAGAGTACATCGAGGATGTGGAGGGTCTTGATGACCCTGTATTTAATTCATGTTTTAAAAGTATTCATTGCAATTTTTTAACGTAGGATAGGAAGTTAACTTACGTATTAGTTATTTATATAAGGATTTTCATGAAAAGAAACACTATTATGCGTATAAAATGTTTCATTATTTCAATTATACAAAAAGTCTTATTTTAATCAACTTTAGCAGGACTCTGACATACATAAAAAAAAAACAACACATACAAATATTATGACAAGTAATTGGTAATTTTTGGTAGGAATTTATATGATATTATCATGTTTTATCACACAATCAGTAATTAATCAGTCTTTCAGACTACTAATCATTTCTATATATGGGTCATAATTTCCCTATTTGAGTTTGCGCACGTTTACCTGCTTGCACGTGTTGCACCCGACTAAGCGGAGGTGCGAAGAAGGGAGGGTATTTTATTGACTACAGCTACTGATAAACTCGACAGCATGCGACTGCAGGTAAAAAAACTGTACATCAAACAAAATGAGCAGGGTCAAATTGACCCTACCACATCCTCGCCGGGTTAAGTGTAAAAAAATTACGATTATAAAATTTTTATCAATTATTTACATAGACCTAATTAGAATTATTTAAGTAGTTATATGTGTTAAAAGTGATTTGGACTTGCCTGTAAAAAAAATTACTGAAGGGCTAATAAAACTTCTTTATATCTTTATATCCCTACGTAGACTATCGAAACTCAAAAAAGGGTTTTTTTATTACCGTCGCAACTTGTTTCTATCATATTATATTACAATGTAGATAAAATGTATTTCAAATATTATTAATATATTCAGTTATCAAGTCGTAAAGCAAATTGTGGTGGCTCGCACCCAGCCAACTTCAAGTCGTGCCCCGTGTTCAAGCGCGAGATTAAAAACAAGAAAGCGGGGACGGTAGCAGAATCCACAGAAAGGGGAAGAAAAGGCACTGTGCCGGTCGCCCCGGCAATAGTAGAGGAAACGGCGACGGCCTCCCTAATGGCCCCAGCGAATCTACCATCGAAAGGCAGGCGCGGTAAACGTTCCCAGAGTCTGAAAAAGGGAACCAAACCGCAGGCCAAGCCGAAAGAGAAAGAGACGGAACAAACAAGAGTGAAAGAGACAGCAACAGCAACCACGAAGCCCGCCGACAGACGTGACTCCCTGGGGCAAACAATAGGGGTCCTGAAGGACATTTTAGAAGCCGTTCAAACGGGAATGGACCCGGAAACCGCCACCCTCCGCGGTCTTATAAAGATATTAAATGCTCAAGATGGATCCAGTAAATAATGTGATATGCTACTGGAACGCCCAGGGGCTCGCGAGGGAAAAAACACGACTGACCGTTTTCCTTCGCGAGCACAAAATTAATATCTTCCTGGTCAGTGAGACTTTATTAAACCCTAAGACGGAGTACAGAATATCAAATTACCACGTCTATAGAAAGGATGAGACGAACGCGGAGGGCAGAGCAATGCGCGGACTCGCAGTAATGGTCCACCGCAGAGTCATACACCAACTCCTTCCTATCGTGGAATTCAGATCCTTCCAGGCACTGGGTGTGCTTGTGAGCTTAGCGGGGCAGGAATACCGTTTCTACTCCATTTACCGACCTCCAAACAGTGACATTGACGCAGCGGAGCTCAAGAAACTTTTTGATGGCAACACGCCCACGGTCATAGCCGGTGACCTAAATTCCAAGCACACCCACTGGAATTCCAGTAAGACGAATAATCATGGTAGACGCCTGTACCAAGCTGCGGTGGACCAAAACTTTGACATTATTGGGCCCAGCGAGCCGACGCACTACACGCCAACCGGCGAAGGTGACGTCATAAACGTCGTGCTTATGAAAAATATAACAGCGATGCCTGCTCTCACAGTCCTACCGGACCTTATCTCAGACCACAGGCCCGTGCTGATGACCCTCAATGACCTCCCAAGTAGAGTTGCCGCCCCCGTCGGGAGGCGGAAAATCTGTTGGGAGTCATTCACGAAAGAGATTCACATCAGCACGGAAACGATACCTACTGAGTCCGCCACAGATGTCGACAGGGCAACGGAGATACTAACATCAGCGCTACAAAATTCCCTCAAGACCGCTACTATCACCTCCGCACCGGGAGCGAGTACCGACCCCCTCCCGCGGCGGATAAGGGACTTAATTAAAGATAAAAGGAAACCCGCAAGTTATGGCAAGCCACCCGTTGCCCTGTCATAAAGAAGAAACTTAATAAGTTGATAGAGGCTGTGAGAGTAGCCCTTGAAGATTTTTCTGGAAAGACGTGGGATGAGCATATTGACCGTGTGAGCGAGAGCGTACCATCAGTGCACCGCTTGTGTCGTCACCTGTCCAAGACACGCCCACCTACGAGACCACTACTCGGAAACGATGGTTTGCTCAAATTTAAAGCAGCCGATAGAGCAGAAATCCTCGCAGAGCACCTCGAAACACAATTTCAACCTAACGAGTGTAAAAACGCAGAGCATCTACAGCACGTTGAAAGCCACCTACGAGAATATTTCTCACGGACACAAGCGGAGCGCACTGGAGAGACAGAGACGGAGATAGACGACCACATTGTCTTCTCACCCGGTCGAGTACAGCGCGCAATAAACAAGCTCCCCACGAAGAAAGCACCGGGCCTAGATAGTATCACCAATGCAGCCCTGAGACACCTCCCGCCGAAAACCGTGGCAGCCCTAACCCGCGTATTCAATGGGATCATGAGAACCGGGCATTTTCCATCCTTGTGGAAAACTGGAAAAGTCATAATGATACCTAAACCCGGAAAAGACCTCAAGAAACCAGCAAGCTACCGCCCCATAACATTGCTGAGCACCCTCTCAAAACTATTTGAGAGGTTGCTGCTTACGCATCTTATACCGCACATCAAGCCTAGAGACGAGCAGTACGGGTTTAGGTACGAACACTCGACGACATTGCAAGTCACAAGGATGGTAAATGAGATGGCCACGAGTTCCAACAAGAAGGAATATGTAGCGGTGATACTACTAGATATGGAAAAGGCGTTCGACAGGGTATGGCACGAAGGGCTCCTGTATAAGCTGTCGAACGCCGCCCCCAGACGGCTAGTACAAGTTATAGCGTCCTTCTTGAAAGACAGAGAAATCACAGTAGCGGTTGAAGACGCGCTGTCCTCCAAGAAACCAGTGAAGGCCGGAGTACCGCAAGGAAGCTGCATCTCACCCGTATGCTACGCCTGGTATACCAACGACATCCCGGTCGTTGGGCAGGCGCAGCTCGCACTCTACGCTGATGATGCAGCCTACTTCGCGTCGTCATACAGACCAGCCTTCGCAGCCAAGAGAATCCAGCCGACCTTAGACGCCCTACCTGACTGGCTAGACAGGTGGCGACTCGCGGTCAATGTGGACAAGACCCAGGCGATGATGACAGGGAACACTCTACTACCAACACCACTGAAACTACTAGGACAAGACATCGCCTGGAGCCCTCACGTCACATACTTGGGAGTCCAGATTGACCGTCGACTGAGCTTCAAACACCACATTGATGCCACGATTGGAAAGGCTAAAGGAGCAAGGATGCTTCTGCAGCCCATTCTGAAGTCCAAGCTGCCACTCCGGACCAAGACGGGGATCTATAAAACCTATATCAGATCCCGTCTCACGTACGCGGCGCCGGCGTGGTACGCATTCGCATCTACGACTAATCGCAAGAGGCTGCAAGCTCAAGAAAACTTAACGCTACGCATGATTGTTAACGCGCCGAGATATGTGCGCAACAAAACCATTGCGAGAGACTTAAAACACGAAGATCTAGAAACTTTTATTACGCATTTAACAACAAGAATGTTTGCAAGAGCCGACCAAGCGGACCATGAACACCTGCGGGGGTTAGCCCCCCAACACGCCAGACCACCGGACGAAAAGGGAAAACGGAAGATGAAGCCATACTCACCTCATCCCGCCAACCAACACCGACATCCATGACAGAGACGGAACACACGAAGAGAGTGAGACAGCAACAGGCGCGGGGCCGCCGGCCGCCGTGGCTTGTGTCGCTGATCGGTCCACTGGGCTTCCCCCGTGTAGGCGGGGGTTCCACCTGGTGCGGCCTGATCGCCCTGGCTAACTAAGCGGCGGCCGGGTCTAGGCCGCCCTGTTGCACAATGAAGTCCACCAAGCACCCAGAAATGGTGCAAATGACATGCCTGTCGTCACAGGCATCGATTGAAGCCTAGGGAAGAGGGCAAAGCCCTGACCCCTATTTACCCAAACCCAAGGGGATGGGAATGATGAAAGCGAACTTCGTAAAGTATGGAATGTGACGTCGCTGGTCCTCATAAACTCACGAAACTTTAAATTCGCGATATTTAGTTTCGATAGTATATGTAGGGACAGTCGATTTCTGTTTTCCCAAAGAATATTAATGAAAACCGCACGAATATCACCCTCACGAAGCTACGCGATGGTCCAGACTCCAAACATGAGTCAGACCATACAGTAACTTTGTATATAAGGAGTCAAAAAACGCAGATCATAACGTAAACATGACGAGATGATCTCTAGACTTTGATCTGTTGACTCCTGATCGAATATTTCCTTCTTTAAACGAGGGCAACCGGTCTACATACAACGAACTTTGGATATTTACCGTCGATTTCACAACAACATTCTCGTACAATGACTTATTCGACTCCTTTTAAGGCAAATGCGATTTGTCACTATGTATATACCTGTTCATATTTTATAAGACGAACTGTGAGGCTATGATCCATATAAAAAAAGATGCAAATATGTTTGTGGCTTCTTTAACGGCAGGTGTTAAAGTTGTTTTATGGAATCAACAAATTAAGTGAAACAAATTTACAAAAAAATGGAACCGATTTCAACACTCAAATGTGTCAAATAAGTTATTGAAGTCGGTACCATGATGGTTCAAAAGTACCTATGATCACAATATTGTGCGCATGGTACCGACAAGTTATTTCACATATTTGAGTGTTGAAATCGGCAAGAAATGGGGGGGGGGGGGGGTGACATTTTAACCGGCACGGGATAAATTAATAGTATTCTGAGTTTGGTCTGTTTACCTTCCTCGATCACATCATCACTTTCTGACAAGTGAGATGGTGGGCAACGGCTACCCTACCTACCTATATATACCATAGCTATAAAAGAATTTGGTATGTTTTAATTTTATATAGGTAGGTATCTATATATATTTTATGGGCTAGGAGGGCAAACGAGCAGGCGGCTCACTTGGTCGTAAGTGATCACCGTCGCCCACGACCATCCGCAACACCAGAGGTATCGAGGATACGTTGCCGGCCTTTTAGGAGGGAATATGCTCTCTTCTTCAAGGCCCCTAAGTCGTACCCGTTCGGAAATACTGCACCTGGCAGTTGTTTCCATATTGGCAGTGCGAGGTAGAAAATGCTGTGAAAATCCCAAGGTTGTGGACTTCCAGACGTCGACATGAAATTGATGAAACATCATTCTTTGTCGGGACGTCCGATGGCGAAATTGAGCTGCTCCTCAGAACACTCTCCGTGATAGATGCGGTAGAAGATGCAGAGTGATCCAACATATCTACGTAGTGCCAAAGGGTCGAGTCGGTCAGAGAGAACCTGATCTTCAACAATATAGATGAACAACACTGGTATTACACTAAATCCTAAGATAAATCTCTACCTATAACAAAGCCAAGGGTGACCATTAAAATAAATAAAAAGAATCCCTAGAATGTCTCTCCAATTCAAATAATAACTTGAGCGTTCACCTCACTTGCTTATTCAACAAATTTATGTATGTCGAACACGATTACATAATATCATACCTATACAAGCTATCTATAAAGTACCAATACATTGTAATGTACGCACACATTTCACCGAAAAGATATGCGAAATGAGTACATAAGTAATCGAGCACATAACTGTGACCTTCAACTTGGATGTTTACATTAATATGATAATGTAATAGGTATACAGTATGCTTAAGAGCAGAGTGCTCGGAGCGCTTTCCATACAAACGTAGTTTAGTCATATTTTAAATAGATAGATAGATAACTCTTTATTGTACACCAAATTAACAATCATTATAAACAATATCATAAACTTAAGTAATGTTGTACAATTGGCGGTCTTATCGCTAAAAAGCGATCTCTTCCAGACAACCTTTGGAGAGAAATTCAGTCATGATAGATGACGGTGGTGTATAATAATAAGATTAAAAGTAAAAATACCAAGTGTTCAAACTTGGTGAAATTTGGTACGCATATTACTGAGCCTAGTATCTATGCCTCTTGTTTGCCAGTTTTCGATTTATTATTTATTATATACCTAAATGTCAAAATACTAATTCCCATAGAAAACGATTTTTCGAATTATTTTTGAAAATACTTAATTTTACGAAAATCTGGCAAACCAGAAGCATAGATATTAGGCTCAAAGATATATATGCAAAGTTTCATCGAGTTTGAACACTTAGGGCCTGTTTCAGAATGTTCAAGTAAGTTCCGGTTATACTATCCAGAATATATAAATAAAAAAATGTTTCACTCTCAAACACCCGTGTTTTCAAACATAAAATATAAATATGAGCGTAAGTTTTTATAATATGATATAAATAAAACACTGTCTTTGCGTTTCACATTCATCGATTTAGCCTATCCATCGGTTAAAGCTTGAAACGCGCTGCATTTTAACTGTCATTTTTATCATTCAGTTATTTTATGTTCTGAGTACTATAACCGGAACTTACTCGAACATTCTGAAATAGGCCCTTAGTATATTAAATATGACGAAACTACGTGTATATAGAAAGCGCTCCGTGAACTGTATTCTACAATTTTATTGCGTTGCTAACTACTGCTAAAGGACAATCCTGACAGCTGTCGAGAACTTGTAATAAAAAGAAGGTTGATAATCGATATCGGATATCCCGTCTCTTTTTACAGCTGGTTGTATATATATTTTTTTCTCTGTCATATTAGAAGAAGCATTAAAACGCGGAGGTGGTTGTGACTACATCAATTTAAGGACATTTATTTCTTGCTCGAAAAATGGTTTTATTAAAAGACATTTTAAATAACGGTTAGGTCTACGTATTTACACACATCAAAAATACGTAGGGATCAAGTACGTTTTCAAGTTTTGTCGTAATAGAGAATTTTAATCGTTTGCTTTTCTGACGAGTCTCGTTTCGGTATGCGGCCTGATACAAGACGTACTCGAGTTTGGAGGAGCTCTGGACGTCAAGAACGTTTCAAATTCTGTCAAGAAGTTCACTCATATGAAGGGGGAACAATAATGGTTTGGGCCGGTATTTGGATCGGTGGAAGAACAGATCTCATTTGGATCAGGGGCAACCTCTATGCTCAGATTTATACGGAGAGTATTGTTTCAGAAGTGATCATCCCTATGCGAAGCTGTTTGGGTAATTCGTTTCAGCTAATGAACGATAATGCACGTCCACACACGGCTACAGTCGTAACTCGCACTCTTGTCGATGCTCGTATCAACGTTCTGCCGTGGCCTGCTCAATCACATTGAACATGCATGGGATATGCTACAAAGAAGAGCTGTGCCAAGTATGGATGCCGTGCATACCCCACAACAGCTTTTTGACTTGTTACAAAGAACGTGGGCGGCCATTCCTCAAAGTGATTTTGATGAACTGATTTTAAGCATGTATCGCTGTGCTTGTATGATTGGTGTAAATGGTAGAAACACAGATTATTCATTAATATAATTTTACAATAAACATAGCAAAATTCCAATTTTATTTGTTTTACTGCCATTTGATTGACGACATTATCTTAGGTTACATTTCTTCAAATTGCAATATTTAATTAAAATAAGTGTTTGATGAAAATTATACGGGACCAACTCGGAGGTATTGCCTTTTCAATAAAAAAGAATTATCAAAGTCGGAATACTCTGTAAAAAGTTATAAGTGGTCATACAAAAACAAAAATATACTATACACGTCGAGTCTATATTCTATAGTCTATTTCTAAACTACTTCCAATAATGGAGGTGGTTCTACCTCCATTATTAGAAGTTGTTTAGAAATAGGACAGCGATGATAAGTTTAAAAGCAGCAACGACAAAAAATAATCATATTTATGATAAAAATTGTATTTATAACGATTAGGTGTTTTTTTCTTCTTGCCCTTGAAAATGACCGATATGTTTTCACAGCAGTAAGTTCAAGTACGATTTTATTATAAATTCAAGATATCGCAAGAGAATAATGTTTTCGTTTTTGGTAAAAACTAACACGATTTGTTATCTATCGTGCGCAAGTGTTATCTACTATCGTACACTGTGGCATACATGGGTTATTAGTTTTTTTGAGTACTCTTTATTTATGTTATACCTGAATATTTTTATCTAACCTAAAACTCTTAGGGCCTGTTTCAGAATGTTCGAGTAAGTTCCGGTTATACTACCCAGAACATAAAATAACTGAATGATAAAAGTGATAGTTAAACATGCAGCGCGTTTCAAGCTTTAACCGATGGATAGGCTAAATCGATGACTGTGAAACGCAAAGATAGTGTTTTATTTATTAAATATGATCTGGGTAGTATAACCGAAACTCACTCGAACATTCTGAAACAGGCCCTTAATGTAAAAAAAATACTGATTGCGCTACCTTTATTTAATTATTGATAGTTGACTAGCGGCACGCCACGGCTTCGCGAGGATAATTAAAAAAAACTATAGACTAGGTTCATCAGGGACAATGTGGGATTCTAATGGAGAAAGGTTTTTTTAAATCAGTCCAGTATTTTTAAGTTTATCCGTTACATAAAAAAATACAAATCTTTCCTTTTTATAATATTAGTGCAGATAGACTATTGATAACAAACTCACAATATACATAGAAAAAAAAACTTTTATTTATATTTATTATTACTTTGGTATTTTATGAATTATATTCTATGTTTGTTTCTCGAAATATTAAATTTTAAACATTTACTGTACTTCTTTGTTACACCCTAACAAGGTTATATGTAATTTATTTGACACGTGAACAAATTATACAGCAATAGATGAAAAATAAATAAACTTCACACATGGTTAAAAAGTATCTCATTTTCGTATAACATTATACAGGACACCTCCTCGGGTACAGTTCATGAAAAGAGCGTAAGTCCCTCCACGATGGATGGCAACTCATCCTTGAGAACTGTGCAGGTTATTTATTTATCAAATAAATAAATGGGAGGGGTGGGGGTCCCAAAGTTGAAAATTTTTGACTATTTTTGTTACGGGGTCTATCTCAAAAACTAAACTCGTCAGGAATCTCAAATTTCAGTAAAAAAAATGTGTTTAATCACACACATTTTTTTTACTGAAATTTGAGATTCCTAACTAGTTTAGTTTTTGAGATAGACCCCGTAACAATAGTAAATTATATTCACAATTACTTTTTTACAATTGAAGTAAATAATATTTTTATAGGCAGTGCCCTCTTTTAAATCCAGAGTGGATTCTATAATAGAATCCTAAGCGCATTCATTATACTTCGCCAAAGAAAAGAAATAATTTTACGAGACTCTACTTTTCATCCCACTATGAGAAAATTAATAGACTTTCAAATAGTACAACTCATGTATCTTATAAATAAAAATGGTACATATTGCAATATTATTACCCTCGGATAAAATTAACATATAAACTAAAAATTAAAATAAAGATTTTTCTTAATTATATACGTGCCTCGAGCAGATCGCATTCGCGCGTTCTTCATTTGTTTTTATTTTCGCGCCACTTTTATAACGGCTAGTTAGATACTTTTTTTAATAATAAACGTTTCTCCTATTAAGTATAGTATATAATCTAGCTCGCGTTGTCGTTGGTCGCGGTTACGACCCGTGACCTAGTATATAGATGCTCGGCAAGGAACAATTAAAACTCTTTTCCGCCCTCTATAAAACTCTCTAACAAAATATAATTAATTAAACCTTTTTTCGACCGTACAAAGCAACAAAAATTTAGAACTAAAAACTGTTTGGGCGAACAACTGAAGTAACAAACTATTCGGTGTTAGCAATATTTACTTAGCCCTTAAGAGGAACGGGAAGAGAAGCTCCTACAAATTGGTATTTTAACAAAGTGATTCTGTCTCGCCGCTAAACGCCCGAACAGAATAGTGCGATAAGGAAAATTGCAGCTTCTTCAAGTTTTGACTTAGAATTTGCGTTCTGGGAGAAAACTTTTCTCCTATTGTTAACATTAATCAAATCTAACAGTTTTGGTCTTATTTTATAACGGACAGAATAAACTAGGTTTATAGGTTTAACAAATTATTGGAGTAAAATTTTGTACTCCAATAATTTGTTAAATATATTTCGCTTAGCATGCGATAGTGCTTGTAATTATATTTAGAAATATAGGTTTATAGGTTTTCGTTTTTCTTGATATATCATTATTTTTCCTATAAATAATTCACAAACTAGACATACAAGTTTTGAGAAAATATCGGTATTTTAATACCCATTAATTCAAATTCCTTTGATATAATGATAAAATCAAAACCTATAAACCTAGATATTGATAAAATCTATAACATATCAAAAAATCATCAAAATCGAAGATTGTTTAGGGGGTAGAAACTATTTCTCTTTTTGTATGAAAATTCGAGACTTCCCTCCAGTCTTAAGGTACCTTAAGTTATATCGTATGAACCGATTAGAGAATTAAGTTTATCTATCGCTTGACATTGTTTGAATAAAGTATGTTTTTTTAGGAGAAGATACGAATTTTTTTTTTTTTTTTTTAACTCGAGAAGTTTCGCGACAAAGCATTTATATTGTTAGACATGTATCTAATGATCAAACGATTGTAAGTATAATTTATTAATTTTTTACCGACTTCAAAAAAAGGAGGAGGTATTCACTTCGTATGTTTTTTTTATGTTTGTTACCTCAGAACTTTGGACTGGGTGAAATGATTTTGATAATGCTTTTTTTATTTTAAAGCTTATTGCCGTGTGGGTCCCATTCATTAAAATCGGTCGAGCCGTTTTTGAGTTACACTCCAATAACTGAAAAGTATTTTCCTATCTTGATGATATAGTCATTGACAGTGAATTACAATCGATCCCATAAGAAGCAAGGTCCACTAAAAAGGGCGATTTTTTTACCACAAAATTAACCAGAAACTGGAACCGACTTTAACACTCAAATATGTGTAATAACTTGTCGAAGTCGGTATCATGCGCACAATATTGTGATAATATATACTTTTGAACCATCATTGTACCGACTTCAACAAGTAATTTCACCCATTCGAGAGTTGAAGTCGGTCCCGTTTTGCTTTTTTTATCCAGTTCTTATTCTATTTAGAGGACTGTAAAGGCCTTAAGCCGGGAACAGTACTTGTTATAATAATATATCAATATGATATAGGAAAGTAATATGTAAATAATACCATAGTTGGCAACTAAAATGCCCAAGGTGTGGTAAACTCGTGGTTTTCCGTGAATAGATTTCCTTGTAGTTATGAAATCTCTCGCCCAGCACCTACGCACCAGTCAATAAAGTACATACAAATGTAGCTCACTCGCTCATTATATTCCAATAATTATTACACCCGAGTTCGATAATTATGCTGACTTTATAAACTACTGACATAGTTACTAAGTTTGTTTTATATATATCATTTCGTAGGTACATGCTGTACTGTACTGTATCAGCCGGATCGTCCACTGCTGAACACAGCCTCCCCTATTAAGGGGGTATTTGCCATAATCCCCACGCTTGGCAGGCGGCTTGGAGATCGCAGTGTAAGATGGCAGTTCTTTAGAAGGCGCTGCTGCCCACCTTCCAGTATTTTTCCCTTAGTCGCTTCTTACGACACCCACGGGATGATATGGGGAGGTGCAATTCTAACCCGGCACCCCACGGAGGTGGGAGGAGGATGTACATGCACCTCTTAATTATATTATAAGAATAATGTATGGTAGTTAAAGTTGGGTATGGCAGAAAAAGCAAGAAAGTAGAATGCAGTGGAGATAAGAGCATTGAGAAGCATGATTGGAGTAAAACGGAGTGACAGGATAAGGAATTGTGTGATAAGGGAAAGATAAGGAGTGAATGAGGATGTGGTGACAAAAATCGAGAAAGGCATGTTAAGATGGTTTGGACATGTAGAGAATGAATGAAATGAGAATGACTAAGCAGGTATACATTGGACAATCGAACGGAAGTGTTGGAAGGGGACCTAGGCGAACGTTCCGAAATCAGATTGAAGACGTTCTGGAAAAACGCCAGGAGTACCCTAAACCGACGCATATGTATGAAGGGATTGATGAGTGTAGATGAAGCGAATGAGATATTTAAGGATCGTAATAACTGGAAATTTGTGGCCTCTGCCTACCCAAACGGGAAAGAGGCGTAATTTTATGTATGTATGTATTTTCAAGTGTTTTGGTAGGTATACATATTACCCAGGTGCCACTAGGAGGCCTTGTGTCAAACTTCCTCACCTGTATCAGCCGGATTGTCAACTGCTGAACACAGCCTCCCCCCCATTAACGGAGGTTTGCCATAATCCCCACGCTTGGCAGGCGGCTTGGGGATCGCAGTATAAGATACTGTTAAGAACTAATAAATTACCAGATGGTACCTAGTCTTACGTAATCTTCAATAACTTTGTTAATCTTAAATAACCTTGTTTTAAATCTTAATTAAAATGAAGTATCTGATTGATACTATTCCCTCGCGGTGTCGAGCTAGAATGTCACCCCTCCATCTCTTTCCGTAGGTGTCGTAAGATGCTACTAAGGGAAAAATATCAGAAGGTGGGCAGCAGCGCCGTCTGAGGAACTGCCATTTTACACAACGATACCCAAGACAAAATTTTGCCCGCCTATCTAGCGACCACCCTCAAGTGGAAAATCTGTTGCCAAGCAACGGTGTGCCGGCAGCAGTCCTCGAGAGCCAGTGAAATTACAGGCACATGAGACTTAACAATGTCTCAAGGAGACGGGCGCAATGCAATTCGTGACTTGTGACGAAATGCATCGGTTTTAGGCAGAGGTAAGTCCGCTTAACATCAGGTGGGCCTCGATCTTGTACCGTCAAAATAACATTAAAAAAAATACGAAATAAAAAGGCTGTATTGTGTTAACAATAAATCGGATTCCCCAGTAACTGGTGCCGTATTAGGAAGATTTTTTCTTCTACCGCAACTGGTTACGAACCTCCAGTTGCGTACGCGGCCGAAGCGATATAGACAAATTCAGTATGTGTACACCAAAGCGTAATTTATAAGCTACAGATACTTTAACAATAAGTAAGTCATGTTATTGCAAAAAACGTGATTAACGAGGGCTAATTAAGGGAGTTCATTATATTATAAAATATTATTATGCTTTTAGAACCTGCGGCGTATAGTCTTTGTAATGAGTAGCTGTGGCATTATTAATTTAGTTTTTTCTAGCTATGAAGAATGCATGATAGGTCAAAGAACCTATGAGACCGCCTCTACGTCCTGTATCTAGAGACATTATTTATACAGGCTGATCCTAAAATTACTGAACATGATTGTCATTTGTCAATATACATATATATATATATTAATGTTATTGTGACGGAACAAACCCGAGGCCCACCTGATGTTAAGTGGACTAAACTCTGCCTAAAACAGACGCATTTCGTCAACGACGAATTCCACTGTGCCCGTCACACTGAGACGTCCAGTTCTTAGGTCTCATAAGCCTGTAATTTTTCTGGCTCTCAAGGACTGCTATATTTTTTCTACTGACTTCAAAAAAAGGAGGAGGTACTCAATTCGTCTGTATTTTTTTTTATTTGTATCATTTGATAGTTGATTTTTAAAGGGCTTGAGGAGTACCAGCTTTTGTAGTGAGTATCTTTGGCATCTCTACCCCGTGGGGTGGCGGGCTAGATTGTCACCCCCTATTGCTACCTGTAGGTGTCGTAAGATGCGACTAAAGGTAAAATACCGGAAGGTGGGCAGCAGCGCCTTCTGAGGAACTGCTATCTTAAACTGCGACCCCCAAGACGCCTGCTAACTGCTAAGCGTGCGGATTATGGCAAAGCCCCTTTAAGGGTGGAGGCTGTGTTCAGCAGTGGACAATCCGGCTGATACAGTATCACTGGTATATGTAACTTTTTTTAAAGTTTTTACAACTAAGTACTATGAGAGGGATATACGAACATGATAAGCCAATGAACCTTTAATGAAATCGTGTTTACGTCCTGTTTCTAGAACCTTCGTTTATTCAGATTGTTTATGTGAGATATTTGATCATGACCGTTATTTAATAGTGCGCTATTATGAACATTTGGCAAAAACTAAATCAACATTAAAAAAACATATAATTATCGAACCTGCTCACAAAATTTCACTAAAATAATGACGAACTGTAGAGAACCTCCGGAAATTCAGACAGACATAAGAAATCAATTTTACCCACGCTGAAACGGACGCTACTCAGGTATTGATTTGCGTTCTCTTTTCAGGGCTGCAGGCGAATAAATTCCTTATAGTGATATAACTATCACCCTCAAGTAGAAAATCTGCCACCAAGCACCTAACGGTGTGTTCCGCCAGCAGTCCTTGAGAGCCAGTGTAATTATAGACACATGAGACTTAACAACTATGTCTCAAGGTGACGCAGTGCAATGCGTCACTTGTGAAATGCATCTGTTCTATTCAGAGGTAAGTCCGCTTAACATCAGGTGGGCCTAGAGCTTGTTCCGTCAAAATGACATTAAAATATATATAATATAGATAATTATCATTATAATGACAACAATTGAGAAGTCTGTGGTTCTACAATTTACATAGTATTTGATAAGCATCCTGTATATAATGTCGTCGTCCTGTTACACAAGTAAAGAAGTGCCAGAGCCATAATTATGTAAAAATTCCACCTGTCGCTTAATGTAAGTATACAAACTAGTCTAGTCCTGTGACATTCATGATTCGCTTACATTACAATGTTTTTTTATGTGATTGTAACGTTACAACCTCGGGACCCACCTGACGTTAAGCGGACTAACCTCTACCTACAACAGGTGCATTTCGTCACAAGTGACGAATTTCACTGCGCTCGTCACCCTGAGCCATACAGTTGTTAAGCCTCATGTGCCTATAATTTTACTGGCTCTTAAGGACACTGTTAGGTGCTTGGCGACAGATTTTCTACTTTGTTAACTCAGAACTTTTGACTGGGTGAACCGATTATGATGATTCTTTTTCATTTGTAAGCTGATGCTTTCCGTGTGGTCCCATTTGAATTTCATCAAAATCGGTCACGCCGTTTTCAAAACAACTGAAAAGTGTTTTCCTATCTTGATGGTATATTCATTGACGGTGAATGACAATAGGTCCCGTAAGTAGCAAGGGTAACTAAACAGGGTGAAAAATTTTTTTTTACCTAAAAAATGGATCCGACTTCAACACTCAATCATGTGAAATAACATGTTGAAGTCGGTACCATGCGCACAATATTGTGATGATAGGTACTTTTGAACTATCACGGTACCGAGTTCAACAAGTTATTTCACACTTTCGAGTGTTGAAGTGAGTCAAAAAAACTAAAAAAAACTTCGATAACGAAGTGCTGCTTTATATCACATTATATTTGTACCGCAAAGTTGCACCTACTACGAGTAAACTAGTCGTTGCAACTTCACAGCTGCTTCGAAAAGGCGTTGAACTTCATTAATACGATGCATTAATTAAATTTTCTTCGTTACTCGGAACTTTTTTTACTTGACAAAGCAATAATGCCATTTTTAATGCGGCCCCAATGCAACGTGCACATGTTGCAAGTCTAGCCGTAGAGCGGGAAAGAAGATACAAAAAATAAGAGACAAAGGGGCTATGAATTGCCAAATATATAGATAATACTGAATATACTGAAATTAGTACATATTCTACAGAAAACAAAAAAAATCGTCGTAATTAATTGCCTCGTGGAGGGCCGGGTTAGAATGAAGAACCCCCCATTGCTACCTGTGGGTGTCGTAAGAGGCGACTAAAGGTAAAATACCGGAATGTGGGCAGCAGCGGCTTCTGAGGAACTGCTACCTTGAGCTGCGATCCCCAACACACCTGCCAAGCGTGGGGATTATGCCAAACCCATAATGGCTGTGTTCAGCAGTGGACCATCCGGCGAACATAATTTAATTACTTTTGTACAATACGATTTAAAAAATATTTATAACATCTATTTTGTCTATATAGCACGCAATATCGTGATAACAACAGATGTTTTCTAATTGACTCTTACACCAAAAGATAGGAAATTTCAAAATATAAAAACTGTTTGATAACATTTAATTTTCACCCTTCGTTCTTGTGATCAGTAATGTTTTGTGTGGTTCTCGCGCATTTCGGATGGAAATATTAACGTGATTGCCACGTCGGACAGAACGTTGAACCAAAAGTATATAAACACTAGCAATTCGGTTAAATTATAGTTCAGGGGCCGGACTGACACTGTAGCTAAAAGAAAACATGTTTATTCCTTAGCATGTGGGGTGTTTTTGATTAGAACTGATTAGCTACACTAATTACCTGTTTCAGAATGTTCGAGTAAGTACCGCTTATACTACCCAGAACATAAAATAACTGAATGATAAAAATTACAGTTAACATGCAGCGCGTTTCAAGTTTTAACCGATGGATAGGCGATAACTGTGAAACGCAAAGATAGTGTTATATTTATTAAATATGTTCTGGGTAGTATAACCGGAACCTTCTCGAACATTCGGAAACAGGCCCTTAGAGAAGTTTCTCGATGAGAGTACATAATATTATATTACTATCCAAAAATGTAGGGCTGTTAATGTGGTAAATTTTAGACTATTTTTGTTACAGGGTTATTCATCATCTCAAGAACTAGTTACAAATTTGAAATTTCGGTATGCTATGTAATTTATTCTCAATTTTACTGAACATGCGTTTAAAAAGCGGTTTGCTTTACGTTTTGTTTGAAATACATGTGCTTTTAACATTACGTTTAGTTACGAATACGCGTGCTTTTTTTTACATTTTGTTTAAAAGACGCGTATTTTTTGTTCGTAAAATCCGATGTAACTTATCCCACGTAGCGTTAATAGCGTCACCTAGCAGCGTTATATAATAACTACAATAATTAATGAAGTATACGTGATATTAAATGTTATTTATACATCCAGTGTCAAGATGAGTGGGAACGCACACAACCAGTTTTAGTTCGCACACTAACACCCTTGCTTATACATTGATGAAATTATAATCAACGTGACATTTTAACCTCATTTGCTACGCGATTATCTATAATTATGTCTGCCTCATTGGTAGAGTGGCGTAGAACGTCACCTTGGTATCTAATCTAGCGGCACTGGGTTTGATTCTCGGGTCGGACAGTTATTGTGTTTCCTCTGAAGAAAGAAATGTTCAGTAACAGTCCGGAGTCTATGAATATGCCTGGCAGATGACAATAGGCTTGCCACATACTATATCGAATCCAAACACATTTGCCAAAACTGTGATGGCTCAGTTTGAAGTAGTGATGGCTCAGTGGCATTTGCTATGGACTGCCGGGGAGCAGGTCCATTATTCAAATCCTGCCGCAGGATTGAGCTTCACCGCATGGTGGAAGGGCTTTTTGCGCATGACCACCTGGCTTCAAGTAGAACATCTGTCGCTAAGCACCTAACGGTGTGTTCTGGCAGTTGTCCTTGCGCGCCAGTAATTCTAGGTTAACCTTGTTAACACCTTCGAACACATCATCACTTACCATCTGGAAGATAGTGGCCAAAGAATTCCCTACCAGAAAAAAAAGAGAAGTTCGATACTTCATGACTTATGACACGGTGATATGTTATTTTAAAACGTTATCTATAATTTCATTGTTTTTCCAACTTTGCTTGTACACATTTATGTTTAATATATAGCATAACGAGTTTCGCTTCAGCTCATAACCATAGTAGAAAGAGTATGTCATAACAGTGTAAAAGTTAAATGTTTTCTACCGGGTTTTAGAGCTCCGTACCGAAAGGACAAAACTAAGTCTATACAGAAAAAAAGGAATACTTGAGCCAACGCAGTGTGTTTTTATTCAAGAATATTTGTGATTCATATATATTGAAAACAATATATTCTTGAAAACAGAACACAATATTCTCAGGAATATATTCTTGAATCAAATGCAGTGAGGTGCCTCGCTAGAATTTCTCCCCTCCAACTTTTCCCGTTGGTGTCGAAAAAAGCGACTAACGGCAAAATATCGTAAGGTGAGCAGCAGATCCTATTGAGGAACTAAAATTTTGTACAATGTGAGTTGAACTATAGGTGTCACTCTATCCCAATACAATGGTTAAATAAAGAACGAGAGGAAAAATTGTAGTTATGAGTCATTGTCATGTCAGCTCAAGCGGTCAGAAGGGGTGGATGGACGCGGGTTCGAATCCCGCACGTGACTATAATTTTACTCTAGTAAATTTTTAATTTTGTAACTAAAAATGATCTTACACTGCGATCTCCAAAACGCCCCAAAGCGAGGGGATTATTCTCCATGAATAATCCCCTCGCTAAACAATATTCGTACAAAATTACACCGAGTTTGAACACTTGGTATTTAAAATATGACGAAACTGCGTTTGTATGGAAAGCGCTCCGTGCACTCTACTCTTAAATGTAAAATCGGCACCGGCCGTTAGTTAGCCCGCTCCCCCTGGGGACTTCCCCTGGACAGAAAATTAATACTCCCCCTGGGGAGCGGGCTATATATTATGTAACCCAATCAAACTAGTGTTATAAAGCGTAAGATAGTTTGTCCTTTAGTAACGTTTGCGCTTCTAAACTTATTTTGATGAAATTTGGCACAGTGATAACTTTTATCCCCGAGATGAAACTACGATCCTTATTGTGTTCTTTATTTCTTCCTTGGATGTTTTGCCAATGACTGACAATGTCACCCCTAAGTCTCACATCATGTTTAGAGCTAATTACTTTAAGACGGTAGGTAAGTCTCGAATTTTCTTACAAAAAAAGAAAACGTTTCTACCCCCCTAAACAATCACCGATTTTGATGATTTTTGGAAATGTTATAGATGTTATCAATATCCAGGTTTATAGGTTTTGATTTTTATCTTTATATTAAAGGAATTTGAATTAATGGGTATTTAAATACCGATATTTTCTCAAAACTTGTATCTGTATAAATAAAGAAAAAGGAAAACCTATAAACCTAGTATATTCTATCAGTTATAAAATAAGACCAAAATTTTTAGATTTGATTAATCAAATCAAATCAAATCAAATCAAAAATATATTTATTTCCTCCTCACAAAAGGTTTCTTACGTAAAAATACATAAATGGACAGACAAGAGTGCCAAAATTAAACCTATCTTTGTGAGGGGCTGGTGCCTGAAGTAGGTTTCTAAAAACCTGTATCACAGGTCACCAGGACTCCTCCCGCGGATAGAAATAAATTATGACATTCCTACCTTGTTAGACAATTTTTAAAATCAGTTTAACGCTATTACGAACTACTTGTAGGCAGGAAGTTATATATGGTTCTTAATTATAGGATACTTACAGCCGGTTTCTAAAACGCAAATTAGTGATAAATTACGTTAAATGCTTGTTAATCCATTGTCAAATGCAAATTGGGTTGCTGAAAACTTCATGTGACTGTTTGTCAACACTGATGTCAAATCTCCGATCAAACGCCAATTAATTCAATTTTGGGTTTCCGAAAAGCCTTTTTTGTATGTTAACGGTTTGTCAAAGTGAATTGTGCTAATTGCCCAAAATCGACCAATTATTCTAAGATTAACTCTTGAAAATCGTAAAGATATATAAAATATGGCTTTTAAAATGGTTTTAGGAGTAGCTACCTAAATATTTCTTCTAATAACTGATACGATAGTACAAGTACATAATTATACCAAATATGACTTCACATATTACTACTACGTAAATATGGTACTAAAGTCGACGTGATTTTTTAGTCTTGCTGCTCATTAGGTTTATCATCATCACCATATCAACGGGAAAGTCCAGCTTTGAACAAGGTCTCCCACATCAGGAGATTTGCAATCCCCACGCTTGGCAGGAGCCTCTTGGGGATCTCAGTAGAAATTGTCAGTGTATAGAAGGCGATGCTGGTATTTTATCCTTAGTCGCCTTTTACTACATCCACGGGAAAAATTGTGGGCGGTAACATTCTAACCCTGCACCCCACAGGACTGCTCAATACGGTGCTATAACCTCCTGACGGCCTTATTATACAAACCGCAGCTGTATATACTACCAACGAAAGAATTCGCATGAAATTCTTTGTGGAAGCACCTTTTGGTTAAGAAGGGCATTATTTTGTTGTGCGCCTGATATGCAGCAATAACCGGGTGAGAGCAGTGTATTCTTTTGTATTGCTGCGCTGGAGATCAATGGTTAGAATCTCAAACCACATCACAAAAGAATGGATTTACATTTTGCCGCATGGTGCAGGTGCATGGCGGGAGTTTTTAGAATGCGATATTTGTTGGCCTTTATACAGAAAATCTGACACCAAGCATCTAATGGTGTGTTACGAAGGCTGTTCTTGATGAAAAGCCAATTCTAGGTTAAACCTGTTTGGATTTTTCGAGTACATCATCATAAGACATCAATCACTTACCATCAGTTGAGATTTTTTTTTAGCCCTGTTAGTTTAGCCTTTGTCCACTATCTCACCTGATGGTAAGTGATGACGTGGTCGAAGATGTTAGGCTAACCTAGAATTACTGGCTCTCAAAGACTGCTGCCGGAGCACACCTTTATGAGATTGGCGATTTTGTACCTGAGGGTGGTAGCTAGTCAGGCGGGCATTTACAAAATGACCTACCACAATGAAAAACAAAGCCAACAACAAAAAAATGCTGCTATTTCACATTTATCTAAGTCGACTTTTATGATCATCCGACCAAAAAACAAAACGTAGTGATTACATACTCATTGCATTCGATGCGACGGTGGAACATTCCCTAGATTAATAAGCTGGTAACCATAGTAACGGCGGCGAAGCACAGAAATGATTTGGCATTGATTTCATGTCAAAACAAAAGAGACAACGTTATGCGTTAAATAAAGACAAAATACTACAGAATGAATGAATATGAACGACTTTTTCAAACTTCATGTTATCATAGATAAACAAGCATGTGTTATGTAATTTTAAGTTAATATGCGTTCCAGAAACCCGTTGAAAGTTAGCAGATTGTTAAATGTGACGGCTTGTTAGATGAATCGAGTTTTGACACGCGTACGGGAAACCGGCGGTTAGTGTTAATGTTTAAAATGGATACAAAATAAAGAAGTGAACTAAAGAATTAGATCTAAAAAAATAGTAAACAATATAATAACTAAATGGAATTTTAAATACAGTGCAGGCTATTTAATAGTTGAGGACGGTAGGAAACATGTTTACATGCGTTGAGTTGAGTTTGTGTTAATGTGTGAGTGTGAGACTGGTTTGCGTGCGATATACGAGACAGCTGCGTTCGCGCTGTTACCACGCTGCACCGCAGTGTGTAAAGTGAACATGTGTGTGTTAGTTTGTGAAGGAATAATACGAGTCATATAGCGAGAGTCAGTAGTTGAGGTCAATACTTTACTAATGATTTGTAAATTAAGGAGTTTTATCTATTTGTATCTTGTATCTGAACGTTTGTATATATTGTTTGTAATTTACAACTAAGATTTGAGTGCCTACTTATCGACATGAGAGGGGTATAATATATATAGATATATATATATATATATTTATATAGCCGATTCAGTAGCTAAGCAATGTCCAACCATGGGCACACCCAGGCAAATGTTATTTATGTTAACTATAAGAGAAAGGTTTTCTCCCAGAACGCAAATTATGCCCAAATTCTAATTCAACAATTAAAGAAGCTGCAATTGCCCTTATCGCACTATTCTGTTCGGGCGTTTAGCGGCGAGACAGCATCACTTTGTTAAAATACCTACCTATATTTCTGTAGGAGCTTCTCTTCCCGTTCCTCTTAAATAGGATTTGTTCCTCCGTCGAGAAACAATTCAATTTCAAAACATATTCCAAGTAAATATTATCAAAAAGTATGCGTACGCATGCGCTTATGTCATTATGTATAAATATAGATTTTTACTTGGACAGGAAAACTGAAATTATATATTAATTAATTTAAATGGATCATCATATTTAAACCTTCTCCTATTTTATATGTTACATTATAAAAGACGCTACACAGGAGTATATAGCCTATAAGTTTTATTTTAATATTGTTATGTTTACAATAACGCCTGCTTGGCGAATTACATAACAAAATAACAAATTTTACGACAGATAAATAATAGTCATGTGCGGGATTCGAACCCGCGTCCATCCACCCCTTTAGCCAAGGTACGCTCTAACCAATTAAGCTAACATGACACAATGACTCATAACAAATTTTTTCTCCCGTTGGACGCGGGTTCGAATCCCGCACATGACTATAATTTTTTCACATGTAAAATCTGTAATTTTGTAATACTATAGGTTGGTTTTATGACGGTCTGCTAGCCGCACTCATAACTCCCCGTGCGGATGTGCTCGTTGACAGTATATCCGCTACTCTACTGATATGCGCCTGATGTGTAGCAACGCCCTACTCACTGTCTCTGGTTTAATACTATAGTTATCTCTCGGCCAAACTCCACACATGAAATTTAAAAACGCACCACATTTTCCTCCTCTTATTTACAGTCGATCCCCTTTATTAACGCCATCTCTATTCGGGAATTGTCTTTGGTAATAAGTTTTCGTTTGCTGGGTTAGAATACCACGGAAATGAGGTTTAATCTAAATTTAGACTATCCTTATGGGTTTGTGTTTTCCACATTTAAATGTAAAAACATAATAAGGTGCTTGCTCATAGATATAATTAAATAGTATATATATTTGTATATAACCTGAACATATATATATATACATACTAGCAGACCCGGCAAACGTTGTTTTGCCATATAAATAATTTAAAAAATAAGGGTTGATCGTAGAAGGGTGAAAATTGAGGATTGTATGTATTTTTGTATGTTGTATCATAAAAAAAAAGTAATTAAAAATTTTGTCTAAAAAATAAAAATAAAAATTTAGGGGTGCACTACCACTAACATTTAGGGGGATGAAAAGTAGATGTTGGCCGATTCTCATAGATACCGGATAAGCACAAAAAATTTCATCAAAATCGGTCAAGCCGTTTCGGAGGAGTATGGCAACGAAAACTGTGACACGAGAATTTTATATACAAGATATAAGCTGAACATATTTTGAAGGGTAGTTCTTGGGAAAGATAATATTGATTCTGATTTTCTGCGTAGGTTTTCAACAGGTGAGGTGATAGGGTGAGATTGTGGTGTAGGTTCAACACCGATTCCGTGCGGGTGAGTGGAGTTTCAGATTCAGATTCATTTATTGCTAAACTGTGTTACATTGGGTTCTTAAATTATAATTGACTTGCTTTCCGGCCGCGGCACCGCCCGTGCGTCTTTCTGTTATCGCGCCAAACCATTAACCTATTTTTGCACAGTTGGATAAAAACTATCTTATGCCCCGGGTCTCAAACTATTGACATACCAAAATTCATCCAAATCGGTCCAGTTGTTATTAAGTTTATTCGTTGCATACAAAAATACAAATCATTCTTCTTTATAATATTAGTGTTAATGTACATAGTGTCAACAGCTTTGTTCATTACGAACATACATACATACTTCTAGGTTAGCCTGAACAACATCTTCGACCACATCATCACTTACCATCAGGTGAGATAGTGGTCAAAGGCTAACCTATCATGCATAAAAAAAAAACAATATTTTAATCAGATAGTAAATGATAGTTCCTAAATTTTAAATGAATATCAGTTAAATATTAGGTTATATTATATTCTAGGTTAGCCTGAACAACAACTTCGACCACATCATCACTTACCATCAGGACAGATAGTGGTCAAAGGCTAACCTATCAAGTATAAAAAAAATATCTAATATTATTTATTATTATTATATTTAGGTACTTAGATCATACAACATAACATAAGTTAAGTTTGAAATTGTATCATTCAAATATTATTTTAATGTATAGTAACTCTTCAATATAAGAAAATTGAACAATTTACTCTTAAATATAGTTATTATTATTAAGTACACTTTCCAATTTGAAGCAATGATGGCCGAGCGGTAATAGCTATGGACTGCCGCCCCGCAGTACCCTGGTTCGATCCCCACCGCCGGCTTGAACTTCGCCGCATGGTGGATGGGCATTTTGCAATTGCCCGCCTGGCTAGCTACCACCCTCAAGTAGAAAATCTGTCGCCAAGCACCTAACGGTGTGTTCCGGCAGTAGTCCTTGAGAGCCAGTGAAATTACAGGCACATGAGACTTAACAACTATGTTTCAAGGTGATGGGCGCAGTGCAATTCGTGACTTATGATGAAATGCATCTGTTATAGGCAGAGGTTAGTCCGCTTAACATCAGGTGGGCCTCGAGCTTATTCCGTCACAATAACATAAAAAAAAACTTTCCAATTCCAGTATTATTATTGGCAAATGATTACATATTTTGGAACCACATACACCCTATTAAAACCTGCGGTTCTCTGTGGAGGTATCTTAATTTTAATATTGTATCTCGTTTTTACTGCACTCAAATAACTGAAAATTATTTCTAACTAATACTGCCATTTGAAAAATGTATAGACATGGGAATATATATAATAATATAATATTAACTTATTAGGAACCGCCAAGGACCACCTAGGCCTAGCCGGTTCCTAATGTGGATAAAACTAGCAATCGTTTTCAAATTGAAATAATATAATAATTAGGGATGGGCGGAAATTCGTTTAACATTCGGTTTAACCGAACTTCGGCAGGTTGAACCGAACTCCGTCATTCGGCCGAAATTCGGTTTATATACCGAACATTCGGTGCAAAACAACCGATTTTTTTTATTACAATTGCACTATCATACATAACAGAAATAAATTAAAACAACATATCTGTAATAATAACAGTGAAATAAAATAATTCTGATATAGGTATTCATAGTCATTTATTTGAATAAAGAAATAAAAGTAATCATCAAACGTTTTAAAAATCTTGGCTTACTTAGCAATCACAAAATTAACTTACTAATCACTTATTAATACGATACATTATTAACTAACATAACTTATTAATACGAAGTTCGGCCGAACTTCGGCCGAATGTTTCATTTATTCCGAATGTTCGGCCGAAGTTCGTATTCGGTTCAAACCACATTCGGCCCATCAGTAATATTAATCAATATCTTTTAATTTTAAGAAATGTCGCTTACAAGTTTCTATAGACTTCAGATGATATACAGATCTTAAACATATTGTGAGTAGCAGCAGATGTTAGTAGGTATATGAACAAGATTATGTAAGTAGTATATATAAACGGGGCCATCAAGATCCAGGCCATCAGGGTTAGAGCACAGTTTTTTTTTATTGCTGATAGGTAAGCCTTTGACCACAATCTCACCTGATGGTAAGTGATGATGTGGTCGAAGACGTTGTTCAGGCTAACCTAGAATTCTAGGCTCTCAAGGACAGCGGACGGAACACACTATTAGGTGCTTGGCGATAGATTTTCACTAGAGGGTGGTCGCTAGCAAGGCGGGCATTCGCAAAATGCCCTTCCACCATGCAGTGAAGCTCAAGCCCGCGGCGGGATTCAAACCATGGACCTGTTGCTCGGCAGTCCATAGCCAATGCCACTGAGCCATCACTGCTTCATCCAGTTGTTTAAGCCACCAAGATACAGGCTTAGTTTGGTGCCCATAGATTTAAAAAATTAAGCTCTTAGTCTCAGCTGTCTATAGTTATTGTAGCTGAAAAAAATCGTAGAGTAACATTGTATAAAATAACGTGGGTATTCATGTACATGCATGTAACTTAGTAAAGTAAAAATTTAAATTGTTGAAACACTTATCTATATTACATACGCAATTAGTTAAAAAGAACTCGAAGTAGCAAGAAAACTTAATTTGTAAATAAACTATTTAATTATTAATTAAATAGAATTATTAAACATAAAATTGTGCAATAAAAATATCACACTTTTGATCCTACAAAAATAGACACATTAATAATAATAACAAATATTTTAAAAGTATTTTAAGAAAACATCACATTAATACTATAATAAAAAAACGTATTTTTTTTTTACAAAATATATATCTAGGGAAAATTCCGCCTAATTTTCCTGTTAAGCCGACGTGACGTCACAAACACACATTAATAATAATAATAAATGAACCTCGTTATACCGTGTACCTCGACACTTGCTAGAAGAAAGATATATAACAAAAACAAAAGAATACATACGATAAAACAAGCCCATGTAAAATCCGACGACGGCGATCGCGATCTTGAAAGAATCACTTGTGATATCCTGGTCGAACTTCTTCAGCAGATTACTCATGATGTACGCTTTCACTGGTCTCGCGGCACACTGACTCTCAACCATCGCTTATCGTTAAATTTAAAAAAAGAATTATATATTTCGAATGCACTGATAACCCGTCGACCGACCGATACTACCCTGCATACATTGCTTGCATGACCAGAAAAAAATAATTTAATAAAAACTTTAGCGCGTTCCCGCGTCCTGCGTATGGTCACCACGGAGTCTTGTTTGAGAATGATACTGTCACCCTGGGATCGAAAGCGCGCGAAGCCCTAGCAATAATTATATATAAAATAATTATTATTATTAAACTTGCGCGTGATACACGTATATTCCATTTTTGTTTACATAATTCTTAATAATAGGTTATGGGCTTATCTAGATGACTTTCAGTAGTTGAGTAAACAATGATCAGAATTCGGTTGGTAGGCTATTTTTAAAATTGCAAGTTACATTGTTTTTCTGCAAGCCGTCAGAATTCGTACGAGCGACTGCATATGTACTACTTTTGATCAGTAATTTTATTTTATTATTTTTGATGTGTTGAAACTGCGGTCTACAGTTTTCTTATTTATGGGGTTAACGCGCGGGCGATTCCCTAATTTTGGACTCTGAAGAAAAACTCGTGGTGAATTATGTAGTATTATCAGTTGTTGCTTGATTAATAGACAAAAAAATATTGCAGATATTTTCAAATCATTTTTTTTATGTTCGGTATTGTTCTCAAGTGTAAGTGTCATATGTAATGTCTTTTTTTTTGAGAATGAATATCATTAAACCTTATATTGGATTTTCACTCATCATCACTCACGCTAAAATGTGACCAATTATATCCGTGCTGAATTTCAAAATCGCACAACATAAGACTCATTTTTTTGGGCAAAAAAAGGAGTCTTATGTTTCAGGGTTCATGTATGTATGTTTGTGAGTTTCTTTATTCCACCATAACTTCCAAACGGCTTAACCGATAATGTATGAGATATCGTTAGATTGTCCTTAAGTCACTTGTGCAGTGACTAGGTACAGAAAAAAAATAAAAACAAACCGGTAAAATTCATACGGCATATTATTAATAAAGAATTTTTCTTTCTTCCAAACCCATTGTGTCAAAATGAAGGGCTTTAAAAAAGATTCCATGAATATATATAACTTGCAGTTTTAATTTTAGTGGAGCGATAAAACGTTTAACGAAAATAAATAATTAGCAGTCGGGTTTTTTACTTTTATAATAAATTTATACCTGTTCATATTTTGTTTTATTTTCCGTTACAATATCCTAATTGATCTGCATCGCAACCTTAAGTTAAATACTGCTCTATCAAAAAACAAACGGGAATTAATATATGAAACTTGCACTTTCATTAAGTATTATTTGTTTTGTCAACGTTAGTACACAGGTCCCATCCCAAAAAACGGAAAAAAATGCAAAGCATTTTTTTCCGTTTTTTGAAACGTTTATTATAGGCACTGTTGGCATGTGCTATAACATAACGGCCTCAAACACTTCAGCCAAATTTGGTTTTATATATAGTCACACGACGACCCGACGTGCACTACGAGTTTTAGTTTTAGGAACAAATATGGTGAATACGAGTACAGAACGGTTTGTAAAATTGTATGCACTCAATTTAGCGAAAATTGATGCGTTGTCGTTGTGCAAAAATCCAAATAAATTTTCACTATTCTAATGGCCATTTTTTTACACATACTGACGGCCACATAGTACCCCTTATTGACCGTAAGGCCACATAGTACTAGTATTACCATACGGTCAATAATGGGCACTATAGTTTTATTATGAATCCGGTTGAGATGTGGCACTATGTGGCCGTTCATCTCAACCGTATTTAAAATAAGTATTTAAAGAAAATAATGTCTTCGTAGGATGACGGATTGAGATCCGGAGGGCTCCAAAGTTCGATTGTTTTTTGGGCATTTTGCGAATGCCCGCCTGGCTAGCGACCACCCTCAAGTAGAAAATCTGTCGCCAAGCACCTAACGGTGTGTTCCGGCAGCAGTCCTTGAGAACCAGTGAAAAAGAGACTTAACAGGTATGTCTCAAGGTGATGGGCGCAGTGCAGTTCGTCAATTGTGATGAAATGCATCTGTTATAGGCAGAGGATACCGCTTAACATCAGGTGGGCCTCACGCTTGTTCCTTCACAATAACATAAAAAAAAAAAAAACTCTTGGCGACCTTCTACGCTTATATTGTACCAATCATA
Organism: Plagodis pulveraria; assembly: GCA_963890685.1. Taxonomy (NCBI): domain Eukaryota; kingdom Metazoa; phylum Arthropoda; class Insecta; order Lepidoptera; family Geometridae; genus Plagodis; species Plagodis pulveraria. Next base: position 14,257,658 of record OY982971.1, on the reverse strand, counting down.
ATTAAAAAAAACTGATTCGTCATGTATTTATAACCAACTCTTTGACTATCTCAGCATTTGTAATTTCCTCAGAAACTCAAATTATGAGACAGCAGCGGCACCTTGTTCAACGATTTTATTTGATAAGACTCGCGAAAGACTACCGAGGTATGCTAGTTCATCTTTGAGATTCTAAGCCCATATAAAACACATTTTGTACCTCTATCGGTTTTCTGATTGCCTAGTACAAAACTACCTATTCTAACTTATGCAAAACCAGAGCTCATCTGATCTGCAGTTAATGAAGCGCTCGCAGCGAAGTTAGCTTAGCCGTTCTGAATCGATCAGCAAAGTTAAGCAACGTCCGCCGCGGTCATGACTTGGACGGGTGACCGCTAGTGACATTACTACTGAGCGCTCCCGTGCTTCGGAGGATACTTTAAGCCGTCGCTTGCGGTTGTTGTCTTATGATGGCAGTCGTTAAAGCATGATGGTAAGGCATTTTGCGAATGCCCGCCTGGCTAGCTACCACCCTCAAGTAGAAAATGTCACCAAGCACCTAACGGTGTGTTCCGGCAGTTGTATTTGAGAGCCTATAGAATTCTAGGTTAGCCTGAACAACAACTTCGACCTCATCATCACTTACCATCAGGTGAGATAGTGGTCAAAGGCTAACCTATCAAGCATAAAAAAACCTATCTCTAAAATGCTACCAAATACTTTATCTGCATATCTTAATTTTCAAAAACGCCCCCATTATCTGTTTTAAATTTCAAGAACGACCACAAACTATCACAGCAAGAATATGGCCTAAAATTTAGCCGCTGAAAGAACTAATTACGGGATTTACAGATCAATGTGCTATTAGGGATTTTTTGTTGTTTCTATACTAACAAAACTTATATCTTTGTTCCTATTGTTACTATACTGCAGTAAGTTTTTATGGAATTCAAAGAAAAAACGTCTAGCTCGAATCGTTTCTCTGAAACCAATTATCTTCATATGAGAATCATACGAGGTGACGAAGGGTAGAATACCAGAAGGTGGGCAACAGCACCTTCTGAAGAACTGATATCTTACACTGTTATCTCCTAGACACCTGCCTGGGATGCCCTTTGTTCAACAGTGGACTTCATAGCTGTATTAGTAAGTCACGTATGAATTTCGTAGATGTTGACAGGAACTTACAATACAAGAAATAAGAACACTATAAAAAGATACAAAGGCAATAGTTACTAATACATATGCATATTTTCCATCTCCAATATAAAAAAGATACTGTCATAGCATGTACCTCATTACATATAGTAAATTTACAGAGTTCACTTTACTCATTGTAGAAAATTGCTTTTCTGCGTCCCAAGGCACATACCGGGCTTAGTTTGGGACTCAATGCTTGCCTGACATTAGATGAATCTGAGTTAACTTCGGGAAATGATTTTACACTATTAAATTGTAAACTTATTTGGAAATAAATATTTGTTTTTGAATTGTTACTATACAGATATTATGAAATAATTTGGTTCCAAGAAAAGAACCCTTAAAATGTATATACTACTCTCATTACGAGACTTCTGATAGTCCTACAACAATAATAATAACAACAATGTTCCGATATCGGGCACGACATCACCTTTACAATGATTGCATCCGTACGAATAGAGGTCGAGGAAGGTGATTTCTGAACAAAGCAGAAGAGGCGGACAATGACTTTTTATCATCCCTACGATTCCCCACATCCTCACACAGAGTATAAATAGGGCATTCCATTGCTACAGGTATATAGGACCTTTCACTCAGTTCTTTTTTTGCTGATAGAAAAAGATAGTTCCGATCTCCCTAATGTTTCTCGACGGCGACTCAAGCCGAGGTCGGTACCACAATGGTGCCCTTGAACCTCTCCTATAGTAGCGGTGCGTTTTCGGCGCTCGCAGGAGACAGAGGTAGAAAGTGCTTTTCGCTTTCTACGCCCGTCTCGAGAGAAGTGCCTTTGGCTCTTTCATCTCCCGGGCTATAAAAGGGCCATCCCTCACCCAAAATCCGGTGGAGCTACAACAGCATGCATCTATGTCCACCCTAAAAAAAAACAGAAGTTATGCTGCCCAACATCTGGTATATTTTTCCTTTAGTCGCCTTTTAAGACTCCCTTAGGAAGATATGAGGGAGTGCAATTCTAATCCCACACCCCACGGGAACTCATACAAAAGTCGAATATTATTTTACAAAAATAAACATTATTTCACCTAGGTATATTCAAAGAATTCTATATGCGCAAAAGGGTCTATGCGAGTCTATTATTTTTTATATCATAAATAGTCATGGATCTATTTCGTAATATTTAAAAAAAAAAATACCGTACCGTTATACGCAGCTGGACTTTGGATAGCACTCATCTACCTTCTATTAATTCAATTGAAAGTAGATTTTTAGTTAAAACACATAATGTTATTCTGATCATTATTGAAGAACAATACAACAACATGAAACATTATATATGCAGTAGTCATGTTCAGTAGCTCGATAAAACAAGACCAATCTACATGTTGATAATAGAGATAACTCCTTTCTCACGATAACATATGATAAACTAAATACATTAACAATATATTTTTAGTTCACGACCTTTTTATCACCGAAACCTCCTAAGGTCCATAACACCCTGTTGAAAGACAATGGGCGATATTTCCTTACCATTTGTAGATTTTATAGCGTTCAACGATCGAGATTTAGCCGACCACAGTCGACGAGTGAAGGTGTAACGACGTCCTATGACGCAAGAACTCGGTTCAATTATTATCACACAAGCAGTATTACTTCATTAGGCTTCCTTAGTATCTTTTTTGTTGCAGTTGAACCACATACATAGATCTGAGAGTACAAATTGCATGGTCGTAGGGCATTTTGAATGCCTGCCTGGCTAGCGACCACCCTCAAGCAGAAAATCTGTCGCCAAGCACATAACTTAAAAGTGAAATTACAGCCACACGAGAATTATCAACTATGTCTCAAGGTGAGGGGCGTAGTGCAATTCGTCACTTGTGATGAAATGCAACTGTTCTAGGCAGAGGTTAGTCCGCTTAACATCAGGTGGGCCTCGAGCTTGTTCCGTCACAATGACACACAAAAAAAAGGTGCTACGCCAGAAGCACAAGAAGTTGCTGACGAACTGAAAGCCCATGTCGCTGCCGACTCAAGTGACGAGTTTGAGAGTTGTTATACGAACCGTTATGATAGTAGTTTTTCTGCAAAGCATTTAACCCCATTGAAAACATTCATATACTCCACCAAATTATTCAAAACAATCAGATATATAATCGGTCATTGTGTTAACCGAATATGGACTATGACAGCATTTTCATATACTCCTTTGGCTCTATCGAAACTTGGGCGGTACTGTACTCCTTGTCGCGATGCACAATAGTAACTTTAAGTCTTTTTCTGGTTGCATTGGTCGTGGTCACGGGCGGTCATCAAGAGGAGTCCGCTCGTGACCACGACCAATACAACTTGGTCAATACGTCGAGGTAAATTGATAGATATAAGGGCGAGAAATGACACAAGCGTACACCGTGGTAACTGGTTTATTACTGCCGGCCACCCAACCGCCACCGACGGCGACAGCGCGGCAAACATACACATCATCTCCTCTGGCATTATTTTGAAGACCTGGTAATACATAACATTTTATTAAAAATACTGTTTGTAATTTACCAACTTCCTCGGTCGTTTTGATCGTCCAGGCGTGCTGCCTACTTCCGGCTGGCGTTCATGTTCCGGCTTATCAAAATTCAAACTACTAGTACTGGCTGAACGCCTGGAATCAACACTCGCGTTTTCTAAAGCAGAGATTACAATATTACTCGTCTCTTTACAAGTCTCTCCATCTCCCTCCCCGCCACTCTCAGCGTTGACATTAGAAACATCCTGATCACTAGAGGTCGACGGCAAACACGGCTCGTCTACTACCGTTACTTCATAGTTAATCTGCAATGAGGGTGGCGAAGAAGGTAACAAGCTAGTCATTGGGAGAGGTAACTGAGGCGGTAATAGCACGGAAGAAGGCTGCACAGATTTGGGTGATTCATCCGGACCATCACCATGATAAACATTACTAATATCAAAACATGATTTGGTAAATTTTCTTATTTGATCTATATGCCGTACACAAGAGACGTCATATTCATCAAAGTAAACATCAAACATTCTATTACCTATTTTATTAGAAATCTTACCTACCATCCATTTAGCCTTTCGTGCAGTGAACCATTTTGCCCAGACAAGTTCACCAATCTCAAAAGTGCGGGCTTTGTTTAAGTTACAATTAGCTTCGGAAACTATATGAGAGTCATTAATTGTTTTGGAAAAAATTAAATCCAATCTAGATCTTAGGTTTCGTCCAAACATGAGTTGCGCAGGAGTCATGCCCGTAGCACAATGTTTTGTATTTCGATACTCGAACAAAAAGCCAATCAGTTTGTTGTGAATTTGACTTAATGATAGGTTCCCTTCGCTTAATATACATTTTATCATTTTTTTACAGTTTCGGACCGAATTTTCGGCTAAACCATTACTAATTGGATGATAGATAGGAGAATTGAGGTACTTAATTCCATTATTGTTACAAAAATTGTGAAATTCCGTTGAACTAATTTTAACATCGTTATCAGATACAATAACATTTGGAACTCCAAATGTAGAAAATAAATCTTTCAGTTTTGCAATAAGTGCTCCGGTGGAGGTGCCGCAGTTCATACGAATGCATTCCAGCCATTTACTCTGCGCGTCAATTACAATTAAATACACCGCTTGTCCTATAGTCATGTAATCAATGTGAATACGGTACCAGGGAGTCGGCGGGCGCGGCCAGGGCGCGGGCGGAGCTCGCGGCGGCGCGCTCCGCACGCTGGCGCACGCGCTGCAACTACCGATCCATTGTTCTATGTCCGCGTCAATACGTGGCCACCAAAATCTACTTCGAGCCGAACTTTTTGTTTTTACTATGCCAAAATGTGCTGAATGTAATTCCTGTAACATGGCTTTTCGATATTTTGGCGGAATCACTATTCTGTGACCGCGGAATAAACATCCATTGTTTACCTCTAAATCGGTTTTACAGAGATAATATGGCATAACCGATTTACATGTAAGTTTACGCGGCCAGCCACGGTTCATATAATTAATTACTGTATTTAGAACCTTATCTTCCGCAGTGGCTCGTTTGATGTCATTGAATGAAACCGGTTTCGTAGTAGCGTCCAGAAACAATAGAGGAATAGGCATGTCTTCCCCTACTACATCCGTATCACCTGTAGATAACGGCAAAGGTGCTCTTGAAAAATAGTCTGCTACGAGATTTTTCTTTGTATTTAAATACTGAACGGTATAATTGTAGGCAGACAACATGATTGCGTACCGTTGCAGGCGAAGCGCAGCCGTTATTGCTATTCCATCTTTCTTACCAAAGATTGAAATAAGAGGCCTATGATCCGTTCTCAATATGAAGGGTTCCTGACAACCATATAAAAATTGATGAAAACGCTTTACACCAAAAACGATAGCCGTCGCTTCTTTTTGAATTTGGCTGTAATTTCTTTCGCTTGGGGTCAAAGAACGTGATCCAAATGCTATCGGCTTTTCCGAGCCGTCTGGTTGAATATGGGCGAGTACGGCTCCAAGGCCTGTCGGAGAGGCGTCTACCGTGAGTACAAGTTGAGCCTTGGGGTCAAAGTGCGCCAGCACGCGATCTGAAGCCAGCTCGTACCGTACGGCCTGTAACGCGCGCTCGTGTCGCGCTTCCCATACCCAACTCGCTCCCTCCCGAAGTAATTCATGCAATGGACTCAACATCGCAGACGCGTTAGGTACAAAATTCCTATAGTAGTTGACTACACCGAGGAATCTCTTTAATTCTAGCGTATTAGTGGGAGTCGGAGCTTTAAGAATAGCTTTCACCTTATTAGGACAAGTTCTTAATCCATTTTTATCAATTGTGTAACCCAAATAAGTCACACTTTCTTGAAAAAAAGCACATTTACTTTTTTCAAGCCTTAATCCGGCGTCCTGCAACCTATTTAATAATTCACGCAGCCTGGCCAAATGAAGGGTACTATTTGGCGCCGTTAAGCAGATATCATCATACCAGCATGCTACGCCTTCGATGCCTGCGACCAATGTTTCTATAGTTCGTTGGAAAATAGCAGGTGCATTGGCCAATCCATATACTAGGCGGGTATATTTCATAAGGCCTTTTTCGGTGTTTATGGTGGTTAGGTTTTGAGAAGACTTAGATAAAACCAACTGATTATATGCGTTACTTAAATCAAGCTTTGAATAATGCTGCCCCCCACCAATTTTAGTAAACACTTCATCAATATGAGGCAAAGGATATTTGTCAATTTTCAAATTTTTGTTTAATGTACAAGAAAAATCTCCGGCTATTTTTATCTTGCCGTTATCTTTGAGTACTGGAACGATAGGTGTTGCATATTCAGAGAATTGAACGGGAACTAAAATTCCTGTCTCAATAAGCCTTTCTAATTCCTCATTTACCTTTTCCTTGAGAGAAAACGGTACCGCGCGTGGCTTAAAAAATTTTGGCACAGCATTCTCTTTTAAATGTAAATCAACCTCGAATTTATTAAAACAGCCAAGCTCATTTTTCCAGAGATCTGGAAATTCGTTTAAAATCTGCTGCACCTCCCCGGTTATATCAACACTAATGTTATGATTCGTACAATGGGATACAAGACTTATATTGTTTCATAAAATCACGACCCAACAAAGGCGGCCCACCTTCTTTAAAAACGTAAAATTGAACGTTACGTTTCATGTTGTTATATGAAACTTCGCATGTAAAGTAACCAATTGGTGTGACCTTGTGCTTAGTGTACAGGCAAAAAACAAGATTGGTTTTCAATAGCCTATAATGTTTAAAATGTTCGAAATAAAACTTTTCAGACATGACACTACGTCCAGCACCACAATCTAGTTCCATAGAAAAAGTATTGGAATCGACGGCTACCTCCACTTTATAAGGATCAAAGTTAACATACCTAATGTTGAAAAGATCACATTCCTTGCAGTCGTGTCCGTCACTTTGCGTTTCCACACTATTAAGCACTATATCTTGGGCTTTTTTAACACTGCACACTTTCTTAAGATGTCCCTTTTCACCACAATTTTGACATCTGTAGTTTTTAAAACGACACTTATCATGCGCGTGATTTTTCATTCCGCAAACAGAACATCTGTATCGGTCACCTTGCGTCGGCACGACGCGCACCGAAGCTGTCTGGGCCTGTGCCTTCCGCTCGCCAATACGATACACCGTCTCTTCTTTGACGTGATGGTCAGCTCCGCTACAGGAACGTGCAGCACGAGCACACGCCGCCTGCTGTGCTATCTCCAACGCTTTGGCCAACGTGAGGGATTTTAAGTCCTGTTCGAAAAGGCGGTCCTTCTCCGGGCCTGCACTCAGACCCAGCACAAACCTGTCCCGTAGCAACGTCTCCAACTCGGTGCCAAATTCACAGTAGACGGCGAGTCCTCGCAAGCGCGCCGCCCACTCTTCGACACTTTCACCCACTGATCGCACGGCTTCATAAAACTTCGCCCGGTCGGCAAAAGTCGATCTTTTGGGTTGAAAATGTCCGTTTAACACCGACACTAGCTCCTTCCACTTCACTACTTCGAGCTGTCGAGGATGCACGAGGTTCTTAACGAGCCGATATGACTCGTCCGATAAATGCGTGAGTAATACTGCGCACCAGTTTTCCTCCGGTATACTATTTAACTTTATAAAGTTAGTTATTTTCCCGTAGAAAATCTCCCATTCTTGACATTTATGATCAAAAATAGATAAACTGCCGATAAAGTTTGCCATTTCTTGCACACGAGGGTAGGAAGCACGTCGCCAGTTGATAGATATAAGGGCGAGAAATGACACAAGCGTACACCGTGGTAACTGGTTTATTACTGCCGGCCACCCAACCGCCACCGACGGCGACAGCGCGGCAAACATACACATCATAAATACATTCTTATTTAATTTTTTACATTATTTTTACGGAACAAGTTCGAGGCCCACCTGATGTTTAGCGAACTAACCTCTGCCTATAACAGGTGCATTTCGTCACAAGTCACAAATTGCACTGCGCCCGTCACTTAGAGACATACCCCCTTACTTATAAAAAATCCGCTATGTAGTTGCTAAGTAATGCATAACTAAACAGTGTTTAAGTAATGCTTAAATATTTCTTACTTATAAACGCTACTTAGCAACTATTTAGCTAAACAATGGATAATGAGGTCAAACGTATTTTAAACTGACAACATTGAACTAAAAGGTATTATGGAAGACCCAAATTGCCAAAAAGCACGTATCTAGTGCTAAAAATATTAAAATTAATAAGTTAAAAAATATCTATTTTTTGTAGGTACGTATTTTTGTACATATGGTTAGGTGTACTGGAGACATTTGTAGTGAGTTATAATTTTGTAATTTGGTAAATTCAAAAGTGCCCTAATAAATTTCCAATTATGCTATGGAATAACAACCTATTCCATAGCATTATTAAAAATAATAATAATAACACCGTCAAATCCCGCTGGAAGTTATCTTTTTCCATCCCAAACAATACCTATGCCCAATTATGTCTACGTTTTTTTCTATGAAGCCAAGATTCCAATCCTTATTTATTTTTAATCATTTTATAGCGATTCCTTAAATCACAGTAAGTGTAATTTAATGTATCGCTTATCAAAGGAATTATAAAGGCCGTAATATGTTCTTGTGTTTCGTCTAGTGTGCTCGAGAAAACATGGCAATAGGCTCGCCCCTTATTACATGGGACCAAAACCCAATTGGCCGAAACATGGGTGTTCACACAACATTGCCTACCCCTTCGGGGAATACAGGCATGATTATATGTATATATGTAAATTTTGGATGAAACAACAGAACAGTTAGTTTAGGTTCTCCTTACTTTTCATCATCATTGCCTACGCGGGTGAAACCGCGTGGCGCGGCTATAAGAAAATTACAATGAGTTCGATCACCGGATCGGATCAGATGTTGGGGTTTTTAATGAGATAGTGATTTTCAGTAACAGTCCGACGTCTAATTTGGACCAGTTTATTACCATTTGGTAATAAACTCGCGCCCTATTAAATGAGATTCTTAATACAATTAAGAATATTTCAACTCCTAAAATATTTTTTTTTGCTGAACTGAATCGACATCTATGCTGAAATAAGCAAATAAGTACTCAATTCTGCTTTTAAATTGAACCACTAGTATTATTTACGTCTTCTTACCAGTATTCTAGACCTACTATAGTAGGTATAGAGTATTATTGAATCGTCCTACCCTAACAATAACAAGGATTATATATACCTACAATTGTTAGGCTAGGGAGATATATCCTCCTTATGTAGGGTCAGTTTATATCTCAGCTATATCAATACAAAATACAAAGCGACAACATATTTAAAATATTCGTTAACAACGCATAGAACAACACGAGAACAAAAATGAATGTATTGGCTTTGATTTTATAATCGACAACCAACTTTATTAGTAGGTATAGTATACCCGCTACCTTTCCGGCCATAATCGTGACATGGAGAACTGTTTTCCACCCACTGTTCAGCAACACCCTATTCATATATATCAACGTGAATAGTGGTATAATACTGAAATACCTACACCACTCATTGAGCGCATCGTTTTCCAAGTTGCCTTTTAATACATCCAATAGGAATATACGAGTGTAGCACAATCCTTATATTCTTAATTCAGGAACTGTACCTGCGGTATACTCTTCATGAAGATCAAGAAAAGTAATAAGGTTACGCATAATATTTTATTTCATCATCCAATGTATGTTTCTACTTGATATATTTTTACGATTTATTGACAGAGTATGTCGTGTTTATAGTTTTGTATGCCTCCTTGACAATAACCTCAATAGTAACTAAATCAGCTGATCCGAAATATCGGCCCCATCTTGCTACTTAAATATTTAAACATGGGTGGGACGGTGTTTAAATTGACAGCTGATTTAAGCAGTACTTAGGTACTGGATAAAGTTATGTAGCGTTTATGAGTAAGGAATTTTGCTAATCAGCGGCTAAGTAATGCTTAAAATTTAAGTAGCGTTTATAAGTAAGGCTGATAGTTGTTAAGTCTCATGAGCCTGTAATTTCACTGGCTCTCTAGGACTGCTGCCGGAACACACGGTTAGGTGCTTGGCGACAGATTTCCTACTTGAGGGTGGATACATGTTTTTATCGCGATTAAGTCCCGTTAAATATTTATGCGATGCACAATCTTCAATATTCATTTCTTATCTTGTACATCCTAAATAACATTACGAAATTTCTGATGTACGTGTAGCAGTTCCGCATCCACGTGGACGATATTATCCAATTTATGAATGAAAATCTATTTTTCTCATTATCTATGGATGCTTTTTTTTTATGTTATTGTGACGGAACAAGCTCGAGGCCCACCTGATGTTAAGTGGACTAACCTCTGCCCATAACAGTTGCAATTCATGACAACTCACGAATTGCACTGCGCCCGTCACATTGAGACATAGTTGTTAAGTCTCATTGTGCCTGTAATTTCACTGGCTCTCAAGGACTACTGCCGGAACACACCTTTCGGTGCTTGGCGACAGACTTTCTACTGGAGGGTGGTCGCTAGCCAGGCGGGCATTCGCAAAATGCCCTTCCACCATGCGGTGAAGCTCAAGCTCTGGGCGGGATTAGAACCATGGACTTGCTGTAATGGATGCTTAAGAATGAACACGTCAAAGATCGTCGTGGGATGAAAGAAAAGCTAATTGAGTATGTTCGTGGATACGGTCTTTCTTTCATAAATGTATTCTGTACCCATCGAGCAACTAACTAAGGTTTAAAACTCGTTGTCTGTACCTAACGTTTTTGATCTCTGCTTAAATCTGAATATAAGATGTTACAGTCCCACCAACTTATCTGTTCAGGCGGCAAAAAAAAGAACTACAACATTCCTTCAAATTGTGACAGTTTGTAGTTGATTTCCTTGACCAGTAGCGCCCTCGAAAACTGCACAGTTAAGTTGGTGGTACTATATATTTACCAAACTCGGATCGTTGTATATTAATATCATGAAATATTATACTCCTTTTAATTGATGGAGTACACAGCGCAGCGACCGCGAACTCTAAAAATTCGTCCTTGACGTTGCTTGACATGTTTCCCAGCCGACAACATTTATGGAATGACCGAAGAGGCATCCCAAGACGCCGTCCGAACCGTGCATATTCCTCAGCTGCGTCCGTCAGCCTCGACTTACGGACGCGTCCAATAATATGTTCCCAGCTTAAGCCTGCACCGAGGCATAGATAATGTTTCTCTATGACCGAGGCAAGTATTGTGAAATACTTACAGTCCCAAAAACTTATCTGTTCAGGTGGCAGAAAAAAGAACTACAACATTCCTTCAAATTGTGACAGTTTGTAGTTGATTTCCTGGACCAGCAGCGCCCTCGCGAACTGCACAGTTAAGTTGGTGGTACTATACGTTCGTTAAATCCCTTCCTGTATGTTTATTTCTTAATTTTGAGTTATGCAATTCATAAATACGATATTTAAGGATTCATTCCATAAATCATACACTTTATTAGAAACACGATTAATTAAAGTCTCCTCGATGGAAAAAAAATCCAAAGTACGGCGTAAATACTTTACGGAAAGTCATCAGTTTTAGAATAATAAGAAAACAACGTGTTTTCTTAACGTATACTTACACAACATTTTTCAAATAGGTATTTGTTTTTATTATACGAAGGAAATAGCTAAATTCACGCACGTTCCGCCCATTTAAGGGTGAACTGGCCGGCCCGTTTTCCATACAAACAAACGTCGTAGGGTGATCACTGCCTTATTTGAGGATTTAGGTCCAAAATAAAGCATAATACCGATTGATCTCGTCGTTATCTAGGCTTGTATGATGCCGACATTTTAATAAAATAATAAACATGAGAATTATCAGCCTCGAAACATTTTCATATAAAGTTTTCGAGGATCATATCTTCTAACTTAATTATCTTTTTAAAATTTTGGTATCATACAAGCCTAGATAATGACGATATCAATCGGTATTATACTTAAGTCTGGGCCTAGAGTCTCAAATAAGGGAGTAATCTCCCTACGACGTTTGTATGGAGAAGTGACCGGCCAGTTCAACCTTAAGCCAGATCTGCGCTGCTTTCTCCCTGTTCCCTTTTAGTACAGCTTCGGCTGTCGGACGGGGACGGATGCTAGCGGCGTGCCGTACTCACGCACACATACGCGAATACATAAAAAGCTCGGTGCGCTCGAATACAGCAAGAATAAGTCTTAACAATAAACGCTACATTTTTTTTTTCTGTTATTGTGACGGAACAAGCTCGAGGCCCGCCTGATGTTAAGCGGACTAACCTCTGCCTATAACAGATGCATTTCGTCACAAGTCACGAATTGCACTGCGCCCGTCACCTTTGAGACATAGTTATTAAGTTTCATGTGCCTGTAAATCACTGGCTCTCAAGGACTGCTGCCGGAACACACCGTTAGGTGCTTGGCGACAGATTTTCTACTTGAGGGTGGTCGCTAGCCAGGCGGGCATTCGCATAATGCCCTTCCACCATGCGGTGAAGCTCAAGGACCTGCTGCGTGGCAGTCCATAGCCAAAGCCACTGCGCCATCACTGCTTCAAAAAATTCTAAAAGTTCAGTGCTCTGCTCGCCTAACGTTCCGCTGCTGCGGCAAATAATAATGCTTCGGAGGACACGATAAACCGTCGGTCCCGGTTGTTATCTTAGGATGGCAGTCGTTTTAGCATGGTGGTAGGGCATTTTGCGAATGCCCGCCTGGCTAGCTACCAGCCTCAAGTAGAAAATCTGTCACAAAGCATCTAACAGTGAGTTCCGGCAGCTGTCCTTGAGAGCCAGTAATTCCAGGTGAAATAATAGTCAAAGGCTAGCCTAACAGTAATATAATATTGAGCTGATGAGCAGATATAGAGATATGTCATATTATGAGGGGAAACATTAACTGGCCATCGAAATTGAATGACTTAAAGCTCCTTGACTATTATCTGTAGTCTGTAGGGCTACGTAAAATCTCTGGGCTATACAGACAAACTACAGACATATGCCACCCTGAAGGAAAACATAAATCGCTTTTTTCAGGCAAATGGGCACATAATACTAAGATGTCACCGAAAATAGGTACAATAAGTAGGATCATAGGATGCTTCACCTACAAAGAGTCTACAGTGGAGTAACGGCAGCAGTTGCGTCAAAATTATAGTCCACACATCATTTCATAAAATAAAAAAACTATTCGGGCATTTGTGAATGAAATTCAACTGATATCATTTACTCTGATGTGCATGGAGGAAGAATATGGTCACTTATTTTTTACTGTCATTTGCGCCACCTGTCCAAAACAGCTTGAACTATTTAACCATAAGATATGAACTTGAACATTGTTGTTCTAATTATCAATATATATATATGTGTTTACCATTATTAGTGACGCTTATGATATTCCATTAGATTTATATATCTAAACCATACATTATATTCACAGACAGAGCCACCTAGTTCCTTATATGGTAGAATCATACTATGATAACAAATTATGCAACTTTTTTTCTTTTCAATCACTTAAAAAAATATATCTGCCCCAGCCACACAATAAAATGAATTAGCATACTAGATCTACAACTTCTTGACAGCGCTCAATCCAAATTGAAATTTAATGTGGTGCATAATATGTAAATTGTGAAAATCTGAAGCATTATGATCAACTCCTACTACAAATGTCGAATATTATAGCCCAATAGGCTATTGTAAAAATAGGTAGCAAGCCACACACATGGTTTGTCTTCTGATATTCATTGTGAATAATGTGAATCTAATTATATCACTGTTTATGTTGTACATTACATACAATTCTGTCAGCCCATGGCCAACCTATCATTTTGTAATTAGAAAATTAATTAATGATACTTTGACATATAGGTTTATTACTATTGGTTTTTTTGATTGTATAAAATAAAACACCTGACTTCTAATATGATAAGAAGGTATCATGTAAGAGATAGGTACCAGATTTAAAAACAAAGCATGAAGATACCCATATCAGATTTCATTCCTAATTCATTCATAACCATAACAAATTACTTACTTAATGATACTTTCTTTTATATCATGAATATTCTTTCAATTTGTACATAGCATGGTACAAACAGAAGGAATATGATCCAGCCTGAGCCGCAAGTGGTCTAAGGGGGCCAGTGCTTCATATCTATTTAACTTTTTTGAGTGGGAGTAACAGAGGTTTACTTTTGCCTAGATAAAATTGTGATGCAAATATTGAATAACATTATAACACATTACAACACAATATTTTCCGGTATAATTTACATTAAATAAAAAAAAATTTAGATCAGTACAATACTCACCTGAGTAACACGTATAATAACAAATTCAGATAAGAGAAAAAGCCGCTGGTGATACTCTTCGAGGCATGAATCTACAGACTAAGGTCGCATACGGTATAAGGACTTACCTATCATATCGTAGAAACTCGCCGAATAGTTGTCCATAAAATTAGACACGTAACTCATCTTTGCTTTGTCTCACTGCTTTTAGTTAATATAGATTTTAGATTACACCATGTACTTCAAAAGTATTCGCACTTTAGCGAATGTAGGTAAGTGGAAACACTTAAGTTACAGTAATGATGCCCAGCAAACGCTATATTGATATTTTTTGAAGAATTCAGCACAATAAGGCAGTTAGTAGAGTAATTGTAGTTATTTTACTGATTTTTATAACCAAAATCACCTTTGTTTTGATTTTTGTGATTCTTTTGACAATTTGACCTGACAGTGACAACAATAAATAAACATAGGCTCGTAACTCGTTCGATACCTACTTTGGGTAAGTACCATTTGGGTGCCATTTGAAGTTAGGTTCGCTAAAAACGCTAAAAACGATCACACTCCCAAAAAGTTGTTCCACATGGGTTTTGGCGTTATTTTCGCCATAAACGCTACATCTAATGTCAAAAGTTACAGAAGTGGCAAATTTTAGTGGCATTCTTAGCTTTCTTATCCTAAATGGAACAGGGGATGACAGTTACAGTGATCACAACCATAGACGCAATATGTGATCAAAATTATCGAAAATAACGTTCTTGGCGACAAATGGAATATACCCTTTGAAGTAAAATTCGCCAAAAACGAGAAAAACGATCACGCTCCCAAAAATTTGTTCCACTTGGGTCTTGGCATTATTTTCGCCATACACGCTATGAAGCTACTGGAACAGTTTGAATTACCTACATCTAATGTCAAAAGTGACAGAAGTGGCATTCTAGCGTTCTTATCCTAAATGGAACCGGGGATGACAGTTACAAACGATCACAGCGATCACAAACATAGACGCAAACGCAGAATGTGATCAAAATTATCGAAAATAACGAAATTGGCGTCAAATGGAATAAGCCCTCTTTTGTTGAATAAGTTTTCGTTTCGTTGGAACAGGCATTCGGTGAACTAGCCCATAATAGCACAAATAAGATAAAATAATATGTCTAAAGAAATAATAATTCATTGTACACTGACGGGCGACAACGATCTATATCTGTTCAAACAGTTTCTCTTTTTTAAGTGTTTTATTAAAATGTTAATTTGATGTTTTCATAAAATATTTTAAGAATATCTGTTATTATTATTCGAAATAACTTTAAAAAAGAAAATAACAGCATTTACTGCAAAACTAGGTATAATTAAAAAAGAGCAATATGTGTTTCAGAAAAATAAGTCAACTGTACTTGCAGCTTACAATTTAATATACGATATCTCTAAATATATAGACAAGCGTATTTCCAAACAGTGTTATATTTTTTGATGTGACACGCGCTTTTGACTTCTTTTCCCATGGTATGTTATTAAATAAAATAGAAAATCTCAGCATCCGAGGACCTGCCATAAATTGGTTGGCTTCATACCTACGTGATCGAAAACAGTTCGTTAAAATAGCGGGCCAAAACAAAAAATTTGAGGTCACAAAATAAAAATCTGGCTCTAGAATAAATGCAAGTGGAGTACCTCAAGGTAGCATCCTAGGCCCGTTGTCTTTACTACTATATATAAATGATTTACCTGACATTACGGAAAAAATTACCTTATTTGCCGATGACATTTTTATTATAATTTCTTATTGTGATGAAATTAATAAATATTAAAATAATTTAAATAATACTATTAATGATGTGACTAGACAAAATATTTACATAATCCTATAGATAGACATATCAATCAAGTTCAGGCAAGTGGACGTCGATATTGGGTAAGTCGCCAAACGGAACTTCATCTTTAGCACACACACGACGTAACATGTTCTCAGACGGTATTAATTCTATTCAGTTATTTGATTTACTTTCTTTTACTGCGTCGCAAGAAGGTTACAGGGAGTTAATGGCGTGAATTGCAAGGTCATTCTTTATTTTAGTGATTGCTAAATTAACTTTGCTGAACACTCTTTCGCAATCAGCGATTGCGTGAGCTAAAAACAGGAAATCAAGAGCAAATTTTGTAATATTTTAAAAGGGATAGTTTTCAGACAAATAGTATAATTATACCATGATATCCAACACTGGGATTATACTCAATACTCAATACTCAATACTCAATCATTTATTGCAATCATTAGTACATACAAATGCGGTTTACATGGTCTTATATAAACAAACCAAAATCAGGTGGAATGGCACATAATGACCCTAATAGGGTATAGCAATGTGTAGCGGAAGGGAACGATCTATTCCATAATCGAGGAATCCTTAAGAAATTCTTCAAGAGTATAATAACACTTTTCGAGCAGTATATTTTTTAGGACTCGGAGGAATTTGTGTACATTTTCTATACTTTTGATTTTAACCGGTAATTTGTTATATATTTTAGCGGCCATTGCGTTTGGTCCTGTACTATGCATTTCTAATCTTGAGGTAGACACAACCAGATTATGTTTATAATTAGACCGTGTTGGGTAGTTTCGCTCATCTGATATTTTTGTAAAATGTTGGGGATATTTTTTTACAAACTTACAATTTTCTAATATATATATGGATGCCAGTGTTAATATTTTAAATCTAATAAAGTAGGGCCTATGAAATTTTTCTATATTTATGTCGGGAAGCTTTATATTTCCTAAAATTCGAATGCACTTTTTTTGGATGATAAAGATATCTGTAGCATCTACACTATTTCCCCAAAGTATTATGCCGTAGCTGATCCAGGAGAAACAATATGCATAATAAGCCGTTAGAGCTGTATCTACGTTTGTTACTTTTCGTAATTCTCTAAGCGCATATGTAAAGCTTGATAGTTTTGACTTTATTTTCTGTATGTGGCTTTTCCAATTTAAATGCGTGTCAATATCTATGCCTAGTAAAGTCGATACGTCAACACATTCTATATATTTATTATTATAAGAGAAATTTATGTCAAGGGGTGCTTTTTGATAGGGTCTATATTGCATTAACGCGGTCTTTTTTAAATTCAATTCTAAATTATGATATGTCATCCAATTAGTTATATTATTAAAAATGTCAGTAAGGTTATAATTGATATTAGAATTATTTTTGCAAGATGTCAAAATAGAGATGTCATCCGCGAAAAGTACACACGATTCGTCAATTGTTTTGGGAAGGTCATTAATATATAATAAAAAAAGAATACATCCGATCACAGATCCTTGGGGAATCGAATGGTTAATTTGTATAGAAGTAGATCTGACTGTACTTATTTCGCCGGTGTTAAAGTCAAAATTTTCTATTTCTACATATTGGTTGCGATTTTTTAAGTATGAGCTGAACCATTTGTGTGCTATGCCGCGTATTCCTTTGTCATATAGTTTATTTAATAGTATGTCGTACCTAACTTTATCATATGCTTTCGTCATATCTAATAAAATGCCTATTGCGTATTTTTTATCGTCTAAAATTGTCAAGATTTTGTGAATATAACTATATACGGCTGAAATAGTCGAACGGTTTTTTCGGAACCCGTTTTGAGTGTCATCAAATATATGAAACTTTTCACAGAATGAAGTCACACGGGCTTGCATTGCTTTTTCAAAAATTTTAGATGAAGTAGGCAAGAGCGCTATTGGCCTGTAGTTACTGGGTTCCAGTTTTGACGATTTCTTATGTATTGGCTTGATTAAGGCCGTCTTTAACAGGTCCGGGAATGTTCCTTCGGCGAAAGATTGGTTTATCAGCAGATAATAAGGCAAAGTTAATTGTTCAGCACAATGCTTTATAAGAATTTGCGGCAGTTCGTCAACACCGTAACTGTATTTGTCTTTCATGTTTTTAATTATGTTGTATATTTCGCGCGGTTCGACCGGTTTTAAGTACATTGAGTTGTTTACGCGCTCGGGTGCAGACCGGCTGTAGACCGGTGACGGTGGCGGCGCTGGCGCGGGCGCCCCGCCCCTCCGCCACCGTCCGCACTACCGACACATGCAAAGTACTTGTTAAAGCTATTCACTACCTGTTGCGGATCGGAAATTATAGAATTATTTAATTTTAGTTTTATATTATTTTTAAGCTTTTTTATGTTTTTATTTGTGCGATCTTTTACAATTTTCCACATTGCCTTTGTTTTGTTTCCGGATTTTTTCATTTCTCGTATATATTCATTTTTTTTCGATTTATTTACAGTCTTTTTTAACAATTTCACATATGTTTTATAGTAGTTTCGTAATGTTGGATGCTTACTATATGTTACAAGGGGTTTCAATAGCCGTTTGTTTTTACATGATGTCTTTATTCCTCGTGTTAGCCAATTATATTTTTTGTAATTTTTTAGTCTTATAAGTTTTTTTGGTATACATTTATTTAAAATTTCATATAGTTTTTTATGAAATACTTCGTAAGTTTGATTTATTGTATATTTTTTATTTTTATTTATGTTTAGAAGATCAGTCCAGTTAATATTACCTAGTTCATTTTTAAATTTGTCCATATTTTGTTTGTTAAAAAGCCTTTTTTGTGTTTTCCATATTACCTGTTTCTTGTTCATAGAAAGAGGTTTTTTTATTTGTATTTTAGTACCAAAATGATCCGAAAATCCCAAATCTTCGACTGAAAAAGTCATTTTATTCTTATGACAGTTTGAAAAAACGAGGTCCAAACAGGTTGCTGTACTGTTTGTGATGCGGGTAGGTTTTTTTATATATTGGTAAAAATTGTATTCTCGTGTGAGGTTTAGTAGTGAGGTTGATTTCGCATTTTTATTCATTATATCGGTATTAAAATCTCCGCCAATTATTATGTCCATTGAGTAGTATTTTTTTTGTAGTAGCTCTAATAGTTTCTTAAATTGATTATAGAATAAATCGCTCCGTTTGTCATTCCAGTATATTATTATTAATAAGATATTAATTTTATGAATAATTATGGCACTGATTTCTATACAATACTCTATTGAAAGGTCCGCTATTTCCGTTAATTCCGTGAACTCAAAGTCGTTGCGTAATAATATGAGGGTCCCTCCACCTGTGCGATATTGCCTACAGAACGCGGCTGCAGTGTTATAGCCTGTCAAGTCAATCAGTTGTAGCTTGGCTTTGGATAACCATGTTTCAGTTGCACAGAAAGCATGCGTCATTAAATACGTGTCCTGTAGAAATGCTCGTAATATGTCTCGCTTTCCGAAGATACTTTGCATATTTTGAATTAGAATATTGAAGGTGTTGTTGTTGTTGTTGTTGTTAGTGACGAAAGTTATGGTTCCCGGGCATATTTTGTGATCGAAAGTGTGTGCTGTTTGCCAAGAATGCAGGATCACTGTATCTGGCGTCATGCGGTGGTGGCGGCGGCGGCGGCCGCGTCTGTGCAGTCGTCATGCGCCGAGCTTGTTGCGATGCTGATGATTGTCTCTGCGGTAGGTATGTTTCAGTAATTTTACCGTCAACAATAAGTTTGTTGTTTCTTATAACTGCGTGACAGCCATCGAGTCGTGCTGCGCGAAGTTGTGCTTTTAGGCTATTCCTGTGTTTTAGGGCTGGCTCATCGAGATATTCAGTAATAGACAATCCTGTATTTTTGAAAAATCGGTCACATTGCAGTAGGTACTTGGTAATTTTTTTACTAATTAGTTCAACAACCAAAGGCCTTCTTGGTAGATTTTTTCTTCCTATTCGAGTAAGTTCCTCAATATAGCCTGTAAGGTCTACATTTAAAATGTCCTGGAATATAGTAACAATCCTGTGGTGGAGATCGAATTCTGTTTCTTGATCATATTCAGGTAGGCCAAACAGAACTATTTTCTTACAATGTTCTTCGCTGTGTTTTTGGGTGGTTTTTGTATGTGAGAATAGTTGTTGAATTTCTTCTTTTAACTTTGAATTTTCGGTCTCTAACTTTTCAATCGTTTTAGATAAATTATTAATTTGACTTTTTATTATTGTTTGCTCGTTTGTTATTATATCTGTTTTTTTATTTACCTCCTGTCTTAATATGTCAGTTTTTTGTTCTATTTTATAATCTAGTACCTTTATTATTTCATTTATAATTGATCTTTTATTTTCTTCTAGCTTTTTATCTAATAGTACGCTGATTTGTTCTAGAATTATATTTTTATCTTCCAATAAGGTATATTTTGGGCTTATCAGGATGGGGTCAGATTTTTCACTCGTGTCATATCTATTAAGGTTTTCTGTCAAAGATTGATCACCCGACATTGTCGTCTCTTTTAACATCATACATTGTTGTTTTCTCACGGGTGTGTCGTCATTCCTGTGTCGTCTAGTTGTAACATTTTGGCAAGATGGACATTGCCACGATTTTTTTAGTTCGAACTGATTTTCTAAGTAATAAGCTGATGTTATATTGAGACATGCGTAATGGTATTTCAACAAACAGCTTGTGCATTTTAGTATTTCTCCATCGTAGGTTATAGTTTTCATGCAAGCTTTACAGTCCATTTTTTCAGAATGCTTCGAAAAATAAATAAATAAATTATATTCTATATTTATTTTAGATTTAACTTATCTTATTCTTGGCTTATTACGTAGCTCCAATCCAACACTTGTATCTCGTTGTGATAAGGCTTATTTTTGTTCGCCACGGCCACCCAGCTGACCAGTATTTTTTGAATAGTCGTTGGTAGATTTGAAATTCACTAACATCAATTTTTTAAACACTGATAAAATCGCGGATTATTATTTGTTTTCCATGTATTTTGGATCACTGCACTCGTTAAACTCCAGACTTCAAGCTGGTAAAACTTTAATCGTTGGATTCTCACTTTTTACTAGGTTTTTTATTTTATTACTACAGAGGTGCGTGTGCTATGACTCACTTCGATCGTAGCGCGCGATCGTTTTTTCCATTAATGTATATTTGTCGGCATCTCAAAATGTGGAATAGCAACCCTCTACCATTTGTGTCTGTAGGGAATTCTGCTAGGCCTTTGTCAGTCTAACCATTGTCTCAAGTGTCAACTGTCATACTGATCATAACATAAAAGGGGCGTTCGTTTTGGCTCGATTGCGTTTGTAGCAGTTTCAAAAGTGGCATTTGTGTTTTAGCGTTCGGATAGAAGCTTTTGCTATTTTTGACCACCAATTACTGCATGCTATCCGAACGGCTTAAGACATACTTTGACAACCGACAATATTTTAACAATTTTGCACAGTACGAAACATGGAATCAATCTCTAAAATTAACAAAAAGTAGGTACCTATATTATTATTATTTCTTTGTTAATGGCTTCTGATAGTTACTTTTAAAAAAAACTTGTGAAACTCTTCAATCGCGCCAAATACAACTGTCAAAACAGCAGTTGTCAAAAAACGATCACAACGATCCCACGGCAAGACATGGGTCAAAAATATCACTTTTCTCTGTCATTTGTAGCGTTTTCAAAGCTATCCGAACGGTGAGCGAAAACGATATTTTTGCTCACGAAGTCCCAAAACGAACGGCCCGTGTGATCGTTTTTAGCGTTTGTGAGTGTTATTTTTGGCACCGATAGGCTATCCGAACGCCCTAAAGGTCATAAAAACCACAACAAATCGTTTTATTTTGGGAATTTGTTTTATTGCAAAATAAATGTTTTTTTACGAAATGTTTCGCTGTATTTAATCAACAATCTCTTATTTTTACTTGTTTATAATGACTGACAAAACATATAAAATGATCTTGATACGGCGCCGATTTTGTAAACGTGTTGTTCTTGCTGTCTTAGTGTTCGGTCTCTCGTTTTATGTTTCTATACTTCTTTTCGGTGATTTAAAAACGCCTAGAGTTATGAACTTGACTGATTTAGGTCGCTGCCCTGCCTGTTACGGTGTATCTGTATGTCCAGAGCTTTACTCAAACCAAATTACACTAGAAACAAGACAAGGGTGGGCCAGCATATTCAATGCAAAAAATATCTATTATGGTTACACAAAATACAATAGAAAAACAGTTTTGAAAAAGCTGGCTCATGACTGGGAACTAAGAGAATTTGACGCTAAGTTTTGCCAAATGTGGGGGCTAAAAAGTTACTGTAAACCTGTAGATGCAGTGAATATGTCTAACATTAATGAAAAAGTTATAAATATAGTGCAGTATAATTTGACAAACACAGATACAGAACCAAGGAAAGGTTTAGTGATGTGCCCTTATACATACAGCTTCTATGATTTCATTCAACCAGTATTAAATATTAACACAAAGAAGAAATTTGATCTAATGTATGTGTGGACTATGCTTATGATAAACCCTGAGCCTATTATATTACAGGTAAAAGTTAATGTGACAATAACAACTTAGTTATTAATTAAATTATTAATTGTCATCATATAAACTTAATTTCGCCTACTGGAATCCTAATATTCAGGTGAAGCCTTATATATATATATATATATATATAAAGAAGAATTATCTCACTCAGCACCTTTACCAGATCTTATTATACAATATAATACAAATATTTTGCGATGCTTGTAGTGTATATTGTCTAGTTGTTAATTGATCAACAAGGTTAAGCAACATCTGCTGTGGTCATAACTTGGACGGGTGACCTCTAATAGCATTTGCTACTGAGTGCTTCTATGTTTTGGAGGGTATGTTATGCGAGGGATCCTGCACATAACTTAAATGTTTCATCTCGTAATTTTGTAATGTAATCCGCAGAGCATGCGTTATTGCAAAGTTAACAAATAATAAAAAAAATTAAATGTTTCTTAGTTTTTAAAATTATAAATTGCTAAAGTTATGTAACATCACACTAGGGAAGGATGTGTCTCACAAAAGTTACCAGCTGTAATAAAGATACAGGGAGGGTAAAAAATCTAAAATTTGTGTGACAAATTGTATATATGGCACATCAGTACTATCATCATTATCTTAATTACTAACTTAGTAGGGCTATGTGTAATACAGAAGTAACTGGTATGGACATGTACAAAACTAAATCCAAGTTAGCCCCAGCATGGGGCACACAAATATTATCTATATATATATAAGTAACAACTGGTAGGGTTAATTGTAACTATAAAGCAATGATGGCCGAGCGGTAATAGCCATGGACTGCCGTGCCGCAGTAACCTGGTTTGATCCCCACCGCAGGCTTGAGCTTCACCACATGGTGGAAGGGCATTTTGCGATTGCCCGCCTGGCTAGCTACCACCCTCATGTAGAAATCTGTCGCCAAACACCTAACAATGTGTTCCGGCAGCGGTCCTTGAAAGCCAGAAATTACAGGCAGATGAGACTTAACAACTATGTCTCAATGTGACGGGCGTTTTTAATTTGTAAAGCCACCTAAGAAACATTCCAAAAGTGAAACAAAATTATGCATTTATCCCTATTGTTTAATAACCCTGTTTGAAAGTCCTCTTTGAGATGTTCTTAATATAATTTACAGGTGATTCCAAAGTCGAAGGGGTGGCCTGTACCAGCCTATGGTGGAGTCTGTGGCAGATTAGAACTGGTGGCATATGAAGGAGAGCCACTGTCTTCATTGATGCACATAGAATGGCACAAGAAGCTGAAATTTGCTCATCAGATTCTGGATGCAGCTATGGACTTCACTTTTAAACATGACCGGTGAGTTCTGTATATATGCAAGCGTAGCATAGACTGAAGATATCATTTTTATCCCCTGATTTTTCTCTTTTTCAAGAGACACAATTATGTTCAGAGGAAACTAAAAATTATCTCCATTTGACATTATGGTGACAATATATCTCCATTTTAAAGAATTGTCATAGGATGTGGATAAAAATTGTCTTCATATGCCATAAAAAGGGAGAAGCTATCCTTGTTTGAATAGAAGGGTAAATAAATTACTAATTGAATAATATGATGTTGCATGCATATTTTAATACGCGCTAAAATTAAATAGTTTGTAAGCGAAGCATGGCTGCCAAGAAATTCCCAATGAAAGAATTATTAATTCTATGACATCAAGGTTGAAGATCACAATCAGTGGTCTTGAATTCAATGTAATTTTATTTTATATTACTATGTTTTGTATCCTCTGACCAATCAATCAAATGTAACATTTGAATAAAAATCTATTTCATCACAATTATATTTGTTTCAGATTCCGTTTCTACCTGATGGACTGGTCAATTGACAACTTGGTTGCTAATGAGAATGGCGACATCACATTCGTAGACTTAGAAGACATTGTTGTACTTGACAAGCATATATCTCCACGTAGTGATCTTCCACAATGGTACAAACGATACAGTAGAGAAAACCATCCAGGGTTTTCATTTTCAATAGACAGTATGTGCCGTCATCATTTAAGTGATCATAACATTTGGGCTGCATGTTACATATTGGCTGGTGATGAGAATCCCTTGTTGTATCCCATACCAAAAGAAGTAAACAACACCAGACCCCATTTTGACAGGTTGTTGCATGAGTGCCTGTACGGAGAAGATAGATTCCGTTCTGTGATAAAACTGCAACATGTTATTGACGATATGCTAACAGATGAGAAAATTATTGGGTATGGAGGTGTTATGAGATGACATTAAACATTATGCCTTGACCATGTAGTAAGCTCATGCTAGGTATGTCTTTCCACAGGTTATCTGATTTGAGAATTTTATATTGGCTATTGAGTAAGCCTGCCCAGTGCCATACTGCTCATGAAATAAAAAAGTATTAATAATAAAACTGACCATGATAAGTCAGTGATTCAATGATAATCTTGGCCGATACAATATCAAATTGTATGATCCGTGCGCTATATGAACTATTTGAAGTTGGATTCGCTAAAAACGATCACACTCCCAAAAAGTTGTTCCACATGGGTCTTGGCGTTATTTTCGCCATAAACGCTATGAGACTACTGGAACAGTTTGAATTCCCTACATCTAATGCCAAAAGAGACAGAAGTGGCAAATTTTAGTGGCATTCTTAGCGTTCTTATCCTAAATGGAACAGGGGATGACAGTTACAAACGATCACAGTGATCACAACCACAGACGCAGAATGTGATCAAAATTATCGAAATTAACGTTCTTAGCGACTAATGGAACATACCCTTAGCGATAACGTCTCGCACACGTTGCCGCCGCGCCGCACTCAGTTGGCCGTGCGTCTATAATTTGACTAAGGTTCTCACCCATTCTGATCGCGCGTGTGTTATTAATATTGTATTATGTGAAATAATTTATTCCAAGTGATGAGAATGTAAGTGGATACTGTTGTCCTATCAAAAATACTGATTGCACATTAAATCTAAAATAAAAAGCTCGACAAATAAAACATAAACATGCCGTGTCCGTTTTCTGGAATAATCTTATGTTCATCACCAAGTTTGGCGACATGAGAGTTGAATATCAATTATTAAAGAACACATCAAAATTACAACTTAACTGCAATAGTAAATAATATATTTTCTAATCTTTTGAATATGTAGATAGCATGCATGAAAGACAACAGAAAAGGTTTACTGTCGCGTTTTTTTGTCGCCAGTTATGAACTTTCCTCATAGCTTCGCTCGTAGCCGCACCTTTGTATTAGTTTTATTAATCAGTTTTTTTTACGTCTCATAAGTTAGGCTTTGACCTCTATCTCACCTTACGGTTAGTGATGATGTGGTCGAAGATGTTGTTTAAGCTAACCTAGAAGTACTGGCTCTCAAGGACAGCTGCCGGAACACACCGTTAGGTGTTTGGCGTCAGATTTTCTACTTGAGGGTAGTAGCTAGCCAGGCGGGCATTCGCAAAATGCCCTACCACCATGCTGTAACGACTGCCATCCTAAGACAACAACGCGAACGACGGCTTAACGTGCCCTCCGTAGCACGGAAGCGCTCAGTAGTAATGTCACTAGCGGTCACCCATCCAACTCATGAGCCCGGCGAACGTTGTTTCATCAAAAAAAAAGCTTCTGCGCTTCAAAATTATATTAAACAAAAATTGTATTTTGATATGCAACCAGTATTATTGATATAATCTGTATGCCAAAAATACTTGCACAGGATTCACGATATGCTGTGCGAGTATTTTTGGCTTAAATATTTGATCCTTTTTTAAAGTGGTGTAAAAAAATTTGCAATCATTTTTATAATTTTATGAACAGACATTCTTTTTTATACACGATTTGACTACAATCTCACCTGAAGAAAGTGACGATATCTTATCTAAAAAAAATATAGACCGAGAAAAATGCTCTCCATTTGAATGTGGATTCGACCCCAAATCATCAGCACGAAATCGCTTTACATTACATTTTTTTCAATCACAATATTTATAACGACATGGTCAACGGTGACGCTTGCCTAGATTGACACCTATTCACTCTGTATTTTAAGACTTCCAGATTATATTAATATCCCAGGGATACCAATCATAACTATTCCGGGCCATGATATTAATGAAAAATACTCCTACAATAAGTCACCGATTTTATGCCTGAAGTATAGCTTAAAATTATAGTAAACAAACAATAATTTCATGAGTGATAAAAGATTACATGTATGTATTTTTTTCTTTATCATGGTTATATTGTAAAGCACTAGTACGGCATTTATAATATATGTTTTATTAGGTTAAATTAACCAGTGCTTTGCTGATCAAATATTATTTTAAATAAAGTCCCAAAGAATAAGCGAGAGTGAGTCTTTCTAATAATTATGTACGGTGTATATTATGTATAAAGATGCCATTAATTACAAAATGAAAGTCGAACGCTGGCGGCGCGGTGGTCGGGCTGATTGTCGTGACAATCCTGTAGGTGGAGTGATATAAGTTGTCGAGTATACCGCTCGGCCGGCACTAAAACCTTCGATAAAATATAGCAAATTCGAAGACTACAATGTTCTTCTATGGCATAAGGTAAACATTATAACGAGATCTCCAGGATCTGAGTACGAAATAAGGAATTTAGTATCGAATCTCCAATCGAATTGATATTTTGTTTTTAATTTCATTTTGAGATATAGCAAAGTTGTGAGCATGTAGAATGGAAGGCTGTTTGTGAGACAATTATTGTCCGTTTAACCATAGTATAAAATGTACTAACATACTCAGTATGCACTCATTTTTGTTTGTGAGAAATATTTTTAGTGATAGATACTTTTATTTTTATTGTTCTGTGATAGAAATGCTTTGTGCATGAAATGGTTGTTTTATATGATTAAATTTATTTACCACATATAGCTTTTGTTTTTCTACTGTTATAGATACAATCGCTTTGAGGCCATAACCTGTAAGAAATCATTATTGGGGCGAGCGAAGCAAGCCTTATTACTATCCCACAACTTGAACATGTTGTGGCCCCTTTTATTGAAAAACTATCACGACTATAGATTTGTGCTTTAACATAGTAATTTAACTTCATATATAGATGTGTTTTCTGTCAAAAAATATCATTTTATAGCCATTAAAAAAATGAACAGTAACAATTTTGTATTCATTGGATATAATGTTATTGTACTACTAACGCCATCTGTAAGAAAACCGAAGAGTTAATAACATCGCTGCAACAGAACTAAACTCAATACTTAAATATATCGTAGTTAATCTACTTAATACTTAATAAACCACTATAATCAAGTTGTACATGAAACGCGAGCCCTCTTAGGTACCTAGTTCATGCATAAGATTATATGATTTGCATTGCTAATACAGTCTTATAAGCGATGATGAAAATCAACACTTCGTCACGCCTGTATCACTGATGAGGTATGTATGTTTTAGCCCGATGTAACAGGGGGCGAGCCAATAGACGCTATCTAAAGGGAATAGTACCAAACTCTGGGGACTACCTATTGAGCATCTTTGCTAGTAAAGTCCAATAACTGTCTAACACGAGAATCGAACTAAGGACATCTAAAGCGTAGCTTTTGCGATAGTCACTCGGCCATTGATGCAGATAATTATAAATCTCATTCTTCATCGACACTTTGAAGAAGACTACCCCACGCCATATACCTACCTAGTCTTTAGTAAATTTTAATAGTGTGCTTTGATTTATACGAATTTATTAAATTAAGTATTTTTGTAATTTTTTGTACCTAGTTCTTGAAATTTTACTTTAAGTTTATATGTTATTGTCAGTTTATACTTATAAAGTTCGCTGCTATGCAAATAATGGCAGTATGGTAGGTAGTCAAAAACGCTAATACGAGTATGAACGGCGTGAACTTCACATTCTATGACAAATGGAGAGTCCTTAACTTGGAAGCAATTTTTTTGGACAAACCTTTTGATATCAATATGCTGGACAGCGACGGATGTGAAGAAGCATCCTGCAGTAAGCTTGCATTTACAATATTTTATTTTACGGATATCGAACAAAAGGATTAACTATCGCTGGATAATAAGTCAAATAAAAGCACGAAAATTACATGATGCTGGTAGACGAAATAATCAAGTCTTACTATGACGATAGCGAGAATTACACAACACCAAGGAGGATAGACTCCATCCTCCTACCACTCAAGAACCTACGCTATTAAAAAGGGAAAATATGCCTACTCTCCGTACATTATGTGAATCCTTTAAATTGAACGTCGACGTATAAAATGCGTGGTTATAACAATGCGGAATCCCAAAAGTTCCCGAGAGGTACCCCACGATGACGAACGAGTATCGGGATGGAAACAATAAAGGGCATGAAAAAGTGGGAAGAAGCGTTTCGGAATAGATAGCCGTTATAGTCACCATCGTTTCTTTTTTAGGTTTTTAAATTTTGACGTATTTTTACGTCTATTACGTTTCCCTACATGTGCTGCCCACACATGCCTCATTTACCGGTAAAAAAAGCAGTAAAGTTACTGCTGTCAAACAGCATAGCGTTATTGCAAATAGTATCGGTAAACGGTGTAACGTTAATCTCATGATGCATTACCGGTAAATTGGAGTAATAGTAACTAGTATTATTCTATGTAATTTTAACGTTCATTTTAACATTAAAGCATTAATATTGCGTTTCTTTCATAGAAATTTAATTACAAATTATGATCGATTTGTATTACAATGTTGCCCGCCTGGCTAGCTACCACCCTCGAGTAGAAAATCTGTCGCCAAGCACCTAACGGTGTGTTCCGGCAGCAGTCCTTGGGAGCCAGTGAACACAGGCACATGTCTCAAGGTGACGGGCGCAGTGCAATTTGTGACTTATGACGAAATGCATCTGTTCTAGGCAGAGGTTAGTCCGCTTAACATCAGGTAAGCTTCGAGCTTGTTCCATCACAATAACATTTAAAAAAAAAGAATACTATTCCGATTTAAACATCGTATTCATTCTAGTTCATATTCATACTAACAGCGGCGCATAATGTACGTATAAATATAGAAGCCGTTCTAAAAATCGTTTCTTTTTTACCAAAATAAATTGATTCTTGATGAATCTATTATTTATGAAATCATCATGTCATGATGTATGTATAAAAGTACATGTAGTATCATAATAATCTGTGCTTAAACTACACCTTGCACCGGGTAGGGATGATCGATGTTGCAAAAACATCGATGTTATCATCGATAGCTCTACATCGACGATGGTCGCTGTATATCGAACTCCTCCCCACTCCATTATCGAACCTAAGATATAGATGTTTCCTATCATGGATGTTTTTGCAAACACTAATATATAAATGAAACAGCGAAACAATATTTTACACATTTTGCCCAAGTTTTGGTTGCGAACATAAAATGAAAACCTACAACATCACGGAATGTAGGTATACAACTAACGAATGAATAATTAATAATTCTGAGAAATTTAACTCAGAGTACCGAGGACTTGTGGTAGTCAGTTAAAGTTGCAGAGTCTATAATTTGTATTATTGCATCAGACGAATTTACTTAGCATTCCATGGATTCACCGTGCGGGTGCCGGTCTATAGCGGTCCATAGCGTTGCAGAGGAAGAGGCTCCAGTCAAGGTGCCTGGGACTTGCAACCCAGTGAGTAAGGTTAAGGGGCCCCTTTATGATGCATCAATGCTCCCTTTCACCGCTCGAGCCTCCTCCCCTGCCCAACCAAATTTGGTAAGAACCTACTAATGCCGCCTTGGATACACGTTCTAGGATGGAAGTAACGGTTGTTCTTGACAGGCCAAGGTCTTTTAGTAGGTTGTATAGGGGTTTTGCTGGTATACCCCTTCCTCCGACTTCTACAGCATATAAATTAACCACATAACCGTTTTTGATTAATTCATTTGTTAGGTCATAATACTTGTTAGTTTTTATTGTGTGGTCTTTAGGTATGTTTGTTTCCCACGGCACAGTAAGTTCTATAAATACTATGCGTTTTAGACGCTTTGAGTATAGAAATATATCTGGTCTGGATGACGAAACACCATCATTTTGTAATGTTTTTCATACGTGTCCATCAAAAGAGTCCAATCGGAAGCTGCGTCTAAGATGGAGTAAGGCTTGGATTTAGTTTTTGTAGATGACCCTTCTTTTACAAAAGCAACGTGTCGTTTGTTCGTGGTCAAACCTTTTTTTGCTCTAGCTACCGAGAGACTCGCCGCTTCACGTATGATTTCGAGGACTCTATCGTGGTGACGGGAATAATGACCCCTATCAAGGAGCACCTTGCAACCTACTAATAAGTGCCGTGCTGTACCTATGTCCTCCCGAGAAATACCGCAAATCTTTTCGGTGGCTTTCCCCCATCTTACTAAATTACTTTGGTCTGGGAGGGTCATCTGAAAGGCGTTAAGATAGAATTTTAATAAGGCAGGTGACCAATCGTATATCAAGGCCACTTTAATCCCAGAGGGATACAAAATTCACCTACGGTCAGCCACTCACTTTGCATTTCCAAGCTCAGTGCATGCACTTTATAGCTATCATTTTCGTCTTGTTGTAGAAAAGATTTTACAACGTAAAGTACTTGATCCTCAATTTTCTTACTCGATCCAAAACCCGCTTTGCTGGACTGTGCACCTATCATAAATCGTTTATGGAATTGAAGCCTTGAATCAAGATCGGAGGCAGTTTTGTCTTTTGGGAGAGATGCGACTATATCGTCTTGAGATTTTAGTAAGACGTGCGTTTTGGTAACTCTGAGGTGTTTCTAGAGCTCCGATGGTTGCTTTAATTTCATCTCAAAATTATTTTGATCCCTAAATAATGTAGATGGATCTGGCGAAATAGCGAGCCCCAACCATGACTTCAGTGTCTTGATGACGTTTGCATCCAGTTTTGTTAAAAGGGCTTTAGTAATGTCGTATACTAGAAAAGGCCAAGTCAGACGTGATGTTAAGTAGTTGTCGTATATCCAAGCTTTTTTAATGTTGCTTATTGGTTGTTGGTCTACCATACTAAGATCTTTAAGAAAGCTATCAACAACAGTATCTAAAGATGGGGTTCGTCCTTTGTAATCTATCTTCCTACCAAGAAATTTAAATGGCACAGATTCAGCAATTGTGGAAACACATTCTCCTCCTATCAACAGTACCGGATCGTAAGAGGTAAATTTGGTGTTCCGTCTACCCAGACACAGACAGTGGCATTTACTAGGTTTTGTTCTCAATCCTTTAGTCAGAACTCATCACTTCTCGTAAAAGTTCTTGACACTGTTTTGGGTTACGTGTCAGTATTGCAAGGTCGTCAGCAAAAGCTAAGATGGATTCTATGTATCTGTTATTTATCGTAAACCGATAGCCCCACTTTTTTCATGACTAATTAGCTTGTGAATTAAAATATTAATTACTATATTAAACGCTATTGGTGACAAACAGCAACCTTGGAGCAAACCCACATTATATTGCAGGGTGTTAGTATGTCCCTTTTTGGATGATATAACAAATTTTAATTGAGAGTAATATGATGGGATGATGTCGCTGACTACAAGTGGAAAGTTATACCATTTCATTGCGAACAACAGCAGTTCATGCTGCACAGAACCAAACGCGTTCTAAGTCTATCCAGCAAACTGTTAATTGCCTTTCATGTGTTCTGGCGTCCTTTAAACTTTCCGCTAGTAGAGTATTGAGTTCCAGGCATCCAGAAATTCAAGGCAAAAACCCTTTCTGGTGATTTGGCCTGAAATACCTATTGTTAATCAAATATTGTGTCATTCTAGTTTGTAAAATTGAGAAAAATATTTTGGATATTGTATTGGTTAGTGCGATCGGCCTAGTATAGTAGTGTTTTGAAGCAGTGATGGCTCAGTGGCATTGGCTATGGACTGCCGCGCAGCAGGTCCATGGTTCGAATCCCGCCCAGAGCTTGAGCTTCACCGCATGGTGGAAGGGCATTTTGCGATTGCCCGCCTGGCTAGCGACCACCCTCAAGTAGAAAATCTGTCGCCAAGCACCTAACGGTGTGTTCCGGCAGCAGTCCTTGAGAGCCAGTGAAATAACAGGCAAAAATGAGACTTAACAGGTATGTCTCAAGGTAATGGGCGCAGTGCAGTTCGTCACTTGTGATGAAATGCATCTGTCATAGGCAGAGGATACCGCTTAACATCAGGTGGGCCTCGCGTTTGTTCCATCACAATAACATAAAAAAAAAAGTATCTTCTGGATGAGTTACTTCATCTTTTTTTGGAATGAGGACAAAAATGTGGCATTTGCCTTGCTTGACCAGATCTTAACGAAGATATTCAAGAGATGTTTACGAACCGATGGACACTTTTTATATACTACATATGGGATACCATCAGGACCTGGAGCTGAGTTAGATGTTTTCTTTTTCAATTGATTGGTTATTTCCTCCAAAGTAGGTGCATGGATTTTAAACTCAATATGAGGATCATGTGGCCTTTGGTTTGTCGGATCCTAATATTAACTCCTATGCTTGGGCACTTCGTATGTGTCTTTGAAATGGTCGTAAATCTGTTCGTTGGTCAAGAGAAGCTTGCCACTTTGCTCATTGAAAATGTTTTATGAGTATTGAAAAGGGTTTTTATCAAAGTTAACTTCATGTTTTGCTCTATTCAAGTTATCGCGATTTTCTGTTACTTGTAATGATATTCCTTGAATTAATTTAAGAATTGATCTTAATGCCCTGGACAGTTGTTGACTTAGATGGTTATCGCCCATGACCTTGGCATTCCTTAGTTGCTTTATTAACTCTCTTTTCTTTCTCCGCATTTTCAACTTATAAGTATTTTCTTTGTTTTTACGAGCATAATTAGTTGGTGGTGGATAATGCTCTAAAAAGTAGTCATAAATAGTGTTTTGGAAAGTGTCTACTTGGCTGTTCAGTTCTTGTTGTGATCCTGGGTGTTCAATCAATCAATCAATAATTTATTTGCAAAAAATACAATACTTTCATAATATTTACAATAAGATCTTATTTTTGTATTGACAATTGTATTCTGCCTGCAAGCAGGCGTGCAAATATTAGGTAAGTTTATACAAACTAACACAAATATAAAATAATAAAGTTAAAAATACAAATATAAAATACAATTAATAAAGTCAAGTTAGTTATTCAAATATTCGGACACATTATAAAAACATTTCTCTAACAGCCAATAAGTCAATTTAGTTTTAAATACATTGCCCTGCAGGGGTTTTAACTCATTTAGTAATTTATTATATATTATGATGCACATGTTGTAAACATTCTTTTTATAGATCGTTTTATGACATCGAGGATGGTACAAGAGGTTTTCATATATAGCCCTTTTTTGTCGTGTGAAGACCTCACTGCGTTTTTTGAAATACGAAGGTGTTTTAGCAAAAATACATAATTCTCGAATATACATACAGGGTAGTGTAAGTATTTTACATTTTTTAAATAAAGGCTTACAAGTGTCTAAAAACCATGCCTTGTTTATGACTCGGATGCACCTTTTTTGTAGTTTAAAGGCTGCATCCGAGTTCTAGGATGATTGCCAAGTTTTGGTCATGTACTTTCCAAGTTGACTGTTTAAGGGTAGGGATGCTAAGACGTGTCCGGATGTTAATGGACTCCTGGTAGTTATCACACAATGGCTCACCTTGGGATATATGAGGGTCAACTCTATCCGCAGTGATTGTTGAAGAACTTACTGCTTGTGCTTTCCCACCATCATGTGTCTTTAAATGTTTCACGTAGGTACCAGGCTCGTCTCTTGTAGTTTTTCCCGTTTCAAGTCCGTATTATTGCCAGGGTCGTCGTTTGAATCAATCGGTGGACAGTTCTTCCGCCCCTCCTCTCGCACTGTCCCAGGGGTATTACTCTTTATCAGACTTTTAGCTTACAATTCCTGGGCTTGGCTTGCTAGGCCATAGCCCTCGGCTGTCTTTCCAGCAGTCAGTTGTCTTTCCAACAGTCAACTGTCTTTCCAGCTGTCAACTGTCTTTCCAGCGTCATCCCGTCTCTCCGGGCTGTCAATTAATGATGAGACGAATTTACTTAGCATTCCATGGATTCACCGTGCGGGTGCCGGGTCCATAGCGTTGCAGAGGAAGAGGCTCCAGTCAAGGTGCCTGGGACTTGCAACCCACTGAGTAAGGTTAAGGGGCCTCTTTATGATGCATCAATGCTCCCTTTCACCGCTCGAGCCTCCTCCCCTGCCCAACCAAATTTGGTAAGATGCTACTAATGCCGCCTTGGATACACGTTCTAGGATGGAAGTTACGGTTGTTCTTGACAGGCCAAGGTCTTTTAGTAGGTTGTATAGGGATTTTGCTGGTACACCCCTTGCTCTGACTTGGCACATAACCGTTTTTGATTAATTCATTTGTTAGGTCATAATATTTAGTAATAATATTCATTTTGTATGTCTATAGAGGAAACTTTACTGACTTAATTAAACAAAGTAAAATCACTCCAATTTTGAAGTGGGGGGGCTACATCTGACCCTTGCACTTAGAGACATATTTCCATCTGAGCTGTTATGAGTAAATAATAACGTTATTTAATAACGTTATTTTCGATAATTTTGATCACAGTCTGCGTCTATGGTTGTGATCACTGTGAGCGTTTGTAACTGTTCTCCCCTGTTCCATTTAGGATAAGAATGCCACTAAAATTTGTCACTTCTGTCACATTTGATATTAGATGTAGGTAATTCAAACTGTTCCAGTAGCTTGCTCCAATGCTTTTGGGTACTTGTATAGAAATACATTCACACACACACCCCATACAAAACATACTGATGAATATACCTTACCTTATACTCACTGTTATGTACCACACCTTAAACACACTACTCACATACATACTACTCATATGCATACTTATAAATCTATTACACTCACTCGCACCATACATTCTCTCATACACCAAACACGATTACACACACGCTGTTCCAATTCTCTCTCGATCATTCAATAATTCGATTATTAATCTCAAACCAATTTCGCTGAATGTTTTTACCGCACCATAAATATTTTAACACTATTTAACGCAACCATCGCGGGTCCTGCGATACAGGTTCGCCAAGTGCAGGACTCTCAAGCACTCTGTTAACCTTCCTAAATAAGTATTTTTTAAGACTTTTGCTACACTTTGTTTACTTTATTTATTAAGGTTAAGTATGTGTTATTTTTGGTAATAAAACTATTTCTAGCTTCATAGCGTATATGGCGAAAATAATGCCAAGACCCATCTGGAACAACTTTTTGGGAGTGTTAGTTTTTAGCGTTTTTGGCGAATTAAACTTCAAATGGTACGCACCCATAGGCATGTTGTTACATCGATATTATAACATCGATGTTTTACCTATTAACATCGATGATCATCGAGCATCCCTAACTGTCAGGTTGGATGCGACTTGCGGCAGGGTTAACAAGTAATTTTTTTAATATTTTCCGCGGAATAAAGTATGCTTATTGTAAATAAGTTTGTGTAATAATGAGCAGTTCAGACTCTGAGGACGATAATGCAATTCGCTACGGTACTCCTCTTGAACCGTACGATGAAGGTTAGTACCTGGGCAGCAGTTGCAGTGCAGTGTTTACATTTTGCGGCAACTTATTTATTAGAACACTTTTAATACCTCTACGTCTTTCGCCAGTGTATTTGTAAGTTGATAATGGCGAGCTCATTGCCATCCGGGATAGGTCCTAACGAGAAGTTCTTGTCAGGAACACCCACTGATTACCACAGGGGCGTTCGTTTTGGCTCGATTGCGTTTGTAGCAGTTTCAAAAGTGGCATTTGTGTTTTAGCGTTCGGATAGAAGCTTTTGCTATTTTTGACCACCAATTACTGCATGCTATCCGAACGGCTTAAAACATACTTTGACAACCGACAATATTTTAACAATTTTGCACAGTACGAAACATGGAATCAATCTCTAAAATAAACAAAAAGTAGGTACCTATATTATTATTATTTCTTTGTTAATGGCTTCTGATAGTTACTTAAATAAAAAACTTGTGAAACTCTTCAATCGCGCCAAATACAACTGTCAAAACAGCAGTTGTCAAAAAACGATCACAACGATCCCACGGCAAGACATGGGTCAAAAATATCACTTTTCTCTGTCATTTGTAGCGTTTTCAAAGCTATCCGAACGGTGAGCGAAAACGATATTTTTGCTCACGAAGTCCCAAAACGAACGGCCCGTGTGATCGTTTTTAGCGTTTGTGAGTGTTATTTTTGGCACCGATAGGCTATCCGAACGCCCTACACATAAACAAAAAACATTATGTTACATACACTAACCAACTTTTACACATGTGGATGGATGTTTGTGTTTTATCATCCTGATCAGATATGTTTTGTTTTCTAAAATTGAAGATTTTATTTTATAACTTAAGATTCTGCAAGTAATATATAATCTAGATTAGAGTGATGTATGAAATCTGTTTATATCATAACTAAGGGCGCATTCAAAAATCACTAGTTGAATGTAAAAGTTACCCTAGTGCTGTCCGGATATCACTTTGATGAATTTTAACATTCACCCAAGGACATTCAATGCAAGTTAAAGTTCACTTGACAGTTGAATATGTCGCCTGAAGCATAATATAATGGAAGTTGTCTTTTGAGAGTCCATCAATGGAATACAATTTTAATTCCTTGTAATAAAAACTACAAGTATTTATTTAAATTAAGATTGTAACTTATTTATAATATTATTAAAGTAGGTAAATAATGATTTGTTTTTGTCATTAATAAATATATATTCAATGGGTGGGAATTTGACTTCTAGTTACTTGCAAGTTACACAATGCTCTCTCGGACACAACTAATTAATGTATGTATTAACCAAAAACCTTTATGTGGTTAATTTGTAATGCTGTAGAAGTCAGAGCAAGGTACCCCTTGCTCTGATAACTGACTTATAGGGCTGGTATACCTACCAGCCCTATAAAGCCAATCCCTGTAAAAGCTACTAAAAGAGACGAATTTATTAGCATTGTATGGATTCATCGTATGGGGCACCCGCACAATGAATCCATAGAATGATGAGTCCATAGCGTTGCAGAGGAAGAGGCCAGAGTGGCTTGGGACTTGCAACCCAGGAGTAGGGTTCAGGGGCCCCTTTATGATATAACAATGCTCCGCTGCACCGCTCAATCCTCCTCCCCTACCTTACCAAATTTAGTAAGATCCTACTAAATCCGCCTTAGATACACGTTCTAGGATGGAAGTTATGTTTGTTCTTGGTAGGCCTTGGCCTGTCAAGAACAACCGTAACTTCCATCCTAGAATGTGTATCCAAGGCGGCATTAGTAGGATCTTACCAAATTTGGTTGGGCAGGGGAGGAGGCCTGAGCGGTGAAAGGGAGCGTTGATGCATCATAAAAGGGCTCCTTAAGGACCCGGCACCCAAACGGTGAATCTATGGAATGCTAAGTCTCATAATGTTTAACCTTCATTAACTGACAAGTGTTACACTGGTGAAAAGTCAGTGGTTTTCGATGACAGCATTAAAGGCCCTGGTCTGTATTACTTTCTTCTTCAAAAAAGCACTCAAATAGTTATTATTAGTATGATCTTATCATTATTAGGGTACATTTTATTTGTTCTAAATTAATTTTGTATTATGTTCATTGCATATAAACTTTAGTCAAACCTATGTAACTTATTGTATAATTTTATTTCACACTTGATTTATTTTAATCTTATATTTAGAAACTATATGTATATGCCATTGATATATGAACCATCTGATATACAATATCTCTATGCGACAACTACTATAATACACTGATTTATTTTTCTTTAATATTTATATGATGCATGAGTAGATGTGAATCTACAAATGCACTAGTAGATATATACTCGAGATAAATTGCCCAGTATGTTCACAACCTCAAACTTCCCTTGAAGTTAATAATATATAATAATAATAATCTTTATTTAAAAAAGTGTACATGGATTCGTTCTTAAAAATTAGCTAGTAAAATAATCATTTATTTGTGCAAGAGTATCTGCTGCTGAACTAGGTTTATCACCCGTGTTTCAGCATACAGCGCTCTTCCCCGTATTTTGGACTTATACTAGCAGATCTGCTAATAAATGTGATCAATAATACATTATTGATTAATTATTATTATTTATTATTATTATCATAATTATTTTAACAACCTATTATAAGCTAAGAAAAAAATGGTGTGTTCTTGTTCCTCTTTGTGTGTATTATGAGGGTGTGTGTGTGAGCTGTAAGAGGGTGTGTATATATGTACAATACGTATTGATTTACTTTTGATCACATTGTATTTTATAATGCATTAGAGATACATTATTACTTGAAGCGCTCGTAGCGAAGTTAACTTAGCTGTTCTCAACCGATCAGCAAAGTTAAGCAACGTCGCCCGCGGTCATGAGTTGGATGGGTGACCGCTAGTGACATTACTACTGAGCGTTTCCGTGCTTCAGAGGGCACGTTAAGCCGTCGGTCCCGGTTGTTGTCTTAGGATGGCAGTCGTTATAGCATGGTGGTAGGGCATTTTGCGAATGCTCGCCTGGCTAGCTACCACCCTCAAGTAGAAAGTCTGTCGCCAAGCACCTAACGGTGTGTTCCGGCAGCTGTCCTTGAGAGCCAGTACATCTAGGTTAGCCTGAACAACATCTTCGACCACATCATCACTTACCATCAGGTGAGATAGTGGTCAAAGGCTAACCTATTAGTCATAAAAAAAAAAATAAAAAAAAAAAAATTATTAATGTTTATATAATTAATTTTAGAAGTTCTTCTGCCTCGTCATATGACAGACTTTTTAACCAGTTCGTAACAATTTGTTTCAGTTTGGATTTGGTACATGGATACATATTTAATTTTTTATTTATAGAATTATATAGATACGGTCCTAAAAATACAAAGAATTTGTTAATAAAAGTGGTATTAAAACGATATGGTTGGCTGCACACGCTATGTTTTCGCCTTTTTGTTAAACAATTAGATTCGTAAATTAATTGTGTGTGTTGTTTTGTTATAATGCTTTCAATAAAAAGCTGACGAACTGTAAGTATGTCACAATATTTGTAAAGAAGTGCAGTGGGATACAAAAATGGTTTATTGGTGGCAACCCTTAAAACAGCTCGTTGAGCTACCTCCAACATTTTCAAATATGATTTTGGAGCTCCGCCCCAAGACGAGACACAGTAGCAAATTAATGATTGACAAAGACTTAAATATATTTGCCTAATGAGCATTAGGCTCGCAACATGCTTGAGTTTTTTAAATATAAACATAATTTTTCGAATACGACCCGTTAAAATCTCAATATGTTTCTTAAAATTTAAATTTCTATCTATAATCACTCCTAAATATTTTATATTTTCTACCTTATCTAACTTATTGCAAGAACAGAATTTGTTGTCAGTGCAAACATTATTGTGTGGATATATATAAATATCAGGTATCGATGAAGTATCTTTGATCGTAAATAAAATAACATACATTTAGTTTTTTCAGCATTTAGAGATAAAACATTATGACGTAGCCATGTCGTGACCTTATTAAATCCCTTTTGAGCTACATCAAACACTTCCTCCCACGTATCTGCCGCAAAAACTAGAGCTGTATCATCGGCGTAAGATATGAGTTTTCCTTTGGGTAGTTGGATCAAACATAGAAA
Organism: Plagodis pulveraria; assembly: GCA_963890685.1. Lineage (NCBI taxonomy): Eukaryota > Metazoa > Arthropoda > Insecta > Lepidoptera > Geometridae > Plagodis > Plagodis pulveraria. The sequence goes on along the minus strand of OY982971.1, from coordinate 14,217,185 downwards.
AGTTGTGAACATACTGGGTAATTTTATCTTTCTTGGTATTTAATTTTTTTTTTATTCCATTCAAATATCTAACGATAGTAAATGCTACCATTCTGAATGGGCCTAGCTATCAGCTTAGCACACAAAAAAAAATCAAGCATCTACCGCAATAATTCACGTCACCATAAATAAAAATCTCATCATACTCGGCGATAGGAGAAAAATTAAAATAAAAGTCATAACTCCGAAAATACGAAAAATCACGCAACATAGCAGATAGCTCTCTAGGTTCTCTACCTCCCAGTTTCAGTATATCACTACTTCTTGGGTCACCCTGTATAAACCTATCTAAAATCGTGCTGTAGACTGCAATAACTATATGCGTAGATTCGGATCTACGAGTGCATTTGTAGATTTACACATAAATGGTACCATGTAGCAAGTATGGACCGAATTGGCCTATCTAACAGCTTAGCTAAAAGAAGTAGCTTTGTGGGCTCGAATGGATGTAAGATGCTTTTATGGGGCTCATTACCCAGGCGAGCGAAACCACGGATAACAGCTAATATTATACTGGAGCATAGGCATCCTTGCCTGTATGTCAAAAGTAAAATAAATGGTGGGATAAAGTATAGTCCAGCTAGGACAAAATCCTATCTAGGTGTGCTAATGAGCGAACAAGTGTGTTTGTGACGTCACGTCGGCTTAACAGGAAAATTAGGCGGAATATTCACTAGATATTTTTTGTATTTTTAAGTGTTTTATTGAAATATTGATATAATGTTATCTTAAAATATTTGGTATTATTAAATATGGATTTCCATAAAGTAACGCCTGAATCTATTCATAATATTAAGAGATTTGTTGAATTTTTCGTAAAACACGTAACAGCTGACGCGCTTATCCTCTTATTACGCCTGTATTTGTAAATATACATCCATATTTGTATAAATAATCTTTTAAATTTTATTTAGACGAGATCCCCAGCAAACGGAAATACCAGCAGCCAACAGACCAGTATGCTGTCGATTCTCACGGCAGACGAAGATTCCATGGCGCATTCACTGGCGGTTTCTCTGCTGGATTTGGCAACACGGTCGGCAGTCAGGAGGGATGGACCCCCGCTACGTTTAAAAGCTCTCGAAGTGAGAAGGCTCAGGGTTCTGTAAGTATTTTGCTATTGTTCTGGGCAGGGTAAAAAGTGGTTCTACTCTTAGACTTAGAAAGTTAGGTTAAACTAAAATAAATGTCAATGGATAAAGTTGTTTTATTAAATCTTTTCAAAGAACCTCCTCTGGTATTTTAATAAAGTTTTATGTGTCACAAGACTCACAAGTCACTACTAATTTACAAAATATTTTTTCTAGTCAGCCTCAGATACGCCTTCTAAAGCATTTAAATGTGATTACAAACACTATCACATGCAAAGCGAAAAAAAATCTGATTTAAAAATTTCACAATTAAAAATTTTGTTATCTCAAAAACTAAAAGAACCGTAAAATGCTGTATAGATTAAAAATTGAGGTGAAAAAAAAAACTCTAAAAATTTGTACCTTCTAGCGCATATTACGGCGATGATAGCTGTATATCTTAAGATTATTAGTCGTGAAAAGTTATGGCAAGCATTTACATACTAGTATACCATTCGGCATTGACGGTACTTTGATTTCATAAAAGAGTTGACACCAGATACTTCGTCATAGTGTAAACTAGCTATTTTTTGGGACCCTTCTTGACCACTTCATTTCATTGGACTTTCTGAAACTGGCACTTCGTTCGTTTCTGGATTGTGGTACTAAATCCAAGATTCTCATCAACATGTAGGATTGACCTCACCCGAGACAACACTACTCAATCTGCTTTCTTCTCTGCGCCAATGTACCAATGGTACCATATGAATTAAAAATTACTACCAGATGAATAATTATAGTCATGTGCGGGATTTGGTAATTTTGAAATGTATTCCGCGGAGCATGGGCCATTGCAAGAATAAAAATATTTAAAATACGATATGAGTTCTATGCACTGAGAAAAACGACTTAAAGGCTTAAATCAAATTTGACCTTTTACCGTTGAATTGTAAGATGAATTCACTACTCTTAAGATTATTTTCACCAATCAATAAAAATGTACCATGTTTTATAATAAACACAACTGAATCAGCCTCATCGAAAAGTCAAAATAAGACCACAAAATACACCTTAAAATGAAGACGAAAAGAAACATTCGCCTTCACTGACCTCGTTTAACGCCTTCTAGTTGGAAGGCGTTTTTGTACGTATTTACGTTTGGTCGGTTTTTTGCTTTATACCATATAAATTGGCCGTCATTAGGGCGCTTTTGACTTTAGATTTTTCTCAGTGTGGCATTGGTGAGGTTGTTGCCAGCGAAAAATGGCATCCTCATGTGAAGATGCTTGTGCTGAATATCATGAACCCTTCCAGGTCCAATGTGCAATACTAACTATTAAAAAAAACACACAATCTACGGAAAGAAGACATTATTGGACCACAGCTGTTTAATACGATACCAAATGATGTAAAAACTATGGACAATGTAAAAAAAATAAGAAAAAACCAAAGTTACATATTGAGACGAGTCCCGGAGATTAATCAACTGTACAATGTTTTTGAGATAGTTTGTATCTAATTTTAAGTGATGTATATATATTATGACTCTTATAAGAATAAAGTTTAAACCCAACCGAATACCTGCTGAATCTTTTGATAAATCGTCTGTTCTCTACGAAGTTCTTACTTCTAGTATGATCCTTCCATTAGAGCCTTCAAAGGACTTTTTTTATCACATCTCAAATTTAGGCATTCACGCTTAGATTCGTTATAAACAGGCGCAGGCGGTACATAGTTGCCTTAGAAGTGCTTGTATCTATAAATTCCATTTAAAGCCTATCACTATGCTAAAATCACAATCTAAACAAGTTTTTAGTATTCTGTCATTAGCGTATAGACAAAAGGTTTAAAGTTTAGCCAGCGGCCTTTGACCACAATTTCACCTGATGGTGAGTGATGATGTGGTCGAAGGTGTTAACAGGCTTATCGTAGAATTACTGGCTCTCAAGGACAGCGACCGGAACACACCGTTAGGTGCTTGGCGACGGACTTTCTACTTGAGGTTGGTCTCAAGCCCGCCTGGCTAGAAACCTATGCAACTATATATAAATATTTTTCCTTTAAATCATGGTATGAACAAGTCCATCATACACGAATGAGAAAAATTTAGATAGATAAAAACGTTTTACAGAATCAAAGGCCAGAGGATTTCATGGACGAGGAAGACCGGAGCGAGTTTGGTATAGCACCAAAACATATGCAGACACACAGCGAATTCTCTGGGCAGAAACGTCCACGGCAGACGTATCACGATGGGCCTATTCCTGGTAAGTAAATAATGCAATCTATAATATGGGACAATATCCTTGGGGGAGGATGTCCTGGTTCTGAGTGGCAGGTGTTAACAGGTTCGAAACGCTTGTGGTATTTTTACCTTTCATTGAGGTTTTCTAAGTTTATTTGCTTTAAAGGAGTGTTCATTAAATGCATATTAGAGTATATGTAATATAATAACATCGAAGCAGAGCTTGCCTAGCCGTTTTTAACAGATCAATTAGGTTAGCAAAGCCGCTGCGGTTATGCCTTGGATGGGACCGGTTTCGGTCCCGGTTGTTGTCTTAGGATGGCAGTCGTTGCAGCATGGTGGTAGGGCATTTAGTAAATGCCCGCTTGGCTAGCTACCACGCTCATCTGTCGCCCAGCACCTTACGGTGTGTGAAAGTCAGTAATTCTAGGTTAGCCCGAACAACATTATCGACCATATCATCACTTACTATCATGTGAGATAGTGTTAAGAGAAAAAAAAACGCTATAAATATAACAATATAAGAATTATTGACAGATTATAGCTATGTTGGGTTCCTATATCACAAACACGAGTTATGTTAAATTTCAAAATCAATCTGGTATTTAGATCATTTTACTGTTATAGGCAGAGGTAGCAGAGAGACTCGGCGAAAAGACGCCGTTTTAAAATCGAAATTCCAAAGAAACACACAAAGTACTTTGCTTCAACATTGTGCGAACCGCGAAGGATCTCTCTGAGTTACTTTCTAAGGCTAACCTATCAGCAATATAAAAAGAACTGCTCCTAATGTAACGGGGCTGGCTGAAAATCAGCAGCGCCGCCCGGAATGTATATTTTGGGTTGCACAAGCTGAGTCACCTCCCTTTGGTTTGTTCCCCCTTTTTGACTATTACAAGGAACTAAAACTATATAGTTTTAGTTCCTTGTAATAGTCTACTTTTAAAATGGAAAATCGATAAATATTTATTATTATTATTATTCATAGCACAGTATATAATATACACAATATGTATAGCCTGCATAATGCCGAAAATATCTCAATTACATTTTTTTAATATTTCCTATGAAACATGTCTCTTCAGGCGAACCAGTGCTAGACCAGTTGATCCGGGCGGTTCACGAGACGGCTGCGGTGAGGATGCTCCGCGACATGGGTTGGAGGCCAGGCCAGGGCGCGGGGGGCAGGGTCACTCGTCAGGAAAAGAAGAAGGCTAAGGAACAACAAAAGGTGTACGGATGCTTTATCCCCGATGAATTGAAACCGGTATGTGTTACAGCGTTAGGAACGCCACATAAATTATCTTATGCGAACAACATTGCACCTTAATATGAAACTAGCGAGCCGCCCCGGCTTCTCACGGGTGCAATGCTGATACTAAATAATCTGTAATATCTTCGAAAATATTCATTTCAATTACATGCTGTACAGGGTCATAATATTGATCTATATTATATGCACATTGTATTTAAGGTACTCATTTGGATAAGGATTATTCTGTATTGCTTAAAATTGTTTCGTCAATTTATTTATCGTAAAAAGTAAAGGATAAAAAATGGTTATTGTAGGTTATCCCTAAGAGATATACATATACCATCGCAGACTTTCTTGTAGACCTGTAGTACAATATTTTGATCTATCTCGTAGGGCCAGCGTTTGCAATGTAAGTGCAAAAAATTTGTTAATTTACGACATTACATTAGAAACCTCTAAAATTATCAGTATTTCTCTACTATATTATGCATGTATTATACATGTGAACCTTACTCTGGAATCACTCCTATTAAAAAAAACTGCATCAAAATCCGTTGCGTAGTTTTAAAGATCTAAGCATACACAGGGACAGACAGCGGGAAGCGACTTTGTTTTATACTATATAGTGATAGTGAAGTGTAAATGTACAAATTGGAATAGGAAAAATATTCATGTTCTAGTATTTTTCAAACCAGCAATCTGTTACTGATTTTTGCAACACTACAGTCTATAAGTATTAGTTTTTATATTGCCGATAGGCTAGCCTCTAACATCAATCTCACCCAATAGTAAGTCAAAATGTCAAAAATGGTACACAGGCTTAATCTAGAAAAGAAACGCTTTCAACGCAGTTTTAAAACAGAGAGCTTTTTGAAAAGGGTATCTACAAATTCCACGAAAATACCAGCAACACCATGGATATTGCAGTTGTCTATAGGCGTTGGTTTTTGCTGACACTTATGGTGACGTTCTGCTTTTTTCCGCCTTTTCCTATAAGAAAATTCACTACAAAATTTCATCAAAGTGCAACAAAAAAATCAAAAATGAGATGATATGAAAATGACTTACTATTATAAACATTCACTTTCATAGTATAAGGTCGACCATGCATTAGTAGGCACTTACGGGACATGAATCCGCCCTCTTGTATTTTTAACGTAAAATAATCTCGGATTCCATGATTTCTCTGGATATTTCATTACTGCTAGGTTAGAGAGAGGGGGGAATTTGCCATAATCTCCACGCTTGGCAGGCGTCTTGGGGATCGCAGTATAAAATAACAGTTCCTTAAAAGGTGCTGCTGCCCACCTTCCAGTATATTCCAGTATAGTACCTTTAGTCGCCTCTTATCACACCCAGGAGGAAGCAAATGGGAGGGGGGGGGGGGTGCATTCTAGCCCGGCACCCCCACGGGACTGCCGACCACGCCACTGAGCAATCATAGCTTAATTTTAATTTTCAGACCACACAATCGGATGCACCAAGCTCTGATCAATCCTCAGATTCCGAGTTCGAATACGACACGCTGTTCGCACCAGACGACTATGAACCTTATCTACTGAACCGCAAGAGCGACCGCTTCGGCCTTGGATACCAGGGCCTCAGCAGGCATTCTGTTCTTGGGAACATGGTTGGCGAGTATGGGGAAGGAAGCTCAAAGAGTCATCTGAAAATGAAGGATAAGGGTAAGAAGGTAAGCGATTTTACTTATTCACTTCTCCTTTTACAATAGGTAACTCATAAGCATCTTTGACATTGTTTTTTGAGAAATACAAAATAAATATTCTAGTTCAACCAGGTTTTATTATTTTTATATTTGCAATAACGCATGCTCTGCATACAAATTTACGAGTGGAAAAATTATAGTCATTTGCGGGATTCGAACCCGCGTCATCCAACCCTATAGTCGGGGTATGCTCTGACCGACTGAGCTAACATGACATAGCCTAGCCCCCTAGGCTTGTTTGAAAAATGAGGTGAAAGTTTCTTATAGAGGCCAACTAATGTGTCGTGATACAATTCTACATAGAGTCGGAGCGTTTTTATGTTATTGTGACGGAACCAGCTCGAGGCCCACCTGATGTTAAGCGGACTAACCTCTGCCTATAACAGATGTATTTCGTCACAAGTCACGAATTGCACTGCGCTCGTCACCTTGAGACATAGTTTAGTGCCTGTAATTTCACTGGCTCTCAAGGACTGAAGAACACACCGTTAGGTGCTTGGCGACAGATTTTCTACTTGAGGGTGGTCGCTAGCCAGGCGGGATTCGAACCATGGACCTGCTGCGCGGCAGTCCATAGCCAATGGCACTGAGCCATCACTGCAAAAATCTAAATTGTTATTCTAAATACTTTGTAAACCAGTTACTTATGTTGTATAATGTGATGTCGTTGTTTGCAGGTGTCGATCCGAGGTCAAGCGTTCGGCGTGGGCGCGTTCGAAGCGGACGATGAAGACATATACGCCACAGAAGACATGTCTCACTACGACTTCGCTATCGGGGGACCCTCGCAAGTTCTCCAGAAGAACAAACTAGACAAAGAGAAGACCAATAACGTAAGTAAATAAATCACTATGTAATTATATATTTGCATGTATTGGTACCGTGGAGGAATGAGGGGGGAGAGGAGATGCTGATCATAAATTGTCCCTCGACGAAACGTGTCGCCAGTTTGCGGGGTGAGGGAGGGTGGAAAGCTGGCCTGGCCCCACCTTACTCCTAAAACCATCTGAGTGAATAGCAAAAGCTCGATAGTAGTTAATCCGCTCTCAACCGCGACGAATACGGCCCTGCTTTTGTGCAAATAGTCACTCGGCGAGAGATGGCGCACTTTTAAAATATTTATATAATCTAAAAATAACTAGTCTTTTTTCGTCAGAAAAATACAAAAAATTTAATAAAACAATCTATACTTAAAGTAGGTAGTTATATGTTATTTCTGTAAAAAAAAAGGAAGAGGTGCAATATTGCACCTCCCCATATCATCCCGTGGGTGTCGTAAGAGCGGCTAAGAGAAAAATACTGGAAGGTGGGCAGCAGGACCTTCTAAAGAACTGCCATCTTACACTGCGATCCCCAAGCCGCCTGCCAAGCGTGGGGACTCTGGCAAATACACCCTTAATAGAGAAGGCTGTGTTCAGCAGTGGACGAGTCTAGTACAGTATATGCTATTTAATCTGCATACACGGTGGTATAATGAGTGTCACAACGTGACGACATCTAGTAGTAAGTAGCGAAATTTTTGAGCTACTATACCATAAAGAAATGTAATACACCGGTACTATATCCTAGAATATTATATACCGAATACACACGTGCGCTCATCCGCCGGATTTGTCGTTGACATATTGGCAATCCACGTGAATGTTCGTTCGCGGTTCGGCTTGCGGACTCGCGGATAGATTTCTTTTTTATGCCTAATAGGTCAAAGGCTTGACCACTATCTCACCTGATGGTAAGTGATGATGTGATCGAAGATGTTGTTCAGGCTAACCTAGAAGTATTGGCTCTCAAGGACAGCTGCCGGAACACACCGTTAGGTGCTTGGCGACAGATTTTCTACTTGAGGGTGGTAGCTAGCCTGGCGGGCATTGGCAAAATGCCCTACCACCATGCTATAACGACTGCCATCCTAAGACGACAACCGGGACCGACGGCTTGACGTGCCCTCCGAAGCACGGAAACGCTCAGTAGTAATGTCACTAGCGGTCACCCATCCAACTTATGACCGCTGGCGACGTTGCTTAACTTTGCTGATCGGTTGAGAACAGCTAAGAAAACTTCGCTACGAGCGCTTCAATCGGTTGAAGATCTAATAGGAGTTGGTGCTCGCACTCGTGTAGTGTGCGGCCGTGCGTGATTGCGCCTAATAAAAATCATTGAAAAATACATGTAATATAGGCCCTATTTTTTGTTTTGATATGGAAACTCCTCACTGCTTATTTTCGCTACAAATTGTTCGGATATTCTACACTAATATTATACACTATTCAACACTATAATGCCTTAGCATTCCATTGTCGGGTCCATAGCGTTGAGGAAGAGGCCAGAGGGGCCTGGGACTTGCAACCCAAGGAGTAGGGTTAAGGGGCCCTTTACTATGTCATCAATTTGTATTTTTGTATGTACAGAAATCAACTTAAAAAATACTGGACCGATTTGAAAAATTCCTTCACCATTAGAATCCTACATTATCCCTGATGAACATAGTCTATAGAATATTAAAAAAAATGTTATGAAATTTTTGTTAAATATTCGTGCTTTTCCGGGGCGGGCCGCTTGTCGTCAATATAACAGTTAATCCACGCATCGTCACCCACTCCCACACTGAGAAAAACTACTTTGGAGCTTAAATCAAATTTGACCTTTTACCGAATTGTAACTACGCAAGGTGAATTCACAACTCTTAACCCATTGGCATCGGCGATAATTATAACAATAGAATTTCATTCATAAATTGGCCATAGTGGGTCAGTCCGATTTCAACTTATTTAAGATGATTTTCACCACGCAAAGCGAAATCAATAAAAATGTACCATGTTTATAATAAACACAACCGTCAAAAACGCCTTCCGTAAAGTATTTTCATAATTGAACTTGTTATACGATAATAATTGCAGTATTGACCATAAAATATACCTTCCTTTTACGGCGGTTTATATACGGTGATTATCACTATAACGTACGACTTAATCAGCCTCATCGAAAAGTCAATATTTAAGGAAGACCACAAAATACACATTAAATGAAGACGAAAAGAAATATTCTCCTTCACTTACCTTTCTTAACGCCTTCTAGTTGGAAGGCGTTTTTGTACGTATTTACGTTTGGTCGGTTTTTTGCCTTCATATCATATAAATTGGCCGTCATTAGGGCTTTTGACTTTAGATTTTTCTCAGTGCACTTAGATCTAGTTAAGCCGTCGGGCTTAAGCTCTAATCTTATAGCTTCTTACTTTCCTCGCAGGTGTTACAAGGGTTCGTCCGTGCGAACAAGCCATTACCCCCTGTCCCGAGCCACCCACCGCCCGCGCTGCCTCGCGACTATACCCCCGCCGCCGCAGGGACCAGGCGCACCAGGTTCGATTCCACGCAAGCACCGCAACGGGACCAAGGTAACGAACATTTAACAATGAGAGTACACTTACCATTCACATGTAAAGCCAAGCTGGTTGCTCACATACTTAAAAACAAGTATAAAATAATTAAAATTTAAAAACTCGACTGCAAATTATTTGTTTTCGTTAAGCTTTTGATCTTTCCATTTAAATTAAAACTGCAAGTAATATATATTTATGGAATCGTTTTTTTAAAGCCTTTTATTTCGATAACCCACCCGATGGGTATGGTAGAATAACATTTTTTTTTCTTACCATATGGCTTCTCAAATCCGCCTGTTTATTTTTTTGATCTGTCTAGTGCGCTTTCTAGACTAATCATATATAATATATTAAAATCAGTTAAGCCGTTTAGCAGTTATGGTGGAATAAAGAAACATACATGAACCCTAAAAGCAAATAAACTTTTTTGATCAGTCGTGTAAAAAGATTTCGTGTAAATTGAAAAGTTATAGTGAAAACCGTGTATTAGGTTTAGGTGTCTACGACACCCATATTAAGGTTAATTACGCAATTTGACGTTGAAAGATTACATTTTACTGACACATTTCGGAAAAAGTGTTTTAGAGCCACTGTGTGTGTCCCCCGTGGGGTACAGAGTTAGAATTGCACCTCCCCATATTATCCCGTGGGTGTCGTAAGAGGCGACTAAGGGAAAAATTCTGGAAGGTGGGCTGCAGCGCCTTCTAAAGATCTGCCAACTTACACTGCGATCCCTAAGCCGCCTGCCGAGCGTGGGAATTAAGGCAAATACCCCCTTAATAGGGGAGGCTATGTTCAGCAGTGGACGAGTCGGCAGTACAGTACAGTGTGTGTAGAATGGACTAGAAATCGGCACCATTCTTATTAAATATCTTTTAAAATATAAAAAATTAAAAAAGGCGAAATGTTAGAGGTATCTTTGTCGTCTAAATAATTGTAAGCGGGGTCGGAATAAAATAAAAAAAAACCATCTGTGAGCACTGTAATAATTTTATGAACTTAAATATTTTTACTCATTGCTCTTGTTCGGACCAATCAACTTATCGGGCAGTTTTCGAACGCACCCCTTTGCTAGTCGTCTATTTTTGATCTATGGATTTTTGTGTGTGAAAATAACTTGAAGTTTTTGCAAATCATTCTTTTGTATATTTTGAGTTGTATTTGTTGCTTTGCGCGTATTTGTTTTATAGCATATTTGTTTACACTACGCGATCTATAAATTTGTCAATATAATAGTGTTGTGTTCTACAAACCAGCAGCTGGAACCATATTCGTCGCCTAGGCAAGTCCGTTCTAATTAAATCGGCCGATTAGGTTAGATAGGTAGCCCTAAGCTTGGTTCGTCCAAATTGATGAGACTTCACGTTTTGGTACGTAAGTTCCATATATATTAATTGATTGATCGTGTATTTTTTACCTTGTCCTTTTCAGCCCGGCGAATCGCCGGCTTGTTAAGTATTCAAACAGATTGTCCAGGTGGAAGCCCTCTGCTGAACAATCCCTGCCTGCGCAATCTGGAATCTTAATAGCTCTCATAAATACAGCGTGAGCGTTTGTTGACATACATCTGTTATTCTGATACTTTTTATATTATACATGGGAATTAAGGGGCATGGGAATATTGTATGTGATAGAGAGGGTGTGTGTGTGTATGCGTGTGTGCTATCTTATCACTTAACTCCGATATAGCTAACTTGATTTTGATGAAATATTGTACATTTCCCTTATTACAGATGGTACGAACGTATATTATTTCTGCATCACGACTGATTTATTAGCCAAAACGGTGGTTTGAAACAAGCAGGCTATTTCACACATTGGATCTGATTTTAAGAATATATGTATAGAATACCATAATTTCATTTGTTGATGAGTGATGATGTGGTCGAAAGTCTTATCAGGTTAAACCTTGAATTACTGGCGTTCCAGGACAGCAGCCGGAATAAATTTTACATGCACTAGACAGGTATTCTTAAAATGACCTATCAACATGCGGTGTATCTGAAGCCTGCGGCTGGATTGAAGCCCTTGACCATCTGCCTTGCAGTACATAGTTCATGCCTCTTGGCCACCATTATATCTTATGTTAGGGACGTACATTTCACAGGATATTTTTCAGTGTACCAGTTTCTAAGAGATATTGATGTAACCATTTCTCATGCCGATGAAGCAGCAAGTGGAAACAATGTCTACAATAACTCCATCTTATTTTTCAGGCTTAGGCCGTCACGAACTAACAGCGGCTGCGAGAGGCGCACTGCTCGGCGAAACGCCACCACAATCAGCAGTCAAGCAGACAGACAAACCCACAAACGAAGACCTCATCGCCAAAATAACCGGGCGAAATGTCAACTTTGTTTCAACAAGCACTACAAGCGACTTGCAATCACAAGGAAGCAATACAATAGACTTGTCAGAGTATAAAAACGACACGGATGCTTCAATGGTTGATTCCACATTAATAAACAGAATGGATTCATCAGTTACGATACCACAGAACAAAACTATTGATGCAATAATAGACTTTACAAAACCAAGTCAAAGCGCACCAGATTTTATATCGATAAAAGATTCTGGCAAAGAATTGACGAATGTTTTCAAGCCGTTCGCCAGTAACCCTTCAAAACAAGCGAGATATGACAGTTATTTGAAGGACAAAAATAGTGTAATGGAAAGTGACAGCAGTAAGGACAGATTGTCCGAGTGGGAGCGAGATAGGGAGATTGTTGAATTTGAACAAGCTGCTAAGTTGTATAGGCCGTTGACTGGGATCATGGGTGATAGGTAAGACTTGTTTGTTATTTTGGTGTACTGTACGAGAAAGCAGCATCTAATTTCTAAGCCTATGCTATACATCCGTCCTACCTGTATTTTTTGAACCTTTATCTGCTTAAACGTTCATAGACAAATGTGTAATCATACCCACAAATTTTCTGTTCCGGACGGGAATCGAACCCGCGTCCTCCGATTTCGCGCCAGATGCCTATTCCTCTCGGCCACCGGAACCTTACTCTTTCGAGCCGAACTTTGGGCTATAATTGTATTACTTTAACCGTCATTGAGGACGCAGGCACTCGATGATGATGACTTCAGGATTATTGGTTGAAGTGTTATTGGTTTTTCCTACGTGAAGGTTACAGACCAGAATATGACAATCTGACACTGCCTGTTTACAGTGCAACAGGCTCGCTGCATATTACATAGGGCGCAAGCGTGATGAATAATAAATCTTAATTATATTTCCAGATTCACACACGCTTCTGAGCCTGATGATGCTACCAACCCCTTGACAGTGGTAGCAAAAAGCAATACCAATTATGGTCTAGCCACCGCGGAACAGATAGCAGCTGCAGAGAAAGGTGTTTACGGCATCATGACGAGAAGCAAAACCACATGGAGTCCGCACAGTCTGGTCTGCAAGCGGTTTAATGTCCCTGAACCGGGTGTCACGAGGTAAATATAAAAAAAACATGATATTACATATGATTGTGCCTGAGCATCTTTCGATAGGTATGCAGTCTAAACTTAAGACATTCTTGTTTCATGAGATGTTATTAGGTTCCATGTGAAATAACGGTGTTGTACTACAGCTTGATACTATAATTTCTTGTCAGTATAAACTGATAAGCATAAAATTATGGTAGCAAAAAGCAGCACCAATTATGGCCTAGAAACAGCTGCGAACAACAGCAGAAAGTTTGTAATTTTGACGGGACACTGGGCTCGAGGCCCACCTGATGTAATGTGGCCTAACCTCTGCCTATAATAGATGCATTTCGTCATAAGTGGTGAACTGCACCACGCCCATCAACCTAAGACCAAAGTTGTTGTATCCAAACTTTATGTTAATTCCCGTACATATATTTCCACTATTAACATATTATTAAGTCCAACCTGTGGTTTCGGAAGAAGTAAAGGATATATTATAAAATCGCATTAACCATTACTTCATTAATTTACTAAGTTTATTTGTCAACAGGTTAGAACCAAAGAAAGATGACAAACCTAATGTATCCTACTCTATCTTCTCATATCTTGAGTCATCAGTCCACGACAAAGACAGCTTCGCCAAAGAACAGACTAAATTTAGTGGATCTAAATCCCTCAGAGATGTCCCCAAATCCGATCCGAAACCTGATCAAAGCTTTACCATTCAAGCTGACAATAATATTGATCAAGCGAAGGAAGAAAATAGTAGCAGTTTCAAAAGAATGACGGTAGCTGAATTATTTTTAAAAGAATCTGAGAAAAGTAAAGAGAAAGGCCAAGAAGTAACGGAGACTATAGATAAATTCGACAAAATGGATTTATACAAATCCATATTTCTAAGTGATAGTGAAGATGAAACTAATAATGATGAAATAACAGATAAAAGTAATGTTTCTAATTCGATAGATGGTTTTGTTGAAACGCCTAAGAATGTTCTAAGGAATACCTCGCCGCCTAGAGGTATATTCGCCAATATAGATTTCGACGAGTTGAATTCTTGGCGCAGAAATGTCGACGATAAAGATAAAGAAAAATCTAAATCAGTATCTGATATAGTGACGAAGGAAACTAATAATGAAAAAGTAGAAAGTATGGAAATGGAAGAAGTATATGGACCAAAAATACCAGAAATAATTCAAAAGAGATTAGAATCGAATGATTCTATGGAATCTCAAAATGATTCTATGAAAAAAGATAAAGATGTGGTAGAAGTGGATTCTTCGTCTTCCGATTCTTGGGTCGATGTCAAAGAAATAAGTAAAAAGAAAAAGAAGAAAAGTAAACATAAGAAACATAAATCGAAGCATAAGAAATCTAAACATAAGAAGAAGGATAGATAAAGATTTTTATATATCTAGAATAAATAACCTAATAAAATCAAATTTGTTATTTAGTTTTATTATATGCTTGTATTTTTTATTTACTTCACTTACCTGACATTCCCAACTAAGAAGAAAGTAATTTATTACAAAATTACAACGAGTGAAAAATAGTTGTCTTGTGCGGGATTCGAACCCGCGCCATCCATAGACGGGGTATGCTCTAACCGCTAAGCGTACATGACATGATATGACGCATGACTGTAATTTGTCCTTTCGTTCTTAAACCATTGTGTGGGGATATAGCGACATCTACAGTTCAATTTACGTTGTAATACTGGAAGGTCTAGAAGTAATGTAGTTTCGGCGGGAAAACTTATTATATGACATCTTTGTCTCTGTTATTGTGTGAGGTCAAAATATTTTGGATTTGATAAGTACTTACCATATACCCTTTAGAATAGCCTTGTTGAATCGGGCTAGGACCAACCAGGTTGACAACTTATTTTTTTTTTATATGCTTGATAGGTTAGCCTTTGACCACTATCTCACCTGATGGTAAGTGATGATGTGGTTGAAGATGTTGTTCAGGCTAACCTAGAAGTACTGGCTCTCAAGGACAGCTGCCGGAACACACCGTTAGGTGCTTGGCGACAGATTTTCTACTTGAGGGTGGTAGCTAGCCAGGCGGGCATTCTCAAAATGCCCTACCACCATGCTATAACGACTGCCATCCTAAGACAACAACCGGAACCGACGGCTTAACGTGCCCTCCGAAGCACGGAAAGATTCGGGAGATCGGTTGAGACGGGGGTAATTTGTTCCCTCACTAAATAAATATATGAAGGAATATATGTCCTGCTCTGGTGACAGACATCTCGAATTCTGACGCTATACAACAAATTTTATATTGTATTATTATTATAGGATCATTAGGTGTCCTCGTTTTCTTACTATTTAGGGTACCTACGGTAGGTACCCTAAATAGGTTAATAACCTACCTAGTTGACTATTATTCGAAAAGGCGCGATATAATAATATTGCCCATAACCTGGCATGGCTCACTCTGCACTTTAGGTACAAAACTACGGTATGGTACCACCAACTTAACTGTGCAGTTTTCGAGGGCGCTACTGGTCAAGGAAATCAACTAAAAACTGTCACAATTTGAAGGAATGTTGTAGTTCTGTTTTTTTGCCGCCTGAACAGATAAGTTGGTGGGACTGTACATCGGCGTATCCCTCCCGATGGGGTTATTCTACGGCGCGTGCCATGTCAGAAGAGATCAGAGCTATGCGATACATAAAGAGACGCCTTGTAGGTGATTATAATAGATACTCCGTACTTTGCGAGCTGAAGTGCACTTTATTGCGTCGTAGCTAGAGTCGCTTATTAATTGGAATCGCTTTGCGGAGTGATCCTTCTGGTCCTCTTTATTCTATGTTCTAACTACATAATAGCTTCCAGTGTCTAGCTGAATGCGAAACAGTGGACGAGATAAACAACGGGTTGGTCCTTCATGACAAGTACCTTACTGACGTTGTGTCGTGGCTGCGATTTACTTGCGGGTGATATAAAGCGAAGCAGCGAGTGACACTAAAATAAAACTTTGTCATCATTTACCTAAACCAGTCAACCATCGCTGTGATCGACCGATTACCGTCTACTTACGTATGTGCAAAATCAGGAGTAGATACCTAGGTAATGTAATCACTACAGCTAAACGAGATCTAGGTAAGTAGATACTTACTGAAAAGAATAATAAACATTCTGCAATTTCTGGTTGAATGCGTGATACTGTGGCGTGTGGAAGTGCTGTCAGCTGTGTGGAAGATAACGTACTTAATCAGTCACAAAAAAATGATAAAAGCTAGTCACAGTTCACGTGCGACTGTGAAATGTATGTGTGACGGAGCATTTATCTTTACATACATAAACTAGCCGTTGATCGCGACTTTGTGCGCGTTCGACTTGGTCAATGTTACTTCGCACCTTCTTAGTGCTTTTGGTGTATGTACAAACGTACTTGTGTCATATTTTTAATACCTACTAAGTATTCACAACGATTTGTAACGAATAATGCTTCCTTATACATTACTGCTAACATAACATGGTAATGTATGAAGTAAAAATAATTCCTTATCCATTACTTTCAACCTTATTGACTAATTCTAATGGTAACGAATTTGACTACACAAACGTTTTCAAAAGAAAATTTCAGAAATATGTCAAAATAAATTTATCCCAATTTTGTTAGACAATAAGGCTCCTTTTTTATTGCTGATAGCTGACCACAATCTCACCTGAAATATGTGGTAAAAGATGTTGTTCCTAACATAGAATTACTGGCTCTCAATGAATGCTGTCGGAACACACCTTTAAGTGCTTGGCGACAGATTTTCTACTTGAGGGTGGTAGCTAGCCAGACGGGCATTCGCTAAATGGCCTACCACCATGCTATAAGGGCTGCCATCGTAAGACGACAACCGGGACCGACGGCTTAACGTGCCCTGCGAAGCATGTGCACGCTCAGTAGTAATGTCACTAGCGGTCACCCACCAACTCATGACCGCAGCGGACGTTGCTTAACTTTGCTGATCGGTAAAGAACAGCTAAGCAAACTTCGCTACGAGCACTACAAACTAATTTACTAATTGAAGGCTACTGTTATCGCTTTAAAATTTATGGAACTTCTCTAGTAGGCATGGTGGAAGGGCTTTTTGCGATTGCCCGCTTGGCTAGCTACCCTCAAGTAGAAAATCTGTCGCCAAGCACCTAACGGTGTGTTCCGGCAGTAGTTCTTGAGAGCCAGTGAAATTACAGGCACATGAGATTTAACAACAACCTATGTCTCAAGGTGACGGGCGCAGTGCAATTCGTGACTTGTGACGAAATGCATCTGTTATAGGCAGAGGTTAGTCCACTTAACATCAGGTGGGCCTCGAGCTTGTTCCGTCACAATAACATAAAAAAGTATGTATTATTTATTATTATGTGCTTCTATCTCTTGTAAATTATAGAAGCTTCAAAACATTAGGTACCACGGATTAAACAATTGTTACTAGGAATATTGAAATTGTCGTAAAAGATGAACAAGAGTGAAAAAAATGTGTAGTTAATGGGGAGCATGCCACCACTTATTTGATGTGAGAACGTTTAGCATACAAGGCGCTCTGCAGAGCTAAGTTAAGTCATCAGGATGACTGGGAAGTGGATAGGTACTTTTTACTAGGTTACCTATGCAACATTCGCTGCGGTTTTGAGTTGGATGGTTGACCGCTAGTTAGCCCTTACTACTGAGCACTTCCGTCTTCGGAGGCACGTTATGCTGTCGGTACCGGTAAGATGGCAGTCATTATAGTATTTTGCGAATGCCAGCCTGGCTAGCTACCACCCTCAAGTAGAAAAAAGTTGGTAGTCTAGATTATCTAGTCTAATAGGTCTAGATTAGCCTGAACAATAACTTGAACACCTGATGGCAATGATGACTGAGGTAGTGTTAAAAGGCTATCCTATAAGCTTTAGAATATTTTCGAAGCAGTCATGGCTCAGTGGCATTGGCAATGGACTGCCGTGCAGCAGATCCATGGTTCGAATCCCGACGCGCGGGTTGGCTAGCGATGACCCTCAAGTAGAAAATCTGTCGCCAAGCACTTAACAGCGTGTTGTGGCAGTAGTCCTTGAGAGGCAGTAAAATTACAGGCACAATGAGAACTAACAACTTTACGTCTCTGTGTGACGGGCATAGTGCAATTCGTCGTTGATGAAATGCGTCTGTTATATAGGCATAGGTTAGTCCAATTAACATCAGGTGGGCCTCGGGCTTGTTCCATCACAATAACATAAAAAACAGGCTTTCAGCCATAACATAATAATTGTTCTCTACATTAATTTTATGGCAGTATAATGAATTCAATATAGCGGTCACAGGAAGATAATTTAATGATGTAATGACCGTCGCTAGGGCGGGACCACCATCTCCGATTTAGAACAAAATTTCAAAAAAGTTTGATCTCTATTTGTGCCAAAACACTAGCAATTGTGTCTCCTTATTTTACGAGAATTATAATCATGTTAGGCACCACCAGGATTTACGTTTCGTTCAGCATGGACAATGCAGCGAGCTGAATCCAGCCAACAGAATTACAAGAAACTCGGCACAGCTTTAGTGTTCCAAAAATAACTCAAATGAAAATAATAATAAACTAAAACAATCGTAAGTACCTGGTTGTTGGGAAATCATCAACAACCGTGGCCCGCTGTGCTGATTGTTGGTTTCAGCATGGAAAATCTATAACGACAAAGCGCGAGAAGATTGGTCCACACCAATCTTCTCCAAATTTACCAGATCTTTATTGCCTCAATTTGTGGCAAAAATTATCCGTCTGGACCCAGTAGTTTTTGATCGTTTTGCAAAAGAAAAGGGGACCAGTATGTTAACGTCACCCCAGAGGTATGAGCGACAAGCGGCGCTCGGCGTCTCTAGATTATGACCCTGCACCTGTGTGCGCCGCACACCCTGCCTGCACATTAGGTTTATTGCCGGGACTAATCCCCTTCCTGCCCTTGACCCACTTATGCGGGTTTGGTTTTAGTCATATCCGAAATTTCAGGATCCTAACTAGTTGGTTTAGTTTTTTAGACAGACCCCGTAACAAAACTGGTTTACCAATTTACCACCCTGTCGGGTCTCATTTCTTTTTTTTAATAAATAATATCTTAAAATTAACTGATACGTCCTTAGCTATTAGAGTGTAGTGTAGACGATGCAATGTAAGATACTTAGTAGGATGTGCAAAAAATATTTTTGTTCTGGTAAGATTTTCATCAAAATACCTACCTATTTTCGGATCAATTTCTATAGAAAATATTTAAACATGTTCTGTTTATCTATATATGTATTTGAGACCCGTTATATATACGGACGGATAGACAAACATAGGGCTCCGACTTGCCTTTTGTGCTTTGGACGCAGAACCCTAAAACACATCTTCGGAATCGCTCTTGGCCGGTGTTTTCGAGTGGAATACTTACCTACCTACATTGTTCAATACCTGCGTATGTACCTACCTAATGTTATTATGTCAAATCAAATCGCAAATAATTACTGTAATGATGATTAATGATTAAATAAAGAAAGTAAGGTACTTACTTAGGTACCAAACTGCATTAATTCTTTAATCTGTGACGTAGGTACTATGAGTCTGATTATTACATCCAGTTACTTTGCATTACTGCCACAATAGATACTTATTATAATAGTGCTTACTGCCAAGTGCCAGTATACTGGCAGTCTGGCAGTAACATTAGTACTTCTAGATCCCACGTTACAGCACATAGGTATGGTGTCTGTGACCAAAGATTACAGAAGTATCCAGACTAGGTAGTTGATTATACTGTTGATTTTGTTTTGATCAGCTCATAGTCTATAGAAGCGACGACGCTAATGCAAAATACGTGAAATCTATTTCGATGTAAATAAACATCTTATTACACAATACTTACGCATGCGAGTGGGCGTCCACTCCACAGGCAGCCAAGGTTACCGCGGGAAGGGCGAAAGCACGGCAATGGAAAAAAACGCCGTGCTCAAATGCCTATGAATATTTTATGTAGGATTAATGCTATAAGTACTAGAACGATAATTTCAGGGCTAGACAGTAGACGGGCAGTCTGGCTATCCTATTCTTGTCTGTATTCAGGAAAATGTGCAAAAACAAAGATGCAAGAACGAAGTTTATAGTTAAAAATTTAGAAGTACATTGCCGCTTTAGCAGCAGACCTCGTACATATCTTTTGTGTAGACGGACAATGAACTGAGAACATTGAAGTGTTGCAATCGCATCAAAATTATCAATAACAAGTTCAACAGAAAGAGATGCAGCGATGTGTATTCGGTATGTGAAAGAAAGCTGGAATGTAAACTGTTGATGCGAAGGAAATAGCATGTTTGCGGGCGAAGTATGAGTGAAAGAGATATCTAGAAAACAAAATGTACAACACGATTTTATACGTTGAGATTGGTGCACATGCGTCATTGCTGGTAGCCAGGGCTGCACTTGCAAAGATGTTAAAATTGTTTATGGATAATTCGTACAGATTTTCAATATGCGATACAGATTTTTATACAGAATGTTCACAATCTATTGACTTAATTGCCGCAATCTGCCTAAAATGAAACATATCAAAATAATTAACCCACTCATATGACCAACTAAAGTCCGAGAGTGGAACTGACGTCCGGATAATATGACAGCTAATGGATTGATGGACAAATAATTCGTTTATTATTAGTCAATGAATTTGACGTCAAATTGCTACCCGTGTAGTGCTGGAGCAACCAGAGCCCATTTATTTCCGGAGCTGGGTGATGTTCTGCTCACCTTTGACCTTACGGGGCCACTATCCTTTAACTTCAATCCATTTAACGCAGAAGCCTATAGTGCTGCTTATGCGCGTTGCTTCAAGGCTTGGCTTCGCCGTATCAAATCAACGTACATTCACACATGAGTCTCGTATTAATGTTATTGAGGAATTGTCTTTTATTTTACATTTTCCCTTACTGACGCCAACGGTCCTTGGGATCTGTTGCAATTGTAAGTACTACCTGTCGTCAATACAAGGTCATGGTACAAGGATGGAAAAAGGCTTTGGTATTGTATATTATTTACCCCTACCTATGCTTATATATACAACAAAGTTGGCTCCTGCAAGATCCTATTGGGAAGACATGGAGCAAACATTGTGAAACTAGGACTATACAGCTGAAAAAAATAACAATAAATGATCAACTCTATATGTCATTATTACTAGAACAATTGTTACATTCAACAAACGAACGAAAATGTAGGAAAGGAACTGCCCTTGCTACGGCCCTGACCAAATACAATCAGCTGTTTGTAATGACAGTTCTTCTGACAAATACAAAATGGTTGAAAACTAAAGTTGGCAAACAAAGAAAAGGCAGCGTAATTGCGAATTTTAACTGTTAAACGTTGTTTTTAAGGTGAAAGTTAGATAGTTTAGTTAGTGTTCAGTGTATTGTGCATAATGTTGGATTTGGAGATTGTCCCCGAGCGTTCCCTGGGCTGTGATGCCTGGGAGTTCGTGCTGGGTGAGCAATTTATTATGTTTATACTTTACGTCAATATTTTGCGCTTTAATTTTACGGTATGCGTCTTACGCAATGGTTTTTCGATCTCTCAATAATTAACTAACATATTTACCGTTACTAAAGTTCGATCTGCCGTGTTCCTTTGGCCTGGCATTGATTTTTTGTCCCGTTAAATGTCAGGCAAAGAAACCTTTGTTTCGTTTCGAAGTTGTTTGTTTTTTTATTGCTAATCTTGACCATGAAATTACTAGAGTTGTTTTCATGTTTACATTCGACGTTACGCTGGTCTACTTAATTTCGTTATTTAATCAGAAAATCATCAGTAATTATTTTAAATAAACCTATTCCTCAATTAGTAACAATATTAAATAGTAATTAATTATGATGGATGATATAAAATTATTATTTGATTTATGTTATTATTGCAATCCGAGTAGTTGTAATAATATAATTTTTATATAAAAATTATATTAATATTTTAATATATTTTTAAGTAATTATATAATTTTTATGCCCTTTGTTCTGTGTTCATTTGAGCCATTGTAGATAAAATAAACATTCTAGAGATACATATATACCTAATATTTTTATATGAAAGAACTAATTAGATCATTATTTTTGAAAGGAAATTAGCTTATTCAAAATCAATTGTTTACATGGATGCTTAGATTTAAGGCCTCCTAAGAGGTCCCATATATAGCTGCACCAACATGAGTCTAACTCTTAAGGTATAATAATAAGAGATTCCATTGGAGTACCCCAATAATAAAATGACAAAAATGTCCATACATTGAGATCATAAAATGCCATAGTTATTAAATACACATAAACACTAAATGCCCTAGAAGTGAAATGTTGGGATAGTAAATGTTGTACTATTTTAAAAAGGGTTCAATTGTATATATATGTATTGTAATAGGGTAATATGTACTATGTATTTTAGTAACCTTTTGTGCAAATTCATCCAATTTTAGTCTATCAAAAATTTTACACTGGTACTCCATGGGCCATGGTGCATTTAAATTTACTGGCATATTGTCTAATGTTTAAAATTTAACTATCTGTATTATGTATTGGCTGTACCAACATAATTATACATATATTTATGTACAGACTATGCAAAAATATTCCACAGAACATTGTTGACTATTAATATCATCATCATCAAATGATTACCATCCACTGTTGATCATAAGCCTCCGATGTTGATTGTGACAAGCACATAAGGTATATGTGCTTGTCACAATTATGTGGTTAGTTTATACGAATATACAATACGATTATGTGGTTAGTTTATATGCTGTAGAAGTTGGAGCAAGGGGTATACCAGCGAAATCCCTATATAACCTACTTAAAGACCTTGGCCTACCAAGAACAACCGTAACTTCCATCCTAGAACGTGTATCTAAGGCGGCATTAGTAGGATCTTATCAAATTTGGTTAGGTAGGGGAGGAGGCTCGAGTGGTGAAGGAGAGCATTGATATATCATAAAGGGGCCCCTTAACCCTACTCCTGGGTTGCAAGTCCCAGGCCCCTCTAGCCTCTTCCTCTGCAACACGATGGACCCGGCACCCGCACGGTGAATCCATGGAATGCTAAGTAATTAGTCTCGACCGAACACCGTGAGTGCTAACCGGTATATTTATTTAGTTAAGAATTATACCATATATCATATCATCATCATCGAATTATACTTTACATCAATTGTGTTTAAACTGTTTAAAACAATTGATCTAAAGTATAATTTGATCCCCATCAAGTAGCATTTTGCATTAACAATAGTAAAAAGAGAATTGCACAAGTTGCATCGTTAATTCATTACACCTATGAGTCATCATTACATCTACATATATTATAGTCATGCTTTGTTTCTTTGTTTTTCAACGTATAATTTAATTGTATATATGTATGTATATATCATGTCCCTAATTAAAACCATACATCTAGGCTGGGAGTAATGTACTCAAACTCGTGGCTCAAAATAATTCCCGTTTAGCTATACTCAAATATTTACCATTGTTAAATAATATATTTGATCTATATAGATATCGAAAATATGTATGTTAATGCAAGCCTTAAAACTTACTTACCTAATTATGTGCGATAAAGGTACAGTAGAGCCTTGAAAATATCAACCCCTGTTCGGACTAAACAAGCGTTTGGATTATAGTATATAAAAAATTAACAATTAAACATCAATAGCGGTACATACTTGAATTTGTTGTATGCTTAAAAAGTTGTGTACTACAATAACGTTACCCAGTTTAGTGTTTCTGAAAACTCCTAGTAACATTTTAAGTACATGCCAATTTACAATCTTGGCTAATAAGCTGAATTACATTATATTTTGTACACTGTATACTCCACTCCTTGCTTATGTAAAGCATTACATTACATAATGTGCATTCTAACTTTAGATACAAAAACCATAAAACTTTATTTAGGTACAATGTAAATAGCTTGAGCCGGCTTGAGCTTCATTGCATGGTGGAAGGACATTTTGCAAATGCATGTCGGCTAGATACCACCTAAGTTGAAAATCTGTCACCAAACAGTGCATTGCAGCAACAGTCCTTGAGAGCCAGTAAAGAATTATAGCAACATGAGACTTTCACGAATGTATGTCTCAGGGTGATTTATTTTGAGGAAAAGCATCTGTCAGCAGATGTTACACAATCCCATTAAAAAAATATAACTAATTCAACGAACTTCGGCCTTGTTGCTCCTCTGCCAATGAACTAGTTGAGGTCTGCATAGAATTCTCCTTCTATAGACTCCTATATCTGTTTAAATATTATTGCTATTCAAAATGCTTTGTCAATTTCTTGCTTTATTAAAGAAGGCAAATCAAAACACATCTGTAGCAATGTCTTAAATAACAAAGAACTTAAAGAAGGTTAAGTCATTAAACTTTATTAACCTACAAAATTAAATTTACAGTTTAGAATTTACACCACACAGAATTATTTCATTTGTCATAAAAATATAACAACTGCAAAGTTAAATTTGTTATGTTATTATGTTCCTTATCAGCAGACAGCTGGGTATTGTATTATTGTTGCGCCATATAACATATTAATGTTATATATTTAAAGTTATAGCGAATACTAGCGGCCTGCCCCGGCTTCTGTTCTGATACTAAATAATCTGTATTATCTTCGAAAATATTCATTTTAATTATATGCTGTGTACGGCCATATTTAACTATATTAAATGCACAATGTATTTAAGGTAGTAAATTGGATACATTAATCCAATGAAGTATTGATTAAAATCGCTTCGTAAATAAGCCATTATTTCTCATAAAAAGTAAAGGATTAAAAATGGGTATTGTGGGTTATCCCTAAGACAGACTTATATACTATTGCGGACTTTTTTGGAGACCTTTTTAAGGTGTACAATACTGTATAGTACATTACTTTGATCTATCTCGTAGGGTTAAGCCAGCATTTGCAATGTAAGCACAAAAAATGTGTTTATTTTCGACATCATGTTAGAAACCTAAAATTATCAGTGTTTCTCTACTATATTATGCCTATAACGCGTCCCCTAAAATCACTCTATTGATAAAAAAAAACCGCATCAGAATCCATTGCGTAGTATTAAAGATCTAAGCATGCATAGGGACAGACAGTGGGAAGCGACTTGGTTTACACTATATACTCAAAGCAATTAATAGTTTGTCAGAGACTAATGTAGTATAAAGAATTTAGAAATTATGGATATAATTATTCTCTTTGTACTATTTTATTTAAACTCGTTATTTTGATATTAGGAACAGACAAATAGTAACAATTACAAGTATATAAAGACTTATTTGGGTATAATTCATTGTTCACTTACTAGCTAAGAATATTCTTTTGTTATTGCTAGTTTTTATGCTGTGAGTCTTCAAAATTCCTCAGATGTATATGAGGCTGGCATTTTTATTTATTGCCTATAAGGCTGGCTTTTGACCACAATCTCACTTGATCAAGACAGAAAACTTAGTTTTAAATTTTGTACAATTACTTACTGCCGGGCTGCCTTACATCAGGTCCATCCAGCGGTCGAGCTTGAGCTTTACCATATAACGCTGGAGCATTTTGTTAAAGTATGCTGCTCATTTGGTGAGTTATTTGTCCTTAGATGCTTTTAACGAACATCTAAAAGGAAAAAATCATAAGCCGGGAACTGAATAGTTCTATAAAATTTTATCTGGACATAATACTTACGCCGATCCATCACAATAAGTTTTTTTACGTCAAATATGGTAGTCTGCGGCCATTATCTCATATTTGGAAAGTATTAATATTATAATTTATATATGTATAATAATATGATAGATATTCGGAAAGTGAATTAAGCAGTGATGGCTCAGTGGCATTGGCTATGGACTGCCGCGCAGCAGGTCCATGGTCCGAATCCCGCCGCGGGCTTGACCTTCACCGCATGGTGGAAGCACCAGGCATTCGCATGCCCGCCTGGCTAGCTACCACCCTCAAGTAGAAAATCTGCCGCCAAGCACCTTACGGTGTGTTCCGGCAGCTGTCCTTGACAGCCAGTAATTCTAGATTAAGCCTGTTAACACCTTCGTATCGAAAAGTTGTTTACAAAATAAAAAATGTTTTAGAAAAATAGTAAACAACCTCGTCATCCTGGTGATTAGAAATTACGCGCCATTGCGTTGCCTTGTTATAGAACCACAGACTAGAGTAGAATACAAGTAGGTATTTATAGAATCAACCTCTTTTATTTGATATTAAAGAGTGGTATTAGCAGCTCGGTAACGTGCAGCGACTACGTAAAGGAACTAACTATAGCTACCGTTTTTTTTATCGTTGAATGGTAAGGGCTTTGACCACATCATCACTTACCATCAGGTGAGATTGTGGTCAAAGACGGCTTGCTATCTGCTATAAAAAATACACAATAATATAATAGATATTCGGAAAGTATTAATAATATAAATACTATATGAAGTACACCTCTGGTTCTTGGCGACATATTTTCTACTTGAATTTGATAGCTCCGACACGCATTCAGTGAATGCCATGTTACATTATAAAGCTGGATTCGTACCATAGACAATAGACCCCACCCCAGCCCATACTCACGTCACTAGGCTACTAAATAGGCAATTATTGCTTCAATTGTACCTAACATACTATAGTGCCAAACCAGTACTGCAGATGCATTCAATGAAAATGGTTCTCAGTATAGAATGGCGCAGCTCAGCGCGTAGCCTTTGGCGTATACTAAGAGTACGTACTAGGACTAAGAAAAAGGGGCCTAAGCAGCGTAGGTCACGTAATCTACCCAACCCAGCTCGAATGTCACGGTCGCACCGAGTTGGTAGGATTTGCTGGGAAGAACACCTTTATAAGTATCCATCGTTAAGTACCTAACCAAAGTACCCCTGCGTGCGTGTGTGAACTCATATTTTTGTACTTAAATGTAACGCTAGGGTTTTAGTTGGCGGGACTTCAGTATGTCCCT
Source organism: Plagodis pulveraria (assembly GCA_963890685.1). Taxonomy (NCBI): domain Eukaryota; kingdom Metazoa; phylum Arthropoda; class Insecta; order Lepidoptera; family Geometridae; genus Plagodis; species Plagodis pulveraria. The sequence continues at coordinate 14,190,073 of OY982971.1, read as the reverse complement.
GTCACTTTTATCATCGCTGCCACTGATTTTAGGCATAATATATATGTCTAACCTAAAAGTCTATCTATGAAATTACAGGCACATGAGACTTAACAACTATGTCTCAAGGTGACGGGCGCAGTGCAATTCGTGACTTGACGAAATGCATCTGTTATAGGCAGAGGTTAGTCCGCTTATACGATACGTTACAATTACATTAAAAAAACAGCTAATTTATGCTATGGGAATTAAAGATGTTTACCACAGAAATTGCGTATAAAAATAGTAAATAAACTCGTCATATTAGTAATAACGCGCAAAATTGTTTGTTATCAAACATTTTGATTTCTGAGTATTGTTGAGGAAAATTTATTAATCTGTATCGTGTCGAAAAGTTGTTTACAAACTAAAAAATGTTTTAGAAAAATAGTAAACAATCTCGTCATCCTGGTGATTAGAAATTACGCGCCATTGCGTTGCGTATAGAACCACAGACTGTAGAGTAGAATATAAGTATTTATAGAATCAACCTGTTTTATATATACAAAATAATATAGAGTGGGTATTAGCAGCTCGGTAACGTGCAGCGACTACGTAAAGGAACTAACTATAGCTACCGTTTTTTTTATCGTTGAATGGTAAGGGCTTTGACTACATTATCGCTTGTCGGCTTCGAGCAAGAAGCTCCATGCCAAATGTGTTCTCACCTGGTGGTAGGCGATGGTGAACAGGCGTAACGCTCATATCAGCGCGCGCAGCTACGTGGTGTGTTACGACACGACTATCGCTGGGCTTAAATGCGCAAAAATGACTAAAGAAAAAGTTAAAGCTATAGGGGCGTAAAAAAGTTACCAGGCTAGTTTTCATAATTTTAAGTCCAAGTGTAAGAATAAATTGGAACCACCGTAGAACGCATTGTGGTTGTCACAATAAAGTAAATGATGTGACAAAATATTATATTGTATAAGTGTGTAAACAAGTAATAATTGTAGCCGAGACGTTTAACCAAAATATGGGGGCTGATATTTAAGTCGCTTTAATTGCAAGAAATTAAACTTTATTTTCGAAACAATCACACATAAAACAGATATCAGTGCCATTAAAATTAAAGATTGAAGTATTAGTATTAAGTATAAGTATTATTAACGATATAATTGTTTTATTCCTCGCAATTTAAGTGAAAATCCAAGTGTATAACTCGTGTTAAAAACCCACTTTAGTCTCTGCTGAAATATCAGCCTTGTTTTATGTATTTGTTCAATCTACTATTTATTCGTAATGTGGCACACAGAAGAAAATTCAGCTCAAGTATGATTTGAAAATTAGGATTAGCTTTTCTCGTTGAAATTTTGTATACCTATTGGTAGAGTCTGTAGTTTTCTCAATATTTTGAGCAGAAAAAAGTGATCTGAACTCTGAAGCTTTTGATCACACAACCCAACACATTATACTATACAAGAGATTTTTTGTCAATGAAATTAGAACACCAAGTATGCAATTAACACATAATTACACGCTTGGACACAGATTACATTACGCAATAACTGTAAGTACGTAAACAGTACGAAATTTTCCTCAATCCTTCATTGAATACATAGCATTCACATATTTATCAAAGCCATGCCGCGTTAACATTATCAACGAGCTGTCGAGTTTGTTTTCTATTTAGTCACGTAATTTCAGCCATAAAAAATCATATAAAAGTTATTTCGTCTAGCCGATACACATTAGTATATTTTTAGACAATTAATATGGAGTTTAGAACGCAATGCATTAATCTAAAGCTCAATATATTAATATCAAAGTTGAGATTGAGTTGACGTTTAATATATGGAACATCTGCCAAAAAGTGCATGCTAAGAGCGATCACAACTTTTAGATTCATTTATACGGGCCTAATAAGTAGACTATAGTAATAATTAATGCATGTCAAAGTTGAGATGGATTTAAAGAGGCAGTTTTGACATTTAATGTGGTCAGCATGGTGGTAGGGTATTTTGCGCATGCCCGCCTGGCTAGCTACCACCCTCAAGTAGAAAATCTGTCGCCAAGCACCTATCAGTCTGTTCCGGCAGCTGTCCTTGAGAGCCAGTACTTCTAGGTTAGCCAGAACATCATCTTCGACCACATCATCACTTACCATCAGGTGAGATAGTGGTAAAAGGCTAACCTATCAGGCATAAAAAAAAAAGAATGTATGGAACATCTGTCAAAAAGTGAATGTTAAGAGTGATGACAACTTTGAGATGCAATTAAACGAGCCTAATAAGTAGACTCGTAATAATTTATGCGTGTCAAAGTTGAGATTGCTTTAAGAGGCAGTTTTGACGTTTAATGTATGGAACATCTGTCAAAAAGTGCATGTTAAGATCGATTCAAAATTGAGATGCATTTATAAATACTAGCCTAAGACTGAGACGCAGATTACCTTAACTGAGATCTTTATTCATGTACCTACTGATTACTATGTACTCTGTCTCCACGCGTGCGAATAACAATGAAAGGACAATAGGTGTTTATTAGGTACATATTACGAACAATTTGTAGAGTAAACATTTGCCTTTGTTTCTACTTGTTAATGAATTCGATGACCGCGATGTCGTGACTTAAAGATCTCTTTAAACTTTTGCACTTTTTTATGTCTTTGGCAACCTCTGCCTATAACTGATTTATATCGTCACAAGTGACGAGCTGCATTGCGCACGTCACCCTGAGACATACAGCTGCTAAGTACGATATATTTTTTTTTCTGTCTGTATTTACTTTTGACATGCATTTTTTTCTTTTTTATTATTTTTGACGTATTATTATTCAATTATTCGACATTTATGATTATGATATTTCAAATTATTTAATTAATTTGATAAATTTAGAGACGTAGATTATAGTATTTTTATTATGTTAGAGTGTAATAAGTCTGTTTCTTTGTACACATACTGAAATGTATTTTTGACGTGTATATTATAATACCAATAAATGAATATGAATATAAGTTTCCTGTGCTGTGCCTGTGGCTCTCAAGGACTGTTGCGAGAAGAAATTGTTAGGTGCTTGGCGACGGAGTTTCTACTTGAACCGTGTAACTGCAGCACGCAGTCCGCAGCTATTGCCGTTCGGTTTTCACTGCTAAAAAAATAATTTCAGATAAAATCTGCTGCAACGGCTTGTTAGGCATCTAGGAACAAGGCTTTATATCCGTGGTATTTGTTTCATTACTTTGCTTTCCTTCGGGATAAAAAGCCCTTAATAAATTACGTTATCTTATATACAGCATATATACAGAAGATAACATTATCATTATCATCTGAATCAGTTCTAAGATTGATCAGATAAGTTCCAAGAAAATAAAATAAAAAACTTTTTTTTTATGCCTGATAGGTTAGCCTTTGACCACTATCTAACCTGATGGTAAGTGATGATGTGGTCGAAGATGTTGTTCAGGCTAAACTAGAAGTACTGGCTCTCAAGGACAGCTGCCGGAACACACCGTTAGGTGCTTGGCGACAGATTTTCTACTTGAGGGTGGTAGCTAGCCAGGCGGGCATTGGCAAAAATGCCCTACCACCATGCTATAACGACTGCCATCCTAAGACAACAACCGAGACCGACGGCTTAACGTGCCCTCCGAAGCACGGAAACGCTCAGTAGTAATGTCACTAGCGGTCACCCATCCAATTCATGACCGCGCGCGATGTTGCTTAACTTTGCTGATCGGTTGAGAACAGCGAAGTAAACTTTGCTACGAGCGCTCCAAAGCTTCACCTCTGCCCATATCAGATGCATTTCGTCAACGACGAATTGCACTGTGCCCGTCACACTGAGAAATACAGTTGTTAGGTCTCATGTGCCTGTAATTTTACTTGGTCTCAAGGATTGCTGCAGGAATCCAAGATTAGGTGCTTGGCGACAGATTTTCTACTTGAGAGTGGTCGCTAGTTAGGCGGGCATTTGCAAAATGCCCTTCCACCATGCGGTGAAGCTGAAGCCCGCGGCGGGATTCAAACCATGGCCTGCTGCACGGCAGTCCATAGCCAATACCACTGAGCCATCACTGCTTCAAAATTTTGCATTTGTCAGCGTCTTAACAGTTTTGCTCACAGAAGCCCTACTAGCATTGCTAGTCCTCCGCCGCGGTCAGGAGTTGGATGGGTGACATTACTACTGAGCGCTTTCGTGCTTCGGAGGGCACGTTAAGCCGTCGGTCCCGGTTGTTGTCTTACGATGGCAGTCGTTACAGCATGGTGGTAGGAATGCCCGCCTGGCTAGCTACCAAGCTCAAGTAGAAAATCTGTTAAATAGGCTAACCTGAACAACTTTTTCGACCACATCAGCACTTACCATCAGGTGAGACAGTGGTGAAAAGCTAGCTTATCAGCAAAAAAAAAAACGACATAATATTCAAAGTATTGTTATGTTAAAATGTTATTGACCTTGATCGTTATCAACACAATGCGATTATCTCATTCTGAACTAATATATTATTGCGTTATATTCGGCTGTTACGTGTTCCCTTGTTATTTTACAAGAACTACCTACGTCGGCTATGTCGTCGGTGAAATGTTTACAAACAAGTAATTTATTTTTACGACGCATTTTATGTAGCCAGGTATGATGCTATTTACGCCTTATTCTACCATAATAGCTATAGGTGTTATGACAGGGTTATTATTGTTAACTATTATCAATAATATGTACCGCAACGATTATAGCTATGTATTAGTAGAGTAAGCGTTAACGCCAGAACTTATTTCTATATTTTACTGTTCTAGCATTTGTAACATTCGATTAAAAACCCTGTCAATGTACTGTCAAAATGTCCAATATTGTTGGGTTGTCTGGAAGAGATCGCTTTAAGCGATAAGGCCGCCCATAGTTTCACACAGTTATGATGTATCTTTAGTTGTAAGTTTTTTTATGTTAAAATTAATCTTTGTGTTACAATAAAGAGTTTATCTATTTATCTATCTATCTATCTATCTTATAAAGATATTAGTAAAACATAACGTAAATGCTTATAATTAGTGCACTAATAATTCTTAACTGGATTTAAGAGCCAGTAATTCTATTTTAGCCAACAACATCCTCGACCGAATCAACACTTACCATTGCCATCCACTGTGTGGTTACTGAATATATTTCTGTTGAGATGTTCTTTATAAATAGTTATGGCTTTTTCGGTTAAAAAGCAGGACGTTTAAAAAAACATAAGAGCAAAATATTAATTATTATCCAGATAATATAACAAATGAATATATTCACAAAATTACAAATTTAATAATAAATTAATAAATTTGTTATTTTGTGATGTAATTCAAATAACAATATAAAAAAAAAACATATATCTTACCGATCATTCTCGATCATGCGCTCGAAGAGTCAAGACCTATGCTTCGTGTAGTAGCGAAATGCGTCGAAAATTCAAACAGAAAAAAATAGGCGACATTGTCATTAGATATATTTTTAGGTCTCTTTCTAAATTATAAATTAAAAAATCAAAATAGTGGGCTGGAGGTTTCGGACTATCTGTGTGTGCAATGACTTATGGGTATCTAAATGCTTTTATTGTAGTAGCTGTAGTGTTGTATATAGTTCGTAGTATTTTGTTAATAAAGGCATAAACAGGTACAAAAAAAAAACTTTTGTAAAATATTTATTTATTTATAGATATATTCGCGAGCAGCGTAATGCTGATGTCCTATATCATACTGTGTCGAAATATGTTTTTTGTAGTATCCACACATTTGTTAGTTAGCACTGGTTACAAGTTGGCAAGAGCAGCCATCCAGCTGGTTCTTAAATGCGTTCACAGATGTAGCAGAGACAACCTCCTCAGGCTACCTGTTCCATTCTTAAACATGGATTTCTGCAAAGTAACGTCTGAATTTATTAATTACTCAATTATATCTTCGAAGCAGTGATGGCTCAGTGGCATTGGCTATGGACTGCCGAGCAGCAGGTCCATGGTTCGAATCCCGCCGCGGGCTTGAGCTTCACCGCATGGTGGTCGGACATTGTGCGAACGCCCACCTGGCTAGCAATCACCCTCAAGTAGAAAATCTGTCGCGAAGTACCTAACGGTGTCTTGCGGCAGCAGTCATTGAGAGCCAGTGAATATACAGGCACATGCGACTTAATAACTGTCTCAAGGTGACAAGCGCAGTGCAATTCGTGACTTGTGATGAAATGCATCTGTTATAGGCAGAGGGTAGTCCGCTTAACATCAGGTAGACCTCGAGCTTGTTCCGTCACAATAACATAATATATATATATATATATATATATATATATAAATAAATTGTAATAGTCATTAATATTGTGTAATCAATAAAAGTAATGGCAATTTCAAAAAAATGCCGTTACTTTCGATCGTGGAAGTCTGAACGTATGAGGACAAAATGTGGATACGTTACAAAATCGAATGCAATCGTCAATTCCGTTCAATACTGTACAGTTTTCCTTCCACCACACACACTACGGCAGATCGAGATGTAGTCACGTTCCAAAGCTTCACCTCTGCCCATATCAGATGCATTTCGTCAACGACGAATTGCACTGTGCCCGTCACACTGAGAAATACAGTTGTTAGGTCTCATGTGCCTGTAATTTTACTTGGTCTCAAGGATTGCTGCAGGAATCCAAGATTAGGTGCTTGGCGACAGATTTTCTACTTGAGAGTGGTCGCTAGTTAGGCGGGCATTTGCAAAATGCCCTTCCACCATGCGGTGAAGCTGAAGCCCGCGGCGGGATTCAAACCATGGCCTGCTGCACGGCAGTCCATAGCCAATACCACTGAGCCATCACTGCTTCAAAATTTTGCATTTGTCAGCGTCTTAACAGTTTTGCTCACAGAAGCCCTACTAGCATTGCTAGTCCTCCGCCGCGGTCAGGAGTTGGATGGGTGACATTACTACTGAGCGCTTTCGTGCTTCGGAGGGCACGTTAAGCCGTCGGTCCCGGTTGTTGTCTTACGATGGCAGTCGTTACAGCATGGTGGTAGGAATGCCCGCCTGGCTAGCTACCAAGCTCAAGTAGAAAATCTGTTAAATAGGCTAACCTGAACAACTTTTTCGACCACATCAGCACTTACCATCAGGTGAGACAGTGGTGAAAAGCTAGCTTATCAGCAAAAAAAAAAACGACATAATATTCAAAGTATTGTTATGTTAAAATGTTATTGACCTTGATCGTTATCAACACAATGCGATTATCTCATTCTGAACTAATATATTATTGCGTTATATTCGGCTGTTACGTGTTCCCTTGTTATTTTACAAGAACTACCTACGTCGGCTATGTCGTCGGTGAAATGTTTACAAACAAGTAATTTATTTTTACGACGCATTTTATGTAGCCAGGTATGATGCTATTTACGCCTTATTCTACCATAATAGCTATAGGTGTTATGACAGGGTTATTATTGTTAACTATTATCAATAATATGTACCGCAACGATTATAGCTATGTATTAGTAGAGTAAGCGTTAACGCCAGAACTTATTTCTATATTTTACTGTTCTAGCATTTGTAACATTCGATTAAAAACCCTGTCAATGTACTGTCAAAATGTCCAATATTGTTGGGTTGTCTGGAAGAGATCGCTTTAAGCGATAAGGCCGCCCATAGTTTCACACAGTTATGATGTATCTTTAGTTGTAAGTTTTTTTATGTTAAAATTAATCTTTGTGTTACAATAAAGAGTTTATCTATTTATCTATCTATCTATCTATCTTATAAAGATATTAGTAAAACATAACGTAAATGCTTATAATTAGTGCACTAATAATTCTTAACTGGATTTAAGAGCCAGTAATTCTATTTTAGCCAACAACATCCTCGACCGAATCAACACTTACCATTGCCATCCACTGTGTGGTTACTGAATATATTTCTGTTGAGATGTTCTTTATAAATAGTTATGGCTTTTTCGGTTAAAAAGCAGGACGTTTAAAAAAACATAAGAGCAAAATATTAATTATTATCCAGATAATATAACAAATGAATATATTCACAAAATTACAAATTTAATAATAAATTAATAAATTTGTTATTTTGTGATGTAATTCAAATAACAATATAAAAAAAAAACATATATCTTACCGATCATTCTCGATCATGCGCTCGAAGAGTCAAGACCTATGCTTCGTGTAGTAGCGAAATGCGTCGAAAATTCAAACAGAAAAAAATAGGCGACATTGTCATTAGATATATTTTTAGGTCTCTTTCTAAATTATAAATTAAAAAATCAAAATAGTGGGCTGGAGGTTTCGGACTATCTGTGTGTGCAATGACTTATGGGTATCTAAATGCTTTTATTGTAGTAGCTGTAGTGTTGTATATAGTTCGTAGTATTTTGTTAATAAAGGCATAAACAGGTACAAAAAAAAAACTTTTGTAAAATATTTATTTATTTATAGATATATTCGCGAGCAGCGTAATGCTGATGTCCTATATCATACTGTGTCGAAATATGTTTTTTGTAGTATCCACACATTTGTTAGTTAGCACTGGTTACAAGTTGGCAAGAGCAGCCATCCAGCTGGTTCTTAAATGCGTTCACAGATGTAGCAGAGACAACCTCCTCAGGCTACCTGTTCCATTCTTAAACATGGATTTCTGCAAAGTAACGTCTGAATTTATTAATTACTCAATTATATCTTCGAAGCAGTGATGGCTCAGTGGCATTGGCTATGGACTGCCGAGCAGCAGGTCCATGGTTCGAATCCCGCCGCGGGCTTGAGCTTCACCGCATGGTGGTCGGACATTGTGCGAACGCCCACCTGGCTAGCAATCACCCTCAAGTAGAAAATCTGTCGCGAAGTACCTAACGGTGTCTTGCGGCAGCAGTCATTGAGAGCCAGTGAATATACAGGCACATGCGACTTAATAACTGTCTCAAGGTGACAAGCGCAGTGCAATTCGTGACTTGTGATGAAATGCATCTGTTATAGGCAGAGGGTAGTCCGCTTAACATCAGGTAGACCTCGAGCTTGTTCCGTCACAATAACATAATATATATATATATATATAAATAAATTGTAATAGTCATTAATATTGTGTAATCAATAAAAGTAATGGCAATTTCAAAAAAATGCCGTTACTTTCGATCGTGGAAGTCTGAACGTATGAGGACAAAATGTGGATACGTTACAAAATCGAATGCAATCGTCAATTCCGTTCAATACTGTACAGTTTTCCTTCCACCACACACACTACGGCAGATCGAGATGTAGTCACGTTCTTGTATTGTAGCAGGGCATTTCCATCAGCCCTGGAAAGTTGAATTCCTAAAACCATAAATTCGCATAATGTTAAATCAACGTAACGTTGATCACCATGCGGATGCCCATCTGGCTAGCTGCCATCCTCAATTCGAAGATCTGTCGCCATGCTCCTAGCGGTGTGTTCCGGCAGCTGTACTTGAGAGCAGCATTATAGTCCGTTCAAATTAGACCAAAAAAATAGGAGTGATGTTACAAAAAAAAACCGCGCTAAAGAAAGGTGGCGTGGAAACCTGTGCATATTATGACGATTAAAACTCTTTCAACTTGTTGAATCGTTATATCTCTAAAACGGCGGTTCTTAGGAAAAAAAGTATTTGGACATTTTTATAGATAATTATCTGATCTACATTCTTTGTCTGGGCTAATGTTATGATAAAAGTTACCGTTTTGCTGAAAATCGCGAATAAACCGTTTTTGTGACCTTTGACCGCGAGTACTTTTTTCCAGGTGTCGGATAAATGAGGACTTTTCACGTTTAATTTATAATAGTCTTTTGAACAATCCTACCAATTTTCAGCCGAGTGTGAATTTTTGGTAACCTTGGATGTCTAAATTGACTGGATTATTAGATGATTTCGTGATCAACGGCTAGCCTATTCGGCAATTTATTATACTTCGTATGTTGATATTATTCTGCTGTGTTATTGTCACTAAACTTACATAATTAAGAATACATGTTTGTTTTAATTTATTTCAGGGATGCACTTCTCCCAGTCAGTAGCGATCATACAGAGTCAAGTGGGCACAATAAGAGGAGTACAAGTTCTATATAGTGATCAGGTAATATAGATACTCTCCTATATCAGTTCAAAATAAAAATATTATAGCCCAAAATTCACATCTCATACCGTCTCTGTGCCCAAGAAACTAAGGCGCCCGGTGCGTGAAACTGGGAGACCGGCGAGGGTTCGATTCCCGTCTCTTGATGCAGTGATGGTCCAGCGGCAATGGTTCAAACTGTCACGCTGAAGGTTCATAGTTCGAACCCATCGCGGGCTTGAGGTTAACCGCAGAGTGTGACGGCATTTAGCGAATGCCCGTCTGGCCAGCTACCACCGTCAAGTAGAAAATATGTCGCCAAGTACCTAAGGATGTGTTCTGGCAGGTGTCCTTGAGAGTCAGTAATTCTAGATTATACCTGTAAACACTGTCGACCTTCATCATTTACCATCAGGTGAGATTGTTTGCAGTAAATGATTGACATATCAGAAAAAAATATAGTAAAAAAGAATAAATGTTATGTTTCTAAAAAAGGTTTTAATGTAATAAATATGTGGCAAATTTGACATGACATGATAATTTACAAAGGTTGTAACAGCTCTGAGCTGGACATGGACTCTCTCTAGCTAGGCTTTGGAACAGAAGAACCGCGGCTCTATGGCATTTGGTACCTTTGTATTTAAAACATGCATTGCGCAGTATTCCACGCGAACTTCAGGCCGGCCAAGATACAAAGTGAACGTCCGAACCGAAACTGTATTAAAATAACATATATGTTGGGCTCATACTGGATGAAAACTGACTCTTCAGAGTATGGTGGTAGTAGGTGCTTCCAGCTACCACCCTCAAGTAGAAAATCTCGTCAAACACCTTACGATGCATTCCGTCGGCTAGCCAGTAATTCTAGGTCCGCCTGAGCAACATCTTGGCCCGCATCATTTACCATCAGGTGTGCTAGTAGTCAAAGGCTAGCCTATCAGCAATAAAAAGCGAAGTTTGCTTAGCCGTTCTTAACCGATCAGCGAAGTTAAGCAACGTCCGCCGCGGTCACGAGTTGGATGGGTGACTGCAAGAGACATTACTCTACTGTGCGCTTCCGTGCTTCGTAGGGCACGTTAAGCCGTCGGTCCCGGTTGTCGTCTTACGATTGCAGTCGTTATATCATGCTGGTAGGGCATTTCTGACGCCAAGCACCTAACGGTGTGTTAGCCAATAAAACCCTTGAGAGCTAGTAATTCTAGGTTAGCCTGAACAACATATTCACAGTCACTTACCATGAGGTGAGATAGTGGTCAAAGGCTAACAATAGGCATAAAAATAAAGCAACATATTAGATAGATACAGGCGCCTGCAATAGTATGTATACATTCCATAATTTGTACATTAGCATTTCGTTACAAATGTACAATCCGTACGAATCCAATTTTAATCTCAATATAAATTAGATAATACCCACATGCCCAAACTCGTTTGGTGAATGTTTTTTTTTACATCCAGTATCCGTTTCAGAATATTGTATCCGTCTACCAAAACACCCCGTTCCTAAAACATCCGTTCTCGTCATTACCTGATCCTTATTAATACGTTTCCCGTGTTTCTCATAATCTACTTTTCCTAAAATGTGATACGCAACACTAATAAATTAATAGGAAGCGAAATTCTTCTTCTAAGGAGAATACACCGATAAATTCATCGATATAATACTAAACTCAGAAAAAGGATGCAAACTTGTGAAGCCTACGGTGGAGATACACCGAGGGGTAGTCCCATGAGGTCCAGCAGAGGCCATGAGCCACGGCTCGAAGCCTCCACCAACCCAATGGCTGACGAGAAAATGATTTTGATGATGTACGTTTGCTATTAGTTTCCCAAAGAGACCTAATCCCGAGACGACCGTTCCATCTCTACCGATATGACTACGAGAAACGAGTTTGGGTATATGGGTGTATTGAGAAACAGATATTTAGGCATATGGATGCTATGAGAAATGGGTATTTTAGTATACCTACAGATGTTACGAGAAACTGGTCTTTTGACGTACGGTCATTTAAAGAATCTGTTATTTTGAACTCCCGTGTTGGAAACGGGTGTTTTGTCTAAACTAATAGCATTTTTTTAAATGTTTTTTATTGTGACAGAACAAGCTCGAGGCCCACCACAATAATGCATTTCATCACAAGTGACACTTTGAGACATAGTTGTTAAGTCTCATGTGCCTGTAATTTCACTGGCTCTCAAGGACAGCTGCCGGAACACACCGTTAGGTGCTTGGCGGCAGATTTTTTACTTGAGGGTGCTCACAAAATGCCCATCCACCATGCGAAGTGAAGCTCAAGCCCGCGGCCGGATTCGAACCATGGACCTGCTGCGCGGTATATCAAATGCCACTGAGCCATCACTGCTTCAAGCATATTCCGAAACGTCAGTATTTATGGTGATCAACACAAGACTTTGAAATATGTTATTCTATATATAATTGTACCTATACTGATTTAGATTTTATTACTGATAAAGAATGTTTTTTGTATGTTTCAGAATCCTCTAAACGTAGATCTAGTAATAAACATGCCACAGGACGGCGTCCGGTTAATATTCGACCCGGTCGCCCAACGACTCAAGATTATAGAAATTTACAATATGAAATTAGTCAAACTTAGGTATAGGTAAGTGAAGAAATCATTATATAATTTAGTTTTTGTTCATAGTTTTTACTTAACTTGCAATATGTTGTATGTATGTATTTACCGTGGGGTGCAGTGCTTTCTGAGGAACTGATATCTCACACTGCGTTCCCCAAGACGTCTGCCAGGCGTGGGGATTATGGCAGACCCCTCCATTATGGGGGAGGCTGTGTTCAGTGGACGATCCAGATGATACAGTACAGTACATTATTTGGACATCCGGCTTCGATCCTTTAGAAGTATTCTGCACTATCAGTTGGCTTATACATTAGGCCGCAAAAGACGGTATAAGCTTAGTTGTGTACCTAATGTATAATAACACTTTAATACGTAGAAAAAGTAGGGGCATGCATTATTTTGCTGCTTGTCCGGCCGCCTTTTAACGCCAACCCACTAGCCGGTTGGGTAATCAAGAAGATAAAAGATTGTTATGAGCTAAGTTATGTACCTAATAAGCTAAGTCTCAATACGTGGTCGTTAGTAGGCAAGGGCATGCTGCTCAGTAGGCGCAATTTCGTCCTTTACTTGGCTTTACGAACATCCAAAAGGGAGTATACGGTATATATAAAAACGGGCCAAGTGCGAGTGGGATTCGCGCACGAAGAGTTCCGTAACTAAATATTCTGTGAATAGTTGAAACGTAAAAAAATCAAGTTTTATTGTATGGGAGCCCACGTTAAATACTTATTTTAATTTATTTTTAGTTTTTGTTGTTATATCGGCAATAGAAATACATCATCTGTGAAAATTTCAACTGTCTAGCTATCACCGTTCTTGAGATACAGCCTGGTGACAGACGGACGGACGGACAGCGTAGTCTCAGTAATAGGTCCCGTTTTTACCCTTTGGGAACGGAACCCTAAAAATGATCTCGACTGGAGTCACTCGCGACATAAACACATATTCTTTGTTGAACAATACCAGTTGGGCAAGGCTAGGATTCTTGTAAATGTTGTGAAATATCTGATAAGAAGCATGTATAAATCACGTATATGTTCAATAATTAAGGATCTCACATAACGCTAGCAACAGTCCTTATCGTATACCTACTACGAGTGTCTGTAGTACGTGACCGTGTATCTCCACGACCTAATGACATTTTAATGCTAATCACTGACCACGGAACAGTGAACAAGTTAGAGCGGCGGTTCGGACATGTGACCATTCTACGTCAGAGAGATTCTGTGAATAATCGTCTGTTTAAATTAATTCTCCGGATTAAGCTTTAAAATAGTTTTGCTTTTCCTTGTTGTTGTTTGATGAGATATTAGTTTTTTCTTTTAATTGCCTTCACAGTATTATCATTGGATTTTAAAACGTAAAAATGTTCATGATTTATTTAGTTTTGAATTTATAAGTATTTGATTGAACAGTATTGAACAATTTACTTCATTGCAAGATTAAGCTCTTTGTGAGTTGTGTTAACCTGTTACATAAACAAATATGTAGCGTTAACATACATAAACTGGTGCATTATTTTCTTCAGTCGCATTGAATAAAGAGTCCATCCTATTTGGTTTGGTTACCAAAATCAATCTAGTACTAAACGAAAAAATAGGTATCGACTTCGTAAATTGCACATTCAATGTTAAGGCAAATTTTGCATTTTTCCGTTGATATTGTACCTAAACGGCTGTAATTTTATTGACTCTCAAGGACTGCTGCCGCAACAAATTGATTAGTGCTTGGTAACAGATTTTTTCTACTTGAGGGTTGAACACAAGCCGGGGGTGGGGATCGACCATGCACTTGTACCTCGGCAGTCCATAGCTACTACCGCCCGGCCGTCATTGCTTCAATGTTTTTATATACGTAACCCTAAAGGCCTTTTCAATCATTGTGTATTATTCCGTAGTTTATTATCTACAAAGGTCATTATGTAGGTAAAAGGGTAGTCACCTGATTGGATGACATTCTGTTTCTTCACATTGTTAAAGGATGAAAATGATGAAATAAATATAATTAGTAGTTTTGAATAAGATTATTTATTACATTGCGCTACTTGCTGATTGTTAAAATTGAAAAGTTGGAGAGGTCTGTTATTTAAATCCATCCATTTTACAAAGTAACAATGAAAGGAAAATCAAAACCAGGAAGAACTTATTTTTCCTTCTGTTGTAATTATGTGAGCTTACTCCCCGAGCCCCCATTTGCACCCCACCGCCCGTGGGGTGCCGGGCTAGAATGTCACCCTCCCTATCTCTACCCGTGGGTGTCGTAATAGACGGCTATGGGTAACATACCAGAAGGTGGGCAGCAGCACTTTCTGAGGAACTGATCTCACACTGCGATCCCGAAGCCGCCTGCCAAGCGTGGGGATTACGGAAAACCCCCCCATATTGGGGGAGGCTGTGTTCAACAGTGGACTATCCGGCTGATACAGTATTATATTTTATTTGTAATGATTATATTAAGATAACTACATACACAAACGTGTATTTAGAGAGATTTTAAATAATTTCAGTGGAATGTGCTTCAATTCGCCTGAAATAACGCCATCTATTGAGCAAATAGAGCACTGCTTCGGCGCAACGCACCCGGGGCTGTACGACTCGCAGCGCCACCTTTTCGCTTTGAACTTCAGGGGACTGTCTTTCTATTTCCCTGTTGATAGTAAATTTGAGGTAAGAAAATCTGTACAACCAACAACAAACTTTATTGGTGGTATAAAAAAAATAATAGACACTAACAGCCTTACTTATAAACGCTACTTAAATTTTAAACATTACTTAGCCGCTGATAAACAAAATTTCTTACTCATAAACGCTACATAACTTTATCCAGTACCTAAGTACTGCTTAAATCAGCTGTCAATTTAAACACCGTCCCACCCTTTTTTAAATTTTAAGTAACAAGATGGCGCCCATGTTTCTGATCAGCTGATTTAGTTACGAATGAGGTTATTGTTGATTAGGCACACAAAACTATAGACAAACATACTCTGTTAGTAAAATTTAAAAAATATATCAAGTAGAAACATACATTGGATGATGAAATAAATATTATGCGTACTTTTCGCGATCTTATTAAAGAGTACACCGCAGCTACAAACCTGACATAAGAATATAAGCCATATCTTCCTATTGGAGGTAGGTAATAATATGCAACTTGGGAAATAAATAATGCACCCAATGTGTGTGGTGTATGTAATGTTATAATATGAGCCAGCAGAGTGTCACGTCTATGCACGTCTGTGAAGATATTGCAATTGTATTGGCTTCCAAAATACATAGGTTTATAAAAATGCCATTTAGTCTGAGAGAAGATACTGTAATTAAAAAACATCTTACAAGCATTCTTTTATGACGAATTTTTAGGAGTCAAAGTATTCTTATGTTGTATTAATGGTATTATTTAATAGGGTGCGAGCCTATTACTATTTACTAGACTACTTAGACCATGATATAAACTCATGATAATGCTGAAAGCTATTAGAGGACCTGATCAAACTATTGTGTTATTTCATCCAAACCCTCAAGCCGACAAAACGTGAACAGAAGACAAAACACATTCACATAAACTTTCGCCTTTATAATATTTATTATTTTAAGGAAGCGTTATAACTTAAAAAACAAAATAAAAGAAAGGTTGGAAACTTGCATTCATAAAGAAATACGTAGACATAATCGGGCATAGAATTAATATCGGATGGAAAAGATAACTTCCAGCGGGACTTAAACCCATTAAACCGTCCTAGTGCTTTTCCAATTATGCTATGGAATCGGTTGCTGGCCAATATAACTCATAGAATATTATTGCAATTTGAATTTACCATATTGCCAAATAAAAACCCGCTTCAGAAGTCTCCAGTACATCTAACAATATGTACGAAAATCAGTACCTACAAAGATAAGTATTATTTTTACTTTTTAATTTCAAGATATTTAGCACTAGATACATGTTATTTGGCCATTTAGGTTATTCATAATACCTTTTAGTACAATGATGTCAGTTTAAAATACGTTCGACCTCATTATCCATTGCTTAGCTAAACAGGTGCTATGTAGCGTTTATAAGTAAGAAATATTTAAACATTACTTAAACACTGTTTAGTTATCCATTACTTAGCAACTACATAGCGATGTTTTTATAAGTAAGGGGGTAAGTGCTTATTACGCCAACGTAATTTCGAGAGTTAATGTCGGGTTAACTTGGTTTTTGTATGAAAATGTACACACTTACTTCTAGTTTAACTCGCGTTTCCTCGTTGGCCAAAGTGGGCCTAAGTAACATTTAATGTTATTTAGTGTCTGTTATTTTTTGTATATTGCTCATAGGTTAGTCTTTGTTGTCTTTAATCTGATGGTAAGTGACAGTGTCGTCGAAGGTGTTAACAGGCTTAACCTTAAATTACTGGCTGTCCAGGACAACTGCCGGAACGCACCGTTAAATGCTTGGCGACAGTCTTTCTACTTGAGTGGTGGTACCTAGACAGGCGGGCGTTTCCAAAATGTCCTGCCAGCATGCCGCACCTACTGCCACGTTGATAATTCAATTATTGTTTCAAAATATGACCTTGTTTATAAAACTTTATTAGGCAGCTCGGTGTGGCTATGGCGCCAATGAAATAAGTCTTTGTTGCAACATATTCGGGGATGTACGACTTGCCACCTTTTCGCCTTGACCGTGAGGTGGCTATTATTCTGTGATACTTTTTTCTGTTGATAGTAAATTGTACGCAAGACCATATCCACTATAGTAAACTGTTACTTATAGTATGTGGTAATAGCGCCATCTATCGGCAAATTGTACAATGCTACGTGCAAAGCAATCGCGACTGTAAACTCATCGAAATATCATATGCTAAGATGGATGGAGGGCATTTTTGAAGGCACCAGAGCGGTGTGAAAAAACCCAATAGTATTGTTAGAGTTGTATAATAAATCTTAAAGGTCGATTTATCGTTACTCACTGTTCCGATTCCACGCACAGCTCTGATACCTTTAGTAAGAGTTTTCATTTTAAACTCACCGTGAAAATTAACGTTTTCCCCCATACATTTTATACCAGCATCCCTAGCGGAAACGTGAGTGAACTATATATATGTTACGTAAAGTATAAAAGCTCGTACTACGGTTAAAGATAGGGAGCTCCCAGTTGCATCTCTAGGTGTGCGGAATCAGAGGTTCACAATCAAACACCGAGCTCGCCGGCGAGTTCGAGGCAAAAATAAAGTCCCGATTAGTGGCTCTCCGAATAGTCACAGAGTTCATTTCCGTAGGGCCCACTCCCAACGGTACAACACTGCAGTTGTATCGGGGCAATTAGTTCCGACCCTCCCAATGTCTCTCGGCAGCGTCTCAAGCCGAGGTCCGTACCACAGTGGTGCCTTTGAGCTCGCTGTCAACCTCTCCTTTAGTAGCGGTGTGTGTTCGGCGCCCGCAGGAGACGGATGTTATAAGCGCTTTTTGCCTTATACGCCCGTTTCGGGAGAAGTGCCTTCAGCACTTCCCCCTCCAGGGCTATAAGGGGACTTGCCCTTGCCCAAAGTCCAGTGGAGTTGGACGGCCGGCTGCGGCAGCCAACATCTATGTCTTCCCTAAAAAAATATAGATAGAGAGTTATCTTAAAACCGTAGGTAAAAGTAGCAACAAACAAACAATCACTTTAAAGAAGACTGGAGAAGTATAGACGTAAGGACGTCTATACTTTCTCCAGCTGTGAATATTTCGTTTAAAGTATTGTAATATTATGTATGTGTGTTCCAGCCTGGGTACGCGCACGGGCTCGGCTCGCTTCAGTTCCCCAACGGCGGCTCGCCTGTCGTCTCGAGAACTACCATCTACTATGGATCTCAACATCAGGTAACTATATATTTGTTTATCTCCTTACCTGTTTCATCTCTCACTGCACAATTAATTACTGTATCACGTTTCGGACTCAAAAGTAAAAACTGAATGGTCGTTCAGTTTTTACTTTTTGAAGCAATGATGGCCGAGCGGTAATAGCTATGGACTGCCGCGCCGCGTATACGCGTATATATACGAGTATAAAGGGTTATTGGTAAAATGCTAACAACCTCTCAGGATTGACTTTCATCAACCCTAAGAGGTTGCATTTTATCAATAACCCTGTATACATAACTATATACTAATAGATGTAATGATTGTCAGGTAAACAACAGTGCGTCCGGCAGTTTGTCAGCAGCGCCGCTGCCGTCGCTGCCGCTGTCCTGCTACCGACAGCAGCTGCACCTGCGGCGCTGCGTGGTGCTGCGCTCCCACACCGCCACGCAGGGGCTGCGGCTGCACTGCTTCACTGAAGGTATCATCGTTTTTTCAACACCCTTGCTCGTAAAGTGAGCTTTATTATATCGTTCTTAGGGCCATAAACCGAACTATAACACCCTCGTGCATAATAACATTATACACTAGTGCGTAATAGAATTATCCCTACAAAGTTATGTTAGTACCTAACTGCATGAGCATTTTCAATTTAACCGGGTAATACAAATTTGTAACATCAAAGAGGTTTATATGTAATCAACCATAATACATTTTCCGCGCGCATAAAAAAAAACTTGCGCGCTATTTTTCATAAATTTCGTAGGTATGTTGTTTTTATCGCATTTGTGCAGAAAAAGTGCGTATGAAACTCGTGAGCAACTTGCTCATAATACACTCGGCTGATTTACGCCCTCGCCTACGGCTCGCTCGTGTACAATGAGCAACTTAGCTTACTTGTATCATAATCTACTATAATATTGTTATATTTGCAATAACGCCTTCTATGCGGATTACATTACAAAATGACAAATATACGATAGATTTTTTTTTGCCGCACATGATTTAAATTTCTATCGTATATTTGTCATTTTGTAAGGTTTAATAATGCTGTTCAATTTGCAAACTTGCCTAGGATATTAGACTATAGATCATATTAGAGGTATGTTTGTTACACCAGCAAAAAGTTTTTTTACTGTTTAAGTTATGATGTGGTCGAAGGTGTTAACAGTGAAAAACCTAGAATGGCTCTCAAGGACAGCTGCCGGAACACACCGTTAGGTGCTTGGCGACAAATTTTCTACTTGAGGGTAATTCGCCAAATGCCCTTTCACCATGCGGTGATGATCAAACCCGCGGCGGGATTCGAACCGTGGACCTGTTGCGCGGCAGTCAAATAGCAAATGCCACTGAGTCATCACTGCTTCAAAAAATTGTATGTCTCAAATCATTACAGAAGAGATTTTCTTGCTAGGATAATAAAGTCTAGAGATACGTTTGCACATCTAAATCATAATCTCTATTTGATAATTAAACTGTAATTTAGACAATGCGCTGCAGTATCCAATTTCATTGGATTCATTAGATTTATTTCTAGAAGGTTATCAAAGACTTTGCAGGATTTGTTAAATTTATTACCAGTATCACTAAGCGAATAAGTGGAAGTAGGCCTTACGCGACATCTTCTCGTCGAAGATCCCGCAGAGCCTGAAGACCAAAGTCTTCAACCAAGTGTGTGTTGCCAGTGATGACTTATGGCACTGAGACGTGGTCCCTAACTGTGGCCCTTATAGACAAGCTCAGAGTCGCTCAACGAGCTATGGAGAGAGCTATGCTCGGAGTTTCTTTGCGCGATAAAATCCGGAACGTGGATATTCGGCAAAGAACCAAAGTCACCGACATAGCTCTCAGAATTAGCAAGTTGAAGTGGCGATGGGCGGACCACATTGCTCGACGAACTGATAACCGGGGAAGAAAGGTTCTCGAGTGGTTACCACACTACACCGGAAGACGTAGAGTTGGTAGGCCTCCCACTAGGTGAACTGACGACATCGTGAAAGTCGCGGGTAGCTAATGGTTACAAGCGGCTAATAGCCGTTCTTTGTGGCGCTCTATGGGGGAGGCATTTGTTCAACAGTGGACGTCTTCCGGCTGATAATGATGGTGATGAGTGTTTCTTAAAATTAATTAATTTCACGATATTCTGTAGTCAACAACGTTTTCTTTGTGTCTTGCATGCTGATTTTGAAGTTATGCTATCATCGGCAGAACGATTTCCACCGTTTGTATTATAAGAAACTCGTTAGTGGTTCTTCCCAATCTGAACGTGTAATATCAAGTATAGAAGCGCAAAATGCCTTTCCACCATGC
This sequence comes from Plagodis pulveraria, assembly GCA_963890685.1. Lineage (NCBI taxonomy): Eukaryota > Metazoa > Arthropoda > Insecta > Lepidoptera > Geometridae > Plagodis > Plagodis pulveraria. Next base: position 14,169,320 of record OY982971.1, on the reverse strand, counting down.
GGTGAAGCTCAAGCAAAATGGGGATCGAACTAGGGACCTGCTGCACGGCAGTCCATAGCTATTACCGCTGGCCATCAATGTTTTGCTGAACTACTTTTTTATTACAAAATCACAAATATACGATAGGAAAAATTTAAGTCATGTGCGGGATTCGAACCCGCGTCCATCCACCCCTTGAGCCGGGGTATGCTCTAAACAATTGAGCTAACATGACATGACGTCATAACTCAAATCTTTCCTATCCTTATTTAAGCATCGTATTAAGATGGACTAAAATTTTTCCTATCGTATATTTGTGATTTTGTAATGTAATCCGCATAGCGTGCGTTATTGCAAACCGAACAATATTGAAAATACTTTTTTTATGTTATTGTGACGGAACAAGCCTCGGCCCACCTGATGTTAAGTGGACTCACCTGTAATTTTTTTTTGTGGTTGTTATGACAGGCACATCCCGGGCCCTGGAGCCGGTGGGCGTGGCGCTGTGCCGCGTGGTGCGGTTCGGCGACAGCTGCCAGCGCGTGGCGCGGGCACTAGGCTCGCCGGCGAGACTCTACTACAAGAGCGACGACAAGATGCGCATCCACCGCCCCACGCAGCGTCGCCGTCCGCCGCACCACTCCGACTACTTCTTCAACTACTTCACGCTGGGACTGGTATGTACAGTACACACTCTATCTCTATAACCGACTTCTAAAGATAAGGAGGTTCGATTTTTTTTTATTGCCGTATAGGTTGCCTTTGGCCACTATCTCACCTGATGGTAATGATGGTGATTATGTGGTCGAAGATGTTGTTCTGGCAAACTTAGAATTACTGACTCTCAAGGACAACTGCTAGAACACATCGCTTGATAACTATGTTTTTTTTTAATGTTTGTTACTCGAATACTCCGTCAATTATGAATTGATTTTGTTTTTTTTTCCGGTATGCCCTTCTTGACAAAACACTGTAAACTGATTATTAGATATTCAGAATATAATATTTATTTGTTCGATACGTCATAATTGAGATATTTAAATTTTCGATTCGATTCGATTAAATTTAAATCGACATCGATTAAGTAGTTTTAAAGTTACACTCATATAATTGAAAAAAGTATGTGCCAATATCTGGATGGTAAGTAAGAAGTATACAAAAAATACTAAATCCGAATAAATGTAAAGAAAAAAATAACATAATTTGAAATAAGAATCTCTCACAGCTTTTTCGATAAACCATAGTTGCAGTCATACCCATATAAATATGTAAAGAAATGTAAGTCAAGCCATAGAGAAACTACTATGGTCAAGCTCAAAAACAGCAGAACGCAAAACTTACCCCGGCGGGCGTGGTTTCAAAAGTGTACTTACCATGCGCAGCAACAACGTTACTTTGACGCGACCAATCGGATGCGATCATTTCTAAGTGTCAAATTAACTAACCAATCCTATTGAATGAAAGTGCGTGTTTTGTTAATTGTGAACATGATGAGTCCGAAATCAAAGCGGTAACTCAATGAAAGTCACACTTCTTGACATATTTATTCCTCTGTATTCATGATATACTTAAGAACGAAAACAGGATAATATGTCAGGATAGTATGATATTTTATAAATTTAAAAATGTTCTCTTGGACACCTGAAAGATATTGCGACCTATTTTCTACTTGAAAGTATACTTAAAGGGAGGAGAGCATTTTCAAACTGCTTTTTCACCATTCACAAGTTGTGCCAAGTTATCTAAACTAATATAATAAAGAGGAAAGATTTGATTGTTTGTTTGCATTGAATAGGCTCTGAAACTACTAGACCGATTAGGATGAAATTTGGTATGGAAATAGTTTGAGACACGGGGATGAACATAGGATAGTTTTTCTCAAACTGCGCAAAAAGAGGTTAATGGTTTTGCGCGATAACCGATCTACTCGACCGAATAAGATGAAATTTGGTGTGGAAATAGTTTGAGACACGGGGAAGGACATTTTATCCAACTGCGCAAAAAGATGTTAATGATTTTGCGCGATAAAAAAACAATATAAATAAAAGTTCATAAAAAAAATTATAATAAACATTATTTATTATTTCCTTTTCTTAGTAACATGACTTAAATGGAAGGGTTTATGTGTTTGTGTAAAAATTACTATAATTATTTTTTTAATACCCGTGCGAAGCCGGGGCGGGCTTAGCAGCCCGCCCCGGCTTCGCACGTCTATAATAATATTATAAAGAGGAAAGATTTCTATTTTATTAATTTTATATTTTTGTATATAATGAATAAACTTAAAATTACTGGTCCGATTTGTAAAATGTAGATGTGAAAGCACCATTACAATCCTACGCTAAGTATGAAAAACATTAATAGAATATTTTCAAACCCTTCCGGGATGAAGGAAAAGGGTCCGTATGAAAACTTCGATAATGTAACCCAAAGTGTGAAAAAAAGACAAAAAATCGTCATATCGCGGAAATTGATGACAATAGAGCAAAGTGATTACTACAATTTTATAGATCAATTACATCAATATCTACAAAAAACTCCCCAATACCATTTATGTCTAACTAATACAGTTATTACAAAATTACAAATATACGATAGGAAATTCGATCCATCCCAATACGATGGTTAATCAACGATAGGAAAGATTTGAGTTATGACGTCATGTCATGTTAGCTCAATTGGTTACAGCATGCCCCGGCTAAAGGGGCGGATGGACGCGGGTTTGAATCCCGCACATGACTAAAATTTTTCCTATCGTATATTTGTAATTTTGTAATGTAATCCGCATAGCAAGCGTTATTGCAATCATAACAATATTATAAATAATACAGTTATGTCACAATAACTACTTTTTATAACGTTAACGTTTCATTTTATACTTTTTGTTAAATACCCGTGCAAAGCTTGATGCAATGGCCCCCACCGCCGGCTTGAGCTTCACCGTATGGTGGAAGGGCATTTTGCGAATGCCTGGCTAGCTACCACCCTCAAGAAAATCTGCCCCAAGCACCTAACGGTGTGTTCCGGCAGCAGTCCTTGAGAGCCAGTGAAATTACAGGCAGATGAGAACAACTATGTCTCAAGGTGACGGGTGCAGTGCAATTCATCACTTGTGACGAAATGCATCTGTTATAGGCAGATGTTAGTCCGCTTAACATCAGGTGGGAATCGTGCTTCTTCCGCCACATATAAATAAAAAAATAAAAATTCCGGTGCGGGCCGCTAGTTTGTTATAAAAAGCGTTATGATGTACGTTGTTTGTTTGTTTGTTTGTTCCAGGACATATTATTCGACGCGCGCACGCATCAGGTAAAGAAGTTCGTGCTGCACACCAACTACCCGGGACATTACAACTTCAATATGTACCATCGCTGCGAGTTTGAACTTACCGTGCAGCCTGACAAGTTAGTCTTTTCTTATACAGGGTTATTGGTAAAATGCTAACAACCTCTTAGGAGTTGACTTCTGCTTGTTAGAACAAGCAGAAGTCAACCCTAAGAGGCAAGAAGACAAACATTTTAAGACGAAATTTTTTTTTGTTTTTGTCTGTGTTTTATTCGGAATAAACACGAGTACCACCTGATATTAAAGTCTCTTGTGTCTGTTATTTATTATTTAATATTTTTTATATAATTTCATTCCGTAATATTATAATTATGAAATGAAATACAGACTTTTATTGGCATATATTATTTACATACTTCTTTAAGAAAATTTAATCATTATTCTCCTAACAAAACAATGCTTTAAAACATTTTTTTAATTATTAAAGTACAATGTGTCCCGACCAAGGAGGTTTCAATTCAATTTAAGTACACATTATCTGTGGTGAGCGCTGGTTTCGAGCCATAGACCATTAACAGACTTTTTCCATTTTGGCGCTATTTCGTACATAAGAATTTGAGTAATATTTTGTTGGATACAAATTTTATATAATGGAGCTACCTATAGCCATGAGATTAAATAAAGTAGTGTATGCAACTGCATATAATTAGATATTAAAACACTCGTGTAATGTTATTTAGAAACTCGCCTGCGGCTCGTCTCAAAGAACTACACTCATGTTTTGATACCCTCTATTATATGACACTTGTATAAACTACTATTATTACTTAGCTCGATGTAAATATTCAAAACTCTATTCAAAGGGAGCGCGGTGCGGTCCAGTGTTGCCGCGGCGGATGGTCTTGGCTGTATTGTAATTAAGAGTGATTTCGAATCGCTTATAGCGTAGTTTATTGGTCATGATTTGGATGAGTGACTGAGGCATTACGAGTTTTAAAGGACTCCGAATTTGTTTTATATGCAGTATGACGAACCTTCATCTATGCGCTACTGTTGTAACTGTTTATAGTATTATGAAATAACAATATTTATTAGGTGTAATAGAAATAAAACATCGTGTTAATCAAGTACCAGTTTTGAAGAGCTCATAGCGTAGTTTGCTTAGTCGTTCTTACCGATCAGCTAAGTTAAGCAAACATCCGCTGCGGTCATGAGGTGGATGGGTAACCGCCAGTGGTTTAACTACTGAGCGCCTATGTCCTTCGTAGGACATGTTAAGTCCTCGGGCACGGTTTTTGTCTTAGGATGGCAATCGTTATAGCATGGTTGTAGGGCATTTTGTGAATGCCCGCCTGGATAGCTACCCTGTCACCAAATACCTAAGGGTGTGTTCCGGCAGCTGTCTTTGAGGGCCAGTAGTTCTAGGTTACATCGTCGACCACATCATCACTTACCATCAAGTGAGATAGTGGTCAAAGGCTAGCCCCTATTAGCTATATAAAAAAATATATAATTACAAGACTGTATGTCTTGTAATTATTGTCAATTGTCAATAATATTTATTTAATATCTGGGGTTTGATTTTATCAGAAATTAATAAATTTTTGAAATAATTAAACTTAAAGTGTCTTGTTGGCCGTGTGGCATAAAGGATTGCTCGTAAACCTCAAATGCCTGGGATCGATCCTCGAGTTGGACAGCTATGAGTATCCACACAAATATTTTTTAATAAAACTTCGAGTTTTGTAACTATGCTAAGAAGATGGCCATCAGCTCTCTCTCTTTATTAAATAGGACCATACCGTTCCCCGTGGGGTGCCCGGCTAGAATTGCGCCCCCTCCCATATCTTCCTGTAGGAGTCATAGGAAGCGACGATAGGCAAAATCCTAGAAGGTGGGCAGCAGCACCTTTCGAAGAACTGCCATTTTTCTCTGCGATCCCCAAGCCGCCTGCCAAAACGTGGGGATTATAAGTACAGTCTTATCTTACGAACTGCATATGCAGCAGAACTAAGTCTTTCGGAGAGATCATGTATATGTGGATCCCACTGTAAAGTTGAATCCATTTTAATTCCCAGGAAGACTGTCGCATTGTCAATAGAGAGTTTATCTGGGCCAAGCTTAATGTTTGGTTCGACATAAGTAACATTTGATAAAGAAAACTTTAAACCTTTCGTCTTTTTTTAATTTAAGAAAAGATTATTAGCGTCGAACCATTTACAGATCATAAGATAAATCGTTATTTACATCAATGAGTTCACTGTCTTTTCTATCTACATTAAAAATTAGAGTGATATCATCTGCGAATAAAACAATATCGCAGAATTATTTGACCATGCAAGGCAGATCATTAATATATGTTAGAAACAGAAAAGGTCCCAAAATTGATCCCTGTGGTACTCCCATTTTTACCAATGACCCGGAAGAAGTATTGCCATTTATTCCAACCTTCTGTAGCCTGTCTGACAGATATGTCTCTATAAGATTCAAATTTTCCAATAGGTTTTTATATGATTAATTGTTGTTATATATGTTGCAGATGCGAATCAAACTCTCTAGTGGAGAGCCGCGGCGTGGCGTCGATCAGCGCGTACAGCAAGTGGGAGGGGGTGTCCCGAGCGCTGCGCGTGTGCGAGCGGCCTGTAGTGCTCAACCGCGCCTCCTCCACCAACACCACCAACCCCTTCGGGAGCACCTTCTGCTACGGGTACCAGGATATCATATTTGAGGTGAGCATAGATGTTTATTTATCGTTCTTTGGCTATGTGACTGCCTTCAAGGACGTGCACCTTCTGTTACGGGTACCAGGATATCATACTTGAAGTGAACATAGATGTTTGTTTATTGTTCTTTGGCTATGTGACTGCCTTTAAGGACGTGCACCTTCTGTTACGGGTACCAGGATATCATATTTGAGGTGAGCATAGATGTTTATTTATTGTTCTTTGGCTATGTCACAGCCTTTAAGGACATGCCTTCTGTTACGGATACCAGGATATCATATTTGAGGTGAACATAGATGTTTATTTATTGTTCTTTGGCTATGTCACAGCCTTTCAGGATATGCACCTTCTGTTACGGATACCAGGATATCATATTTGAGGTGAACATACACGTTTGTTTATTGTTCTTTGGCTATGTCACAGCCTTTAAGGACATGCACCTTCTGTTACGGATACCAGGATATCATATTTGAGGTGAACATACACGTTTGTTTATTGTTCTTTGGCTATGTCACAGCCTTTAAGGACATGCACCTTCTGTTACGGATACCAGGATATCATATTTGAAGTGAACGTAGATGTTTATTTATTGTTCTTTGGCAATGTGACTGCCTTTCAGGACATCGATCCACAATAAGAGAACCTTCTGTTACGGATACCAGGATATCATATTTGAGGTGAACATAGATGTTTATTTATTGTTCTTTGGCAATGTGACTGCCTTTCAGGACATCGATCCACAATAAAAGAACCTTCTGTTACGGATACCAGGATATCATATTTGAGGTGAACGTAGATGTTTATTTATTGTTCTTTGGCAATGTGACAGCCTTTCAGGACATCGATCCACAATAAGAGAACCTTCTGATACGGATACCAGGATATCATATTTGAGGTGAACGTAGATGTTTATTTATTGTTCTTTGGCAATGTGACAGCCTTTCAGGACATCGATCCACAATAAGAGAACCTTCTGTTACGGATACCAGGATATCATATTTGAGGTGAACGTAGATGTTTATTTATTGTTCTTTGGCAATGTGACAGCCTTTCAGGACATCGATCCACAATAAGAGAACCTTCTGATACGGATACCAGGATATCATATTTGAGGTGAACGTAGATGTTTATTTATTGTTCTTTGGCAATGTGACAGCCTTTCAGGACATCGATCCACAATAAGAGAACCTTCTGATACGGATACCAGGATATCATATTTGAGGTGAACGTAGATGTTTATTTATTGTTCTTTGGCAATGTGACAGCCTTTCAGGACATCGATCCACAATAAGAGAACCTTCTGATACGGATACCAGGATATCATATTTGAGGTGAACGTAGATGTTTATTTATTGTTCTTTGGCAATGTGACAGCCTTTCAGGACATCGATCCACAATAAGAGAACCTTCTGATACGGATACCAGGATATCATATTTGAGGTGAACGTAGATGTTTATTTATTGTTCTTTGGCAATGTGACAGCCTTTCAGGACATCGATCCACAATAAGAGAACCTTCTGATACGGATACCAGGATATCATATTTGAGGTGAACGTAGATGTTTATTTATTGTTCTTTGGCAATGTGACAGCCTTTCAGGACATCGATCCACAATAAGAGAACCTTCTGATACGGATACCAGGATATCATATTTGAGGTGAACGTAGATGTTTATTTATTGTTCTTTGGCAATGTGACTGCCTTTCAGGACATTTTGCGAAGACACTACACTCAAGTAGAAAATCTATTGCCTTACGATGTGTTCTGGCAGCTGTACTTGAGAGCCAGTAATTCTAGGTAAGCCTGAACTTCGACCTCATCATCCTTTCAAGTGAGTTACTGTAAACCTGGCTTGCCTATCAGCTTAGCTCCGTCCCCTTTAGACGGTTTCTTAATAGGAACGGAGGGATAAATTTGAGTTGTGAGTCACTCACCACGATAGCTCAATTGGTACAACATCTCCCAAGTATAGGTTTTCATCCCGCTCGTTGTTGAAATTTTGTAAAATGTCTAATCTTTTTAGTGGAAAATATTGGAACCAATTCAATCAAGGCAGGTTTTTTCTTCATCGTATGTGTATTCTGGAGTGGTTTGTAAAATGTTAGTTTGTTCTTGTACCTCAGGTGATGTCCAATAACTACATAGCGTCGATCACCCTGTACCAGCCCGAGGGCACGCGGCCCAATTTCGCTGTCAACTCGATCGCGTGACAAAACCAGGTACTCTTCACTAATTTCTATATGTACATATAAGTAATTATTACATACTTTCAAGTTTTTTTTATGTTATTGTGACGGAAGAAGCTCGAGGCCCATCTGATGTTAAGCAGACGAACCTCTGCCTATAACAGATGCATATCATCACAAGTCACGAATTGCACTGTGCCCGTCACCTTGAGACATAGTTGTTAAGTCTCATGTGCCTGTAATTTCACTAGCTCTCAAGGACTGCTGCCCGAACAACCCGTTAGATGTTCAGCGACAGATATTCTACTTTCTACTTTTCTACTGGTAGCTAGCCAGGCGGGAAATCGCAAATGCCCTTAAGCTCAAGCCGGCGATGTGGAACCAACTGGGGACCTGCGGCACAGCAGTCCATAGCTATGATGGCCGAGCGGTAATCGCTCGGCCATCATAGCTAAGTGACGATCTTGAGGTAAAATATTTATTAAAATAAGTTAATATTTCCAGGAAGCTTCGGGCTCGGATATCTACACGTCGTAAACGATTTTGGTTGTTTCACCACTCAAAAATCCTCCACTCTCGAGTGTCACTAAACGCACTCGAAACTATTTAAAAAATACACTTCATCCGAAGTCGACATATCTTTACCATGACGCACCTAAGAGGAAACAGTATTTAAAAAAAAAAGTATGTGATATAAAAAAAATCTGTGAAAAAATACTTTAAAAAAAGTGAGTGACAGATCTCAAGGTGTGTAAGTTTTATTTAATTATTTAGATGCAATGGACCGAAATAGTTTATTTTATTATTATTTTATGAAAATTACTTATTTTTAAGTCGGTGTAATAATGTGGACAGTTTTTTTAAATAATTATGATAATAATATTAGTCAATTGTGTTATTTAAGTTATTTGTAATAATTGGTTGCTGTCATGCAAAAATATGTTTTATTCTAGTACACAAAAGGGTCTTCGGTCTCTTATTAATATGGCTTTAATCATCAAGTTTTTTTACATATTGAAGTTTAATTTTCATGTCAACTTGCGACACAAAATTCCTCTGGCCAGTACCAAAATAATATTACCTATTGAAATATAAGTAATGTTTGAGGCAAAGAAATTAAAATATATAATTTTAGAGCCTGGAGTCTTAAATATTTTATCACAAATGGGAATTGATACTTCTTCCGGTGTGAGCTCTAAATTTTATAAAATTAAATATTGTTTTTTTTTTTTTGAGTTCAAAATTTTCAAAATATTTGTTGTTTTGTGATTATATATTTCATACTTGAGTTATGTTATAAATTAAAACATTTTAGACTTTGATAAAACTTAAAACTTTATTAAAGTCTAAAATGTTTTAATTTATAACATTTTAGACTTTAATAAAACTTAAAAATAATGTTATGTTAGTTTTGGACGTAATTAAACATATTTTTGCTCGACAGTATACCATTGTGACCGAAGTTAAAATGATTAAAAATATTGCAAGAAATTAGAATATAGACTGTTGTAAATATTGAAGAGTTGAAGGAGAAAAATTTAATAAAATCAAATTGACGTATTTTTTCTAAGAAAATCATGTTTGTAATAGGTATTAAATGAAATAAAATGGGGAGTGTGCGTTAATATTTGCATATTATATTTTTTATTTATCGCCAGCACTATTTATTATAATAATGATACGTAACAATTTGTTGCGTTACATATTGTTTAGGTTTTTTTAACAAAAGCTCTTTTCTTGGACACGTGATAAAAGATTATTAAAATATATCTTAGTATTTTAGTTAACACAACGAATAAAAGAAGAAAAACTTAATTATTACCGGTTTTTACATCTCCATTGTATTTGCTATGTATTTGGTCTGTATTGCATTTCAGATTCAGATTCTTTATTTACGTTATAACAAAATGGTACATACTAAGTATGGCACTATGAGGGCCAGTTTTTCAATCGTCAAATAATAACTAAATTATTTAGAAATTAAAGCATAATGATTTAAACTAAAACCCACAAATATACATTTAAAAATTACACGTGAATTGTTTCGTATTTCAACAGGATATATTTTATTTAATAGATTAATCTCCTCCTGACACATTAAGGCATATAATTAATTATATTTGCAAAAATCAAACAACAAAAACACAATAATTGAATATCACAATGTATTAAGTGTTTTACTGCCATGTCATACAAGTTTAGTCATTTATAATCTGAATAAATAAATCAAAATTATGAAATAAAACAGAGCCGTACCAAGGACGGCTCAAAGGGGTGTTTTTATCATGATGCTAAATAAAAGTAAGTAAACTTAAAATTTAATTGTTTATATTACAAATACTCCAGGTGGTAGGTAAGTCTCTTTACCAAGAGTTCGCCTTGGTGGGTATACGTATCCTCCCTCGCAGCAGTGGCGTGCTCCACTATTGCAACACTCGGCAGTTTAGGCATGAAAGGCAATGTATCAATTGTAATTACTCGGGTGAGTGAGAAATAAGAGCTAATATTGTATCCGAGTGACGTGCGCAGTGCAATTTCTAGGAGAACAAAACCAGTGACACTTCAACTGTAATGCACAGACGTGACGGTGACCATCAGACGCTAGACATGCCCGTCTCTTTACTTCACAATATAAAAATGATATAATTTTTTATCACGTGTTCAAGAGAGAAAATAATAATTAACGTTTATTTATTAATAAAACAAAATCACGTTCGTGATTGATTTTTATTTTATTAAACATTCGGATATAATTAATTTATGTTATAAAACGAGCATGATATGTTATTGATAATTAAAAAAAAGAAGCTCAGAAAAAAAGTAAGGTGTGCTTGACAGTTTTTGTTGTGATGATTGTGCGAGAGCGTATCGGATATATTTTCAAAATTGACATATGATCTTGTCACAAAATACCTATGACATTATTAAAATAAATAATATTCATAAGGTAGGCTCACATCTTATGATTCATAGTAATGTACAACGGTGTGACCATTTTAGAATTACTTTTAAAGGTCCGAGTTTTTAATCATTAGGTATTTACTATTCGAATAAATGTAAATACAACCAATATTAAAAGAACAAATGTTGGTTGTTTGAAAGTTCATATGTTTTAAATTTTGTCGGTTAATGTATCATCAGTTTATTATTTATCAGATTTTGAAAAACCGTGTCTAAGAAGTTTATATCTTTATCCAACCTTGTTTAACAAGAGATCTGTAAAAAAAAATTCAAAACTATTTTTCTCATAATTATTGATGTGAAGTGAACAAAATGAGGTTCGTAATTATTGTCTCGAAATACCTAAGTTGGCGCAGTATAGTTTTGTAGCATGGTTTTAGTCTTATAACTTCTTAGACCACATCATTACTTACCATGGATATTACATGAAATAATGGTCAAAGCTAGCTTATTAATAAGAACAACATCTTGATGATGTAGTCGACGATAAAGCACGAGACATTTCGATAAAAAGCGTTAAAGCCAAATTAAAAATATTCTTAAGACTAAAATGGTCACACTGTAATAAATTAAATAGGTATACGATTTAAAGCGTGTGTTTATTATGAAACTATCAGACCAGTTTAGCTGACTTTCCAAAAGGCAGTTCACAAGTTGATGTATGATTTTTGTTTCACGTGCCAATGATTTGCGAAATTGGACGCTATTGATACATGCCCTAAGTCATAATTTGGTATAAATGAGCTTCAGAGTTAGGCTTGGATAGGCCAGCGGTGGTTGTGATTTGAAACTGCTGTTAAGGCATTTTGACACTAGCTTCGGTTCTAAGTACTAAATTTGCTGAGATGCGTATGAACTGTTTTCACCTAAGATTTCAATAAATCATACGTAATAAACATTTTAAATATGAGCCTAAGTATTGTATGTTTCTCTGTATGTATTATACACAAAAAAACATAAACAGGGTCGGTTTTAAGGACGATAGTATGTGGGGATAAAATTTAGTTCTAGCTATGGAAAATTTACTTACACATTTTAAGCCTTTATTAGAACAACGCTTAAATCGTCAATTAGTGTCCAAACTAAAATAATCTTAGTTAAAGCAGTTCAAAGGCAAATAGCAGTACGTTTGAATAAGCACAATGGATTACACGTGTGGTTGTCGTGTTATAAAATGGCTGTGGTGCCATATAATGAAAAAAAAAAGTTAAAAATTTGACAAATAATGTAATAAAAAAAGTATTAAATTTAAGGTAGCGTTGAGCTACACTTGAGTTGTCGGTTTGCAATTGTATTGTAAGTATTTATTAGTGTGAGTGACACACAAAAAATAATGATATATTACCCAGTACTGTTTTGTACCTTTGATGACATATTTGAACACATATGTATTATCACATAATGTATCTCTGATCCTACATTAATGGCCGGTGCTTTTATTTATTTTATTTGTTTGCTGGCTGGATTTGTGAGTCTGTGTTTTCTGTCATTAAAACAAAAAGACAGAAGTGCTCGGAAATTGACTGTACGTACGGTTTTTCAATTCTGAGCTGATGTTCACCAAGTATTGAATATTCTTAATGAATAATAAATATAAATTGATAATGGAAAATCTCTACCTTATCGTCAGCTGGAGTGCGCTCGATGTCACAATAATCTATTGAGTACAACAGATGACAGAAAATATAGATTATATTGAATTGTTGTAAACCGGTACTGTGGTAAAGTTTTGGCCAATCTTACAATAAAGATAATATGATACTTGCAATAAAAATTGCGCTCATGACAACTTTATATTTTTTATAATGGTTAGTATAACTTTTCGCACTGTGCTCTGTAATTGTCACAGTGTATATCACTTGATTCATAACGATTGTATGTATTTATGTCAGCCTTTTCTTCAATACATGTAATTTGCACATAAAAATGACTAAATGAGCTTGGGCAAACAAAGAGCCGTGGGGGAAAAATCTGCGGGAAAATACTAATAACATTTGAATAATTTCTCTAAATTAGTAGTGAATAAAACGATCCACATATATCAAGTTTTCAACTATCTTGTTCAAATCCATTGATTTCTTCAAAAACCGCCAATTCAATCGGTTTTGGGTTATGTTTTGTTCGATATTTTTTGTCATATTTCAAAATTGATTATATGAAAATAATATGAAACAAGACTAAAAAACTAAAAATACGTGATCTCTAAATGGTCCATTTTGTCAACTTTGAAAAACCAGGGGCAGATTGTTAGTTTAACGCTTTTTTCGTCAACATCTGAATGTGCAATACTAAAAGGCTGACATATGAAATGTTATAATATAACTATAGCTTATATAATGTACGTGTAGTAGTGTTATATGCATTTAGTGATACATTACAACCTTTATGATAGTGATTTAAAGGCCGATTCTCAAACGGTCTGAGATATAGTTATATAAAGAAAAGGAAGGAATTAATGTAGAAGGGCCATACAATTTGTATTACATTCGTGTTTCTTTACCTATGAGCTGCGATAGTCGGTCAAATGGACAAAATAAAACAATGTGGTCTATGTGATAGTCTAGCCCTCGTGCCCTTTCCTTAATACGTATCTGTTAGAACTGAAGTGATTAAACAGTTTGAAGGTCCTGCCTTATCTTTATATAATTTACGTTCCAACTCATCAACAATAACTATAAATTAGTTATCTAACAATCTAACCAGAAACTTTAGACATTATAAAAAAAAGGGTCACTTAATGTTAGGAGTATATTGTTGGTGAGATTGAATATTAAATTCTTAAAATATTTTAAGTAGTATCAATTTATAATGAGGCATAATACAATAAAGTAAAATGGTAAAATATTTTCAAATTAATTTGAAAAGTGTTACCAGCTGTATATACAATTTCATATGCCACAGTTAGCTTTGAATGTTGCCATAAAAGGAAACATGCAAAACATAGATACAATAGGTAATTTTTCTTTGTTAAAATGTTGTTCAGTCCAATTTGTTATTGTTTAAGAATCAAATTATAAGTGTTTGTACTATGTTTGATCTCAACAAAATTTTGGAGAATGGTCTGGTATAGTTCGTAAAAAAAATGTGTCAAAAATGTCAAAATTATTTTTGTACTTGGTTTTATGATATTGTGGTCAAACTGAGTACATAACACATTGCGAAACAGTTAAGGCACGTAATAGCAATAATATAGCGATAGAGTTGCCATTCTAATTATTGTAAATACGGGTAGAATACAGATTTTGAAAAGTCTTTGACGCTTGTAAATATTTAGGATAAAAAAAATAATGTAAGAATTTCAGAACCAGTTCAAAGTACCTGAGTACCATAAATAAGAATTTCGAAAATTGCAAATTTGCATCCATCTTACAATTTATGGCAACTCTATGCTGGATATTTCTTCAAAAAAAGTGTAAATAGATTGAATAATAAGAGATAAAATGTTGTTTTAGATAAAAATCTACACATTTGGGCATTATAAGACGCTGTGTTATTTTAAACCGTCAATATCGAACGAAAAAGGAACATGATAAAAATGTAACTTCTTATCTGTCATTACTCTACCTACTTTTTATTTGGGGGCTAAATAGAAAATAAAGTTTTTTTAGCGCAAATCCCTCATTAAGCTCGGATTCGTTTAATGTATCATTGATATATATTTGACTCTATATTCTGTAAAATCCTCCAAAAAAAACTCGGTTTTACACACATTTTTCGATGTAAATCTAAAGTCCCTATATATTACGAGTATTCAAGTGATTGTTACAGTTGGTATAAATAATTTCTTATATCTCACACAAAAAGAAATTCGATTGATTGCTCGCTGGTCTCAGTTATGAGGAATTTTTTTTTGTGACTTCTCGCCATATTTTCGTCTTTCTTTTTCACGCAAGCGAAAGTGTATAATTATTGCTCTCCTTGTCTTGCTAAAGCCCCGCTGGGTGTCCACTAGATATGTGCGAATGATGTGCGGTGTGCGAGGGAAAATCCACGAATCGGATCGCAGGGGCACGTTCAGATCTCAGTTAGTGCGCACAACTTTTCACACTAACGCTGTTCATAAGCTTAGAGTATAGCGATCGGTTGTTGTCAATAATTGGATCGTTCCGAAGAAGGTTGCAACTTTTTTAACTATAAAAATCGGTCGTTATAATGTTGCAACCTTAGGCAAGACCTTAGAATTATAGGCACTCGTTTAAATTCTTCAGGTAACGGTGGTAGTATCTTTTTCAAATACCATAAAACGTGTATATTTTTTGCTAGTTCCCTGCCAAAAAAGAAAACACAACAAACACTATAACAAAGTCAATTATTTTGATATAATTGTCGATATTTGAGGTTATATTATAACCGTGTTGTTCCCTATCATCGATTAAGTTGAAAAACAGCCAAACTCTGAGGCTACGAACGTAGCCCTGTGCTCCGCGAGGCTATAAAACAACCTTGTCATTCCCTATCTTCGATTAAGTTGAAAAACAACCAACTTCTGAGGTTCGGAACGTAGGCCTGTGCTCCGCAAGGCTAGGAAATCTAGCGATTCTATTGCCACATTTTTCCCTCTCACATTGCCCATATATCTATGGATACGCAGCATTAAACAGTAGGTAAATGTATATAATATGTTGATTACGCTGACAACTTGTTTGCAATTGCTGAAAAGGGCTAGTAGACTCATCTTTACTATATACATTTCTTTTTCCTTTCAAACTATGCTGTAACGTAGACGACCAATGTTTGCATAAGTCAGTAATGGCCACACACTCTACATAAATATTATGTGTTCTTGATTTATTTAGACAACTTTTGTTTAAACAAATTAATAGACAACTTTCAAGGTAATAAGTAAAAGTATACTCACTAACACTAACACTCATGAAGTAAAAATAAATGGGATATTCATATCTACTCGGATTAAGGGTGCCGTAATATAAATGGATGATCTATAATGTCTAGGCTTTTTAATAACTTAAAGATCGACCTGGGGTTTAGAAATAAAGTGTGTGGTTATTCGTTTGTGTAGGTAATACATAATTACTCGCACACGACATTTCAATTTGTAATAGTCATGATAACTTTAGATAACATTGTTTGACTAGATTATTGTTGAACTCCATGTTCAATATACTAGACGCCTTCAACTAAACATTACCTATACTATTTCAATTTCTTTGTTTTCTCAATGACAGCTCCTGTGAAAACTTGAACGAGCGTTCTTTTTTACATTATAAAAATATGACGTTTACGCACGTACAAGGTTTTAAGAGTTTCTCCGACTCTGGGGTATAACCTTGTACGTGCGTAAACGTCATATTTTTATAAATTAATGCATACATCATGTAAAAAAAGAACGCTCGTTCAAGTTTTCACTGGAGCTGTCATTGAGAAAATAAAGAAATGAAAATAGTATAGTGAGGCTCCAAAAGTTGTCCAACTATTTCAACCATAGATTATAGAACTATTGGTCGTCTACGTAAGGCCTTATGATGTGACAAAGTGTGTCTCTACATTTCGCTTGTTATGACATCACGCCAAATGTTCAAGTTTCTTATTAGGTACTTAAATGTTGAAATAATTGAATGTCGAGCTTGTCTTTCATTGTATTGTTTTTATATCGTGCACATTTGTTTTCTTTCACAATGTTTGTCAAAAATATCATAGAAAAACCAACGAACATATTTACACTTCTTTCTAATATATGTATCTAATAATAATTCTTACTAACTCTTATATCTAAAAATAAGATGTCTTGCTAGCTAAATCTTTCGCGTAGAAATGTTTATTTTGTACATAATTTTCAGCTTTGTGAATGAAAACATTTGTGCATGAGGCTGTGTACATAGCCGCAAAGAAATTATTTCTTATATGTGTTCATTGTTTAAATTCTAGCAAATACTTAGATAATTCTGTTACTGGCTTCTTCCATAAAAATTGTGAAAATTCTTTCAATTGTGGCTGTTTCGAAAAAGTTGTTAATTTTGGGAAATTTTAATATTCCACTATTCTAAAATACTGGCAAAAATATGTTCGCCTACCAATCGTTTTTATATCAGTCAAGGTACAAAAAGAAAAGTGTCTCAAAAAATACCAAAAAATCAAATAAAGGATTTCGTACCGAAAACAACTTTTTATTATTTTCCTTTAGTTACATAATAAGGCATTCAGGCAGTTTCGATCTTTGCACGCATGTCGTAAGCATAGTTTCCTTCGCTCCTAGACTTTTATTATGTTATTATGACGGAACAAGCTCGAGGCCCACCTGATGTTAAGCGGACTAACCTCTGCCTAGAACAGATACATTTTATTACAAGTGACGAATTGCACTGCGCCCGTCACCTTGAGACATAGTTATTAAGTCTCATATATATGCCTGTAATTTCACTGGCACTCAAGGACTGTTGCCGAAACACACCGTTAGGTGCTTGGCGACAGATTTTCTACTTGATGGTGGTAGCTAGCCAGGCGGGCAATCGCAAAATGCCCTTCCACCATGCGGTGAAGCTCAAGCCGGCAGTGGGGATCGAACCAGGGACCTGCGGCACGGCAGTCCATGGCTATTACCGCTCGGCCATCACTAATTCAAAATACTAAAACGAAACTGTAACAATTAAGGAAATTGCGATGTGAAAAGTCTTATTACTCCACACGGATAAAAGTGGGTTATTCCCTGTCCTCCGATTGTAGCAGGAAAATAATAGCTCCTCATATTGGAAACGTGTGCGTGCCCACCGGTGTCATCAGGAGGATTACCCTAGGTGGTATCTTAATATATACCTTTGGTGGGCCACAAATACGCTGGCCGATAGCTTCTGATAAACATATTTGATGAAATTTCGATGTTTATGTTATTAGGCAGGGAGTTCCGTAGTATATTCGCCTACTGCTAACTCCATAAATATTTGTCTTATAAAAGCTTGGAGAAATATCGAAGTAACATGCCGCGATGGCCTCTAAACTATTTTATACTTCCTAGTTTCTTCCCACCTAAATCGTAAGTGCCCTTAGCACTATTATCAATTAGGTAAGTATCTACATGAAAATTGACTACATTGACCTCTGCATTTCATTGCTAATTTAATTAAGGAGTCAATTGCTCTAACCATATAATTGTTTCTGGTTTGCATAGTAGGTAACTTTTGTTTAGTGTTCAAATCCTTTGAAATAGATAGGTACTTAAGGTTGAACTGGCCGGTCACTTCTCCATACAAACGTCGTAGGGTGATCACTCCCTTATTTGAGGTATTAAGTACAGACTTAAGCATAATACCGATTGATATCGTCATTAACTAGGCTTGTATGATGCCAAAATGTTAACAAGATAATTAAGTTGTAAGTTATGAGCCTCAAAAACTTTATATGAAAATGTTTCGAGGCTCATAATTCCCAAGATAATTATTTTATTAAAATTTCGGCATCATACAAGCCTAGATAATGACGAGATCAATCGGTATTATGCTTTATTTTAGACCTAAATCATCAAATAAGGCAGTGATCACCCTACGACGTTTGTATGGAGAACGGGTCGGCCAGTTCACTCTTAAGAAGTTAAGGCCCGTGGGGTGCCGTACTAGAATATCACCTCCCCCCTACGAATATTATTTATTCGTAGCCTCCCCCATTGCTATACCTGTGGGTGTCGTAAGAGGCGACTAAAGGTAAAATACCGGAATGTGGGCAGCAGCGCCTTCTGAGGAAATGGTATCTTAAACTGCGATCTCCAAGACGCCTGCCAAGCGTGGGGATTATGGAAAATCTCCCCCTTGGTGGGGGAGACTGTGTTCTGCTGTGGACAATCCGGCTGATACAGTACAGTAAGAAGGCCTAAACTTTTGGCTCCCATCGGTGATGATTATATTATAACATTGAAACAATGATAGCCGAGCGGCTATAGCTATGGACTGCCATGCCCCAGGTCCATGGTTCGATCCCTGCTGCCGCCAGCTTGAGCTTCACTGCATGTGGGAGCGAGTTTTGCGAATGTTCGCCTGGCTAGCTACCACCCTCCTACCAATATTGTGTGGCCTATCCGGCTAATACAGTAAATAAGACATTTCCGCCTCGCACTGCCACAATTTGGAACCAGCTGTAATGTGAAGTATTTCCGAACAGATACTACTTCGGGGCCATCATATGAAGAACTCAAGAAGAGAGCATAATATTCCCTCCTCAAAGGCCGGCAACGCATCCTCGAGACCTCTGGTGTTACGTACACCAGACTCACGCAAAACGGATGTTTGTGGGCGACGGTGATCACTTACAATGCGATTAAAATAAGAATAGGTCGGGCTCTCGGCTAACTTCACTCATATTCACTCTAATAAGTACGATCAGCAGAACAAACAACAAAAAATAGAGCAGTGCCACATATACGTAATTTTAAATGAGTGACCCGAAATTGTTAATTTTAATAAATACATATTTTTAAGTCAAACTTAAAAATATGAATTTATTAAAATTAACAATAGCACAGACGCCATCTTGGTTTGATGACAACGCGGGCGTCAGGGTCTTATTTCTCCGACAGTGTACTACTACGCGACACGTTTCCGAGTGTTTATTGATCTTCTCGTTTAATAAATATTTTTCACTGTTGTTGCTGTCGACGCTTTAATATGTTTTTGGTGATTGTTATATTTGTTTTTGTTAAGTTAACTAAGTACAAAATATTGCCAACAAATAAAATCAGTTCAAGTTATTTCTGTTTGCTGTACCTACAGTCACCTACAACTTCGTTAACCCACCTATGACAACTTGTTTTTATAGACGACTGTCCACATAAACATGTGTTAAGTTTTCAGGTTTCATGTATGTATGTATGTTTGTGAGTTTCCATATTTCACCATAACTTCAAAACAGCTTAACGGATTTTAATGTACGAGATATCGTTAGATTTATCTTGATAGCTCAAGTGACACTATGTACATAAAAAAATAAAAAACAAACTGGTGGATTTTAGAAGCCACATAGTGAGAAAAACGATTTATTTTTTCTTCCAAAGCCATCGCGTTGGGTATCAAAATGGAGGGTTTTAAAAAACGATTCCATGAATATATTAACTTACAGTTTTAATTTCAATGGATCGATAAAACGCTTAACGAAAATAAAATATTTGCATTTATATATTTGCGACAGATTTGCTACTTGAGGGTGGGTGGTAGCTAGCCAGACGGGTTTTCGCAAAATGACCTACCACCATGCTAAAAAACTTGCTTACTTGCCTGCATGGCTACCACCCTTAAGTAGACAATCTGTCGCCTAGCACTAAACGGTGTGTTCAGGCAGCTGTCCTTGAGAGCCATTCAGCTTCCATTCTAGGTTACGCTTGTTTTCATGTTCGACCCAAAGACTTATAAAAACTTGATATCATCATCACTTGCTATCGTGAGATCATGCCAAAACATAAAAAAATGGCCAAGTGCGAGTAGGGCTTCACTGTATAAGGGATCCGCAGAACCCTTAAAAAATAAATGACCACGTCATCACTTACCATCTGGTGAGATGGTGGTCAAAGGCTAGCCTATATATAAGCTGTAAATAAATAAATAAACTTCAAACTGACATCACCAGTCAGCGTTTTTTGAGCGTTTTAAGAGGACATACCGGACTTCGAGTTCTTTTTTATAGCTAATAGGCCACTATCTAACCTGATGGTGAGTGATGATGTGATCAAGGTGTTTTTCAGGTCAACCTAGAATTACTGGCTGCCGGAACACAAGGTTAGGTGCTTGGCAACAATTTTTTCCACTTTGATTCCTATCTAGTTTAGTTTTGAGAACGAACACAATGGCTATCTAAAATTGTGAACTTTAACGAACCCCATTTTGATATAAAAATAAAAAGTAAATATATATTTATACTCAAGCTAGTCGATACGCTTTTAATGATGACAACCCATAGGCCAACAAGCCAGGGTGCAAGGTTTTTTCAGCTATCTAATTAGTTTCTTTTGAAGCAATTATAGACGAGCGTTAATCGCCTTGGGCTGGATCCCCGCCGCCGACTTGACCTTCAACAGAAGAGCGAGAGAAAAGCTTCAACAGAAAGAGCTTTTTGCAAATACCTATTATTTCAAATTTGCGAATACTATGATCTTGTATAATGGTTACGAAATCCAGCCATAAGAGTGAAATAGCTGTTTAAATTTTTAACACCAGGCAAATTTGTTTAAACACAGACATGAGTTTCCACCATAAGCATGCATGCATTGCGTGGTGGAAGGGTATTTTGCGAATACTCGCCTGGCTAGCTACCACCCTAAAGTAGAAAATCGCCAAACACCTAACAGTGTGTTCCGGCAGCAATCCTTGAGAGCCAGTAAAATTACAGGCACATGATGAGACTTAACAACTATACGAGGTGTGTTCAAAAAATTATGCAGTCTCGTTTTTTGAAATAAAAATAACATTCGTCTACATTTATGTTGTCGCATTCAAAATAGTCCCCATTCGATACTATGCAATTATGCCAGCGCTTCTTCCATTTGTCGGAACACTTCTCAAAGTCGATTTTTAGGATAACCTTTAGCTCTTTCAGCGATGCGCTTTTAATGTCATCTATGCTTGTAAAACGAAGGCCCTTTAAGGTTATCTTTATTTTTGGAAATAGGAAAAGTCACACTGAGCCATATCGCGAATATGGAGACGGCATCGTTACAATATTGTTTTTACAGGTCAAGAATTCATTGGTTTTGTCGCTGCTTTTGTTCAATATTCAGCAATTTTGTAACAAATTTTCCTGCCACGCGTTTCATACCCAAACATTTAAAAAAACTCATGGCATGAGCCAATCGATATGCCAACATAATCAGCGACTTCTCTGATTGTGATTCGGCGATCATTCATAACCATTGCTTTCACTTTTTCCACGTTTTCATCAGTTTGTTGATGTGCTGGGACGTCCGGGGCGCTCGTCATCCTCACAGTTTGCACGGCCATCTTGGAAATGCTTATACGTACTACGTAAACTATTGTTTTACCAATAGACTCACCATAGACCTTTGTTAACATTTCACACACTTTGTTACACTTTATTTCATTTTATACGCAAAATTTGATACAAATTCTTTGTTCCATTTCTTTTAACAAACGAAAATCGCCAAGCTCATAAAACACATCTAACCTTAGTGGCTGCTACAGACAAAGTAAGCAATGCTGAAAATTTAATCGTACTTCAGGGGCATGTACGAGTATATCCATACAATAAAAAAAAATTGGGCTCTCCAAACCCGTGAAAATTTAAAATTCCCGTTATTTTTTTAACACACCTCGTATGTCTCAGGGTGACGGGCGCAGTGCAGTTCGTCACTTATGATGTAATACTACTGTTATAGGCAGAGGATACCGCTTAATATCTGGTGGATATCGTGCTTGTTCCGTCACAATAATAAAAAAAACTTATGTATGGATTATTGGATTCGTAGATCATTGGTCAACATTTTGCACTAAGTATGTAGAAAGTACCTACATATATACCAAAATGTTAGGTTTGTTATTCATTCTGTTTACGAGGCAGAGACCCATGGCATACTGACGAACAGACAAACAGTGGTGACTCATTAGGGATCCCATTGCCCGTTTAATACGGAACCATTAAAAATACTTCTTTATAAACGCAAACAATATTGAATGTTATCTAATTTTTTTTTATAGGATTCTGACTTCGCTATCACTATGCCCACCTGATGTTGAGCAGTAACCAGTTTTTGCATGGTGGAAGGGCATTTTCCGATTGCCCGCCTGGCTAGCTACCACCCTCAAGTAGAAAGTCTGTCGCCAAGCACCGAAAGGTGTGTTCCGGCTAGGGTTGCCAGGTGTCCGGGAAATCCGTGATAGTCCTGGAATAGCTTGTCTTGTCCGGTGTCCAGTAATTTCGCTCTAATGTTCCGGAATGCACGATTTTTGGTGTTTTTCACAAACATACGGACACCAATGCCGGCCGCGTGTGTGCTTTCAAAGTTTAGTTACATAATTAGTTAATAGTTAGCGTTAAAGAGTGGCTCAATTTTGTTTTAAGTTTAATTTTATATTATATTTAGGTAACATATCTTCAAATAAATATCTCAAACAATAATAATAGCCAGTTCTTTTTTCCTAGGTATAAAACCACGAAATCTAACTAATATTTATTTATATTAATTTGTCAGTTCAAATGTAGATTTATTTAGATTTGAACTTGAGGTCAAAGTACAACTCCCTTTCGAACCCCAGAAATGTCCAGGAATTGATATACCTTGATCTGGCAACCCTAGTTCCGGCAGTAGTACTTGAGAGCCAGTGAAATTACACAATGAGACTTAACAACTATGTCTCAATGTGACGGGCGCAGTGCAATTCGTGAGTTGTCATGAATTGCAACTGTTATAGGCAGAGGTTAATCCACTTAACATCAGGTGGGCCTCGAGCTTGTTCCGTCACAATAACATAAAAAAAAACCTCTGCCTCTTACAGATGCATTTCGTCACAAGTGACTAACGGCACTGCGCCCATCACTCTGACACATACATTCGTTAAGTCCAAATCCCATGTGCCTGTAATTACTTACTGGCTGCCGGAACACACTGCTAGATGCTTGGCTACCGATTTTCTACTTGAGGGTGGTAGCTAGCCAGACGGGCATTCGCTAAATGCTCTTCCCCCATCCGATGAAGCTTAAGCCGGCGCGGTGGGGATCGAACCATGGCCCTGCGGCACGGCAGTCCATAGCCATTACCGCTCAGCTATCATTGCATAAAATAAAATACAATACAGATATTAAAATTCTGGTCACTTTAACATACATTACCTCATAATGATGGGCAGATTAGACATCCTGTGCCTTACCAAACAGGCAGTAAGCATTCAACAGGCTCGACAGCTCTGCCAAATGTGGGCATGCCAGGAAAACGTGTCGGACAGGGTCGACCTTCCATGAGTGACGTGTTTCCGTTAAGTGCAGAGATCGACAACATTTTCGATTAATAGGTATAACGAGTATGAACACAGATTGATCGCTGGCGTTTTTAGCGTAAAAATATAAAATTTAATATATTATTTGGTTTTGCTGATCGTCTATTATACTTAATCCCATAAAACGCGTGATTCGGAGAAGAGTTCTTGCAATATCTAATATATTTCTTTTAAAAATTTATTGGGCTGAACATATTTTTTTTATATTATTGACGGTTTCTGGGGTAATTTATGGAATCGTGTGCATGGTTGTCCAATAACTGTTAAAATAATACGAGCAATATTATTTCAAACATGCGAATACTATGTACTGGTGTAATGGTTACTAAATCCAGCTAAAAGAGTGAAAAATCTGTTTATATTTTTAATTTTTCCAACACAGACATTGAGTTTCCATCATAAAAAGTATAAGTAAGTATATAAAGAGCGTCTGTTGTGTTGACACTTTTTTCGAAGCATTCAACAAAAATTCATACACTAACTTTGCTTTGCTTCGTCCGAATAATGGATTTCACAAAATGTTTTTCAGCAGCACGCACTGTGTCTTTACATCACTGGTTCAAATGCCAGTACCCCACCACCTCTACCCGGTAGTAGAAGTAGTGTAGATGTTTTCCACTAGCCACGGAAAACATAAAACCAAGTTTTTGGGACAAACATTCGTAATAGACGCGGTTTTAGACTTACGCTTTGAAACTTATTATGGTTAGGAAATCCAGCTTCATCAATTGATGAAGCTGTTTTCGTATCGTATGATTCCATCTTTCGCCCGCGTTCAGGTGCCGTTTCGGAGGAAAGTGACAACCACACATAAAACATTCGCATTAATGTTAATAAAAAGTTCTTAGATTTTTTTAAATATTGTTATGTTTGCAATAACGCCTGCTATGCTAATTACAATACAAAAATACGCGTCCATCCACCCCTTTAGCCGGGGTATGCTTTAACCAATTGAGCTAATATTACATGACGTAATAACTCAAATCTTTCCTATCATTCTTTAACCATCGTATTGGGATGGAGTGACATCTATAGTACCACTTACGTTGTACTACTATAGATGTCGCTCCATCCCAATACGATGGTATGGAAACAAGGAGGAATGTACGCATACCTATGAAGATGTCTGCATCGTTAAGGTTGCAGTTGCTCGAAATCGAACCTTTACCATCGCCTTGCAGCACCGCTCAAGATGAGGTGATTTGCCACAGCTATCTAAGCTAATCAAAAGCTTTACCTCATATACAACACTTGCTTATTTTGCAACTCCACCCTTAGGGATGATTTATATTAGACCGGGCCGTGTCCGGGCCGGGCCGTGGACGGGGCGGGCCCGGGGCGAAGCCCGTCCGTACGTTAGTAGGCGGGCCCGGACGGGACACGGATCAGGCACGGTCTAATATAAATTGCTTCATACAAAATGTATGTAACGTTTCAAATCCGTGCCCCGTACGGGCCACGTGCACGGCACGCCCCGGGCACGGCCCGCTCTAATATAAATCTACCCTTATCCTTTAGAATGTTTCTGTTTACTACCGTTACCTACTGCACGTTGCAAAATTAAAGTTTTTTAATGTGCTTTAAACCACAGTATAAGAGGAGCAAAATTGTAGCAGTGAAACCTCAACTCAATTATACTAGGTGTTACATTAGCTATCAAAAATAATTTGTAATGTAAGCATAACATGATTTGACGTAAAGAAGGAGCGGTGTATATCCTAGCCAGCCCAAATTAATTAAGTAAGTATAGAGGTGTTCATAGTTTCATGTATATTAGATAATTATTTATATATCAATATCCTTAATATTGTAGTAGTGTGCGACCCGTCAGGCACACATAATCTCTTTTTTAGATTAAGTGCTTGACGCTGTGTAATTTAATAAATTTTACTTGTATAAACAGGTTCATAATTCAAATTTAATTTAAGTATTGTGATCTGATATTGTAATTTATACATTAACGCCTATTAAACGAATAAGGTTACCCATACTGTGATCTGGAAATTTAACACGATGAGTTTTCACTAATTTTGAAATGTTGCGAACACCTGCACACTTTATTTGTTTGTGGTATCTCTTTGAATAAACATATCACCGTGCAGTTTTTTTAACCATTAAAATGGACGAATTTTTCTGTGGCGCCAATATTGACAACCATGAATTGAAACTTACTAAACTGGTTATCACAGCCGCCTAACGGTTTCCCATGCAGGCAAGACGTTGTGTCTAGCTAGACGGAGCATTTATTTTTAAGTTGTAACGTCTTATGCTCGACCAAAGACCAAATAACCACATAAGTATATAATAATATATAGATAGGCATATATAATAGTTTTTTTTTATTTCTTTATACTAAGGACTTTTGAACGACATGTTCATGTCAGCCCTGTAGTGGCCTTATCATAATATATAAACACAAAACAAAACAAAAATTATAACTAAAGTGCGCACAGCGCGGTATCCACTTAACTAGCTTATCTATATCTAATGTTCTATAATGTACTTATAGTTAATATACTAATTTATAAATCATCTTTGATATAGAATAGATTCAGGTGTTACTTTGCGGAAATCCATTTTTTATAATAACAAATACTTTTAAATTATTTTAAGAAAACATCAAATTAATATTTTAATAAAACACTTAAAAAATAGAAATATATATCTAGTGACAATTCCGCTTAAAATTAATATTTTAATAAAACACTTGAAAAATATAAAAATATATCTAGTGACAATTCCGCTTATTTAAGCGGAATTGTCACTAGATATATTTTTATATTTTTTAAGTGTTTTAGTTTCTAGAAATATAAAAATATATCTAGTGACAATTCCGCTTAAATAAGCTTAATATTTTTTAAGTGTTTTATTAATATATTAATTTGATGTTTTCTTAAAATATTTTAAAAGTATTTGTTATTATAAATCATCTTTGCTTCACTGGAATTAGGTACAGATAATAAACAATGAAATATACCTATATTGTTCATAGTAATATTCAACTCGGTCACTATCTTTTCTCGTTCAGCTTTGTTGCGGGCACATTCCACCAAAACATGGTACGCATCCTCTGGCTTATTACAGAGCTCACAGTTTGGTGACTCGACCTTACCCATCAAGTGCGCAAATTTGTTCAGTGGCATGTGCCCGGAACGAAGTCTGTGAGCAGCAACAATCTGCTTTCTACTTATGTTACCTAAAAACCATGGCGAACTAGGAGGTTGGCTCTGAATTATTTTATACCATAGCCCTTTGGTTTTTGACCGTTCATCAAAATATTCCCGCCAGTTATCAAAGCAAAGTGTTTTATAGATGTACATAATTTCTGAATAAATGGGTAGAATGAATACTTCAGTGCCATTCGTTACAGCAGACTTTGCCAAACGGTCAACTTCTTCGTTACCTGCTATTCCTATATGTGACGGTATCCACTGCACCACAACCTTTACATTGTTTTTGTTAAAGTCGTGTAAATATTTTAAAATGTTGTATGCTATCGATACTCCAACGCACCCCGTACCACATCGTAATATATGTTGTAGTGCGCTTTTACTGTCGCTGAATATAACAATATTCGTGTCTGTGGCGATTTCGTACTGAATATGATTTAGAGCTGCTGAAATTGCCAACAGTTCCAAAGTCATAATGGACACCTTAGATTCATTTTTGAAGCATTCTCCTTCTTTTCTATTTGAATTATAATAAGCGGCTCCGGATTTATCATCACCTTTTGACCCGTCTGTGAATATTCTATACCAGTTACTATACTTCATATTAATCTCGCCTAAAACTTCAATTTTCAACGCGCTCAAATTGTAGTTTCTTTTAGCATTCTGTACGCAGTCTAAGTAAGGTCTGATAAAGCATCTTGTATTAATTTTGGAAGGCCAAACATCCATCAAAAACATTTCTAAAGGATTAGAAGATTTAATTTTTTCTTGTTTAATATGATCAAGCGTCTTGGAAAGCAAAGGTTTCTTTTTATTATTCCAGTAATTATTGGAATGTAAACCGTTTATAGTGCGTAAAACTTATAAGCCAGATACTGCCGTCTGATAAATAATGGAGGTATACATATCTCACTCTCCATCACATGAATCGGAGTTGTTTTAACAAAGCCGCCTATAGTTCTTAAAGCTTGATTTTGAACCTTATCGACTTTACCTAGATGTACGCTTGCACTATTGTCATATAAAAAAGAACAAAAATCTATACGACTTCTTATTAGGTTAATATAAAGTCGCCGTAAGTGCTTCGGATGCACCCGCCAAAACCCGCCAAAACTTTTAATATATTCAAAAATCTTTGAGTCTTTTCATACACTTCTTTAATATGTCTGTTCCATCGAAGTGATCGATCTAGCCATATACCTAAGTATTTTATGTTTTCTTCAGTCTAAATTGATTTCATTAATTTTCAGATGAATCTGGTGCTTTCTCCGCCCTCTACTAAATAAACAGAATTTTGATTTAGTTGGTGATATATCTAACCCTATACTATGAACAATATCTGACATCATATTTAGGGCATCCTTATGTCCTTAACGCAGTTATCTATTTTATAGCTACTGGTATATATAACAAAATCATCCGCATATTGTTCAACTTTAATATCCATACTCAGGTTTTCTGCGTCACAATATTAAACAAAAGAGGGGACATAGGATCTCCCTGAGCCAAGCCCTTTGAGGTCCATCTCTCCATTTCAACTGTTGTTCCCGCTTCATCTTTTATTTTTAAATGTCTTTCCTTCAAGAACTCCCATAAGTAGTTTGTTATCTTCGACCCTACCTTTAATTGATCTAGAGTTGATATAACTTTATCGATAAGTACATTATTATATGCATTTTCCAGATCTAGAAAACATGCCAATGTAGAAATGTTTCTAGTAAAGCCGATCTGAGTGTATGTTACTAAACGTGTCACAGAATCTAAGCATGATTGCGCCTTTCTAAAACCTGTTGTAAATGCTGATAAAATATGTTTTTTTTTCGATGTACCATTCAAGTCTCTTGCAAATCATGGAGTGAAATATTTTAGAAATACATGACATCAATGATATGGGTCTTAATTTAACATCATTATTATTATTCCGAATTTTAGGTATAGGTATTATTTTAATATCTATAATAAATACTGTTATAAAGGGATAATAATAGGGTTTTTCCTGTGTCTGGTAAATTATATATCATGGAGTATGTAATATTATCCTCCCCAGATGCTGTCTTTCTTTTTTAGGCATGCCAATAATTCCTGCATTTCAAAATGTTGGTCTAGTTGTAAATTACACGATACGAGCTCTGGTTTATTAATTCCTACAAAGTCTGGAGCTAGTTGAATCAATAGCTCGCCCTTTTTGTCGTTCGATAAGTGAACCTTATGTTGCCTAATTCCCTTAATCCATCTCATTCGTTGCCACATCTCGGGCATGGAAGTAGCTTCGTTAGTAGAATCACACCAGCCACGCCAATTCTCAGTCCTAGCACGTGCAATATCCTGCTTAACTATTGCGTTCTTATCCTCAAATACCGTCAAATTATCAGGCGTAGGATTACGTCTAAATGAACTTAAAGCTAACCTTCTTTGGGCTGTGACTTTAGATAAGTGTTCATTCCAATATGGCTTTGGTTTGAAGTTACTAGCTAGATCCTCACAAATCCTTAACCAAGGAATGCTTCTATCTGCCGCCTCATTGATTATACGTATAAAATTATTATACATTTCTTGCACACTACCAGAACTACTAGGTTTTTTATGTAATATCTCATCAATACATTTTCTGTAAATAATCCAATTAGCTTTTTTAAAGTCACGTTTTTTAGTAAATTTAGGCGTATTTGTATTGTGCGCTTTATAGTCCGGTCAATTTAGACATTCGAAGTTACATAAAGTCCCACATGCGATACATCGCTATTGACGCAATTTACTTGAATCCAAAATGAAGATGAAGAAGAAGCAAGAGAAGAAGAACAAGAAGAAGAACAAGAATTTGAAACTTACGAATAAAACGAATGAACTTCAACACTTTTTTTTAATTTACATCGCTTTTATCTTTTCCAATCTTTGAAAATTTCCGTTATTTTGCAATAGTTTTACATTAAACAGGATCACAACTGACCCGTGGAGTAGGCCTACTGAGGAAACCACGTTAAAAAACGCGCTAAGTACACTACATCATAGGTGGCGTGGAAACGTGTGCATATTATGACGATAACAACTTTTATAACTTTTTGAATCGTTATATCTCAGAAACGGTGCCTCGTAAGAAAAAAAGTATTGAAACATTTTTTATAGATAATTTTATGATCTACAATTTTTGTCTGAGGTACTTTTATGATAAAACTTACCGTTTTGCTGAAAATCGCGAAAAACTCATTTTTTTGACCTTTGACCTTGAATAAATTTTTTTCCATACATGGGAATGATGGGGAACTTCTAGACATTGTTTATAATTATATTTTGAACAATTTCACAGAAATTCAGCTTGTTGGGACTTTATGTAACTTCACTCTAATTTTTTGGTCTAAATTGACCGGACTATTATTATTTACAAGTTTAATCCTAGTGGCACTCCCTGAATTTAATGATATAAATCATTGGTCTGTAGATGAATCCAAAATTTTCATACCTCTTGTGTTTACTTTATACGACCAGTAGGTATGGTGCGCGTTAAAATCACCTGCTATAATAGTTTTATTGTGAAATAAAGAAAAAAGTTCTTCCCAGTCAGTTTGAATAGTGCGCACAGATGATGGACAGTAAACGGCAATTAGATTATTAAGATACTTACAGTTTAAAATCTTCATTCCTAATACTTCTATCTCTAAGTTACTAATTTCTATAGAAACAGTTTCAATTTTTATATATAATAGTTCTTACATAACCCCTACACCGCAAAATCATATATTCTCGTAGTTATTTTTTATTTAATTAGGTATCTTACCGACTGTAAATGACAGGCTAGCTTTTGGCCACGTTCTCGAGTATTGGTAATTGATGGTGAAGTCTAAAATGCTCAGGTGATAATGGTGCAGTACAATACTAGTTTCAACATGAGTTTTATTACATTATTGTCCAAATATACTTAACTACAGTAGAACTCCAATTATCCGAACTCCGACTATCCGAATCGCCGATTATCCGAATCACAAAAAATTGTCCAAAAAAAGTCTAAGTGCGCTATTATTCTTCCCCCCGCGAAGCCAGTGTTTGCGCGTCAAGTCTTGACTTGACTTGTCTTAACTTGCCGTTGTGCCTACACTGACTTCCCCCCGCGTGTGTAGGCACAACGGCAAGTTAAGACAAGTTCCGGCGCATTGCAGTCACGGCGCACCTGTCATTGTTTGTTTTGATTAGCCAGTGTGCTATTGACCTTGCTTGAGGATGCTACTCTTTCGCTACGGCTTACTTTTGTTTGTGCGTGTACAATACTGTATTGTTTTTATACCATGGCTTCGAAAAGAAAACGTGTTGTGCTATCGTTAGCGGACAAACTGAAAATTATAGAGCAACTCGATAAAGGTGTAACGGGTAAGAAGTTGTCTGAGATTTATGGTGTTGGACAAGCAACAATTTCTGACATTAAAAACAGTAAGTCAGCTAGTGAAGCATTTGCCGGCCTCGAGACTGCTTTGAAGTGGATGGAGCGTCAGCCCAAGTGTGACCACTTGCAACTGCTCACAGTCAAGCGAATGCGTGACCTGGCTGCCCGAAAACGGTTGAAGACCGCAAAACAGCTTACATTGACGGAGATGTTTAAAAAACAATGATTTTTATTTCTAAACTTGTACATAAGTACATTTTATTTGTATTTAAAACATGTGAAAATTTCATGTTTCTTTCATTTAATTCAATAAAAAAATAGTGCAATATCAAAACGTAGCTTTTATTCTCTCCAATGGCAATTTCTTTTTAAAAAATCCGATTATCCGAATATTTGATTATCCGAATGGGTCCCGGTCCCCATTAATTCGGATAATTGGAGTTCTACTGTATGTAACTTTATATAAATTTATTGTTTAAAATTGGAATACTACCAACCTACACCTTATTGTTTATTACCATAATTAGGTTAGTTTTTAAATATGTATAAGAGTCAATCTACATCAACACTATCTACACTTATATTATAACGTGGAAAGAATTGCATTTTTGTATGTAACGAATAAACTTAAAAACTACTGAACGGATTTGAAAAATTCTCCCCAAACCATTAAAATCCTACATTATTCATGATGAACATAGGCTGAAGAATATTTTAAAACTTGAGTTTTTTTTAAATTATTGTTAAGTAGGTACCCGTGATAAGCCGAGGCGTGCCGCTAGTATTTAATAAATAATATGATTATGTAAGTATACTATAAAGTTTATATAACTTACATAGGTATTGGTGGGAATAAGGAAAATTATTTTTTTGTTAAGGTAAACCACTTTAATTAACACAATTCACACTGTCGACAGCCAGAAGACTTTCAATATATAATGGCAATATAATGGCAGCATATCCAATAAAACGCTTCCATTACGGATCCACTTGGCCAGTGTGGATTTCAGGAATAAACCCCGGCTATTAGCTATTTGCATCTATTCGGCTACCTGCGACCACACTATTACAATAAACTAACTATTGTTAAACTATACACTATCATATATTATAAATATGAGCTGTGTGTCCACCAAACAAAACTTAGGAACTTTAAAATTCTCCACCAATCAAACTTTGATTTTTTGTTACCAGAAAAGTTGGCTATTTTTTTGTTTCCAACACATTTTTACAGTTTCCACCTTTACAGAAATCCTGTCGTAATTTAACTTGGCCGAGACAGCATTAACTATATAACTTTTCTATCCATGATCTATCCGCAAGACTTAGTTCTGCTGCATATGCAGTTCGTAAGATAAGACAGTTAACAGGCGTAGCTGTTCGTCTAGTTTATTTCGAGTACTTCCCGTTCCCGATTAACTCTCTAGGTTTTTCGCTTCGGTCACTTTTTGCGAGGGGTATATCACCAGTGGCATCATTACTGAGCGCTGCTATGCGTCTTGCGTTACTAGACTATATTGGTGGCCTTCGGTCGGCTTGATCTCTAACACTAGCTAACTTGGTAGCTAGTCAGGCTATTTTATAGAATAAAGCAGAATTTATCGCCCAGCCGCGTGTTTCGGCAGCTGAACTTGCGATCGAGTGTACCGTCAGGTAAGTTGTGTCAAACTCTAGGATATTAGAAATTGAAACAAATACTTAACAGATAATAATTTGGACTAGCCATGGATCCTTAACCAAATTATCGAAACCTGCCACAGTTTGTTTAACATTCCATAATTTCAACATATTATCGATTGCCCGTGATACGGGCTCGAAGGTAATGATAGTGAATTAATACTCTATCGGTTATATCTATAGGTAGTTGGAAAGTTCTCCTTGGCCCGTGGCGAATTGGCTGCACGTCCACATCACATTCGTGATAGAATATAAAAGTACTTCACGGCTTCGCACCAGTGCAATGCTGACATTAAATAATCTGTAATATCATCGCAAATATTCATTTCAAAAAGATCATATATTAAACGTGCAATGTTTTTAAGGTACTTAATTGGATAAGGATTAATTCTGTATTGCTTAAAATCCCTTAGAAAATAAGCCATTATTTCTCTTAAAAATTAAAGGATAAAAATGGTTATTGTTGGGTATCCCTAATAGATTTTATATACTTATATACTATCGAGGACTTTTTTGTTGACCTTTTTAAGTTGTACAACACTGTAGTACATTATTTTGATCTATCTCGTAGAGTTCAACATGCGTTTGCAATGTAAGCGGAAAAAATGTGTTTATTTACGACATCACATTAGAAACCTCTAAAATTATCAGTGTTTCTCTACTTTATCGATCATGCATGTATTATACATATAAACCTTCCTCTTGAATTACTCTATCAAAAAGACGCATCAAAATCCGTTGCGTAGTTTTAAAGATGAAAGCATAATCGCCAAGCACCTAACGGTGTGTTCCGGCAGCTGTCCTTGAGAGCCAGTACTTCTAGGTTAGCCTGAACAACATCTTCGACCACATCCTCACTTAACATCAGGTGAGATAGTGGTCAAAGGCTAACCTATAAGGCATAAAAAAAAAATAGAGACAGACAGCGGGAAGCGACTTTGTTTTATACTACATATCGAGTATGTAGTGATTGTATTAGTTACATATCGAACCATCGGTATATATGCAAGTCTGACTCACGTTTGGCCGTTTTAGTTTATGAATACGATATAACAATGCACCAGCACCAGTTAAAATTCTACGAAATGAATGCAGCGTACACTGAGAAAAACGACTTAAAGGCTTAAATCAAATTTGACCTTTTACCGTTGAATTGTAAATACGTAAGATGAATTCACAACTCTTAAGATGATTTTCACCAATCAATAAAAATGTACCATGTTTTATAATAAACACAACCGTCAAAAATGCCTTCCGTAAAGTATTTTCAGAATTGAACTTGTTATACGATAATAATTGCAGTATTGACCATAAAATATACCTTACTTTTACGGCGGTTTATATACGGTGATTATCACTATAACGTACGACTTAATCAGCCTCATCAATATTTAAGAAAGACCACAGAATACACCTTAAATGAAGACGAAAAGAAACATTCGCCTTCACTGACCTCGTTTAACGCCTTCTAGTTGGAAGGCGTTTTTGTACGTATTTACGTTTGGTCGGTTTTTCGCCTTATACCATATAAATTGGCCGTCATTAGGGCGGTTTTGACTTTAGATTTTTCTCAGTGTAAAAACTCCAATCAAGTGTCATGCAAAACTATAATCAATAAAAAGTCTAATCTATACCTAATCTAGATAATTTTTTATTGATGAAAGCATCGCATTGCGGCTACTTTATTTGCTGGCAATATTCACGTTATGATTTATGATGACATCATTTATGACGTTAATGCTCTACCTGACTATAAGACGGCCTTCCCTCGCCCAAAATCCGCTGCAGCTGTACGTCCGTATAGCGGTAGACATACGAGTATATCCTCCTCCATAAGTAGCATTTTATAAAATGCCACCAGTTTAGGAAAATATTGGAGATCAAAACTTCGTCGCGTCTTCGTCTATTTCCAATACGGTAATGTCGTGTGTAGGAGAAATGTCTGCTATAGAGAAATATAATACTATTATTTTCTGTGATTTCACCTGACGGTAAGTGATGATATGGTCGAAAGTGGTATCCAAGTGTAACATAGAAGTCAATCTTTAGATGCTTGGCGACAGATTTTCTACTCGAGGGTGGCTAGTCGGGCGAGCCAAAACGCCCACCATGCGAGTTCAAGCGTGCGGCGGGACAAGAACCTTGGATCTCCGGATTGGCGGTCCATAGTCATTGTCACTTGGCTATCCCGGCTTCTCACACATTAATATCAGCTCTGCAGAGCTGATATGTTCTAGATTGCTCAATTTTGAAGCGCTCGTAGCGAAGTTTACTTAGCTGTTCTCAACCGATCAGCAAAGTTAAGCAACGTCGCGCGCGGACATGAGTTGGATGGGTGACCGCTAGTGACATTACTACTGAGCGCTTCCGTGCTTTGGAGGGCACGTTACGCCGACGGTCCCGGTTGTCGTCTTAGGATGGCAGTCGTTATAGCATGGTGGTAGGGCATTTTGCGAATGCCCGCCTGGCTAGCTACCACCCTCAAGTAGGAAATCTGTCGCCAAGCACCTAACGGTGTGTTCCGGCAGCTGTCCTTGAGAGCCAGTACTTCTAGACCACATCATCACTTACCATCAGGTGAGATAGTGGTCAAAGGCTAACCTATCAGGCATTAAAAAAAAAAAAAATACGTCAATGTAGTGAGATACATAGTTTGGGCACAATTTCGTCATTGGTATACTCATAATTACTAACGTATTACGTTACTTACTTAAAAAAAAATAGAGGCGGTGATGGACACTCGTACCACCCTATAGAATAAAGAAAGACATCGAAATATTTTCACAGCATTATTGCTATATCGATAATATAAACCATTATCGATGATCAAAAGACAACAACTTCCTGGTTTGGAAGGCATCTAATGCGAGTTCCCTATATTTCTGTTCTATTTAAGAACCTTTCAAGGTTCTTTATTGATCCTTTTGATGATGGATGTGATTTCGCAATTCATAACATTTCTTGATTTCGATAAATGACAACTATATATTAAGAGACCTAAAACATTGCCATTTGGAATGCTTAATTTTATAATATTTGTTAATATTTTATATGTAAGGATTTATTTTTTCTGTTAAGGTTGAACTGGCCGGTCACTTCTCCATACAAACGTCGTAGGGTGATCACTCACTTATTTGAAATTTTAGGTCCAGACTTAAACATAATACCGATTCATCTCGTCATTATCTAGGCTTGTATGATGCCGAAATTTAAAAAAAAAAAAAATATTATGTTGTAAGTTATGAGCCTCGAAAACTTTATATGAAAAATTTAAATTTAATTTTCGAGATTCATAATTCACAAATTAATTATTTTATTAAAATTTCGGCATCATACAAGCCTAGATAATGACGAGATCAATCGGTATTATTTTTTGTTATTATTTATTATTATTATTATTGCTTTATTTTGGACCTAAATCCTCAAATAAGGGAGTGATCACCCTACGACGTTTGTATGGAGAACGGGCCGGCCAGTGCACCCTTAATTTGTAAACTTTTCACACTGTTTCCTTTCAGTCAAATAAGGTTCTAGTCGAAAATAAGCGTTTTCTCAAATCTAATTAATACATACCTACCTAAATATGTGATGGAATGGAATGCGCATCGTGCCCGAGTATCTAGATATTTTTTTTATAATTAAGAGTCGAGTTCGTAGTTTCGTCATATTTTAAATACTAAGTGTTCAAACTCGGTGTAACTTTGCATGTATACTCTTGAGCGTAACATCTATGCTTCTGGTTTAACAGATTTCCGTAAAATTAAGAAACAAAACGATTTTTCGAATATTTCAAAAAGTTTTGTATGGAGATTGTTATTTTAACATTTAAGTGTTATAATAAATCGATAAACTGATAAACCAGAAGCATAGATATAAGGCTCAGTAATATACATACAAAATTTTACCGAGTTTGAACACTTGGTATATAAAATATGACGAAACTACGTTAGTAAAGAAAGCGCTCCGTGAACTCTACTCTTACCGACAGAGGCCTGATCGTAAAGCAATAAGGGTATATTCCATTTGTCGCTAAGAACGTTATTTTCGATAATTTAGATCACATTCTGCGTCTATGGTTGTGATCACTGTGATCGTTTGTAACTGTCATCCCCTGTTCCATTTAGGATAAGAACGCTACGAATGCCACTAAAATTTGCCACTTCTGTCACTTTTGACATTAGATGTAGCGTTTATTGCGAAAATAACGCCAAGACCCTTCTGGAACAACTTTTTGGGAGTGTGATCGTTTTTAGCGTTTTTAGCGAATCTAACTTCAAATGGTAAGCACCCTAAATAACCTAAATCCTAATCGTAGGTGCATAAAATACTCAAGGTATGACGTAAAATGTATGAACGTAAATCGTAATACACTTCACGCACAATGAGCTGATGCATTGTTTGAAATAATCTAGGTATGTACGAGTAGGTACTTAATCAGGTATATCAATCAATCTTTTGGAGCCGACTTGAGTACTCAAGTCGACGCGACGTGCCTGCCGCCATGTCGCCTAGTCTTCGCAGCTGGTTGCACGTAGTTAAATATTTATTTATTGACACAGCCCTTAATTATGTCTGCGAACAGCTATCTTTTTGCCCTTGTTTCACTCTAATCCCACCAATGTAACATACCGCGAAAAAACGGCAAATAAATCTCATCGCTTTCGTCAGATACCGCTTTCCTGAATCTTACTCGTATCCTAGGCTGTGACTAGCACTAAATGTTATATTCTTTTTCCCGGTACTTGCCCGTGGAACACCTCGTAGAACACCAGGGTGTTCCACGGGGGAAAAAACCTCCCGTGGAACACCTACGGTTTTCGGGTGTTCTACGACCCATGGTTCAGATTTTTTAAATTTGTCGGTGGTGGAATACTCAACTCGATCGTCTTGGTGTTCTACTGGCAAACAATCAAGCAAGAAATTACAGAACACCTGCGACACAGGTTAGATAATAGTTAGTATGATGCATTTCCTCTCTTCTCTATAAGCTATCATCTCAATAGTTACTCTTGAAAATAGTACTTATAATACATACTTTTCACAGGTACTAATTTTACACACTTATCCTTTACTAAATACATCCTAGTGAAAGAAAGAGTAATTTACTTATTTAATTTTTACCCTATTTGTAAGTGTTTTGACATTGAACTTTTAAGCGAAGAATTTTGAAGCAATAATAGCTATGGACTGCCGTGCCGCAGGTCCTTCGTTCGATCCCCACCGCCCCTTGAGACTTGAGTTTCACCGCATGGTGGAAGGGCATTTTGCGAATGCCCGCCAGGCTAGCTACCACCCTCAAGTAGAAAATATGTCGCCAAGCACCTAACAGTTTGTTTCGGCAGCAGTCCTTGAGAGCTAGTAAAATTACAGGCACATGAGACTGTAAGTATGTCTCAGTGACGGGCGCATTACAATTCGTCCCTTGTGACGAAATGGATGAGGTTCCGCATCAGGTGGGCCTCACAGGCAGTCCAAATGCTCCAGCCTACTACCAATTGGCAGGGTGCCCAGCATGCTGGGAGCATTGCCCCGTTGAATTGCAATGCTTATTCTTTGAGAAAAAAATATAGAAAAAGAAATATATACGAAGAAATTATATTTTAAGTTGTTATAAAATATTTATGTTGTTATAAATAAATTTCAGGACTGACCATTAAACTTGGCACCCATATAGATTTCGCTTCTTCTGTAGTTGAAATCAAGAACTGAGGCATATATATATATACTTATATATATATTGAACTTGGCTCTCATTTCACATATTGTTTGTTTTTGATGGGATAAAATTCACGTATGTTTAACGCGGCGACGTTGCGCGTCGCTCCAGAGAGATCACTGGCGGTCATCTTCAATCGACCACTTACATTTTTGACAGTTGACTTTTCTCCTGGTTCCAGTCCGGAACGCCTTCTGCGTCTACTTCTGGCAGAGTGCCCTCAGCCTCGCAGGCTCGCGCGCAATATCCGGTGATGCTGAAATTGCCATCTTCAATGCGTTAGAGAGGAAAAATAATTGATTATTAGAGATAGAAACCACGACTACTGGTGAATATCGATTTACACTACAGGTAAAACCCGCTAGTAATTAATTATTTTTAAACATACCATTGACCTAAGTATATGTATATTGACTTAATCAAGTGCGTATTCTACAAGCATTGCGGCGCTGCGTGTTTGGTTAGCGTTAGACGATATAATTAGTTCTAGGTTGCAGTCTGATCTCGTAAAGCGCTGAAGGGTACTAAGCAAGTAATTAGCAATAAAAAAATTTACCAAAAAAATAGAACCGACTTCAACACTCAAATGTGTGAAATAACTTGTTGAAGTCGGTACCATGACGGTTCAAAAGTACCTATCATCACAATATTGTGCGCATGGTACCGACTTCGACAAGTTATTTCACACATTTGAGTGTTGAAGTCGGTTCTATTTTTTTGGTAAAAATTTATATTTCGCCCTTTTTAGTGACTCTTGCTACTTATGGGCTTATGTTTCCCAGTCAAAAGTTCTAAGGTAACAAACATTGACTATAATATCAGGACAGGAAAACACTTTTTCAGTTTTTGGAGTGTAACTCAAAAACGGCTAAATCGATTTTGATGAAATTTAAATGGGACCACACGGCAAGCATCAGCTATCAAATAAAAAAAGAATTATTAAAATCAGTTCACCCAGTCAGAAGATATGAGGTAACAAACATAAAAAAAAAAAAAAAAAAAAAAAAAAATACAGACGAATTGAGTACCTCCTCCTTTTTTGAAGTCGGTAGAAAACGGAATAGACTTTTGTTTCAAATGATTTCTCTAGTGTAACATATTAGGGTTATATCATCATTTTTAGAGCTCAGCTTGTGTTCAGAGAGTTATATAATACCTATAGTAGTTAATAATAACAAATATTTTAAAAGTATTTTAAGAAAACATTTAATTAATTATTTAATAAAACACTTAAAAAATCTTTATAAAAATGATATATATCTAGTGACAATTCCGCCTAATTTCCTATTAAGCCGACGTGACGTCACAAACGCCACGCAGCCAAACCGGAAGAGTATTCGACGCGTTTCGCTTCTAAACGAAGCATCCTGAGGAGGTCTTGACTCTACGAGCGCACGATCGACATATGTCTCGATTTAGGAAATTAGGCGGAATTGTCACTAGATATATATCATTTTTATAAAGATTTTTTAAGTGTTTTATTAAATAATTAATTAAATGTTTTCTTAAAATACTTTTAAAATATTTGTTATTATTAAAAATGGATTTCCGCAAAGTAACGCCTGATCTATTCATTACCTATAGTAGTTATAGTATACCATCTGAAAAATCTGAAAATCACAAAACAATAATGTGGGAACAACTGTACCTTGAAATGTTTTTTGGAGGCTTGGTTTTTACAAACTGCGCGTCTTCGCGGTACAGGAAATTCATTATGTTATTTTTTGGATGACGAATCGCGAAACGATGCCTTCTGGCGTTACTAGAGATACTATGTGCTGTTTTAAGCACCTATACTTTTTTATGATTGTTTTATTTTATTTTATTGCTGATACCTAAGCCTTTGAACTCAATCTCACATGATGGTAAGTGATGATGTGGTCGAATGTTAACAAGCTTAACCTAGAATTACTGGCACTCAAGGACAGCTGCCGCGGAACACACCTTTAGGTGCTTGGCGACAGATTTTCTACTTGAGGGTGGTAGCTAGTCAGGCGGGTATTCGCAAAATGCCCTTCCACCATACGGTGAAGCTCAAGCCCGCGGCGGGAACCATGGACCTGCTGCGCGGCAGTCCATAGCCTATGCCCCTGAGCTATCACTGCTTCAAATCGCTTTTGACCATAATCTTGCCTGATGGTCTCTCTTGACAGACTTTTTCACTTACGAAGGCGCGCCACTCCACATTTTTTAGCGTAGTAGTAACGACTGCGGCCTACCCAAACCATCATATTTTAAATTTTATTGTATTACTGTATGTACCATAAGCAATTAAACCCATACTAAGACATAGTCCACAAACGAAGTCTGGCAGCACAAATGCGCATTTGTGCTGCCAGACTTCGACATTGACTTTGAGCTGTTCACTCACGAAGCATGCACGGTAGTCATCGAGAAACTAACCTCCCGACGGTAGTGCACGCTTCGTGAGTGAACAGCTCTGTACGGTCTTTACAAAGGGCCTATTCCATTTGACGCTAATTTCGTTATTTTCGATAATTTTGATCACATCTGCGTCTATGGTTGTGATCACTGTGATCATTTGTAACTGTTCTCCCCTGTTCAATTTAGGATAAGAACGCTAAGAATACCACTAAAATTTGCCACTTTTGCGAATTAGATGGAGGTAATTCAAACTGTTCCAGTAGCTTTATAGCGTTTATGGCGAAAATAATGCCAAGACCCATCTGGAACAACTTTTTGAGAGTGTGATCGTTTATATCGTTTTTGGCGAATTTAACTTCAAATGGAAAGCACCCTAAATGATTATTTGGCACTGGTTGAAGTGAAGAAGGATAGACTTGAAGTGGCGAACTGGCTCTCAAGGAAAGCTGCCTGAACCGGAACACGTCGTGATAGTAGTTTTCGCAGTAAACATCAGCGCTGCTTTTTATACAAGGTAACAGGAAAAATGCTAACAGCCTGACTTCTATTAGTCCTAACAAACATTTTAGTAGATTTTTTTACATATATTTTTTTTATATCTGTTTGTGATGGGATAAGCACGAGTACCATCTGATGTTAAAAGTCTCATGTGCCTGTACTTTATTATTTCATGTATTTTGTTACTTTTCTCTATGTATATATCCAAAACTATATTCAAAGGGAGCGCGGCGCGGTCCAGAGTTGCCGCGGTGGCCGCTCTTAACTCGGAGTAGACATGGTCTTTGAATAAAATTAAAAATAAAAACATTGTCAACTCTAAGAGGTTGTTAGCATTTTCCAATAACCCTGTATACGTATTAGTACGTAAGTACCACATGGTGGTAGGTCTTACCTGGCTAGCTACCACTCTGAAGTAGAAAACGTAAACGCTAGCCTAGCAGCTATAAATGAAAACAAAAAGTGTGGGACCCCGTAGTACATCAGACCGGTTTTTGAAAAAACAAAACTTTTTAGAGTTATCTAGGCACACAAATATTATTTTTAAATCGTTATTGATTTGCTGAACATATGAAAAAATGCCTTTTGAAAAATAAATTAGGTGCAACACCCCCGTTCGCGTTGAGTGGACTTAAATACGTTGTACCGAGGACTTAAAGTTTGATTTCTCAGTAAATATTGTTTTTATATGTTTAGCCATATTTAAAAATTTTATTTTTTATGGGTTCACTCTTAGTACCTACTGTCAATATGTATTCACCTCCTTTATTTTACACTAGCGGCTTTTTTACACAAATTCTTTCACTATTAGAATCCTACATTATCCCTGATGAACATAGGCTATACAGGGTGTTTGGTGGTCGGGTGCACAAATTAGGTTAGAAGTTATTAGCATTCAATTGACCAATTTTGGGTTTTTCGTGCTAAAATCGTAAAAGTCCCCTTAAAAATTGAAATCGCGCTAGATTTTTTTTTTGGTTGAATATGTTCTACATGGTCTAGTGTATCACCCCTTCAATTTGTGCACCCGACCACCAAACACCTGTAGAATATTATCAAAAATATGTAAATGTAATTTAGTC
The DNA here is from genome assembly GCA_963890685.1 of Plagodis pulveraria. Lineage (NCBI taxonomy): Eukaryota > Metazoa > Arthropoda > Insecta > Lepidoptera > Geometridae > Plagodis > Plagodis pulveraria. The sequence goes on along the minus strand of OY982971.1, from coordinate 14,126,344 downwards.
GTCTTGTCTTCCCAGTTACATAATGGTGTTAAAATAACATGGTAAAAAAACAGGTAAGAACTCAATTACTTTATTATTAAAACAACTCAGGTCGGAATAAAAGCCGTAGTTCAACATTTTGTACCATGGTAATTCCATGGCACAACAGATTTTATAGGACCAAGGTACAATACTCTGCGATATTATTTAAAATAATGTTTTAATATTTATAAGTCAAAAATGTTTAATAGCAGGTAAATCAAAAGGCAACATATATTATTTAACGAAATAATAAATCGTTTCAGCACTTTTTAACAATAACAGCAATTTATTCACAATATTGACAAATTAAAATAACTTCCTGTAAGGTTTAACCCATTGGCATGGGCGATAATGTAACAATAGAATTTCATTCATAACTAGGTAGTGCTCCTGACGATGCCAACTTATTAAAATCCGTAATATCCTTGTAACACAAAAATGTGTGCGTCAACGTCTGTTGAAAATGAAGCTTAATGGATGACACATTCATATCACTATGCTACCAACATTGCGACAAATATCCGCCAAGTAGGTATTTGTTTTTAAGGGCCTCTTGTACTTGCACAGTAGGCAAATTTAGCGTGCGAGAGTTGCAGGCTATGGACACTAAGCGGCGCTGCGCTTTAGATGCACAGCGCTCGTCAGGTCGATGTCCCCAGCCGCACGCTATCAGCTTCATAGTGTAACTAAAACAGTTGATCTACTTTAGGTATCTGCTACTAAATCCAGTACTCAATTATTATATTCTTGTGACTATTCCCTTATGTTGATAACCTTTAACTATTACTATTAAAATACATACCGTTAAGTGCTTGGCGACAGATTTTCTACTTGAGGGTAGTATCTAGCCAGGCGGGTATTCGCAAATTGCCGTACCACCATGCAAAATTACTGGTTCTGGAGGACTCATAGCGGCACATACCGTTAAGTGCTTGGCGACAGATTTTCTACTTGACACATAGTGGTAGGAAGCCAGGCGGGTATTTGCAAAATGCCCTACCACCATGCAAAATTATTGGTTCTAGAGGACTCATAGCGGCACATACCGTTAAGTGCTTGGCGACAGATTTTCTACTTGACACATAGTGGTATCAAGCCAGGCGGGTATTTACAAAATGCCCTACAACCATGCCAAATAACTGGTTCTAGAGGACACATAGCGGTTCATAGCGTTAAGTGCTTGGCGACAGATTTTCTACTTGACACATAGTGGTAGCTAGCCAGGCGGATATTCGCAAAATGCCCTACCACCATGCAAAATTACTGGTTCTGGAGGACTCATAGCGGCACATACCGTTAAGTGCTTGGCGACAGATTTTTTACTTGAGGGAGGTAGCTAGCCAGGCTGGTAATCGCAAATTGCCCTACCACCATGCACAACTACTAGTTCTCAAGGATACATAGCGGCACATAGCGTTAAGTGCTTGGCGACAGATTTTCTACTTGACACATAGTGGTATCAAGCCAGGCGGGTATTTACAAAATGCCCTACCACCATGCCAAATAACTGGTTCTAGAGGACACATAGCGGCACATAGCGTTAAGTGCTTGGCGACAGATTTTCTACTTGACACATAGTGGTAGCTAGCCAGGCGGATATTCGCAAAATGCCCTACCACCGTGCCAAATTACTAGTTCTAGAGGACTCATAGCGGCACATACCTTTAAGTGCTTGGCGACAGATTTTCTACTTGAGGGTAGTAGCTAGCCAGGCGGGCATTCGCAAAATACCCTACCACCATGCAAAATTACTGGTTCTGGAGGACTCATAGCGGCACATACCGTTAAGTGCTTGGCGACAGATTTTTAATGGAGGGAGGTAGCTTCTTAGAGGGCACTGCTGCTCACTTTCCGGTATTTTCCTCTGACGACACCCACAGTTAGTAATTGGGGCGTGACAAAGCCCGGGCAGCCCGTCACCCCACGGGCTCGGCTACACTATTTACAGCTCACTGAACTAAAATAAGTGAATTGTTTAGAAAACCATACTGTACTTTTTATACTGTGGCGCGTGAAAACAATGCCATCGAGAAAGTATTTTTTTTATTTGGCTTGGTTTGAAATGACGTACAAGACACTCGCCTGATGGAAGATTCACGCCAGCGGATAAACATAAATGTTGCAGTGTCACCATTCTGCTAATAATAATTCTGTTTATAAATATTTCTAGCTCGTAATCGCCGGAGAGAATTTTGCTGGAGAACGCGTCCTACCTCGATGACGCCTAGGCGCCTAGGCGGTTACTGAATGACGTGTGCGAGAGCTTGAATCTTTAGATTTGTAGTTTATTTTTTCTTGTTAAAATGTGCCTTTAAACGTTACATGTCTGTCCATTGGTAAAACTTCCACATAGTTTCATGATAGTATCTTTTAGTTCTACCTGATTTAAGTAGCGATATGGTGTCATGTTTGAAATTTTTTTTTATCGAAGAAATTGTTCATAATCACGTTTTTGACTTTGTACGTTCCTGGAGAGTATGTTCAACTTTATATAAATGATTTTATATATTCTAAATTTTCAATTCTATTCGAGTTACAGATTTTAAAAAATGTCTTAAGTAGGTGCAACCTCGCCTTAAGGACCACAGTAAAACAAGAGCAAGCTCGGTGGACCACAGTAGAGCACGGTACGAGGTTCACAGCACAACACGGTTTACAGCGCTCGTATATAGCGAAGTTTACTTAGCCGTTCTGAACCGATCAGCAACGTCCGCCGAGGTTATGAGGTCGATGGGTGACCGCTAGTGACATTACTACTGAGTGCTTCCGTGCATCGGCGGGCAAGTGAAACCGTCGGTTCCGGTTGTTGTCAAGGATGGCAGTCGTTATAGCATGGCGGCAAGGCATTTTGCGACTGCTATGGCTAGCTATCAAGTATAAAATCTGTCGCCAAGCACCTAACGGTGTATTCCAGTACTAGCTGTCCTTGAGAGCCAGTAATTCTAGATTAGCCTGAACAAGATCTTCGACCACATCATTACTTACCATCAGGCAGTCAAAGGCTAACCAATCAGGCACTGCATATGTGCGCCGGCAGGTGTACGTCAGAGTCCCTTGACAGTTCCAATTCGGAACATATCTACTCCTACCACATTATCATATCAGTTTACCCGTGCCATAATAAATGCACATAAAATCAGGTGAGACCAGAGACAATGTAAAAGATAATGCTAGGTAATCTATCTGTGGTAACGCTAGTACACTGAGAAAAATGACTTCCGTCCTTCATTACTTATTGACGTGCAGAATAATTAATAATGCTGATGACTGTAATAATATCATGAGTATGATGAAATAGCACGAAGGCAGATATAATTCAGGTTTCATCACTGCAAGTTTTAATTCAGATAACACAAACAACAACAAGTCAAACAACAACAAAAGTCATGACAGCCTTTCATTTAAAAATAAAGTAACTAAATACTAAATTATTACGATATACCTGCTTTTTAACAGGAATTTCATAACTAATTTTCATGTTTGTCGTGAGCAAAATGTATCACGACAATTAATCAAGAATTAGTGCGTAACCGAAAATAAAATACCAAGACCGAGCATGACTAAAAAACATAATTTTCTACCCCAAAAGTTGTAATTGAATGATAAGCAGTATTGGGTGTTTACCAATAATTTACTATGATGTAACGTTCTAAAAAAATATTGTTGTAATTATTCGTTGGGAAACAAAATAAAGATTGTTACGTTATGTTCAACTTTCATGACCGACACGACATTCCTTACATACACGTTGCAGTGACGCGAATGCTTGCCTGGCTGGCTATCACCCTCAAGTAGAAAAGCTGTCTCTAAGCTAATAATGTCCTTTTATTTTAGGTCACGTTGAAGCCAATATCCATTCTAGATTAAGCCTGTTAGTCAAAAATGTTCAACCAATGAGTCATCATCAGAGGTTTATCTCCTTCTTAGTGGTATTGAGTAAATTCTATAATAAATAAACTCATTTTATTAAGATATTTCTTCATGATGCACACTATTTACTCCTTGTAATTTTATCAAGATCTGTTCAGCCATATTAATGCCAAAGAGTTCAAACTGACAGTTCTTTTTGCACTACCTAGATGGCGCTATCCCTATTTACGCTCTTTCCTATACAAAAAGCGTCCGAATGTATGAAATCCTGCATCGCGCTAACGAAATAATCCGACGGTTCCGAAAGATATTAAGCTAACATTGTACTAAATATATTAACATCGGCAGCAATCGGCAGTCCAATGCAGCAGAATCACCAGGAAGATACGCATTAAAAGTTCTTAGTCTACGCTAATATACGAGAAAGCTCTTCAACAAAACTGCCTTGATAATATCGAAAAGATATCAAAACATTCCCGTTAAATTGTTGGAAAAAAATATTTTTTCGTGAATTTCACAATTATTTATCATTTCAAGATTGAAACTATGCCATTCATTCTTAAGTTTTTATGATTCCCATCACGACATTTTGTCATTACTGTTACAGGTAATTCAGAGTTAACCTCGGTATGGGTTACATATTTGAGCCGTTTGGTGTAGAGACGTTGGGTCCGTGGGGACCGGGAGCTCATCGTATTTTCCAAAATTTATCAGAGCGCTTGGTCGATGCGACGCGTGATCAAAATGCTGGCACCTATTTGGCTCAAAGAATAAGCATTGCAATTCAACGGGGCAATGCTGCCAGCATGCTGGGCACGCTGCCAACTGATAGTGGGCTAGAGCATTTGGACTCCCTATGAGTCCAAATGCTTTTACTGTAGTAGCTGTAGTATTGAAGTAGCTGTAGTGTTGTATATAGTTTGTAGTATTTGTTTAATAAAGGCATACCGCCATTTAAAAAAAAAAAATTCAGAGTTCGTCATGATATTATGTCATGACGCGTACTGACAAACCATGAGTATTCAGCACTAACAAATCTTGTGCTGCTGCCTGATTTTTTATCGTAACATCAATTCATGATAAATTCTTGTGATTTACGTGCAAATTATAATTAAATACTCTTGGTCCGTTTTTATTGGGAATACGGATATATATTAAAAAATTCCTTTTCAATTATCATGAATCGCGACAGTCATTTTTCTCAGTGTATCTGCCTATCCTTTGAGGAAAGAGGCATGTTGTGTACTTAAGTATATTGGTATGTAGGTTAGTAAATATTTGGACATGACCCAGCTTTGAATGACGATGACCGAACCAAACGAGAATAGGAACATGCTATGAATCATGCGAGTACTAACGAAGTGTCACGCACGCCTACTACGTAACTACGAGTGTCGTACGATTCTCGTGATAAGAGATATGATTATTTAATCAACTCAGATATGTACACGAAAAAATGTTTTTTATGATTATTTATCTATCAATCAGTCACTAAGGAAGGATAGCTGGAATATACTTTGTACCTTTAGTTTTTATATGTGTCTAATATCTATACAATACATATAATCACCTATCTTTGCGATAAAAAGCTGAATAAATCTATTGAACTGACAAGAAAGTTACAGATGTTTTTGATTTTGCCCCAAAAGTACCTGGTGAATTCTAAATGTTTTAGGATCGGCTTTATGCTAAATGTTAAGCGTCACGCCTGTCCACTACAGTTGCAGTGTCACCTTTCTAGTTCTGCACTGCATTCGTTACTCCAAGACATTTCTTATGTCTAGTTCGCCCAGTAATTTCACTTGCTGTAGTAAGAGAAATTTGTAGCAAGGTTGAATGACCAGAAAAACCTGTATTCTAGGGCACTGTATACTAAAGTGCCCTTCACGCCTAAACAGCAGTGCTTACAAAATACTGCATTGAGGCAGAATGTCTGACACTGTGGTGGTACCCACTAAGACGGAGTTTAGCAAAAGAGATCTACAGCCTGGTATACAAACTGGTATCTACGAAGTAACTACCTAATGCTTATCTCCGGGTTATGACTTATTCACTATTTACCGTAAGATAGGTGTATTTATCCCTTCCCCGATTCAGTCAAAATATAAGTCTGTATAAGTCTGTGCAACTCAGTGAACTGCCGCGCAGCAGGTACAAGGTTTTAATCCTGCCTCGGTCTTGAGCTTCACCGCATCTGGGTACCTAACGACGTGTTCCGACAGCTGTCCTTGAGAACTTCAGTTCCTGTTGTAGGCCTAACCTGGTAGGTACAATCTTCGACCTATTACTCATTTAGGTTTGGTATATTAAGCGGCTAAAGAAGCTTGTTTAGTAATTCTTTAACCGGTGAACTAGTTTAAGCAACATCCGCTGTGGTCATTAGATGGGTGAATCGCGTTAGTGGCATTTATTACTGAGCGCGTCCTGCTTCGGAGGGCACGACAGTTGTTGTCTTAGGTTGGCAGTTGCTACAGCATGGTTGGTATCATTTTCAGTGGACTTTGAAGGCTATCTGCCCGGTCCTTCAGAGGTGGGTGAGTCGGCGGTTCGGACATTCCGATTGGTGCAGGTACTTTCCGTACATGGATATTTCAGAAAGTGGCCATACTGGCTTGGATTACAAAATACACTAGAAATGACGAGCTGTCATGTCAGGCATTGACGTATTTGTAATAATATCTCGATGATGTCAGGTGGGGTATTCTGCTCTGACTCAGAATTGTACTATGAATTGTAGATTTCGAACGCACACAGCCTCATAACGCGGCCATTCATGAATTATTGACTCACTAGCGAGCTTCCTAGTGTTTGTACTCAATTACTTTCAGTTCGTGTAGGTAGAGGACAACTCGACATTATACGTTTACATAGGTATCTACGAGTATAGGTATTAACGAATAATACGAAATGTAGAACAATCGATTACCTTGATGAGTACATGAGTGGCTCACTATTTATATGTGTGTTATAATTACCTTTAGGGGTCCGGGGTCCTACATTTTAGTATTGTTATTGTACCTAAGTACATCATATATTTCTAACGTAGGTACAATAACAATACTAAAAACCGGCCAAGTGCAGGTAGAGCTTCATCAAATAATATCGATCTGTATTAAAGTAAATAAACATTTATTTGGCACATACAGTGTTGGTAAGGAGTTAAGGACCCTATGTGTGTGCAACTTGATCACGGATGCTTTTTCTTTAATTTATATATAAAAATTATTTTATTTTTTACAGTAGACTTGTTTACCTTTACATGAATGAACAAAGAAATACGTTTTTGGTATGTAACCTCAAGTAGAAAATCTGTCGCCAAGCACCTAACAGTGTGTTCCGGCAGCAGTCCTTGAGAGCCAGAAAAATTACAGGCTAATGAGACCTAACAACTGGACGTCTCAGTGTGACGGGCTCAGTGCAATTCGTCGCTGACGAAATGCGTCTGTTATAGGTAGAGGTTAGTCCACTTAACATCAGATGGGCCTCGGGCTTGTTCCGTCACAATATCATAAAAAAAAAAAAAAAAAAAAAATGTAAATCATTCCTACTATATTTTTTTACCCATTGAACTTATAAAAACGGGAGAAGCGGCACCCGTAGCTCGAACATGGCAAAGTCAAATCAGGCGACGTCTCCTGATTGAGTCTTAGTAGTATCATAGTATGCGTATGTGCGTCTATTGCATGCTTCACTTCCTGTCTTTGTCATTCATTAAAAGTATCACAATGGAAGTGCAGTTGTGTGCATTATATGCTTGTGTTAAATTATCTCCACATTATATTGTCGTGATATTAGAGCGTAACCTATCTTCCTTTTTTTTATTTCATCATAAACATGGATAATTATGCTGTGTTTTACTTTACATACCTACATGAAAAATGGTAGTAGTTGAAAAATAAATAGCAAACGTAATGTATTTAAAAATGGTATGTGACTTTGTATCGAAAATAAGAAAAATATTTAATTTTACAGATAAATCTCTATTTTGACGAATAGAGATAACCATCAGTGAACTAGGTACATTGCAAATTGATATTTTCAGTACGTTTGTACGGGATGCTCGGTACTTGGAAGTCGCAACTTATTATTTTATATATATGGTACACTCATACCATTTTTAATAAGAGAAGACCGATATCTATATGTTTTCCACGTTTTGGTGTCTTTCGGCTCCAAAAACGAAGTTTCACTCATCCAACCTATAGTATTTCATCGGAAAATGAAGAAATTTTTTTTTTTTTTTCGTTTGCTCCCTATGTCGGGATATGGTCTCGCACAAAATGAAGAAATTACACGAAAGAGAACTAGTAACGGGAAATAATTGCAATAAAAACTTTTCGCGTCAGTGTGAAACTAAAGAGAATCAACCGCTGTCGTAAACATCCATCAATCACAAAAACAAATGAAAATTGATTCCCAATCAAAACAATTGAGCAATAAATGTTTATATTTTTCATACATTTTGATTTCGAATTTAGTGTTGCCTAGGAGTGCAAAATTCTTGGCACGGATTACACAAATATATTAGAACTTCATATATCCTCCTGTTGATGCCTTGCTCTACGGTCACCATTGATCTTGATGTAATTGTGTTGCTGCATATATGTATTGTAACTGTCATAACACGATGATGATGAAAACTCACTGACATTGTCTCTATATTGCATTCTATTTTATAATGAATTACTATATTTATTGTAATTTGTGATAAAGCCCTAGTGAGTTCAATAATTAGTAAAAATAAACCTCATTTAAACATTGACGTTTAGTAATAATATCTCGATGCATTTAAAATGTAAAGTTTCAGTTTTAGATATAGTGGCATAGTTACCACTAGATATTTTTTTTACAAATTTTGTTGATTAGTGATGTAGGACTTATCGTATAATCTATTGTATATCGCAATAAATTACTTAATCTTCTAAGTAATAAATGACATTAACAAAGTGGTGAATTAATTACAAATTAAATACTTTATGATATAATTATTAACCTAATTGGAGAACGCATTTGGTTCTGTGCAGCACGAACTGCTGTTGTTCGCAATGAAATGGTATAACTTTCCACTTGTAGTCAGCGCCATCATCGCATCATATTACTCTCAATTAAAATTTGTTATATCATCCAAAAAGGGACATACTAACACCATGCAATATAATGTGGGTTTGTTCCAAGGTTGCTGCTTGTCACCAATAGCGTTTAATATAGTAATTAATATTTTAATTGACAAGCTAATTAGTCATGAAAAAAAGTGGGGCTATCGGTTTAAGATAAATAACAGATACACAGAATCCATCTTAGCTTTTGCTGACGACCTTGCAATACTGACACGTAACCCAAAACAGTGTCAAGAACTTTTACGAGAAGTGGATGAGTTCTGTGCATGGACTAACGGATTGAGAACAAAACCTAGTAAATGCTACTGTCTGTGTCTGGGTAGACGGAACACCAAATTTACCTCTTACGATCCGGGACTGTTGATAGGAGGAGAATGTGTTTCCACAATTGCTGAATCTGTGCCATTTAAATTTCTTGGTAGGAAGATAGATTACAAAGACGAACACCATCTCTAGATACTGTTGTTGATAGCTTTCTTAAAGATCTTAGTATGGTAGACCAACAACCAATAAGCAACATTAAAAAAGCTTGGATATACGACAACTACTTAACATCACGTCTGACTTGGCCTTTTCTAGTATACGACATTACTAAAGCCCTTTTAACAAAACTGGATGCAAACGTCATCAGGACACTGAAGTCATGGTTGGGGCTCGCTATTTCGGCAGATCCATCTACTTTATTTAGGGATCAAAATAATTTTGGGATGAAATTAAAGAAACCATCGGAGCTCTATAAACACCTCAGAGTTACCAAAACGCACGTCTTACTAAAATCTCAAGACGATATAGTCGCATCTCTCCCAAAAGACAAAAGTGCCTCCGATCTTGATTCAAGGCTTCAATTCCATAAACGATTTATGATAGGTGCACAGGCCAGCAAAGCGGGTTTTGGGTCGAGTAAGAAAGTTGAGGATAAAGACGTTGTAAAATCTTTTCTACAACAAGACGAAAATGATAGCTATAAAGTGCATGCAATGAGCTTGGAAATGCAAAGTGAGTGGCTAACCATAGGTGAATTTTGTATCCCTCTGGCATTAAAGTGGCGCACCTTGATATACGATTGGTCACCTGCCTTATTAAAATTCTATCTTAACGCCTTTCAGATGACCCTCCCAGACCAAAGTAATTTAGTAAGATGGGGGAAAGCCACCGAAAAGTCTTGCGGTATTTGTCGGGAGGCCATAGGTACAGCACGGCACTTATTGGTAGGTTGCAAGGTGCTCCTCGATAGGGGTCATTATTCCCGTCGCCACGATAGAGTCCTCGAAATCATACGTGAAGCGGCGAGTCTCGCGGTAGCTAGAGCAAAAAAAGGTTTGACCACGAACAAGCGACACGTTGCTTTTGTAAAAGAAGGGTCATCTACAAAAACTAAATCCAAGCCTTACTCCATCTTAGGCGCAGCTCCCGATTGGACTCTTTTGATGGACACGTATGAAAACATTACAAAATCCCTGAGGATGTTGGTGTTTCGTCATCCAGACCAGACATATTTCTATACTCAAAGAATCTAAAACGCATAGTACTTATAGAACTTACTGTGCCGTGGGAAACAAACATACCTAAAGACCACACAATAAAAACTAACAAATATTATGACCTAACAAATGAATTAATCAAAAACGGTTATGTGGTTAATTTATATGCTGTAGAAGTCGGAGCAAGGGGTATACCAGCAAAATCCCTATACAACCTACTAAAAGACCTTGGCCTGTCAAGAACAACCGTAACTTCCATCCTAGAACGTGTATCCAAGGCGGCATTAGTAGGATCTTACCAAATTTGGTTAGGCAGGGGAGGAGGCTCGAGCGGTGAAAGGGAGCATTGATGCATCATAAAGGGGCCCCTTAACCTTACTCACTGGGTTGCAAGTCCCAGGCACCTTGACTGGAGCCTCTTCCTCTGCAACGCTATGGACCCGGCACCCGCACGGAGAATCCATGGAATGCTAAGTAAATTCGTCTCACTATTATAATAGCTAACATATTATGCATGCTAGAGAAGCTTGTCTGTTAGGATGGTAGTCGTTATAAGCATGGTGGTAGTAAAATCTATCGCCAAGCACCTTACGGTGTGTTCGGTCAGCTGTACTTTAAGATCCAGTAATTCTAAGGTAGCCTGCATGAACAACATCTTTGACCATCAGGTGAGATAGTGGTCAAAGGATAGACTATCAGTACCTAAGCTATAAATAAGAAAAAAGCTGAATACCTAAGATTTTTGTACCTGTAGATGAGTTGAACTCCCCATATTTACTAGACGCATGCAAGGTAATTACCGTAGTCGCTATCAGTCTTGCACTTCCGAGCGTCCGGCAGAGAGTTGAAATACATAGAGTAGTTACATCCGAACACCACTGCTCCAAGTATTATTATATGTTCTATGACTGCTCTAAAAACTAACTAGAATTTACCTATCTACATACCTATACACATGTATGTGCAGTTTGTAATGACAAGGAAAGAATATTCAAATATTACACGACAATCGACACAGGAACACGACCTTCTTCGTTGCAAGTTCGTTGCCTATTAAAAAATGGCAACGCACGATAGTCCGGTCAATTTAGACATAAAATAGTGATCAAATAAAGAAAATTCCGACAGAGCCAAATCTTCGTAGATACCTTAGGTTTACCACAAGGAATAAAGTGTCAAAAGTCCCAATCAGTCCCATGTGTGCTAAGGGACTTATTCGGGGCCCAAGGTAAAAATTTTAGGTTTTTTGGATTTTTCTTTACTGCCTATTACTTCCTTTGATTCGAACTTTACTGCCCCCTGCTCCAGAAAAACTTCTTAACACTATTTATTGCAATTGCAAGAAAGGTTGTAGTGCCAAATGTGGCTGTAAAAAAGTAGGGTTGCAGTATTCTCCAGCGTGTACCAATTGCCAAGGTGTCTCTTGCTCAAATGTTCAATTACATACAAGAGAGGAAGATTTATGTGATTTTGATGAAGAGACAACTGATTCATCTTCATTTGAGCAAGCATTCATCAACAGGAAGGAGAAGAAGAAGAACAAGAAGAAATTGAAGTAAACATGATTGTTGAAGTTGAAAGAGTATGTCAGATAAAAGTAATAAAAAAAATTTAGAACGACAGTTAAACTCAGTAAGTAGCCCATAAACATAATCTTCATACTATTAAATAATTATTGTTCCTGAAAATAACGTCATAAAGGTTCGTGGAATAGGCCTACCGGGGATATAGAAAAAAAACGCGCCGTGTACACTACCTCACAGGTGGTGTGGAAATGTGTGCATATTATGTAGAACGTGATTCTTACAAGCGCAATATCTGGGAAATAGTGGGTCTTAGAGAAAAAATCATTAGGACCATTTTTATAGAAAATTTGAAGATATACAACTTTGCGCTGAGGTACTTTTTGATAAATCTTACAGTTTTGGAGAAAAATCCTAAAATTTTGACCTTGGGCCCCGAATAAGTCCCTTAGCACACATGGGACTGATTGGGACTTTTGACACTTTATTCCTTGTGGTAAAGCTAAGGTCTCTACGAAAATTTGGCTCGGTCGGAATTTTCTTTATTTCAATTGTCTAAATTGACCGGACTACGAAGTACTACTAGATCATACAAAGAGCATATTGATTGATCGGTGAGCAGGATACTTAGGTTACACAACACAAGCATTTACTTATTAACGACTTATCGTCTCGCACACATTTGATTTGAATAATGTGTCCATTGTAGACCCAACTAGGCAACACCTTGAATGGCGGGACTGCCTACTTATTCATAAATTATTATTGTACAAGGTACGTGTAAGAATGTCTCGTTTAAACTTATCAAAAGTGTTGGGGCTGAGATTTCGGGCAGATAATGGTTTCCTTATCCTCACAGTGTGTGTATAAAATAAACCTAGCTATAACTATAATTATAGGTAAGACAAGGCACCTTCTTATTTTATTTTATACGCTGCCATTTCTATTGGTTGCTTTGCCTAATATTTCTTACGAGCTTATAGGCGACTTCTTGATGACGATGACTTTATTTGATGAATACAAAAATAAATGAGTGTTTAGAAAAACATTTAGAGTTATTACAATACATCTAGGGGGAAATTTACACTACAATTCTGTCTAATTTTCCTGCTAGGCCGATCTGACGTCATAACCACGTATTTAGTAATCTGTAACCCACATAGTCTAACCGCGAAAGGCTACCAGTTAGGCTACATCTCAGAATACAGAAAAAACTGTATTCTGAGGGCTACATATACGTGGTTAGATAAGTTTATGGCGTCATGTCTGCTTATTCGGGAAAATTAGGCGGAATTTTCACTCAATTTATTTTCACGACCTGTTATTTTTAATGTGACATGTGTTATTAGATATTATTTATGTATTGTCGCAAAGTAAAGCCCGAATCTATTGATAATACAAATATGTATACTAATTTATATAATAGATATATACAAATAAATTAAGTCAATTTGTTTGTACTGTATAAGTTTTAGAAACGATTTAAATTGTTGAAGCGATATTGGCCGGTTTAGTATACGAGGTACTCGATCATTTGTTTACTGCTGCTAATGTTTTAAAGGTTCTAGAGCATGTTGTCCTTTCGCGCGCTATTTTTGTTCAAACTGCACGTGTAACAATAGAAATTATCCTAAACACGAAAAAGACCAAGACTAGGCAGCTCTGCAGTAAGTAGTAACCCCGAATTATGGTTGCTCTCAAATTCATTATAAAAAAATCATGTCAGCAACGCCGTACATCGTCGAGTGACTCATAAGTGGGACTGCTAACTGTATATTATCTACCTTCAAAGCTATCCCTCAATGTGTCCACGGAACAGGCTGTAGGCCAACCAATGGCTGCATATGTAGTAATATGTACTCTACACTCGAATGAAAATGTATAAAACCTTTATTTCACTTAACTTAAAATAACATAATGTCAAATAAATTTACCATTTTATATAATATATTTATGACTCACATTAATAAATGCCATTTATAATATATTTATAAAATAAAATGAAAACTATTTACGTACTCGTCCGACGTTAAACGTAACGTTTAGTGGAATTTTATAAAGATTACTCCTTTCGTCCAAAGCTTCTCCTCCATTATGATTGACAATTTAATGCTAAGTAGGTTCTCCCACCATAAAATAATTTAAAAATTATTAAAATTCTTGTCTGAAGGCAGAATACATAGTGCCTGATTTTATTATAATTATAACATCTCTAAGACTTTATATTATTTATAAAGAAATCTTAAGAATGGTATATATTATATAGGTATATATATTATTATATACCATTGTTAAGAAGACGTATGGTACAAATATTGTACTAAAAATCTATTAAGGCTCTGATGGAGGTAAAAGTGCTTCGAATGCTGGCTGCATTACCTCGCTGTATATTATGACATTTTTTTAGGCTGAGACACAAAATGTCAGTAATTTATCTAATATTTAAATGTATAAAATTCATTTAAATATTAGACGACCTAGTGGAATTGCTATTGGCCTGTGTTGTCCTTTTCATAGTTTGGACAATACATTGTTCTGACAGGAGAAGATTTATAAGAAGATTGATAATAATAAGATTTTCGCTTAGCACGCGATAGTGCTTGTAATAATATTTAGAAATATAGAAGAGTAGCGAGAAGCGACATCATTCCGAAAAAGCACTTCTTTGGATCTGATGAAATCTAGTAGTCTGGTTGATGGCCTCGCACCGTCCCCTAGGTCGGTTAAAATAATACAATTGAAGCAAGAAATTTTGGCTAGAAATAGCGTGTCCAGGTGGCCGAGTAGTTTAGGCATCCGGCGCGAAATCGGGGGACGCGAGTTCGATTCCCGCCCGGGGCATAACATTTTGTGAAATAATTTATAAGCTTATACCGCGATTGTGCTTGTAATCATATTTAGAAATAAGGAGAAGATTGATAAGAAGATGACGACGAAGCTAGGTTTGGCCACAATCTTACCTGTAGTTCAGATAATATTGTGTCAAAGCCGTAGCCACCTAGACTGATTAAAGTAGCTACAGTAATACAGAATCTAAAACAGAATAGTTCCTATATAGTGCTAGGCTAGTCTAGTGGACTATAAATTAATGACAGCCATCTTTTGACCCACTTGACCCCCGAATACCGACAAGGCGCCTAGCAAATATAGGCTAAACCAGTTAATACAAGGCGTCTCCTACCTCGACAGAGCATCCCTGCAGTAAAATTCTATTGTATGGGTTAATTAAGTAAGTATTTTCCTCAAGTTAATATATTTTCTTCAAAATGATCGCCAGGATAGGTACTTAATATATCCTGGCGATCTTCCGCATTCGATTCTTTTCGTTTATTACACGACTCTCAAAAAAAGGAGTGTAATGTTTCAGGGTTCATGTATGTATCACAGAATTAATACCACTATAACTTAAATTATTGATGGGTCTCCGCGCGCGCTCCGACGTCGGAGCGCGCGCGGAGACCCATCAATAATCTAAGCACTATAATTATTGACATTTGGAAAATTTTATTTCTAGCATTGGCCCCTCGTATTATAAAAAGTGGGGGAGAAAATAAAATTGGTTCATAAGGTTCATGTATCTCGAATTCAAGCTTTGCTAACCCATGTAAATCGTAGAAATTTATAACAATTAAAAATGGAGGATATCGTCCACTTTAGATGCTAAGAAGTCACGGAAATTCAAAATCAATATTATGATTATTTTTATTTCGTTTTCAAGTCACGTTTTGTTTTTGACACCTATAAAAACCTCATTGGCCTTATTTGATTATAAGTTACACCATAAAGGCACATTCCGTAATATCTATAAATAGTTTTATGTATGGAAGCATATAAACTGAAACAAAATACACTTCTAGTCTATATGCTCTTATTTTAAAATTATCACAAGTAGCTAGAGAACCTATATCTTTTGAGCTGTAAGCTAAATATGCAGGGAGAAGAATGGGATGAGAATAGAGAGAAAGATAAGTGAAAACCTTAATAAATGTTCTCGAATCGGCTTTAGGAGCATGATAACGAAACCCTTCACCACCTATTACTCGGTATACCCTTGATCAGGATTTTTATCTTCTTTTCCGCTTATCATATCTAAGTATTTGTCAAAAATATGATATCACTTGAGTTAATATACTCATCCGCTAGTGGATTTAACATATATTATGTTGTGTTTAGAATCAATCGATCTATATTTAAAGTAACCACAGTCAGAAAATCGAATACAAAGAAATGGAAACGTTTTGAAATATATTTACTAATGGAGGAAACATTCAACCCAAAATATATGTCAGTAGTGGAATGAAAAGGGCAATGAATCACCCAGTGTGCCAATTCGGAGCGTTACTAGGTCGAGGCACGTCGGGGTGTCAATTTCCCATGAGCTCGGGTGACTCCGGGTTACATGGGCCAGTGGACCAGTTACCAAGCTATGTTTCATTGATTAATTCAATCAACAAGTAGGCAAGGTACGATCTCGGAGACTTTCCTTGTACATAATGTCTTGGTTGCTTTGAGGAACTTCCGATATATTATTCTATTAGTTGATTCTAATTTAATGAATTATTTATCAACCGATTTTCGGAAAGTGAAGCAGAATGTTCACAATACCTACGACACGTATAACATATCTACAGTCAAACCTGGATAAGCGAGAGTTCAAGGGAGCTCAATCTCATTCTCGCTTATAGAGGTTTCTAACTTACCCGAGTTTCTCGCTAATGCAGGTACATGGGTAGCGTTTCTCTCTTGAGGTACGCAGCAATGATAAGTCACAGCAAGTACGAATGTAATAAATATGTAATATGATAAAATTATGTGCACAACATATATATTAGTTCCACAAAATATAATAGATACAATATTGACGAGAAAACAATACAAAAACAATGGTAGGAAGTTCCACGAAAGTTAAGAATGAGTCATAAAATAGCAGATGTTAAATTTGCCATTTGTTCCTCCTAAATAGTATAAATAAATAAAGCTCGACTGTCGCTTATAGAGGTATAGATAAGTAGCAGCCTCACTTATGGAGGTCCATGAGGGAAAAACGACTCTCTCTTACAAAGGTTTCTGCTTCTCGCTAATAGAGGTTTTGGGAAGCTTAAAATGGGGGATCCTGGTTATTACTCTCACTTATAGAGTTTTCTCACTTATCCAGTTTTCTTACCCAGGTTTGGCTGTATATGTTTTTTTTTTTACCAGCGATACACACACTTAATTGGAAGGTGGGTGCAAAGCTGTGAGGCGAAGGTAGTGTGGATCATTTAGAACTATTTAAGCCATAGTCGTCTTGGACGAAGTCTGACTATTTCTTTTTTACCAATTTTTTTATGATATTTGGAGAAAAAACCCAATATTTGACAGTTACTGGCTAATAATTGCCAGTTTCAACGGTAACTGTTTTTTTTTATTTGATTGTATTTGAGTTACTTGCAAGCAATCTAACAAAACATGTTCTAGGCATCTGATTTTTTTTTACAGACTTTTAAAATTTATTGTTATGTTTGGTTATTACTCTTTTTTTTGAGGTGTCATTTAGGCGGATATCTCACAAATTATTGAAAATCTACAAACGTAATTAAGGAAGAAAAAAAAATACTAACTAATTAAAACAACATTTTAATTGAAATCATTTTAATTAGTGTTCGAAATGACTGCCGCGATTTCTAACACATGCACGGGTTCGTCGTCTCACTTCTGTTATTGTAGTTTTCAACATCATCTCCAGCTTCATAGTTTGAAACGCTGAATTTATTCTCTCTATTAACTCTTCTTTATAATTATTTCTAGACTTGTATAGACTAATTCCTTGGCCCGACCCCACACGAAAAAAGTTCAATGGGGTCAGATCTGGTGACCCAGCGGGCCAAGGGAAGGGCCCATCTCTACCGATCCAGCTATTAGGGAAGCAATTTGTTAAGGTGTTCCCTTATATTTAATGTCCAATGCGCTGGACAGCGTCTTGTTGAAAGATGATTTCTCGCTCTGTCTCAAATATCGGGGCACCGGATTCCTCTACAAGCATTGGAAGATCATTTTGTGGAAATTCCAGATAGTTGTTGCCATTCAAAGTATCTGGTAAGATGTGGGGCCCTATCAAAGTTCTGCCAATTACTCCAGCCCACACATTGACAAAGAATTTCCTCTGTACCGTCCAGACCTGCTTTTTCCAGTGTGGATTGCTACCCTTGTTGGCCCATTGATGGAGGTTGTGAAAGTTTGTTATACCCCCCTCTCTAGAAAATTTGCTTTCAAAATATCTGCCATGTACAGAATTGAATCTGTTACAGTTTTATTATAAGTATAGATAGATTATGACTATTTATGTCACAGGGTCTACCTAAAACCAAACTAGTCAGGAATCTGAAATTCAGATATGTACTATGCAATAAACTGAATTAGTTTTTTTTTTATTGCTGATAGAAAAACTTTTGACCACTATCTCACCTTCTGTTAAGTGATGATGTGGTCGAAGATGATGTTCAGGCTTACCTAGAATTACTAGCTCTCATGGACAGCTGCCGGAACATACCATTAGGTGCTTTGCGACAGATTTTCAAATGAGTTGGAATGAATTCCTGGCGCAAGGAGTCCTATTCGGGCGTAATTATTCCACATCTCAACTCAAGCCCACGACATAACTAATCCCTAATACCGGAAAATTTGCCCAATTACTATATTATCAATTACTTAGATCATTGGCTACTTATTTTGCAACGAAATTATAACATGAATACTGTAAAAGAAAAATACGTATAATCACGCCAATATTCCCCGAAGGGGTAGGCAGAGGCGTGTAAACATGCACGTTACGCTAATTAGGTTTTGGTCCCATGTAATAGGGGGCGAGCCTATTGCCATTCATCCGGCACAGTTTCAGAATCACACAAAATGTTTTCTCTAACGCACTGGATGAAACATAAGAACATATTACGAATGATATGTTTACGCTAACAACATATAAGACAGGAACACAAGAACATATTGTATAAAACCATAGAGAAATATAATGCTATTTATGAAACCCTGGCAAGACACTAAGATGGTATATACAAAACAGCCCTGTTGTGCGTCTAATGCACACAACCCCTACTCACATCCACGTGAGAAGTGGCATGCTGCTCATTCGGCGCAGTTTTCCCTCAGTCGCTTCTTACGACACCCACGGGAAGAAATGGGGAGGTGACATTCTAACCCGGCACCCCACGGGTAAAAAGAAAAATAAATGCATATTATTAGTTTTGTAATAATTAGACACTGTCAGATTAGTTACAATACAAAAGCAATTGACAGAGAAAGTTGTATGGAAATCTCTTTCAAAAATTGGTGTATTTTTAAGTTTGAAGAAGTGATGACTCTGTGGCATTGGCTATGGACTGCCGCGCAGCAGGTCCATGGTTCGCATCCCGCCGCGGGCTTGAGCTTCACCGCATGGTGAAAGGGCATTTTGCAAAAGCCCGCCTTGCTAGCGACCACCCTCAAGTATACAATGTGTCGCCAAGCACCTACCTAACGGTATGTTCTGTCCTTGAGAGCCAGTGAAATGGCACATGCATGAGACTTAACTATGTCTCACGATGACGGGCGCAGTGAAATTCGTGACTTGTGACAAAATGCATCTGTTATAGGCAGAGGTTAGTCCGCTTAACATCAGATGGGCCTCGAGCTTGTTCGGTCAAAATAACATTAAAAAAAATTACACTGGTTAGTATGTGTTTCACTGTCCTAATAATAGTCATCTAACTTCATTAGAGTGCGCAGCTTGGCGTCTCCACATACAAAAAAAAACACGAACAATACACGATCGCTATACCACCAAACACAAACTCCACCAAGATATAAGAAACTTATCAGAGCGCTTGGTCGATGCGACGCGTGATCAAAATGCTGGCACCTATTTGGCCCAAAGACTATATAAGTTGAATCGCATTGCAATTCAACGGGGCAATGCTGCCAGCATGCTGGGCACGCTGCTAACTGGTAGTGGGCTAGAGCATTTGGACTGCCTATGAGTCTGCAATGACTTATAGGGATCTAAATGCTTTTATTGTAGTAGCTGTAGTGTTGTATATAGTTCGTAGTATTTTGTTAATAAAGGCATACCGCCGGTAAAAAAAAAAAGATATAAGCGTAAGCCAGAGTGGCCTTCGAGATATGTAGACCGAAACATTAATCTGAAATACCTAGTAGTCGATAACCTTGTCTGTCTACGTCTTTATTTTTTTTTTTTTTTTTATGCCTGATTGTTTAGCCTATGACCACTATCTCACCTGATGGTAAGTGATGATGTGGTCGAAAATGTTGTTCAGGCTAACCTAGAAGTACTGGCTCTCAAGGACAGCTGCCGGAACACACCGTTAGGTGCTTGGCGACAGACTTTCAATTTTCTGACTGGACTTTCGTCGGCAGAATCAAATTTCTCGATTACCTACATAACCTCAATTGTCGTGGCTTGATAGGTCGTTACTATCGTATTATAGGTGAATCTAACACAGTACAGCCTTTTTAGGGTTCCGTACCCAAAGGGTAAAAACGGGACCCTATTACTGAGACTTCGCTGTCCGTCCGTCTGTTTCACAAGAACGGTGATAGACTAAACAAATAAAACTAGACAGTTGAAATTTTCACAGATGATGTATTTCTATTGCCGCTTTAACAACAAATACTAAAAATATAATAAAATACATATTAAAGGGGGGCACCCATACAACAAACTTGATTTTTTTACCGTTTCTTGCTCGATACTAATAACGGTGACAGGTGGACGCTTTAACTATTCACAGAATATTTAGTTTTATGTTCTCTTTAAATATAATTAGTTAAAATAAAACAAAACAAATAATTAAGGTGGCTCCCATACAATAAAAGAGGTTTTCGCCTTACCTATCCAGCTCAATCGGACACTGCAAAAAGTGTCTGTAACTTGCAAGATTAGGTTACAGATAATGGTACGGAACCCTTCGTGCGCGAATCCCCCTCGCACTTGGCCGGTTTTTTCAGTTCATCGATGGTTGGACTTGTGTTTAGTAAGATGTCTGGGTGTGTACCACCACTTTGTCATTAACATATATATATATATATTCATTTTTTTAATTATTATACAGTATTTGTTTATTTACTTTGCATAGATGTATTTGAAATCAATTGAATTGAAACGATGATGGCCCAGTGGTAGACCGCCTCGACAACCATGCGCTGGATCCGTAGTTAAATTCCTGACGGTCTTCAGCTTCACAACTTGGTATAGATGGTGTAGTAGAGCATTTTAGCGCATGCCCGTCTTGATAAATTGCATCCTCAGGTTGAAATCTTTCATTACGTTAACTTTTAATCTTTAGCTAACAGTATGTTCCGGCAACTGGCCTTGACAATAATCACTTTTTAGTCTAAGTTTAGCGAGTAATTTTCGTCTGTATAATATTGTTTTTCCTTGTTTTAATATTCTGGTGTGTGATATATTTTTGTTGGTTTAGATCACCAAACCTGTTGTTAGACCTAATAGCTGATTCACAAGAATATATTATGAAAGGTTCTAAGAGGAAGTATGGTAAAATAGGCCTGTCCGCTATGAATTCTTTCCTATCCTATTATAAATTTGGTGGCAAGATCTACGACGACGACTCTGTATGAGTCATGCATATCACAGCCTGATATTATAGCAACACACGCTACTCGTACTGTACTTTATCCTATAGTGTACCCCATGTGAGACTATAGTCTCTCAAAGCGTCTTATCAACCTTCCCGTGTAAATTGTATCAAGATGGATGACGGTCATGATGCATGGTCACGATGGTGTGCGCTGGACTACCCGTTGGGGAAGTGCTCTTCCAGGATACTCCAACCGGCTATCCTACCTCATATTTTTTTTTATATTATTGTGAAGGAACAAGCACGAGGCCCACCTGATGTTAAGCGGTATCCTCTGCCTATAACAGTTGCATTTCATCACAAGTGACGAACTGCATTGCGCCCATCCCCTTTAGACATAGTTGTTAAGTCTCATTTTGCCTGTTATTTCACTGGCTCTCAAGGACTGCTGCCGGAACACACCGTTAGGTGCTTGGCAACAGATTTTCTACTTGAGGGTGGTCGCTAGCCAGGCGGGCATTCGCAAAATGCCCTTCCACCATGCGGTGAAGCTCAAGCTCTGGGCGGGATTCGAACCATGGACCTGCTGCGCGGCAGTCCATAGCCAATGCCACTGAGCCATCACTGCTTCAAAATATGTAAGAAATTATTGAATTGTCCTTGACATGACTTCGGCATTGCCTTATACAATTAACATGCGTATGTATGCAATACAATACAAAAATTATTTATTGTACATCTTTAAAATATTACAGAACATACATAAGGAATTATTAAAACTAAGGTACAATGAGCGGACTTATCGCTTAAAGCAATTTATTCCAGAAAATATAAAAAGATAAGGAATACAACAGGCAGGTAGTGGAGTACGTAACGTATAATACTTAATACAATATCTTAGTAAAAATAATTTATGTACTAAACAAGTAAACGTAAAATAATAAAAAAATAATCCATGAAGAGTTGGTAGAGTTTGTATAGTTATAGTCGTAGAGTAAGAAATAATAACAAATATTTTTAAAATATTTTAAGAAAACATCAAATTAATATTTTAATAAAACACTTAATAAATATAAAAATATATCTAGTGACAATTCCGCCTAATTTTCCTTTTAAGCTGACGTGACGTCACAAACGCCACGCAGCCAAACCAGAGAATCTTCGACGCGTTTCGCTTCTACACGAAGCATCCACAGGAGGTCTTGACTCTACGAGCGCACGATCGAGAACACGATTTCTCGATCGTGCGCTCGTGGTAGGTCCATTGTCATCCTGAACCGCACAGGGTAGGTACAGCACCCTGTATATCCACAATCTGTCACTGTGTTTTTATAGGAGTTTTAGACGTTTTTGCACGGAAAAAAAAGATCTCTTTGGCCAAGAATTTCAATATTCTTAGAATAATTGTTTAAAATCAAGTAAATATTTGCTTTACGTAAGTAAATTATCTTAATCTAAAAAACACAGTATTCTTAAATGAAAAATAATATATTCTTGCATTTAATTCTTGATTGAAGAAAGATTTATTGGTTCAAGAATATTTATTCATCAAACAAAGAAAATATCTGATTTTGACTGAACAATTTCAAAACTTTATAAATCAAGATAATATTATATTCTTCCAAGATGATATTTTACTTAATTTGAGACACATCGGTTTTTCTTGGCTGAAGAAATAAAATAACTTTGTTGAAGAAATGTTTACTCATTCTAAGAAATTGACAATTTCGTTTCGAAATCTAGTTATATTTTGTAACTCAAGAACGTTATCATATTTCTAATGAAGACTTGTTGTCTTATTTCAAGAATTTGGTTTACTTGAACCAAATAATTTCGTGTATTTTGACACGAGATTCAATACATTCTTCGTTCAAGATTGTGTGTGATTGATTTGAGAATATCCCAATCTTATTTCTAGAAAAAGTTCATTTCAGCTAAAAACTATATATTTACTCAAATTCTTAACGGTTTTTCTCATTCCAAGATGTTGATTTACTTGATTAAAATAATTTTGTGTATTTTGACACGAGATTCAATACATTCTTCTTTCGAGATAGTGTTGCATGATTTGACAATATGTCAATCTTATTTCAAGAAAGAGTTCATTTCAGCTGAAAACTATATATTAGAAACTATTGTCGGAGCTATCTGACTTATTTACGTGAGTTATCCCGTATTATTTACTAAAATGAGAAAACTATATATTTACTCAAATTCTGAACAATTTTTCTCATTCCAAGATGTTGCTTTACTTGATTAAAATAATTTTGTGTATTTTGACACGAGATTCAAGACATTCTTAATTCGTTCAAGATTGTGTGTGCTTGATTCGAGAATATGACAATCTTATTTCAAAGAAGAATTTATTACAAATGAAAACTATATAATTTCTTAAGTTTAAAAATAAAACTCTTTCCAAGATGTTGATTTACTTGATCCAAATAATTTCGTGTATTTTGACACCATACCAATCTTATTTAAAAAATAGTTTATTTCAATATTATTATGTTTGCAATAACGCCTGCTCGGTAGATTACATTACAAAATTACAAATTTACGAGAGAAAGATATGGCCTTTTATATATAGCACGGCAGATATTACCTAGTAGGTACTTACTTATATAGGTAATAGTTATACAGACTATAGGTAAAGTTGGTCTGTTGCATCTTTTTTGGAAGCTGGTAAAATAGGACTATTTAATAGTTGGTAGGTTAGTACGTATTTTACCGACTGTGGTGATCGAGGTTAAAAGATATTTGAGATCTGTGAGTGAGTGTGGCAGAGGACATGGCCGCAAAACTGCTTTTCTTGACCCAAGAATGCTAGTCTTCCTCAACCTCAAGACTTGAGCTGCACAACAGTTTGTAGTAATAATTTATCTCCGAAGACTGCTTTTCTTGACCCAAGAATGCTTGTCTCAACCTCAAGTCTTGAGGTTGCCAGCAGTGTTGCCAGTGTGGGTTTAAAAGAGTACGTATACAGACAAGGAGAATGGGTTTAAAAAAATCATGGCCAAGTGCGAGTTGCGCTGTGACGATATGCCGACTCTCATTAAATTTGATTTTGGGACCAAAAATTCGTGTTTTATTTTATTCATTTAGGATTCATATAGCTTTAATACACGTAACGTAGGAAAAAGGCAAAACAAATCGGTACTTAAGTACCTACTAAGCTGATAAAGTGGGTTGGGCGAGTAGAACTATGATTCACGGTCAGATTTTCATGGTCAGACTTTCTCAAGTTGTGTTGGTCAATTTCATGCATAAATATAAATTATTATTTTATAACTTTGAGTGTTTCCTTTAGAAGTCTTTTTTACCCGACTGAAACTAAGAAGTCTAAAATAAAAAAAACTACAGTCGGGTTTTTTAATGAATAATTTTATTTTACATCACCGTTTTATTTCCAAGTCTTAATTTTTCAGGAAAAACTGGAATATATCGTTGTTATTAATAGTTAATAGTTAGTTGTAAATATTTCAAGATATCATTGTAAGAATGAAAGTTTTTAAGTTTTTTGTAACTACGGATTTCTCCCTTGAGGTCAGTTTGGATTCAGCCATTTTAATTATTCTAACATACGCTAGAATTTCTCTAAGGTTTTGAGATGAGAAGCCAGGCCGTCAAACTTACACATATAAGTATCGTATCTTGAATACTACTGAACTAATTAGCTGAAACTTGCAATATTCCCGAAATTGAATTAAACGAAAGCCGATAAAAACGGTACAATCCTACTGACATACACCTATTAATATTGTATATTTGTTTGGAAGCTTTTATTCATTATTAAAATGTGAATATATTGCAGTTCCAATAATATTACATACGTATACGTGTCTGCTAACCTTCTTTTTAAGTCGAAACTTTCTAAGTTTGTTATTATGTTTAATTAATGAAAGGACATATTTAACCAAACTAAGTGATTATGAGGCACAACAGAACCTTAAAAACTGCGAATTAAATTGCACATTTGAAAGGGTCTTATTAATTGACCTAGCAGTGTGATTGTGGCGTTTGGCGTTAATCATCGGTCTGAGATCTAATTTGCACAGTTTAAAAGTTTCTTTCATTTGAATATGATCTTCCTATGGGCATAATGTGCAAAATACAATAATAATAAAATACAAATCAAAAAGACTGATTTTACGTTTTAGTCGTAGTTTACTTTCAAAGCGCGCTATGTTTGATTGTCGCATGAATTTATTAAGAAAAAAGCTTCGTAGGAAAATAAGCATAAGTTATGCTTCAATTAGGTGGTGAAAGTAATTCTATGGAAGCTAAGGAAATAACACGAAGAGTTACGTTTTTCAACTCCTTATATAGCTTACAATGCACTTGTTCACTTTTAGAAACAGGGTTATAAAAGTTTAATGCTTATAAATATAGATTTTGCTAGGTGTATTTGTATACCTATACATTTATTTAACATATAAAAGAAGTTTATAAACCTACAAATTGTAAAGCTACGTAAACATTATACGTTTGTTTCAAAATTGTAGCTTTCTAAGGAAAATAACGTAACTTTTGAGTAAGAAGTCCTGGCAGCATTGGAATCCGACTCTTTCAGACATTTAAATTTTTGCCTTATTTTTCGATTGGACGACGCGAAGTGCGCACTATTTGTCTTCGTGTATAAAATAACTGTTGTTGGAGTTTACAAAAATTTGTGGCAAGTGCAAGTCCGGTATCTGTGTATTATGGTTCTGCATTGTATTAACCCGAGAGAAAAACGGTGGGTTTGTTTTATTTAGTCGGTTAATTCCTGTAACAAATATGAAGATTATGTGACTACGACAAGTTATTATAATGTAATATTTTACATAAATAATATATGTTATATATTTGCAATCATACACACACATTCTTTTTTCTGAATAAATAGGTTGTTGTGATATTTGCTTTCCGAATAGTTGTTAGATTAGTTTTTGGTTTGACAGAATGGGACATATTCATATCACGACTCCCACCGTGGGGTGCCGGGTTAGAATTGCATCTCCCCATATCATCCCTTGGGTGTCATAAGAGGCGACTAAGGGAAAAATATTGAAAGGTTGGCAGCAGCGCCTTCTGAAGAACTACCAACTTACTCTGCTATCCCCAAGCCGCCTGCCAAGCGTGGGGATTATGGCAAATACCCCCTTAATAGGGGAGACAAGCTGTGTTCAGCAGTGGACGATCCGGCTGATACAGTACAGTAATATCACGACTGACTTATGTGGCTCTTTGTAGGTGTAGTTCAGACAAATTAATAAAAAAAACTCAAGTACTCGTGATAATTTCTATTTAAAACATTTTGTACTGCTGTGTGTAGATATTCAGCAGTACAAAAAAGTTTTAAATAGAAGTTGCCACGGTTACTTGAGTTCTTTTAATACAGTGGCGTCTCTGAAACAGTAGAGCATAAACCAAATTAAACCAATCCCTAAAGTATGTCACAATCTATCTACTTTGACATGGTTTGCCTCCAACTCATTTGATAACATTAAAAATAGCCAGATCTCGAAAGAGATAGTTTCCTTTAGGTAAAATGTGTGTGAAATGCTCACATGCAGTTGCTTGCAGTATAGTAGCTACCTTCACAGGCAGATTGTGGTTTATTTACGAAATTCACTGTTTTTCTTATTTTAGGATTGCACAAAGATGATATAATTTCGCTTAAAATCACTGATGAACCATGGGAAGATTTTATCAACAAATGGAAAAAAACCCGCGAACTCCGACTGTTATTGGAATACAAAACTGCTCGGCTAATATTGAATGATACTAGAAGTGGTGTTTTGGTAAGTAATCAAAAAACTGTATGTATGACGTCAGAGACTGCCAACCATTCCAACACGTATCAAACCCCATGATTGTAACAAACACATTTTGCATGGTGGTAGGGCATCTTGCGAATGCCCGCCAGGATAGCTACCACCTTCAAGTAGAAAATCTGCCATCGCCAAGCACCTAACGGTGTGTTCCAGCAGCTGTCCTTGAGAGCCAGTAATTCTAGGTTAGCATGGACAACATCTTCGACTACATCATCACTTACCATCAGGTGAGATAGTGGTCAAAGGCTAATCTATAAGGCATAATAAATAGCTTAAAACTAATTCTTGAATTAATAGTAGCTTATTCTCTAATTGTTAGTCAACTATTTCAACATGTTATAATGTAATATCATAAATTATTATTATTCTATTTGAGATTAACTACTGACATCTATAACAATAGTCCTCTATATTGTTTCGTATTGGATTACCTGAAACTAAATAACATCACCTAAACCTCTTATGTTTAAATTATTCTTTTAATTTTTTTGAATGTAATTCATTCATTCATTATGTTATTTTAATTTTGGGATACCTGTCCTAAATCAATGACTCACTCACTGACGCTCCTCACCTATTTTCAGATTCATCTAGACTTTGATGCAATACATCCGGGAAGGTCAAATATGTTCCACCTTCTATGGAATGTATTCATGGAAAAGATCACAGAATTAAAAATAAACGTACATTTAAAAGAAGAGACTGCGGCTTTATTCGAATATGTAAACATTGTGTAGAAAAATTTAAAACAAAAGATTTTTTTTTTTATAATAGCATGTTTTAAGTTCCTCTATTTTAAGATGATGTTTTGTACAAATTATTGTATATGTTGCATGGATATTGTAAAAGCCGGTATGACAAAATGCTACCGTGTTTTTTTGTGTTTTGTTTAATTTTCCGAGTGATATGTAATATTTGAATAGCAAATTACTGGACAATCATTTACTGGACACAATCAGGGATATTTTAAATAAACTTTTGGTAGATCAGAACCGACAAGGCCCTAGTTAAGTTGTTATTCATAGGCAATTATTATGTTTTTATTGTAATATAATAAATTACAGTGGGCCATATCGATTCTGAGTGAACCTCGAAAGTCTATATCGAGTTAACCAATTAATCAAACGGTAAAATGTTTGCTTTCGTGTACACATAGAGCTATAATACATATATCTACTGATTGTGTCCTGTGAAATTATAATTTAAGTACTAGAAATTGACGTGTGATATTTTATGAAAATTTTCCATTGACATGCCAGTATGTAAATAATAATATTGCAGACTTAACAATATCATGTAACTTAAATTTACTTGAAACGTGCAATGACACTTCAACCTATACTTATAGCCAAGTTTTATATATTTAAGAGATTTATTTTCAATAAATATATGATCCACCTTGTTTTCCAGAAACATTACATTTAATTTATAGTCCAGTACCTACCTGTACGATTTATGTTTCATACTAAAACATTATAGTCATATATTATGTAGGCATGTACTATTCTTAGCTAAAAAGGTACACGTTAAGGGCATATGTTAATAGTATTGTATGTTAAAACATAATAAACACAAAGTATTGTTCGCAGAAGAAGTGATTTTGTATACTTATCTATATTTTTTGATACAATATGTGTATATTTCAGACTATATAATTAATCTTAAGTGATAGTTTTAATATTCTTTTCTAAAAATATATTTGTTCAACTCAAACACCAATACTTTCAGTATTAAATATTAGAAGGTTAATGAAAAAATACATTGTATTAGTATAAAACAATACAGTTTTGCCGTAATACAAGTACCTTCTATATTTAATTCTAGTATGAAATATATCTTCATCTAAGAATGTATTGTGTTAGTATTAAACACACAAGTCTTTTCTAGAAACAATTATCTGTTGTCTAAGAAAATAAGAGGCTACATCTAAGATTACATTGTTTTTGAATGATGCATACGAGTCTTGTTTGAGAACAAATATCACTTCAGCTAAGAAAAGTAGAGGCTTCACTTAAGTATATATTGTGTTAGTATGAAACACGCGAGTCTTATCTAGAAACAATTATCTCTTCCTCTAAGAATACTAGAGGCTTCACCTAAGATTACGTTGTTTTAGAATGAAACAAACGAGTCTTGTCTGAAAACAAATATCACTTTAGCTAAGAAAAGTAGAGGCTTCACCTAAGATTACATTGTTTTAGAATGAAACATACGAGTCTTGGCTGAAAACAAATATCTCTTCAGCTAAAAGTAGTAGAGGCTTCTTCTAAGAACGCATTGTGTTAGAATGAGATATAAGAGTCTTGCCTTGAAACAGACAAACCTTCGTCTAAGAATAGTAGAGATTTCCTCTAAGTATACGTTGTTTTAGTATGAAACAAAAGAGTCTTGTGTGAAAATAAATATCATTTCAGCTAAGAAAATAAAAGGCTTCACCTAAGATTACATTGTGTTAGAATGAAACATGTGAGTCTTAGCTGGACACAGATGTCTCTTCAGTTAAGAATACATTTTGTTAGTATGAGACATACAAGTCTTGTCTAGAAACAGATATATCTTAGTCTCAGAATAGTAGAGGCTTCACCTAAGATAACACTCTTTAAGAATGAAACACACGAGTCTTCTCTGAAAACAAATATCTCTTTAGCTAGGAGCAGTCGAGGCTTCTCCTGAGAATGCATTATGTTGCTATGAAACATACGAGTCTTGCCTAGAAAATTACATCTCTTTGTCCAAGAATAGTAGAGGCTTCACCTAAGAATACGTTGTTTTAGTATAAAACATACGAGTCTTGTGTGAAAATAAATATCACTTCAACTAAGAAAAATAGAGGCTTCACTTAAGATTACATTGTGTTAGTATGATACAAACGTGTCTTGTCTGAAATTAGTTATCTCTTCAGCTATGAATAGTAGAAGATTCACATAACAATACATTGTTTTAATAAGAGACGTACTAGTCTTGTCTAGAAACATATATCTCTTCAGCTAAGAAAAGTATGATTTCACCTAAGCAAATATTTTCTCAGTATGAAACACGTAGGTCTTGTTTTTAAGATAAAGAATGTTTATAAGAAAATACAATAATTATTGTCTTGGCTGTTTATTCTCTAAATAAGACAAAATACATTCTTAATACAAATTTTCAAAATTCTTGTATCAAGAACGAATGTCTTGTAAGAAGACAATAAAACTGAAACAATATTTTACTTATTTCGAGAATATATTGTTTCCGCCCATATATGAAACTACATTTGTCTTGACCAAGTCGATATTGTCTTGATTTAAGATATCTTTTTTTTCCGTGTGGAACCTGAGCGTATGACTGCTTATGATGGCGTGCCGTAGGTGGTCGTACAGTTGCAGTCGGAGTTAACTACATAGGCTGTGACGATGGAAGGACGTCAGCTGCAGGTCGAGTAAAAGACATTCATGTAAAATTTCACTGTTTTTGAACAGTAATATAATAAAACTATAACAGGTCCAATTCTGTACATTGCAGATAATTTGAAAATATTTTAGTGAGCACTCGGTAGCTGATACTGTTGCCAAAACTGTATTTTTTATTATTTTTGTTTGTCTGTATCCCGGCCGCGCATCACTCCAATACAACTGAATGGAATTCAATGAAAATTAACACGATTTGATTTTATACTATAAAGAAGGACATTGTATACTTTTTATCCAGAAATTCTGCACGGTTCCCTCGGGAAAGGGGATGAAAGTCAAAATGTACACTTAGTTGTAATTTATCCGTCCGTCCGTCCGCCCGTCTGACACCAGGCTGTATCTCAAAAACGGTGATAGCGATACAGTTGAAATTTTCACAGATGATGTATTACCCGCTATAACAACAAATACTTAAAATATAAATAAAAAATATTAAAGGGGGTCTCCCATACAACAAACTTTATTTTTTTACCGTTTGTTGCTCGATACTAATAACGGTGACAGGTAGACGCTTTAACTATTCACAGAATATTTAGTTTTATGTTCTTTTTAAATATAATTCATTAAAATAATATAAATTAAATACTTAAGGGGGCTCCCATACCATAAAAGAGGTTTTCGCCGTACCTACTCAGCTCAATCGGACACTGCGAAAAGTGTCTCTAATTTGCAAGATTAGGTCACAGATAATGGTACGGAACCCTTCGTGCGCGAGTCCCACTCGCACATGGCCGGTTTTTTTAAACTAGGTACT
This sequence comes from Plagodis pulveraria, assembly GCA_963890685.1. NCBI lineage: Eukaryota > Metazoa > Arthropoda > Insecta > Lepidoptera > Geometridae > Plagodis > Plagodis pulveraria. The sequence continues at coordinate 14,094,726 of OY982971.1, read as the reverse complement.
AACTTTTGCCGGATATATTTCGGAGACTGCGCAATGGAAGTGCACTATCTAATATATTTTCGTTCTACCGCCAAACAAGGAGAGCATCTGCGAAAAAACGCCGTTTTGAAATCGAAATTCAAAGAAACACACAAAGTAGGTACTTTGCTTCAACATTTATTGTGCGAATCGCAAAGGAATTCTCTGAGTTACCTACTGTCTTCTGGAAAATATAACCTGGAAGTTTTTAAATCCAATGTAAAAAGCTCTTTTCTGAGCTATGCTTTACTAAGAGTGCTTCACCGCAGACCACAGCGGTGCTTAATATGAGATAAACAGTGCTCAAATGTGAATAATTAGTCTGCAGGTACCTACGGCAATCGCGAACGAAGTCGCGCTCCCGGTAGGTACAGCTAGTTTTAAATACTATAACGAAACTGCGTGTGTACGCAAAGCGCTACATGCATATCTTCCCAGAGCCAGTTTCCGTAGTATGTATGACCTTCGACTACAATAAGTAGGTACCTACATTGTCACTTATCAACATACTAGATAGTGGTCAGAGGTTAACCTATTAGCAATAAAAAATATAAAGCAATATGTCTATAATCTCATTAAATTATGTAAGCCAGATAAGTATATGTAGGTACCTACTCAGTTAAATACAGGAACATAGGTACTGTTTATTTTTTGTGTACCTAACTATCATTCATCAATTTATTGATAACAAGAACATAAGTAGAAACTATTTAAAATTAACCTATACCTGTTATTTCCGTTTAAAATGTTTGTACTTCTATATTTCATCGATTTTCCAACAATTCTGGGATAAAAGTGGCGATAGGTAGAAAGGATCTTAGGGTCATGAAGTTCAATCCAGGGGTTAGGGCCAGAGTCCAGTAGATTTTCGGCAATCGTAGATTTATTATATTGGCAGTTTTTGACAGCTGTGATATGTTCTTTGTCTTCAGCTAGGTCCGCTTCGTTTGCCCAATTTACGAACCTACCGCAACTGCATTCGATCTTGTACACAGACTTTGGCTACACAGGAATACAGTTCTTATAGAACACTATATCTTAATACTGTTCCCACTTTTTATATTTCACTTCGTTTACGGCTGCCTAGATACGTCAGGTTGATGTTTGGACTATTCCAAATAGGACTTGATAATTTACATCCATGTTAAACCCTGCTCAATGTTACACTCTGCTTTTTAATAAAAATATGACAAAAGTAAAAAATAGTAGTTTGTCTAAAATTCTATAAAAAACTAAAATGTTTACTAAAAACCATAACATGAATAGAAGAAACATATATAAAATCAATTGAGAGATTAAAACAATTTGTGAAATATCACAAATTGTTTTAATCTCTTTATTAAAGTAAATTTTTTGTTAGATTTTTTATAATTCCCGTATAATTTTACTTACTATCCTGCCAATTTATACAGGGCGTCCCACGGCGATGCCACATGGAGGGAAATTACCTTGAATATTGTAGATGGATCATTTTATTTTTACTGAAAGACGACATTATTTAAATGTAAAAACAATTTAAGCTGCATCCATAGATATTTAAATAATTACAGAGTTGAACCGGGAATCGAAAGCGTTACACGAGAAAAAAATCATTCTGTTTTATCATACCGATCGAAAAATTTCATCACTAGGATTATTTATTGCTAGATAACATAGTGTCAGAAATAAAAGAAGGACCATGAACTTTACTTATATAAATATTTAAAACGTTTAATTTTACCTACAGGTAAGATTTATCAATAATGCAGTCAGATATTGTGTGCTGGCCGTGACAACACTGATATGATATTTAATAATAATTTTACGATAAAATGTTATCTTGCAGATACGGTAACTGTAGACCCTATAATTCATATTACCTACATAAAGATAAAGTGGCTTTTGGACTGTGGTTTAAAAAAATAGGCCTAACTTTGTAACTACATATAACGAACGACTCCGTTTTTTTTTATTGCTAACTGATGTAAAATGGCTAATGCTACGATTACCTACTATTACACCTACTCTTCATTTTATCTATGGTATCTTATCTTATTGGTATCCTATTGATTATAACTTCAAAAAAATAGATACAAGCGCTCTCCGCGCACAAATCGTTAATAAAAATTGGTATGAAAGTAACTATCAGTAATAGGTATAAATTTTATATCAAATTTTCCATACTTATGAAAAAATACAATAGGTATTTTATACATCTTATAATTAAAACAAACCTTCATTAGTTGCGCCACCTTTTAAAATAACAAGTCATGATACTGCAAGGTTTATACAGGTACATATATAGATTTATATTATTTTAAGTATTTATTTAAATATATATGCTACTCTTAATATTGTCATCCTTGCATTAACGCCTGCTCGGCGGATTACATTACAAAATTACAAATTTACGAGAGAAAAAATTGTAGTCATGTGCGGGATTAGAACCCGCGTCCATCCACCCCTCTGACCGCTTGAGCTAACATGACAATGACTCATAACTCCATTTTATTCTCTCGTTCTTTATTCAATACATCCCAATACGATGGTTAAATAAAGAACGAGAGGAAAATTGGAGTTGTGAGTCATTGTCATGTTAGCTTATACCGTTTGACCTTTCGGCATGAATTCCGGGTGCACATCACCGCGATAGCACAGAACATATACTCAAGTAGCGATAGTCAGTTCACATGTGTATCAGGTCCTGCCGTGAGTGTCTCGTTTCGTCTCTGTAGACGTAAGAGTAGTTACGAATTTCGCTGTTTGCCCAGCACTCAGCAGGCCAGACTGGCAGTACTGGCAGTCTAAGGTAGGGAAAGAAGCTTACCAAATGCTGTTTAGCCCATCTGGATTCTTCAGTTGGCTTTCTTCTCAAAGTTGCCAACATTAGCCCTATGCCTCAGAATTTATATAGAGGTGTGCACAGACCTACTCTGAAACAATTTCAACATGTACATCACGGCACGGACGACGAAAAGGTCGTCAACCAGTATAGGTATGATCTTGTATCGTCTTGTACTAAATATTTGTTTCGCAAATAACTCAGGTAATCCACGAATAGTTGATGTTATTTTTTCTGTATTCTAAAAATAAATAGGTGTCTTTTCTGATTACCAAAGTCGTATGTGACCCTGAATTTATAAAAGTCGAAGTAACGCTCGTTCAGGGGTACCTTAAAACAATGGTTAAGAGGTGAATTGGAGTCCCTGACGCAGAGCTAAAGGAAAGAAACATGACGTATCTAGCAGCCAGATTTCATAAGTAAGCGAAGTGAAATATAAAGTGGGAACAGTATTAAGATACAGTGTTCTATAAAAATTGTATCCGTGTAGCCAGTCTCCTCAAGGCATGTTAGAAAATCAAAATAATTTATGACCTTTCAAATACCCGGTGTGTACAAGATCGAATGCAGTTGTGGTAGTTCTTATATTAGGCAAACGGCGCAGACCATAGCTGAAGACTCGAATAACATATCACAGCTGTCAAAAACTGCCAGTAAAATAAATCTACTGCCCACTTTTATCCCACAATTGGGGAGAAGCCATTGATATATAAAAGTACAAACATTTTAACCGGAAATATGGCCATTGATTGACATTGAATCTAATCAAATGAAAGCGCTGAAATATGTATATATACTTACTATAGATATTTCATCAAATATAACTTCGGCTTTTAGCATTGTCAAGTATGTGTCTTGCAATTTATAATCAAAGTGAACAAATGCAAGACCAAGAGCGGGTATATCGAAATTAGAATCTACCGTACTTTACTACCCCGACTAAAGGGCTGTATGGGCGTGGGTTCGAATCCCGCACATGACTTAAATTTTTCCTATCGTATATTTGTTTATTGTAATTTTGTAATGTAATCTGCATAGCAGGCGTTATTGCAAACATAACAATATTAAAATCCAGTAAGCATTTATCTGCGACAAGTCTTGCAGAGCGCAGTGACTCGGGACAAAATTATTGGCAGATGTATTCGCCGTGATTCCAATATACTACAAATACTTATATAGGTACCTATTTCGCTATTTGTGAACAGATTATGGAAAAAAATACTAAATAATTTGTTGATAGAAGTTGATAGATAGATAATTCTTTATTGTTACACCAATAAAATACAAATTAAATCTTAAATAAAACTTAGACTAAAGTGTCACAATGGGCGGCCTTATCACAGAATGTGCGTGTGTAAGTAATAATATGTGCGTAAGTAATAATACAATTTATTTGCTCGTTTCAGCTAGTTTCATAATCAGGACGAAGGTTATTTGCAGTTATGACTTTATGAATGACAAATGAGCTTGAGCAATACAATTATGATTAGTATTTGTAATTAATTGTATATCTACCCAACCCGATGTGTCATGCCTAGCCTAAATGTCCTTTACGACAAATTATTAAGTAAACAAAACACTCGTCATATTCATAAGGTGTTTTCATTTCTTTGGTACGTCTAGATAAACATAGTGATTCACAGTCAAATCATAGGCTATCACTAGCTACACTGCAGATATTACCAATCATCATTACCCTTATCCCATCCCACCCAGATGTGTTGGTACAATACGTCTTCTATACTCTGACAAAATAGAATTATTATTATTATTCATTTCTCTGAGCTTCTATAACAAGAAAAATGACAACAGAAGAACATATTTAAAATACTTTATCGTTTAGCATGCATGACGAAGGACAATAAAATTATACAAGGAAATATCTAACTTTTAAATCGGTTTTGATTTTAGAACAGAGTAAAAAGGTTTCAGTTAAATGACCGCAGCCTGTCTAACGCAAAGCAACCTCTTTGGGAATGCTTTCGTTGGTAGTAAATCCGCCACCTTTTTCGGGTGAGATGTTAGAATCTATGTTGTTCACCCAATGTGCCGCACCGCAAGCAACATGACACTCACTTGTGTGCTGGCAAGTCGATCATTAGGCGCATTTTCTTCTTAAATTAGATAGCTGTCTAACAAAAAAAAAGTCACTTTTTACACCCAATAGCAATATGATATGGGACAGTCCTTATTTCCTTATATTCATAGACCGGAAACCGTACGGCATATATTTTCCTGTTATTATAATTAATGACTAATTACTACCTATAATTAGTCATTAATTATAGGTAGTAATGTAATTTGCTATGAAACGATAGCGCACGCGTCATTCTCTATCTACTTGAATGACGAGATCCGTAGTACTAAATTCCTTCCCATTATTGTTGTAAACGAAAGTTTAACAGTGTTATTTAGCTCAAACCGACAAGACAGAGAAAGAAAATGTATATGGCATCCATAAGTACCTAATTGTATTTTTTTCGTGCGTTCAAATGTTGACAACACCCTACATCGGTTATCGCGGGCTGCTGGATTTACCCCTTCAATGGGAGAATTCCACAATAATCGAACTACATTCTATGATAAACCACAAAGAGCAGTGTTTATTGACATTGATGTAAGTATACTATTGCTGTTTGTTTAGATATATTAATGTCTGAAACTAAACAAAGATTTCAGAGTCCTTGCAATCTGAGTTGTAAGTTCGAAATATTTCAACCGGAGGAACTCCTGTCTTCTTTAAACGGAGATATATTAAACGCTTCCGAAACCTGTCGGCTTAACACAGTAAAGACTTCTCAGTTCTTTTTTTTTTTATGCCTGATAGCTTAGCCTTTGACCACTATCTCACCTGATGGTAAGTGATGATGTGGTCGAAGATGTTGTTCAGGCTAACCTAGAAGTACTGGCTCTCGAGGACAGCTGCCGGAACACACCGTTAGGTGCTTGGCGACAAATTTTCTACTTGAGGGTGGTAGCTAGCTAGGTAGGCATTCGCAAAATGCCCTACCACCATGCAGATCAGAAGAAACCAGCTTAAAATCTGAAATTCAACAAATCCATTCCATTAAGGAACTCATTGAATTATTGCTGATAAAATACAATAGTCTTGCATCCAGTTTTCTGGAGGTAATAACAGCATGGTTTTTATTCTTGACCCTTCCAGTTACAACCACAAATGCTGACAGAAGTTTTTTAAAATCAACACTTATAAAAATTACCTAAGAACTTCGATGGGACTACCGCCTGTCAGACATGTCACTATTGTCCATAGAGGCAGAAACTTTCGAAAAACTAAAGTCATCATCAGCTTTAAATGATTTAATAAACCATTTGCCAAAAACAAGGCAAGGAGAGTGTATTTTTAATTTAGATTGTCTGTAAAAATTTTGGAAAAAGTGACAGGTAGATAATTATTTCTTTTAATTCAATGCATTATTTTCTTTTGTGAAAAATCTCTACCTACCCTTTATGAGGGCCCCCAAACATTTTTTTATACGGGACCCCGCCAAGGCACGCTACGCCACTGATGCCTACTCTGAATTAAGAGCGCCCGCCGCGACAACACTGGACCGCGCCGCGCTCCCTTTGAATAGAGTTTTGAATATTTACATCGAGCTAAGTGCTAGAGTAAATGTAGATATAAAATATGAAATATTAAATTACAGTTCGACCAACTTATCTGTTCAGGTGGCAGAAAAAAGAACTACAACATTCCCTCAAATTGTGACAGTTTGTAGTTGATTTCCTTGACCAATAGCGCCCTCGAGAACTGCACAGTTAAGTTGGTGGTACTATACAGACACAAGAGACTTTTATCATCAGGTGGTCATCATGATCATTCCGTCAAATAAGTACACATAAACAAAACACACACAATAAAACATCTCAAAATGTTTCTTAGGACTAGCAGAAGTCAATCCTAAGAGGTTTTTAGCATTTTACCTATAACTCTGTATACCGAATCCAATCAGTTATCTTGTACTGAAGGTAAAGGTAATAGAGGCGGTTCTAGCGTGTCGGCGTCTTTACAACAGCTCATATGGTTTTGTCGATTTGTGACACAATTACAAATCGCCACATTTCCAAATCGACAGTAAGGGCAAAATTAAATCAAAAGGTCCTTAGTCATATGTAGCTAGCTTAAACCTAAACTCAGTCGCACGGCCTACCAACTCCATCTATCCCATCAATTTACTTGGATAAAAAAACTATTTATACTTCCCCGTGGGGTGCCGGGTTAGAATTGCAGCTCCCCATATCATCCCGTGGGTGTCGTAAGAGGTGACTAAGGGAAAAATACTGAAATGTGGGTAGCAGTGCCTTCTGAGGATTTACTATCTTACACTGTGATCCCCAAGCCACCTGCCAAGCGTGGGTATTATGAACTGTCGGCTTAATACTTACAGTAAAGACTTCACAGTTCTTTAAAACCAATTAAAGGCTCTAAAAACCAGCTTAAAATCTGAAATTCAACAAATCCATTCCATTAAGGAACTCATTTAATTATTGCTGATAAAATACAATAGTCTTGCATCCAGTTTTCTGGAGGTAATAACAGCATGGTTTTTATTCTTGGCCCTTCCAGTTACAACCACAAATGCTGACAGAAGTTTTTCAAAATCAACACATATAAAAATTACCTAAGAACTTCGATGGGACTACCGCCTGTCAGACATGTCACTATTGTCCATAGAGGCAGAAACTTTCGAAAAACTAAAGTCATCATCAGCTTTAAATGATTTAATAAACCATTTGCCAAAAACAAGGCAAGGAGAGTGTATTTTTAATTTAGATTGTCTGTAAAAATTTTGGAAAAAGTGACAGGTAGATAATTATTTCTTTTAATTCAATGCATTATTTTCTTTTGTGAAAAATCTCTACCTACCCTTTATGAGGGCCCCCAAACATTTTTTTATACGGGACCCCGCCAAGGCACGCTACGCCACTGATGCCTACTCCGAATTAAGAGCGCCCGCCGCGACAACACTGGACCGCGCCGCGCTCCCTTTGAATAGAGTTTTGAATATTTACATCGAGCTAAGTGCTAGAGTAAATGTAGATATAAAATATGAAATATTAAATTACAGTTCGACCAACTTATCTGTTCAGGTGGCAGAAAAAAGAACTACAACATTCCCTCAAATTGTGACAGTTTGTAGTTGATTTCCTTGACCAATAGCGCCCTCGAGAACTGCACAGTTAAGTTGGTGGTACTATACAGACACAAGAGACTTTTATCATCAGGTGGTCATCATGATCATTCCGTCAAATAAGTACACATAAACAAAACACACACAATAAAACATCTCAAAATGTTTCTTAGGACTAGCAGAAGTCAATCCTAAGAGGTTTTTAGCATTTTACCTATAACTCTGTATACCGAATCCAATCAGTTATCTTGTACTCAAGGTAAAGGTAATAGAGGCGGTTCTAGCGTGTCGGCGTCTTTACAACAGCTCATATGGTTTTGTCGATTTGTGACACAATTACAAATCGCCACATTTCCAAATCGACAGTAAGGGCAAAATTAAATCAAAAGGTCCTTAGTCATATGTAGCTAGCTTAAACCTAAACTCAGTCGCACGGCCTACCAACTCCATCTATCCCATCAATTTACTTGGATAAAAAAACTATTTATACTTCCCCGTGGGGTGCCGGGTTAGAATTGCAGCTCCCCATATCATCCCGTGGGTGTCGTAAGAGGTGACTAAGGGAAAAATACTGAAATGTGGGCAGCAGTGCCTTCTGAGGATTTACTATCTTACACTGTGATCCCCAAGCCACCTGCCAAGCGTGGGTATTATGAACTGTCGGCTTAATACTTACAGTAAAGACTTCACAGTTCTTTAAAACCAATTAAAGGCTCTAAAAACCAGCTTAAAATCTGAAATTCAACAAATCCATTCCATTAAGGAACTCATTTAATTATTGCTGATAAAATACAATAGTCTTGCATCCAGTTTTCTGGAGGTAATAACAGCATGGTTTTTATTCTTGGCCCTTCCAGTTACAACCACAAATGCTGACAGAAGTTTTTCAAAATCAACACTTATAAAAATTACCTAAGAACTTCGATGGGACTACCGCCTGTCAGACATGTCACTATTGTCCATAGAGGCAGAAACTTTAGAAAAACTAAAGTCATCATCAGCTTTAAATGATTTAATAAACCATTTGCCAAAAACAAGGCAAGGAGAGTGTATTTTTAATTTAGATTGTCTGTAAAAATTTTGGAAAAAGTGACAGGTAGATAATTATTTCTTTTAATTCAATGCATTATTTTCTTTTGTGAAAAATCTCTACCTACCCTTTATGAGGGCCCCCAAACATTTTTTTATACGGGACCCCGCCAAGGCACGCTACGCCACTGATGCCTACTCCGAATTAAGAGCGCCCGCCGCGACAACACTGGACCGCGCCGCGCTCCCTTTGAATAGAGTTTTGAATATTTACATCGAGCTAAGTGCTAGAGTAAATGTAGATATAAAATATGAAATATTAAATTACAGTTCGACCAACTTATCTGTTCAGGTGGCAGAAAAAAGAACTACAACATTCCCTCAAATTGTGACAGTTTGTAGTTGATTTCCTTGACCAATAGCGCCCTCGAGAACTGCACAGTTAAGTTGGTGGTACTATACAGACACAAGAGACTTTTATCATCAGGTGGTCATCATGATCATTCCGTCAAATAAGTACACATAAACAAAACACACACAATAAAACATCTCAAAATGTTTCTTAGGACTAGCAGAAGTCAATCCTAAGAGGTTTTTAGCATTTTACCTATAACTCTGTATACCGAATCCAATCAGTTATCTTGTACTGAAGGTAAAGGTAATAGAGGCGGTTCTAGCGTGTCGGCGTCTTTACAACAGCTCATATGGTTTTGTCGATTTGTGACACAATTACAAATCGCCACATTTCCAAATCGACAGTAAGGGCAAAATTAAATCAAAAGGTCCTTAGTCATATGTAGCTAGCTTAAACCTAAACTCAGTCGCACGGCCTACCAACTCCATCTATCCCATCAATTTACTTGGATAAAAAAACTATTTATACTTCCCCGTGGGGTGCCGGGTTAGAATTGCAGCTCCCCATATCATCCCGTGGGTGTCGTAAGAGGTGACTAAGGGAAAAATACTGAAATGTGGGCAGCAGTGCCTTCTGAGGATTTACTATCTTACACTGTGATCCCCAAGCCACCTGCCAAGCGTGGGTATTATGGAAAATACCTCCTTAATAGGGGAGGTTGTGTTCAGCAGTGGACGAGTCGGATGTTACAGTATAGTACAGTATTTAACAAGCTATTTGGGTTAGGTCGCTATTAGGGTTATGTCTATGTCTATGTCTAAGCACCTATAGTACCACCAACTTAACTGTGCAGTTCTCGAGGGCGCTATTGGTCAAGGAAATCAACTACAAACTGTCACAATTTGAGGGAATTTTGTAGTTCTTTTTTCTGCCGCCTGAACAGATAAGTTGGTGGGTCTGTAACGGTATGTTTAGGCAGCTGTTCTTAAGAGTCAGCTCCCAATCTAGGTTAACCCTATATACTTATCATCTTCGATCACATGATCACTTACTACTTGTGAGATAGTCAAATGCTTATCTGTAAAAAGACAGGCAAACTCTCAGGTGATTACAACTTGCAATTAAAGTGGCAATGGGCACGCAGGCCATATCGAATGACAAACCAAAAAATTACTTTGTGAACAAACAGACTGATTGGGAGCGGCTACCACAAACCGGAAATGTATTATTTACCTACCGAATTTACGAGGTAGTTTCCTGTTTTTGAAGAATAAAACCACATATATACCTAGGGAGCATATACTTTAATTAAAGCGGTATTTTAAGGCATACCCACTCTTTCTATTATGGGCATACCTACAGAGTAAATATCAGGTAACAAATGTAAAACCTACATAGTGATAGGTATTTACTGTAATGTAATATATTACCTTCAGAATAACACGTTACATTTAATATTACAAATTAGAGATTAGTGTAGCGACCGACGAAAATACTTACTTAACAAACCAGCTGGATGCCTTATATAGGTATATTATTGTACCACGGACTGTGTGCATACCATTGACATATATATACTAGACGCGACATCTCTAACAAGGATAGTCGACCAGTGCAAGTATGCCGGCCGGCATACTCTCCCACACACGCAGCTGGGCACTCGTAGATATTACACGCGCTTTATTATTATCAATTGTTTAATTTGAATACACAATTTTCGAACGTAAAGCGCGTGTAATCTCTACGAGTGCCCAGCTGCGTGTGGGGGAGAGTATGCCGGCCGGCATAGTTGCACTGGTCGACTATCCTCGTTTGAGATGTCGCGTCTAGTATATATAAGGTCAATGGTGCGTACAAGGGTATTCACATGGTGATACGTATAATATATAGGTGATACCTACGTCTGATATACCTAACTGTAACAAGAACAAACTCACTCATAGGAGATAGTGCAACCATGCCGCGTCGAAATCATTAACTCAGTTAAAATCACTTATTCAATTTAAGCGTCTACGAAGCTTTTATGATAGTCTGTACTGTATCACTCGGATAGTCCACTGCTCAACACACCATTTTTTTTTATGCCTGATAGGTTAGACTTTGACCACTATCTCACCTGACGGTTAGTGATGATGTTGTTCAGGCTTACCTAGAAGTACTGGCTCTCAAGGACAGCTGCCGGAACACACCGTTAGGTGCTTGGCGACAGATTTTCTACTTGAGCGTGGTAGCTAGCCAGGCGGGCATTCGCAAAATGCCCTACCATCATACAAAAACCACCAAGCCTCCCCCAATATGGAGGGTTTGCCATAATCCCCACGCTTGGCAGGCGGCTTGGGGATCGCAGTGTGAGATATCAGTTCCTCAGAAAGTGTTGCTACCCAACTTCTGGTGTGTTACCCTTAGTCGCCTCTTACAACACCCACGGGCACAGATGGGGGGTGACACTCTAGCTCGGTACCCCACGGGTGATATAGTAGGCAACACAGTAGTGTTAACTTCAACTTCTTGTTTGAGTGGCTTATGTAGGCCTGTCACAATTTCGCCAATGTCGCGTGGATAGTTAGAAATCATACAAAAACAGAGTCACGCCATTGCTTCGATGCAGAACTGTGGAAGTGCCCACCAAGTTTCCAAAGTGACGAGGTGCCGCCTTATGCCACTCTAACAACGAGCAATATTATGATGAATACCCCATTGACCTATATATACTAGACGCGATATCTCAAACGAGGATAGTCGACCAGTGCAGGTAAGCCGGCCGGCATACTTCCTCCCACACGCAGCTGGGCACTATAGATTGAATACACAATTTTCGAGCACGTGTAATCTCTACGAGTGCCCAGCTGCGTGTGGGAGAAGCAGTGATGGCTCAGTGGCATTGGCTATGGATTGCCGCGCAGCAGGTCCATGGTTCGAATCCCGCCCAGAGCTTGAGCTTCACCGCATGGTGGAAGGGCATTTTGCGAATGCCCGCCTGGCTAGCGACCACCCTCAAGTAGAAAATCTGTCGCCAAGCACCTAACGGTGTTCCGGCAGCAGTCCTTGAGAGCCAGTGAAATAAAGGCAAAATGAAACTAAACAGGTATGTCTCAAGGTCTCAAGGTATGTCGCAGTGCAGTTCGTCACTTGTGTTGAAATGCATTGATGCATTTCACACAATGATTTTGCATGGTGGTAGGGCATTTTGCGAATGCCCGCCTGGCTAGCTACCACCCTCAAGTAGAAAATCTGTCGCCAAGCACCTAACGGTGTGTTCCGGCAGCTGTCCTTGAGGGCCACTACTTCTAGGTTAGCCTGAACAACATCTTCGACCACATCATCACTTACCATCAGGTGAGATAGTGGTCAAAGGCTAATCTATCACGCATAAAAAAAAAATGCATCTGTTATAGGCAGAGGGTACCGCTTAACATCAGGTGGGCTTCGCGCTTGTTCCATCACAATAACATGAATGGAACTTGTTCCATGACAAAAAAATGAGAGTATGCCGGCCGGCTTGACTGCACTAGTCGAATATCCTCGTTTGAGATGTCCCGTCTAGTATATATAGGTTAATGGAATACCCACGCCACGACACAGTACACATTTATGACGCTAAAGCCTACGATACTCGTATATAGATATGTATATGACGTTATTGTTACAGGTGTTGTATAAATCACCTATATGATAATAATAATTATACCTAAAAGTCAGCGGCATAGGTAGATACTAGAAATTTCTGAGAATGTTTGCGAACATGATACATTTTATTTACCAAAATTATTATAAGTGTTTCAAATTCGTTTCAGTGATCATGATCTCACGACACGAGTAGGTAGATGTTTTAAAATCAAATTATGTAACATATATAAATGCACAACTTTTAATATAAAAACTAGTCCGGTCTAGTTACTTAGAGTTAGGCTTGTTGAAGAAATAAATGTATCATTGTGTTTCGCACAGATTTCATTTTTTTTTGTTTTTTTATTGCGACGGAACTAGCCCGAGGCCCATCTGATGTTAAGTAGACTAACCTCTGCCTATAACAGACGCATTTCGTCAGCGACGAATTGCACTGTGCCCGTCACACTGAGACGTCCAGTTGTTAGGTCTCATTAGCCTGTAATTTTTCTGGCGCTCAAGGACTGCTGCCGGAACACACTGTTAGGTGCTTGGCGACAGATTTTCTACTTAAGGGTGGTGGCTAGGCAGGCGGACATTCGCAAAATGCCCTTCCACCATGCGGTGAAGCTCAAGCCCGCGGCGGGATTCGAACCATGGACCTGCTGCACGGCAGTCCATAGCCAAAGCCACTGAGCCATCACAGCTTCAAAATTGAATGAAACGATAGAAAAACCATGGCAGAATTGTTTTGTAATTGTTTATATTTTTTCATATTTAGGTTTCAGGTACATAGATTGTACAATACAGTATTGTTGTGGTATAAAACATACTTATATTTTGTGGCAAGACTTATTTTCTTGTTTTGTCACAAGGTCAAAGTTAAATTAATTAAAGGACATATTCACGCTAATATTATGCATTTTAAACCAAATAGGAATCTTGTACATCACATATCTTAACTTAAAATTTACATTGTCTTTTAAAAAAATATTGTGATTTATTTTCTACCATAAGCACTTAAGGTGAAAACCAACGTCTGTAGGGAGAAGTTCAATAATAAAAGTTTTATTCACATTTGTTGCTAGGTTTGGTGATCATTCTAATAATTAAAATGATCACCAAACGTAGCAAACCAAATACCATGATCAATAGTTGATCATGGTATAAATTTGACGTTGAAATAATATTTCCCAAAAGTTATTGAACACTAGAATACCATTTTTTCATAAGTGACCATCAATACCTATATTAAACTTTAAAATATATTAACCCGTAATGAATGCAATCAATTACATAAGTATTATAATTATATATTAAATATTGTAAAAAAAAATATGAATCTAGTAGATTGCATGTTCAAGTAAAACAGACAAAGTAGCAACAAAACAAACAAAAAAAATAATGTCTCGCCATAGCAGACGTCAGCATCACCGTTATATAAGAATAGGTAGGTAAAAAAATTGGTCAATTTTATAAAAAACTTTTGGTCGCCAAATGCAACAAGTACAATCAAAAAGAGGTTTACAAAATATAAGAATCATAAAACTAAGCATGTTTCAGCAATACATAAGTTCTTTTATAAAATATATTAACTTTTTCAAACTGGAACATTTATAAACAATCAGTACTGACAACGCACAATAATAAAAAATCAAGCATCTGTTTGATTAAATATTGTACTAATTTTTATAACACAAGTTGGTGAAAAACACAGCATGCATCACTTGTTAGTATGTTTATAATCACAAACAGGCATAATAAAATAAAACCATTGGCTCACTCATTTTTCTTGTGTACATAAGTATTATAAAAAGTGCAAGAGCAGTGTACAGATTTGCTCAAAAGGGCAGTTTAAAAATTTTGCAGACAAATTACAATAAACTTGAATTATACAACTTGAACTGAATAAATATATTGCAAGGATATTAAAAGATCAAAGCTTGCTACTTATTCGAATAGCGATCAGTAGTACTGTGTCTCACCGCACATTAATTTGGAGCAACTGGGCTTTAGGTAATAAAATTATCTTTTTTCCTTGACTTTGTGGACTATGTAAATTTTGATTTTCACAACAAACAGTAAGTACACAACACTTGACATTTCACATAACTCTACACCTGATACAGTCCGAGAGTAAAGTATTAAATGGATACAATAGACTTATTTAGGTTTGACTGTATGTATGGTACGTCAGATAATAAATTATTGAACGGTATGTGTACACTAGGTAATCCAACAAAATGTACAAATAAACCACTATAGTTTGGCAATTAAAACAATTGAATCTATTAATATTCAGTGCAAATTCGCATTCACCTATTTTTAGCGGTTTAGATAGTTTCTCTGTTTAATTGTAGCCATGAAGAAATTTTGCAGCAATGGGTTTACAATATTTGTGTCATATATTATCAGACTACTCAATAATTACAGAGACACAAATCATTAGATATAGTTTTAAGTAGTATATGAATTTGATAAAAAAAATATGAATATATTTAAGTATATTAATAAGTTGGCATCGTCAGGACCACTATGTCCTAGTTATGAATGAATTTTTTTATCATTATTGCCGATGCCAATGGGTTAATGACTTTATACCTAAATTATATTCATATTTCCTATATATTCATAGGTTTATGTTACATCATGTGGCTACACAGACATGTCTCAATTTACAGTTTGTGGTTACATGCAATAATTGGATTGAGTTTCAATCTATGGATCTAGTGTGCAAGTTGCTTTATGAGGTATTAAAGTTAGGTAAGTTGTAGCAATGGTAGTTGCATTCATTTGCAAATGATGCATTTGTAGTCTTTTATTAACATTTAATTGGTGAAACATTCAGAAAATGTAAACTCCATTTGAGTTGGAACTATACAGCTCACTATGTTATCTTATCACTGTTATCAGTATTACTGAAGATAATCACACAAAATATTTCAAATACCATGTGAAACATTCGGGACTTCTATGTTAGATGCAGGTTATGAAATGTTAACTTTTAGGAAAATATTTATTACCTTTTTTTTTAATTACCATTATCATAGTTTTGAGTTTACTTATGTGATTTTTATACTAAACAAACAGTTTAATTTCCTAAATCTGAAAACAATATGTTATTTAAAAGCAAAAGCACATAATGATAAGATTTTTAACGGCTTAAGATCTGCTGTGTGAATTCACACACCTGTTGCAAATGCATCTAGTATTGCATCTACCGCACAAGCTCAATGTTCAGAGGTTAAGTTGGTAATTACATGATATTTGTTTGTGTGATCTTACAAATACAATCATTTATTAATCATGATATATTTTGTAGTAGCATTGCTGTATTGTACTTGTTCAGTCGAGACTTGCAAATAAAAACTTCAATTATTAATATTTTACTAAGTCAATTTATGTACGATTATCACTCTTCAATAGAGTATTTATAATATAGCATAATGCTGATCTCTTTAGAATCAACATTCACTGGTTTCGGATAAGAGTGAATCACATCAGTTATGGCATGTTATAACTTTCAAAGTTTTATCGATAATATTTACAACATCTTTACAAAATAATACACTAAAAATCACTGGCTGGTAAATTAATTACCAATAAAATAATTAAACAAAATAGACAACTCTTTCTAAAACAAAAGTAACAAAATTATTCATTTATACAAATGAACAGTTAAAATAAAAACTTAATACTAAGAATATCAGCTAAAAACTTTAACATGCTCTGTCACAGCACCTCACACCCAGTGTCCACTCTCACACTACACAGAACATAATCACATCACTAAATTAAAGCTTGATCATGGAGGAGGGAACAACTCAGAATTTAAGCTTAGGGTTGAGCTCATGGGCTCGTCCGCCCCAGTCTAGCCGGTAACTCCGAGTCCGCCATGAGATTTCAGGACTAAGCAAAGCCCAGGCAAGGACAAATGGTGCACAGCACTCACTCCAAACCCACCCTAGAAGAAACTGCACTTTCGTGAATGGAGGTGAACCATTCTGAACTGTACGCAGCATTAACCAGTCTGAAAGAAACCACACTAGCACATGAACCAGGAAGAATGCTAATGGTTCTGCACCAAATAGCTGTCCGGCGGCCCAAGCTGCACCACCTCCCAATGGCATGCATTCTGATAAGGGCTCCAGCAAACAAGTGGTGGGGATCATAGCAATACGCAGTCGAGCCCAACGAGTAAGCCGTGCCTGCAGTGAACGCACAGAACGTGTGCCACAGTTTTGCAGCGCCGGCAATGATGCGACGCGCATGCGCCACCCGCGCCCGGTGATCACCTTCGCCAAAAAATAATCTTCAGCTAGATAATCCCCAAATGCAGCTAGCCCACCTACTTCCTCAAGTGCACAGCGCCGCACCAGCGATGACATCCCAACATGACAGTTGATGCCCAGCAGCTCTGCACACATGTACATACGTGCCTGTGACGTCCCAAAAAATACTTTCTCATAGACTGCTGCAAACCCTTCAGCGTCACATGTGAATGGCATCTGATGTACTATGGCCACTTCATCTCGCATGTGCTGCACCATGTCTAGCAACGTATCCTCTCGCATGCGAATGCCAGCATCGCTGATCATCACGAGCGGGTGTTTAGCGGCTACATACGCCGGTTGCATATTGTTGATCTTCGGATTGACGCCGACGCGCGTGCCTCCCACAAAAAGTCTAGCGTCTATATGGGGATATTTTTTTAGAAGGCTGTTTACCAGCATCACCGCCGGGTCGTTGTCATTTTCCACACAGAACAGCAGTTCGTACAGAGGATAATCGAGTGTGAAAAATGTCTCCAAGTTGGAAAAAAGGTTTGGATCGACGCCCGTCAGTGGTTTGAATATCGATACGCCTGGGTATGGGTGTTCAGGCGGAGAGCGGTCCACTGTTCGATGGAGCTTCCACTTCGTATACGCTAGCGACATAAGGTGAATCAACCATAGAGTCACCCACGCAATCATAAAAAATATGGCAAAACCATTTATCGTGTACACCATTGGTATCATAATTGTAATCTTAGAACGTTATCACTTTCGGGCCGCATAATATCGAGATGTACCGGAGTAGCGAGACGTGCGCTATAACGCGATCATAACACTAAACTGAGGCGGTCTGCCTAAGTGTAGTTGAAGTGGAGGCGAGCGATATAAAAGCGGCGGCGGCGTATCAACGAATACGAATACTAGCTCACTTCTATGATTCAACATTTTATGATAACGCTTTATCACATGCCGTACGTAGTAGTCGGAGAATTCCTGTTAAGCGCTTCACTAACATTAAGGAGATAGAAAGGAATTTTTTCACCGAAACAAAAAATTGTTCGATTACAAAAGGTGCGTTCGTTTTGGCTCGATTGCGTTTGTAGCAGTGTCAATGGTGTCATTTATATCTTAGCGTTCGGATAGAAGCTTGTGCTATTTTTGACCACCAATGACTGCATGCTATCCGAACAGCTTTGAAAACAACGTTTTCTGGAACTGAAATTTTCGTAACACAAAGCTATTGGTGATGACCTAATGACACTTATCATATCATAAATAATATAAAAAAAAACTTTCTAGCTACCTACATCCCCTACCTAACCAAATTCTATAAAATCCTACAAATGCCAATTTGGACACTTGTTTTTAGGAGTTATGGGTATCCTATCTTGACTCATGGAAATTTAACTGTCTTTCAAATTTATCATATGATTAAGACTTAATATGTTTTGTTATTAATAAAAACTGAAAATACAGGACGAAACAAGGAATCAATCTCTAAAATTCGCAAGACAAGTGTAATAAACTTGAAACTCTTCAATCGCGTCAAATCAGCAGTTGTCAAATAACGATAACAACGATCCCACGGTAAGACATGGGTGACGTGGGTGGCAAGGTGAGCGAAAACAATATTTTTGCCCAAAGTCCCAAATCGAACGGTCTGTATGATCATTTTTAGCGTTTGTGAGTGTTATTTTTGGAACCGATAGGCTATCCGAACGCACAAGAATGAGATCGAATCGAAGCCAAGGGCACTGAGCAAGTAATATGGGTGCATACCATTTGAAGTTAGATTCGCTAAAAACGCTAAAAACGATCACACTCCCAAAAAGTTGTTCCACATGGGTCTTGGCGTTATTTTCGCCATAAACGCTATGAGGCTACTGGAACAGTTTGAATTCCCTACATCTAATGTCAAAAGTGACAGAAGTGGCAAATTTTAGTGGCATTCTTAGCGTTTTTATCCGAACAGGGGATGACAGTTAGGGTATGTTCCATTAGTCGCTAAGAACGTTATTTTCGATAATTTTGATCACATTCTGCGTCTATGGTTGTGATCACGTGATCGTTTGTAACTGTCATCCCCGTTCCATTTTTGGTTACGAACGCTAAGAATGCCACTAAAATTTGCTACTTCTGTCACTTTTGACATTAGATGTAGCGTTTAAGGTGAAAATAACACCAAGACCCATGTGGAAAACTTTTTGGGAGTGTGATCGTTTTTAGCGTTTTTAGCGAATCTCATTCAAGGGTATGTTCCATTTGTCGCTAAGAACGTTAATTTCGATAATTTTGATCACA
This sequence comes from Plagodis pulveraria, assembly GCA_963890685.1. Taxonomy (NCBI): domain Eukaryota; kingdom Metazoa; phylum Arthropoda; class Insecta; order Lepidoptera; family Geometridae; genus Plagodis; species Plagodis pulveraria. Next base: position 14,075,169 of record OY982971.1, on the reverse strand, counting down.
TTCTCTGTCTGTGGTTGTGATCACTGTGATCGTTTGTAACTGTCATCCCCTGTTCCATTTAGGATAAGAACGCTAAGAATGCCACTAAAATTTGCCACTTCTGTCACTTTTGACATTAGATGTAAGGAATTCAAACTGTTCCAGTAGCCTCATAGCGTTTATGGCGAAAATAACGCCAAGACCCATGTGGAACAACTTTTTGGGAGTGTGATCGTTTTTAGCGTTTTTAGCGAATCTAACTTCAAATGGTATGCACCCCAAATGGTACGCACCCTTACAAACAATCACAGTGATCACAACCACAGACGCATGTGAAGAATGTGATCAAAATTATCGAAATTAACGTTCTTAGCGACAAATGGAACATACCCAATAGGGGAAGACGGCATAGAATAGATCAGCACATGGACTATAGATGTTATGTTGGTTGTTATGGGGTTAGTAGGTAATTTTTTTAAATAAATACGTGATATTGGAGGGTGGAGGTAAGAAGCAGAGTCATCTCTATGCCTCAAGACAGTCCTTCGTGGGTATCCACGCCATATATATTATATTTGCTCTATGATCCACGCTAGGGTTGCTAAGCTGCAACAGTCCATGCATTGTCCAAGTTTTTCAGCCTTCGACGCCCCATGACGTTTTTTTTTACTAAGACGTTTTCCAATACCTAAACTTGTCACCCTCATATCCACATACCACAATATATCACGTATAGTACCATAAAAAAATAATATTTTCATAAATTTTGAAGCAGTGATGGCTCAGTGGCATTGGCTATGGTCTGCTGCGTAGCAGGTCCATGGTTCGCCGCAGGCTTGAGCTTCACCGCATGGTGGAAGGGCATTTTGCGAATGCCCGCCTGGCTAGCGACTTCCTTCAGGTAGAAAATCTGCCGCCAAGCACCTAACGGTGTGTTCCGGCAGCCTTGAAAGTGACTCCCAGTGCAATTCATGACTTGTGATGGAATGCATCTGTTATAGGCAGAGGTACGCTTATAACTTCTTGGTACCAATGCAATCCTCAATTTTACAGGAAAAGGGGTTTGAACACACGACAAAAATGGCGGGATACAGAATTTATTTTGCCGTTAATATTCCACCTACAACTTTGTTTCTTCTTTTAATATAATTATTGACTGTGGTTCTTTACCCATGAATTTTTTCAGCAATGTATAATTGAAGTATTTAATATTGTTGTCGATTATATCTACTTGCTAAAGAAGTATTATGAGTTAACGTTCTATTTTTTATTTTTATAGTCTAGTTTGACCACTATCTCATCTGATGGTAAGTGATTTATTTATTTATTCAATTAGTACCGCAGTATTATTATTACAGTGATAATGTGATAGAAGATGTTGTTCAGGCTAGCCTAGAATTACTGTCTCTCAAAAAGTATTAAAGTAAGTGTAGCTAAAGTGATTTTATTTTGTGAACTGTGAATAGTACGTTTAATGAGTTTGGCGCTTCCTTTAAAATTTACCCTGATGTAAATGTGGCGCAACCCTAATTTTATAAGGGTGCTTACCATTTGAAGTTAAATTCGCTAAAAACGCTAAAAATGATCACACTTCCAAAAAGTTGTTCCACATGGGTCTTGTCGTTATTTTCGCCATAAACGCTATGTGGCTACTGGAACAGTTTGAATTCCCTACATCTAATGTCAAAAGTGACAAGTGGCAAATTTTAGTGGCATTCTTAGTGTTCTTATCCTAATTGGAACAGGGGAGAACAGTTACAAACGATCACAGTGATGAGTGTAAAGTTGTTACGTTTGTCTTCGACTTCTAACACCCTAAAGTCTGATATAACATGTGAAAGTCAGTACCACGACAGTTTGAAAGTATGATCTCAAGATTGTAGTCATGGTGTCTTCGACAACTTATTTTACACTTTTAGTTTTAGAATTAGTTTCCATCATTATGTTGAATAAAAACACCATAAGTCATGTACGGGATTCGAACCCGCGAAAACGAAAAAGAACAATAGGAAAGATTTCAATTATGACGTCATGTCATGTTAGCTCAATTGGTTAGAGCATACCCCGGCTAAAGGGCTGGATGGACGCGGGTTCGATACCAGCACATGACTTAAATTTTTCCTATCGTATATTTGTAATTTTGTAATATGAAAATAACGTTTGATGAAAAAAAATATGTATTAGGAGCGGGATCAGAAGCTACAATTACAGGTACCTAATACCTATAGTTGCGGGCTCGAATCTTGCCAGTAGCCAATTATATTTCCATCGAGCAGGATTAAAAATAATATTTTATTAAAATCGGTGACTCAACTGTATGACCGGTAATATCAATATAATTTTAAAAACAAGCAGCGAGTTTACGTAAAATAAACAATCAAGTAACTAGGTAATTTTATGTAATTTTTTTAATAAATATATTAACAGTATAGATATATTATGTAGGATGCAATATAGTAGATTATACCTACGAAATATTAATTAAAGATGCCAATTGCTTGAACAACAATAAAACGAGTTTCCTAAAAGTAATTAGATTATAAAGTCAGACAAAAGGAAATCAACAACATTAAAATATGCAACACTTAACAAAATGTGAACTATCTTAACTTTTAAAAAAAATTACCAAGTGTGATATCAGACTTTTGCAGTTGATCTGTAACATGGTAAATTCGTTTATTTCTCTTAATTATTTATGAAACTACGCTTCAGTAATTATTGCCTTTTTTATAGTTGATAAGCTAGCCTTTGACCACTATCTCATCTGATGGTAAGTGATGATGTGGTTGAAAGTGTTGTTCAGAATAACCTTGAATTACTGGCTCTCAAGGACAATTGCCGGAACACACCGTTAGGTGCTTGGCAACAGATTTTCTACTTGATTGTAATGGTAGTGTGATGGTAGCTAGCCAGGCGGACATTCGCAAAATCTCCTATCACCATGCTGTATGACTGCCATTTGCCATAGTAAGACAACAACCGGGATCGACGGCTTAACGTGCCCTCCGAAGCACGGAAGCTCTCAGAAGTAATGTCACTACCGATCACCCAATTTATTAAATTTAATTTAAAATGCCAGACTTCCACAAAATGTTCGGAGATGTTCCTTATGAGTACACCAAATGTATACGAAACATTTGTCACCATGTAGTCGTTAAGGTCTTGTACTTCTGCAGTTTCTCGTGAGTCCTTCATAATATGACACCAGCCTTTCCTGATGCGACCTTTTTAAGGTACCAGTCTTTTGCGCTTTAATTTAGTATTGTTGACAAGCACTTCATATACGCTATTATTATTTATAATAATTTTGAGACAAACATCGATTGTTTGTTCAGTTTGGATTATTCACTTGATAAACTAAGCAGATTTATACTACCTTGAAATTAGTACTTATTACATATTTTTACTCAAGTCGACGAGTAGTAAGCGGTGCGGCGGCGCGCGGCCGAAGACGCGCGATGCGGCGCGACAGAGGCGGGGGGCGCGGTGGCGCGGCTACAGTTAAATAATTATGATCGTGTGACTCGATTGCACGTCTCTGTAGTACCTATACATATACCTATACATATATGTGTATAGGATTTGACGGAGTTGCGGGGCGCGGAACGCGAAGCCGGTGGTCAGCAACGAGACAGCATCACTTTGTTGAAATACCTATTTCTCTGTGGGTGCTTCTCTACCCGTTCCTCTTAAAAGGTTGCATGATACATCCTTAACTGACATGACCTTGACATTTCTTGATGAGAGAATTATAGGCACTCTTTTGTATTTTGCATGTAACGGTACAATTGCTTATCATTATTGCTTTTCAAACTTCTTACAACGTCTATATATTTTTCTAGTTCCCCGCCAAAAATCGATATTTGAGGTTTTTTATTGATTTATTCAGTTATAAAACAACTAAGTTGTTCTGAACCTCGGAGTAAAACAACCAAACAACTACATGATGAGGCTTGGAACGGGCCCCTGCAAATCAATCCAAACCGGAAATTATTACCAACATTATAAATAAAATGTATCATGAGTTGAGAAGCGTCCTCTGCCTGCGTAATTTTCAAGACTTTGAAGGTTTTGAATTTGTTTCGCGCCAGGAACAAACTTTGGAATCGAATTGCATATTTTAAGTTAATTTAAAAAATGGACATCAATAAACTATTGAAAAACATAAATAGTGTGGATGAGTATATTTCTGTTACTCAGGAAGTTACCGATAAATGTAAAAACACGAAAGTGCAATTCAACTTATCGACTGTCCTTGCAATAAAAAAACTTAAATCGCTTGAAGTTGAGGTATATTTTTTTACATTATTCACTTACATTTTCTTGCTAAAACTGTTAACCCTTACATTGTCTTGCTCTAAACGTTAAGTAGGGAAAACAACTATGGTCATTGTCAAAAAATATATTTGGAAGTGGTGGGTTTCAGTATCTCAACAAATGTTACGAAAATGGTGCAGCATGCATAGTATTTGAGCGTCTGCTAGCCCTACCCCCGTCGAAGACATGGGGAGTGCTCGGCAAGGAACTGGTCAATCTTCTACAGTATTGGCTCGACGCTATCAGGAAGTATTTGATATCCCACAATCATTGTTGGTGGAATTTTCTCAAGCTGATCCTTACATTTATAAAGGTATGGATGCTCTTTATTAACATAGTTATGATTCTTCAGTCACTCTGAAAAATTTTTAGTATCAATTAAAAGATATGCAAACAAATATCTATGTAAGAAATCTCGTAGACTTAATTTGCTAGCAGTTAGTATTTGATATAATGTATAGGTTATCTAGATCACAACTCTATTAATTACTGTAGAAATTCTGAATAAAATAGTAAGTATCATCTTCCTTCACCTAAATCTCTAAATGTACGGTCTAATTATGGTCATTCTTTTTTAACAGATTGATATAGTTATCTTGAATTACCACACACAATTTTATCTTACTGAAATGAATACATTTAGAGACATTAATTATTATAGTTTTAATTTTAACTGTAATTATTTGTGTATTTTGCATTTAGTTACACATATATTGAATGCATGCACAGATAGCCAATTGAATAATACACAGATAAAAAAATTATAACGTTAAGGAATTTGTAAATTATTGTGACAAACATGTACAAATATTTGCATGTCTGCATGCAGACTAATCACAATGACTGACCTTCTGTATAAGACCTTTCCATGAATATTTGTACCATTATTACTGGGCCTCATCCTTGATCAGTCAGAATAAAAAAAATACTGTCTTGCAAATAAATTTTTCTTATTCATATTCTTATCCTTCCGTGTTGTACAATTAAGTATAGTATATACTGATTCTAAAGTTCTTCCAATGTACACATAGTTACCGATACATCGCTTTTTTGTAACAATTATTAAATAAACTATATGTTTCGGTAACCCCCCACTCCTCCAGGGGGATGCTCCAACCCCCTTCCACTCCTTCTTTACTTATATATATACTTACATATGTACTCCTTAGTACATATGTAAGTATTTACTGATTCTAAAGTCCTTAAAACAACACATAGCAATACAAGATCGTATTGTATAAAGCCCTGGCTTCAGTTTTGTATACTTGGGAACACTCTTATTATATATGTTCTCTTAATACTTAAAATAGTCTATTATTTGTAGTTCAGTAACAGCACATTTTCTGTTTCATGCTTACAGCTTGACAATATAAAGCACTTGTCTATAAATAAATACCTAGGCAAATATTTAACTAGCCTTTCATAATAACTATGTAACAACACTGGTCTATTTCTATATGAAACTACAAATTATATGTAATTAAACATTGCAGGAGATACGCCTTAAAGACCCAACCATACCAAACATCCTAGTGGAGCTGACTGCGGAGTGCCTATTTGACATTGCCACCCGAGACACCCCTGATGCTTACCAACGACATGATATTCTGCATGGATTGAATGTGTTCTGTGCTGAGTCTAGTAGAGAAATCAGATTTGCCATGAGGACCAAGTTGGGAGACTATTTGTGAGTATATATCAAATCAAATCATTTATTAAGTTTATTTATACAAAATAAGTTAATACACACATTTATTATGAAAGTACAAATTATAATAAAATATTAATATTATGTCATTAGCTATCAAATACAATATGTCAAATATTAAAATATAATCTAAGTCTAACTAAAATACAATTCCATTACCATTAATAAGTACCTAAGAAACTTTGAATGTCATAAAATCATTTAAGGTGTAAAAACAGTTGTTAAGTAACCATAATATAATTTTTTTTTTAAATATTGAATGTCAAGTCTTTAAATGAATTAAGCAATTTATTGTAAACTTTAATTGCATTAATAAACACATTCCTTTTACACATATCTAACTGGCATTTATAGAACAATTTGATCTGCTCATTTTATAATACATTCATGAAATAAACAATTTATTCTGGTATTGGTAGTCCATTAAGTGGACTGACGACATCGTTTAAGTCGCGGGTAGCTAATGGTTACATGCGGCTAATAGCGGTTCTTTGTGGCGTTCTATGGGGGAGGCTTTTGTTCAGCAGTGGACGTCTTCCGGCTGATGTTGATGATTTTGGAATATTACCTTGGATGATTTGATTAATATGGCCCATATTAAGCTTCACAACTTGCCTTTATACATTTTTTTTATTGCTTATGGTATGCCTTTGACCACAATCTCACCTGATGGTAAGTGATGTTGTGGTGGAAGGTGTTAACAGGCTTAACCTAGAATTACTGGCTCTCAAGGACAACTGCCAGAGTAAGTGCCTGGCGACAGATTTTCTACTTGAGGTAGCTACCCAGGCGGGCATTCGCAAAATGTCCTTCCACCATGCGGTGAAGCTCAAGCCCGCGGCAGGATTCGAACCATGGACTGCGCGGCAGTTCATAGCCAATGCCACTGAGCCATCACTGCTTCAAACTTGTTTAAGGGTAGGACGATAAGGCCTCATTAAGAAGACTCTGTCTGGTTTGGTACAACTGCAGTTCTAGGTGTCCTGCCTTAAAGCAGTAGTGTGCAACCACTGTGTCAAGGCGTGAAGAACACTGTAGGAAGTAAAATCACATAGTGGACAAACATACAAGAACTAACATCGCGGAGTAGCGCATAGCAGTGTGTCAAGCACAACAAGAATGTAGTAGTAATGTAGTTGGTTTTATTTGTCAGCACTGGTCTGGCCATGCTGCTGGCCAGGTGTGGGTACTTGCCGTGCCAGTACGTGTCGCTAGAGGCCTTGGTGCGGTGGCTGGTGCCGCGCCACGACTCCGCTCTAAGGGCAGCCGTCGCCAAGCGCTGGTTCCCGCCTGACCTGTGCCCAGAATCAGCTACCGAGGTCTTCCTGAACTCCGGCTGGATGAACTTCTTTCAGGTATTACTGCTGATGGTCAAAACACCTAGTACGAGTATTTATATCGTTTTACGTAATCATAAAGGTCGACGGTCACATATCGCCTCGTATCACGGCTTGAATGGAGGCGATGTCGGATCAGTGTGCGCGAACTATATAAGATATGCCATATATTTTTAATAGCGTCCCTAGCGAAATCTAGGTGAAATGAACTAGAAATATCAACGCTAAGTCAACCCTGAGAGGTTGTTAGCATTTTAGCAATAACCCATTTTTTATGTTATTGTGACGGAACAAGCTCGAGGCTCACCTGATGTTAAGCGGAATAACCTCTGCCTATAACAGATGTATTTCCTTCACGGATTGCACTGCGCCCGTCTCCTTGAGACATAGTTGTTAAGTCTCATGTGCCTGTAATTTAACTGGCTCTCAAGGACTACTGCCGGAACACACCGAGGGTGATGAGGGTGGTCGCTAGCCAGGCGGGCCATCGAAAAATGCCCTTCCACCATGCGGTAAAGCTCAAGCCGGCGGTGGGGATCGAACCAGGGTACTGCGGCGCGGCAGTCCATAACTATAACCGCTCGGCCATCATTGCTTACCCTGTATATACTTAAACAAAAACTATGTAAGTATACCCTGTATGTACGATTATTGTTCGAAGGCTATATTACTGATCTATTTTCAACCGATTTCCACTGTGTGCTTATGGCAGATAGTTGTTTAACTACATGTTACAACAAATACATTTACGTTTGTCTTTCAGGACGCTAGAAACTTCTTAAACCTACTCAACAAAGCGAATGGGCTAGTGACTTCAGTGATCTGCAGAAGACTCACTATAGGCAATAACCTCATCATATCTGTAAGTAATTATCATCAGAAATACCTATTGGTAGACGGCTGTGTATTTGTAAGCATCACAGAATAAAAAGGTCCAGAAGGATCTCTCAGAAAAGACGTTAAAATAAATAAGCAACTCTGTTACTACGCATTAGAGAGCAATTCAGATCGCACACCGCTGAGTACCTAACTTTTATATTCACCTACAAGGCGCCTCTCTTTCTATCTCCTAGTTCTCATCTCTTCTGACGCGGTACGTTGGTTATGGTCTTGTGCTCAAATGCTATTACAGCTATGTATATACATATTATAGTACCTATAACTATTAAAGCAATTATATACATTACAAACATAAGGTACCTAGTATTAGCAGAATACTATTTTACTATGTTCCTATGTACACGTATATCTAAAAGGCATATACAACGTTTTTCGATCTGTTTCGGTCAAGCTTATTTGATCTGGATTCTCTTTTTATAGCATTGGACAACTGTCTTTTTTTATTTATAAGCAATGATGGCCGAGTGGTAATAGCTATGGACTGCCGTCCCGCAATACCCTGGTTGGATCCCCACCGCCGGTGGAAGGGCATTTTGCGATTGCCCGCCTGGCTAGCTACCACCCTCAAGTAGAAAATCTGTCGCCAGTGACCCAGTGAAATTACAGGCACATGAGACTTAACAACTATGTCTCAAGGTGATTGGCGCAGGGCAATTCGTGACTTATGATGAAATGCATCTGCTATAGGCAGAGGTTAGTCCACTTAAAATCAGGTGGGCCTCGAGCTTGTTCCGTCACAATAACTTTAAAATTTATATATATAGCTGATAGGCTTATCCTTTGACCCCTAACACACCTGATTGTAAGTGATGATGTGGTAGAAGATGTTATTCAGGGTAAACTAATATTACTGGCTCTTATCGACAGCCGCCGGAACATACCGTTACGTTGCTACCTAATACGATCCAAAGATACCGCACGGACAGCGGAGGTAAAATAGGATCTGTTGTCCTAGTGAGAACCAAAACAAAGAGCCAATAGCATAAGTATATATAGATGGAAAACACATAGTTAGAGATAGCGAACTAATAGCAAGAGATAAAATAATATAGTTTAAATATTATAATTTAAACCGGCAAAAACACTCACGTTGAGGATCGAATACGTCGACCCGGGTTTCGAGCTTATCAGATGCTCATCATTAGGGCGAGTGCGCAGCTGCGTCTGCGAGCTCCCGGCGGGCACTGAGAGACCTCAACGTGAGTGTTTTTGCCGGTTTAATTTATAATATTTAAATATGTGTGAAACTCACGAGAATTTCAATTAAAAAATAATATAGGTTAGATGGTAAATTTTGGAATCACACCTATGTGATTCTCACTTATGTGGACGCACGAGAATGCGTAAAACAACGAAAGAAGATGTACGTGCTACAATCCACATAATGTCAGCCCTGGCTTATTCCACACTTTAGGTACATAGCTACAGGTACATCGGCGTATCCGTCCAGACGGGATTATTGTATGCTGTGTGCCGCGTCAGAAGAGATCAGGGGGCAATTCTCAAAATTGGGATAAGTTTATCGATTCTCGATATTTATCCCGTGTCACTTATAGACTATTAATATTCCAAAAATATCGACTTTTCACCAAAATGCTATTCTCGCGAGCGGTAGATATAAACATTTGTCCACAAATGAACTTGTGTTCATGTGTATAGAAAGTATAATTATAATCCCGATATCGCAATGTTGCGTGTCGATCGCTAGGGCTTGATATTTATCGATAGTGATATTGCGAGAATAACACAAAACTACACGACCCGATATTCGCCATGTTTTCTCGATATATATCTACTATGATATCACTGCACGAGAATCGCCGTCCTGAGCTATGCATGGCTATGCGATAGAAAGAGATACGCCTCGTAGGTGAATATAAATATTAGGTACTGCGTGCTTTGTGAGCTGAAGTGCACTCTATTCCTTCGTAGCTAGAGTCGCTTATTTATTGGAATGGCTTTACGGAGTGATCCTTCTTGTCCCTTTTTATTCTGTGATAATGTCCACCACCCAGAGCTTAAAATCCAATACAGCTTGTTGAAATAGCGTTGCGTTTTAAAACCACTGACGTGTCGTGAAAGCACTTACACATTTCTTTTAAAACGCTTTTTAACAGCCTTATGCTTTTCAGATAGTCTAATAGATAATTTATATCAATTTCAAAGGGTGCTGAAAAACAACAGACATGGCTGGATATCAACTCGACCGGGAAGTCAATATCCATATTGTTGGACCCTCGCGTGTTGGAGACCTTTGGAGTATTAGACCACAGGGCGTGCGAGACCTTACTCATCACTGAAGATAATACGGAAGTCGTTAAACTGCACAGGTTTTTTGTTATTTTATTTTAAAACTTGTGTGAATTGAAGTGAATTCAAAGGTGAGTCAAGTACCTATATAAATAGTTGGTCCTTAGGCCCTACTTATCACTGAAGATAATACGGAAGTCGTTAAACTGCACAGGTTTTTTGTTATTTTATTTTAAAACTTGTGTGAATTGAAGTGAATTCCAAGGTGAGTCAAGTACCTATATAAATTGCTCCTTAGGCCCTACTCATCACTGACGATATTACGGAAAGCGTTAAACTGCACAGGTTTTTTGTTATTTCATTTTAAAACTTGTGTGAGCTGAAGTGAATTCCAAGGTGAGTCAAGTACCTATATAAATTCTTGGTCCTTCGCGTGTTGGTGACCTTCGACATGAGAATAAAACAATGGATGGAACACAAGGTGTGTGAAACTACTCATCACTGATGATAATACGGAAATCGCAAAAAGGGTTTTTATATTTTATTTAAACCGCTTTTGACCTGAATTGAATTCTAAGGTGAGTTATGTGGCTATACACATTGTTGGACCCTTGCGTGTTGGAAACCTTTAGTGTGTTGTAATACAGGGCGGTGCTAGAAGTCTAGCTTCTTCTACTCATCGCTGAAGATAATACAGAAATCGTTAAACTGCAGACATTTGTAGACCCTCGCCGGTTGGAGACCATTGGAGTGTTATATTGATGGTAATGTTGAGCATGGCCAGATTAAGAAAACCTATGTGAGAAATCTCGTTGACCTGGGGCCCGATTCTCTTAGCTATTGAACGGCGTTAACGCAACTTCATTGCATGAATATTGTAGTTTTTGACAGTATCCGTAGTCTGCCCGCTATTGAAGTTCGATTGCAAGTCAGTGGCTTGCTATCAATAGTTTTTGACATATTTGGTATGCTGTAAGCTATTTTGTTGCGATTGCGTTGCTACAGTGGCATAGATAGCGTAGCATAGATTTTAGATATTAAAATAGCTAAATGATTTAAATATATTTATTTAACGTATTTTTTGCTAAAAAATCACTGTATTGATGTTTTCACTGATGCTTAATTGATAAAAGTTTTCATTATTATTTCAGTGGAAAATTTGCAAACCATAGCACAGCCATACGATAGCGACGCGAATTGCTATGCAACTGCGATTAGGAACTAGAATTAGCAGACTACCGAATTTGACATTAACAGCAGTTCGATCGCAGAAGCATCGCAGTAGTGTGGCGTTTGGTCAATAGCTAAGAGAATCTGGGCCCTTATTTCGTGATTTCAACACATGTTTAGTAAACGATTCTGGAAACACACTTAATCAATAAACCGATTTACTTTGTTATGCTATGTCCTCCAGTCATGACTTGACCGCTAGTGGAATTACTACTCAGCGTGCACTTGCTTTGGAGGACCCGTAAGCCGTTGTAGGTATGGCCTTTTAGGACTGCCCGCTTAGAAATCTGTCGCCAAGCACCTAACGGCATGGTCTGGCAGCGGTCCTGGCTTTCAGCCAGAAATTCTAGGTTAGCATATAAAACATATTTGACAAGGTGAGAAAGTGATCAAAGGCTAGGCTATCAGCTACAAATAAATAATACGTGGGACCGACTCAGGCTGACCGGCTTAGAGTCGCACGTTTGTCGAAACGTTGGGTATTTTAACACCTCTGCCTACCCTCGGGGAATACAGCCGTGACGATTATATTTTGTACACGACTTCCCAAAAAAACGAGTGTATATATACATATATATAAATATATACATTTTATGCTTTATAGGTTCGCCTTTGACCACTATCCCACCTGATGATAAGTGATGATGTGGTCGAAGATGTTGTTCAGGCTAACCTAGAAATTCGTCGTATAATTATGACTTGCAGTTTTATTTCCATGGGACGATAAAACGTTTAACGAAATTAAATAATTTGCAGTCGGGTTTTTTACATTTTTATATTTGTTTATAATGTTATAATGTGTATATTCTGTTAGCGAGTCAAGCGAGGTAGTAGTGTCAGTACAGAGCTACCTCCCCCCGCGCGTGCAGCCCGCGGGGATGCCGATGGGAGACCGCACTGACGTCACTATTGTCGTAAGCACCAGGACGAGCTTGGATGCACTCGACGCGGCACTCAGGGATGTTTTTGGAGATAAATATCATGTAAGTATAACTATTATTTATTAACCGGCTAGGACTCGCGTTATATTTACCGGATATTGCTCCGACCAGTTTCGAACTTATTTGAAGTTCTTCGTCTGGGAGTCACGATTGTGCACAGCGGCGAGCGCGGGCCTCAGCACGTAACTGGCGTTGAGACGGTTGCGCCGCAGCTGTCAAAGTCAGAATTCCTCCGTCCGAACTGTCACTTCGGTCACTATCACTATTAACAATCTTATACCTGTCAAAACGACGGTGACAGTTACAGTGATAGTGACCGAAGTGACAGTTCGGACGGAGGAATTCTGACTTTGACAGCTGCGGCGCAACCGTCTCAACGCCAGTTACGTGCTGAGGCCCGCGCTCGCCGCTGTGCACAATCGTGACTCCCAGACGAAGAACTTCAAATAAGTTCGAAACTGGTCGGAGCAATATCCCGTAAATATAACGCGAGTCCTAGCCGGTTAATAAATAACAATTAAGTATAACTAAGCCACAATCCAGTTTTGTAGCAGTAGAACTCTTCTTTGTGCGAGTTAAAGGTGATGTTAGGAAAGCCTTATCGATATTCTACTGACACTTTGTACGCCAAACTCAAAGTATTCCGCGTTCGTCAAGTTTTTGTGTACAAAGCTACACTGAAATCACACAATAAAACTGAAACTTACGAACATATACTCAGTAGAAAGGTGTACAGATTACAGCTTCCACAAGCTCACAGCCTTCTGGCTAGACGCAGTCCCAGTTTCTCTCTGCCTTGTACTTATAAGTAATAAAGTTTCTGTAATGTGTGACAACAAAGCGCTATCCACATTTGCTTGCAAAAAGATCCTAATGGAATGGCTTCTCGAACTATCTTACGATGAGAATAGCTAATTTAAGCGCGCACCGGTACACATAGACTCGTTACTCACACTCAAACAATCAAACACAATCTCATCCCCTTCCCCATGCACACATACACACACTCACTTACATACACACCCTCTAACACAATATACGAGCCTACTTCCGCTATTGAAAAAAATGTACTAGCGACGAAAATAGCTTGTCTTTTTTTATATTCTTATGTTTGCAATAACGCCGGCTCGGCGGATTACATAACAAAATTACATATTTACGAGAGTTAAAAATATAGTCATGTGCGGGATTCCAACCCGCGTCCATCCACCCCTATAGTCGGGTTATGCTCTGACCGCTTGAGCTAACATGACAATGACTCATAACTCCATTTTTTCCTCTCGTTCTTTATTTCCATCGTATCGGGATGGAGCGACACCAATAGTTCAACTTACGTTGTACTACAAACAAGACCAATTTTGCAATTGGTTTTATACGTAAGTGGTGACGTAACCTTATAGTTTTAATATTGTTATGATTTCAATAACGCCTGATCGGCGGAGTATATTACATAAAAAAAAATATATACGAGAGAAAAACATATTGCTTTTCTTGTTGGTCTAATCTTCGCTTCTTCGGCATTTTTTGACCACTATGTCTCGTTCAGTTGTGATAGTTCAAAGATGATAACATGAACTTTTCAGAACTGACCAGTCACAAGCACGAAGAGGTTTTAATAAAGGTTGATATTTTTCAGTTACTTCTGAACTTGGACTGTGTTCTGTCATTGTCGCCGTCAAGATCGCATGACACGAAGAGAAATAAAAGCAGCTCGGTAAGTACTAACAAACATAATACTTACCTAGTTATTGTGGAAATCTACGGGCTGCTGTGTTAGTATTAAGTCCAGTCTCTGCAAAGCTAAGTTTGGGAACTTTTGTGTCTCCTACACGTGTAGGTGACAAAAGTGGGCATCTTTTATTTGGCGGTGACTTCACTTTACGTAATACGTAATACTAACGTAGTATAGGGGTGATAGAAAGTGCATACACTACATATTTATATTCTGTTGCATTACTGAAAGGTGTGCTTGGTATTTAGTAAAGAACACCATACTGTTTAGGGCACCGCACGCTGATTTGTAAACAATCACAAAGTGTTTTTTTTGTTTTTATTTTAAATTCTCTGCGATTACATTACAAAATTATTAATTTACGAGAGGAAAAACCATGGACAATTCTGCCTCGGCCAAACCTACTATTATATACGTTATTTAAAGAAATATTATTATATTTTTATAATATACAACACATTGTTAGAAGACTTAAGGCTGGGCCCAATGCCAAAATTACGCAAAAGGAGTATTTTCTAACACACTTTTTGCTGGTAACGAACGCAAATATTCCAATAAAAAAAATATAGGAGGCAGGGGATAATCTTAAAGAAGTGCAGTAATCAAATAGAATTTTGAAAAAAAACCTCATTGCACTGTAAAAAAATAACAGATACCGCGCTAAAAAAACTGTTTTAATTCAAATGCTCAGAATTATCAGCGACAACCCCACTTTATTTTTTATAAATATAATAGCTAGACTAATGTTCTAGACGAATAATCGATTACATTTTTTATTACTTGTTTATATTTAGAACAATTAAATAAAACTCCACCAAAAACTGTACCCCAAACCTCAAAACCATTACCATCATCAACTGAATCATGCAATTTTCGACTTTAAACGAAGCTATTTAGACAAAAAATAGAGTACAGCATTCCGGTTAGTTGTCGGGCAGACCTCGACGTGAAAGGTTGGTTCCGGCCGCTCTGTCTGGCAATACAGCGCGTAATTTTATTTGGGAAATAGGTTGTTTATTTCGTGAATAAGAACTGTTACATAGCCTGTATTATATGTTAAGTTTATAAACTCGTATAACTGTGCAAATAAAATATTTTTAAATAATAAGTTATACTTTATTTGTGTTGTGTGTGAAGTTATAAGCCTGTAAATAGTATTTTGAAAATGGGAAGAAAGGACAAAATACGAGATTTAATTTTTTTGCGAAAAAAAGAACTATAAAACATGATGGAATGTTCGGGTAAGTTGAGTTTTGTATTGAATATAAATATAAACTTGTACTTATCTGATTTTGTTATATAGAATATGTATAGTCAAATTCAATAACAAATTTGTAATGCATATTATTTAGGCCCCATTCCAGCTAAATGCAATTTACATTATGTTTATTCACTGTTAAAGAAGAACTGGCCTTTCAGATAAAATGAACGGCTGCACTATATAATCTTAGGAATAAAGCCTACTTACTATTGAACTAAACACCAAAATTGCTTGACAACGTAGAACAGAGAAGAAATGGCTAGTTGCTAGGCCACTACGTTGACAAATATACTTCGAGTTGTAAAATTTAACGGTAGCACCCTATTCTCCTTCAAATTGAGTCTACATTTGATAATACTAAGTGCCATCGTAATTTGGGCTAACGCTCAGATGCGGCCGGGCCGTGCCGCGTTCTACGTTATCTACACAGTATATCCAAAAATGTTTATAAATCATTGTATGTATAATCGACAACAGGTACTCGTATCACATAAATTCATGATTCGTATTACAAATTAATTTCCATGTATAATAACAAATACTTTTAAAATATTTTAAGAAAACATCAAATTATCGATTCATTTCTCGATCGTGCGATCGAAGAGTCAAGTCCTCCTGAGGATGCTTCGTGTAGAAGCGAAACGCGTCGAAAATTCTTCCGGTTTGGCTGCGTGGCGTTTGTGACGTCACGTCGGCTTAGCAGGAAAATTAAGCGGAATTGTCACTAGATATATTTTTATATTTTTTAAGTGTTTTATTAAAATATTAATTTGATGTTTTCTTAAAATATTTTAAAAGTATTTGTTATTATTAAAAATGGATTTCCGCAAAGTAACGCCTGAATCTATTCATTAATTTCCATGTATTTAAGATAGCCATACGTTAGTACTACCAATGCTGGATGACGTTATGTAAACTTTGTCATATACCGAATTTATTTATTAGGTCAAAGAAGCGCAAAACCGATTCAGATATTGACCAACCTGGTACCTTTGCAGAGCTAATTAGTAATGAGTAAGTATCTCTCATAATATAAACATGTGTATATCTTATTTATAACTATTTATTTTTTTGGTTGTAACAACGTTACATCTGGGTCAAATGGAAGTGAAACATACCTACTTCACAGGAAAATAATTATGCTTTGCCGATTTGTGAGGTAAACAATAGATAAGGACCTTTTGTGTGATTACTCGGCCGCAACACCCGTTTGGGATTTCTAGGAACTTTACAAAATACTTATTAATTTGAAATCCCTACAAATAGGTTTGAACTCTTGTTTAGTTCTAGCAATTTTCATTTTCATACATTTTTAATAATAACAAATACTTGTAAAATATTTTAAGAAAACATCAAATTAATATTTTAATAAAATTAAAAAAATGTAAAAATATATCTAGTGACAATGATGAATGAGAAGCGAAACGCGTCGAAAATTCTTCCGGTTTGGCTGCGTGGCGTTTGTGACGTCGCGTCGGCTTAGCAGGAAAATTAAGCGGAATTGTCACTAGATATATTAGGTCCTTACATATGAAATTGGCGTTTTGTATGGGAGGAACAAAAAGTCGAATATTTTTTAATATAATATATTTAATTAATCAAAGTATGAACCATTATTTTCTATGCACTTTTGCCATCTCATAGGTAGTTCATTGATCCCTTTACTAAAAAAACCAGTCGGACGGGAATCAATAAAATCTTTGAAGGCGATTTGGACTGCCCCATCGGAGTTGAATTTTTTCCCTTGCAAGAAGTTATCCAAATTTCGAAAAAAATGGTAATCTGTTGGAGCAAGGTCCGGGGAGTACGGAGGATGTCTTAGACTTTCCAATTGAAGCTCTTCTAATTTAGTAGCCGTCTGTAGCGCAGTGTGTGGTCTAGCGTTGTCGTGAAGCAGCAGTGGCGTGGAGCGATTGACCAGCCTAGGTTGTTTAGCCGCTAGCTTTTCCATCATGGTTTGCAATTCCTGACAATAGACATCAGCCGTAATAGTCTGGCCAGATTTGAAAAAACTGTAATGAACAATACCGGCACTAGTCCACCAAACGCTTACAAGTAACTTTTTTGGGGTTAATTTTCGCTTGGGGCAGGATTTGGCTGGCTGGCCAGGATCTAACCATTGCGCTGAGCGCTTCCGATTATCGTAAAGAACCCATTTTTCATCACAGGTAATGATTCGGTTTAAAATACCTTCATTATTGTGCCGGTTTAGTAATGTAACGCAGCAGTCGACGCGCGTTTGCCGGTTTGTTTCAGTCAATTCGTGAGGTACCCACCTTTCAAGCTTTTTAATCTTCCCAATTTGCTTCAAGTGAATTAAAACAGTTTTATCACTAACATTGCAGCCTGCAGCTAACTCGGACGTGGTTTGCGATGGATCCGCTTCCACAATAGCCTTCAACTCTTCATTATCAACTTGAGTCTCAGGCCGTCCACGGGGCTTGTTCTGCAGGTCGAAATTATCAGAACGAAAACGTTGGAACCAAAAACGAACTGTGTTTTCTTTTGCAACACGGCCGCCATACACATCATTCACCCTTCGAGTTGTTTCCGCAGCACTAGTGCCACGGCGGAACTCGTACTCGTAAATAATGCGATATTTAAGGTTTTCCATTTTGTAAAATGAGTGACGCAAACAGAAAAAAACAGAAGAAAAAAACAAATGAATGACGATCATCGAAGCACAAATACATGAGTCTATAGCTGTACAAATTTGAATTTGGAATTCCTTACCAAAGAGGAGAAATTCGTGATTAAAGTGGCCAGTACGAAAAACGCCAATTTCATATGTAAGGACCTAATATTATTATATTTTTTAAGTGTTTTATTAAAATATTAATTAGATGTTTTCTTAAAATATTTTACAAGTATTTGTTATTATTAAAAATGGATTTCCGCAAAGTAACGCCTGAATCTATTCATTATTCATTATTTCATACATTTTATTTACTTCAATTACTTCCAGAAATTTGTTGACAGTTTTGGACAATGTTGCAACTCAAGCTCAATTAGTAGCTCTAGAAAGGAACGTTACGTAACGTTACGTATAACAGCTGTGTAATCTCAATAGCTCGAATTTCTACGAATATCCTATAAATTTCGAGTTAAAAGGATATTCTATTGATATGTATGTCATATATGGACGCTTCATAGCGGATGGCGATTCGAGTAAATATGCAAGAATTTTGGAAGTAAGTCATTACAAAGACATAATTGTGTGGGAAAGGTGAGTCCAAAAATCACATACTACGCAATATGTGCAATAAACTGGTCTCCGTCAGTAAAGATACGAAGTATCCATTAGACCAGAGAAAGAGAATTCTCAAGAAATTTCACCAGAAAAGAATATACCAGTCGTGGGTATCTAATGACATAGAACATTTTAGAAAACTGTTAATTGACGTTACTGATATTAGTAATAAGTATTCTGACCATGATTTAATAAACAATGTGTTGCACAGTTTAAATAACAAATATGATACTATGATCAATCAAGAAAGATCTATACTACACCAGACTGATAGAAAGTAGTAGAAATACCTCAAAATCTATATGGAATGTGATAAACCAACAAAAAGGAAAATGTAATGTATCTAATATTGACTTCACAGATCTTATTAGAGACGATACTGGCCAACCTTTTCAATCAAAACAGGAGGTCATAAATACGATGAACGCGAGATTTATGGCAGCTGCGGTTGGAAAAAAATTGAAAACATCACCTTCCAGAATCATCTGAACCTGGATCCTAAAAATTACCATGCGTGTAATTCTGTCCCGATATATCTACAGGTTCAGCTTTTCCTGGATTATTTACATTACACAAATGAAAAACATATTTTATCGATTGTTGAATACTGATTTAGAAATAAATTCTATGTATTTTTGGAAGTATGTTTATTCAATAATCCTTTAATATTATCTGATTGTCTCCCAATCTAACCTTATTTTTGCAATTAAATTTAATGTTAAATTTGATTCATCCCTATTCTAAATATCGTTAATATCCGTTAAGCTATTATAATAGTAAAAAACAAATTAAATAATATTTTTAACCAATTTCAAAAAAGTAGGAAGTGTTTTAATGACAGTACTTTTTATGTATTTTACGTGATTATTCCACCATATACGAATTGATTTTGATGATTCTTTCTTATGAGTTTTATCAAAATAGTTCCGCTAGTATGGTTTTTTAAAATCCACACAACTGGAACAATACCTCATCATATCAGCCTATTGCCGTCCACTGCTGAACGTAAGCCTCCCCCAAAGAGCGCCAACCATCCCGGTCCTGGGCAGCCCGCATCCATCCACCGTCATACCTATGTCATGCAAATAAAGTACTTTTCAGCAATAGAAGCCGTCGTTTTTTAAGTATTCATGAATAATACCCAGTCCTAGTTTTAGTGGTATAGATTTAATTTATCTGACTGTAACGCATATACTGCGCTCAACGTCAGGGGCTTGAGCGAGCGCGGCGCAGGGCTGTTTGCGATCGTGACGCTGCCGCCTGGCTGTGATTGTATTTCGCACTCGAGTGGGCGATGGAAGAAGTGGGGGTAAAAACTGATTTTTTCCTGGCTTTGGGCGCACTCTTAAGTTTCACGAGTTTCTTACCCGTTCTCGCAGCGGCTCTATAACATTTCCGCTGATCGTGGCAGTAGAAAGTAGTATAATCAATATTACAATTTGTAGCTAACCTTTATAAGAGCGTCGTAGAGGCATACATTGAATAAATTATATTGCAGGATATCAGAGTGTAAATTTCCTTTAAATCACTTATTTTTTATGCAACTGAAAAATTCAGCTAATGTGAGCTTATCTTTTTCACATTGGACTCGTACGATTTGTACATTGCACATTTGTCTTAATTAAGACTGCGGAACTACTTGCCAAATGGATTAATTCGTGTCGTCACAGTCGTAAGATGGATATACCTTAGCAATGATGGCCAAGTGGTAATAGCTATGGACTGCCGTGCCGCAGTACCCTGGTTCGATCCCCACCGCCGACTTGAGCTTCACCGCATGGTGGAAGGGCATTTTGTGATTGCCCGCCTGGCTAGCTAGCTACCGCCTCAAGTAGAAAATCTATCGGCAAGCATCTAACAATGTGTTCCGGCAGCAGTCCTTGAGAGCCAGTCAAATTACAGGCACCTGAGACTTAACAACTATGTCTCAAAGTTTGACGGGCGCAGTGCAATCCGTGACTTCTGATAAAATGCATCTGTTATAGGCAGAGGTTCCCGCTTTACATCAGGAGGGCCTTGAGCGTGTTCCGTCACAATAACATAAACTGTGGAGATAAGGCATAAACACGAAAAACAACATATTTTCCTTATTATACTCTTGTCTACACTGGTGCACACTAACGAACACGTAACTGATAATAATCTACTATTATTAGATTACATTCTGAATCGCGAATTGGGAAAAAGTACAAAATACCAAATATGTCATATTTTGATTTCCCCGTCAAAACTCCTTGCTGAATTTTACGTGAGCAAAAAATAAATAACCGATGTTTGTTTTTGGACGAAACTTATTTTGCATTTTGCGGGTAGGTGACGCAAACGTGTATAGCTGTGACATTGCAAGTGTCATAACTATCAGAATATATTGACAGTCAAATCTAGGTAGCTCTATAAAAGTTATGTCAACGAAAACTTATTATTAATAATTATTTTTTAATTTTAATCAGGAAGAAGATGCAAGATTTTCCCACCCTGTCGAAGTAAAACGAAGACCACATACCGGTATCTTAATAAATATTATCTCTTTCTTACGTAGATAATAAGAGCTTAACTTTTATGATATTAAATTGTTGTATAGTTATAAACTACTTTCGTGTAGTGTGTTAGCATTAGTTTATATCCATATAATTATATTTTCAGTAAGTATAGTGAAGGTTGGTATTAGTTTGTTATCGCCCAGGCTAGTCGCAGATTATGAAATAGTTACTACAATGCTGTGGTCTTGTATTGGGATCGGCCTGATTATGTTGTTCTAGAATTATAATATTTTTCACCTCACAAGCTAACAAATGTGTTTATCATTCGAAATATGCGTGCAAAAGTGCTTTTTATTCGCTAACGTGGAAAAGATTTTAAATTTTTTTTTTCTTCAATATTACCGATTGTAGTAATTTTTATTTCAACTTTAATGTAATTTATTGCTATATAGCACATGTTGCATTTTCTTCGCTGGAATGAGGTGAAGAATAGTATTGCGCTCGCCACCAGTTATTTTTAGATCTTGTGCCTTTAAACCTTCGGTACCCTCAGGATTCTATATGCGAACGCCTGCTTTGCTAGCTACCACCCTCAAGTATTAAATCTTAGCCAAGAACCTAACGGTGTGTTCCGGCAGCCGTCCTTGAGAGCCAGTACTACTACTTCTTACCATCAGGTGAGATAGTGGTCATAGGCTAACATATAATTGTACTTTTTAAACGTCTTACAGTGATCGATCTCTGTATGTCAATATGATGTCGTCATCGCGACGACACGGATCAAACACTTTCCCATGACGTGTGGTCGCGATAGAAGTAATGCGAATTAAATTTTATATGGTTGTTTATGTCAATAAATATAACGTCCACCGTTGAAAAAAGGTTTTTCTTATTTGGGAGGGTTGGCATTAATCCCCACGCTTGGCAGGCGACTTGGGGATCGCAGTGTAAAATGGCAGTTCATTTCCAAGGCGCTGCTGCCCTGCATGTGCGGCCCTATTATGTAATTTGTTGTATAATCGCGAAACAAGTATATTTCTATGATTTCAATCGGATTGTGTTAGTATCAAATTATACTAGTATTAATTAATTAAAAAAGTAAATAACCCGACTTGATTTTATTTATTTTCTTTTAGCGTTTTATCGTTCCATAGAATTTAAAACTGAAATTTATATGTATTTATGGAATTGTTTTTGAAAGATCTTAATTTTGATAACACACTCGATGGGTATGGAAGAAAAAAATTTTTTTTCTTTCAATGTGGGGTCTTAAATCCGCCAGTCTCAGTAAAAAAATGCACCTAGTTTCACTTGTGCTATCAAGACGAAATTAACAATATCTCATACATTAAAATTGGTTAAGCCGTTTAGAAGTTATGGTGGAATAAAGAAACTCACAAACATACATACATATACACGAACTCTGAAAACATAACAGTCCTTTTTTGGGCAGTCGTGAAATGCCGCTGGTATATATTTCCGACGCTTCTTACGAGTCTCACATGAAGCTGACGTACTTGATTCAAATTCATCAAATCTGTAATTAACTGTTTATATTTTAGGATACGTGGTGAGGTCTAAGCATGCCGGAGGATTCGTTTCACCTTCGACGGCTTCAACAACATCTTTAGCGCAAGTAAGTCTACACAATTTCTATTATATTTTTGTCAGTTCTAATTGAAAGTATTCAGCTAACATAAAAAAAACACACATAAGATTTTCTCAGAAGCAGTACGTAGACTTGGAACAATGCACGGTAGGTGGCAATTGGCCCTTTTTGAAGATATATAATTCCTTTTTGATGAAGAATTATGTTTTTTTTATTGCTGCTAATAAGTTTTAACCACAATCTCAACTGATGGTAAGTAATGACGTGGTCGAAGGTGTTAACAGGCTTAACTTAGAATTACTGGCTCACAAGGACAGCTGCCGGAACACATCGTTAAGTGCTTGGCGACAGATTTTCTACTTGAGGGTGATCGCTAGCCAGGCGGGCATTCGCAAACTGCCATTCCATCATGCGGTGAAGCTCAAGCCCGCGGCGGGATTCGAACCATGGACCTGCTTGACAGTCCACAGACAATGTCACTGAGCCATCACTGCTTAAAAAATTAAGTTATAAAAGGGCAATTAGCCCTTTTTAAAGATATATATTTCCATTTTGATTAAGAATTACAAGTTGTATTCCGCATAAGTTATAAGGTTATCAGCTGATCGAGTGCATGACTCACTTGATCCGCTGAGTCATCAGGTAATGTTACCTGGATCTATCAAAGTACCTGACCACAATCATTAACCACTTATTCACTATCGCTATCATATCAACGCCTACGTCAGTGGCGTGTAGGTATATCAATGATGCGTGGACGAAAATAGTGAAATATGATTCACCCGATACGCCATTCATGAGAACCGTCGAGGAGTCTCACCAGATGAAAAGTAATTATGTTTTCGAAGATAGCAAACATGCTTAACCTAGAATGGTAACTAGCTCTCAAAAATAATAAACTGAAGATAGGATAATGAGGAAAACATTTTAATAGTTAGCTGACAGAACACATACCAATACTTACGACAAAGGTGCAGTACCTGCCTAGTACACGTCCGTTCTAACTTCAAGATGTGTATGCACGCAGGAATAGAGCACGTTAAAATCAACGCTTTTATCAACCTTTTATCTTCGCCAAGGTTCTTTTTTTTTCATTACTTGATTGATTTGATTAGAACTTTTTCGACAACGATACATGGTCGTAATAAGTACCCGTAGTCTACCCGAGTGAACTAGCCAAGTGGAACAGGGTTAATGCACCATATCGTCTTTTAGTTAAAATGTTATTACCTCATAGCTGGTAATGTAGTCATCTGGTTGGGTGCTAACGCTACGCTTTCTATAATTCAGTCATCAGGCTGTATCCGGATTTCAATCCGGAACACAGCAATGCAGATTAAGCACACACAGCGGTTAAGCTAGTTAAAGAAAATAATAATAATATAATAAGATTATGAAATTAAATCTAGGGTGGCTAACGCATTGCAGTGCCACGCATAATTTGTCCCTAATTGATCATTATATAGTATGGAATAAGTGCAGTAACTTTGTTAAGTAGTTCAGGGTATTTTGTTTACTTGTTCGAGACTAGCTTCTTATAACGTAGTACAATGTTATAGTCCAGTAACATTTTATTGTTTCAGCTTCACGATAAATTGGAAGCTTTACCGCGGTTTAAATATGACAAAGAACCCGTTAGCATATGCGCTCAACCGCAACTATCAAGCGTCACTGAAATTAGCGAATCAGATGACAAAAGTTTTCAATCAGCTGCTACCCTTAAGATAAGACACTACGGTGTAAGTAATAGAAATCTCAATCTCTATCGTGAACAACCTGCTAAACCAACTAAAAAGAAAGCTGACAGTGACAGTGAAACTATAAAACTTAGGCCTAGACTACAAAGACATCTTTCTCCTATAATTAGCGAAGATGACGCTACCAGTTGTCTGTTAGTAGCAACCATAGGATCTAATTGTGACTCCGTTATAAATGATACCCTGGAGCGCTTGGCTAAAAGTAAACAATTGGAGAGTGATAATATAGTCGATTTGCTCGTTCAAGAAGCTTTGGATGCCAAACACCCAGTAGCAGAAACAAACATCAATAGTGAAAAAAATATTTGTTATGCGGATATTGAAAATAACGAAATCAATAGTGAAGCAATAGAGAATACTCCTATTCAAAACTATGCAATAACAACTGCTAAGAACAGGCAATTTTCTACAAAGAAAATTTGTACGGTTGTTAGCAAATCCACAACAGATGACGAGTCTAATACTGAAGTAGTGAACGAAACTACATGTTTTGAAAATGTAAAAAAAAATACAGTAAACCAGTTTGGTAAGGAACGTGTTGAATCAAAAACAGAAGATAAGGTAGATTTTGATGTGCAGGAAGTTGAAAAATTCTTTTCGCAACATATAACGGAAAATAAATGTGGAGAAATAGTGATAAGTCCGTCTTTAGCTAGAAAAATAAATAGGTCTAGCTCAGACACCAGTGAAAACATTGATGAAAATTTCTTGATTCTAAATGAAAGTCTGAATGCAAATGAAGAACGATTTGAATTCGATAATATCGACATAGTTGAATGCTTGAATGATATGTTGGATAAAGTTTGTAGTGATTTCAAAAAATGCACTGCATATTTTAATGATGATGATGAAGATCCACTTCATAACCAGAATAAAAAGTTAAAAGCGACTTATTTTTCTAATCAATTGTCACATGAATCTGCCTCAGAACCAAAACCTAAAAGGCAACTTAAGTTGACTTACAAGGCAAAAATGGAAAAGAAGACATCAAGGAAAGCGGGTTCAAAGAAAAAGCAAACCACTATGAATCAGATAACTAAAAAGAAGATGTCTACTATTTTGGAGCAAAATGTAGAAGAACAACTTACTGAAATCGAGAACATTGAAAATGCTAAAGTTAATAGTAAAGAAAAAGAAACAACTCTCTCTCCAAAAGAGAATAATTTAGAGATGTCTTTAATAAGAAAAAGGCGAAAGCTTTACTCGCCAAAAGATGACGTAATTGAAAAAGAAAATAAAGTAATGAATTTATTTAACGAAGAGGAAGATAATATTGTACTATCAGAATTTAAAAGAATTAATACTCAGCCGCCAATATCTGCCGCTACATGCTATAAAGAATTAGAACAGGAACGTAAGCATATTCGACTACCAAGGTCAAGAAGATCTCGTATTAAAGCAGCGAATAAAGAATTGCCATCACCAAGAACTTTAAAAATGGACGCCGTATTTGATAACCTTAAATCGACCGTTGAGAGCAGTGAAAAATTTATTCACGTCAACAAAAAAACTGCCAAGTCAATTTATAATTTTACAAGTGATAGTGAAGATGAAGATTTTGTGAAAAAGACAATGGAAATAAAAAAGAGTACCAAAGTAAATGATGCTACATCCTCAGTAACAACAACAACTAGAAAAAGTAAACGGAATAAACGAACACTATATTCTGAAGAGTCTTCAAACGATAAAGTCACGAATGTCAAACCTGTTAGGAGGAAAAAAGCTGACAAAAAGTTAGCTGCTAAAAGTAAAACTAATTGTGATATTGAATGTCATATTGATTTGGTTGACGAACGCATGAGGGACGCTGGTCCTGATATATTAGACTCTTCGATAGTTATTGAAAAGCCTAAGAAAGTTACAAAAACTGCTGAAGTTGAAGTTGAAATACATGAGCCGCCAAAAATGGAAGTAATATCCAATGATCACGAAAATATAGTTTCGGGATCAAATAAACCAAACAGTAAAATTAAAAGTACTAACTCGATTTCAGAAAAAAAAAATATGCTCCAATTAGTGTCTGATAAAGACGAAGACAAGACTGCGAGTCCTCTACCTGGTTTAGTGGTTGAAACTATACCCACTTATAATGAGAACGCCAATGACTCGTTCTCAATCAACTTAATAAAAAAAATGAAGGAAATCTGTAACGATGAAGTAGGTCCCGCTATCGATGAATCTTCTAACTCTCAAAATATGCTTATCTCTGATATTGAAGGACATAAAGATGGTTTTCAAAATGCTACTAACGTGGAAGAAGAAATCTGTTTTGTCGATCACATAAACATGAGACCAAAAATGTCCAAAAGCATTAAATGGAAGAAAAATCGTCATCAACAAAATGAAGTGACTTATGATAGCTTAAACATAAACAATATTAATATTAGGTTAGGTGAAGATGTAAATGAAAATATTGAAATTAAATCAACAACATCAATTGAAACAAATGGTATTACAGCGCACGGAGATTTAGATGAAGCCCCACCAGGTCCGGAACTGATAGTAAAAAGTATGCAACCGCGAGAAATTGTTGACCTAAATCAGTCTCTTCAAGATTATTACCTTAAACTTAATCGTGGAATAAACGATTCTAGCTCTAATGATAGGAGAAAGTCAAGTGCAGGAAGTACAGAAATTAATAAAATTGAAAATAACTTGGGGCCCAAATCTCCAGTAGTGAAGATTGAAAGGCTTCCATTTCATGATATTAGCAAATGGTTACCCTCCACTTCTTACAATTGTAATAAATTATCTCCCAAAATTAATAAATTTGAAAAATCTGACCTAGAACCAAAATCAAAGCATATTGAAAAGGAAAATCCGGAAGCTATAAAAGCTCATAAAACAAGTAACAGACAAAAGACGCAAACAGTGGTTCAGGAAAGCAAGCAAATGAAACCCACGATTGTGAATTCACCAAAAGTGCAATCACAAATAGATCACAGAGTGCCACTGTCACTCGAAGAATTTGATAAATGGCTTCCTATGCCTAAATCTCTTCTTTCTAATAATAAATCCAATTGTTCACCACAAAAAATGCCAAAGCAAAACATTAAGCTTGTCTATAACACTAGGCAAAACTCTAAGACCCTAAAAGATATCAATGACCTTGACTTGAATAAAAAGAAAGCTATCCAACAGTTAACACCGAAAATTACATCCACAAAACCACCTGACAAAAAACAATCCAAAAAAATTGCAAGTACTAATAGATCTAAGCAGGATTCTGATAACAACAGTGAAGTACTCCAGGCAAAAAATAACAAACAAGTAAAATCTACCGCCAAACAAACTACTAGTAAAATAACATCAGACACATCTGAAAATGACTATGATAATGAACTTGATTTGTATAAAGAGACGTCTCAAAGAAATAGAAACAAATCTACGCAAGGAAACAAAACTGTCATATCTCCTATCAAAGATTTCGAGGACTTCGTTGCTAAAAAACAAAGTGATACTGAATCTGATGTTGATCGATTTCAAATGAATCGTAAAGAAACACTTTATAAGGAGAGTGGTAATTCTAAAGACATTGGCAAATGTATCAGCTCTAAAATGTCAGTACGCAGCGTGGATAGTCATACCACAACGTCAAATGAAATAAGGAATACAGATTTTATAAAATCGCGATATCCATCAAGGAGTAGTCGTATAAACAAATTAGGTTCAACGTTAACAAAAATCAGAGAAATAGTTCGACTAGATTCTTCATCGTCAAATATAAAAGAAATAGTGCGTGTAGATTCTACTTCAACGAATTTAGAGGAATCAATTAGATTTCCCATTAAAAGGAAATCCCCTTTATCACGCGAGCCTAAAAAGATGAGGCTAGCAGCGGACATTGAGAAGACTATTGAGAGCGAGCCTAGCGTCTCTAGCGTCAAAGATTGGCTTAAGAGCATAGAGTCTTCAAAAATTAAGGGTAAGAATATAAACATAGACTATTTTATAATTTTGATATTAATGTATTATATTGTATTAAACTATATTTCAGCTGATGACTCCCGTTTGACGTTTAAAGACACTCTGCAAAATATTATGGAGAAGTTGGATACTACAATTGATGAAATCAATCAGAACACTAGTAAAAAGTAAGTCCTATACAGATATACTTAGGCGTAGGTGTAAATTATCCTGAAATTATTACTTGTTACTACTTTTTTTTATACCTGATATGCTAGCTGTTTCTGTCGAAGGTGTTAACACTTTAAATATAACCTAAGGCTCTCCAGTAGCCAGAGGATAGTAGCTATCCTGGCTAGCTAGGGTGTCCGCAAAATGCCCTACGACCATGCTATAACGACTGCCATCCTAAGATAACAACCAAGACCGACGACGGCTGGTCAAGTATTGCCCTTCGAAGCACTGAAGCCCTCAATCCATCCAAGTAATGACCGCCGCGAGTATTGCTAACGACAGTGGATCGGTTAAGACTGTCTAGGCAAGCTAAGAGTAAAGAGTGCTTCAAAATATTCATTCTTCAGGGAACTATTCACAAAATCGAAATTCATTACACCTTATGGTTGAAAGGCATTTTCTGAACGCTCGCCTGGCTAGCTACCACCCTTAAGTAGAAAATCTGTCACCACGCACTTAACAGTCTGTTCTTCACTGCATTTATTCTACTTTCATGCTTTTTCTGCCACACCCAACTTTCACTACCATACATTAGTGTCGGAACCAACACTCCGCCATGAACAGCCAGACGAGCTTTCTTAGACACCTTTTGACTGTTAATAAACGCGTGCAATGCTCCGTTCACCCTGTTTCAGCATTCACTCTCCTTTCTATATCACTTTCACACTCTCCATCCTTTGTAAACATAGGTCCCAAGTATGCAAACTCTTTCACTTGTTCCGCTTTTTCACCTCCAATTGCAATCGTATCATCTCGTTCAAACACTATAATTTTAGTCTTATTTACGTTTATTTTAATTCCCTTTCTTTATAAAGCCTCATGCATAACATTTACCATCTCCTGCAACTCCTTTAGTCTTATTACATTAGTTTATATTTACTTATTTCAGGTTCGTAAACCTGTTCATGGAAACCCAACAGAAACTCCTTTCCCATCAAGAAGAACGTCACAACATGTACAAAAATGTTGCTACTGAAATAATTGCGCAGATGGTCTCAACGATAAACGACAAGTTTACTGAAATAAACAAAAGGTACCTAAATAATTTATACTTAGGGCCTCTTTACGACCTTCCAGTAAAGTCTCGAGTAGGCTGATTGCCAGTTTAAGTCTTAAGTAACCGTGCATATGAATTTCACAATGGCTGAGTAGTACCAACCCACAGTATTTGTTTATAATACTATTATAGTGACCACTAACTTACTTCTTGGTATATCTGGCTATCTTTTTATAGGTTTCAAAAAAAGGTTGGTATTGAAAACTCCATATTGGGTAAAAACTTGTTACTGTACTGCATCAGCCGGATAGTCCATTGCTGAACACAGGCTCTCCCAATATGGGAGGGGGTTTGCCATGATCCCCACGCATGTCAGGCGGCTGATATCAGTTCCTCAGAAAGTGCTGCTGCCCACCTTCTGGTGTGTAACCCTTAGTCGCCTCTTACGACACCCACGGGTAGAGATGGGGGGATGACATTATAGCCCGGCACTCCAAGGGATAAAAAAACTTCTTGATTAAAAATAATTTTCGACGAATGAATGAGTGACGTTGTTGACAGATTTGACTACGCAGATCCTTCACGTAACCATCGAGTTGTTAATCATAAGTCTGTTTTCTATTGTGAAACTGAAAAACCATAATTGTAACATTTATAAGCCGAGTAACTTTAACCAGGTAGTTAATAATTGACACTTTACTTGTAGGGCATGAAAGAGGCCCTTACAGTTTACATGTGTTTCCAAACAGGATGGCCCGAGTTTTGTTATAGTATTACTCCTACGCATGGAAAGTAGACGCAGGCACGTAGAATAAACAAGTAATTAGAGTATACCTGCATTGCATGCGCCACATGATGTCTGTTTTAATTTTTACGAGCTGCATTTTCGTTCCATCAATATCGAAATTAGAATAGGTAGACTTTATACCTAAAGGTTGCTGTTTGGCGTCTCATCATGCTCATCATCCCTGGTATGACTGTAAAAGACTTGTTCCTGGAATTGAACTATCTCAAGAGACTGTTAAAGTCGTATTCCTTGAATTTAACGCTATGGTGGTACTGTTAGAGACGAATCATGTAGAAGCCTTGTCTCACGAAATCTTGAAAGCCTTTGATAGAGTCTGGCACGAGAGCTTCACGAACAAGCTTTAATAATATAGGCTGCTTTCTTCTCTTGGCTCTGGTTTATAGATTTCTGAGAGAACGATCGCTTCGAGCGGCTGCTCGTCGGATCAATTGGGAATTAACGCTTCCGTTAGTCAAAGGTCCGTAATTTTTGCAACACTTTTCTTGTTGCACATTAATTACCTACTTAACCCATTGGCATCGGCGATAATGATAACAATAGAATTTCATTCATAACTAGGACATAGTGGTCCTGACGATGCCAACTTATTAAGCCTGGCAATTTTAGGTACGTAGATATCATCTACTTACAGTACAGTTATGGAAGAGTACACAGATAATCCTCGAACCAAGAGGACGATAATCGAGGCGTTGAGAACAAGCTTGAGCGTATGAGATATGAATGTAGCTCTTACATCTCTTTCCGATGTAATCCGAGGCAATGAAACGGCACGGTTGTCCCTGAGAGCCAGCAATTAATCTTGGTTAAACCTAGTTACGTCAAGCTGAAAAATATATTTTCCAAGCATTCACGTGTGTAGTTTGATTGTGGGTTCCCTGTGAATGGAGCGCCATCTTTGATGACATCATATTTTACTTTAAGATTTGTAATAGGTTAGATAGTGGAAATAAAACCAACTTACCGTCACCCACACGATGCATGACTTAATTTTAGTACTAAAGATACTTTAGGAATAAATACTTATATAGTACCTTGTTAATGATTTGCCAATTATAATAAACGTACTGTTCGACTTTGTATTCATAAAGGGTTGCCGTTAGTTAGGCAAAGTCAAAAACGCTGAAAAAGTTTCCGCAGTTTTTTTAGTGAGTCTTGTTTCACCGACCCCAGCTCGGGAGTGATAAGGGTTGGAAGACGATGATATTAAATGACTCTATTGAATTTTAGATCACAAGAAATGGACGCACAGTTCAAAGAGGACCTAAAGAAGCAATCGGTGGAGCTCATCCGCGAAGACTGCAAGCAGAAGCGAGCCATGGTCTCGATGCTAAAGGAGGACGTCAAAGCAGTCCTTGACAATATTGAACTGAATACGTCGGACTCTTCGTGAAAAGGCCTGAGGAAAGATAGAAACTTGAAGATTTAAAGCCGGGCGTCAGAAAGACAGGTTACGAAATAAGCTAAATAAGTCTAGATCTTTTTTTTGGTATGTTTTATGAAGTAAATGTATCAACATTTTATAAATATTTCTTATGTAAAGTTTAAGACCGAAGGATGTGTGCTAGGAATAGGGACAATTAAGGACGAGGAAATTCACTAATTGTTTCGTATTCGGTTTTAGCTCCGAAACTAAACCGATATAATTATCTTTTAGCATTATATGTATAACAAAGGGTATATCTAGAGTCCTATCATTTTCTTTCATATTAAAAACCTTTCAAAAAGCAGACCTAGTTATTTTGCAAGAAAAAATAATTGAACTGAGCTGAGTTTTAGAGTAAACGGGAATACGAAACGTCGTGAATTTTGTGTATAAGTGTATAAGCACCTAACGGTGTGTTTCTGCAGCAGTGCTTGAGAGCCAGTGAAATTACAGGAACACGAGACTAAACAACTATGTCTCAAGGTGACGGGCGCAGTGCAATTCGTCACTTGTGATGAAATGCATCTGTTCTAGCAAAGTTAGTCCGCTTAACAGAAGACGGGCCTCAAGCCCGATTGTAACGGAACAACCGTTACAATAACTTAAAAAAAACCCCGCACGCATCCTTCCCTATTAACAATTTACTACTACGCAAAAAAAATAACACGCAGTACTCACGTTATAACATTTCTTTTTTCAAATTAAAAGAATATAGCCGTTAAACAAAATATATAGATATGCGTGTATTTTAATTTATAAATTATTATTTAATTAATTATTATTAACTTGTAGAAATTATAATGTTGATTATAAGAATTTAAAATAAGCCTATATGCTCTATAATTTAAATTATATTGTTGATTTTAAGAATTTAAAATAAGCATATATGCTCTATACAATTTGTTGTGACGGCCATGAAGTGATCTATATTTGTTTATCAATGTTCTGATAATGTATGTATGAGATTATTTATGTGGTGAAATGAAAAAAAAACACCGTTGTTATTTAAGTCTTCTAGCCACGAAAGCAACGTTTCTTTATACGTGGAATAAATGAAATTAATTTAATATAATGTTTATAAGAATGCCCAAGAATTACAATATAATTCATTGTGTATTTCCAGTATGCATAGTGATTCTATATTGTTGTGTGTGCCGGTCAGATCTTATAATAGTTTTATAATTGTTACATAGTTTATTAATTTTAAGATTAATTTCTCAATTGATTTAAATATTTACTGCTTCTATTACGTGTTATTTTAGTTTTAATTGTTTTCATTATTTCTATGGGTAACCCTGAATTTCAGAATAAAAGTACATAATTATTTTCAACAATTGTTTTAATAACTTACACAATTAATATTTACATAAATTAAAAGTATGGTAAAACACACGTATATTCGGTAGTTTCATTTAACAAAGATTTTGATTGTTAATTTGAACAGTTGTTTTATATTTTTGAATTTATAACATGTAAATTAACTAATATTAGGTCCTTACATATGAAAATGGCGTTTTGTGAAACTGGCCACTGATCTTAAATATCTGGCTTAGGATTTACAAATTCAAATTTATTTTAAATTTATAATATTTGTTTCAAATTTTTCTTTGACATCGTTCTGTTCACAATATGGAAAACTTAAAATATCGGGTTATTTGCGAATACAAGTTCCACCGAAGCACCAGCGCCATAGAAACAGCTCGAAGTATTCATTGTGTGTGGGAAGCTAACGTAAAAGAAAACACGGTACGTTTTGTATTGGGTACATTTTGACCTACAGAACAAACCCTGTGGACGGCCGGGGAGGACAATGAAGAATTACAAGTTTATCGTGGAAGCGGATCGGGCTGGCTCATGGCAGGCTTCGGTGAGTGACAAAACAATTTTAATTCACTTGAAACATATTGAAAAAGTTCGAAAAACGGGTTCCACATGAATTGAGTGAAACAAACTAATACCATTACTAAACCATCACAATAATGAGGGGGATAAAAATCATTTTGGTTTTTCCATACAAAACGCCAATTTCATATGTAAAGACTTAATAATTAACATATGCAAAAGGGTACATAGTTTTATCCTCTGGTGGGGTACAAACCTGCGTCGTCCGACCGTGTTCGATAAATGAATAAAACGAAAGTTGCGCATTGGTCCATTTTACTTATGGTAATGTGTCGGTATAAAGTGAAAGCTGACTTCAATGGCGGAAAATACATATTTTTCTTTTGGTGTTAGGTCGTCAATGCTTCTATTGTGCTTGGTCACGTAATACTCGACATACAGATAAGATTTTTCATCCTTCCGGACCGATGACACAACTACAATGCTCAACTGGTTGTGCCATGGTCACTTCTGATTCCCTTCTACACAATTGAGGTACCAACGACTCAACCCGGATCCATGGCACAACTACTATGCCCAGCTGGTTGAGTCGTAAGAAACTTAGAAATCAATCTGATTCCCCATCGCACAACCACCTCTATTTCCTTTGAGGAAATAAATAAAATAAAAAAAATAGACTTAACTGAAAGACGATTTGTTGGCCTTACCGCTGCATTACCGTTGTTGTTAAAACCAAGAATTTACAAATGTCTAAGAGACATAAATAACAAAGTATTTTTTTATATTTTATTCCCTCATTCTCATAATATTACATTCGCAAAATATAATATTATATTCGCAAAACATTACATTCGCTAAATATTACATTCTCAAAATACTAGATGTACCTACAATTGAGCACAATAAAAAATTTAATTGAAATTGTGTTTCGTTGGTTTATATACCCAGATAAATTGAGTGAAAATATTTATAATAATTTGTTCCAAGTAGACTTGAGAGTTCGTCTGCAATAGGGTTCTGCCATAGGCGTCTGCTCTTGAGAAGAGCACCATACAGGTTTGAGTGGACCTGTCCAGACAAAGGTACGTAGTCACCCAGCTGCACAGAGGCGACTTTTTTAAATTGCTGCGACTTTATTCACAGCATACAACACGCTACAAACTAACCAAATTAAACCTGAAGTACCAGGAGATAAGAAACTTAGAGAAGGTTGCCATACTCCTTTAGACAAACAATACACCTGCACTGTTTGTACGTAGTAGTATGGTATTGCGGGTTGTCTCTATAGCTCTATCTATGCGCTATGTCCTTTCAGATTCTATGTTTACGCTGATACCTTCTTTATGATTCTTATCTCCTGGTACTTCAAAGTTTGATTTGGTTAGTTTGTAGCGTGTTATGTAAAAAATTCACAACTGTTTTTACGTGTACTGGTTTTCACCCTACAAAAATTTCACAAGTGCCTAAAATAATAGTGATAACTAAATTCAACACAAGTTTTTGTCCCTTTAATTTGATAAAATTCAATTTACTATTTATTTCTCTAAGTCATTTTATAACATTAAACTGCAGAAGCCATTTACATAGAAATAATAATAAAGTCCTTTTAAAACTTTTGATGATACATAACTATTAATTGGTGGTACTGATTAACTCTAAAAGTCCTACCGTACTACCGTGGGTATGGTTAGGAGTACGGTGGGTCTGAAGCGGTTAAAATGTTGGCAGTGTATGGCCGTTTGCGTCCAGTTGTTTTCCCCCAGCGGATCAATCAGTTGTGTCTCAAAAGAACCCACGGCACAACCAGGGATTCGAGCATTCGTCAGTTGTGCCATAGGTACATTTTTTTTCACCAACGGACCAATCAGTTGTGTAGAAGGGAATCAAAAGTACCCATGGCACAACCAGTTGAGCATTGTAGTTGTGTCATGGGTCTGGAAGGTTTTTCATGTTTACCAAAATGTTTATTATACAACTTGAACTTATTACTTTTATGGTGCGTAAATGCGCGAGCGATACCCCTGGTGTTGCAAGCGTCCATAGGCTACGGTAACTGCTTGCATCTTTGTGGTATAAAAAAAAGTAGTTTTTAATATTTGACGAGATTTTAGAGGTAACTTATGGAATTGTGTGAATTCAAATAATTTTTCAAAATTAAACTCGCGAAAACCATAATCATATTGAATGGTTACCAATCCTAAAGACTGTTTAAATTTTAAGTATCCCACCACTGACGTAAGTTTCCACCTTAAGACTAGTTTCTTTGTAGCCCTTTCTTTCCATACAAACTTAGTTTCGTTATTTATAGCAAATGTACAAAATTGTTGAAAAAAAATCATGTCCTTGAGCCTTATACCTATCTATGCTTCTGGTTTGTTGGTTTTTCGTTTTATTATTTGTTGTATCTCTAAATGTGAAGTAAATATTCTCATACAAAAGCCTTTATCCAAATAATTTTGAAAATACACATTTTTACGGAAAACTGGCAAACCTGAAGCATAGATTTTAGACAAGGACATGATTGCAAAATTTCACCGAGTTTGTTAACTTGGTTTCTAAATCTACACTAATATTATAAAGAGAAAATATTTCTATTTTTGTACTGTAAACTACTGGACTGATTTGGATGCAATTTGGTATAGAAATAGTTTGAGACCCGGGTAACGACATATGATAGTTTTTATTCAACTGTGCAAAAAGAGGTTCACTGTTTTGCGCAATTGTTAAAAATGTTAAAATACGCGCGGGCGGAAAGCTAGTTTAAAACTAGCCTTAACTTACTGTAATATTTAAAAATATAGTACAATAACGCCAATAACCGAACAAAATATAAAATCTCACCGCTCCGAAAAACGTGGAGACTATAAATTAGAACATAATAATTTTGAACAAATAAACGCCGCCGTTTTCATATATTCAAGAGAAGAAATAAAGTTCTGATCAGAAAACAAATATATTCACATTGTTACCAAATTATAATTTCTTCGTCAATGATACCGCACCGTAAAATAACGATACAAAAATATTCTTTTACTATAGTATGATTTACCTAAAACCTAATTGCTTACAATTAATCTTCCTGAGACGTCGCTACTTGCGCTATGTAGACTTGTTGCTGCGGTTGGTGTTGCCCTTGTGACGAAACCTGATAAATGATAATAATTAATTTTTCCTTCACCAATAGTTCTTACTGTATCAGCCGGATAGTCTACTGCGGAACACAGCCTCCCCCACTACGGGAGGTTTGGCATAATCCCCACGCTTGGCAGGCGGCTTGGGGATCGCAGTGTGAGATATCAGTTCCTCAGAAAGTGCTGCTCCCCACCTGGTTTGTTACCCTTAGTCGCCTCTTACGACACCCACGGGTAGAGATGGGGGTGACATTCTAGCCCGGCACCCCACGGGCGCTGCTTGCTAAACTAATAATAGTAGATTAAACAGTTTCTTATCTTAAGAACAGCGATGGAAAGGAACAGGATTTCAAACTAGGTAGATCCAGTGCTATGGAAATCTTGACCTTAACCTAGAACCTTTAATCTAAGAAATAGCTTATAAAAATTACAAATAAAAGTAACAGTCCTATATAAATTCTACTACTCGGCTGTTCTAACGTAAGTGAAATCGGTTTCATAATTGTTTAAATATGTGTACTACTTACGAAAGTTTTAAACAAATATATAAATTAATCATTCAATAATATTTAGGTATATATAGGTAACATAAACGACGTACTAAAACATCCTAGTAAGAAGGAACAGTTCGGGACAGTCTCTTTCGATAAGTGCATGTCAATTGTGTAAAAGTGGAGTGAATCCTTACGCGTCGGTTCAGAGAAACCAAGTAACGCGGATGCTTGGGTAGAATGAGGTCCTAGTTTTAACAGCCCCAGTGTAAGAGTGCAGTTCTTCAGAAGGCGCTGCTGCCAACATGGTATTTTTCATTCGTCGTCTCTTAAGACTTCCATAGGAAGATATGGGGGGAAGAACAGTTCTCAAGCACTCCCGGCACGAGGTGTAATTGGTTACTGTATCAGCCGGATTGTCTACTGCTGAACACAGTCTCCCCCATGAAGAGGGGGTCATCCCCAGACTAGGCAAGCGTCTTACGATCGCAGTGCAAAATAGTAGTTCCTCAGAACCACCTAGTATAGCCCAGCAC
Source organism: Plagodis pulveraria (assembly GCA_963890685.1). NCBI lineage: Eukaryota > Metazoa > Arthropoda > Insecta > Lepidoptera > Geometridae > Plagodis > Plagodis pulveraria. The sequence continues at coordinate 14,037,050 of OY982971.1, read as the reverse complement.
ATATTGGTATAGCCTACAGTAAAGTACACTTAGTATAAATTTTGTAGAATTTTTTTTTTTGAATTTCTTTCATTTTCCTGCGTTACCTTTGATGATACTTTAAATATTTTTTTGCCGTAGTACTATTTTTTTTAAATGTTTTATTAAATAAGAAAACATATCGAAAACCAAAGATATTGAGTAACAGCGAGAATATCTACAATGTAGTGTTCTCGCACAATCTCCATATAAAATTGTATTACTGATTTAACTTTACTAAAACTGAGAAACAATTGCAACTACTTGTATCTAAATATTCACGAATGGCAAATATACCAACTATACGAGTCTACTAATTTGAAACTAGAACTATAAGAGTTTTTATGTAGACATGCTGCAATCGTAGGTAAGTTAAATAATTATTAATTACCTCCATTAATAGCGAAAATTAGAGTGTTCAACTCGGAACTAAGTTATGGCACTTAAGCCCTATGTAGGGCTTCGTTGGTTACCTGTATGATTTGTGGGGACTGCTGCGGTTGCGCCTGTATGATGATCGGCTGCGAGGGGTTGTTCTGGACTTGGAGCCGGATCATGTTCAGCTGGGCTTGCGTTAACTGGATCTGCGCCTGAAAACACAAATAACATTTTGATTCATCAATCGACCGAAGTATTTCGTTAGATCGTTGAAAGGCTGATTCGTATTAAAGTTAGTCCTATATACACTTCCGCGTGCTGATCAAAACAGATGGAGACAGAGGGCGCTAATCGAACCATAAAATTATATATTTTGAAGCAGTGATGGCTCAGTGGCATTGGCTATGGACTACCGTGCAGCAGGCCCATGGTTCGAATTCCGCCGCGAGCTTGAGCTTCACCGCATGGTGGAATTTTGCGAATGCCCGCCTGTCTAGCGACCATCCTCAAGTAGAAAATCTGTCACCAAGCACCTATCAGTGTGTTCCGGTAGCCAGTAAAATTACAGGCACATGAGACTTGACAACTGTACGTCTCAGTGTGACGGGCAGAGTGGAGTTCGTCACTTGTGACAAAAAGCATCTGGTTAGTCCGCATAACAACAGTTGGGCCTCGTGCTTGTTCCATCTACTGTACTGTATCAGCCGGATAGTCCACTGCTGGACACAGCCTTCCCCAATATGGGGTTTGCTATAATCCCCACGCTTGGCAGGCGGCTTGGGGATCGCAGTGTGAGTTATCAGTTCCTTAGAAACCGCTGCTGCCCACCTTCTGGTATGTTACCCTTAGTCGCCTCTTGCGACACCCACGGGTGGAGATGGGGGGGGTGACATTCTAGCCCGGCACCCCACGGAGGTAATAAAATAAAAACTTAAAGTAAGTATAGTTACGGGCATATTCTGCACGTCTCCGCCTTGCACCACTTGTTGCATCAATGTCACCGGCTGCTGCACGGAGTTTGACGTCGAAGGGGACGCGTTCGATGTCTGGAATGGTATCACATGCTTGTTACAGTAATATCCTTTTGCATTTACTCAGGCAGTATAATATATCAATAATAAATTTTGTAATTGACTTCCATAAGTGCGTAGCAAACATCTAAACCGCAAAAATTACTTTGCGTTCAACTTTCACTTTAGGTATGTTCATTGTAGGTTAAAGTAATGCAACTTTTTTCGTAAGTACCACTAAGGGATAGTATTTAAAGAACACCTTACCTAAGGAAAACTTCAAATTTATGGATGCATAAACCCTGTCATCATAACGTATATTCATTTTTTGAGTGCTTATCGTATGTTAAAATAAGATTTTCAATTGACCAGTGAATGAAATTTTGAAGCAATGATGGCTCAGTGGCATTGGCTATGGACTGCCGCGCAGCAAGTCCATGGTTTCAATCCCGCCGCGTGCTTGAGCTTCACCGCTTGGTGGAAGAGCATTTTGCGAATGCCCACCTGGCTAGCGACCACCCTCAAGTAGAAATCTATCGCCAAGCACCTAACGGTGTGTTCCGGCAGCTGTCCTTGAGAATAGTAATTCTAGTTTAGCCTGAGCAACGTCTTCGACCACATCATCACTTACCATCAGGTGAGGTATTGGTCAAAGGCTAGTCTATCAGATATAAATAAAATAAAAAATAGATAAAAAAACACACACACACACCCAAAATGTGTGTATACCTACGGTCCCCGTAGAGGATATACTGACATGATGTTTTTATATAATATCCCAATCAATAAAATAGATCCCGAGAGAGGTAGAAAGGGTTAGTAAGTTGTATTAGAGACCTGTAAAACTTGCGTGCAAGAGGGCTGGAGAACTATCTGTTGTTGCTGCTGCTGCGGCGCTGACTGCATCGTACTCTGCTGAGGTTGCTGCACCTGGAACCATACCAATAGGTCTCTGGACTTAGAGCTGCAGTTTATGGTTCTGTACCAGATAATTAGTGGGAAGTAGAAAGGTAATTAGTGGGAAGTAGAAAGGCAACTAGTGTGAAGTAGAAAGGTAATTAGTGGGAATTAGAAAGGTAAATCCCCGTGGGGTGCCAGGTTAGAATTGCACCTCCCCATATCTACCCGTGGGTGTCGTAAAAGGCGACAAAGAGAAAAATACTTGAAGGGGGGCAGCAGCGCCTTCTAAAGAACTGTCATCTTACACTGCGATCCCCAAGCCGCCTGCCAAGCGTGGGGATTAAGGCAAATACCCCCTTAATAGGGGAGGCTGTGTTCAGCAGTGGACGATCCGGCTGATACAGTACAGTAAGGTTATTAGTGGGAGGTAGGAAGGTAATTAGTGGGAAGTAGAAAGGTAATTAGTGCGAAGTAGAAAGGTAATTAGGGGAAATTAGAATTTTGTTCTTGGTCAACTAGAGGTATTCGGAAAAGTAGGAGACAATCTGTGATCTATAACACAAAATCTTTTCACGTCACAAGCTTGGAAAGGTGTTGTTTATCATTCGGAGTTTGCGTGGAAAAGAATTTTAATTCGTAGCATTACAACAGTTCCAACAAAATTATTGATTTCAATATTATCAATTGCAGCATTGTACTTTACATTTTTTATATAAATGAACACGTATATCTTCTATGTTATTTTAGTGATTTTGCTTGCACGTAGCATTTTCCTCGCTGTAGTTAGACATTGTGTTATGCTATGTATCAAAGTTATTTTGCAACTCGTACTTCTGAAACTTTCGGTAATATTTTTTAATCCTAGAAGTCTTGGCTTCCTCAGTTATCAATAAAAGTATTCGCGCCAAATACAACTTTGCAGACTTACATAACAAATAACTAACACACTCTCTCGTAGAAGCTCTATTACGTAGGCATCACTTGCATTGAAATGTCCTTTTTTCAAAGTTACATGCTCAGCGCATACGGTTATGACGTCCGTTGTTGGATACCGAGGGAATAATGATGGATTACCAGGCAGAAGGAGCCTGGCTCTTACTACGTAGATCAAAGAATATTGCGACTTTTCCTTTCAAGGAAAAAAGCGAAAACTGAGCTGGAGTACAGTTTCACCAAAACAACGCGCCAACGCACAAATCCGAAGCAAGGCTACCATTCGAGAAGCGAGTTTCAGTGGAAGAGGGTGAATACCCTTATTCTCCAGATCTGGCTCTCTGCGACTTTTATCTCTTTCCAGGGCTCAAAGGAGAGCTTTAAGAAATTAGACGGCAATATCAGGATGCCGTCTAATTTCTGAGGTGATGGCCGCCGTAGAAACTTTTGGAAATGACAAGACCAAGAATAAAATAACTTAAAGAATTCAAGCTTTGTAGTCTAGCTAGATGGAATTAGTTTATTGAGGTGTCAGGAGACAACGATGAAAAATAAAATTAACTCAGACTTAAGAGGCCTTTTACATTATGCAGCCCTCTCACTCGCACTTTTAAAGATAATTTCAAATTGCAACAATATGGTTTATATTTTTTTAAATGTGGTCAATCATTAATTGCATGCAACTATAGATTTTCTCTACTAATTTTAATTTTGATATCTGTAATGGGGGATCCAAAACGCGTAATTTAGTTATTTTAAATTTTGGGCCTCTAATTCTAATTGGACTCAACATGTAACAAAGTAAAAATATGTGGAGAACATCTTTAGTTGCATGCAGCGAAATAATGATTGACCACATTTAAAAAAATATAAACCATATTGTTGCTATTTGAAATTATCTTTAAAAGTGCGAGTGAGAGGGCTGCATAATGTAAAAGGCCTCTTAAAGATAACGTGTTTCAGTTCGATTATCGTCACTTTTAGATCAGCTCTCGTACTTTTTAACATCCCGCGCACATTTTCATGCGTATAAGATACAGTATTCAGATTTTAATACGTATGAAAAACCAGACCAACAGCGAAGCAGCCCTTTGTAGTATTTCTACAAGTAAATACTTACAGGGTTATTGGTAAAATGCTAACAACCTCTTAGGGTTGACTTCTGCTAGTCCTAACAAACATTTTGATATTTTTTTTTATTAATTTATTTTTTGTGTTTGTTTATGTGTATTTGTCATTGACTCGGAGAGACTCAAAACTTAAAACAATAAGATTTTAATAGTAGGTATACTGTTTGACGCTTTTAAGTTCTCGTAGTAAAAGAGGCAACACTGGACCGCGCCGTGCTCCCTTTGAATAGAGTTTTGAATTACATCGAGCTAAGTAATATGAAATATTAAATTACAGGCACAAGAGACTGTTAACACCAGGTGGTTCTCGTGCTTATTCCGTCAAATAGACATAAACAAATGTCTCAAAACGTTTGTTAGGACTAGCAGAAGTCAACCCTAAGAGGTTGTTAGCTTTTTACCAATAACCCTGTATAGGCATTGGATGGAAAAGCTTACTGTTTCTCACAAGATATTTAATGCAATAGGTACTTACAGTGTGTGTGACCTGTTCCACTTTGTTCCCGCCGGCCCAGAAGGTCTCGAACCGCGGCTTGGTGGGCTTCACCTCTTGTCGCGGGACTATGTCGATCAGGAAGTCGAACTGGTCCGACTTCGATATCGCCATGGCTATGTCGTTGCGCTGGAACAACGTACGACAACACTCTGCTGTAGGTACAATGATTCGAACTTATCATATAGACGAATTATCGCCGGTTCGAATCCCGGTCTTAGTTCAAATTTTTTCTTTTCGATGTAATTACCGACTTCAAAAAAAGAGGTACTCAATTAGTCCGTTTTTTTTATGTTTGTTACCTCATAACTTTTGAGTGAGTGAACCGATTTTGATGATTATTTTTTTATTTGAATGTTGATTGCTTGCCGTGAGGTTTAAATTTCATGAAAATCGGTGAAGTAGTTTTTGAGACACACTCCAATAACTGAAAAGCATTTTCCGATCTTGATGATATAGTAATTGACAGTCAATGACAATCGATCCCATAAGTAAGCGAGGGTCACTAAATAGGATGTTTTTTTTTACCAAAAATAGGACCAACTTCAACACCCGAATGTGTGAAACAACTTGTCGAAGTCGTTTTTTTATTTTTGTAGTTATAATTTTTTTTAAACTTGTAATTCTGGGTTTGACTTTTTAACATCATCAGGTAAGATTGTGGTCAAAGGCTATCCTATCAGCAATAAAACAAAACGGTGCCGGCTTGATCAAGGGACTACTAGACAACGAGTTAGTCTAGTAGTCTCTTTAGTCAGTTACAGTGGCTTCGGCGGCATTAATTGTATAAGTGTCGGCATATCGCGTGGTGTAATAAGAGTTAGACCGTTTAGGCAGCCGCAGAACACAGTCGTATTTTTTGTTGTGCCGTAACTGCCATACGCAATGTTATGCATATAAAAAAAAATCTTCTGTTCAATTTTGACTTATATCAAGACATATTTATAGGAAAAAAGCACAAAGACCATAAATAAACATCTTCGAGAAGAGGGATTTCGACTGTTATGTGAAGTACCTATAAAATACTCTTTATTCTTTTGAATCGAATTAGTAGAAATTGCGGTAAGAGCTACGACAATTTTCTGTTTTTTTTTGTATGTTATTGTAACGGAGCAAGCACGAGGCCCAACTGATGTGAAGCGGACTAACCTTTGCCTACAACAGATGCATTTCGTCACAAGTAACGAATTGCACTGCGCCCGTCTGTTGTTAAATCCTATTTGCCTGTAATTTTACTCGCTCTCAAGGATTGCTGCCGGAACCCACTGTTAGGTGATTGGCGACAGATTTTCTATTTGAGGATGGTAGCTAGCCAGGCAAGCATTCGCAACATGTCCTTCCCATGCAGTGAAACTCATGCCGGCGGTGGAAATTGAACCATAGACCTGCGGCACGGCAGTCCTTAGCTATTACCGCTCGGCCACCATTGCTTCATAAGCTTCGAAAGCTTTCTGATGACGACGGATAACGACGACGTACGCCTTGCGAGAGTTAGCGGGCGGTATTCAGCGCGGTGTAACAGCAAGCTTGTCTACTTAGTCAATCAGACAGCCTAGTTAGTCTAAACTAAATATCGCGTAGTGTAATAGGCGCTTCAGTGTGTACTGACCATAACCTGGCGAAAATATTTTACGAACCTGCAAAGTCCTTCTCTTGTTATCTGCAGTGTGGCTCCAAGCTCTGAGCGTCAACTCGTGGATGAATATCTCAGCTGCCTTAGCGAACAGCACGGGAGCTTCTGCAGATATCATCTTTACTTCTTCATCAAGCTTCATTATCTTCTTGATGCGCGTCAGGGGGAGAGGCTGGGTCTTGAAGTCCTCCTAGAAAATAAGGTTTTTTTATCAATCAATCAATTTATTTCAGATAAATCACAATCCATAAGTAAATAAGTATTACATTCAATAATAACAAATATTTTTAAATATTTTAAGAAAACCTCAAATTAATATTTTAATAAAACACTTAAAAATATAAAAAAATATATCTAGTGACCTTCAGTTGTTTTCCGTGTAACTGCTATAATTTACGAGTAGGTACGTGTTCCAAATTCCTTTGTCGAAAATATCTAAGTTGTTCAGAGACTGAAAAAACAAACGTGATATATAGATGGACAGCCGTTTTTGTATGGAACCCTAACAATATGTAATAACGATATAAATAGAATGAAATATTATTAATATAATTTTCAAGAGTTTAAATGTACACTTTAAAACATAAAATATGATGTAATTTAGTAACGAATGGGTAACTTTGTTTCGATTACTTTCGTATACTCTGGATTAGAAAAAACTTAAGGGAACAAAATGTCTGGATTGAAATAATGTTAGCACAAAGCCTTCATTGTAAAATTACTTTGTTGTATAACGGCTAGGTATGCAAAACGTCGTAATCATGCCCTATAAACATTAGGAGCCCAAAGCTTATTTTACCATAAATATTTGTATATCCATATAGTTCAACGTGCCAATATTTGCAAAATATCAACAATATGATCTGTGATGTAAACAGATAAATATATATTATTAAAACGTTATAAAAATTTAGAACATTTGTCTTGATGTAGTTAATATCTTATCAGTTCAACGGCATACGTCGTCGGAACGAGGATGGTTCCGGACTCACGGAAGTCCGGAACCATCCTCGTTCCGATTGCCTGTTTTAGTAGTCCGAAATTTTGCCTCTTGCGTAAGCGAATAAATACTTTTGTAAACGTTTTTTTAAAGAAATTGTAAGTATGCCGTTGAACTGATAAGATATTAACTACATCAAGACAAATGTTCTAAATTTTTATAACGTTTTAATAATATATATTTATCTGTTTACATCACAGATCATATTGTTGATATTTTGCAACTGATTCTCGGCTTAACAGGAAACTTAGGCGGAATTGTCACGAGATATATTTTTTAAGTGTTTAAAAAAATATTATGTTTTTTCTTAAACGTTGATAAATTATTTGTTATTGTTAAATATGGATTTCTGCAAAGTAACGCCTGAATCTATTCATTATATTATATTCAATCATTAATAAATGATTACATTAAAATTAAATTATCATCAAAAATCAGTAAGTAAAATGTCACAGATTAAATATAAATACTATATGTTATGTCTATTAAAGTTATGGCAAATACATTAATTGTCTGATAGATTAGCCTTTGACCACTATCTCACCTGATGGTAAGTGATGATGTGGACGAAGATCTTGTTCAGGCTAACCTAGAATTTAACCAACTAACCTAGGTTAGCTTTTAGTACCTAAGCATTGTGAGGATTTGGTGTAAAAGATTATGTAGGCCTATGTACTACAGTATATATAGTTGAATGATGAAGTAAGTGGTAATTACTCAGTGACAATGAGTATGAAATTGCCACGAATGTGGTCCACTGGTCGAATACTGTCAGAGCATTTAGCTTTATGCCATGGGGATTTTATGAATGAACAACTCGGTAGCCACCACCCACAACAAAAAAAACTGTCGCCAACACAGATGGAAACTCGCGAAGGTATGCCGGTAAATTCAAACTTATTACTGCGTTTTCGCGTTTGAAACTAGGTTTGTTATTTTCTAACCATTTTGTTTTATTGCAAGTAAAAACTTAAACTTAAAAACTTATTATACTTATTTAACTATATGGAAGCACTCGTATTGAATATAAAACCACCAATCGTTAAACTAGGTACTAGAATAGTTATATTTAGTTATCAATATTTTAATGAAAGCTGTAAACGCCTATAATAGTTGCGCATATTAGATTGGCTGATGCGCCAAAAGTTCTCGTGTTGAAAATAACTTGTTTAGTAGTTGGTTTGATTTTCGCTCTGGCCGACGACAAGCTGCTAATAAGGGCATTATCTGAGAATACTCACAGCACCGGCATTCTTGATATCGTCCATTACTTTGGCCCAGAACTGCTGCAGCGTTTGTTCTGCAGATTCAGCTCTGTTCTCCTCGCTGTTCTGATCGCCTTCGGCCTCTTCATCATTATTCACTTGTTCACTGAAATGATCAAATATTGACATAAAAATAACATAACATAAAAATCATTTATTGACATAATATTGTGTACAATGTTAATGTAGAAGCCTCTGGTCCTCGGCGTAGCTTAACACTGTGTTTCAAAGACCAGATCCTTCTCCAATGTGTGACTATAGTAAACAGAAATTATGCCATATAGAATATTTTTTTACATACTGTACTGTATCAGCGGGATCGTCCACTGCTAAACACAGCCTCCCCTATTAAGGTGGTATTTGCCATAATCCCCACGCTTGGCAGGCGGCTTCGGGATCGCAGTGTAAGATGGCAGTTCTCTAGAAGGTGTTGCTGCCCACCTTCCAGAATTTTCCCGTAGTCGCCTCTTACGACACCCACGGGATGATATGGGGAGGTGCAATTCTAACCCGGCACTCCACGGGGAACACATTTTTTTACATACTTACTTACATTTCTGGATGTTTTGTATGTGTGTGTATGTGGATTAGTTTGGGGTGGCGTACATATTAGATTAGGACATTTATGCCGTGGGATGTCGGACTTGAACTCGGGTCCAATCATTCCCTCCAAAGGAAGTCAAAAATATAGTAAAAAAAGTCAAGTAGTTGGACTTGATTGAGCGGTACCGAACGCGGCTTATACCTAAGTGTGCGTAAGCCGAATCCTTATCCTTACTAATATTATAAAAGCGAAAGTTTGTAATTATGGATGTATGTATGGATTTGTTACTCTTTCACGCAAAAACTACTGAATGGATTTTTATGAAAATTTACAATAATATAGCTTACACATCAGAATAACACATAGGCTATAATTTATAAAGATATTGTGAGAATTGTCAAAAATATAACGATAAGAGTAAGTAGGAATACATTCTGTCACATGCGACCTATTGTGGTGTGCGTTGTGCACACTATATATTTAATAGTATATATTGTTATAGGTACATATTTAATTTCGATATAGGTAAATAATGTACCTATAACGGAAATGTATCTTAAATAGTTCTACAAAAAAGTCCGCGACAGCATATATATCGTATCTTTTATGATGTAAGCCAATTATCACCCATTAGGGGGTTACCTACTAAAAAACATTTTTTTTATCTATGAACGTTTTTACGTTTCCTTATGTAAAGCGCAAAAAGGAGTTTTATGAGACTCAGCTGTCTGTCTGTCCGTCCGTCCTTATGTCGCGAGTATCTATGTATGTATAGCTCGTAAACGGTATGAGTCGACAAACCTGAAATGTTGATATTTTTTATTGTTTAATTGATTTTTCTGCTCTAGAGTACCTGCATTAGTATGGTAGCAGAAAAAAATAACTTTATGCACCCTATCTTTTGAGAACTCAACGTCTAGGTAGAGCTTAGTACAGTAGGTAGGTAAGTAGGTACATACCTATTTAAAAAAAATTGAAGGCATCAAAGTTATCCATTATAAATCATTTTACAGCTGGATATTAAAAACTTAATTAATAAGGCAGGAATCTGATATTTCGGTTTAAGTAGTAGCAATATCCAACAAGAACTGAAAATAAAATTGTTATACTTTTGATGTGTATGTGATCAAGAAAATCAACTTGTTTTTTTCTTTTACGGGATTCGTTCGATTCGTTTTCGGGAGAAAATCCGAGGCTTCGCTAGTTATTTTGTTTTTGCTTCAGGTATCGTAATAAAATCGGACAAGTGCGAGTCGGACTCGCGCACGAAGGGTTCCGTATCATCTACCTATAAAACAATAGACACTATAATTATAACCTTTTTTTAGTTTTCACGAAGTACATAGACCTTCGTGCGCGAGTCCAACTCGCACTTGACCGATTTTTTGTACTTGTATAGAGGCAACAGAAATACATCTGTAAAAATGTCAACTGTATAGCCATCACGGTTCATGAGATACAGACGGTGACAGGCAAGCAAACAGAGAGTGGAGTCTTAGTAATAGGGTCCCGATTTACCCTTTGGGTGCGGTACCCTGGAAACTTAAAAAAAAAACCATAAACGCCGTTGTCTGCATTATTAAAAATTCTGTAAATGTAACCAATATCCAAATATTATGTATAATGTAGCTGTTTGTTATTCCAAATAAATAAAATAAAATAAACCCTAAAAACGATAGGTATAGGTACCTAATACAAGCGTTAACCTAGGCGTGATTATTATAGTAACTACAAACTCTATAGTTAGGGCACTAATCATAATGAACCGCCAAGCGCGGGTCGGACTCACAATAAAATAATCTGTTTGTTAACTATAGTTTTGGATTTGGTTTGCAGCCAGTAACAATCCTGTCGCTAACACTCTCGGATTCTTGTTGGAAAACCCAATGCCGATCGAATTCGGTATGTATTATTATTTATGTATTCATCAACGGAAGCCTGTTTTGCTCCTAATGCGCAGTAGCCAGCATCACACTACTAACTGGACGTAATCGGCTTTTATTGTCATCCGACGGGATGATAACGTATAGTCCTGAGATTCTCTTAAAACCGGGAACTGTAATAGTATCGCCATAGAGAAATGATTTCTCTATGGTATCGCTCAACCAACAAACCAGAAAGCAGTAAATGACTGATAACCTACCGTAGTTGTAAATAAACAAAATCGTATCAGAATGTGTCCAGCCACCTAGTGATGAAGATGCCAAATATGTAAATAGGTACATAACAATTAATGTAGCAGAAAACGACCTTGCTTTAATACAAAATTAAATGTTTAAGACTATGTCCTTGCTAATCGTTGGTAAAGTTGTAAAATGTAATGCTGTTAAAGTGTATTTTTTTATCTAACAGGAACTTACGCAGGCACAAAGAAGCACACGGACATTTTGTATTGGGAATGGACGTGCGGTCGACCTCGAGATTATGCGTAGATACACTGCTGTTTATACAAAATTTATTATTTACGTGATTAAAATAATAGAACTCGCGGCGCAAAGTTATTAAAAACACTGTAACCAATAATCAGAGTAATATACGGAGATCTCCAATCACCAATTACTGAAAATGCGCCAGACACACGATTCGTCCACCGATGACCAGTCACAGCTTGACGTTTCTCTGGGTTGCTAGTGAATGGTAATAAATTTGTACCAAAATTAAATTATTTGCCAGTCTGTGACCAAATTTCAATATGTTGTAATAACCACGATATTCTTAGATCCTCAAAAATAATATAGTATATGGTTATGTTCTTGTAGCAACGATTATTTATATTAGGTATTTTTAAAAGCTTGATGCGATGTAATATAATATATTCTCAGTATCCAACCATTAAGATTAGCAACACTGGCCGGAAATCGGCCGCCTTGTCGGTAATACTTACTACCGATGTTTTCCCCTTTATTTAGGGTGAATTTGGTGTTGCAGGTTATTTTTTGCAGAACATCAAAAATATTTCGTGAAAGATTATAGCTAAAAATTAGAAACCCACTCCGCAAGGCAAACAAAAATGTACCAAAGTGTAAATAATGTTTAAGTCTGGGGTGTTTAATATAACTATGAAGTAAATTCGATATGTATGGAAGATTTAAGTAGAAACAAATATACTTATTTTAATTTGAAGATGTTTAAATGCCTATTAAAATGAACAATTGTTGATATGAGTTATATATGTTCTAACTCTGCCTTGATAGTTGAGTTTGACCAATTTGGCAGTTGTGTTCTATGATGTCTCTCTTAGACTTTCAGCTTGTATTTGCATTTCATTCAGTGCAGTGTTTATTTTTTTGTTTTCATGTCATAGTGATTAGACGGATAAGCCGGCAAGTGAGCGTCGCACCTGTTAATTACAATTGCAGTGTCACCAATCTCCCTCTGGTTGACACAAAGCTACGCTCGTCACTACCAGACATAGGTTCATTTATTTGTCGTTCGCACAGTAATTTCAGATGCTACCCTTCTCACCTAGGTACAAATAGTGTTTGCACCACGAACAAACGAAGGGAGCGTAGCTGAGTTATGTGGCCCTGTCCCTTGCCCCCTTTCAAGTCGGCCACGCCATTAATGGTAGGCGCGTGGCTATGATTAGTCTTCCCTTGGTGTTTGCAAGTCAATGACGAAGAACAACGATGAATCGTTGCATTTTATCATGCATAACAGTTCAATGTTTTCAATTATTAACATAAGGCATAGTCGCTTTAAAATTTATCTACTTGCTACTAACTAGATTTCATCAGCTTTTGGAAATAATTTCTAAACTTGAACGTCCGTTGATGCAGCTTAAATTGCTTATAATAACTGTCATTCTCACAAATGTATTATTTTAGTAGGTGTTTTTGTTCACTTGTCACTAAAAAACAAATCAAAAATATATATTAAAAGTGCGCCATCTATTACCGCATAACTATTAAAGCAGGGCCGTATCTATGGTGCTGCAGGTGGATTCCAGCTGCATCAACCACGGGAATATATGTGAAAACTTTTTCAAATATATCCTTTAAATCAGATATTATTAAAACAGTTGATATTTTAGCTCAGTTTTAGACATGTTAAGATTTTATATATATGACAGTATTTTTTCTGTTTTATATTCCATAGCTGTAGCATATAAATCAGAGTAACTTTTTAGTTTTTAAAGTGCACTTTTCACCGTGGACACTTGAATAGTGGGATATTTGAAGGTTTTATTTAAGTTACCTCATAGAAATCTAAGTATATTCTAGAAAAAGTTATAGGTGTATGTTTGTAAATAAGTATATTGTTCTGAATTGTATTCTAACATAGTATTAAAAAGCGTACGCGAGTAGTTATTATTTATTATAAGAAAAACTTTAACGCCATCTCTTATAGTAAAGTTTATTAAATGGTACACATATGTGAGATCAAAATAAATAAAATCAAGTAATTTTAGGTTATACATATTTATTTCATAAATATAGCATGTATATTTGTGAATCAGTTATACAATAGGTCACGCAAGGACCATAGGTTATCACATAGCAACTTAGTTATTCATAATAACAATAATAATCAGCATAAAGGGATAATTTACACAGTAATAGTAAAACAGTATTTACCTGACTCTTATACAAGACGTCTTGTCAGGCGCGTGGACGCGCTCCGAATGCCAAACTAACGCTAACACGGCTGTTTTATACAGAGTGGAGGGAGGTGCTCGAATGACGCAGTGGGAGTGGTAGAGTCGTTGAAGGACTAGTTAGTCAAATCAGCATACAAAACGTTAAAATAAATTAAAATAGTCTGAATCTCCCACACATACATAGTGAATATGGATTAATTCTAGTTTTTTTCATTGACAACAAAATAAGCCTGTCTCCCTTCTATTCCTATAATTACATTTAATAGCTGATTCAATTTTGTGCTTGTAATTAAACAGATTTAGGCATATGCAACAGACACGTCCCTATTTACTACTATGATTTTGTCTCGATACTTCATAGCTGTAAAAGTGAAAAAAAAAATGTCTAATACGTCACCAAAAGTGTTGACATAGTGGCAAGCAGTGGTACTATTTTAGTGATAGGCATATATAGTAATTAAACGACTTTAAACGGTTTAAATCGCGTATATTTATCATTATTGTTGTCCCGACTTTTCAAACACTTTGCAGTGATCGTGGTCACGGGGTGACTAATTGGTTTTATTTGTCACATGAGTTATTACGAAAATTATTTGGTCTACCCTCAGAAATTTTATATTAATCATAACGTTCCCTATTCACGCAGTATTCGCTCACAGTGTTCAGAGTTTTTACAGATTTGTGTCGGTCATGGGATTTAATTAATTTGACAACAGGATCCCAAGCAGATGGTACTTGCCAACCATCATCTCTATTAAAATTTGGGTACATTTTTATTTCAATAGCCTCGCGTAACATTCCTGGCATAAAGGGGGTCTCTCTGGCGAAGATTTGTGGATTGTCGAACCGGGTGTCGTGGTTGGGTTTGTCCTGGGCATGTTCACAAACCGCAGACTTGGGCGAGCGTCTGTTCTTCATGTCAGCAATGTTTTCTTTTACCCGGATACCAATGCTTCTCTTTGTATGCCCAATATATGACAGCCCACATTCACAATCAAATTTGTAAACACCTCCATCTTGTAGGGGAATATAGCACTTAACAGGTCTTATATATTGGTTGATCTTCTTGTGCGGCTTGAAGTAAGTTTTTATTGAAGCTCGTATTAAGATATTACCAATTTTGTCTGTGACACCCTTGATGTAAGGTAAGATGGCAGGTTGCACTCTCAACTGTGGAAGGCTTGTTCCCGCTTCTGTGATGCATTCTTGGTAGCTTGTGATTATTGCTTCGCAGTACTTTTTTTACATACTGAAGCTCCTCCTTGAGATGGTCAGTGTTGCAGATGCCATGTGCTCTCTGTGAACAAAGATTTTCCTACGGTAGCCAACTGACATGGATGGTGATGGGAGTTACCATTGAGATCTTTATCTGTATGACTAAGGGAGTTTTCAGGATTCCTGATGACTAAAACGTCAAGAAAAGCTAAGCATTTATCCACCTCATTCATCTTCATTCATTAATTTCTCGCTCCATTGTGAATTGAATTTTGTTATGTAAGGAGTTTAGATGGTTTAGAAATGCAGTAACTTTATTACTGGGGAGGATGGTAAAAGTTTCATCTACGTGCCGTTTGCAGATCTTCGGCATAGCCACAGCTGTGGAGAGAGCTCTCTCCTCGAAGTCCTCCATGAAAATATCGGCAACAACGGGGGAGACTGGAGAGCCTCTCACCTTTTACGAAACCATCATAAAAAGGAGCGCTATGTTTCATGCTTAAAATAATCATTCGCAGTCACGAACTATCACCAATCCACAATCGCGTCAAGCAATATTGGTTTGATCCTTAACTTAATCCTTGAACTTAATGAACGAATGAAATATGTATAACCGATGTGCAATCGAGATACAAGATGTTTATAATATAGCGTTATCCCGCTCACACTGTTTCGAACTACGATGTTATGGTACGATTTTACCATAGTTTTACGATATTTTATTGTCTGCTGCACAACAACTGTCTGTAGCTTTTTATAGTTTCACTCATCAAATTATTTTGCTGTATTTATTTCAAAGTATAATAGAAATAAAACCATTGTACGTAATTTACACATTAATTAAACCCATTTTTATCGTAAAATACTCAAAATCAAGTTAAAATGCGCTGCTAGAAAGTAACTTTTTTAAGATGGATCAAAATGACGGATTTTTCTTTGGAACAGTAATACTTCGTACGTCAGAGTTCGCCAATAGAGTTAACAAATTGTTGTGACGTCATCAAAACGTTGACCCAATCCATTACCGATTGTAAGCTCGCTTAATTGACGTGGAGGTATAAAATTTAGCAGTAAGATTAAGTTATTATTGCTATAAGAGGTGAGAGTTGGCCCCCAGGTGACTTTAGCAATTAGGTGGAGCCAGACCAGCATTTTACCCTCTAGCAAAATGGTGACGGCGCTACGTTATTTCAAGGGCTGCCTTCCAAGTTCCATTTGCGGGGCCAGAGACGAGCGTCACGGGGCATACCTAATACAACAAAAAAATAAGTAGCATCATCAAGTAAAAATCATAGGTATGCTAGAATAAGTGACTTGCTTACCTTTCCTGTTCAGTAGGTAATCTGAACAGAGACAACTCTGGAATCTATGAATTATTTAGACATCCCAATACACAACAATAAGTTTCCATGCGATTATCAAACATTTTTCATTTATATAGCGGTGCCGAAAAGCCATGATGCGCGATCCTTGTTCGGTGTTAGCCCCAGCTGGCGCACTGAGAAACGGGTCGAGATTGTGTTTAAGTGTGCGTGCGGGACGCGTAGATACTATGGCGCACACAAACAAGTCGCGCGTTTTTGTATGAAGATAACTTATTTCCCCACTCTTGTTACTATGACGCTAGAGTTGAAATCACCGTGAGCGGCGCTGTTAAAACTCTAATGTTTATATGTGTCAGTGTGTTCTTGCTGTACATGTGTACTTTGACCATGACACAATCGGCATTTACTATAATTTCATATGTGACCGCGTGGCTGTGATTGATGTGAGCTAGATTACCACCGTTTCTAATTTTTGTTAGCACTTGACCGCAGTGCATATAATAGTTACGACGTATATAGCTCGATTTCCGAAACGGGACGGATGATGGTCGCTTTAATCGATTTCGCATATATCGATTCGGAAGGCAGCCCTTGTGAACTTCCTCGGAAAGGAAGGGAGTTGCCCTTCCTTTCCTAGTGTGTTTTCACACCATAGCTTCGAGGCACAACTCGTACAAATGTCGGTGGTACTAACAAAGAATTACTCTTGCTGAAGACACGTATTACTTGGTACTGAAGATACCTACTACCAATACTGGTAATACCCGGTTTAATAAGTTGAGGGTACATTTATATAAACTGAGGGTAAACTGAAAGTTTGATCTGACAACACTATTGATTGATGACGTCATCAATCAAAAGCGTCGTCCGCTTGCTTGTAAAATGGCGGCCGCCGAAATTCAGATAGTAAATCCTTCTAATTTAGCTAAAATTGAAAGGTAACTGATGTTCTGATATGCGTTGCTAGAATTGGTATCATAGAACTTATTAATACGTGATATATATTGTATTAAATCAATAATTAGAAGTGTCGGTGTGATTGTGTTTTCAATGTTTCATATGTTTCCAGTTTTCTCAATGATCCAAGTTACAAAGAAATTATTGAAAACTCATCAACATTCAACTCGCGATTATGTGCCGAAAGAAGGATGCGGATGCCTTTTATCGACACCCAGACTGGTAAGTATTGATTATATCTGGGTCAAGTTGTCTGCTGGAGTGGAAACCTTCACTGCTTCACTGTTGTCATCAAATACTTTCATGAACTAGACTAGAGTTCGGTTTTCACAGATATCATTTATGACGCCTTCAGTATGAAATTATTGAGGAAGTGCATTTACTATACCAAGACCAAATAAAACAACAGTGGTATGATATGTGTATCTATCACATATTTTTCTATAATAACAAGGTGCAGTAAAAATCAACAAATGTTGTTACGCTATTGTTCATTACTTTCAGCTCGTATTTCGAATCTGAATACACTTCAATGTACCTTCCTTCATTTTTAGAGGTATAACATTGAATAACTACACAAAATTTTATTAAGTATAAGGATATTAATAATTTATGATGACAAAATATTTCACAGAATGTACAGCTATCATTGTTTTTCGTAATGATGTACACCTTATATACTGTACTGTCAATTATGTTCATTGCATAGCCTAATGGATTCAAAATACATGTCTGACTGTTCCTGACCGCGAATAATTCAGGTGGCTAATCTAATAAGATTAGGTCAAATTGTGTGACAAAACCGAATCGATGCACCCACCTTCCAAGCAGTCTTGTTTGCCCTACCCCTAGAGTGTTTTTTATGGTGGAGGTGTAGGGAGTATGGTGCGACAAGGTAGCGTGAAGACTTCAGCGATGCATACCCACAACACTCGGTGAGCTGTCATACAATTACTTCATTTCTACTAAGAGATTGTGTCTTAAACCTGACCTTGTATCTATAATGGTATTCACACTCTGTTCTGATATAATGTACATGTATGTTAATTTTAGACTTTCATTATTAGTTACGCATTACAATTACGTAAAACAAAATTATAGAATAGCGCCATTTCGTTGTTGAATTTTTCGATATTGTGCCTTATGAAGAAGTTTAGTTTAGTTTTTAGTATTAAAAACTAAAGGTTTCTGGAACCTCCTCCCCCTCAGTGGAAAGTATTCCGCTGTCTCTCCACCTCCCCATAGTACATATCGCTCATTTGGAGCGACAGTGACATAACTGCAAAAAAATGCTAAACTGACTTAATATCACCAAACTGATCTCCTTAATAAACTACGTTAGGAGTGAAAACGTCGCATTTGTAACTTCAAAAAACGCCCGCTAGAGAGCGAAAAGACGTTGTTGAAATATTCCATTTTGGCACGCGGATACGGGGCAACAACGCCCAAACAGTCAGTTGCGAGGGGTGCCCCTTAAAATATTCACGTATCAGGGAGCTACATCGCCGCTAAGGTAAATATGTCAATTTATGTTATCGTTTATCGGAGCTAAATAGACACAATTGTACTTTATGACACTAATAACTTGAAATTGAAACAGTTTTGTGGAAACAATGACGTATCATAATACAATTGCGCCGTTGTTCCTCCAAACATATAGTAATTTTTAGACATAAATTATAATAACGCCAATATAGTTCTGAAATGCTTTACCTACTAATGATAACCATTATAAACCATTTCAATAATTTAATATGAAATAAAACCTGCTTATATTATTTTTATTTGTTAAATTTTTTTTTACATTAATGTAAGAAGCCAAGCAAGAATGTCAGTTAAAGTTTGTGATCAAGAATATTGTGTTTGAAGTTTGATAGTATTGAGGACTAATCTCTTGCTTCAATACTATTATTTTTCCTATTGCAAATGGTAAATAAACACTATGTGCATTTATAGTTATTGTTTAACGTTATAATCATGTTTTCTGACCTTTGACGTGTTTGTGCAAAAAATCCGAGATATTTTCTGAAGAACAAAATGATATCAGCAACGTTATTTGAAATATTGATTCAGATTGCTCTAGTCAACGTCAGTCAGTTTTACTGCATTATTTATATTTATTTGCAGGGTTGGTCTATAAATGAGTTTACCGTTATTTATAGTTAAGTACATTTATGCGAACCGTAATTGGAGATGGTAATAATTGTAGCACAGGCGTAATCCCTGGGGGCAAGCATAGTAAACATGGTCTTACATTAAATGCTACTAAAAACCTGCAAGGTAACCCTTGCAGTGTAAATGTTTACTAGTTTTAAATAATAGTGTAGTAATCATCTGTGATATTTTCTGTACCTTAAATATAGCAGTTATTCCTTATATTTAATTAATAGTTCCTATTGAAGTTTAATTAAAATAAAGCTCCGCGAAATTATAACCATGGTTTAATAAACCATTAATTTATTATTACTATGAGCTATATCTATGTCACAACTGCCTGATCGTATTTCTTTTTATTGAAATATAACAAATTATGTTGATTAATTGAAATTGGTTTAATTTCATAGGTGACAAATAAAGGTCATAATTACTTTAACTTTATTTTCCTAGGGTAACAACGACGCAACTGTAAGTCTTAAAATGAAAAAATGTATTTTTCACATACATATGTATTGGGTAATAAAAATGATATGAGTTATTATTCAAGCACAGGGTTCAAACTACAAAACTAAAATATAGAGATAGTCATTAGCTGTAAGAAAAGTTAAGAATCTTCACAAGTGTTACGAAAAATTCTTAAAACTGGCTTAGTGTAAAATTCACAAATTTGCACTTGTGTCACTGTTACTCCAAATGAGCGATATGAATCTCCCTCTCTTAAGTCCTTCCAATGTAGGTACACATTTATTTTTTTAATAATTATTATGTAAAAACTATAACTTTCTGTAACCCATCCCACACCTCTGGGGGGTAGCTCCAATCCCCCTTGTCCCCCCTCCCCTTGTTATAGTACATATGTATACCGATACAAAAGTCCTTCCCAAATTTCCTTATTTAAAATGTTCACAATTGTTACAGCAAAATGTTTAGTAGGTAATATGTGTTTAAATATGCACGAGCTCACCTGTGTGATGTTTCAGGTGTTGCACAAAGTCACTGCAACTTATTCATGAGCAAAAGACAGCGCATGCCTGGCCAAAAAGATGGACAAGTTTACACATATCCCGCTCAAAGGTAAGATTATATTTGATTACCTACATTTTATATATACTACTAGCTGTTGAATTGTAGCTGTATGGTACCTCTCCTCACATATTTCAAATTTTCACATGTAGGTCGGATTTACATTAAAAATAGTGAACTTATCAACCTCTGACTAAACATAATCATGGAAAACTTAACATACCTTAAGTATGAATCAATTCAGTAACATTTTAAAATATGGCCCAAGTGTATGTATGCTTGCTGAGAAGTTTATGGTGAGACATGGCAAGAGTATAATGTATATATAAACTGATAAATCATAAGTTTTCAATGCTCACATCCCTGTAAATTAATCTAAATAAATCTTGCCAGATTTATTATTGACCTAGCGAAGTGCAAAGCTTGGGCATAATTCTTTTCTATGTCTGTCTGCATGCCTGGCTGTTGTACAAGGTGCATTTCTCATTTGATTCTTTTGACATTATGTGAGCATGTTGACATAATCAGATTGATTTTTTTTTGGTTCAGTTTTTGGAATATTTTCAAAATGGCAGAGATATGAGGATGGAAATATGAAAAATATTAACTGCAATGTTTTCAGCTCGCAGAGTCACTAGTAAATATGAATATATGGTGGCATACCAGTGCAAGGTAGTGCAGTCCGCGAGGCATAAGCTGAGCTTTGCATTAGTGTGAGTGATCACCAATCGGCAGGAGCGCGGCGAGACAGAATGGCGCCGCGCCTCAGGCCGGTTACCCAAAATCAGGTTTTTACCGGGCGAAAATGGCGCCGCGCCTAAGGCCGGTTGTCACACCTACACAATCCATGTACACTCACACAAATGCAAAGCTCAGCTTATACCTCGCGGACTGTACTGCAGCATCAATTGCCTTGTCTTTGAATTGGTTATAGATTTCATAAGGACAAAGCAAACATATTATCTCTATATACTCTCTATGTCTATAGTCAATCATTCTAACTACTGTACTGTACTATATCAGCGGGATAGTCCACTGCTGAACACAGCCTCCCCCAATACGGAGGGGTTTGCCATAATCCCCACGTTTGGCAGGCAGCTTGAGGATCGCAGTGCGAAATATCAGTTCCTCAGAAAGTACTGCTGCCCACCCTATGGTGTGCTACCTTTAGTCGCCTCCTACGACACCCACGGGTTGAGAGGTGGGGGTGGCATTCTAGCCCGTCACCCCACACGCTACTTATTCTTCTAACTACTACTGGTAAGATAATGCTGATATGGCATTGATAAGTGTCTGTAGTACAAAATTCTGACCGAGCGGAGGCAGTGTGGACATGGTGCTGGGGGAACTAGTGTGCGCTAACCATTGATTGCCTTCCCAATTAAGGTTATACTGTCTTACAATTATTGTTCTCCCCTAGATGGAGGAAAGCCCGGCGTCAGTACCTTACTATGTCCTCGACCAGATGGGGCTGGAGTGGAGCTATAGATACAATTGATAACACTGGAGATGGAGAGAATAGCTCTGGAATACCTGGTGAAGCTCTTGGTGGTGATGACAGCAGAGACGGCTCACAAACAGCAGCCAAAGACGATCCTAAGGTTTGTAATTTAATATAGAGATATTAATACCATGCCCTTAATTGGATGACTTCATTTTTGGTTGATAAACTGAAGACCCTAGTTAAGTCATGGAAATGTTGTGACATTATGTGAGGTTCTTTTTAATTGCCTTCAAAAAAAAGGTTTTCAGTACAATAAATGCATGTAATGGTTACTGCAATTTACCTATAATATTATATATATAAATAATTTAATTTTTTGAATACATATGTATAATTTAATTATTTTAAGCGCTCCTAGCGAAGTTTACTTAGCTGTTCTCAACCGATCAGCAAAGTTAAGCAACGTCGCGCGCGGTCATGAGTTGGATGGGTGACCGCTAGTGACATTACTACTGAGCGTTTCTATGCTTCGGAGGGCACGTTAAGCCGTCGGTCCCGGTTGTTGTCTTAGGATGGCAGTTGTTAAAGCATGGTGGTAGGGTATTTTGCGAATGCCCGCCTGGCTAGCTACCACCCTCAAGTAGAAAATCTGTCGCCAAGCACTTAACGGTGTGTTCCGGCAGCAGTCCTTGAGAGCCATTACTTCTAGGTTAGCCTGAACAACATCTTCGACCACATCATCACTTACCTTCAAGTGAGATAGTGGTCAAAGGCTAACATATCAGGCATAAAAAAAAATTATTATGTTTACAGCTCTAATAGAGCTATATTTTTTTTATGATATGTATTTTTTTGTTGTGGTTTAGCTTTGTTTTATTTTTATACAACTGATAGATTAGTCATTTCTATATCGCGCCTTTTGGTAAATGAGTATATGGTAGAAATAGTAACTTTAAGACTTTCGCGACATGAACACATATTCATAAGTATTTAACGGG
Organism: Plagodis pulveraria; assembly: GCA_963890685.1. Lineage (NCBI taxonomy): Eukaryota > Metazoa > Arthropoda > Insecta > Lepidoptera > Geometridae > Plagodis > Plagodis pulveraria. The sequence continues at coordinate 14,014,027 of OY982971.1, read as the reverse complement.
ACTTAATCGCGATAACAACATTTATACATTTATTTATTTACCTCGACGTTTCGACCAAGTTGCATTGGTCGTGGTCACGAGCGGACTGAAGAGGCGGGTGTCAACGTCTTGAAAGGCGGGTATTTTCTCCAACTACCCGCATTTGACTTAAAAATGTATCGTCTCGACACACAACACTGACAACATCCACAGGTCTTAAGGAAGGTAAAACGCGTTTGGTGCATTTCAGTGATAAGGAAATGCACCAAACGCGTTTTACCTTCCTTAAGACCTGTGGATGTTGTCAGTGTTGTGTGTCGAGACGATACATTTTTAAGTCAAATGCGGGTAGTTGGAGAAAATACCCGCCTTTCAAGACGTTGACACCCGCCTCTTCAGTCCGCTCGTGACCACGACCAATGCAACTTGGTCGAAACGTCGAGGTAAATAAATAAATGTATAAATGTTGTTATCGCGATTAAGTCCCGTTAAATACTTATGAATATATATGGTAGAAGATCTTGCTCAAGCTAATCCTAGAAGGAACTACCACTCAAGGTCAACTGCTGGAGCAGACAATCAGGTGCTTGGTTATGGATTTTTATCCATAAGTCATATACATATAGGTATAAACGTGTACCCTATGTTAATTTATATTTATAAAGCATTATGCTACTACTATATCAGCCGGATTGTTCACTGCTGGACACAGCTTCTCCTATCATAGGGTGGTTTGCAATAATCCCCACGCTTAGCAGGCATCTTGGGATCAGAAGAGATAAAAGCTATGCAGAAAGAGAATGTTCAAAAAGTATATCAGTATTAAGTATTTTTTTTTTTTTTTCAATGATGTAAATTTCATCTCCGAATTTTTGTTAGGACTATCAGAAGTCAACCCTAAGAGGTTGTTAGCATTTTTCTAATAACCCTGTATAATGATATTAAGTTTATTTTTTGTGTTATCAGTGTTAAGTAGTTAAGTTGAATTGTCAGGAATGGTTCTACGACGAGCTAGCAATGGAAGAGATGGAGACAGGCGAGGAGCCGGACCCGGACTCTGACGAGGATTACTACGACGACACGTACGCGAACCGACGCAGGAAACGTGGCGTCTCCGCTACGGGGCCGGGCTCCCGCGGCGGCAGGACTAGGAAGTCGCAGCCAGACGACACGCCCGCCAAGAGGGGACGCGCCGTGAGTATGATCCTCTACTAATATATACAACACTAGCGGACCGCACCAGCTTCGCACGGGTATTTAATAGACATTTAATTTTTTTTTAAATATTAATTATTTTGCCTATTTTATTATAAAAACTAATGTGACGCAACCTTATATTAAAATTATAAGGTTGCGTCATCATTTACAAGTATAAAACCAATTGCAAAATTGGTCTTGTTTGTAGTACAACGCAAGTGGTACTATAGATGTCGCTCCATCCCAATACGATGGTTAAAGAACGGTAGGAAAGATTCGAGTTATGACGTCATGTCATGTTAGCTCAATTGGTTAGAGCATACCCCGACTCAAGGGGTGGATGGACGCGGGTTCGAATCCCGCACATTACTTAAATTTTTCCTATCGTATATTTGTGATTTTGTAATGTAATCCGCATAGCAGGCGTTATTGCAAACCTAACAATATTAAAACTAACGTGGTTTAGTTTTTTTTAGTAAATAATACGGGATAACTCACGTGAATAAGTCAGATAGCTCCAACTATAGTTTCAACCACACTTGCACTTGCTAAGCGAGGCATCAACGCAGTCGTTACGAGCTCTCCTTGAAAAAGACCACTGAATGTGGTTGAAACTATAGTCGGAGGTATCTGACTTATTCACGTGAGTAGCACTTGCTAACCGAGATGTCAACGCGGGCGTCCCGAGCTCTTCTTGAAAAATACCACCGACTGTGGTTGAAACTATAGTCGGAGCTATCTGACTTATTCACGTGAGTTATCCCGTATTATTTACTAAAATATGTTGCCTATGTTCATCAGGGATAATGTAGGATTCTAATGGTAAAAGAGTTTTTCTAATCGGTCCAGTATTTTTTATATTTATTCGTTACATACAAAAATACAAATCTTTCCTCTTTATAATATTAGTGTAGATAATAAACAATAGTTTTTGTTAGGGCTCTGTAGATTTGACGAATAAACGCAGCAGAAGAGAAGTTCGTCGCGTCCTTTAAGTTGTTAAACAGAACATAATTGTACTGACACAACATAATGTGGAGTGAGCATTGGAAGATGATAATGACGACTTTGTCATGCATACGTGTGTATTTGGTCTGCTTAGAACAACCAGACAAAAAACCTTCAAATTTTCAAAGCCAAATCCTACAGCAAGAATCTTACATATAAAACAAATATAAAAATAGATATTGATGTTGATTCAAAGTTGTATTCTCAAAATTAAAGTAAGACATGTCAAACTGAATATGGTAATTTGAGGCGCACATTATTATTATTATTTCTTTGTTAATGGCTTCTGTGGTTTAATGTGACCACAATTCTTCCAATGTCCGTTCATGCAAGTTTCATACGCCACATGGAGCTTTTACTTTAATTTAGAATATAATCAGTATACATTTCTTAAACATTCTCTAAATTTTCGTACACTAATGTCCACTAAAGTAAATCCAACTTTTATTACACAGAAAAATAGATTATGAATCTCAAGCTAAAAGAGCAAGAGCGCACCAAATCCTGTGGTCTAAGCCGGTGCAGTGCAGTTAATTCACTATTGTAACATACTGCAGACAGACTGTAAACAGACAGTAAGACAGTATATGGAAGTGTGAAGTCTTTCATACAATTTTATACCGTCCTGGTCCTCACAATCTTCCCTGGACCGGACTGCAACCAGATTTGGTGGAAGCGTTTACACTCAATACAATAAAATGTAACTTTTCACTTAGTGCAACAATCTTGTAGTGTAAAGCTGTTTCTATGTATTAACAGGGTCGCGGACGCAAGCGTGGCGGTCAAGGCACGCTGCCGTACGAGGTCCCCGGCGACGCTGAGAAGCCTTTCGGCTGCGAACGTAAGTCCCGCAGGAGGCACTAGCCGCACACCACAGCTCAGGTCCTGGCTCCTAACTCATTTAGATAGCGACAAGTAATGCATTTGTCATGTATCTACAGTCAAACCTAAGGTTGATCATCAGAACAATACTGTGAATAGCCTTTTATAAAAGCAAGCATTCATATTTTGTAAGAATTTGACAGCTTTACGACAAGCTGTGTGAGACGTACAGGGTTTTGTTACTGCTTTCATAATGCAAACAGTGAAGGAATGGAGCACCTTACCAGGGCCTGTCTCTTGATCACATGTCTGTCTCGTCACTTGGTCTGATATTAAAGTGCTAATACTTGTAAGGCTACCAGTCGTACAAGTTTCCATGAACTTTTTAAATATTTGGCGAAGGTAGAACCATACTGATCCAAGTGACATTTTTTCTATATTGGAGTTATATGAAACAAATGCAAGGAAAAAAATATTCAATTCATGCCACATTGATCCAAGTACAAAATGCGCCTTATGTTGCTAGAGGACCTCAATTTTTCACTTTAGCATTATACTTACTTTCTAAAATATATCCTGCTATACTGATCCAAGTAAAAACCGAAGTATGGCCCTGATTTATTGAAAAAGATATACAAGTACAAAATATTCATTCAACTGGCAACGGAACAAGTATTATATTACATATTATTTCTATGAGTTCTATTTGTCATATAGTTTTTCGATGTAAGTCAACTTTAATTTGGATAAATATTTTGTGCCAAAATGATCCAAGTGGTTTTTTTTCTGCAGAAACCAACATTTTGACTACTTTTAATGAAAATATTTTATTAATGTTTTTTTTTTATTTTGTCTAATATATTAGTCATCATTTTGATAAAGATTAAAGCATAATAAATCACGTATTTTTTTAAAACAAGTTGAAACGCGTTTCCTTCTATTGCTCAATATAATGAAAACTATACTTGGATCAGTATGGTTCTACCGTCGCCATTTATGCTCTAGCTTCAACCATATTGTAAATTTCCATAAATTTTTTTTAAAGTGTTTACATGAGTATTTAAAGAAAGGAGTAAGATCATCATCCTCAGCCTGTTATTCTCACATCATCAGTCATCATTCCCACCACTGAAGAATGACTTATGCTGTAAAAAAAAAACACCATTTCTCAGACAGCGAGTTGTCTAGTTCAGAAAGCTAATAAAATATGTATTTACCATAATGTTGTCTTAGGTTTTCGCGATCATTACACATACCTAGGAATTAAACAACTTTAAACCGTTTAAATCGCGTATATTTATCATTATTTTTGTCCCTTCGTTTAAAACACTTTGACCACGATCACTGCAAAGTGTTTGAAACGTCGGGACAAAAATAATGATAAATATACGCGATTTAAACCGTTCAAAGTTGTTTAATTACTATATGTACTTACCAGTTTCGAAACATCTGTATGAACATGACTAAAAATGCATAGAAATAATCACAATAGAGTAGTGTTAAAGTAAGACATTCCTATATAAATTTGTGCAATATAAATAGATAGGTATATAGGAACAGTAAAACCATTAATACTATATCAAATTATCAATAGATCCATATATGGGCATTGTGAAATAAAAAAAATTGAGGTTTAATGAATAATACACAAAAATACCTATATAGTTGCTAATGCATTAGATAGGACCTGAGCATGCAAAGATGTATTATTATAATACCTATATAAATTAAAAAAATACCTGTCTAGTTTACAGATCGACTTTTATATACAATATAGGAATCTCGCATATGAACTGCTGTATAAAATTTTGGACTACAGTTTTTATCTGTAAACTAAAAACACCTCAAAAATATAATGAAAATCTTATATCATATAACTAAGCATCACATAGTTAAATAGAGAAAGGGCCAATGAGTACTTGTAATAAGTAGTTTATCTAAATTATATGGAGCATTGGCAAGCAATATGATGTTGTATTTTGTTGGTACGCTTGTTTTTGTGGGTTGGTGCAGGTGCAATAATTTTCTTAGTGTATCTGTTAAGTTATTGGTTTTTACATGGCATTCAATAAGGAATATCAAAAAATTATCAAGATGTTTTGGTATGTCATGGTTGGATACATTTTATTTAGTACATAAGTTTCAAGAATTACAATAACCAAAATTTGAGAATCATCTTTTGGGAAGTTAGTATATTTCAGAAGTATTCAATCTTTATTTTGAGTATACACGAGCAAGCTCGCGCAACGCTTATGTCATGGGTTCTGGCGCTGGAAAAACAAACAGTTTTCATACTAACCTCACCTGCCCATTTCACCCCTCGTATTGTATTACTTCTTAGGCGAGATTTATGGCTCACTAAAGTATATTTTTGAATTGAAATTCTCGTGAGTTTCACACATATTTAAATATTATAAATTAACCGGTAAAAACAGTGCCCGCTCGCAGACGCAGCTGCGCACTCGCCCTGATGTCGAGCATCTAATATGCTCGAAACCCGGGGCGACGTATTGGGGCCCTAACGTGTTTGTGCCGGATAATTTAGAATATTTAAAGTATATTTTGCAAATTGGAGCACAAAATGTTATGCCCCAGGCGGGAATCAAACCCGCATCTTCCGATTTCGTGCCGGATGCCTAAACCACTCGGCCACCTGGGCACGCTCTTTCGAGCCGAAATTTCGTGCTCCAATGGTATTTTACAAAATTACAAATATACGAGAGGAAAAATTTAAGTCGTGCGCGGGATGATGATTTAAAGTATAGTTAAAGATTCAATATACTTGATTGATTATTATTGAAAACATTTGGCCAGCCCACAACTACAAGCGTTTGTCAGTTAGTGTCGCAAATATGCCTTTTATTGTTATCTATCTTATAATAATGTATGATGTGAATAGTTTAATAGTTAGTGAATAAGCGAATCTCTTATTGAAATGACGGTTATGGTGTTCTTTTTTCGTGTGGCAAATTATATTTTTCAATGCATCAAAAGGATTGTAACATTACGCTTTATTACGAAAGCTAAATTGTCTATGCCTGAGCCAAGGCGAGATTCATATGGTGCCGACGTTAGTGTGTTGACCTTAATACTTGGGAAAATTGATGATCCTTCATGGACGAAACATTAAATAAAACCATTGTGGACGTTTCGTTTGAAACCTTCTAAAAAAGAAAACCATAAACCAAACTAAATTATAAAAATAGTTAACATTGTAGGAAAAATTTTAGGCGGCTGAAATGAAATATGTTTTATTTGAATTGTTGGAACATGTTTCTTAAAAAAATGTAGGTAGTGTATGTTTTATTTAATCTTATTTATCGAATCTTTTGTGCATTTAGATTGAATTTTTAATTTAGGTGTTTTAGTGTTAAAATTATTTAATCATTTTACTGTACATCATGTTTCTTGGCTAACCTATTACCCTCTTGTTAGAAATGATTACCATTATTATAAATAGTAGCAATTTATATTCTCTATCGTTTTCCTAGTCCATGTTCGGAATATATAATCTGAAGTTGAGTTCTAATATTGGTTTGTGGGTCGACTGGTAACCAACCAGAAAGATAGAAAAGCACCCTCAGGGCTGGCTCTCATAAGTCCGCCCTGAACTATAGTTTTCGTAAGCTATAACTCTTTGTAATTCAAAATAAAAAAACACAGATAAACACATTTAATAAAAAAAATACAAATAGTTCATAAAGTGTTGTTATAAGTACTTTATTTCTAAAGAAGTAATATTTAAATGGACCGACCAAAGTTCATTTGTTCTTAAACATCTTTTTTGACAAACCACAATCAAAGTCTTTAGATATATCCAAGAGGGCTCACCGTCAATTACAATGCAAAGTTCAAATAGCCGTTGGATTGTAACGGTATGTAATTTAAAACACCAATCTAGTATGTAGTTGTTACACTGCCACATAATATATTTGTACAGATCGAGAGTGGTGTGACCTAGTTGCGTTATTTATGGATAGAATAGTTATTAGGTGATAATTGAATTGTGTTGATTTGCTTTGATGTGATAACTATGTATCATATACTCAGAAACAAAATTTAATGCATATTTCCTAAACAGTTGGTACCGAGCTAGAGGAATTTCGGTTAATGACCTCAGTCGTCAATCTTAGCCATTTCACGCCTAGAAATATATTGTAAGGAATGCAAGTATTCGCACTGAAGGTTGATTCATAAGGTCATAAGTTTGTACCACTAGTTTGTTCTCATAAGAGATATACGTGGGAGGTCTATGAAACCAACTCATTTTGTTTAATGGGCTTACTAGACAAGGATAGAGCTATACACTTGCTAGTGCAGTTGAAGAGACATGTGTGTGTGTGTGTTTGTCAAATGAAAACCCCACCATCTATCAAAAGTTCTATTGAATCTAAGAAATGATGGACTAACAGAATACTTATCAGTTCCATAAATTTGTATATGCACCATATTTTGTTCATATCTGCTTCTTATCAACAAATTTAGGTTTTTGATGTTTTGTTATCTGATAAGAGAAATAACCATAGTAAAAACCAGTATATCTGTTGCAAAGTTAAATCTGAAGTCGTATGTTTCGTCAAAGTAAATCAACACACAATTAATGCGAGACAGCATTTAAAGCTCGCATTATATTTTATTCTAAACAGAATCTTATGAATCACATTATTAAGTATTTAAATCATTTGCATTGATTGGTTTGGATGTACGACTCATATGTCTGTGATAGTATTTTTTTTTTTTTTTCGTAACTTACCTTTATGGCCATGAACCTAGAGATTTCTTTCTGAATTAATATAATGAACTTTAAATTGGTGATATTAACCTCTTTATTACATTCTAAACTTACTTTCTGAGTCTCATTGACAGCTTAATTTGTTGGCTAGGGCATCAGTTTTGTTTTGTGCAGTTCTAGCCATTGCAGGTTTTTAGAAGAAGCTTCCAAATTTGGAGTCTCTGACATCTCAAAAGATGTTAATGTTTTATACCAAGTATCCCTTGCTAAGCCCTTCATTGCTGAAAATATCTTATGAACTTTTTACCTTGCAATGGGAGGATTGCTTATTTATTGCTTTTTTTTAAGTCTGCATATCAAACAATGCTTGGTTTCTTAGTGTTCTTTTAGGGCCTCGACTTGGTCCAATGATTTTTATATTTTGTCTGTTATATATTTCCAATGAAATGCAAGACAATACCAAGATAATGTCAAATCTTAAGGTAAAATAATCCATCAACCTTTATGGAATGGAACATATAGACATAATTTGAAAAATCAGATTGATTTTATCAAATGGTTGAATGCCTCTACTTAGTCTTCTATAAAAAAAAGTGGAAGATGCGGTGTGCAAGGAAAATGCATGTTTGCTGGGCTCATCGATGCTTCAGAAAATGAAGTGACTGTATTGGTGGATTTTTACCTCTCACACCGCTTAATATTCTCACATCTTCATTGGACATGCAGCCTTATAGTAGACATCAGCATTGCATTGGTGTGTCAATTTTGAAGGTTGTGAGGATGTACTAGTGATATTGTCAGTTCTTGCCTTGCATTACTTTATGGATGTGTGTTAAGAGTAGAGTACACGGAGCGCATTCCACAAAAGTAGTTTCGTCATATTTTAAATACCAAATGTTCAAACTCGGTGAAATGTTGTATTATGCTTATTACTGAGCCTAATATCTATGCTCTGGTTTGCCAGTTTTTTGATTTATTATTTGTTTTATCCCTAAATGTCAAAATAACAATTCCCTATTCCCATACAAAATGAATTCGAATTATTTTTGAAAATACTTAATTTTACGGAAATATAGCAAACTAGAAGCATTAATATTTGGCTCAAGGATATACATACAAAGTTTCACCGAGTTTGAACACATAGAATTTAAAATATGATGAAACTATATTTGTATGGAGAGCGCCTCGAGCACTCTAGCCTTAAATATAATGTTTCAATGGAAGAATCATCTCAAAACAATGACTAAAGTTTTCCGGTCTAAATGACCGTGCCAAAACAATGTTCATTTATTAATTTATTAAATAAACAAATATTATACGAATTATTATCTGCATGCTTTTTGTCACGTTTTTAATGAATTAGATGTAGGCTGTGTATCTATGTTAGTATAATTATAATGTTTTTTTTTCTGAAACGTTTTCAAATTATATTGCTTACAGTCTTATTATAATTACTGTAAGAAAGCAAATTATTTTTTTAATATACAAACGCGGTCTTACAACAATATGTTCTACTTTCTGGGATATTTATTTATTACGTATTTGATTTTGTATGGTTTTACCTATATTTGCTTTGTTAAGTAATTATGCACTAAATATTTTAAATATAATAACCATTAATAATTAGTTTTTCTTTTCATAAACGCTTTTTATGTGTTCAAGTTTTAGTTTTATCATATTTTTAACATCCCATTTTAGTTACAATGAATACAATACAATTAATTCAGAATTGTAATGTTATCTACAATACCACATTAATGTTTCAAATTTGAATATCGGTAAAAGTTTTTTGATCTTACAGATTCAGTATTATGGTAAAATTTTAGTCATTGCACTTACTCATAATAATTGTTATAATTTTTACATTGGAAATCCTTTCGCTATATTTCTTCGAGTGTGTATGTATATTCAAAGTTTCTTGTTCGTGTAGGGTATGAATTTAAGTTTTTAAATATTGACCTAATTAAGGCGGTATAAAAATGTTATGTATACCAAAAATGCATAGTTGATCTCAATATTGTACGCAACTGTGCATTTTCGATAACATCTGCCAAGTGGCCCTTACTATACTCGTGTTCTTTAAAAATATATATGTGAAAAACAGTGAAATATCAGGTGAAATAAATGTTATTCTTAGGTCCGAAATACACTGGCGTGCAAGAGTTATAAGCAATTTTTAAACATATAAAAACAAGTTTTTGAAATATATATAAATGTTGTGCATACCTTTTAACTTAGCGTAAGACAGTGCAATCGATTGTTAGGTGATTTTGAAATTTTTATCCCCCGTATTTTGCACGTCAATGTATTATTTTATCATCACCCAAAGATTGTTATGAATTTATACAAGAAATATTTATGTTGAATAACAAATAAAATTATGCAATGTATACATCTTATTTAATTAATATTAACTTTTTGATTGGACTCCAAAATTTGGATCGTGCGATTTTGTGTTGATTTGAAAACAACATCTACAATGATTCACATATTTTTGTAAAAAAATATCTTAAGTTACTGTGTTGTTTTTGATTTGATTTTATCTTGTGTGTGTACCGTTCGGGCGGATCCATTGATTTGAAGTCATCAATCAAAATAAAGCCCCACGGAGCCTGCGTCTCTAGAACGGAACATAGACGGGCCGATCACGACTACGGGCCGGCTTTCCAACAAACCAAACATTTCATTTGAACGCTCTTTTTGGAATCACTTCTTACCAGAATGTAGAATAACTCTGACTCCCTATTAATAGAGTTTTTTTGAAATCATCGACTTTATGTCATCCTCTTCAAAATTTAGATTTTAGATCGATTGCAGTTTTAGCAGAAAAAAAATTGATAATTTTCCTCATATTTATTCACATGAGGCCTTTGTGTTCAATATTTTTACATTCTTTGAACACTTTTGCATATCTTGTTACAAATTATTTCAAATCCAATTATTAATTTCATAACTATATACAGTTTCTGTAATTCCTTCTCGATAGAAACTAATTCATCGAATAAATATTACTATGTAAAAAGAGCGTTCATTAAAAATCTTTCTTCTTTTTCTACATATTTGATTGATGACGGATAATTTCTGGAAGGCTGCTTCTATATGTTGATAATACACGTGATCCGTCGTGGTGCCTCCTCTATGGTCAGTTCTGTTGACGCGGGCTATAAACACATGAACCCCTTTACGTGAAATTGGTTAAATTACCTGTACACTGTTGACGGAGGAGGCATCACGGTAAGTTGAAGATTTTTTGTAAGAAAGTTGATTTGTTTTTGTGAATGTAGAAGAGAATAGATATCGCGGAACAGTAACAGTTTATTACAATTTTTGGCCGCTGTTAACATGTAAACAAACTTGAAATCTTTCTATATTCATCATAACTTCATTTAAATTAGATTCATATTTTATTGACGGTAAAATTATATTACAGAGTTTTTTCTTGACTGTAGGATGTCGCATATCAGTAAATTGCATAACAGTTCAAATTTTTTTAATTGAATGAAGAACTATTATGCCATCCCGCTTAATCAGTGCAAAGTTATATATTATTTCTCTTCCATGTTCACAATATATTTGCTATGTACTTCCAAGATCTGATTGGGTTTCATCCGACAGTGTGCGGCGCCAAGTACAAGACGAGGCCAGGGCTGACGTACCACTACACGCACACACACAAGGACCCGCCGGCGGGGGCAGGGTCGGGCGGCGGCGCGGCGAGCGGCTCGGCGAGCATCGCGGCCGGCTCGGACGGGGACTCGCGGGACTCGCGCGCCGGCGCCCACACACCCCCCGTGCCTCAGCCCGCGCCCGCACAACCCGCAACGGAATATCAAGACAGTTACGTGACATTTCTGAACAACCCGAGCGTAGCTGCAGGTTAGAACATCGCTATTCTTTCTTGGTTTGACCGATGGGGGCTAACATTGACACCGATAAAATGGTGTCGAATTCACCAAAGTTCTTGCTGCTGTCAATTATGCTTTACATGCAATTTGACCAAAATACAACCGAGATTCAATGAGAGAAACGGTTTTATGCAAGATCTATTTTATATAAAATACAGCATCCAATCCAATTTCATGAAAAAAATACATGTATCATATTTAAATTTCATTTTTAACACCTCATTTTCACCATCAGCTTTAAATTGTTCACTGGTTGGGACATGGCAATGTTAAACTAATGTTAGCCCTCATATGTTTGTGGTAGCTGACACGGCAAGCGTCAAGCTCTGATTGAAAAGCTGTTCCTGATTGGCTCTCCGCCCGTGCTATAATCGACTCTTGCGCATGATATATTACAGTATAACTTTATTAACTTATTGAGACTTGATTGTTGGCAAAATTGCATTATACAATGTAAAGTAATATCTGCATTTCCCATACTGGTGTGGTGTGTACTAATTTCTAATTAAAATATCTCAGTAAACAGACTTATTGCATGAACTTTGGACTAAGGTGTCGCTTTTTAACTCATAAAGCTTTGTGTATTTGGGAAATAACTAACTTTAACCTATGGAGTAAGTGTACAATTCTGATTTGACAAATGAAACGAGACCTCAGAGGACACCTGCAACAAGAATCTAAAAGAAAAAAATAAGCAGACGCTTCCAAACTGCTGCAAACTTACAAATACCTCAGAACTTGATAAAGTAGAAAGAAATAATAAAAGTTGTGCATAGGTAAAGAACTACAGACCTGTTCACTCACGAAGGCTCACCTCTCTACAGTAAATTGTTGATGCACTTTTGTATGGGTAGACTTCGTTTGTTTGGTGTTTCGTCATCCAGACCAGATATGGCGACGGTAGAACCATACTGATCCAAGTATCGTTTTCATTATATTGAGGAAAAGAAGGAAACGCGTTTGAACTTGTTTTAAAAAATACGTGATTAATTATGCTTTAAATCTTCATCGAAATGATGGCTAATATGTCAGACAAAATAAATAAAAAAAAACTATAATAAAATATTATGATTAAAAGTAATCTAAATGTTGGTTTCTACAGAAAAAAAAACAGATAAAAAATAAACATTGGATCAGTATAGCAGGATATATTTTTGAAAGTAAGTATAATGCTAAAGTGAAAAATTGAGGTCCTCTAGCAATATAAGGCGCTTTTAATACTTGGATCAATGTGGCATCAATTGAATATTTTTTTTCCTTGCATATGTTGCATATAACTCCAATATAGAAAAAAATTCACTTGGATCAGTATGGTTCTACCTTCGCCATATATTTCTATATTAAAAAAAATCTAAAACGAAAAGTACTTATAGAACTTACTGTGCCAAAAAACCATAAACCTACCTATAGACACACAATAAAAAACAAATTAATTAACCAAAAACGGTAATGTGGTTAATTTATATGCTGTAAAAGTCGGAGCAATGGGTATACCAGTGAAATCCCTATATGATACCAAAAGACCTTGGTCTGACAAGAACAACCGTAACTTCCATCCTAGAACGTGTATTCAAGGCGGCATTGGTAGGATCTTACCAAATTTTATTAGGCAGGGGAGGAGGCTCGTGCGGTGAAGGGGAGCATTGATGACTATACTATATTATTGATACTCTTCCTGGGTTGCAAGTCCAGGCCAGAGGGGCCTGGCCCTCTGGCCTCTACCTCTGCACCACTATGGACCCGGCACCCGCACGGTGAATCCATGTAATGCTAAGTAGTTCGTCTCTAACTTAGTGTGGGTGTAAATGCTAACGGTACATACAGTAAAACAATAAAATATAATCGCTTGGGTAGGCAGTAGTAGTTGCAACTACACTCAAAAAGGGGCGCGCCTTCATGGGTGGATAAGTCTGTACCGTATAATAGAAATATTTCTATTATTACTAATTTATTATGCTACTTAGTTCGCGTGTGTCAAACTAGTAGCGCCATCTAACGAGTAAGTACAGCAACTGTGCCAGCTTACTCGGCCTTCGTACATCTGGATCATATAAAGGAAATTTCTAAAAAAGATTTTAAAAAATCTGTCTAGATATTATAGATATATTTTTAAGTAGAATTAAAATGATTTTATATATTTTTCCGGGGTGCTCTATACATAAGAAGGTAGTCGATATAAAAAATCTTTTTTTGCACCCTGGTGTACATGATGTCCTCGTCGAGAGTTCATTGAGTAGGGTACAAATAATATATTTATCACTTCTCATGCCCTCAAGGCTATAAGAGGGCCTTCCCTCGCCCAAAGTCCGGTGGAGTTAAACAGCCGACAGCGGCGGTCAACTACTATGTCCTTGCGAAACAAACAACTTTTCATGCTCGTAAAGTTCTTGGTTATGCCCGGTTTAAACGAACTATAACGACATCTTAAGCCCTGTTACAATAAAAAAATCAGTTTGTAATATTTTTCATGTACCAAGGTAGTTTTCCTGGATCTTTTATAATACCCCTAGATTTGGGGCTTTAATAAAAACGCAGACATGAATTATGTTAATATAATGACACTCAAAATAGAACATTGTTCAAATATCGGTTACAATTTTAGTAAAAGATTTATTACCTACAATAGTATTGTTTAATTTCCTCGCAATTGAAGTTGAGATCTGAGTGTATAACTCGTGCATAAAACACATTTTAGTCTCGTCCTGAATATACATTTATATTCAGGACGAGGCTAAAATGTGTTCTATGCACGAGTGTCATTATAACCCATATGTTTAATGAAACATATGGATTATAATGACATTTTTTATGCACTTGTAGTACAACCGGATGGAGGACCGGTCGAACTTGAAAATTTTAGACCATTTATGTTCCATTTTCTATTGCAAAAAAAAATTAAACCATACCGCCCGTGGGGTGCTAAGCTAAAATGTCACCCTCCCCCATTGCTACCAATGGGTGTCGTAAGAGGCGACAAAAGGTAAAATACGAGAGGACGGGCAACAGCACCTTCTGAGGAACTGATATCTTAAACTGTAATGCCGAAGAGGTCTGCCAAGCGTGAGGATTATGACAAACCACCGCCTTAATGGGAAAGACTGTTCAGCTGTGGATAATCTTGGCAGGTTATTGTATGTAGGTTTTACCTTTGTAAGCATCTTACAACTAAGATTAAGATAGAACGCGAAAGTTTGTTGTTTTTTCATATTATACAGTAAAGGACACAAGAGTCCTGTAAATATACATACTGGTATGTTTACCAATCGATGTATTCTTTGAGTTTAGTTATAGTTCTAGCTAGCACCAGCAATTTAAATCACGGTTATATTAGGTTTATTTATAACGACATCAAGTATATCCACAATTCATTTGATTATTCGTATTATCTGAATAAGGTTTCACTAGTCAAATCGGAATTGTGTCCTCCCCCCGACTAAAAGAAGGTATTACAGCAGGCGTACCAGCAGCAGTGGTGCGTAGGCCTTCGCCCCCGCCGCGGCCTGCCTCCGCCGACACTTCCAGCTCGGACTCCGCGCAGGCGCCGCTAGTGCCCGCCGCACCTCCACCCGCCCCGCTGCCTGAACTCAAACCTGAATCAGATACTAAGGTAAGGGATAAAGCAAGCTCTTTTATACCATCAACTAGTAAGATTACTGCTTGATGGAAGCCGAAATGGCTCTGGGAGCACCTGTGAGCCGCATGACACCATGCTATTCATATGACCATCTTATTAACTGTCATAATGTGACAGACCAATAGGACAACTTGGACTCACACTGAGAGATAACTAGAGAAAAGCGAGCTAAAAGATGGGGGACTGAGTAGCAATTGACATAATTCAATAATAGACAATCCAGATATTTTATAGAATACCATTTTGAAGGTAAAAATTGATAACCTGAACGGTGCTTACTCATTCTTAAGCAGTGTTAAGCAATATTTCTTACAGTCACTACTTCGATGGGTAAAATGGGCATTAGCTACCGTGCACATCAGTGCTTCGAAGGGCAGGTTAAGCACCTACTTATGGGATAAATTTATAAAACCTTCATAAGAGTTGTCATAATGTATTCTTGGGGATAAGGGCAGGAATGTTGTGATGTTTCATCGCCTGTTATAAACAATTATTTGTATCTTTGTAAATTTTCTATGCAAGCTGCTTGCGATGCCTATGCCTTCCACATCGGAAGTGATTGTACCAACGCCAACACCATCTACTGTGGCTCCACCTGTTATGGAGCTTAAGCTCAAACCTGAGCCTGATACAAAGGTATGTGTGATGTGAAGAGGTTGCTTAAATAATCCTTGATATGCACAAGCATCTCTGCCAAGAGTCAACGGGTTCTATGTAAGTTGGTATTTAAAGTATTATTCAAAGATTCCTATTAACAAGAGATTTAAGTAGGTAACATATATGCTACGAGTGTAGCAAAGGTTTTTATGTATAGAGACCTGTTCACTCACGAAGGCGCGCCGCTCCCCTCCACAGTAAACTATTAATGTGCGTTTGTTGGTGGGCATCGATTGTACACGACGTCTTAGGGCTTCTTTCATGACCTTCAAGTAAAGTGTCAATTATTAACTTCCTGGTTAAAGTTACTTGGCTAGTAAAAGTTACAATTATGGTTTTTCAATTTCACAATAGAAAACAAACTTCTGATTAACAACTCGATGGTTACTTCTTCGAAGTAAATTCAAATACTTGTTTAAAATTGTCAACAACATCACTAATTCATTTGTAGAAAATATTTTTTATCATGATGTTTTTACCCTATATGGAATTTACAATACTATCCTTTATTTGAAGCCTATAAAAATGTAGCCAGATGAACTAAGAAGTAAGTTAGTGGTCACTTAAACTGTGGATTAGTACTCGGCCATTGTGAGATTTATATGCACGGTTACTTGTGAATTAAACTGGCATTTCGCCTACTCGAGACTTTACTTGAAATTCGTGAAATAGGCCCATAGTGTGGGTGTAAATAAATAATGTATAAAACAACAGCTACATTGTAGTCACAACTACTAATACCTACCTAATGTGTGTTATAAGTTATAACTACATACATTAAAAAAATTAGGAGGGGTGAGCCCTCATGATTGGAAAGGTTTGTATATAAGGTGCTACTGTTACTGTCAACTTATACTGTTGAGTTATAGATGTTGAGGATGCTATCAGGCTAAAACCAGGTCTTGCAGGAACGTCCCTTACAATAGGAGAACATTCCTGCAAGGTATAGGCCAAATATTGGTCCAGCTAGATTTGTTTGATGCTCCAAGAACAACCTTTATAGCTACTGTCAAAATATGAAATTATTATAGCGATGTTTTTTGGTATAATATTTTCTGCATGTTTTAGAAATCGGGCTTGTTAAAACAATATTACTTTAGTAATCACTAATCTTCGGCTTGGCTTTTATAAAATTTATTATAGTAAAATCTGTCACATTTGATAGCTAGCCAATATTTGACCGATTTAAAAGGTAGTAAAATTTTTGACTAGGCAAGAGCACAATTAGCTCTGACAGTTCGCCCGGAACGGGTGTGATCAAATTAAGCTCGACTGGAGTGCTGGAACGGGGTATATACGCGGCTAGAGCAAAATTAGCCTCGAAGGAATGTAGAAACGTAATTCAGTAAAGGTTCTCGCTACCCCGTTTGCTGGAGCACAAAAAGGTGCTAAGGGACAGTCCATTTTTCTTTTCGTTTACATCTAAAGCAAAGTTACTTTCAAAGTCACATGGTGAAGAGGTAATGCTAAAGAGAAACGCTACTAAGTAAGAGCTAATAATTAAGCTAATGATCAGAGTATAAGTGTAAAATATATGTGGCGCGCAAGACGACGCTCGGTAACTTCAAAGAATTCACTGTAAATGTTGTTGAATCATATAGTAAACACCAAAACTTGGGTTATATTGGTGATGTTCTATTTCACCTTACAATACCTCGGCATTTTTACCACCATTCTAAGCATGCCAACACGAAACGTATCACTGCATCAAGACAAACCCTTAAAAATAAACTTGCCTTTTCCAGGCGTCACCGTCACCGTACTGCGATTTCTGCCTTGGCGACGACCGCGAGAACAAAAAGACTGGCACCCCAGAACAACTAGTGTCTTGCTCCGACTGCGGCCGCTCAGGTAAGCGCCTCGAGCCTTGCTACCACGTAGAGAACCGCGCCTGCGAACGTCACAGGCACCTGCGGGATAACATCAAGTTGAACGGAGTTGTGGAGATATTGACGTCTATGTCGTACAGCGCTGATGCGTTTGATACGTTCGCGACGCAAACCAAGCTGTTGAAGGATGAGTATGTGAATGCTGTGTCTCCGCCCTCAAGGCAGAGTCCGACGCTGTGAATGAGCTTATATAGAGGTTTTAGTTCAAATGTTTTGAAAAACATGTCGAAAGTCATAATTTCACTGTTGATTTCAGAGTTTTTGATATTTATCAAATTTTTTGAAAAACTTGTCGATAGTTATAATTTTACTGTTGACATCAGAGTTTTCGATATTTATCAAATGTTTTGAAAAACTTGTCGAAAGTCATTATTTCATTGTTGACTTCAGAGTTTTCGATATTTATCAAATGTTTTGAAAAACTTGTCGAAAGTCATTATTTCACTGTTGACTTCAGAGCTTTTGATATTGTTTATATTGATCTAATGTTTTGAAAAACTTGTCGATAGTTATAATTTTACTGTTGACTTCAGAGTTTTCGATATTTATCAAATGTTTTGAAAAACTTGTCGAAAGTCATTATTTCACTGTTGACTTCAGAGTTTTCGATATTTATCAAATGTTTTGAAAAACTTGTCGAAAGTCATTATTTCACTGTTGACTTCAGAGCTTTTGATATTGTTTATATTGATCTAATGTTTTGAAAAACTTGTCGAAAGTCATAATTTCACTGTTGATTTCAGAGTTTTTGATATATATCAAATTTTTTGAAAAACTTGTCGAAATTCATAATTTCACTGTTGACTTCAGAGCCTTTGATATATATCAAATGTTTAGAAAAACATGTCGAAAGTCATAATTTCACTATTGACTTTAGAGCTTTTGATATATATTAGATACTTTGTGAATTATTCACAAAGATTTATTTTCCATTATAGTTTAGTTGTACTATGATGAATATCATTAAGGTTTAACATTTGAATAATTATAGACATATTGATATAGGTTCGAAACCTGTATTTAGTAATGGTCTATCCCTACAGTGAACACTATTATTTCCAAGCTCTTGAACTAAAACCAAACCACATAAACATACCAAAACTCGGTATACTATTTTGAATTAAGAGAATATTGTTACTATTATTAAATAGATTTTATTTATATAGTTTCGTTCACAAGCCATTGTAAAGATATTTCGCTTCTTGCGGCTGATCCCATAAAATATGATATAGTGCATTACTAAAGCGGCCGGCAAATTGAGTATTGTTGACGAACGTGATATTGCCGGCAGAGGCGTAGCTTAGGAGATATCCTACAGCATACAGTCCCACCAACTTATCTGTTCAGGCGGCAAAAAAAAGAACTACAACATTCCTTCAAATTGTGACAGTTTGTAGTTGATTTCCTCGACCAGTAGCGCCCTCGAAAACTGCACAGTTAAGTTGGTGGGACTATACATGAGTCTATCAATATATAATTTTTATATACAAAACATACAAAGGAACTTTTGCACTTTGACATTGCTGGTAAATAAAAAGAACTTCTTTGCTATTACGCTACAGATATGGGTTTTCATACTAACTTTGTCTACCGCTGCTGGTGTGAAGCACTGCATACTGCTAGAAATTCTACTTATAATGAAGAAGTTTATGTAAATAACGGTTGCATATCCAAGCTTATTCAAGAAAAATATCTATCGCTAGTTGAGATAGTTGAGATAGATCTGCGACGTATTTTTGTCATCTTGGATACCGGCCGATAGCCCTACCAAAGCTATACAGATATTAAATTTTGCATAGATTTATGTTATATCACGCATTGAATGACGTGTTTTTTGAACATTCCGGTTTAGTTGTGTTTGTTTAGTTTATTCTCATGTTAGGTACTTAGATGTGATTTTTGAAAAACATGTTTCGCATAGGTAAAATTCTGTTCGAAATAACTTTTTATTGACAGCATTAATATTAAGGGACTAAAAACGTTTTAAATAATGTTATTTTTAACTCAAGATGCGATTATTTACATAACATTTTTATTAGAGATTATTTTCAATAAATAATTCACATTTACGATGAACCTTGCAATTCCATGTTATCTAAGACGTTACTTTGCTGTTGCCATGTTATATAACGATTTCGAGGGATGCCAAATTATAATAAAACTACTACGGCAGGTTTACTGTTCTAATTGTAAATTAATGTTAAAGAATATGTGCCTTATGATTTTCTAATTTATATATTTGATTGTTTGTCATGAATGTTAATGTATGATCTTATTAGCGACTGTCGTTAGGCATAGCTTCGCTTCGATTGATATAATAGATTGAAAAAAATAGTCATTATCAAATATCTTGTCAACCCATCATTTATAATTTTTTCGGTAAAATAGTAATTTGTTTCGGTAATAAATAAAGTGCTAAGCGAGGTTTCTGGGCAGGCGTATCCAAACTGTTCTTGAGAAGGACCACTGGACGTGGAATCAATAGTGAAAGCTGTCTGACTTATTCATGTGAGTTATATCTATAATTATTAACTAAACTTAGTGAAAACTACTTTAGTTTTTATAATGGAACTGTAATAAATAGTCTCACTGATTCCGAAATGTTGTGGCCTATGACATATCATAACTTATATAGTCAAAATGTTTCCTATACAAATAACATTATTATATTGTAAAATTAATGTTATGTTATGTTTTTTATGATATGTAGCGACGAGATGGAGTTGTCGTTCACTCGATGGTAAGCTTCTTGTCCATTACAGTGGCACAGTCACCGATTTGCTGACACTGCACCGCGTTCGTCACTTTAAGACATTAATCCGCTCTGTCATTCCGCTGGCTACAGTGCCCTTCAAACCTAAAAACAAAGAGTTTACACTGAGTTGGTTTGAAGAAGAATATCTCAATCAAAAATTATATTTTTTAATTAATAAAAAAATTGTAATAACACAATATGTCTGTCTAACAAATCAGATATTAAAAGAGATACAGTAAAAAAAACAATTAGAAATGCTAAATTGCTTCTTATAATTATTAAGCTTTGGAAGCGTCAATAATATTAGAAGAAATTTAAATAAACCGGAAATATTTAATCAAAATGATGGGTAAATAAAATGACATAATATAAGCAATTCATTATCCTCGCTTTCTAGTCACGCGTCGCCAAATCATATCGTATACGTTAAACATTGCACGCAAACGCCATAAATCATTGCTGTCAAGTCATTCTGTAAAGTCCTGAGCTTATTTAGTGCCTTTAGTGCTTATGTTTTATAGGAAAATAATTAAATATTAGAATAGTGCACATGTGGAAAATTAAATAAATTGACGTTTTCAAGTACAGCGGGAATTACGCCATTTTTATTGCAAAATCGTACTGTACTTGCGGTTTCGGGTTATAAGATTTCTGTTATTAGATTCTATTTTTGATATAGTAAGTTATTTTCCCGGAAAATGTTTGACCCTATTTAGATATGGCGCTTTAAAAGTTAAAGATTTGTGTTTTCAATGTTCACACATGTCATTTAATTATATTATATTAGAGGAATACTTCAAATGCAATAATAACAAAAATGAAATATCTTGGTCACTTCCTTACCGACGACCTTAAGGATAATTTGGAGCGCAGGGCATTAGCGGTAAGAGTAAATATGTTAGCCCGTAGATTTGCTCGCTGTACTGAAGAGGTCAAGATCACGCTATTTAAAGCGTTTTATCAGGGTTTTTACACGGGCGGTTTATGGGTTAACTATACCAAAAAATCGCTGGATGACCTTCGTATCCAATACAAAATTTTTAGGATGATGTTGGGACTTCCATGCTTCTGATGGTTTTCACGCTGTCATGTGTAAATAGGGCATCTATAAGAAATAGAGCGTGGAACAGTTACATCATCCTGAAAACTGTATCAGACAAGTTAGCTTCTCCTTTCATAAGGCATTTTGTACACGTGATGGTGAAGTAAAAAAAAAATAATCCTGCAATCATCATATAAAAACCGTCTCACTTTTTGTAAATCTCTGTTACTAAGTGCTAAAGTGTATTACTAATATATTTGGATCTATGATGACTGAAATAAAAAAAAGAATTTTTGAATATTATATTCGAAAAAATATTACACAATTATATGTTACGAATATGTGAAAAATCATCCCCGGGATTTGCTAAATATTAGAAAAGACGTGAAAAACAAGAGCAATTAATAAAAAATCATTGGATTATGGTCAATTTACCATATGTGCACTATTTTAATTTAAGAACAATTATATTGTAGGTAGTAACAAAATATTTATGCTGTTACAGCAACCTCAAACAAATGATTTAAAGCTGAGAGATGTGTTTGATTGTTTACTGATTCTACTCGTTATGCAAAGTTATACGATTTTGTTATATTTCCCTTAATTTATCGTCGTTTAGACGACTTACAGATTTTTATCGAAAATTTACCCAAAGATGAGTAACGAAATATTTTGTATTTTATCACGTTAAAAATATTAGATAGTAGTTGATTTCAATTTAATAATTTTATTCTATCATTCCTATAGTTTATTGTTTTGAAATTTTATCGTAAGAAAAATATTTTATCTTCTATGTATAACTTAATATATGACAATTTTATAATTATGTTAGCTAGTAGATATATATGAGATATCCTTGTAGTTGGATGTTACCAAGCTATAGTTTTCAATATCTTTATAGATATTTATGTAAATTTAGACGTTGTATGTACTTAATATAATATCGTTGAAATATATGCACATGTTTTTGTATGATTGTAACATGTTTGGTGCCTTATATTGTGCAATTTACATCTTATTTCACAATTTGGACTATATATCAGAAAATATGTACCGTGACATATCTATAATCGTAAATGATTGCATATCGTGTTGGTAAATGAGTGCAATACTACAAAGGTCTCCAAAATATTGGCGATTTCTCAATGTTAGGCACACCAATGTAATGCCAACACCTTTGTTTAGGATTTGAATCAACTCAATGTGTTCAAAGTTTTATTAAATCACAGAGTACGTTATTGTCTATAGAATATGTAAGATGTGTCAATATTCTTCAATGTATGAGTGTAATATCAATAATATTAAGAATATCTAATCAAAAAAAATAGTTACTAAGGTACACCATACGAAATTTTAGGTTTGAATGTTGTGTATGTAAAAATGTATAGCGTTTTGTGTCAGAGGGGTTTTCTTTTAAGTACATAACTAGAACCAAGGACAAAAATGCAATGGTCATAATATAATTACCATGATGTTTTTATTGACATATTTATGTACGAGTAATGTACATATACGTTTGCTCTCGGTTGTTCATTCCATTCCATTGGTTCAATAGATTCATCAGATATCAACGCACTTAGAAGAAACCCTCTGACACGAAACAGTTAGAAAAAATGGGGTGTGGCTGTGTTATGGACGCGGCCGTTTGTTGTACGTGAATACGTCTCAAAATGGCGGACGCGATGGTTTACAGTCTTTACTTAGCGTAATAAAATCTTTGATTTCTTAGCTATCCAGTGGTGTAATTGAAATTTGGATGGGGATGATAGATATGTAGCTGCAACACTAAACTGTATCCCCCGATTTTGTTATCATTCTGTTTTTATAATTGCGTCCCTATGGAAGCAATTTTAAAGACGTATTCACGTCAAACTAAAACTAATAAGTACATTAGATACTAAGATGAAGTCATTTTGTACATGTTGTAATTTATACACCAATTTTTGTTATCGGCATGTTCTAAGTATAGAAAATGCCAGTTCGGAAGTGCATAGTAGCGTCAGTCCAAAGATTGAAACACTGTTGTATGTTGATTCACATTTTACCGATGTTGCGTGAAGCCACAGTAAAAGCAGTAGCAGATCTGTCAGAATGCAATCGATTGACTTACCATACAGGTCGACACGAAAAGCAAGACGCTTTATGATATGAACCGCAATTGAAATAACTTCTTTAAGTACAGTGATCATAATGTATGTTATTCATAAACCTTACACAATTTGTCTATGAAGCTTATGATGATTAAAAATGTATGGAATCGAGCCTTATACACATCCTTACTGTTTTTTTTACTGTGGCTAAAACGAGTACATACCGTCGACGTTTCTTTTTAATTTTATAACGTGTTATAAGCATTAAATTCTCTATAAACTCGATGTTTAGTTTCATTACGCGATGTGCTGAAAAATAGTGAATGTGTGCACTTCCTTACGACATTGTCTAATACTTTTTTCTTGTTATAATCTTAGTATATTTTGCTGTTGACGGGTTGTTGTTTTTATTTTATTTATTTCACTATTGTTCGGCACATTACATTTTCCCCTTTTATTTTTGTCCCAATAAAATTAATTAGTTCAAATTCAGAAGATATGTTGAAGACTTTCCAAGGTAAGAAAATGTTATGTGCCTTACAATTGCAATTTTTAAGAAATATATTCCGTCACGTTTACATTGCAAAGAACCGCAAAAATTTACTGCTAATTTAACTACAACTGCTAGCTTAACTACTACTCTTTATAATATCCTTCCTTCAGAATAAAGTTTCGTACGCTATTTATACAAGTAAAATTACGTCCGTAAATGATTATCTTTTCCTAAGACGTTATTGACATAATTAAATATATTTATTGTTTTTTTTATATATAAGAGATAGATATTATTAAAAGAATATAATAATGTAATTTTAAATCTGCTCATAACATCCTATTGAAGAGTTCTTTTTAAGTATTCAGTTTTAAGGTTCCTATTTTGATAATAAATTTGAGTTTTCAAACAAGCTTACATTTTGTGTAAGTTTGTTTGAATAGTCCATGTTACAATTGACTCTTCAAAAACAAATTTTTGAGTATAGGAATATGAGAAGAATTGAACATATTCGCTCAATTCTTTTCAATAAACTTCAAATTATGGTTAAAAAGTAAAATCGTTTCATAATATAAACGTGACGAGAAACACAAATTTGAAATTGCTAAAATATTAAACTTAAATTGATGTGTCTTGTATGATATGTTAAACATACATTTGTGTTGGCAGGGCATCCGACGTGCTTGCAGTTCACTGTGAACATGATAGTGTCAGTGCGCAAGTACCGCTGGCAGTGCATCGAGTGCAAGTGCTGTTCCATCTGCGGGACCAGTGATAACGACGTGAGTCGATACTTTTTATATTTTGTACATTGATCATATATGCCATCCCCCGGCCATGTCAAGAAATAGTGCTACTTCTAGATATGTCCCAATGATTTTCCAGGTAACACATGGCCAAATTATAATTGACTGATACTCAGAATAAAACCTGCCAAACACGAGTAGGACTCGCTCGCAGAGTGTATCATTTCCGTACCAGCGTAATATACTTTGTTGTATGTATTTACCAAAAAATCATAACTTTTGCAGTAAGATAGGATAATCTTTATTCTGAGTTCGACTCGCACTTGTAAGGCTTAATTATTTGTTGCTTTACTTTAAAGGGATTTAATTTAGTCACACAAGAACGAGTGGAAGGACATTTTGCGATTGCTCGATTGGCTAGCTACCACCCTGAAGTAGAAAATCTGTCGCCAAGCTCTTGCCAGTATGTTCCGGCAGAAGTCCTTGAGAGCCAGAAAAAATACAGGCACATGAGACTTTACAACTTTATGTCGCAGTATGACGGGCGCAATTGTTAATATGTTATAAGCAGAGGTTAGTCCGCGTAACATCAGCTGGGGCTCGCGCTAGTTCCGTCACAAACACAAAAAAAATATGTTTCACACTAAAATTCAAATTTGTGTAACGGTTGCGAAGGACGCAAGATGGTCTTCAGGTTATTTTTTGTGGTTAATTGTGGGGTATGGTTTACACAGATTTAGTCGTTATGTACTGGGTGATATCTAAACTGATGTAAAATTACTCACAATTGATGGAATAATTCTATTTTAAATAATAAACGTTACACTTATATTGATTTTAGTGCGAGCATTCGCAAAATGCCCTTCCACCATGCGGTGAAGCTCAAGCCGGCGGTGGGGAGCGAACCATAGACCTGTGGCACGGCAGTCCCTAACTATCACCGCTCGGCCATCATTACTTTATTTTAAACTACCCTAGTTTCATTCGCAAGTGTTATACGAATTTAGATTTAAAAAGTAATAATAACAATCTTTATTTATCTCCAAAACATGGGCTAATGTTTACAATTATCAGTTTGTAGGTATAAAAATATGAGAATTTATAACATAGTTCCCTGATACCTCACACCAGGATGACCTGTGTCGTGAGGTTTAGTCTCTTCCTTGTGTACATGGCATGGTAAGAAACATGGCAATTTGGTTACTTAAATTATAATATAATACATGTATACAGAGACGAATTTCTTAGCATTCCATGGATTCACCGTGCGGATGCCGGGTCCATAGCGTAGCAGAGGAAGAGGCCAGAGAGGCCTGGGACTTGCAATCCAGGAGTAGGGTTAAGGGGCCTCTTTATGATGCATCAATGCTCCCCTTCACCGCTTGAGCCTCCTCCCCTGCCTAACCAAATTTGGTAGGATCCTACTAATGCTACCTTAGATACACGTTCTAGGATGGAAGTTGTTCTTGACAGGCCAAGGTCTTTAAGTAGGTTATATAGGGATTTCGCTGGTATACCCCTTGCTCCAACTTTTACAGCATACAGATTAACCACATAACCGTGTTTGGTTAATTCATTAGAATGATACTTCGAACCGTAAACTAGCAAAATTCAGACAGTAATACTAAGTATGCAAATATGTAAGTGATACTAATATCTTTTTCAGTTTTTTATTATTGTAACGTGTAAGGGTGTAAGTGTGAGCATGTGTAAACTAATGTGTAAAAATCAACGATATTATAGGATAGGTGGTGTGTGATATGTGGAAGTATGAATAATATTAGGTAATTTGTGTAGCAGCTAAACAGACTGATGGGGTGAAAGTAGTTAAGGGGTAAACATAATAAGAAGTACCATAATCAATAGAATTGTTATATTATGTACACTAGTTTATATGTAATGTAATATGTTTGTTTCAGGACCAGCTGCTGTTCTGCGACGACTGTGACCGCGGGTACCACATGTACTGCCTGGCGCCGCCGCTCGACACGCCGCCCGAGGGCTCCTGGTCCTGCGCGCTCTGCATCAGGGAGTTCCACTAACTACTCACCCTCCCATACCTACCTATCCGCCAGGTAATTATACTACTTTACAAAATTATAGTCATGTGCGGGATTCGAACCCGCGACCATCCACCCCTTTAGCCGGGGTATGCTCTAACCAATTGAGCTAACATGACACAATGACTCATCCCGGCTAAAGGGGTGGATGGACGCGGGTTCGAATCCCGCACATGACACTATAATTCTTCCTCTCGTAAATTTTTAATGTAATTCGCCAAGCAGGCGTTATTGCAAACATAACAATATTAAAAATAATACGACCTACTTAACTCTTTTTTTTTTATGCCTTATAGGTTAGCCCTTGACCACTATCTCACCTGATGGTAAGTGACGATGTGGTCGAAGATGTTATTCAGTCTAACCTAGAAGTACTGGCTCTCAAGGACAGCTGCCGGAACACACCGTTAGGTGCTTGGCGACAGATTTTCTACTTTAGGTAGCTAGCCAGGCGGACATTCGCAAAATGCCCTACCACCATGCTATAACGACTGCCATCCTAAGACAACAACCGGGACCTATGGCTTAACGTGCCCTCCGAAGCACGGAAACGCTCAGTAGTAATGTCACTAGCGGTCACCCATCCAACTCATGACCGCGCGCGACGTTGCTTAACTTTGCTGATGCATGTCGTTCAACGACAAAATCCGACAATGTCAACGTGTCCGAACTGAACTCAGAAAGTCGTCAGTATCCCAGATGGGTTTAGCAGTGCCTCACGAGCTTTAACTAGTGGAAAACTTGAAATATTTATTACTAATGAAACTAAAACGCATACATGAAAGATTGCAACATGCATATGATTGTAAGATATTTAGTGAACTTCCCCACTTTTACTTTCAGCTATGAGAAAACAACAACTAACTCTACCAGTACACTAGAATAAATGCAGAAATACTTGATTAGGTCTTCTCTGTAGTTCAGGTACATTTTTATAATAATAAAATATATAAATATTTTTTTTGTTTTTATATTGTGACGGAACAAGTCCGAGGCCCACTCGATGTTAAGTGGAGCAACCTTTGCCTTTAACAGATACATTTCGTCAACGAGGAATTGCACTGTGCCCGTGACACTGAGACATACAGTTGTCAAGTCTCATGTGCCTGTATTTTTTCTGGCTCTCATGGAATGCTGCCGGAAGGCTGTTAGGTGATTCGCAACAGATTTTCTACTTGAGGGTTGTAGGCGATCGTTCGCAAAATACCCTTCCACCATGCGGTGAAGCTCAAGCCGGTGGTAGGGATCGAACCCGGGACCTGTGTCACGGCAGTCCATAGCTATTACCGATCGGCCATCATTGCTTCATCAAAAAATATTTGTGGATGTTTTTTGTTTAAACACGTTGAAACACACGTGGCTTATGTACATATTTTTGACACAATATTTTGTCTCTTTCCAGATTGGCAAGCAGTAGGATCGAAAGAGAGACACAGAGTGAGAGAGATAGCTAGGTAGTCAGCGAGGTAAAGAATTGTCTGTCGGCGTACAATCAGGTGTATCTTGTCATTTATATTGTTAAGCGGACTAGAAACAGTGTTGCCATAGTTTATAGAGTTATATTATGGCTGAGGTTGAATGTGAACTTGTTTTTTTTTTCTATATACATCTTTACCAGGTTTAGGGTAGATTCTGCGTCTATTAAGCATATTTGCTTTAGTATATTTTATTGTATAAAGTTACTATTTACATTACTTTTTTATGAATTGAGTGACATATCTAGTTTTATTAATATGGACCTTAAACATATTCACTATTTTCAGCGCTAATATTTCAGCGATACCTACTCATGTCAGTACTATGAAATAAATGTTTTTTTTTCTTATCATTCTTGGTTTATTGCAGGTAATTGACGGCTTATTCATTATTTACCAGAAATCCTGTATATAATAATTATATTACGTGTTGCACAACTTATAGTAATAGTATTTTAATTTTCAGTACTGAATTATTTTTATTTTTTTATATTCTTTGTTTCTTACCTTTTTAGTAAGAAAGTAGTTCACATTTGACCGCGGCACCATCTCGATGTAACATATATTATTGCATGTAACACTATTTAAAACTTAATTGTGGCGTGTGTCAATCCTGCTTATCCATTGCTTGGTAAAGTTATAGTTGTTATTATGTCCAAATTCAGAAAAAATCTTTACTTTCGAACATTTTTTTATATATTTAGTTCGAAGCAGTGATGGTTCCCTCAGGACAGGTCCCTTGTTCGTATCCCGCCGCGGGCTTGAGCTTCACCGCATGGTGAAAGGGCATTATCTGCCTGGCTAGCGACCATCCACAAGTTGAAAATCTGTCGCCAAGCACCTAGCGGTGTGTTCCGGCAGCAGTCCTTGAGAGCCAGTGAAATGACAGGCACATGAGACTAACAATTATATCTCAAGGGGACGGGCGCAGTGCAATTCGTGACTTGTGACGAAATGCATCTGATTGCATTATATGCAGAGGTTTGTCCGCTTAACATCAGGAGGGCATCGAGCTTGTTCCGTCACAATAACATTAAAAAAAAAACTGATAGTCAAACCACAATCTCACTTGATGGTAAGTGACGATGTGGTCGAAGGTGTAAACAGGCTTAACCTAGAATTACTGGCTCTCAAACGACAGCTGCCGTTAGGTGCATGGTGACAGATTTTCTACTTGAGGGTGGTCGCTAGCCAGGCGAGCATTCGCAAAATGTCCTTCCACCATGCGGTGAAGCTCAAGACCGCGGTGGGATTCGAACCATAGACCTGCTGCGTGGCAGTCCATATCCAATGCCACTGAGCCATCATTGCATCAAGAACTTTATTTAATTCTGCGTATTCACCGGAGAAGTGCCAGGAAAAAAATCCTCTAATAAGATCGCTTCATTTTGCTAGCATGGCTGGGCACCCATGCTAGCGATTCTATTGGCGTATTTTTTCTCCCGCACCGCACATCTCTGGTGCCTTATCCGACATACTTTGAGCCTTACTTGGCAAGTAGATACTATCTAGTACATTGTCGTGTATCTTCAAATTGATAATTCGTTTATCATGTCAACTTTATGAAACAAATATTTTCAAAACATGCTTTTGAATCTGGACATAATATTCTGTGATTTAATCAATATTGTTACTACTTCACTTGGCCAATTTGTATAAATATACATCCTAGTATTTTAAACTTAACAGGATCGGCTTCTGGACATTTGCAATTATATTTTAAAATCGCATCTATCAGTCATATATAAAGCTTTCGGCTGAGCCATTCTTAATGCCCTAAGTATATGTATTTCATTAGAAGAGAAGACCGCGCTTCAAAATGCTGTTCTCATTTACATACACACATATAATCACGCCTGTATTCCCCGCAGGGGTAGGCAGAGGTGTGTAAATAGTAAAAACCCACGTATCTCCAATTGGATTTTGGTCCCATGTAATAGAGGGCGAACCTATTGCCATTCACCGGGCACAGTTTCGGAGTCATACAAAATATTTTATCCAACACACTGGACGAAACATAAGAACATTGGTAGGTACAGGATTAATTATTTAAGTCATCTCATCAACCGGAACGTCCACTGTTGAACAAGGTCCCCCTCCATTGGGGGGCTTTGCCATAATCTCCACGCTTGGCAGGCGTCTTGGGGATCGCACTACAGTTTTCAGTACTTCAGAAGGCGCTGCTGCCCACGTTCCGGTATTTTTCCCTTAGTCGCCTCTTACGACACCCACAGGAAGAAAGGGGGAAGTGACATTCTAACCTGGCACCCCACGGGGCTATTATTTACGTAAACATTACTAATTATCGTTCTTGTAAGCATATATTTGTGCTACGATGTAACTGTAGAGCGTTGCGATATAAAAGTTTAAGTTTTCACTTGATAAGAAGTAAATTTACAAATAAGCCTAATGCAGCTTTTCATTGAACTTTTACAACTTCTAAATGGATACTTAACTAAGAATTTCGAACGAAATAAGAAAGATTCGTTAAAGCATAATTATTATTTCCCCGTGGGGTGCTGGGTAGTGTGCCCCCCTATTTTTACCTGTAGGTCTTGTAAGAGGCGACTGAAGGTAAAATAGTACCGAAAAGTGGACAGCAGCGCCTTCTGATGAACTATAACTTAAACTGCGATCCCCAATACGCCTGCCAAGGTGGGGATTCTGGCAAACCCCTCCTAAATAGGACTGTGTTCAGCAGAGGACAATCCTTCTGATACAGTTCAGCAATCAGCAACTCTCATATCAAATGCCTAGTCATAAAAAACCAGACATAAATGAAGTGGTACAATATGATGGATAAGCAAAACAACGCTTTTTCTACCTCTACCGGTGCTTGATTTAGTATTCTCTTATTTATTTTATAATATCACCCTCAGGCGCAAGAATTCCCATGTAATGCGAGGTTATTGAATTATGTGTCAATCGTTTTTTTTTTTAAAGAGAATTAATTTTATAATTTGTTTGTCGTGGAAATGTATTTTTATATACCTAATAGGAAGCTCACAATATATGCTTTTTTTCTGTGTACCTGATACATCGCCGATCAATATAAAGTAAATGAAGTAATCGTAAGTCCTATTAATGTACAATACTTTTTTAGGCTTACTCAATCCTTGTTCTCGTGCTTATTTCGTAAACAAATCGAAATGTAAATATTGAAGTTTACCAATTTAAAAAAATCGTTGTATTGAAAAATAAATTGGACATAGGTATCGCGGTCAGGTTGGCCGCGGGTTCGAACCACGCTCGCAGTTCAAATTTTTCCTTCCTTTTGTTTACTGTAAATGGTTTACAATAGCCATATTTCTAGGCTTTGTCTATGCCTAAACACGATGACGGTATTTAGGCTACCCTATCTATTTATTTATTTATTCCACACAGAACAAAAAGCAATTAAAAAGAAATAATATAACAATGTAATGTATCAGACCTGAATTGCAGTTCAGATACCTGCGTGTTACAGCAAATGTATAAAGTAAACGTGTTTTGAGTAATGATGAATGTTAATACAATTTCAAATATTAGGCTATGGATGATACAAATATGATCACAATGATGATGACAAACAATGATGATGATGAAGACAATATAATTAAGACGCATAATGCACCCACCTACGCAATATATATCGCAGTAGAATGCATTCGGCGTGAATTGCACTTACTGGGACGTGTTTCAGACGGCCAGACTCAACACCTATCATAAAAAAGGGATATTTTATAATATACGTTATTAAGTAATCTCGCATTACAATAGCTAATCGATTCCATCGGCATCATAAGTCATACATAACAATTCATATAATATAAATACGTATATACGTAAGGCATGTAAATGTTGTAAATTAATAATGAAGCGAAGTCAGTGTTGGAAAGTACAAGCTATTTTTAATGGTAAACCGTGAAAATTTACTTTTGCAGATTGGCAACACCTACTGTAATGTACGTCGAATATTGTCATTTCATTCTAAACTTTGACGTTGTAACATTGAAGAACAGTTAGACTTCGCTTCAAACCATATTTTTCATTATGCTTGAACTGCATACGCATTTATCATTGTGTATACCATTTAATGTCGACGGCTTAGCAAAAAACCCTAAGAAAATGTATTAACAAACATATTTGTCTCTTATATATTTTATATGAAAATGCTTGTACATTTTTGTGCAAATATAAATCGATAAACTGTCGACATTTTGTAGTGGTATCGTTTAAAAATCGAAAATGTAAGTACATTAGCGTGTATCGTAATTTTTTAATTGATAGCGGTCTAAGCAATGTGTGACATTGTAAAAATCATTTAATCTTAATTACGTGTAGGTTCGTTTTTATTTTTGTACTAATCCGGTGTTTTTTATGCTTAAACGGCTCATCACTTACACACAAGCATTCCAATGATATATATTAATCGGATAAGAAACGTATTGGCGTATGGAATATATTACAAAATATATCATGAAGTCATGTATTATGTTAAAGGTAATGTTATGGAATTTTGACGAAATCTGAGTGCAAGAGATGCTCAAAATGTGCTATTTGTATTACTAACCTATCGAATTGATGTCGTTCGTAGTTGATTAATATTTGTTAAGCTTTACCTGAATTGACTACAACTGCTTGTTGCAAGGAGTTGCTGTACCATTTCGATCATTGGTTGTAAGATAAATTAAAAATAAAACGAATTACAAAGCATACTCCTATATATGCCCTCATTTTTATCATTAAGTACGTTAATTTTAGCTGAAGTAGAAATCTGGTTGGCTAGAGATGCATTATGATATAAGTTTACTATGTTGGTCATTACCCTAGAGACTGGACTGCCCAAAACGAAGGAGAGAGCGTAATAGAGACCAGAGTAATGGCCAATACATATTCGATACACACGCCATTTTTAACGGATTTCAACTAAAACAACGTACAATTATTATAAAGACGACAGCCTTGGCCAAAAATATAAGTGTCACTCTGGATGACGATGACTCAGGATTCTAACAATAACTGATACATCCAAATCTATTCAAGCATTGAAAGCACAGAATGAAAAGGACCAGTAGGACTCCGCAAAGCCATTCCATTAAATAAGAGACTCTAGCTACGAAGCAATAAAGTGCACTTTAGATCGCAAAGCACGGAGTATCTAAATTTATATTCACCTACAAGGTGTTTCTCTTTCTATCGCATAGCCATGCATAGCTCTGATCTCTTCTGACGCGGCAAGAACCGTATACGCCGATGTACCTGTAACTTTGTGTGCGGAGTGACCCAGGCCAGTGCAATAGTAAGAAGTATGTGTGTTTTATAAGCTACAAAACGAACCTGACTGCTAGTAACGCGGTAAGAGCCACGACGAACAAGTGTGTTTAAAATATGTATTTATATAATCTCATTCGGTAATATTCTAATTATGAAATGAAATACAGACTTTTATTGGCATATTTTATTTACATACTTCTTTAAGAAAATTAAAAAGTTAAATTAAAGCATTATTCTCCTAACAAAACAATGCTTTAAAACATTTTTTTAATTATTAAAGTACAATGTGTCCCGACCAAGGAGGTTTTAATTCAATTTAAGTACGCATTATCTGTGGTGAGCGCTGGTTCCGAGCCATAGACCAATAACAGACTTTCCATTTTGGCGCTATTTCGTACATACGAATTTGAGTAATATTTTGTTGGTTTTTTTTTTAATGTACCTATAGCCATGAGATTAAATAAAGTCGTGTAACTGCATAAAATAAGGTATTAAACACTCTTGTAATCTTATTTTGAACTACACTCATGTTTTAATACCCTATTATATGACAGTTGCATAAAGTACTATTATTCAGTACATCATATTTCTGCGTACAATTTATCGGGAAAAATATAAGAGCACACTTTTACTTGTCCTCTTAATTTTTCTGGCTGCATCACGGGCGTTGATCCTCATTCTATAGTATGATATAAAGCGCACAATATGTAATCGTGATATTCGCTTAGGATGCGGTAGGGCTTGAGATCATAATAAGACAAAATTACTTGTCATAAAATAAAACCAGACTCAAAGCGTTGTTTTGGTAGGTATTGAAGAATGATTTTGGTAGGTATTGAAGAATGATTATGGTAGGTATTGAACAATGATTTTGATAGGTATTGAAGAATGATGGCGCATTGTTGGGTTATCCCTTTTGTCCCTAACTCGTAGTGGTTTCTTGCAACAAGAGTAACTTGACTTTGTCAATCTACTTTGTAATAAATTATATTTTATTACTTACATCGATGAACTTATGATTTTGTTGAATATGTGAATATTTTACCAGATTCTTTAACGATTATTGCGGAGAACTAAAATTAAAAAAAAGCGATTTGCTGTATTTAATAAGGAATGTATTTGTTACGCTAACAGTAAGGAACGTGTATGAAAGCATATCTGTTTTTACTTGTGCTAAAACTTAACCATCGCTGAAATTCTGGTAAAATATATAATAGTTGTAGTATTAAAACGACATGTTAAGTAAACTGTGATCAGATTAGGTGGTTGTGAACGTAGTGTGGGGTCTACATTTTTGGATGCTTTTTTAATTATTTTTTTTACTTAATGTTAGTGTATGTATATCCCTAAAACGAATTTCCTTTGACGAACAATTTTATTCCTGCCAAATGACTAAAGCTGCGCCTTTATTCATATTATCATTACGTTTGAAATTCGAAGAATAAATTTTGCATGACTAGTTTGTATGTAGACGGATAATAGACGAATTTGAAAAGAGGTTTGCTTATTTTTCAGTGTGTGTAGGAGTTTTTAATTCGGTGTTAAAAATTAAATTTAGTGGCTACGTGAAATAACTTGTTCAGAATCTATAACTGGTTTTTTTTTATAATTACATCAACCTGACTGCATGCAAAGTCAACACAACGCGTCATTAGTACAAGAATGATCCAAGATCTATAAAATGGTTGTCAATTGCGTGATTCCCATACTGGTAGTGCCATATGTTACATTCAATTACTCATTTAAACGATACTGAACATGTGATTTCATAATAATGTTAGTCATTCATTGCTGATTTGAGTAGGTAACGCGCGCGTTCGGCTCAGGTTATGCTGGTAAATACTACAAACTTAGCATCTGACCAGCGCAAGTTGGCCTCAGCCGCCTACCGCCTCATTGAGATTTAGACTCGGTGGTCGGTTATTGATTGTAGGTAATACCAGCCTAAACTTAGCTATTCGAGCGGGTTCCGTTCAACGACGTTAAAGCCCTATAAAAACTTTTTGATGTAAATATCTTACTATCGGAATCATGCCTTTTTTCCATTCTTGGCAACTGTTGATTTAGTAATACAGAATCCGTGAAAAAACCTTAGTTCACCGAGCACAAGCGGCACATGTATAAATAACTAGTTACTATGATTATTATTTGAGATTAGTTGAAAAGCTGGTAAAGTCATTATTATTGTTTAAGTACGTATGTACGTACTCGTGTCAATGCCTTATGATGACTTCATAGATGATATAGTACCACCAACTTAACTGTGCAGTTGGCGAGGGCGCTGCTGATCAAGGAAATCAACCACAAACTGTCACAATTTGAAGGAATGTTGTAGTTCTTTTTTCTGCCACCTGAACAGATAATTTGGTGGGTCTGTACATGTGTTGAATTTAGTTTTGCTACTTTTGGCCTTGACATATACAGCTCTAAGTCACTCTAAGTCATTCTGAAGCACATTTGAGATATTGAATAATCATTCACTGTGTTTATACAAAACATCATACCATTCTGACATATTATTTGGCTTTAAGAAACTATTTAGGATAATAACAAATACTTTTAAAATATTTTAAGAAAACATCAAATTAATATATTAATAAAACACTTAAAAAATATAAAAAAATATATCTAGTGACAATTCCGCTTAATTTTCCTGCTAAGCCGACGTGACGTCACAAACGCCACGCAGCCAAACCGGAAGAATTTTCGACGCGTTTCGCTTCTACACGAAGCATCCTCAGGAGGTCTTGACTCTTCGAGCGCACGATCGAGATTCTCGATCGTGCGCTCGAAGGCTTGACTGCGTGGCGTTTGTGACGTCACGTCGGCTTAGCAGGAAAATTAAGCGGAATTGTCACTAGATATATTTTTTTATATTTTTTAAGTGTTTTATTAAAATATTAATTTGATATATTTGTTATTATTAAAAATGGATTTCCGCAAAGTAACGCCTGAATCTATTCATTATTTTCATTAAACTATTTAGGCCTAAACAATTCTATGGATGTACTGAAAATCATTGTAATAAAATAATAATAAATGTTTGTGATAGTAAATTATTTTCTGCCTTCAAATTATGAACTTCTTTTGTTGCACGGAATAATTTATGAGCTTGGATATTATTCAATCGCATATATTTTATACTGACGACTTTGAAATAACGTTAAATATAGGAAGATATATTTAGGTCGCAGTTTTACTATTAATTGGGAAAACCTAAAGGGAAATACTAAATCTTTTAAAATGTGTCTTGTTTAAAGGGTTCTGCATGATGTCTTTTTCTCAGATTTCTGTGTTAGTCGAAGATGGTTTAATATATTTATTCGATAATGAATTTGTTAGATTTACGGTAAGATATCCATCCTGTAATACATGTGTCATAACTAATTGTGGTGACGTAAGAATAAATCGAAATGATGTAATTATATGTGTTTCATTTCTTGTATGCCTCAACGACCCAAGGCCTTCCGGACCCATGACACAACTACAATGCTCAACTGGTTGTGCCATGGGTACTTTTGATTCCCTTCTACACAACTGATTGGTCCGTTGGTGAAAAAAAACGTACCTATGGCACAACTGACGAATGCTCGAATCCCTGGTTGTGCCGTGGGTTCTTTTGAGACACAACTGATTGATCCGCTGGGGGAAAACAACTGGACGCAAACGGCCATACACTGCCAAAGTTTTAACCGCTTCAGACCCACCGTACTCCTAACCATACCCACGGTAGTACGGTAGGACTTTTAGAGTTAATCAGTACCTACCAATTAATAGTGATGTATCATCAAAAGTTTTAAAAGGACTTTATTATTATTTCTATGTAAATGGCAGTTTAATGTTATAGAATGACTTAAAGAAATAAATAGTAAATTGAATTTTATCAAATTAAAGGGACAAAAACTTGTGTTTAATTTGGTT
Organism: Plagodis pulveraria; assembly: GCA_963890685.1. Taxonomy (NCBI): domain Eukaryota; kingdom Metazoa; phylum Arthropoda; class Insecta; order Lepidoptera; family Geometridae; genus Plagodis; species Plagodis pulveraria. The sequence continues at coordinate 13,976,366 of OY982971.1, read as the reverse complement.
ATCACTAGTTACACATTATTATTTTCGGCACTTGTGAAATTTTTGTACGGTGTAAAAAAACCAGTACACCTAAAAACAGTTGTGAATTTTTTACATAACACGCTACAAACTAACCAAATCAAACCTTGAAGTACCAGGAGATAAGAATCATAAAGAAGGTATCAGCGTAAACATAGAATTTGAAATGACATAGAGCTCAGTGCATAGCGCATAAATAGAGATATAGAGACAACCCGCAATACCATACTACTACGTACAAACAATGCAGGTGTATTGTTTGTCTAAAGAAGTATGGCAACCTTCTCTAAGTTTCTTATCTCCTGGTACTTCAGGTTTAATTTGGTTAGTTTGTAGCGTGTTGTATGCTGTGAATAAAGTCGCAGCAATTTAAAAAAGTCGCCTCTGTGCACCTTGGTGATTACGTACTTTTGTCTGGACAGGTCCACTCAAACCTGTATGGTGCTCTCCTCAAGAGCAGACGCCTATGGTAGAACCCTATTGCAGACGAACTCTCAAGTCTACTTGGAACAAATTATTAAAAATATTTTCACTTATTTTATCTGGGTATATAAACCAACGAAACAACTTCAATTGAATTTTTTTATTGTGCTCAATTGTACATCTAGTATTTTGAGTCTTTCAATTCGTTCTTTCAGTTGTCTATTTTTTTTTTTTTCTTTCGAGAAAATAGAGGTAGTTGTGCGATGGGGAATCAGAGTGATTTCTAAGTTTCCTACGCCTCAACCAGCTGGGCATAGTAGTTGTGCCATGGATCCGGGTTGAGTCGTTGGTACCTCACTTGTGTAGAAGGGAATTAGAAGTGCCCATGGCACAACCAGTTGAGCATTGTAGTTGTGTCATCGGTCCGGAAGGGACCCAAGGGACTATTACGAAGCGAATGATATGGTCAAGAAAAACAAACAACTATAATAATTAGCTTTATTTATCGGAACATTCACTACTTTGTATTTAAACCAAACATATTTTGGCGTTAAATATATGATTTGTCTATATTTGCTAAAATTGCACATTCTGCACTAAAACTATATTATATACTATGTATATTCTAGTTTTAAAAATATTGTAATTATCATTATCTACAACAGACCTATACTTATAAAAGAAATTGGTAACACGGACAGAATTGATACAACATAACGTTGTATACATACTCGTATGTATTTATATAATATATAATTGTGAAGTAAATTAAAAAATGTTTTGCGAATGTAATATTTTGAGAACAAAGGACAACGGGTACTAGATACAAATCGACCCACTGTAAATTGTTTTGAATGGGTTTTTTCACCCGTGCTAAGTAAGGTTAAGTAATCGGATGCGATCATTTCTACGCGCCAAATTAATTAACTAATTTAAACCAATCCAATTGAATTTGGAATATTGTGCGTGTTTTGTTTATTGTGAACTGATTGACTTTAGTTGAGTAAAGCAATTAAATTTAACTTTGTTTGTTGTGAATTGATTGACTTTAGTCCAAAATCAAAGCGATCACTATGAGAGTAAGGACCTGTTTCAGAATGTTCGAGTAAGTTCCGGTTATACTACCCAGAACATATTTAATAAATATAACACAAATCGTAGCTTTTCAGTCATCGATTTAGCTTATCCATTGGTTAAAGCTCGAACCGCGCTGCAAGTTAACTGTCATTTTTATCATTTAGTTATTTTATGTTCTGGGTAGTATAAACGGAACTTACTCGAACATTCTGAAACAGTCCCTTAGACTTGTTTACATATTTATTCGTAAGTAGTATAAAAGCAAAATTTTGGGTTATTCAAAGAATACCCGCTGAGAATACACAATAGAGTCGATTTGTACAAAGTACCCACGGACGGCCAATTGAGTATGTATTCAGGAGTTCAGACATTTGATTCCGAAATCCTCATTCATATCCTCGTCAATTGGTAAAAGCAAAAATGTACGAAAGTACAAGTAGTTGGCTCTCCCACATTCATCATTTTAGCACTTATGTTAATTTTACGAATGCTTTTTTTGTTTTATTTAAAAACTGATCCAACAGCAATAAACCAGAGGTGCTTTAAATTATATAGTGCAACATAATTTATGAGTTTGTGTGTCTTCTAGACACCATAAAACTAATATTACGGCTATAATTTGATTACTTGCCATCAATTATCATCAAAATAGCATAATGACATAAGAGTAGATATAGCAATTATATCGTAACAATTCCGTCAATTTTACCAGCAATAGGTAAATCTATAAACTCAAGATCACTTCGAAGAGAATATCACTGGATACGTAAATAATAATAAAATTTGAAGTATAAAAGTAACAAAATTCTGATGACAATGTAAAAATATATTAGCTTTTATATGTCAAACATAATAATAAACATTCTGAACGCTATTCGCAATTATATAAATTTAAATTATGATGAAAAAATATGATGCAGCCTAATTATTTAGTATAACTTAAATAAATAACATTAAAATCCTTTTTCCTACTGAAATTTCTTGAGATAAGTAATCAGGTTTTTTTATAATAGCGTGTCTCTTGTATGATATCCCGCTGATTTAAGTCAGAATACCGTACTGTACATGTACCTTCAGCAAATAGCTTTCTTTTCATACTGCCTATTTTTCTATATTGTCATGGTTTATAAACTTTACATATAAATCGAAACAACAAATGCTAAAACAATTTTTCTACCTACTTAAACAAATAATAAAATATATATATAATAAAATTTAAATATAGAAGATAATATTAAAAAAATATATATTTTTCACAAATATTGACGATAAATTCTGCCAAACAAAAAAAAACGGAGTGAGAGAGAGAGACTATGCAGTTTCTTACAAATTGCGTATTTCCATAATTCCATAAAAAATATGATCAACAAATTAATATATATGTTTCTAAACACTAATATATCTAAAAACATGAATTAATTATTTTTGTATTGCTTTTCTTTTTATATAATACATTAATATAGTAAAAAAAAGGAAAATATCTAAAAACATTAACATAAATATATTTAAAAATTTAAGTCCTATACAAAACATAAATCACAACTATACATATAATATATTACACAAACATCAAAAAATAATATCGTTAAATGAGCTAAGTCAATCAGCACATTCAATTTACATTTAAAATATCAAAGAATCCGTTATTTTCAATAACTAAAGAAACGGACGATAACAACTTATATTTCGTTGAATAATCACATTTTGTGACGCACTAAATTAAATATTTCATGAAGCATTGGAAGACTTTTCGATTTTGCTGTCATCATCAATATAATTATTTTATATTTACCTTAAATAAGCTTAATTTAAATAGTTTTAACTTACAATATTTCAGGAAATATATCCATTATTTTGATATTTTAACGCGCAAATATAAAGTGAGCTTATTGTGTTTTTTTAACCATGATGATGTTAATCTTAAATAATATCTTTAAACTAACAAATCGTATAACCTCATCTAGATTAAGGATATTTAAACCTAAATTTCCTGTAGAGAAGGGGCTTAAATTTCGTTTTGAATGTGTGTAATAAACTTCTAATTTTTTTGGCTTTACTTTATATCATAATTTAAAAAATAGTCGTAAACATATGAATTTTTAATTCATATAGTTTCGGATTAAACTACATCTATTAAAATAATCTTATTTTTCATACTTAAATATAATAAACCATTTTATGCAAATAAATGGGAAATACAGCGCTATAAATCAAATAACTAACGATATTTTCTTGATTTCTCTTAACTCAACGGTTTTTTTTACGGATTAAATAGTAATGGTTACAACTTATTACAATCTAACATAGATTCGTTGTCAAGCCAAACGTACGATTTACGCTCTACTGGCCTTTCTTTTGGGCAAGTATAATTATTAAAAATATAATTCGACTTATTGAAATATAACCGCACTTATCATATCAATCACTTTTATTGCAGTAAATTTGGCTTGACTATAGTATTCTAAACAAGCATTTTTTAACTATCTGTGAGCCAAGACATATGAGCATAAATTGTGCACAAATAAGGGTATATGCCATTTGACGCTAATAACGTTATTTTCTATAATTTTGATCACATTCTGCGTCTATGGTTGTGATCACTGTGATCGTTTGTAACTGTTCTCCCCTGTTCCATTTAGGATAAGAACGCTAAGAAAGCCACTAAAATTTGCCACTTCTGTCACTTTTGACATTAGATGTAGCGTTTATGGCGAAAATAACGCCAAGACCCATTTGGAACAACTTTTTGGGAGTGTGATCGTTTTTAGCGAATCTAACTTCAAATGGTAAACACCCTAAAAACGTTCCTTGATGTTTTTGAGCATAAGAACAATTGCCCTTGACAATATTATTATCTAAGCTTAAATTTATGGCATTAATTAAGTATGGTTTTGTATTATTATGATTTAACTACCACTAGTTGAGCTTCGACTTACAGCCTAAACGAGCAACTGATTACAACGTTTAATAATTATAATATATTTGGTATAATAATTACGAAAATAATTAACAACAGCACCGTTAAATCACTGCATAACCTTCGTTGTTAACATTTTATATTATAATTACATTGTATATTAATATCGTGTAACGACGTTGCATAAAGGAAAAAACTGATTCAAAGGAACTGTGCAGAAGTTTGGCAGCATGATCGATAATATAAGTTATCTAAATGAGCGTTCGGATAGCCTATCGGTGCCAAAAATAACACTCACAAACGCTAAAAATGATCACACGGGCCGTTCGTTTTGGGACTTCGTGAGCAAAAATATCGTTTTCGCTCACCGTTCGGATAGCTTTGAAAACGCTACAAATGACAGAGAAAAGTGATATTTTTGACCCATGTCTTACCGTGGGATCGTTTTTTGACAACTGCTGGTCTGACAGTTGTATTTGGCGCGATTGAAGAGTTTCACAAGTTTTTTATATAGGTAACTAGCAGAAGCCATTAACAAAGAAATAATAATAATATAGGTACCTACTTTTTTGTTAATTTTAGGGATTGATTCCATATTTCGTACTGTGCAAAATGGTTTAAACATTGTCGGTTGTCAAAGTATGTTATATGCCGTTCGGATAGCATGCAGTAATTGGTGGTCAAAAATAGCAAAAGCTTCTATCCGAACGCTAATACACAAATGCCACTTTCGAAACTGCTACAAACGCAATCGAGCCAAAACGAACGCACTCTAAGTAATATTATTTCGATAAAGAGGAGTTTCATAGACAAGCCATACTTCGCTCTGATTTTCTTTTGATGTCTATGACGGGATATTCACAATTTTAACGTTTTTTTTTCCTTTTGTAGCAAGATTTGGTTTGTTCTTGCTTTATAAATTCGTAGAATATAAGTCATTAAAAAATATTGCTTATTTTATCTAGTAAATTTGTTGAACTATAATCAACTTGTTTACATTTACTGATACGTTTATTGATAGGTACTAACTACAAACTTTATTGTAAATAATCATAAACAAGAGAAGAAATTGGTAAAATTTTGAATATCTCGATAGACTCAAATATGACTTAATCTATTCTAGACCTACTTTTAGATCGGCAAAAGTTAGGCTATTACAGGCCCAGTAATTGTGTAATATATGCAGATTAATTTAGCCGCCTCATTAATAATAAAGACTTAAAAATTCTCTTTTGAAATAAAAACATTGTTTACACATTTCTCATCTTAACATATAAAAAAAATAACAATCACACAGTTATGGATCGGTTAAAATTTTAAAACAAAACATGTATAATAAAATAGTTATCCTAAAAAATATTAAGATTAGTATCCAATGTGAATGGATATATATAGCTATAAAATCGTATCTAGATTAATGTAATAAATATGTATTATAATCACGATACATAAATAAAATCGTTTTGAAAAAATAGCATTAATTGTTTTCTATAATAATGTAAAACATTACCTACATTTGAATCGGGTATATCAAATAAAAACTCACAAAGGTTACTTCCTTACTACGTTTGTGGAAAATTATATAAAAATACGCAATTTTTTAAAAATAAATCTAGTTCATTAATAAAATGTCACAACTGTAATTTAGCATGTGTTATTACAACGTTTTATCAGCAAAACGAAAACTTTGTTTTTTTTTTCACTGCCAGTAAACTACTACAAAACTTTTTTACTATGTAGATACTTAAAATTATTATTACTATTTAAGGGTATTTTGCTGATACAATGACATTCAAAGTATTTTTTCGGTCACAAACCGGTTTTTTGTGAATTCGGTAAAAGAAAATTTATACTCTACTCTAGGGGTAGATATTTCAAATTTACTTCCTATATGAGATATATAGTACCAAATTTTTTAGATGTCTTTTTCCAGAGAAGACCTTGGCAGCAAAATAAAAATTGAGATTTTTTCATCTTTGAGACAATTTTGTTCTAAATAACTTGACATGTACAAATATTGGTTCAGTGTTGCTAGTTATTCACTACAGACACCCTATTTTTTTTAATGGCTGTAAGGTGAGCCTTTGACCACTCTCTCACCTAATGGTATGTGATAATGTGGTCGAAGATGTTGTTCAGGCTAACCTAAAAGTACTGTTACCACCATACCATTAGTTAGAAACTTCCTAAAATACACGCGATCTTCAACAATCCATTGTTTATTTGCTATTGCTTAGGTTCTTATTGACATGCGAATATGAAGAACAGAAATATGCATTTGTGTTATTAAACATGACTTCATGAAATACCCGATTCATTTGAGTGATTTTTAAGTAAAATAATACGCTAATAAGGATATAAAAGGTAGATATATAAATATGTGTTGCTGTTTTGAGAAGCAGTCAAAACGCTGTCATTAATGAAGCTAAAAGATATGAGGTTTTAAATAACCAGAAATAGATCACAGAAACAAAATAAATAAATTAAATCTCTTAAAAAGTAACATTTTTCGTTAAATAATGATGTTAACAAAACTCAAGGTAACAATAAATACGAATATATATCAATTTTGTAATAACTACATTAGACTTAACAATAAAAAAAATAAACTATATGCGGTAATATCTTTTTAAATTTGTGATATAAGGCATACAATGTTTTATGCGTATGACTCAAGTAAAGTTTATGTTATTTTTGAGAAGACTGACGTGGTCAAGTTTTTGTTAATTTTTTCAATATATTTCTTCACACGCTAATTTTATTAAAACAATAGGCAAATAGTGTCGAATTTCTAGCAACATTATTTTATCAATTTATGAATTAATTAAATACCTTGTATATTTTGTGATGCTCACAAAATACAAGAAAATGACAAAGATAAACAATAATTATGATTGTCGACGTATTATGCTTCAATATTAATCAATATATAAAATAGTATCGTTATTTAAATATTATTTATATTATTATTATCTTTTATTGCTTTATTTAAACGACACATACCGATAATGTAACGTTATAAATATCAAGGCAAATTTGTAACGTTGTGATTTTAATGTTACATAATGATGTTGCGATGTAACAGTATGGGTATGTTTAATTAATTAACCATGAATATCGGCCATTCCGGACACGAAGCTGGTGGTGGAATAGGTATAGGAGATCCACCGTTCACGGAAACTACTTCAGGTATCTGTAAGGTAACAAGAAAAAAAGTTTTATATTAATTACTAGTTATATACCTACTTATACAAACTGTAACAACCGGACTGTCCACTGCTTAACACAGCCCCCCCCCCCCCCCGTTAAGGGGGAAAAGGCACTGAAATAATCCCAATAATCCCCTAGCTAGGCAGGCGTCTTGGGGATCGCAATGTAAAATAGAGCAGTTTCTCAGAAGGTGCTGCGGCCCATCCTCCGGTATTTTACTCTTAGTTGCCTTTTACAACACCCACGAGAAGAGGGTGGTAGGGTGGTGAAATTCTAGCACGGCACCCCACACGGACATACTTTGACATAATTTTCGTAAATAATTGTCTGAAGCGCTCGTAGCGAAGTTTACTTAGCTGTTCTCAAACGATCAGAAAAGTTAAGCAACGTCGCGCGCGGTCATGAGTTGGATGGGTGACCGCTAGTGACATTCAGGATGGCAGTCGTTATAGCATGGTGGTAGGGCATTTTGCGAATGCCCGCCTGGCTAGCTACCACCCTCAAGTGGAAAATCTGTCGCCAAGCACCTAACGCTGTGTTCCGGCAGCTGTCCTTGAGAGCCAGTACTTCTAGGTTAGCTTTAACAACATCTTCGACCACATCATCACTTACCATCAGGTGAGATAGTGGTCAAAGGCTAACCTATCAGGCATAAAAAAAAAAAAAAAGCTTCCGGCAAACTACTGACTGTTTTATCGTTCCATGGGAACAAAATTCTTGCGTGGCGGGCGAATTATTGCACACAGAGGTGGTAGCTATTAGACGTGTTTCTTACGAGTATTCTTATCTGTATATTGTATTTGTGGTTGAACTTATCATGAGTTTTCATAGTTCACGTTACCATAAAGTTATCGTTTAATCCCATACACATTTTTAGTCCTCTAATTTCTTGCCCTGCGGTAAAACATTACGTTCAAGATACGTAATCAGTCTTAGCGTATCAAAACTCATGCCTTACTCTTGCTACAACATGTCAAAGTAATAAAATTTAAAGGAAACAATTTAACATGTTGCCCAAAGTCTGAAAAGTATGGCTGGCTAGGTCTCATTTTATTTATAAAATGTTTGCCCTTACCATAGGTTGCGGATGGTGCGGCGGATGGTAGTAGTGCGCAGGGGACACGGGGGGTGTCGGGTAGCCCCAGTAGACAAGCGGCGGCGGCGGCAGGGTACCACCCATGGCTGGGTAGTAGTACGTAAGTGGTCCTGCAGTATACCAATACTATGAGACCAGATATTGAGACCATAAAAAGCGCTTAAAATCGCATTTAATGTAATCGCAAGATACTGGGAGGAAAAAAAAGTGGTGGCTTTATTTAAAAATAATATATAAATAATTAAATATATTTAAGTTCAAAGCCGATAATAAGTCTCATGCAATTTTTTGTTAGTCACACTATATGTGGGTTTACGAATTATTATTATAAATGGATGAAAATTTAACAAAATTTTACCTATGGCTATACATAATGTTAGACGTGCTGGGAAATTTCACGTCATATGTAAATTTAAAACCCTTACCAATATACCACCCGTGGTTTCCATAATCCCCCATATGGTACTAAAATGATACCCCCATTATTAAATCTATGCTGATTAATCATATAAAATGCTTAGCCAACTTTTCAGTGGAAGATTGAAAAGCTGACCATTATGTGCGAATGTCGAATAAGGACGTACACAATATGTAAAAATTAATATTAAAAAACAAGATGAACACTCACCAGGGTCTCAGAACGCATTAACAGTCCACCAAAGCAGTGCACTTACACCAAATACTGATATTTTCTGATATTGTTTGTTACACACGTCGTCGCTTGCCTCCAACCACCAAGCTGCGGACTTTACCAAACTTATGCACGCCTAGTACCCTATATACTATAGCACCGTTAGTTGCGACCTCAAATTCCTCTTAGACATATAGCTAGTTTATATACTAGTAGTTTTGTTGAAGTGGTGTGTTTTCTTAAAGCATTTTTAGCAGTGCCTGTATAATTCATGCTCTATATTAAAATACAGCGAATAAAGCGAAGTTGAGGCCGCAACATATAAATGCGATAAATTCAAGATAAAGAAAAGAGTTTATTTATGTGATCCCACAGCAATGACAGAATAGATACTTACGCTTCTTTGTTAAATACTGATGGGACTCCAATGGCACAACTAAACAAACACCCAGCCACTATAAGGGCATTTAAGACCTTATTCCATGAACTTAGGCCCTTAAACCTTACAAGACTACAAAACCTTTGACATAATGTCAAAGTTTTGATAGAATAGTAAGTCGAAGATAGAGTTATATATAAGTAAGCACAAATTGGTATCTTCTACGACACACTAAGCGTTGTTCGACCATTTCCTGACACGTTTACATTTCTCTATCACCGGTAGTATCCATGCATTGTCCAAAGCAGATCATGTAAGTACAATATGCTGGGGTAGGGGCAACTTTGACTGTACATAAACTTATAACGATCGTTGATCACAAAATACTTAAAAATTCAAAGTTAATATATTATATTATTTGTGGGTATCTACTTCATTCTCTGTGCTAGATTCTGCAGTCTTATCATTTTAAAATCCATTTTGCATGAGGTTTTAATAATACATGAAACTGCTGAGTAACGTAGTTTAATGTAAATTCAAAAATCACCTCGATTTTTATTCTTGATTTCTTATAAACAAATAGTCCATAATGCCCCATCCCGCAATATTAATAAGTATACATGACGAAGCTCAAGTAGTGCTTACTGTGAAGAAACGTTTCAACTTATGTGTTTCCCTCAAGTCCATGATTGTTTACAGTTCCCAATACTGTCTCTATTACATGCTCAGTCATATTATATATCAAAGCAAATCATTGTCGAATTATTAACCGTTACCGAGGAACTGTTTTGTTTAAACATAATGACAGTGCAGTTACAGTAATCAGTTTTGTGTCAATCGCACATCAGCCATGACTGTTGGACTTAATACATGCATGAACTGAGCAAATAAGGAGACCAATACATTTGACATACATAGTATAGTTAATAAAGCTATGTTAGGAGGCGGGGCAAGGATGATTGTGCTAGGTACCTAGTATACATAATTGTGAAGGAAAGTTATACTAAATGAGTGTGGGAGTGTGTGTACATTAATATATTTGAGTGTATTCCTACCTACTTACTATTTATGAGAAGTAGGTCCTTGAATAATTGTTATTTTGTATAATCATACCTACCAGCTGAAGTCGATTGAAGAACATAGCCTTTCCGTAGAACAGACGAGGTTTTGCTCTAATCCCAGCGTTCATGATTCCCTTCTGTGCCCTACTCAGAGAAATCCTGACCCATCCTTGAAGAGTCAGTTGAGAGAAATCAGTTGTCTCTTATAGCTCCCACGGGAATTTTCCGGGTCCAACATAGCATTGGCCGTACCGATGGTTATTATGTATACCAATTGAGTACTGTTCGTGTTTATTGAAATTATACCTTATCATATTAAGGTTGAGGATACATTTCCATAGCTAGAGTGTGACCTCTAACTCACCTATACGAGTGATAATATTTCTTAATGATCTGAAGACGTGCTCGAACATGATAGCAGTCTATACCTTATATCACAGAATTAAAAGGCTTATATCGATACACGGGAACTCCCAAGAACTGCTGGCCGAAAATCCATGTTTAAGGTTGGACTGGCCGTACAGTTCTCCATACAAACGCCGTTGGGTGATCACTCCCTTTTGAGATTTTAGGTATAGAATTAAGCATAATATCGATTGAGCTCGTCATTAACTAGGTTTGTATCGTAACGAAATTTTAAAAAAGATGATTAAGTTGGAAGTTATGAGCCTTGATAACTTTATATGAAAATGTTTCGAGGCTCCTAACTCTCAACTTAATTATCTTTTTAAAATTTCGTTACAATACAAACCTAGATAATGACGAGTTCAGTCGATATCATGCTTTGTTTTGGACCTAAATCCTCAAATAAGGGAGTGATAACCAAACGACGTTTGTATGGAAAACTGCCGGCCAGTTCACCCTTAAAGATATAATTTCTACCTGAATGTCCCAGACGAGTATTCAAATTGTCCTACCACCATAGATATAGAAAACCAAGTAATAGGCGTAAAAGACCGTCAACGTCTTATTTTCATGAATTACTTACCAGTTCTCACGAGTGATTTCACTCATGCACCAAAACCCCCAGAAGAATGATCAACAGAATGTTAGTAAACATATATTGAAGGGACGATACTTAAGGCTTTGAAAAAATAAGCGCTATATGTTAGTATACCCTTCCTTCACAAATATAATATATACGAGTTAACTATATAGGTACTTATATTTGTAGTAGTCGGTTCTACATTACACGAAAGATACGCATAGCACAACCACACACCAGAGAAAACTCGCATTGTTATTCTAACACGTAAATTACTGATTTATTTATATTTTAAACTAAAATTAACCAACTAATATAATCAATAATAATTGTAGATCCAACGAGACAACACCCAATATCTGATTTAACTCATACTTAAAGGTTAAGTTTGGTATAAAACTAAATTTTTTTATGATTTGAAGATTCATTAATAAAAATATCTTTCATATTCGCCTTGGAATAGAGAATCATTTTATATATTAAGACGGCGAAATCCTCCACAAAAATTGCGTTGATTCGGATTCCGCTGAATATTGTGACCCCAAAAACGTATAAAAACATATAGCAACTAGCATAAATTTAGTTAATACCTCACACCACGTCCCCCAGTCACTAAATAAAATTTATGACAAGTTTTCAATAAAATTTAGTACGTGTTGAGTATATTATAATAATCATTTCTCTTAATGCTGATAGGGCGTTAAAAATAGGCTATACCCTACATTGGGAACAGGCTCTCAGACCGCCGGAACACAACGTTAGGTGCTTCGCGACAGATTTTCTATTTGAAGGTGCCAGCTATGCAAGGCTGGAATTAGCAAAATATCCTACCCCACGCGGTGAAGCATTGCTCAAAACATGTACCTACTTCTAATATCATTTCTATTGGTTTTAATAGTCTAGTATGTAAATAACCAAAATTGATTCAATGGTGACGATTCTACAGAAATTATCTCTAAACTATGCTAGTCCTTATTCTGTACACGCTAAGATCCACATTCGTGTTACATATAAAATAGCTATTCTATTCAATTGTAGGCAGTTTTGCATCATATTTTACAAATTATTATTACACAAAATTATATGCTCCGGGCGGGAATCGAACCCGCGTCCTCCGATTTCACGACGGATGCCTAAACCATTCGGCCACCTGGACACGCTCTTTCGAGCCGAAATTTCGTGCTCCAATTGCTATTATTTATTTTATTACTAATAGTTTTGCATCAGTTCAGAAACCACTATAATTTACGAAACATGACGACTAAATTTCCGTAAAATATTTGAACACAAAATTCAACATTAATAACACTGTCATTCGCAAGCGTGAACAGAATAAAAACTACCATAATAAAGAGAATTTAAAATATTTTATGTTTAGAGACTAATTTGTTTAGAGACGACAGCAATATTCGCCTAAAATTAACGTATACTGATTGATAGGTACAATAAAATTGTTCTGTTTTGATTTTGTACAACTTTCTTGCCTCGTTAGGATTTCATTTCAGAGAAGCTTATAAACATTTAAATAAATTGCTTAGGTAACCCATAATGCCAAATAAGTATCCCATACATGGTAGCTATATATGGATTGCAGCCGACATCGATATCCACCATACATTTTATCGACAAAAACCACACATAAATGAACCTCTGCATGCACTAAACCTTATTGAAACACCTGTATTACCGAAATATCTGAAATAAAACATCGAATATAAAAGCTCAAAGGAAGCTTCGGAAGAGCATAGAAGAGGAAGAGAGTAGGGAGAAGAATACATTAATGACTGGAGGAAGTAGAAACTGCCTGCGTCTGCCAGGACTCCTGTACATGTGATACTTTAAAATTAAGCCAGTTTATATTATATACTTATATTCAAAACACTACAGCAAATTAGTAGGTTTAAGAATATCAAAATGAACCTACAGTGTATCATATGCTTGGATTTTTTTACGGTATTTGCTTGATATTTTAGCATAGTTTTTTTATCCTCAGAGCAGTAAATATTTAAAGTATCAGTATTTACGAAGCTCAGGTATTGTAGTTAATGTATACATTTTTTTAATGGTAATAATTATGTAGAATATCCGGGCGCGATGTGCTGTGGAAACGTCAAAGTTGCATTTGTAGTCTATTGTCTATTCTAAGATTAAATATAATTTTAATCCAAGCGAAAGGACAGTGCCGAATCATGCAAACCGTTTAAAGACGCACCATGCTAAGTTCAATATGGGAAACAGTAAAGACATATATTTTAAAATTGTCTATAGGTAATTTATATTACGGGATTTAGGAGTAAGGTAATATCATTTATCAATTGAGTGGATGTATTTTTTTGACAGTTTCAGCTCGAACGATAAAACTGTCAAACTTTTTCATGACATTTTTTGGTTCATGGTCTATTATTATTTACTCAAAATGACAAAAAAAATCCAGTAATATTCTAGATTTAAAGTACATTTTCACTCTTTCGTATTTTTTGTGATATTGTACCAAAACTTACCGGCCCTCTGTATATCATGCACATTTTCCAAAACACACCCCGTACGGATATACCAAAATACAACAGTAATAATCCAAAATGAACACAATATTGCATTAACATACTATATAATTTACTAGCAAGAAGCTTTCGCTATTTATCTCACTTGCCCCGTTAAAAACTGTAGCTGCCAGAGTGAGATACATAGCAATATCAGTTGCTTCTACAGTGAGTTTATAAACAACAATTTAGCTGTGACATTACATGTTACGTCAAACAATGCAACATGGCGCATTTCAATATTACTTCTTTGAATAGTTATTTACTACCAGCGCCATTTTGTACAGATAATGCGACAGCCAAATATTGTCCTATAACTAAAATTGCAATGTATTTCTTTACAAATATATTGCAAGAGAACAGTTAATATTTAGAATATGACAGAACAAAGATTAGCCATTACACCGTGTTTTGTGACTGAAGCCCCGTATACCTATTTTGTGAAATATTGAGACAATGGCAACACCATAACACAATGACGTTAACTTATATAAACATATCCAGTATACAGATCACCCAATTTTAGGTATATATCTCCAAAATTACAGACCCACCAACTTATCTGTTCAGGTGGCAGAAAAAAGAACTACAACATTCCTTCAAATTGTGACAGTTTGTAGTTGATTTCCTTGATCAGCAGCGCCCTCGCCAACTGCACAGTTAAGTTGGTGGTACTATATCTTGTTGGTTGGTCATGTTCTAGTAAATATTTTTTGGAAATATATAAATAAAATTGTTTATTATTATTATATTAAGTAATAGACAATACTACACTGTGTGGTGTGAGGTATAGAGTAACGATGACGTTAAGCTAGGTGGATGTTTCTGTTAAGGTGATAATAGATTATAGATCTTTCTTTTCTATTTCAAGGAAAGCATGGTTCAGGACGGGCAGGATGGGGATAGGACGTTCAACGCACGCCAATTAAAAACTTTAAATAAAAATATTACAACTAAATCTTAAAAGTGCAAAAATGCAAACAAAAACAACACACTACATACCTATAAAATAATGTATAACTAATCACAAAAAGTGCATTGTACTCGAAAAAAAAAACAAATCAAACTTAAGTATCGATTTTAAAGTACGTCATAAGTACTCATTTTTGTCAGACTTGTTTCCAGCCTTCAAAAAATTGGCAAAACTCATTGTCTTTCAACTTGGAATGTCTATGATAAAAATCACAACGTTAAAAATCATCTTACGATTATTAAATATACCTACGACTAAATAGCTACGATTTAACAACCTCTGGTATAGCCCAGCGTTGTCCTAAACAACAAGATAATTTAATATCGAGAATATTTTAATAACAACAAAATAAGCAAATCATCGATTTAAATTCCTGGATATATGTTTATACGGGCCGCTGGGCCTGATAAGTATCTAATATAAACCTAGTTCTGCCTGATCCCAATCAATAAATATTAGGTACTTATATTTTGTGTTATTATAATTAGATTATATAATTACCAAAATTACGTGAACAGTAACTTTTAAAAAAAGGTACCAATGCTGCCAGTAAGCATTATATTTTGTACAGAAAATAAATTTCGCAGATTTTGTCTCGTTTTGAGTTATTGAACGAGCCATCAAAATGTATGTACTTTCAAAATCCGATAATCACAAAACCATCAGTAGTCTTTAGGAAGGCAATAAGTCCACCTACCATGTAGGCACAATGTGTCTTACATGCCCAGTTCCTGACAAAAAAGTTGCGTGTCTATTTGTAGGTACCAATATTTTTTAAATAGTGTTTAAATGGGATCAGGCCTTATAAGAAAAAAAAATGAGAGTTTAACAAACTTTAAAGTCAGTATAAATTCAACAAAGCTTAAAACCTAATAAATGTAGCTGCACGAGTAGTTGCCTTTAAACTTAATATTACAATTAACAATCTATCGAATGATTTAAGTTTTTCTTATCAAATTAATCAATTTGTGAATTTACAAATATTAATAACGCGTCAAGGCACAAACTGGTCTTTTCAGCTTTTGAGCTTATTGTCATTTAGTCTTACCCTGTTTTATAAAACCTACCGCTAAATAATTAGCAGCCTCACTTAATTACTTTACTTTTTACGACCTTTGTTATTTCATTCTTTTCCCAATTGTCATCTAATTTCTGTCCCACATTAACAATCGATCGTCAGGTACCTCGAGGTTTTTATAACTTTGTTTATTTAAAATATTTTATAACATCTAAGAGAGGTACCATAATAGGTTAATCTGTTAAATTTCATCATAAATCAATATGTAGAAGAAACTAGACATATTGCGAATTACAACGACTATTCAAATGTAATTTTTTGAAATTTTATAGTTCTGAATCTAGAATGAAATTTGAGCAAACCTCACCTAAACACCGGGGTAGTACGGATACGAGGGGAACATAGAGAGGGTAGGAAACGGCGAGGTCATGGTCGCGGGCAACGCGGCCGACAGCGCCGAGCTGTATCCCGCCGGAAGCGCGGTCGGCATTGCCGCCGGCAGCGCGTTAGCATACGACAGCATCGGGCTGGTGTTCGCATACGAAAATATCGGGGCGGAACCCCCGTAGGAGAAGACCGGCAAGGACATCGGAGTCATTTGCGGAGGGACGGTGTATTGTCGTTTGGCGGGCGAAGCGTCCGTAGGAGTGAACGCGCGGTCGTAAGAGCGTTTCGTTGGGAGCATGGCTTGAAGTTGTGGGAGTTGGTTGAGTTGGTAGTGGGAGACTGGCGGGCGGAATTGGGCGTGGGCGTGAGCATGGGCGTAGGGCAGCATGGGTAGCATGGGGGGGCGGAGGGAGGCAAGGATCAGGTTCTCGTGTTGTCGCGCCAGCAGGCTCTGGTGCGCTATGTGCTGCGCCAGCAGGCGGGGCGCGGGGGGCGCGGCCGCGGGGGGAGGGGGGGACACCAACGTACCGGGGGACAACACCTTGGGGGACGTAGCCGGCGTCACGCCGCCCGTCAGCACCAGGTTCATGTCCTCACCGCTGCACTGGAACACCTACAATCAAACCGTTTTTCACAGAACCATTTCCGGAAGCTTTTCTTGAGATGTATTGATACGCAGAGCATGACTATACTGTGAAAATTGAGCCAGAAGTGAGTGAGAAGTGCCAACTGTCTGGATGCTGGTATGGGAAAAATCTGTGGCAACACCACTGGTTGTACCATCGCTGCGTATTTACCTAAATAGTTCGAGTTATGGTGCAATCTGGTTTTCCTCTTTTTTTGCAAAAGGGATTAAACCTACAATTAATGGCTCTTAAATACATCTGCTAGAATAAATCTTAAACACAGTAGAGACTCAGGCACTCCTGGAACATACTGCATAGAAGAATAGTGCCACCTTCCTTCGGATCCGATCGTCACCCCGTAAGCTTTTGTTAAATGAACTTACCTCGATGTACCGCTGCTTCTTGCCGAAGGTCATGTACCGATGGTGCTTCTGCTGCGCGCAGAGATAGGCTGAAGTTTCGCTGTCCATTTGAATGAAGGCTTCCCCGCTGGGGTGGCCTTGCGCGTTATATACCATATGGACACCTTGCACAACTATATTCTTAGCGAACTCGTCCAGGAAAGTCAGGATGTGTTCCACCTGGAGAAGAAATATTCGAAGGTGAATAATGATTTCTTTCTTGGGTTTGTTTGTATATGGTACATGGGACGGTCAAATTGTAAAATAGTCACGAAAATGGTTTTGATTTTTAGCAATAGATGATGTATACAAAAGGGGTTTGCTGGGAAGACCTTTCTGCTTTTGGTTGACGAAGATTAATCCCTGCGTTTATCAAAGTGAGTTTTAGTCAGCCTAAAAAATGTGCTTCAGGCACTTGTTGGTCTTCCAACTACCATACAAGGACTTTTGAGTCGTTAAACTTTGATATGGATTTATTTTATTTCGTGGTTGGTCTTTGAATTCCTCGAAAACCTACGTTCGACAACCAAATATACCAATATAGTTAATTCAGCTAGGGTAAGTGAGAGAACCTACAATGATCGAGGTCTCATATTCGAACCCAAGCCGAGGTACATTGTGATGAGTAATTATAATGTTTAGTTCTTGGGTCTAGTAAATTTGTAGAGTATCGTGTGGAAGACTATTCCTCCCTACTCAAACAAACTCAGTGGGATAAATAATTATTTACAATATTTGTTATGTATAATCAACAAACAGTAAGCCTGCCTATTTGAATGTTATCTCAAATTATCAGGAGTCTCTTACCTGAGCCTCATAAGGTAGACCTCGCAGTCTCACGCAGTCCTTGGCAGTTCCAGAGGTGATGACGTGTTGGGGGACCAGAGCTACTGGCAGTAGACCTTCAGCCGGCGCGGGAGCAGCAGCGGGCGTGCTGGTCTGGCTAGTTCTATTCTCCAAGGAACGGTTAAGGACCTGAAGAGCAAGTGTACACTCTGATTAGATGTGACAATAACCATATTTTTGAGGATGTTTCATGGTTATGATTCACCGAAAAAAGTTAATGATAGTCGGTCCCGTAGTCCTACGGTACACCTTTAAGCTCAAATGTTTCTCTAATCTATTCTGTAAAACGTGGAAGATTTGCTTATAATACCGCCTGGTGATCAAACTCCCGCTGTATTAGATTACTGCAACCCTCTGCTCAAGGATGACAAAGTACCTTTCCAGTATCGCACTCTGGTACAATGTATGCTTGCTAGATGTCTGAATCAGAAACACTACGCTAATGCTTGAATACCTAGTTAACGTTTAGAATCCTTTCTGCGCGGGGCCAGGTGTCTAACTGCCTACTTCTCAAGGTACAGGACTACATTGCAACTAGCCATACTTTCGCTACGTTTCTTTTGTGGGTTTTGGGTTTGGTGGTTAATGGAATATTTGTCAATGTTACTAGGGTCAGGCCTGGTTTACTCCGCACTTTAGGTACATCGGTGTATCCGTCCGGATGGGATTATTGTACGGTGCGTGCCGCGTCAGAAGAGATCAGAGCTATGCGTGGATATGCGATAGAAAGAGAGACGCATTGTAGGCGAATTTAAATTTAAGGAGGCCGTGCTTTGCGCGCTGAAGTGCCCTGTATTGCTACGTAGCTAGAGTCGCTTATTTATTGGGATGGCTTTGCGGAGTGATATCCTTCTGGTCCTTTTTATTCTGTGCTAGGATAAGAAAATACATACTTAACTATTAAGAATGGAGTTCACGGAGCGCTTTCCATACAAACGTAGTTTCGTCATATTTTACCAAGTGTTCAAACTACGAAATTTGGTACGCATATTGCGGAGCCTTAATATCTATGCTTCTGGTTTATCAGTTTTTGATTAATTATTAATGTTATCTCTAATTGTCAAAATAACAATTCGCGTACAAAATTTTTCGAATAATTTTTGAAAATACTTAATTTTACGGAAATCTGGCAAACCAGAAGCATAGATAGGACATGCACGCAAAGTTTCGCCGAGTTTGATTACTTGGTATTTAAAATATGACGGACCTACATTTGTATGGAAACGGCTCCGTGTACTCTACTCTGAAGTACTCGTATGTATCTACTTTCAAACTAAAAAGGTATTATGAGAACTGCGATCTATATGTAGGTATGTAGTCATACATTTATTATGAAGTCACTTTTCTGTCATGGATACAGCCTCGATAACATGTCTAGTCACTTGTGTGAGGTAAATAAAATAATAAACTGAATTGCAGAATGGATGCCGAGAATCAATAAGTAAGGTACCTAAACAATACATCGTAACCGCATCAGTCCTTCACGTTATCTGATAAGAGAAACTATAGGCAAGCTGTGATGAAGTAGTGTTGGCTCAATGGCATTGGCTATGACTGCCGCGCAACAGGTCCATGGTTCGATTCCCGCCGCGGTCACCGCATGGTGAAAGGGCATTTTGCGAATGCCCGTCTGGCTAGCGACCAACCTCAAGCAGAAAATCTGTCGCCAAGCAACTAACGGAGTGTTCCGGCAGTCCTTGAGAGCCAGTTAAATTACAGGCACATGAGACTTAACTATGTCTCAAGGTGACGGGCACAGTGCAATCGTGTGTGACGAAATGCATCTGTTATAGGCAGAGGTTAGTCCGCTTAACATCAGGAGGGCCTCGAGCTTGTTCCGTCACAATAACATAAAAGAAGCTCTACAACGAGCGACATTGACATCTTTGAAACCAAACGACTTACACATCTTGGGTCTTTATTCTGCAATATATAGAACTAAAAAATCTTTAGTTTGTAATCTACCTACTGTAAGAAGCATACATATTGCCGAGTAAGGCGACTGTAGTGTTACATTTATACTATACTAGGTCAAAGATCAAAAACATGTCGGGGGTCAGAATCGTCTTTGCTACGGACAAACAACACGTCGGCACTTATATATAATTATTTGTTGACGCGGTGCATAATGTGTAATGTAAATACGTAATGACCTACCTACCTTGTCTTAACACAGACGACTGACTGGTGTCACAGTATTGTCATTATAGAATAATGGGTGCGTACCATTTGAGTGAGATTCGCTAAAAACGCTAAAAACGATCACACTCCCAAAAAGTTTTCCAAATGGGTCTTGGCGTTATTTTCGCCTTAAACGCTACATCTAATGTCAAAAGTGACGGAAATGGCAAATTTTAGTGGCATTCTTAGCGTTCTTATCCAAAAATGGAACGGGGATGACAGTTACAAACGATCACGTGATCACAACCACAGACGCAGAATGTGATCAAAATGGTGGTAGGGCATTTTGCGAATCCCCGCCTAGCTAGCTACCACCCTCAAGTAGAAAATCTGTCGTCAAGCACATAACGGTGTGTTCTGGCAGCAAGTGAGATAGTGGTCAAGGGCTATATTTTTTTTTATGCCTGGTAGGTTAGCCTTTGACCACTATCTCACCTGATGGTAAGTGATGATGAGGTCGAAGATGTTGTTCAGACTAACCTAGAATTACTGGCTCTCAAGAACAGCTGCTGGAACACACCGGAATTCGGAATTCGGCATCCATACAGCCATACTAAAGCATTTTTGCCGGAATAGTGCTGAAATGGAGACGCTTCGCTCGCCACTCGGTCCATAATACTTTTGCCTTTGATATGTGTAATGAATTCAATATTCGTAAAATATTCGTATTTAAAAATGTATTAGATAATGTAAAAAATATTCTCTGAATTTCGCTGATAACGTGAGCAAGTACTTACAGTAAACTAATCTGGCAACAAACCCCATATATATATTAAACATTTTAATTTCCTCCTACCACAGATGATAGCTTTCTCCCTGTTATTATGATTTTACATATTATATAAGTACCATAGATAACCTATTTATTATCTATGGTTTGACTCAAGCGAGAGATGATTGAAAGATACGAATCCTTTAACTCCAGTCAGTGGTTAAAGAAAGTACATACACACGTACAATCTATATTTATTAGACATATAAAAACTCATAGTAATTAAACAACTTTAAACGGTTTAAATCGTGTATATTTATCATTATTATTGTCCCGACGTTTCAAACACTTTGCAGTGATCGTGGTCACGGGGTGACTGCAAAGTGTTTGAAACGTCGGGACAATAATAATGATAAATATACGCGATTTAAACCGTTTAAAGTTGTTTAATTACTATGTGTAATAATCGCGAAAACCTAAGACAACATTATATAAAAACTCCTTTAAAAATACAAAATTATAAATTTACGATGGGAAAAATTATAGTCATATGCGGGATCCCCGCCATCCACCCCGATAGCCGGAGTTCGCGCTGACCAACTGAGCTAACATGACAATGACTCATAACTCTAATTTTTCCTCTCGTTCTTTAACTATCGTATGAGGATGGACATGTCTATATCCTGCACATGACTACAATTTTTCCTCTCGTAAATTTGTAATTTTATAATGTAATCCGCAGAGCAATAACTCATATTGCAAAATAAAAAATATAAAAACTCCTTTATAATTTTATACATTCACATGCCTACTTACTCCACTTTTAGGTACTTGAGTTGAAGTTACTCACCAATCGGTCACAAGGGCAAGCTTGTAATATTAAAATATACTTAGGTTGGTAACAAACAATAATCTTAATAAATAAATATATTTCTAAATATAATTACAAGAAATATCTCGTGCTAAGCCAAAATCATATTTTACCCCAGGCGGGAATCGAGCCGCGTATCGTCCCCTATGACGGTTAAAGTAATACAATTGGTTCACGACATTTCGGCTCGAAAGATCGTGCCCAGGTGGTCGAGTGGTTTAGGCATCCGATGCGAAATCGCATATAGGACGCGGGTTCGATTCCCGCCCGGAACATAAAATTTTGTGCACCAATAATGTGTAAAATATAAATAGATATATTTTAAACGGGAAATACTCAATACTTTACTGTTTTCTGTAGTGTAGACAAAGATGGTCATAATAGAAAATAACTTGATAATAATTAAAATAAGTAAAATTTCATTACAGACCCTGTTTGACACACAATTATGAGAGAGGAAGCAGAGATGGCTCAATGGCATTGGCTATGACTGCCGCGCAGCAGGTCCATGGTTCGAATCCCGCCGCGTGCTTGAGCTTCACCACATGGTAGTAGGGAATTTGGCGAATGCCCGCCTGGCTAGCGACCACCCTCAAGTAGAAAATCTGTCGCCTGCAGCAGTCCATAGCTATCTATTACCGCTCGGCCATCATTGGTTCGGTTTCGGTATTATTTACAACAACGCGATAAATCAAACTATCTGTAGGTCTCATATCTGGAAAAACCAGCGTTGGGTACGGAGCAATGTCCTGTCACCCAGGTCCTCGTAAAAAGTAATATTTTATGTTCTTTCATAGTTTACAATTCGTACCAAGGCAACACAGATAATCCTTGAATGTAGGTACCTATATAGGTATAATTTATAGTTGAAATAGCATTGTTTCAAAGCGAGCAGTAAAGTGAGTTAAAACCACATCGGTTGCCAATCGCCAATCGCATTATAAGTTTTAGTGTTTACGATAACATTATATTTCCGTTATACGCTCGTTTCTCTACGGACTTGATATTTCATACTCAAGACTTGCTATTTCTACGCATTTATATCGAAACTGTAACATAGAAAATTAGTTTTATAAGAAAATAATTCCATGGTGGAAGGGCATTTTGCGAATGTCCGCCTGGCGAGCGACCACCCTCTGTCTCTCTGTCTAACCAAAATCTGTCGCCAAGCATTTAACGGTGTGTTCCGGCAGTTGTCCTTGAGAGCCAGTAATTCTAGGTTAAGCCTGTTAACACCTTCGACCACATCACCATTTACCCTTAGGTGAGATTGTGGTCAAAGGCTTGCCAATAAACAATAACAATAAAATTACTTCCGTAACCGTTCAAATGTTTGGCTTTAACAAATCAAAATAATGAATTAAAGTTAGGTAGATTACGTACCTGCGTACTTGGATCTTTGAGTGGGAAAAATATTATCTTACACGAAGCCTTTGATTTGGCGAGACGACCTTTTAGCCCCGACTTCAAAAAAGGAGTAGGTTTTCAGTTTGCCTGTATATATTTTTTTGTATTGACCTTTTTTTACCTCATAAATCTTTACCGATATAAGTACCCACCGATTTAGATGTTTTTTTTTGTATTCGAAAGCTAGTGATTATCATGTCGTCCTATTTCAATTTGGGTGTGATCTGACACTGTATATTTGAGTAATTCTAATAATGCGTATTTGAAGATGGAAGTCGTTTTTTTGTTAAAATTTTACCAACATATATTACTCCGTCATATCATAAAACATAACATATAACATTTATTTTTGCAAGACTAACATATTATTTTCGCCAAGCTACTGATTTGTTATAAGCAATTGGAATGCCACTGGTCAAATTTCTTTGTCCAGATTGAATCAAATTTCTTGGGCTATTGCCTCATGCCACTCAAGCAGTATCTGATTTCAAGTTTTGATAAAAATTTCATAGAATAGTTCCGTTGTAAGTACTGTACTTTGATGTTGTTATAATATAAGCCTATTCCGCTACGCGCCCGACAGCAAAATATGTTATTATGGTGGAAATCCTACTTAATAATTAATTTCTCAGACAATATACATTATCTACTACTCCATTATATATTTATAATTAGCGTTAAAGCAATGTAATTTTTTGCCCAATAAACAAATTATTAAAACGATAAAAAACAATAATAAAAAAAGAGCTCTTCATACAAATAAACGTAAAACGTTCAACCTTATTGATTTTTCCTTTATTGCAAAATCTTAAGACAATTTGTGGGCCGCTACTTTTCCCTAGTATATGTGGTGATTCCAGTGCTTGCTTTATCTGTACTTTATCACTCAAAGCTACATACTGTACCGCTTTTTATATCATACCTAGTTGCTTAAGAAGCCAACTTATAAAGAACTCATAATATTCTTATTTATAGGTACTCGAATCTTTCGCAGGTTTTGAGTACCTACATTATGTTTATCATCAGTTTGTGTTTTTCCAAAATTTAGTGTTTGCAAATAGCATAAAAACCCGAGATAACAAGTCTGGCCGATTCTTCACGGTGGCTATATTACCATTTTATAACAAGCAATTATTTTAGCGAGTCTTTAAATTGTCATATTATTTTCTTATAGTATTGTAACTTTTTGTAGTATTTTAACTATGACTTCAAGTTTGTTTTATAACATTAGAAAAATACACGGTAAATTATATTAGTTAATCTTAATCCTTATTTTAATCATATTTTTTTTCAATACCGGCGGTGGTATTGAAAAAAAAAAAAAAAAATACGGCGAACTATATACAACACTACATCTACTTCAATAAAAGCTTTTAGACAACCTACACGTGATAGCAGACTCACAGACAGACCAAATTCTCCAGCCCACTACCAGTTGGCAGCGTACTCAGCTTGCTGGCAGCATTGATAATATTAGTATGATATTTTATACACAATATTAGTTTACATATGGTGAGAATTGATATTATAAGCATTAACGCTTGCTGAACTAGAATAATCAAATACTCTTTGGTCAAATAATTAGTGGATGGAATTCGAACCCGCGATTCCAGATTCGAAGTCATTTCCCGCCAGTATGTATACCTATTTATTTTTCCATATAATAGAATTTTAGTACCCCATAAACCCGTAATTAATTACACTTTCAAGTAAGTAGGTAATGCTTTAACAAATCACGTACCTGTTGGACCTCCGCGGTGGTAGACCTGAAGAGCTCGATGTACCGCGCCCCTATGAGCTTCCTGTGCCTGCTGAGGGCCTTGGGCGCGTCGTCCTCATTAGAGAACAGAACGAACGCATCTCCGGTGGCGCGGCCGTCAGCTCTCCGCACGAACAGCACGCCTTCTGACCCGTCCAGGACTTGGACTGGCTCGTCGCCCGTTGTGAAGAAGTCCAGCTGTAGAAGCGTGAACAAAGGTTAAGACTTTAATTTTTAAACGTACTTATAGACTTATCACTGCCTTAGAATAGCTCAAACTTGTTTGAATAAGCTATTACTAAGCATCAGCTCTACAAGAAACGCTTTCCAGATTTGTTGCGTGGCTATTTCTGAATTATGCGTTCATTTTATTTTGAACTTTTTCTTAGCTAAGTATTACAGATTTAATGTAATATAAGTTTCATGATTTTCGTACTTCCTTGTTTAGGGGTTTACATTAAGCCGTTGTTTTGTTAGGAAGACTCTAACTCCCTGAGAAGTAGACAAGTGTCGGAGATGTTTGGGCACTAGCCTGTCCACCAAGCCGCACTGAGCCTGGGAGGAAGGAAAGAAAGAAAGTCGAAGGTATCCAGGTACAGCTCTATAGTGGGAACGTGATAAACTGATACAGATTATAAACAATCTAAGATTGCGTCTAAAAGTTGAGATCGACTTAAAATGCAGTTTTGACGTTTAATGTATGGAGTATCTGTCAAAAACTGCATTTTACGATCGATCTCAACTTTACCTAAGTTGGTTGGTATAGGCTTTATGATCTCCAAGAAATCTAAACAGGTTACATCATTAATAGATTCAGGCGTTACTTTGCGGAAATCTATATTTAATTATATCAAATATTTTAAAAGTAGTCCAAGAAAAAAGTATAGGTATAAATATTTTAATAAAACACTAAAAAAATATAAAAATATCGAGCGCACGATCGAGACAGTTATAGTTTTTAGTGCTAGTCTCGATTGTGCGCTCAAAGAGTCAAGTCCTCCATGAGGATGCTCCGTGTAGAAGCGAAACACGTCGAAAATTCTTCCGGTTTGACTGCGTGGCGTTTGTGACGTCACGTCGCTTAACAGAAAAATAAGGCGGAATTGTCACTAGACATATTTTTTGAGTGTTTTATATTGATTTCGATTTTTCTTAGAATATTTTAAAATATGTGTTATTTTGTTTATTAAACAGTGGGGAGTGGTGCCGAGGATTTTTTACCATTAGGATATATTTCTTATACGCTGAACAAGGAGAAATGTATGGACTATTTCGACGCCACTTTTTAAGAACTACTTTAAATATAGACTTTGCACTCGTAATCAAGGAAAATCGGTACGTAGTACGTACCGATGTGACGATAAAAACTATTGGAATAACGCAGGTTCCTAACGCATCTGACTATAGTAAATCTTCATCGATCAGAACATATTACATGGTGGAGGGAGATAACGTTGAGTTCGCCAGCCGCAACCTTACTAATATTTAGAATGCCTAAAAAACCTAGTCCTTAAATCCCAAACGGCAATACCACTATGATCTACAGCCGATTTTGTTTTCTCCTAAAGCAATACTATAAAGACTTCTGCTTTTTTTTAACATTCACTATGTCATCTGATCAATTATTAAGTTCAGTTTAATTTATACATTAAATAAATCTTAGCTTTATCTCAATTTCTAGAATCACATCGTAATTGCACAAACAAATCGTTTATCTGAGGAAGCTGTATATTCCAAGGAGATGTATAAAAGTTAGCGTGACCTGATAACTGAACCTTGCCCTCTTTAAGATTACACATGACTGAAATTCTCCAGCCAATATAAATTTAACGACATACTGATAAAAGCATTAAAAAAGTCAAGCGATTGGTCAAACATAACCTCATTAACTTGGCAAAAAATTGTGGACCACGGAAAATAAGAAAATAGGCTTTATAAGCATCGGTTATAAAGGTTTTTAACTAGGTATAAAAAAAATTACTTAGTTGGTAAGCAAACCTATAGATACCTACTCGTTTATAATTTGTGCAAACTTGAGTTCTTCAAGCTAAAAAAAAGGATAACCTTAATATGTGTTTAAGGTTATCCTTTTTTTATGCTGATAGCTTAGCATTTGACTGCTATCTCATCTCATGGTAAGTGATGATGTGGTCGAAGATGTTGTTCAGGCTAACCTAGAATTACTGGCTCTCAAGGACAGCTGCCGGAACACACAGTTAGGTTACAAAATCACAAAATTAAAGGTTGGAAAAATGTAAGTCATGTGCGGGATAACTATAGATACTAAACAACACATAATACACAGTTAGGTGCTTGGCGACAGATTTTCTACTTGAGGATGGTAGCTAGCCAGGCGTACACTACCTACGAATGAAGCAGTCCGTTGCGTCTTTTCCTGTCCTTTGGCATTTAACTCCACTATCAGTTCTTAGGCTGATGTCAAAGTTATCGGCACGACGCAGTAGTGCTCATTTAATAATAATTTCATTGATAGCTGTCGTTTGTTTTCGTCAAGCAGTTGCTAGGGCTTATCGGTTACAAGCATTAGGTATCGATCCGACAACTAACCATTAAACACCCTACCTACTTCTAGCGTTTTACTATGAAAGATATACTAACTTAGCAAAAAAAATGTAACTTATTATTCATCATCGATGTCAATGTGATAAAGTTAACATAGTTGACGAAACGGCGCGGGTTCAGGCGAGAGACGGCGGCGTAGGCAGATAATTACAACTCAGGAACTCGGTAGCAATACATCTGTCCCCCTAATTTTGTCTGCGGTGGAGCAGTTATTTTCAGCTGCTATTGAGCACCTGAGAAAATAATGAAGAGGTTGAAAACGACTGCTCGAGCAGTTAGAAAATACTGTTCGAGCGGTAACCCTAGATAGCAGACCATGCCCATGTGAAAGGCCGCCCTAACTAATTCTACAGTCTGTCGTATCAGAATATAAATAGTTTTTCGGACATAACTAGGCAATGCAGTACTTTGCTCTAAATAGTCTTTCGGAAACAACTAGGCAATGCAGTACTTAGTCGAGTTTGACTGACGCTGAGCGCTCTCTTATCGAGTAATAAAACAAGTTCGACTTGCATTACACGAGGATGTCTAAAATGCATGTTATGGTTATTACAAGACAAGTAAGACTCACCACTTGCTGGGGAGTAGCGTCGTACGGCAGCCCCCGCATGCGGACTATCACCTGAGCCCCCCTCGACAAGAAAGCAGCAGCTTCGCACGTCGCCCCACCAGCTACTGAGAGAAAATCTTCACCACTCGCCCGGTACACCTGGAACGGACAAAACATGAACTCTTGCTGATTTTCGTATAATTGGACCTAACTAGATAACAAGATTATTCACTAGGAAGTTTTTATGGCCATATTGCGAAGGCGACAAAACACATACTAACATAATTGCTATCCGGCATATATTACCTACTTAGTACATACCAGTAGATTCTCCGATGTAAGCAATTTGCCATTTACTATATGTAGTGTACACATTGTAATATTTTCAGGATTGTCTTACAAAAACTTAACTCTTATAGAACATGTAGATTCTAGTATTACAAATAATATTTTTAATCAAGTGTTCTCAGATTTTACCATAACTAATGAACAATAACAAAATACTACAAACTAAATATAACACAAAAGGTACTGCAACAAAAGCATTTAGGCATCCTAAAGGCCATGCAGCCCACAGGCATTCCAATGCTTATTCGTTGAGCAAGATAAGAGTCAACATGAGCAGGCGTCGCATCGACCAAGCGCTCTGATAAGTTTTGGAAATTAAGATCAGCTCATTAAAGAACATATTTAAAAAAAAACAGTTTAATATGTAAAAATAGTCCTTACAAGACTTTGTACTTATAAACTAAACAAAATTAATTAATCAATTTGTCATTACAAAACAAAAAAATACCAGTTGTTGACAGTTAATAAGACTAGAAAAATCCACGGATTAGTTATAGTTATACTCCACTCTTATTTAGTTATACTCCATTAATCAAAATGATCTTGAATCATGATAATCTAGTAAATTCTTGTATATGGTATGGTATATTATATGTTGCTGGTTTCCTCACCTCGATGTACCGCGGCCCGATGTGGTGTTTGTGCCGTTTGAGCGCCATATCTCTGTGTTCCTGCGATATGAACCGCACCAGCGCCTCTCCGTTACGTCGACCCTGAGGCGAGAGGCACAGGGCTACTCCGCCTCTGAACAACACATAACACACGATTAATACATTATAACGTAAATAAATCTAGATATGTAACAGGATCATGTTTAGATTGCTAAGGGTATGAAGAAACTACTTTCTACCATTGACCACAAAGGTTATTTTTAATGGCCATAGCTAATACTACCCTTTGACCGCAATTGCACCTGATGGTAAACAGGCTGGAACTAGAATTGTAACCGTCTGTCAAGGATAGCTGCCGTAAGGCCCCCTTTAGATTCTTTAGGATGGTAGCTACCCAGGTGGACATACGCAAAAACCCTACCAACACGCAGTGTGTCGGAGTTTTCAGGCCTCCAACATACCCCAACTACTGCCATTTCAAGACAGTAACCTGGGCCGGCGTGGCAGTGTGTTAAAGACGTTCAATTGCCCTCCGAAAGCACGAAACCCAGAATCATATATATCTTCATACATGAATATGAAGAATGAGACAGTTGAAATGAGACCTAAACCTTATCTGAGCCAATTTGAGATGTCCTGGCAAGACTAAAGCCAGGTCAAAGTCCCCGCATTTATAGAATGAATGTAAAGGTAGCAAGAGAGTCCCATGAATATACAGTTGGCATCATATTTAAGTCCATGGCACCTGTATTACGAAAAGACGTGACGAACTATAATGTGGCTCCATTCAGCTGCTTTAAAACATATTTTGGACACTTTTTTTTTATACGACACGAAATGCACTACAGCGTTCCTCACTCTGAAGCACACGTTAAGCCGTCGGTCCCGGCTGTTATCTTAAGATGACAACCGTTATAGTATGGTGGTAGGGCATTTTGCAAATATCTGCCTGGCTAAAAACCAAGTAGAAAATCTTTCGAACAGACAGCTGTCTTTTTTTAGCCAGTAATTCTAGGTTAGCTTGAACAACTTCTTTGACCGCATAATCACTTACTATCAGGGTTAAAGGCTAGCCTATATGTTATATAAAAAACACTGATTAGTTCGAGCAGAAGCTTCCACCTGATCGATGGATTCCGAGAACTATGTCTAGTGGCTCCAAGAAAAATCACATCAGTAAACTTACTTAGCGACATTGAGTCCCCGGAAGAATTTGGCGATATCTTGGTCAGAAGACTGCCACGGTAGACCCCGCGCTCGTACTATGCAGTTGCCGTCTATCTCATCGTCTTTTGAGCTGGAACAAGGAAAACAAACACTTTATACGTCATCATCATCATGGATTGCCTTGTTGGTCATGTGGCAATAAGTGTACTTTTGAAATCTCGGAGGTTCTTTGGGGTTAGATCCTCTACCCCTTGAGCCGGGGTATGCTCTAACCAATTGAGCTAACATGACATGACGTCATAACTCAAATCTTTCCTATCGTTCTTTAACCATCATATTGAGATGGAAGGATCCCGCACATGACTTAAAAAAAAAATCCTATCGTATATTTGTGATTTTGTAATGAAATCCGCATAGCAGGCGTTATTGCAAACCTAACAATATTAAAAAAAGTTAGATCCTCTTGCTCCAGTTCTTTGGGATCAGGTAGTTCATGGGTTTTAAGATAAATATATATATTATAAGAAATCCGGTGTCATGAACCATGCCCTGCTGATGGCATTAGCCTCACCCCTTACTACAGGGATATGTTGGTTCCATGAAGCTGTAAATTATATATTTATTAGGGTTCCGTGCTCGAAAACAAGACCTTTTAATTAGTAAGTAAGCCTGCGCTGTTCCTCCATCGTCCTTCCATGCGTTATATTTATATAATTTCCCACTTTAACATTTTTATATCTTATGAACCGTAATAGTTTGATAGTTCAAATTTTCTGTGAAATGTGTAAATAGCTGATTGTCTATCGAATAATGATAAACACAAAAAGTACGGGAACAGTATAAAAAAATAAACTTAAATGGGGTAACCTCACACAAGAGCCGTGTTCTTAACTATCTTTTTCTTTTTATTTGCTTTATGTACACAAAAAAAGCTACGAATAAAGCAAAAGCAAAAGTGTTACATTTTTTCTAATTTTAGTACAAACTCTATAGTAATACATCATAATAATAAAAAATAAACAGAAAATATTCTATCAGAAAGAATGCACTAAAAAGTAAATAAAACAAAACATCGGACACAGTTTATTTTTTTTCTCATTTTACTTTTACAATTCAATATGAAAACATAATGTAGTTGAAGCCAATTAAATAGGTACGCATAATTAGGGATAACTAAAATACTACTCGTCAGATCTCACTGACATGGGATGAGATTCAAATTAAATGGAACCACAAGCACCAGCTTTTGAATATAAAAAAACATCAAAATCGGTACACGCTGTAGAAAAGTTATGATTCAAAAGCAAAATTGAGAATGTCCTCCTTTTTTAAGGCGGTCCAGAATCGAGCTAAGAACCTCGAGCATGTCTCCGAAAGCCTGTACTTAACGAATCGATAGCGATTTTTGTAAATACATAAAACAAAAACGGAGTTCTCGTTGTACGAGTCCATATTATAGCCCTAAATGATTCTTGATTGAAAGCCAATGTCTAATGAATAACATCCTAGCCTAGCAGGTACTTGCGCTAAGCCCTAGGCCTATGAACCGCACAAAACCAAAACTTCCTATTCAGTTACTAGAGGAAATTAATTAATATTGATAGGCACTAGAGCCATCAACAGCGCCTATCTCCTGAGATCGCGACCTATACTCAGTACCCAGAGATAGTATAACCGTCGTGAATGGCAAAACACTATAAAACTTATATACAAGCATCCATATACAGCTTTATTATCTTCCTTATAAACTGAGAAATCACGGACTGCCACGATATCAGACTGTGAACGTTGGATAGATTTCAGTATTAATTACTGCATGTTATCTTTAGATTGCCGATAGGCTAGCCTTTGACTTATCTTACGTGGTCGAAGATTTTAAAAGGCAGATCCTGGAACGGGAACTGGTTCTCGAGACTGCTGCCGGAACACACCGTTAGGTGCTTCAGCCAGATTTTCTACTTGAGGCCGGCATCTAGCCATTCGCCACCCTGGCGAGCACTCCTAAAATGCAAAGTAATTTTCTGGCGGCTCGAACACAGAATTCATAGGGCCTATTCAGACGCGCTACACCACACCGGGAAAAATATTATGTCTCGGCACTAATTTGTATACAGATGTGTAGTTCCATTACACATGTACGACATTTTGCGGTCGTGTTCAACTGCTGATGCGTCGTGATTTGGGGTCACAGACACAACGAAAGCGGAATGAGAATAGGACCTTAATAGAAATTTGGACACTCTGAAATCACTGCGTTCGTTGGGCCACAAGCGTGTCGAGATATGATTCAGTCAGCGTTTGCTGTTGGAAAACCGCAACGACACGATTTTGGGCCTGCCACTACGGAATTTATACTAGCTACTGCTCAGCTACATGCTTGCCACAGTGGTGTGGTTTTAGGTATGGTGCGACTGAAAATACCCGGAATACTGAACGCAGAGAACGTTGCTTAACCTTATTAATCGGCATCGGACCGAAAGAATAGACAACTTTATCTAGGAGCGCTTCACTAGTGATTTGGAAAAATGTTGCTATATGAAATAACTGTTTTACTTTTTATCAGCCAATTCGTCTACTGCTGAACATATGACTCCTTGTTGGCGGGATAGTCCTCACGCTTCGTAGGCGGGTTAGAGATTAGAGTACAGGTGATAACAGTTCTACAGAATACGTTGCCGCCTATCATATTATGATGTGGTACTTTCCCCTTTATCGTCTGTTACGGCACTCATGGAAAAAGATCAAGAGATGCATATTCTACGCCATTCTACGGGTGTCTCAACGTGATTTACATTTGATGATAATGATAACAAAGAACCTACAATAAGTACTTGTACACACGAAACTACTTCCACCTTTTCATGACGAGGAGTGGCCTCGCAGACACCTCCTTAGGTTCTCAGTGGCTATGGTTGAGCGCCAGTTCTTTACTGCTCGTGTGATTGTAGATGCAAATTATAAATGTTGCACACTCCATATTGACTATCTTTTGGCTGCTTCTTGGTTGGTCCGGTTCTCAATCTTTCACTGCATTTATATCTACATTTTCTATTTATATCAATTTATATCTACATTTTCTATTTATTCTGTTTCTATTTAAATTTATTTGTGTACATGTATTATTGTTTCCATATAAGTACTTAGTTATTACATGTCTGGGTCACTTAGGCCTTGGCTGAAAACCAGCGCTGTAGGTTCGCCCACAGCGTCATGCTGAGCCAGGACTTTTTTTGGACTGATGGTACATAACGGCAATGTTCTTAACTTTTTTGTTTGTTTCTTATTGTATAGGTATAATGTTTTGCTATTGTGTTCCTTATGTTCAAAATAAACTCTTTCTTTCTTTCAGTTGCCTACGAATGAGGTTAAACAGATGGAAGAGATAATTTATTATTCTTCAATGTTCTTATCTCGTGTCTTTCTTAAATATACAAAACATATTGTAGATACCTACCCTACAAAACATGGGAATAGGTAAGGAAGACCTTAGAAATAATTTTAACAAAAAATAAACGTAAATGGTAAATACGCAAAATCCGTTTGGTGACGATTTAGCATGATTGTACTATTATATACCTTGGTACTTACTTAAAGTAGTTCTTCCGCGATAGTATTAGTTAATTACCTTACAGATAATGTAATTATCTGCTTGCTGACTTAGTTATCAATATTATTTACGATATAAATATTTTGTTGCCAATACGATAACATATTTCTTTTGTAGATTCGTCCATTCGTAGAGGGCCCTTTCCGGTGCGTCTATCGTCAAAGCGAGCGTGATCGAAAAGCTTGTTGTTTCATATTTTTTCATCTTCAGTGCTTGCCATTCAACTCTCCGTCACACTCCGTCCCCCGCATACCTCTTTCCACCACTTGGCTAACAAGCAAGTAAGAACGAGATAATTTTAACGAAAAATAGTGTGCGTAAACTTCATAAAACTCGATCCAGGACTTACATGTGTTTCAATAAGCCTTATAAGTTTGGAAAATAAATGTTTGTCACTTAGAATCTCCATTTTATTTGCAAGGTTTCTATTAAAAGATGTTATCTACTTTTACAATTTATAAGTACAGTCTGAACGCCCAAAGTTCAGGTAAAATTTGTGCATAAAAGCATTTTTTAGGAGGCTTATATTGAAGTTGTTTCTCCAAATTTTACTTTTTTGTTTGCATAAGAACATACATATAGTGCACAAGATACTTATTAACTCAAAAGTTTTAAAGAAAGACCTGTTAGAACGCCATAATCGCGTATGAGCGTTTGTATGAAAAGTAAGAAGTGTTGGCCGCTTTTAAATCCACAAGTATGAATCAAGATGTCACATAATTTACGATTGGTCTTCCGAGAAGTGTATGGATTCGGTATAAACAACAACGTCTACCTACGTAGCTGCGAGTACCTACTTACTCAGACTGTACTTTAGCACTGCTATTTGCTAGGACTTTTCATCAGATGGAATGAACGGCTCTAGAGAAAAAACTCTCCATTTTTCGGTTTCCGGTACTCCATCTTCCTGCAAACTAGTACAGTAATGTGATGATTATTTCGTTGGTGGCGACACTGATCATACCAACTTATATCGTTCGTTTCTTGATGTCAAGTCTATATAATATATAAGGTGTACATTGTGATCAATCCTGATTCAACGGTGTCGTGGCGTATTCGCATTCGTAACAATCATTGTGCCAATGTTTTGATTCGCTGCGCCGTACAACGTCCCCACGTTCAGCCCTGGGATTGTTCACACATACCTATTATTTTAACACATTGACAATACCCACTACCTGTAAAACATTGAAGAGAATTGCTATAGCTTCAACGCCGTACTGTTCCCGCTAAGTACGTCTCTTACAAGGACTGTTCCATATTCGTTGGGTGTTGAAAAGATCGAAATGAAAATGCGCCTAACGAGCAGCCACTACTCACTTCGATGTGAGTGGAATGATAGTGCACATTAACAACAACAGGGCTCTTAACTGAAAGGTAGCGGTTACAATACTACTAACGAATGCATTGAAGGGTTCAACTCAGGAAAGCGACTGGTCATAAAACCGAAGAAAAACAAAAGAAAATTAGAGAAGAAATATTATACCTACCCCACACAAGTGGTATAAGGGTAGGAAGATGAAAGGCTTACTTCAAATTATGATCGACAAATCTTCGTTCGCAGTAATGACTGATTATAGCAAGGTGTCAAATGCAGCTTGAAAATCCAGTAGATGTAATTCTAAAATATTGACATATTATACTGAATTTCGAATACCTGCTCAATGGCCGAAACCGACCATAGTGACGCGCATGCAAAGTGCAAGGACGAGGGTCACGATGATAATAAGTTTATGGATAAGAGACATAACAAGCTTCATCGTACCATCATTGAGAGGAATCGGAAAAAGTAATAATTATCACAGATAATAATTTAGGGATGATTTATATTAGACCGGGCCGTGTCCGGGCCGGGCCGTGGACGGGGCGGGCCCGGGGCGAAGCAATTTATATTAGACCGTGCCTGATCCGTGTCCCGTCCGGGCCCGCCTACTAACGTACGGACGGGCTTCGCCCCGGGCCCGCCCCGTCCACGGCCCGGCCCGGACACGGCCCGGTCTAATATAAATCATCCCTTAATCTACCCTACCCTAATATAAATTGCTTCATACAAAATGTATGTAACGTTTCAAATCCGTGCCCCGTCCGGGCCACGTACACGGCACGCCACGGGCACGGCCCGGTCTAATATAAATCTACCCTTATACTGCCAGAAGAAAACAAGGGACACAGATGGTTACGTACATGTTATGCACCTTGTACTTAGTTAACTACTTATATTACTAGTTATGATACAAATACATAACATAATTAAACATAGAGAAATATATTGCTTTCTCTTGACTGTGGAATTAAATATATAATATTGAAGAGTAGTGGTTCCCAAAGTGGACCGCAGGAGTCAAAATGGTCCACGAACAAAAGGCCAGCGCGCGGGTGGCGCGGACCGAGCAACGGAAAACGTAAATGTTAGATAAAAATGAGGCAAGTAATTATTCTGCGTTCATCACATTACAAGCAATTGTGTAAGACGAATAGTATGAAGCTAGTAGGGCAAACAAAGAAAACGATAAGTCATCTACAGATTTTCATAGATGAATTCGATCGTTACTACTTTAATAATTTAAATAACAGAACCTTGTAAGGTTTCATTAGAATCTAATGCGTTTGAGAAGTTTCGGTGTAAAAACGCAATTTCTTACACCAAAATTCGAGTAATTTTCGTTTGATTCAGTTTTTTTTCTTATACCTCGTGGTAGGGACCAGCTGACATGAAAGATACAAAAATGTCCTTGGTCAATAAAAGGTTGAGAGCCACTGCTCTAGAGGATGTGAAAAATACTATGCCTGATCCAAAAATACGATTTCATAATAATCACATATTTTTCTCGATATAAAAAAACATGAGTACAGCTCTGAAATGACGCTTTATAAAGTTTTGTGTCTTTATAGTAAATCGTATCAGCATACATTTTATTTCTAATTATTATGTAGCAAACATGTCATAAAAGAGTTTTACCGTTTTTGAAAATGTAACTTTCATATGAATTTATTTTAAGAAATTCGTTATTTTATTTAATTACCTAGTTCTGTTTTGCTTATTCGCATGCGAATCAGGTCTCCCCGTCCTATTCCCTCAGTCTGACACTTTTCAAAGTCCATTTTGTCTTAGGGCCTGTTTCAGAATATCCGAGTAAGTTCCGGTTATACTACCCAGAACATAAAATAACTGAATAATAAAAATTACAGTTAACATGCAGCGCGTTTCAAGCTTTAACCGATGGATAGGCTAAATCGATGACTGTGAAACGCAAAGATAGTGTTTTATTTATTAAATATGTTCTGGGTAGTATAACTGGAACGTACTCGAACATTCTGAAACAGACCCTTAGTGTACTTACCATTCAGAATAAATACTTATAGCAAGGTGCAATGTAATTTACAAGTGTAAGATAAATAGTAACAAACGAGTTGACAGTTCTAACACTTCTAACAAACCAAGTAAACTTTTATGATTACTTTTCTCTATGCTTTTATGGCATAAGGACAAGTATCCAAAGCCATGTTAAATTAAAAAAAACAAAACTATTTGACATATCATGCCAAATACGAAAGCAAGCCGGGCCGGGACGTGCCAGCGTGGTCTATGGTCGAGTCCCACGGTACAGTCAAGGTTAGGGTTTCAAGTTACGTAACCGTAAGCATGCGCTTGAGTTCCGCTGAAGCGAGTTTTTGGACTCACATATACCTATATGCAGCAGCTGGTGGTATTCGGTTATTTATGACAGACCTTTTTCAACCTTAGACAGTTTTTTTTTTACCAAATAATGCAATCGACTTTTTTTTCTAAGCGCTCGTAGCGAAGTTTACTTAGCTGTTCTCAACCGATCAGCAAAGTTAAGCAACGTCGCGCGCGGTCATGAGTTGGATGGATGACCGCTAGTGACATTACTACTGAGCGTTTCCGTGCTTCGGAGGGCACGTTAAGCCGTCGGTCCCGGTTGTTGTCTTAGGATGGCAGTCGTTATAGCATGGTGGTAGGGCATTTTGCGAATGCCCGCCTGGCTAGCTACCACGCTCAAGTAGAAAATCTGTCGCCAAGCACCTAACGGTGTGTTCCGGCAGCTGTCCTTGAGAGCCAGTATTTCTAGGTTAGCCTGAAAAATATCTTCGACCACATCATCACTTACCATCAGGTGAGATAGTGGTCAAAGGCTAATCTATCAAGCACAAAAAAAAAATATTCAAGTGTATACAACTTGTTGAGGTCGTTACCATAATGGTTCAAAACTACCTATTATCACAATATTGTGCTCATGGTACCGACTTCGACAAGTTATTTCACACATATGAGTGTTGAAGTCGGTTCCATTATTTGGTAAAAAAAAATCTCCTTTTCTAGTGACTCTTGCTACTTATGGGATCGATTGTATTAACTGTCAATGAATTTATCATCAAGATAGGAAAATACTTTTCCGTTATTGGAGTGTAACTCAAAAACGGCTTGACCGATTTTGATAAAATTTAAACGGGACCTCACGGCAAGCAACAGCTTTTAAATAAAAAAATAATCATCAAAATCGGTTCACCCAGTCAAAAGTTCTGAGGTAACAAACATAAAAAAAATTAAATACAGTAAAATTAAATACCTCCTCTTTTTTTAAGTCATTAATAAAGGTAAATATAGATAGTTTCTTGATTTTTTGGTATTGTTACTCAGAGAGGGAGGCTTGTTCAACAGTGGATGCAGTACGGCTGATGAATATGAAGAAAAAACTATTTTTATTATCTATATGCGCTAGCCTTTGACCACAAACTCACCTGATGGTAAGTGATGACTTGGTCGAAGAGAGTAAACAACATTAACCACCAATACGCATTGAGCTAATAATATATAGGTCAATGCCAATAAGAAGGCACTCAAGGACTGTCGCCGGAACCTACGCCGTAATACGTTAGGTTAGGTAATTGGTGCAGATTTTCCATTTACGGGTGGTAGCCAGCCAGGCGGGCATTCACAAAATTATCTATCAGTATGCGGTGAAACTTAAGCCCGCGACGGGATTCGAACTATTGACCTTGTGCGCGGCAATCCATAGTATTTGCCACTGTACTGTATCACCCAGGCAGTCCACTATTGAACACAGTTAGCCATAATCCCACCCTTGGCAGGCGGCTTGGGGAACGCAGTGTTAGATAACAGTTCTACTG
The DNA here is from genome assembly GCA_963890685.1 of Plagodis pulveraria. Classification (NCBI taxonomy): domain Eukaryota; kingdom Metazoa; phylum Arthropoda; class Insecta; order Lepidoptera; family Geometridae; genus Plagodis; species Plagodis pulveraria. The sequence goes on along the minus strand of OY982971.1, from coordinate 13,936,831 downwards.
AAGGCACTGCTGCCCACCTTCTGGTACTTTACGTTTGGCCCCTCTTACGAACCTCACATGAAGATATGGGGGAGTGTATTTCTCACAGGCACCTCACGGGGCTAATACCAGTGCCATGCCACTGGGATATATGGATTACGCAAGTACAGTTCGACCAACTTATCTGTTCAGGCGGCAGGAAAAAGAACTACAAAATTCCCTCAAATTGTGACAGTTTGTAGTTGATTTCCTTGACCAATAGCGCCCTCGAGAACTGCACAGTTAAGTTGGTGGTACTATAAGCATGTTTATAAATGATGCCTGGAATACATTTTATCGCTATTCATATTTCATAAAGGGGTCAAGACAGTGACAGATGTCAAAACATAAAAATACGCGGGCTTTTATCAACGGACCGCGTGATCAGTACGATATTGCAACTGATGCAAAATGATGTTTTTGGAAAATAATAAGATAACGATATACGAGGTCAACAGAAACAACTCCATTTCATATATGAAACAAAGTAGGGACTTTGTTTTTTAATAGAGCATTAACTATCGTAGTATGTAGCATAGTATCAAGATTAAGTAGTCTGGGATAAGGGTTGGAATCCTTATCCCACCGTTGCTGTTGAGGTTGGTAGAATATGTCTTTCGTGAAACAAACATCACCCGTGGAATGCCGTCCTAGATTTTTTTTACCGGTGGTATACCTGCCCATATAACTGGCAGCAAATTGCAATTCAGATAGCGCTCGTAGCGAAGTTTACTTAGCTGTTCTCAACCAAAAGTTAAGCAACGTCGCGCTCGGTCATGAGTTGGATGGGTGACCGGTAGTGACTTACTACTGAGCGCTTCCGTGCTTCGGAGGGCACGTTAAGCCGTCGGTCCCGGTTGTTCTCCTAGGATGGCAATCGTTATAGCATGGTGGTAGGGCATTTTGCGAATGCCCGCCTGGCTAGCTACCACCCTCAAGTAGAAAATCTGTCGCCAAGCACCTAACGGTGTGTTCCGGCAGCTGTCCTTGAGAGCCAGTACTTCTAGGTTAGCCTGAACAACATCTTCGACCACATCATCACTTACCATCAGGTGAGATAGTGGTTAAAGGCTAACCTATCAAGCATAAAAAAAAAAAAAAAAAAAGATAGAATTACACCCTTACATATTTTCCTGTAGGGTTGCCATTCGTGCCGAATATTCAAGAAATGGAGTTTTGGATCGTCGTCCAGAATGCGGCGGTCACCGTCCACGGGTAGCGTACCCAAAAGGCTGGCGACATTGCCCAATTGAATGGCCATGGGTACTAATTCTCTGGCCGAGGAAAACGCCAACCCCTTTGTCTTTTATAGCAGTCGTTTTGACAAATCTTATACAGAAGCTATGCTCTTGGACCCCACGGACCTAATGTTTCTACTCCCGAGGGCATAAATATGTAACCATATCGCTGAGACTCGCCGATTGTAGGCCACTTCCACTGCTTCCACTGTTTAAAGGTGGAGAGTAAATGAGACGCAGAAAACGTGTCGACGCTTGTGGCATCCCTAAATAGCAGTCCTCCACTACTGATACATGTGCAATACCGATCAGCTCAAGAATGGTCGTCACATTTGCGGTGGCCAGGCCCTAACATCATTTAAAGAGGCGAGGCGAAAAAGGCGGTAAGCACTTCCACGGGCAAGCAGGAGAGGTCGTGGTGTCTTTGAACTACTGGGGCTCCGCAAAGACAGTAATGATGTTTATATGTAGCTGACAGAAATGGAAAACGTTATTGTCTAGTAGCGTGCCATTATTGGCAGATGGTAATGCCTGAAGCCAAAAACCTATCGCTCCGCAAAGGCAAGAAAACGAGCCTTACTACAGGAGAAACTGTTATTCAAAAGGTCAGTTGTGATTTTTTTATTCATAGGCTCATCCCAACGCCTCTCCTAACAGATTATGTTTGGGGAGGCTTACACCTGGACAGGCTTAAGTCCAAGCGCTTGTAGCATCTTGCACACTTACAATCGATTTGTACATTCCCTAAAGAATATTCTACTATTTTTGAAAAAGGGCTCAAGTACTATGTACTGAGTATAGAAACGCCGCCGGGAGGAAACGCTGGAAGTTTTGCGATAAAATTAAAAAAAAAAACTATTATTTTCTTATTTATATTATAAAATATATCTGTCATAAATAGCGATGCTAAATACTGATAACCGGCGATTACGATTAATCACTTAATCGCCGATCTATTCTTCTAATCACCGATAACTATAGTCTCGACCACATCCGGTGGTCTTTTCATGGAGAGCTCGGGTTCGAAAACAAATTTGGGGAAAGAAATAAAACTTGTCCAGTTATAATTTTAGTTATTAATGAATAGCTACAAATTATTATAATACAGTGATTTTTATAAATGGTAATTCAACTTTTCCTTATCAAATTATAAGCATAATCAGCGATTATAAGAATAAATAATCGTATCTAACCGTACAGAAATCGTTGCATCACACAGACGTTGGGCAGCTGCGCCTGCGAATTGGGATTCAAACCTTAGAGGTAGCTTTCACTTCAGATAAAGCTCCCCCCAATGAGGGAGGCGTTTGTGTAACAGTGGACATTCTGACTGTCATTGATGATGATAAACAAACATGGACATAATATTGCAAAGGCTCAAGATTTATGGCCAATCACCAGCCTCGAACCAACCCTCCTAGACCAGGGATATTTCGGATTCGACACCAGCTACTCCCACACCAGCTTTTGAGGCTATAAACCAAAAAGTGTCTGTGTCACACCTCGCCCACAGTTGGTGGGAGCGCGGGCACGTTTTGCACATAACCGCGAACCCGTCTCGGCTGTCCGTGCCCGAAACCTTCCCTATGGAATACCCCCCAGTGCGACACGCCAGGACACATGACGTGCCGCAACCACCCTCCTCGACCTAGCATATTTCGATTCAAGCTAATTCATGGGACTTACTTATTCGTATATGAAATGAATATTATTATTTATTCTTATATTAACTATTTTCACAGTAAGCAAGCCAAGATTTGATTGAGTAGGCATACTTCACCATGATGGTTCAAGAGATGAGTACCATGATGGTTCAAGAGTACCACAATATTGTGCGCATGTTGCCGAATTCGACAAGTAATTACACACATTGGAGTGTACTTCTACACTCCAATGTGGGTTCAGTTTTTTTTTGGTAAAAAAATCACCCTTTTTAGGGACCCTTGCTACTTATTGTTATTCACTGTCAATGACTATATCATCAAGATAGGAAAATACTTTTCAGTTATTGAAGTGTAACTCAAAAACGGCTTGACCTATTTAGGTGAAATTTAAATGGGACATGCATGAAATAAAAAAGAATCTTCTAAATCGGTTCACCCAATGAAAAGTGATGAGGTAGCAAACATTAAAAAAATACAGACGAATTGAATACCTCCTCCCAATTTGTAGTCGGTAAAACAGAAGAAAGGCACGCAATCGACGAGTACGGTTTTATTTCGCTTGCTAAAATATATTATTGTTAAATATCTACATTCAGTTCGTCAACCGTACTCCAAATTGTCTATAGAATCAGGTATCTAAATAGTAAGTATTATATAAGAACATCGCCATCGTCGAAAAGTCATGATAAATAGAAATTATAATATAATATAGTTACACGGAAAGCATAGTTTATTACGGTTCCAACATCTAGGAACTCTAGGAATCGTAATAAACGCTAAATTACCTGCCATGGAAGGAAATCAATACACTTTAAAAGCAATACCAGTAATTTCATTATACTATAGATTCACTAATATTGTGTTATATATATTAAATAAAAAATTCAAAAAAAGTACACATGAAGAAATTACAACTAGTATCTCAAAAAGTAGAAAATTCTCTCAGTCGGTCAAAAATTAAATCATATTAGGTATATAAATTCATAAACATTTTTCTTTCACAAAAATAATAAAATCACATACTCTACACTACACATATAGAAAAAAAAAAAGTAAATGCATGTACAAAGTTTTTTATGTGTCTAATTAACTAATTAAGTTGATTCCTTGGAAGAGTCTAGTTATCGCAAACACAGGGAATCCTACTGCGATAGCAATCTAATACATATATGTTTTTTCATTAATACTTATACCATAGTGTAACTAGTATGTATGTTATAATGAATATGTTACTAAGTTACTATGTATATTAATGTTACATGTAATTGATGCAAAAATAAACATTATTATTATATATCGTTTTGTGCCTATCACCTTAGGAATCCAATTAATTTCGATTATATTCGCATGGTGAGGTCTACAACAATGTAGGGCCTACGTGACGTACCTAACATTGGTTCCATGCCACTGCCACTTCTAGCATTTCTGATAAGAATATTGTTTGCTTGTAGTTGGTCGCTTAGCGTAAACCTAGTGAAATAAAACTCATTCTCCTTGTTAATACATTCACTGCCTTCTTGATATCTATATTATAAAATCGACTTCACATATAGTGAAGCGCTCGTAGCGAAGTTTACTTAGCTGTTCTCAACCGATCAGCAAAGTTAAGCAACGTCGCGCGCGGTCAGGAGTTGGATGGGTGACCGCTAGTGACATTACTACTGAGCGTTTCCGTGCTTCGGAGGGCACGTTAAGCCGTCGGTCCCGGTTGTCGTCTTAGGATGGCAGTCGTTATAGCATGGTGGTAGGGCATTTTGCGAATGCCCGCCTGGCTAGCTACCACCCTCAAGTAGAAAGTCTGTCGCCAAGCACCTAACGGTGTGTTCCGGCAGCTGTCCTTGAGAGCCAGTACTTCTAGGTTAGCCTGAACAACATCTTCGACCACATCATCACTTACCATCAGGTGAGATAGTGGTCAAAGGCTAACCTATCATGCATAAAAAAAATAAAAAAAAACCCACGACTCAACAAGAACTGCTTGCTAGCGCGCCAATCTCCTCATCACACATTTTCTCCCTTCAGCAGTTGGCGGGAATACCATGAGACCGTGTTTCCGGTGGCCATTTTTATTTAGAACCAATAAGTCAAAATGACTTCTTTTAAAATCTTGGCACAGAGTAGAAAATATCGGAAATCACGGGACTAGGTACTATATTGTACCACAATACAAGTTAGGTAGTTATACTGAAATGGTTACGTCTAAAGGGTCTTCAAGAATTTATTGGTACGTAATTCTCTATTGTTGCTAAGAAGGTCGACATACTTTCAGAAGATTTATTATCGTTATTAAGAAAATTCTGATGGACAGACTGTTATGAAGTTAGCTTGAAGACAGACGTTGACAACAACACGTACCAATTATAAATTAATTAAAAAATTAAAAAAAACCTCATGTAAATTATTTATTTTCGTTAAACGTTTTATTGAACTTAACACTGCAAGTTGTATATATTTATGGAATCGTTATTTAAGGCTTTAATTTTGATATCCCATTTGATGGGTTTAGAAGTTGATTTTGTTTTATCTCTCAATATGGCGCCTAAAATCCGCCAGTTTATTTATAATGTTTTGTACTTACGAGTAGTGTCACTTGCGCCATCAAGACGAATCTAACGATAGTATACATTAAAGCCGTTTAAAAGTTATGCTGGTATAAAGAAACTCACAAACATAATTATATGAACCCTGAAAACAAATATTCCTTTTTTTGGGCAGTCGTGTAAAAAGCGCTGTAAGTAATAAATTAACTATAAAAACTCTCAGGTATTTGAAATCCGATTCTTTTGGAATTGCATACACGAATAGGTAAATTAAAATTGCCAGTGTGCATTTGCTACGTTTCTGCAGAGGCTTGCTTTTCGGATGCATGTCGAAATGCCTTTTTGCGTATTGGAAACAATTTCCGATAAGCTGTCGTCATGTGCAAAGCTGATTTTACGGATTTATTTCAATAGTTATTTGTTATGTAAGGCTGCAAAGTTGTTATATGTCGCGGGTATATTTATTGAAATCTGCGGAAGCGAAGGATTCTATCATTGAACCACGAGCAAAGTCAGCGGCTCAAAATATAGAATCCTGAGCGTACACAAGGTTTCGAAGATACGAGACGCAAAATAACTTTGCTGCCGAGTAAAATACTCAATTTTTCACCCCGTTCCAGCGACGAAAATGCTAGCTGCAAGAAAAACAGCTTAATTAATGTAGTAAATTTGCGTTACTTGGGGTTTTCAACAAGAACTATGTTTTCTAAAACAAAATAAAACAAAGAATTTAAATGAAGGTGATTCAAATTTTAATTGTATTACGAAGAGAAAAGTTTGGCAATTATGAATGAAAAATAATATCTGGCAAATGTCCACCACGAGCACGCTGACAGATGTCGATTCTCATCAAAGTTTTTAATCACTTTTTTGCAAAATGGCGGGTTTTATGATTTGACTACTTTTTATACAATAAGGGGTGCTGTGTAGCATCTGAATGTCGATAAGTAGGAGTTTACAAATGATTGAGTAATTGTAACAGAGAATGTGAGTAAGAAATCCTTAAAATCATCGAATAATTTATATTGAGGGATTTTTTATCCTTTTAATACTGTAAAATTCCTATCTACAAAGAAAAGTCCGATTTAGAATCCGTTGAATTACCAAATCAACAATAAAACACAACAAAAAAATACCACATCTATATAGGTGTAGTTGGTAAAAACGAAACCAACAAGTTTGACCTAACCTCATTTATGGTATCATCTGTGAAAATTTCAACTGTCAATCACCGTTTTTGAGATAGGTACAGCCTGGTGACAGACGGACGGACAGCGAAGTCTCAGTAATAGTGTCCCGTTTTTACCCATAGGGTACGGTACCCTAAAAACAAGATCAGTTTGTAAACGTGACTTTTACCAGGTAACAACAGTGCCATCTGCAAAATAGTTTTCTGTAATCAAACACACTGACTCCGTCCACGGATAAATTTATTTGATCAAGTCTCAAGACTCATGCAAATTGTACGGTCTACTTGATCGTATATAGTAGCCATTACAGAGAGTTGATAGCAGGTTTTTATCTTCCAAAGTCGAAGAAAGAACGAGAGGAAAAATTTGAATTATGAGTCATTGTCATGTTAGCTCAGTCAGTTAGAGCATACGTGGTTTAAGAATTTTATTTCTCTTAAGAATAACAATATTCACTTACAGAGAAACACATTAAAAACAAAGTAAAATTTAAATACCGGATTGCACAGTGTACACGAAATCAAATAGTTACTTAATAATATATATATAACAGTTACATTATATACGTTATTTATATACAAAAAAGATAAAAAAAAAAACAAAATACAATTCAAATTCTCACTCCTCACTCACAAAGTAGACATCCCTAGACTACTCTTATCTAGATAAGCCTACATTGATGTTTGGAATGTATTTAATCATCAATACCATTTTAGCCCAGCTATAATAGGGGTGAATCACGTGGGTTCGAATCCCACACATGACTATAATTTTTCCTCTCGTAAATTTGTAAGTTGTATTTTGTGTATTTTGTCCGCAGATCATGCGTTATTGCTGAACTAAAAAAAATTACATAAAATTTCTTTATGAATTACTAGCTTTCCTGCCGCGGCTCCGCCCGCGGGTATATCAGTTATTGCACAAAACCATTAACCTCTTTTTATGCAGTTGGATAAAAACTATCCTATGTCCTTCCCCGTGTCTCAAGCTATTTCCATACCGAATTTCATCCTAATCGGTCCAGTAGTTTCAGAGCCTATTCAATTTAAACAAACAATCAAATCTTTCCTCTTTATTATATTAGTTTAGACATACTTAGCTACACGTAAGATATGACTAATAATACTTTTTTTAATTAACTGCAATGTATTGTGTTTAAACCTAAGCTGTTGCTTTGATTTGGGGAAGGAAGCGAATGGAATTCCAAGAAGGTTGCAACTAGCTGGCACTCCACATGGTGACGTTGGTGGCGGACAGTCAAGTTACAAAGAAACATATGACATAGATAGGTAATGTCAAATATTTAACTTACCTACTATGCTATATATTATGCACTACAAAATTACAAATATACGATAGGAAAAATTTCATCAGTCCCGCACATGACTTAAATTTTCCCTATCGTATACGAGTATGTAATTTTGTAGTGTAATCCGCATAGCAGGCGTTATTGCAAACATAACAGTATTAAAACTATATATTATGCACTTTCTATCCTATACTATCGTACTTTATATATTGCTTAGTTATTTAAAGAAAGGCAAGAATGTTTTAAGACCATATATTTGCTTGTAAATTCTCGTACTTATGTATACCTTGTAAAAAAGAACTTATTTTACATCATAGTTTAAAACAGATGTCTGCCATATATATAGCAGTCATCAATTATTATTAATTTTCTTTATGTTTAACCCAAAATTTAGCATCAAGCTCACCCGAATACGGGCTTTTATGAATGAAATTTAATTCTTATCATTATCTAATGATAAGAATTGACTATGATACACAAGGATTTAAAGAGGGACGCAATAGGTAAAAATATTTTGTAAATCCAGCCCCTAACTTGTGGGTCACTAAGACGGTACTGTATTGTATCAGCCGGATAGTCCACTGCTGAACACAGCCACCCCCAATATGGACGGTTTAGCTATAATCCCCACGCGTGGCAGGCCGCTTGGGGATCGCAGTGTGAGTTATCAGTTCCTTAGAAACCGCTGCTGCCCACCTTCTGGCTAGATACCATTAGTCGCCTCTTACGACACCCACGGGTAGAGATAGGGGGGTGAGATTCCAGCCCGGCACCCCACGGGCTAAGACGAGTAGGTACTTTCAAATATATATATATATATATATCCGTCAATGCTGTAATTTTTAGACCATTATTTTTACGGGATCTATCAATTCAAACGATGGTAATTATGAATCTGAAACTAAGGAAATTTCATAATATGCAATTTATAAAATTTGTATTCAAAACTGATTCACATAATAGCGTAATTTTAAGCTGTGATCAAAATAAAATCATATTTTTTCCTTTACAAATTATTGCCTGTGATGTACCCCAATAGAGCAAAGCCTGAATAGCAGGGACCGACGACTTATCGTGCCCTCTGCAATAGAGAAGCGCTCTGTAGTAAAATCACTAGCGGTCACCCATCCAACTCATGACCGCAGCGGATGTTTGCTTAACTTAGCTAAGTAAATTAGTCCTCTGAAGCACAGAAGCGCTCAGAAGCAAAACCACTAGCGGTCACCCATCCACCTCATGACCGCAGAGGATGTTTGCTTAACTTAGCTAAGCAAACTACGCTATGAGCTCTTCAAAACTGCCACTTGGTTGACACGGTGTTTTATTTCTATTATTCCTGATTTTAAACAGTAACAACAGTAGTGCGCTGATTGAGGTTCGTCATACTGCATATAAAACAAATTCGGAGTTCTTTACATTTCAAATGCCTTCTCCAGAAGAAGCCAATATACGTAGACTCAGACTCAATCGTCAATATATTGAGGTGTTCTGCAGTATTCAGTACAAAGTCGATTCAATAACAAAGGAATACAAACAGTATTCCCATTTGTGCTGTTATTAGAAACAGACGGGTAAATTATCATCCTTGCACAAACTAATTATCATAAGCTATCATGTCTCACCTCCTTATCTTCAAGTTGCTGCCGAAGACCGATAAACTGAAGCACCGAAGTCCCGAAAGCACTTATCACTAGCCAAACACTTGCCTGTCCCGGACTGCTTATCGCTTTTTTATTACACCACCACGAAAAAAATAAAAGTGATGATAAGGAGTTATTTTTAGTGAGGTCTTGTCAAGCTAAGACGTCCGCTCACTGCGACTTGAGGCGTCGGAATGCGCGGGGTGTAGTAAAATAAAATGACGTGTGGACTGTGTATGTGGTGTGGTGCTTGGTGACGATTATGTGCGCCCGCGCCGCCGGTATCGTTGATTGCAAGGAACAATGCTGAGGTTGTTTTGATTTGAACTGGGCTTGTGTTTAGTTTAGGGATTTCTTTTGGCTACACTTCAAGATGGAATTGATATTGGAAATAAAGGACATATAATTTCGTTAAAGTACTTATAAACTCAAAGGATTAATAATTACGTGGTCGAGGTTGGCAAACAAACGTAACCTAGAAGTACTGGATCTCAAGCGGCGGGATTCGAATTCGCGACAGTCCATAGCTATTGGCCATTGGGTCATCACTGCTTCTATTTGTTATTAAAGATATTTCGTGTAGATGGATGGTCCAAAACTACTACCAACTCACTGAATTAGTCATTCAGTGAGTTGGACATGAGGAGTTCAATACCAGCAAAGGAAGATGAACTTTTTTGGTACCCTTGGGTTAGGTGTATTACCGTATAATTACAATATGAATATTTATCCGCATTGAGTACAATATGAATATTTATCTATAAAAAATTAAAATGGGGGTTTCAAAGTTGTCAGTTTTAGACTACATTTGTTTATTTATTTATTTCATAGGAAGACCAACAGTATTACAAATATATTATATATAACGAATAACAACAGATCACCAAGTATAGGTCCTCACGGATAGTTAAATGACATACAAATAATGAACACTGGAATACAACTAAGTCAAAATATTAATTAAATGCAAACAGTTAGTCGAAGAACTCACTACTCAACAGCTGCCTAACCGATGCAATGCTTGTACAAAATAAGTCCAGGCCAAGTCTCTTGTCTATCTCATTGAAATTTCTGCTCACACGTAACAGGTAGGAAATTTGCCTGTAGTTAGTTAGATTTAGCTATCTAATGTTATTGGATCTATTTCAAAAACTACACTTCTGGAGTCTGGAATGTCTCTCTATTATGTCACCAACCTCCTCTATACTCAATACTCGGACGCCGCCGAATTGGAATTCAGTTTTGCTGCGAACAAAGTTTTTATGCTTTCATGGATTGCGATGCCGATAATGTAGCGATGAGAGATTCGCACTCGACTACATATTTATTCGTAACACTCGACCCCTTTTTTTAATTGGTGGCGTTAGCGACAAAAACTAATAGGCGACTTGCCTGATGTTAAGTTTGCCACTGCCCATGCTTGTTGTTTAATTCCACTAGCTAGGTATACACAGGGCCAAGAAGAGTGTTTTATTTATGCTTGATAGGTTAGCCTTTAACCACTATCTCACCTGATGGTAGGTACGTAATGGTGTTATCGAAGATGTTGTTCAGACTAACCTAGAATTACTGACTCTCAAGGACAGCTGCCGGAACACACCGTTAGGTTCTTGGCAACAGATTTTCTACTTCAGGGTGATAGCTAGCCAGGCCGGCGTACGCAAAATGCCCTACCACCATGCTTTAACGACTGCCATCCTGAGACAATAAACGGGACCGCCGGCTTAACGTGGCCTCCGAAGCACGGAAGCGCTCAGTAGTAATGGCACTAGCGGTCACCCATCCAACTCATGACCGCGGCGGACGTTACTTAACTTTGCTGATAGGTTAAGAACAGCTAAGCAAATTATGCTACGAGCGCTTCAGATGATGATCAATATAACCGAAGTACTTACTTACTACCTACCTACATAATTCATGACGATTTCAGTTATTGATTTATGTTGTCATGTTTATTAATAATTTTACCTCAATGTTAGCTGTAGGACATAGGAGGGTCACTATGCCCGAGGTTTGACCCTAAGCAAGGTCTTCAAGCAGTTTTATGTCACTTTAGACACGAACGTAATATGTACTTACGAAGCACTAATTTGATTGACGGTCACGTGTGAGATTGTTTCAATTTAACTTAGACCTTGATCTGTAGTTAAACTCCTAACAGACCTGACTTCGACAGGTTTTAAAAAAGTAATAAGTGGTAGATTTCCTGAAGACTTCTGGATGGGTATTACTGCCTTCTGACGTGAAACACAATGTTTGCAGAGTTGCGAATATTGTGATGTAGGTATATGTGGTGTTGCTAGAATGGACAAGATAGAAAAAGTATATCAAAGATTGTTATTAGTACCAGATACAGAAAATGTGGCGTGTAATAAAGATATTAGCTTGGTATAGGCATGTCATGAAGAGACTAAAGACTAACGAGTAACGAAGCGTTGAGAATGAATGTAAAGGAATAAAGGAAGACGAAAGATCCGCGGGAGGACCATTTTCAAGCTGACCCACTCCGAAGCAACGAACAGCGGCGATGAGATGGAGGTGGAGAATCACGGATTCTCTTTAGGTGCATAGGCCCGGTTAAATCTGGCCTGCCGCGGCGTCGGGGCCAGATGGTGAATGCTAACGCGACCCCATGACGAGGTGGACCGCGGCGGAGGACTGCTCTTGAATGCTTTTAGTGGAATCAAGTTCCACACATCCCTTTAAGTCATGATGGAAGGGCAGATGTAAGACCACCACATAAAAAGCCCGAATCGGTGTTGATGGACTGCGTGAAGAAGGATATGTGTGTAAAGGTGTGAGTAGTGTGATAATGAGCAACAGTACAGGCTGGCATAAATGCGCATCTCTCTTATTGTGCTTTAAGGGCAGGAAGTAAGAGTGTGTAATCATGAAATGTCACAAGTGACGCATTATTTTCTCTTAGTCGCTTATACTCGTAAATTATATTGTGTTCATGTGCCTTCTGTTCCTGTGTTTAAGCGTGAAGAGCACTGGAGCAGGTGAAATTACTGTTGCGAACTAGACATAAGAACTAACGTCGGTTTTATGAGAGCAGTACAGTGTCAAGTAGCACAAGACACGTGTCAAGATTGTTTGCAGTGCTGCAACTGTAATTGATAGGCGCGACGCTTGCCGTCATGCGGTAGATTTGCTAATTTTTTTAATATATTTTTTTATTCCTGATGGGTTAGCCTTTGACCACTATCTCACCTAACGGTAAGTGTTGACGTGGTCGAAGATGTTGTTCAGGCTAACCTAGAATTACTGGCTCTCAAGGACAGCTGCCGGAAAACACCGTTAGGTGCTTGGCGAAACATCTACTTGAGAGTGGAATATATACAATCTTGCCACAAAAATACAATATGGGATACATGACACACTTCTATTACAGCAAAATCATATTAAATAACTGTTGTGGCTAAACTGGTCATGCGTATAATAAAAGTACCGATCCCACAATCTAAAAACAAACATTTTTTGCCTTCATTAGCATGAACTGATCGGGTAGCGTGCGTGTCATGTTGTAAACACGTGTCTCATGCAGTTTTGTGGACTCGACCACAGATTGAATCATACTAATATACCGTCGTTCTTAGTACACCCGATTAGTTCAACCGTTGAACTAGTGAGACTTTTTTGTCCCAGTAGTTCAACCACGTATAAATTTGGACTGAACTACTGAGACTATATGGTTGAACACATTACTTTAATTAAGGTAATAACAAACTGAAAACATGCATTAAACCTATTAGCAGCGTACCTGGATGAAAACTAAAGGCACCACATGTTTAAAAACTTTTTAAAGATGTGGTGCGTTTTTGGCGAACGCCGTCGCACCACAAATGTTGTAGAGGGTTCTACTGAGTGTGTGTTTTTACTACCACGAAGATAGGTTCATTTTGCTTGGTCACCTCTACAATGGCAGTACAGATTTTGAAACATTTCACTTAGGCTTCACTTATCCGGACATAAAAAATTGGCTTTTGGCGGTTTAATTACCAAGGTGTACAGATGTCTGCAATTATTTAATGTTCTTTTTGCTGATCGGTATGGCTTTGACCACAACCTCACCTGATAGTTAGTGATGATGTGGTCGAAGGTGTTAACAGGCTTAACCTAGAATTAATGGCTCTTAAGGACAGCTGCTGGAACACACTGTTAGGTGCTTGGCAACAGATTTTCTACTTGACAGTGGTCGCTAACCGGCATTTGCAAAATGCCCTTCCACCATACGGTGAAGCTCAAGCCCGCGGCGGTATTCGAATCACGGACCTGCTGCTCGGCTAATACCTAATACTTCTGAGCCATCACTGCTTCCAAAAAATAATTCAACTTATTGAAGTCTTAAAGATCGGCTGTGAGAATTAGCATTGGATAACAGATGTTTATATTGTTTCAACCGTTTGTATTTATTATTTTTATAATTTATTTTTATGGGTTATTCATTAAATAATGAAAGATTGATGCATTTCTCATTTAATTTAATTAGGAGGATACAATCCGGACGAAACAAACGCCAGCGAAAAGCTATGTGAAATGCCTCCCATGGTTCCCACTTATCCCGCGACCACCCGATGAGCGCATCGCCCGCGCACTCATACTCCAGATTACCGCGATCACCGAAAGAGCGAGGGTTCAGATTAGCGAGGTTCTACTGAGGTTCTACTGCCCCGTGGGGTGCCGGGTTAGAATTGCACCTCCCCATATCTTCCCGTGGGTGTCGTAAGAGGCGACTAAGGGAAAAATACTGGAAGGTGGGCAGCAGCACCTTCTAAAGAACTGCCATCTTACACTGCGATCCCCAATCCGCCTGCCACTGGGATTATGGCAAATACCCCCTTAATAGGGGTGGCTGGGTTCAGCAGTGGACGATCCGGCTGATACAGTACTACAGTACAGTACTGTATGTTTTATATTTGATTTCGTCATATTTTAAAAATTAAATGTTGAAGCTCGGTGAAACTTTGCACGTATGTCCTTGATCTTATTATTTTAATTATTTGCATATTACAACGTATTTGATTTTTTTTAAACTTTCTCGAATGATGTTTATGTTTAACGTAAACAAAGGGTATACTCGCGCATTATTTAAAATCAAAATGTAATTTTGACGTTGACGTTTCGATCGAGTTGCATCGTGGTCATGAGGATACTGATTTCTGTATACAGGGTGCCCGGTAATGAATGGATAACCTTAAATTAGGTATTTGTATATCTAATGGCCATTCAGAAAAAAAAACAGAACAAAAAAAAAAAAAAAAAAAAACAAATATATTTTGAAACCGGCTTTAGGCACACTTTATTTTAAAATGATTGGTCACATGTGTATTCATACTTTTTTTTACCCTAAGGATGCTTAAACTTTGGCAAAATGAATATGTTTGTTTATTAAAAAGACCATAACTTTGGTACTACTTGATTTTTTTTTGTTCTGTTTTTTTTTCTGGCTTTTTTAGAATGGCCATTAGATATACAAATACCTAATTTAAGGTTATCCATTCATTACCGGGTACCCTGTATAGTAGTTACTAGGATACTGACCTTTTATGTATGTTAAATTTTTTTCGGAACAGTCATTTTGTACGTTAATTCTTATTTGCACATTAAGATATAATATAAACTATAAAACTAAAAACCGGCCAAGTGCGAGTCGGACTCGCGCACCGAAGGTTCCGTACAAACCTGTAGGTATATAAGTAAAATATAGGTTTTTTATTGCTAAATGAAATCGATAGCATTTTAAAGTTATTAAAAATATTTTTATTATATAATATAACTTAAAATATATGCTTTTCGTAACTAAATATGTATCCTTTTTAATGCAATAACGCCTGCTATATGCGGATTACATTACAAAGTCACAAATATACGATAAGAAAAATTAATCTTGCACATGACTTAAAATTTTCCTATCGTATATTTGTGATTTTGTAAAATGTATCATTTATCTGTTCTATAGGACGTTGCTACGACCAAATTTTAAGGTGTTAACAGGCTTAACCTAGAATTACTGATTCTCAAGTACAGCTGCCGGAACACACTGTTTCGTGCTTAGCGACAGATTTTCCTAAACTACCAATTATATTAGGAAAAACCTCTTTCTCTTCTAAAATTACTGTAACTTGCACTGTTTTTGAAGCAATGATGGCTCAGAGGCATAGGCTATGGACTGCCGCGCAACAGGTCCAGGGTTCGAATCCCGCCCAGAGCTTAAGCTTCACCGCATGGTGGAAGGGCATTTTGCGAATGCCCGCCTGGCTAGCGACCACCCTCAAGTAGAAAATCTGTCGCCAAGCACCTAACGGTGTGTTCCGGCAGCAGTCCTTGAGAGCCAGTGCAATAACAGGCAAATTGAGACTTAACAGGTATGTCTCAAGGTGATGGGCGCAGTGCAGTTCGTCACTTGTAATGAAATGCATCTGTTATAGGCAGAGGACACCGCTTAACATCAGGTGGGCCTCGCGCTTGTTCCTTCACATTAACATAAAAAAAATAAAAAATAAACTATTATAAAATTACGTGGTAGCTGTAAGAAAATACAATTACAAAATATATTTGTTATCGGTGCATACATAACTGTATACACAAGTATTGATATGAGGCAGGTAGGTAACTGGGTAATCAGCAATAATCACTTGTAACAAACCTATTAATCAGTTTGATAAACTGGAAAGGCATACATGCTTTATCCAGCTGATATCGTTTATCCAAAACATAATTATGTACCTACTACTGTACATCCATTCCATAGAAAAACTAAGATCGAAAAATCTAAGATTTTTTTTTTGGGAACAATCTAGAAGCCTTCCTCATGTTAAGCGGACTAACGTCTGCCTCAATACATACAAAACCGTACCTATATAGCTACTATTTATATATCGATATAAGTCAATACCAGTACATTTTGTAAGTAGATAATTCCTTTACAATAGTAGATTATATCTGATTTAGCAACGGTTCGTTTCACCACTGTAAAACATATTGTATTGCATGTATATTGGTCAAGCTCATCTTTAATAATATTCGTGACTCGAGCGCATCAAACTCAAATCATCTCACTTATCTGTAAGATCGTCCTCTTCGACCTTACAGAAACTTCCACTTACCAGCTATGACCTATTCTGTAACTCCACGAGTTGCATGGTACAATAATGTCATTATCATTATCTTAAGTATAGTTAGGTGTATCGTATTGAAAGCCGATCTACTGAAGGTCACGGCGAAGATCATTCGGTATTGAGCGCCTGATACAATTAGAAGGGGAAAAGCTCGTCTACTAGTTTGCTTTTAGCTTTCAATCAGGCGTTTTCGCAGTGTAACTTTTCATACTAACGTTTCTACTACTACTACTACTACTCCCTATTAATACTGCAATACAGTTCCCTTAGAGTAGTGCGTTCGATTCTACTCGATCGTTCCGAAACTCTGAAGGTTGCAACTTTTTATGTATCAAAATCGGGCGTATGAGTAATAAGGTTGCAACGTTAACTGACAATGAAGTTTCCATTTGTTGATGATAGAATTATAGGAACTCATTTGAGTTTTGCAGGTAACGGTGGTATTATTCTTTTCAAATACTGTACGTGTATATTTTATAAAATTTTACATATTATTGAAGCAAAAAAATTCTTATTCATATTTAGCTAAATGCCCGTATGATCCGCATGGAGGGATCCATGCGTTGAAGCTCAAGCTGCCGGCGGTGGGAATCGAACTATGAACCTGCGGCACGGCAGTCCATAGTTATAACCGCTCGGCTATCATAGCTTCAAAATTTGACATCTGGTTGAATAGTGTAGCAAGTTAGTTCTACAGTAAAAACTTACGGCGTGTTCAATGCAGAATCTACATTATTTATTCGTAGGCAGAATCCCTACTCTTCTTGTACAAATGATTTATGCTAATTGATATAAGTAACGCGCTATTTTAATGTTTTATTTTTATTAAATAATATAATTCTACTCACCAAATTCCAGTTTCTAAAACTAAGTCGATCGTCTCTGGCAGTTCTAATCGAAAACCTGTAAAAGAAAACAAGTGAAAGTGAATATTCTGGATGACATATTATAATCATATTATCTGGATGTCTCTCGGGCCTGGTGGACTACCTGCCTAATGGACAGACGAAATCGTATGCATTCTAGGAGGCACGTGGGAGATGCAGAGGGAATAGTGAATTAAAATTGGCTGATGGTGATGATAATGTATTAATCACTATACAGGAAGATCTTACAAGTATTTTTAATTTGTATTTTCTAAGAGTGTTTGAGCTTAACTTTGAAAACTATCGCAAGTTTTATCCATATTTACTTAGTAGGAACCAGCTTTAGGGCTTTCGTGTGTAACTCAATTGTAACGCCACGCGCTGAAGCCCGTGCTCGTCGCTTTGCGCAATCGTGACTTCCCGATGAAGACTTCAATACAGTCCAAAAGTGGTCGGAATCTTTCCGGTAAATATAGTGCGGCTTCTAGCTGGTTCCTAATAAGTAAATTGTTTGAGCTTTTTAATCAAGCCGCGTTAGAGCTAGAGCTTCGAATAAAACTTATATAGGTTTATCACGATATAATTATATATTGTAAATAATATATAGTTTGAAATATTATATCGATCGATATGTATGTCGATATACCTACATACTCGTATGAGTAACTATTGGTATATCTTTAAAATTTTTAGAAGTTGCGCAGATTTCGCGCAAATTAACTGCAATACACAAAAAAATACGCTTTTTGTTAGTTTTTTATGCTTTTCAATGTGAATGCAGAGGTCAATTTACCTCGTACATACGAACAGTGACGCTCCATTTAGAGTCAGTTTGAAATGAGTCTTATCTTCAATTATTATTAAATCCATGGTACGTTCTTCCACAGGGAAGAACTGACATGTAGGCGGACAACATAGTCAACAAAGAAATAAAGTAGAATTCTGGCTGGTGGTCACTTTGTGCAGTTCTAATTAATTTTACGATCATCATCAGCTCGCAGACGTGCAACGTTGAACACAGGTCTCACTAAAATTTCCCTCCATGGACTTGCTATACTGTTGAAAGCTTTCAACAGTCCTCTCCTATCATAGGAGTATAGTTTATTTGTTTCACTTGTATCGTGCTAGGAATCAGAATAATTTATTTGTCCGACATACATTCACAGAAGCATACTAGATATTATGTCAATAGTTACAACAACGATGTTCTTACCTGGCGTGGCGTACAAATATCATATCAATAGGTTATTTCAGTGTTCGTAAATAAAATAATACATAGGTCAAACCAACTAAGCAGAGTATTTTAAAATTTGTTAGCAAAATAAACCCATACAAAATAAACAAAAACACAAACAGTGGGTACCTTAAAAAAATACAAATTTACGAGAGACAAAATCATGTGCGAGACTCGAACCCGCGTCCATCCACCCCTTTAGCCGGGGTATGCTCTAACCAATTGAGCTAACATGACACACTGACTCATAACTCTAATTTTTGCTCTCGTTCTTCAACCATCGTACCGGGATGGAGCGACACCAATAGTTCAACTTGCATTGTACTACAAACAAGACCAATTGCAATTGGTTTTAAACTTGTAAATGATAACGCAAACTTATAATTTTAATATTGTTATTGGGTACCTACTTAATGTCAATAAATAATTAGTATTAATTTTATGTGAAACTCGTAAAAAATAAAAATAAAACACAATAGTACTAGGGTCCTTACCATCAGCAATTATCCTCTGTATTATGCTGGCCATATCTTTTACTTCGCCTGCGTAAATGTTGTCACCCGTGTATGGGGCTATACCTAAATCTGTACAATTTTATAGGAAACTTATTCTTATTAAAATAAATGCATACGCTTACTTCGTTTATTTTAAAACAGCCACGAAGTTTCCAGAACGTCCGAAAGTCTACCAAATGGCTGAATAGTAAGTGTTTGATTAAGTTGCTAAAGAAGCAGGTTCGTGCAAGTTCTAAAAGCATTGCTTACATTTAAGTCTACATAGCCTTATTCCCCTGTATCCTGACTTTCATCCAACAACAACACCCACAGGAAGGCAGCATACGGTCATGGTCGATATTCCAAGAATACGCACGAAGCACTTTTATCTCACTTTAAATTATGCGTAAGACTGAAACGTGGACTCTCACCAGTGTTTCGATATATTACATTGTTTTTTTTTTGTTCGATAAGCTAACTTTTTAAACACATTGACGTGTCTAAAATATTAAACAGGCTTGAAGTATGGTAATTTGGCTCAGAAGGGTAAAAGCAGAAACAGCAAGTTTGTCGCGTGTTTCAAATAAATTTTAGCTCGGAAAGGAATCGAACTGAACTTGGGACCCTTGCAAGGACCCTCCCAGCCTTGTGTAAGTGTTTCTCGTGATACGATCCGAGAGCGAATAATCGCGAACTGGTATGGCGATTGGCAACACACACAGCGCCCCCGGGGGTCCGCGGCACTTCGGTACATCAAGCATGCTGCCATACAAAGTAACGTCTACGCGCCAGCACCGCATCGTGGGAGAATCCTTCTACTCGAAACACAGACATGAAAATACCGCTAGATATCGGTTTCTCAGCCAGGTAATACGATAGACTGCTGAAGTAACACGATGAATTGACCATTTGCAAGAGAACAGTGTGAAAGTCATCGTATGGTGTAAGGCATTTTGCATATTGTTCTGGATACCCCATCCACCATCGAGTAGAAAATCTGTTGCTAAGTACCTAACGACGTCTTACCCAGCCGTTCAGGATACCATGTTTCCATTCTAGATCGTTCTAGCCCGGTTACCATTTCCGTCCACATACCATTATGCATGGTGGTTCTGCGAATGCCCAGGTAGCTACCAGCACCAAGTAGAAAATCTGTGCTTAAACACCTAACAATTTGGTCCAGCAGGTGTCTTTGAGTGCCACTTCTCATCACGATTAGGTCTATTTAGCATCTACGACCACATCATGAATTACCATCAGAATAATAGTCAATATAAGGCAGGTTATCAGATATAAAAAGAAATAGGTTCGGCTATGTTTGCTCGATTCAAATCAGTTTTTTAACTCGTTTTTTAATGCTTTATCCGTGTGTAAAAGATAATTAAATCTGATTAATTAAAGATGACAAAAACTGCATCACAGACAGAGCAGTTAGGAATTTTAGGTAACCTATTGAAGCTGATGATTCATTGATATGAAAATATATGAAGGCGTTTATAACTTTTACCTCATATAGTCATGCACATGCATGTAAAAAAATATTTATTTTCGAACTCACACGGAATCATATCTAACAATGAACAGTAGAAACCAGTTGTAGGCACCTACCCCAAAATTACCTTATACAAAATAATTAATGGTTGAAGTCCAAGAATTTAGCTCTAGGCTATTGAAAGGCCTCGCTTCAACAGGTACGAAGCTTTTCATTATAGCGGTCATCTTGAATCCGCTATTTTAGTTTATGACAGCTATCAATCGACTGCTTTCTCGATTCTCTAAGATATTTATTCAAACATCCCGTGCCTATCTGTTTTCGTTTCCGAGATATAAGCGATTCGATTTTGTATAAGTTCTTTTACATGGGACCCATTTTTTTTTAAATTCTGAATAACCCAAAGTTTAGTTTCCAAAATTTAGTTTTCGACCCTATTCTCCCCTAATTACCCCGAATTTCATTGTGAAATAACTTAAATAAAATGTTTTTAAATATTTTTTCAGCTGTCAAATCTAAGTTTTATTGAAATAGGTATGCGTACTATAATTTTCCTTCTATGCATCAGGTGATTAGAGGTCACGAACGGACAATAGTGTACGTACCTTCTTAATGTATCTAGGTGATACAACCCAGACGAATTAGGTATAAACAAAATACAGTAAGGTATTCATGAACCTAGTGATTACGAATAGTAGATATACCTTCTTAATGACACCTAGGTATTTAGTTAATTTCTGATAGGCTAACCTTTGATAAGTGATGATGAGGTCGAAGAGGATTATCAGACTTAGCCTATAACAGGAACTGGCCGTCAAAGACAGCTGACACACCAAGAAGCTAATCAAAAGATTTCCTACTTGAGGGAGGTGCTAGCTAAGTGGAGATTCCAATAATGCGTTGTAGCTGAAGCCTTCAGCGGGAATCAAACCATGGACCTCTGACGTGGCAGTCCATAAAATTTATAGGTGTATAAGCTCAGGTAGATATAAAATAACACGCGTGTAGGTGAAAATTATTATTGGCGTGGAAGCCATCCACATAAAGCATCTAACACTTTTGTTTTGTTTGTAAATTCTGTAT
Source organism: Plagodis pulveraria (assembly GCA_963890685.1). Taxonomy (NCBI): domain Eukaryota; kingdom Metazoa; phylum Arthropoda; class Insecta; order Lepidoptera; family Geometridae; genus Plagodis; species Plagodis pulveraria. The sequence continues at coordinate 13,914,942 of OY982971.1, read as the reverse complement.
ATGGAGGGCTTTTTACACCAATTTTATAATAATTGCGGAATTCGAACCCGAAAAATAGGTCTTGGCTTTATGAAATATAGTTATAAAAATTAAGTTTTTATAATTAGGTATATTATAAAAACTTAATTTTTTTATAGTTAGGTAAAATCTTAATTTTTATAATTAAATTTCATAAAGCCAAGATAACTATCGGGTTCTAATCCCGCTTGTAGCCAAATAAATGACTGTATAGACATATTTGTCCACAGAGAACACGCTTAGGGTTTTGCAATAACCTCTACGCTTGGCAGGCGTCTTGGGGATCGCGGTTTAAGATAGAAGTTCCTCAGGTGCTGTAGCCCACCTTCCGGTAATTTACCCTTCGTCGTCTCTAGACCTGCGGGATGGGGGTGACATTCTAGCCCGGCACCCCCCAGCGTGACTGTAGATATAATTCAGTAAAGGATACAATTCAACATGTCTGTGAGCGACTGCGGATGGTCGGGCGGCGGCGGCGGCGGCGGCGTCTGCCCCCGCGGCGGCGCCACCGCCCTCAGGGTGTACGCGCGCACGTACTCCTTGCGGAGGTCGTGGAACCGCGCGTAGTACGCAGGCAGGGTCAGCTCCTTGCTGCACGCCTCTGGATGGAGGCATTGTCTGAAACCATGGAAAATACAGAACATTAAAATTAGCCAAGAGTTGATGAAGAACAAGGAGGGCTTGAAACGCTTGTTGCGGAGTTTGCTTAGACGTTCTTAGCCGATCAACTTGGTTAAGCGATGTTCGCTGCGATCATTCCTTGAATGGGTGACTGCTAGTGACATTTACTATTGATATCCGTGCTTCGTATCGTAGGGCCTGGCAAACTACCATCCTCAAATAGAAAATCTATCCCCAAGGACGTGTTTCGGCAACTGCCCTTGAGAATTTGGTATCGTGGTAGGGCATTTTATAATGTCCTTCTGGCTAGCTACCTAGTATCAACTTAAGTAATTTACTCAAGTAAAAAATCTGTTGCCAAACACCTAGCGGTGCTGCCTTCCGGCAGCTATCCTTGAGAGCCAGTAATTCTAGGTTACCCCGAACAACGTCTTCGACCACATCATCACTTACAATCAGATGATATAAAAAAAACCGGCCAACCTGTAACCTAATCTTGCAAGTTACAGACACTTTTCGCAGTGTCCGATTGAGCTGGGTAGGTACGGCGAAAACCTCTTTTATTGTATGGGAGCCCCCCTTAAATATTTATTTTATTTCATTTTTAGTGTTTGTTGTTATAGCGGCAATAGAAATACATCATGTGTGAAAATTTCAACTGTCTAGCTATCACCGTTCTTGAGATACAGCCTGGTGACAGACAGCGAAGTCTCAGTAATATTAGGGTCCCGTTTTTACCCTTTGGGTACGGAACCCTAAAAATGAATTAGTCCCCGATCTAGCTTAAGGCTGTTTACCGTATTCGACCACATCACTTGTTGTTGGGATGAGAAATTTCCATAAACATTGTGTAGACCTAATAACTGAAGCAAGTATCCACAGGTCTAATAGCTTATTTCCAACCACATCATTGAGTGCCAGGTAAGATAGTTATCAAAGGTTACTCTCAGTTATTTAAAAACAGGTTCAGAGATGTTTACTTGTCTTGATACATTCATATAATATAATTTTGCGACACTTCAATGAAGGGAGGATTGTTTTATACTCTTTTATTTTTTCGTTGACTCCCTACACTTATCTCACAAACGTGTTTTCTTCAAATTGTTGAAGTCGGTACCATGATAGTTCAAAAGTACCTATTATCAAAATATTGTGGCAATGGTGCCGACTTCGACAAGTTATTTCACGTTTTTGAGTGTTGAAGCCGGTTTCATTTTTAGGAAAAAATTATGCTATACAGTATAGCGTTTGACCACTATCTCACCTGATGGTAAGTGATGATGTGGTCGAAGATGTTGTTCAGGCTAACCTAGAATTGCATCACAAGTCACGATTTGCACTGCGCCCGTCACTTTGAGACATATAGTCTCATGTGCCTGTAATTTCACTGGCTGGCAAAGATTGTTGTCGGAAAACACCGTTAGGTGCTTGGCGACAGATTTTTTACTTGAGGGTGATAGCTAGCCACCGGACGATTGCAAAATGCCCTTCCACCATGCGGTGAAGCTCAACCCGGCGGTGGGGATCTAATCAGGGACCTGCGGCACGGCAGTCCATATCTATTACCGCTCGGTCATTATTGCTTCAAAAAAATTTATGTAGGTACAATTTTTTATTTTCTTGACATTCCTTGAATAATATGTAGTATTTTATTAGTCCACACACGGAACCATGCATCTAAGAAACAGTCCACATTTATTCAAATGTAACCACAGGCAGTGACACCATTTAAGACCTGTCTTTTATATTAACAGCCTTGGAATTCGTTCCAGTGACATGTTTACCTTACTACTTTTCGTTTTTGTGGTCTTATTTTACATACATGTCAGTTTATGTAGCTGAGTAGTGTTAAAGCAGGAAATTAATAAATTGCCGAATAAAAAGATATATCGTCATTTCTCTAAATAAACCAATCATGTGTTCTGGTCAAATATAGCTAGAAAAAGAAGCATAAGAAGTACGTTTGTAAGATGACGTCAAAAAAACCGGCTAAATCCGAGTGGGACTCGCGCACGAAGAGTTCCGTACCATTATCTGTATCGTAATCTTGCAAGTTACAAACACTTTTCGCAGTGTCCGATTGAGCTGGGTAGGTACGGCGAAAACCTGGGAGCCCCCATACAATAAAAGAGGTTTTCGACGTTTTTCTTTGACTGGTTGTTGACAATTTGCAACCCTAAAAGAGCGAGGTCTTTCTCGCACATAGCCAGTATTTTTGTGTTTGCTCCTACGAATCATTACGTAAAGAAATTAAGGGTTAATTTTAGACGAACGCGCCCATACAAACGTAGTTCCAATCTCATATTAATAATAGCGAATAAAACCATTTTTTTTACCTACGTAATCACAATCCTAAAAACGTCTAGGCTTGTGGTGTTTTTATTTTTATTCTTGATACGTTAGCCTTTGACCACTATCTCACCTGATGGTAAGTGATTCGCAAAATGCCCTACCACCATGCTATAACGTCTGCCATCCTAAGACGACAACCGGGACCGACGGCTTAACGTGCCCTCCGAAGCACGGAAAAACTGTGTTGTCACTTGTCAATTTCTATGGAAAATGTGTTGAGATGTATTGAAATATATCGAGCTATAAATATAGCTTTATATTATAGCTGTCGTCTGTGAAACGCTTAAAGATCTATAGTAAGTAGGTAATTATTTCATAAGTAAAGATACGCCAGTCAATATATTGTACAGACCCACCAACTTAAAGCAAAATGAACTACAAAATTCCCTCAAATTGTGACAGTTTGTAGTTGATTTCCTTGACCAATAGCGCCCTCGAGAACTGCATAGTTAAGTTGGTGGTACTATAAAGCAAATTCTCCTTGACGATAAGTGAACGCCATCTCTTGGTTTTAGTGGTCAATATGTACAGCGTCAGTGCTACAAGTTCGTACGACTAACAGTAACTTATACCTACTAGCAAAAAGCTGAGCTTTGTGAGGGCTCGCGTTTATTTTACAACCTGATTCTAGTGTCATCTAGTATTGAGTAAATTAAATACTATGCATTTAGGTATTGAGTTTAGTTCTGTTGCACCGATGTTAACTGTTTGGTTTTCTACCTAGGCGTTAGTAGTACAATAACATTTATGTAATGAATACAAAAAAATTTATATAATTTTTTAAATGGTAATAAAATTATGTTTTTTTTTACAGATAACACATCCGGATATTATAATTTAAATTACTATGTTAAGGCACAAATCTGTCGGCGTGATAGTTTTTCAGTAATAGGGGCCACAAAATGTTCAAGTTGTGGGATAGTGATAGGACTCGCTTCGCTCGCCATTTACCTACTATTGAGCGCGCACGTGCCTGGGAGGACGACGACGCGTCGGTCCCGGTTATTGTCTTAGGACGGCAGTAATTACGGCGCATGGCGTGGTGGTAAGGCATATTACGAATGCCCGCCTGATCGGTTTTCAGCAGGTAATCTGTCGCCAAGCAACTACTGGTGTGATCCGGCATCCGTCCTTGAGAGCCAGTATTCTTCTCTGGTTAGCATGAACGACACCTTCGAACTTATCACCACTAACCATTATCTGAGATAGTGGTCAAAGAATATTCCTATGGGCAAAAAAAACCTTATCCAGTCTTTATATCCTCGAACTGTACGGTTATCGCAAGGTGTAATAAGAATATTATAATTAAATACGTAGGCACACCCACTAAGGGACCAGTTGATCTATCCTTCAGAAAAAGGTCAAACTAACAAAGTAATGAATTAGGCCCAGACCACAAAACGATCCCCGATCAACATCAGTGATAGATATCATCGTCATGTAAATAGATAATTCAAATACAAAATTATACAAAACGCTAAGGTAATCCGGATGCAGTGACCTTTGGCTCCAAACCACCAATGTAAAGTTATTCAAGTTTCCACGGCATACTAACTACTGAATAATCAACATAAGTACCTACGTTAGTATATTGAATTTTAAGCCCGTCACACACGGAAGCTGATTTATATTTTTTATCTTATGGTACCAAGTGATACTGACATATATATCAACGCATGTTCATATATTTTATTACATTATTGTAAGAAATGACAACGACAGGAATATGACGTTGTCTGCTAGGTGTGGACAAGAAAGAAAAAAAAATCTGCCTCATAATTTTCTTTGACAGATCGATAGTTCATCGCTCATTATCTACATACTAAGATTTAAGTGCGGTCTGTAAAGAGTCAGATAAATTATCATTTTTACATGTCATGCTATTAAGGCCGGCTTGTACTTGCACAGTAGGCAAATTTAGCGTGCGAGAGTTGTAGGCTATGGACACTACGCAGCGCTGCGCTTTAGATGCACAGCGCTCGTCAGGTCGATGTCCCCAGCCGCACGCTATCAGCTTCATAGTGTAACTAAAACAGTTGATCTACTTTAGGTATCTGCTACTAAATCCAGTACTCAATTATTATATTCTTGTGACTATTCCCTTATAGTGCAACTAACACAGTTGATAACCTTTAACTATTACTATTAAAATACATACCGTTAAGTGCTTGGCGACAGATTTTCTACTTGAGGGTAGTAGCTAGCCAGGCGGGTATTCGCAAAATGCCAAATTACTGGTTCTATCTAGATAACACATAGCGGCACATACCGTTAAGTGCTTGGCTACAGATTTTCTACTTGAGGGTTAGGTAGCTAGCCAGGTGGGTAATCTCAAATTGCTCTACTACCATGCAAAATTACTGGTTCTGGAGGACTCATAGCTACACATACCGTTAAGTGCTTGGCGACAGATTTTCTACTTGACACATAGTGGTAGGAAGCCAGGCGGGTATTTGCAAAATGCCCTACCACCATGCAAAATTATTGGTTCTAGAGGACTCATAGCGGCACATACCGTTAAGTGCTTGGCGACAGATTTTCTACTTGACACATCGTGGTAGCAAGCCAGGCGGGTATTTATAAAATGCCCTACCACCATGCAAAATTACTGGTTCTCACGGATACATAGCGGCACATAGCGTTAAGCGCTTGGCGACAGATTTTTTACTTGAGGGAAGTAGCTAGCCAGGCTGGTAATCGCAAATTGCTCTACCACCATGCAAAATTACTGGTTCTGGAGGACTCATAGCGGCACATACCGTTAAGTGCTTGGCGACAGATTTTCTACTTGAGGGTGGTAGCTAGCCAGGCGGGTAATCGCAAATTGCCCTACCACCATGCAAAATTACTGGTTCTGGAGGACTCATAGCGGCACATACCGTTAAGTGCTTGGCGACAGATTTTCTACTTGACACATAGTGGTAGGAAGCCAGGCGGGTATTTGCAAAATGCCCTACCACCATGCAAAATTATTGGTTCTAGAGGACTCATAGCGGCACATACCGTTAAGTGCTTGGCGACAGATTTTCTACTTGACACATAGTGGTAGGAAGCCAGGCGGGTATTTGCAAAATGCCCTACCACCATGCAAAATTATTGGTTCTAGAGGACTCATAGCGGCACATACCGTTAAGTGCTTGGCGACAGATTTTCTACTTGACACATCGTGGTAGCAAGCCAGGCGGGTATTTATAAAATGCCCTACCACCATGCATAACTACTAGTTCTTAAGGATACATAGCGGCACATAGCGTTAAGTGCTTGGCGACAGATTTTTTACTTGAGGGAGGTAGCTAGCCAGGCGGGTAATCGCAAATTGCCCTACCACCATGCACAACTACTAGTTCTCAAGGATACATAGCGGCACATAGCGTTAAGTGCTTGGCGACAGATTTTCTACTTGACACAACGTGGTAGCAAGCCAGGCGGGTATTTATAAAATGCCCTACCACCATGCAAAATTACTGGTTCTCAAGGATACATAGCGGCACATAGCGTTAAGTGCTTGGCGACAGATTTTTTACTTGAGGGAGGTAGCTAGCCAGGCTTGTAATCGCAAATTGCCCTACCACCATGCATTACTACTAGTTCTTAAGGATACATAGCGGCACATAGCGTTAAATGCTTGGCGACAGATTTTCTACTTGAGGGTGGTAGCTAGCCAGGCGGGTAATCGCAAATTGCCCTACCACCATGCAAAACTACTGGTTCTGGAGGACTCATAGCGGCACATACCGTTAAGTGCTTGGCGACAGATTTTCTACTTGACACATTTTATTTATTTATTTATTTGCTTGGAAGACCAACAGCCATCATGTCAAATAGAAACATGTATACAAAGCAATGGGCCAATTATAGGTCCTCACGAATATAAACAATTTATACAAAGCAATAACAACAGTGTGAACTATACTTAACTAACTTTACAAATATCACACAATTATCCGAAAAAATCCCTGGCCAACAACTGTCTAGCCGATCCGATGCTCGTACAGAATAGATCTATATCTATATCCAGACGTTTACTGAGTACATTGAAATTATTGGACGCCCTTAACAAGTATGAATTTTTCCTATAATTAGTATCAGATACCGGAACATTTATCAATGGGTTAAACCTTATGAGTTTAGTCGGGGTATTAAATCGAACTTTACCCAAAAGTTATGGTGGTAGGAAGCCAGGCGGGTATTTGCAAAATGCCCTACCACCATGCAAAATTATTCGTTTTAGAGGACTCATAGCGGCACATACCGTTAAGTGCTTGGCGACAGATTTTCTACTTGACACATAGTGGTAGCAAGCCAGGCGGGTATTTACAAAATGCCCTACCACCATGCCAAATAACTGGTTCTAGAGGACACATAGCGGCACATAGCGTTAAGTGCTTGGCGACAGATTTTTTACTTGACACATAGTGGTAGCTAGCCAGGCGGATATTCGCAAAATGCCCTACCACCATGCCAAATTACTAGCTCTAGAGGACTCATAGCGGCACATACCTTTAAGTGCTTGGCGACAGATTTTCTACTTGAGGGTAGTAGCTAGCCAGGCGGGCATTCGCAAAATACCCTACCACCATGCAAAATTACTGGTTCTGGAGGACTCATAGCGGCACATACCGTTAAGTGCTTGGCGACAGATTTTTTACTGGAGGGAGGTAGCTTCTTAGAGGGCACTGCTGCTCACTTTCCGGTATTTTCCCTTAGTTGCCTCTTACGACACCCACAGTTAGTAATTGGGGCGTGACCATACTGTACTTTTTATACTGTGGCGCGTGAAAACAATGCCATCGAGAAAGTATTTTTTTTATTTGGCATGGTTGAAATGACGTACAAAAGACACTCGCCTGATGGAAGATTCACGCCAGCGGATAACCATAAATGTTGCAGTGTCACCATTCTGCTAATAATAATTCTGTTTATAAATATTTCTAGCTCGTAATCGTCGGGGAGAATTTTGCTGGAGAAAACGACACGCGTCCTACCTCGATGACGCCTAGGCGGGTACTGAATGACGTGCGCGAGAGCTTGAATCTTTAGATTTGTAGTTTATTTTTTCTTGTTAAAAAACTATAGCTAAATTTGAAAACGTGCCTTCAAACGTTACTAATAAATAACAAGCTCTATCCATTGGTAAAACTTCAACATAGTTTCATGATAGTATCTTTTAGTTCTACCTGATTTAAGTAGCGATATGGTGTCATGTTTGACATTTTTTTTTATCGAAGAAATTGTTCATAATCACGTTTTTGACTTTGTACGTTCCTGGAGAGTATGTTCAACTTTATATAAATAATTTTATATATTCTAAATTTTCGAGTTACATATTTTAAAAAATGTCTTAAGTAGGTACAACCTGGCCTTAATGTTCTTGTTTGTGCCCGGTGTAAGCGGATTGAAGATTAGGCGCTTTTTATGCTCTAGAGCATAAAAAGCCTTCTTTTTAAGCATAAGTGCATGAAATTATTATTTTATTGACATCTGTTCAAAGAGGATCAGTTTGTAATATATTTCAAGTAGGAATCACTTTTAAAAATGTTTAGAGTACAAATTACTCACCTCGTGTGGGAATCGAACCCACGTTCCCTTATTTTACACACCCTTGTTAAACGTCCCGGATAAAATGACTTGTTTATATTGGCGTCCAGGTGTAAAACTGGTTTAATCAATGTTGAAGGAAATTTTCTATCCGTTTCGTTTCCTTCTTTAAGTATCTATCTTATGGTTTGTATATCCGATTTCTAACTAACCGGTTTGATAGATAATAATTTATTAACAGTTTATGAGCTAAATAATAATATAATATCCTACACTTTGCTATACAAAAAATGCAGATGTCGAAATGGGAATAGAAATAATATTACCTGTTTTTTTAATTCTCTCTAAGTGTCCGTATTTACAACTCGTCGAGATGGGACCAACTTCGACACATTGGTTATACTTAGATAAAATATACTTACATGCTAGGATGTGATGTAATATTACAATATACCTTTAACCTAATAACACAAAAAACTGACACAATGTTTTTATTTCTGTGAAAATAGATTAACTAATACTGAATACAATAATACTATATCACATTACGATATTTTCTTCATAACCAAATGTAAAGTATGCCTTTATTAAGAAAATACTACGAACTATATACAACACTACAGCTACTACAATAAAAGCATTTAGATCCCTATAAGCCATTGCATACTCATAGGCAGTCCAAATGCTCTAGCCCACTACCAGTTGGCAGCGTGCCCACCATGCTGGCAGAATTGCCCCGTTGAATTTCAATGCTTTTTGAGCCAAACAGGTGCCAGCATTTTGATCACGCATCGCATCGACCAAGCGCTCTGATAAGTTTAATGTAGGTAATATTTATTGTATACTTTTGAAAAGAAATAAATAATATTCAAGTAACAATAATTATATACTATATATATTATAGATATATTTATAGTTGTCGTGTGTGACTGGCTTTATTCTATGGCATGAGCAAGCGCAGAGGGGTTCGTACCCGTTAAACTACGATAATTTAAATCATACCACCGGTTCTCAATCTTTTTCCCGTCTATACCTGTATACCAGACAGAGTTCCGCATGTTCCTACCATAATCCCATTGATGTGGGGTCGGTACAATATGGTTTCCCTAAAGGAAGAAAAAGCATCATACAAGAACATATAAAACATATTTTCCCTAACAGCACAAAGAAATTTAAACATATTTTGTAGAAAATTTCGAATTACTCTTGGAAATGTTTTCAGGTGTGGTGGCCTTTATATAGCTTAATACAAACATAGTTTAGTCATATTTAAATACCAGGTATTGAAACAAATTTGCACACAATGGCAACACCCTCGTAAAATCAACGTGAGTAGTATTACGCTACTGTTCCGGTGTATTCTTTCCCTAAGTCACCTTTTACGATATCCAACATTATCACTTACTACTGTGGTGACATTCCTTATAATGCATAAGCACGGAAGCGCTCAGTAGTAAAGTCACTAGCGATCACCCATCTAAGTCATGACAGCGGCGGACGTTGCTTAACTTAGCTGATCGGTTGAGAACGGTTAAGCAAACTTAGCTAAAACGTAAACATTTTGTGTTAAAACGCTTCAAACATAAACATTTTGTAATTCGTCAATATCTTTGATTATAGAGCAATCTGAAACTTCAACATGGAAATTTTTATATGCAAACGATCTGGGCGTCAAGTCTGCTTTTTTTTTTTTTTTTTTTTATGTTATTGTGACGGAACAAGCTCGAGGCCCACCTGATGTTAAGTGGATTAACCTCTGCTTATAACAGTTGCAATTCATGACAACACATGAATTGCACTGCGCCCGTCACATTGAGACATAGTTGTTAAGTCTCATTGTGCCTGTAATTTCACTGGCTCTCAAGGACTACTGCCGGAACACACCTTTCGGTGCTTGGCGACAGACTTTCTACTTGAGGGTGGTCGCTAGCCAGGTGGGCATTCGCAAAATGCCCTTCCACCATGCGGTGAAGCTCAAGCTCTGGGCGGGATTCGAACCATGGACCTGCTGCGCGGCAGTCCATAGCCACTAAGCCATCACTGCTTCAAAATGAATCTATAATGGACTCGGCCTGGTCAATTTTGACAGTTTTGGTAGTCTACTAACTTCATATCGTTCATATTGAGTCAACATTGATTCAATCTCGGTCTGATATGAAAACGAAACGAAATAATAAACTAATAATAAATAATAACGAAATTTTTTTCTGAATTACCTTACTCTTCTCTTTTTATTTTTTGTTGGCAATATCGTCAAACCAGCCTAGATTCATCATAGATTCATATATTCGTAACGGATCAGCAGACTACCGATTCTGTCTTGTATGATATCTTGATTGAATCTATGCTGAATATGAACATGTAATTAGCAGACTTGGCCCCCTGGAAACGGGCTAAAATAAAAAATAGATAGGGCCTCTAAATTTAAGAACCACTGGACTCACTTGCGTTGTTCCAATGATAAAGGGCAATTAAACGATAGAGAATGTAGTTATGGGAAAGCGAATGGTAATTAGTTGAATATCATGTAAATGTAATGCTTTTAATTTGTGCTTTATGATAATTATAAAGCCTAACTTTTTGTAGTAAAATGCAGTAGAGTAGAAGATAATGAGACATTAAACGATAATCGTTATAAGTCTTTACTCTATATATCTATACCAGTATTATAAGGAGGAAAGATTTGTATTTTTGTATGTAACGAATAAACTTAAAAACTACTGAACCGATTTGAAAATATCATCCACGGTTAGAATCCTACACTATCGCTAATGAACATAGGTTATATAATATTTTCATAACTTAGGGATCCGTATGGAAACTTCGATAATGTAACCCAATATATGAAAAAATAACAAAAAATCGTTATATCCCGTACGTATAATTTTATAGAGGACATCAATATAAACAAAAACGTCAGCAATACCGTGTGTCTAACTATTACAGTTATGTCACAATAACTAATAATAACAAATATTTTAAAAGTATTTTAAGAGAACATTTAATTAATTATTCAATAAAACACTTAAAAAATCTTTATAAAAATGATATATATCTAGTGACAATTCCGCATAATTTCCTATTAAGCCGACGTGACGTCACAAACGCCACGCAGCCAAACCGGAAGAGTATTCGACGCGTTTCGCTTCTAAACGAAGCATCCTCAGGAGGTCTCTACGAGACTCTACGAGCGCACGATCAAGACATCCGGTTTGGCTGCGTGGCGTTTGTGACGTCACGTCGGCTTAATATGAAATTATGCGGATTGTCACTAATTATATATCATTTTTATAAAGATTTTTTAAGTGTTTTATTAAATAATTAATAAAATGTTCTCTTAAAATACTTTTAAAATATTTGTTATTATTAAAAATGGATTTCCGCAAAGTAACGCCTGAATCTATTCATTGTCACAATAACTATTTGTTATTATTTTTTATACCCGTGCAAGGCCTGGGCAGGCCGCTAGGTCTTTATAAAAGCTCAAATTCTTTAATGTTCATAACCTCAGATTTCAATCATTTATATATACTTCAAATAAGTTTAAAATAACATACTTTCAGATTGTTTTTTTCATGACTGCTCTTATGATGCAACAGGAGAATTAGGCGGAAATGTCACAAGATATTTTTTTTAGAGTATTATCAAAATATTTATTTACCTAATGTTTTCTTAAAATATTTCTAAGTATTTGCTAACTGGCGGATTTAGGACGCCATATTGTGAGATAAAAAAAATGTTTCTCGTCCAAACCCATCTAGTGGGGTCTAAAAATGAAGATTGAATATCAATGGAACGATAAAACATTTAACGTAAATAAATAATTTGCAGTCGGGTTTTTTACTTTTATAATTTATAATATAAATAGAAAAAATAACTGCTAAGCCATCCAAATAAATAAAACGAAATTTAATTTCATACTCTTCAGTTACAGTGTACTTTTATATATTTAAATTTAGTTCTACTTACTTTCGTACTCTGAGGCAGTGATGGCTCAGTGGCATTGGCTATGGAATGCTGCGCAGCAGGTCCATGGATCGAATCCCGCCGCGGGCTTAAGCTTCACCGCATGGAGGAGGGGCATTTTGCGAATTGCCTGTATAGCGACCACGGTCAAGTGGAAAATCTGTCGCCAAGCAATTAATGGTGTGTTCCGGCAGCTGTCCTTGAGAGCCAGTAATTCTAGGCTAACACCTTCGACCACATAATCACTCACCATCAAGTGAGATTGTGGTCAAAGGCTAACCTATCAGATATAAAAAAAAATACTGCGGAGGGGCGAGCCTTCGTGAGCGAACAAACCAGGTCTATTATTTATTATCTTCATTGGAACATAATGTTCAGTAATGAATAAATATTATTATTTTTAAATAAAATACAACGAGAACGGTTTCCAATACGCGTCATTAGTGGCAGCGTCGCCGGATGTCAGATCTGTATCGGTAAATCGCTTTAGAATTATCTGTTTTTAATAATTGCTGTTCACTCTCTGTAAAAATGAAGGACATCTAGATATTCGGTGAACATTCAGGAACATAGATTATAAATAAACTCGGTATATATACATAAGCATGTCACACGAGAAATTATTAAAAATAAGCCCGACTGCAAATTATTTATTTTCGTTTAACTCTTTATCGTTCCATTGAACGCAAAACTGCAAATTATATACATTTAAGAAACCGTTTTTAAGGCCCTTCATTTTGATACCCCACTCGATGGATTTGGAACAAAAATATTTTTTAATCTCACAATACGGCGATTAAAATCCGTCGGATTGTTTTGTTATGTACCTAGTGTCACTAGCGCTATCAAGTGAAAACGATATTTCATACATTAAAATTGGTTAAGCCATTTAGAAGATATGATGAAATATATTTAATGTCATGCACGTTCGTGATGTTGGTCGGGAGTGCCGTCTGAAAACCAGCGCTTAGGTTCAGTTTTGAACCTGGCACATGCTGAGACGGGACTCGTTCCTAGCATCGCGCAACATTGCAATTGTTGTATTAATAGTTGTATTACATATGTATTTAATTGTGCTTCAGTAGCAGCTATTGTAGTGTTGTGTAATTCTGGAATAAACTTCATTTCATTTCATTTTCAAACTTCATTTCAAATAAGGAAACTCACAAACAGTCATGTAAAAATACTTCTAAGGTTTCTTATTTTCAGCATGAATATCTGCTATTAGAATAATATGTATTATGTTCACAGTTGACCATCTACATTTAGAAGTATCGCGAAGTCTAAGTCTAATAAGGTTTTTTGTAAAATTGTATAAAATAATGTTAGTTTATTTGCAATAGACGTAATATATGTAATGTCTATCCGGTCGAGTCTATGAAGCTACGAGGAACAATATTTATTCGTAACTAAGAAGAAAGTAACTAGAGTTCCTTAAATGCAGCACTTACTTACTCAACCTCAGCACATCCAAAGTCACCTATCACGACATCCAACATGAGGATATGGAACAGTTTTTTATTCATAAACCAGGTCTATAAGGTCAAAGAGGGAACTTCGCGTAGTAAATTCACAAAATCGTTGTTCGTATTCTCTGTTTTTTTTTCTAAAAAAAAAAGGGAGATGTTTAATTTTGTTTTTATTACAAATTTTTAAAAGAGACCTACTACTCCTTACTTACTTACTCCTATCATTTTCTTTTATGTTAACAACTTGGTGTTTGAACATGGCGGTAAAACGAAGCATTTTTTGTGATTAGCATGGACTGGAGATAAAAAATATCCACTGATTTCATCCACAATGGACAGACAAAATTATCTACAGAGGCAAAACTATCCTCTTTTGACTTTTCCATGGAAATATGTCTCCGTTTTCAAGAATTGACACAGAACGTGGCTAAAAAAGTCTCCGTCAGACATAACAAAGGGAGAAGTTATCCTTGTTCCTAGGAGGTGGGTATATAATTCCTAAATGAATAATATTATGTCGAGCGCGTATTATAAATCAGTAAATCTTAGGTTTTTTTTAATTTTTTTTATGTTAATGTGAAGGAACAAGCGCGAAGCCCACCTGATGTTAAGCGGTATCTTCTGCCTATAAAAGATGCATTTCATCACAAGTGACGAACTGCACTGCGCCCATCACCTTGAGACACACCTGTTAAGTCTCATTTTGCCTGTTATTTCACTGGCTCTCAAGGACTGCTGCCGGAACACACCGTTAGGTGCTTGGCGACAGATTTTCTACTTGAGGGTGGTCGCTAGCCAGGCGGGCATTTGCGAAATGCCCTTCCATCATGCAAAATGATGAGGAGATATATCTCCGGTCTGTTCTAGTTCTTTAGTAATAAGAAATTGCTGAAAAATGGAAACGACAGGAGCGTGTCTACGGCTGGTCTAGATTTTATGGTGGCTGAAAATCAGCGCCGCCCAGCACGTATATTTCGGGTTGTACAAGCTGAGTCACCTCCCTTTTTTTTTTGTTACCTATGGAATAGTGTAGTAAAAAATGGAAAAGCATTTACTTTTTTTTGCAGAAATATGATTAGCCCTAGATACATTATCCAGGAAGACAAAGAGCAATACTTTTGTATAAGGAAACGTAAGCCGATTTCGGTTTAAAAAAAAAGTTACCTTAGTGGTGGCTGACCGTCCGTGACGAGCCTGAAGAGGGGGGAGTGGGGGTCCACTTGTAGCGATCTCACGAAGTCGTCAAACTGTAAGAAGCAAAACACAAATCTTAGCAAATAGGTTTATTTCAACAAACAGAGGGATGGTATGCGAACAGATAAACAGTTAAGTAATTTGCTAATACTTAGAAAGTTAGTAAATAGTCAATAGTCAGTGGTAATTTTTATCGACTTAAAAAAATGGAGGAGGTACTCAATTTCGCCTGATTTTGTATGTTTGTTACCTCAGAACTTTTGACTGGGTAGCCCCAATTTGATGATTATTTTTTATTTGAAAGCTGATGCTTGCCGTGTGGTCCCGTTTAAATTTGCCAAAGCTCCACGTTTTTTTTGAAGTTTTAAACTATTCCAAAGCTATCAATTCCAATCCATAAAACAGGCATCCCCACACCTCCAACAAAGAGCAACATGGCGACGTGATTTGATAACAGGTAATTAGATTAAAATTTGATTAAGGCAGCTCTTTCTAAACGGTAAACCTTTTAGAAAGAGCTGCGATTAAATAAGCGTGAAGTTGAAGCAACATTTTGTTCATAATTTTAGAGTTATTATTTCCCAAACATATAAGATCTCACATTTTTTAATTTTTTTACATTAGATAGGTTTGCGTTTGACTCCATCTCACCTGATGGTAAGCGACGACGAAGTCGAAGATGAATCACGCTTGCCCAGAAGAAACCTATTTACTCTTTTTTTGAAAACACCAGGATTAAACGCACCTGGAAAGACTGACGATGGGAGAGAGTTCCACTGCTTCGCTGTTCGCATGATAAAAGAGCTCTGAAATCGCTTTGAACGAACATGCGGCAAATTGACAGTGAAGGGATGAAAGCTCACTCCGCGTCTGGTAATCTTATAGTGAAATCGAGAAGACGGTATGAGATCATGTAGCTCTTGAGCACATTCACCGAAGTGAATGCAGAACATAGAGAATAAGATCAAAAAGCAAATTACATCTCACATCTTCTAGTTTTTTTTCTTATAATTTTATGGTAATCAGAAAATAGAAACAACAATCATAAAATCAGCTACACTTAACGCAGCTGGTACTAGAATGCTTTGATTTTAACTAAATAACAACGATAATTTAGTTATTTATCGACAAAGCATAAGAGGATAATATGATTTTTTAATATAAATATCGTTTTTAATGATATTTTGTTTAAAAGAGAGTCAAATCATAATAGTAAGAGCCAAATCAAATATCCCATTGAGAAATCATGACAATCGTGACAAGAACGTTACACGAACTAATTAGTTAACCACATCATCGAAGTAGTAAGCAGAAGTTTAGTACAACGCAAGTGGTACTATAGATGTTGCTCCATCCCAATACGATGGTTAAAGAACGATAGGAAAGTAGCAAATATTTGAGTTATGACATCATGTCATGTTAGCTCATTTGGTTAGAGCATACCCCGGCTCCAGGGGTGGATAGACGCGGGTTCGGGATTCGAATTTTCGAACCCGCGTCCATCCACCCCTGGCACATGACTTTAATTTTTCCTATCGTATATTTGTGATTTTGTATAGTAAGCAAAAACTTAAACTTCACTTACATATAAAACAGTTAAACCGGCACCCGGAAACAGTGTAACCTTTGATTTCTAGTAAATTAACACCGTAATGCCACGAAATAAATGTTGTCTGATTAGCAGTCATTGAAGCTACGTATTGATCATAGGAATCAGCAAGTAGATTGATTGTTAAATAGTCATCAATAACCTCTGTAATGTCCGTAGTTGAGCAATGAGCAACGACGCTGTGGTTGCGAGTTCGTTTTCCGTTAAAGGAATGATTTCCCAAGGTAAAACTGATTTAAATTGTATTCAATGATTACTAGTAATACTTACTCTTAATAAGTACCTACTGTAACTGTAACAGCCGAGTCGTCCACTGCTGAACAAAGCCTCACCTATTAAGGGGGTATTTGCCATAATCCCCACGCTTGGCAGGCGGCTTGGGGATCGTAGTGTTTGATGGCGGTTCTTTAGAAGGTGCTGCTGCCCACCTTCCAGTATCCTTAGTCGCCTCATACTACACTCACGGGATGATATGGGGAGGTGCAATTCTAACCCGGCACCCCACGGGAATAAGTACCTACTAACTTTTAAATCTGAGATTGGATATTACATTTTTCAGTTTAGCTAAGCAATGGATAATGAGGTCGAACGTATTTTAAACTGACAACATTGTACTAAAAAGTATTATGAATGACCTAAATGGCCAAATAGCATGTATCTAGTGCTAAATATCTTGAAATTAAAAAGTAAATATAATACTTTTCTTTGTATAGTACCACCAACTTAACTATGCAGTTTTCGAGGGCGCTACTGGTCAAGGAAATCAACTACGAACTGTCACAATTTGAAGGAATGTTGTAGTTCTTTTTTCTGCCACCTGAACAGATAAGTTGGTGGATCTGTGACTAAATCAGATGATCAGAAATTTGGGCGCCATCTTGCTACTTAAATATTTAAACATGGGTTGGACGGTGTTTAAAGTGACAGCTGATTTAAGCAGTACTTAGGTAGTGGATAAAGTTATGTAGCGTTTATGAGTAAGAAATATTGCTAATCAGCGGCTAAGTAATGCTTAAATTTTAAGTAGCGTTTATAAGTAAGGCTGATAATTTATAAAACATGTAATTAATATATATTTTTTAGATTTATTTTTTAATGTAGATATATTAAAAACGTATCAGTAAGACACAGACCAAAAAGGACTGCAGGCGAAGTGAGACGTCAAAAGGCTAATTTTGAACATGTTGTTTTAGGAAAAGTGTCGGAGCAGTGATGGCTAAGTAGCATTGGCTATGGACTGCCGCGCAGCAGGTCCAAGGTTCGTATCCCGCCGCAGGCTTGAGCTTCACAGCATGGTGGTAGGGCATTTTGCGAATGCCCGCCTGGCCAGCTACCACCCTCTAGTGTAAAATCTGTCGCCAAGCACCTAACGGTGTGTTCCGGGAGCTGTCCTTGAGAGCCAGTAATTCTAGGTTAGCCTGAACAACATCTTCGACCGCATTATCACTTATCATCCGGTGAGATAGTAGTCAAAGGATAGCCTATTATATATAAAAAAAAAAAATTGCTTAGAAAAATATTGTACCCATGTAGTAAATCGTATCAAATTAAATTTTTATTCTAATTATTATGTAGCCATGTAATACATTAGGTACCTAAAATAAATTTTCATATACATATATACATAATTATATATTCTATTATATATAATTATTATTAAATATTTATATTGTAATTATATATATTATGTAATTTATATATGTATGTTTAATTATAATAAAAAATTTAAAAAGAAGTTTTTTATTAGAATTTGTTTTAAGAAAAATTTTCACGCTATTTATATATTCCGTAGTTATGTTTCTCTTACTCGCATGCAAAATGAGGTCTCTCCAGTGATACCAACTTTCAAAACTAGCTTACAGTGATCCCAAGATAAAAATATTGTAGATATAACAAAGATATTAGCAACAATACAGAGCAAAATATGACCAATTTACAAAAGAATATGTTTATCCTGAATAGGACAATGTAAAAACATTTTTATAGTATTTTGCTTATATTTTATCAAGTATATTTTGAGTAGGACAGATATATACATATAAGACGTTTCTTCGAATTACCTGTTCTACGGGTTTTCTAAGGGTAACCCCTACGAAACCAATTTCAAAATTACAAATATACGATATGAAAATTTAAGTCATGAGCGCGATTCGAACCCGCGTACATCCACCCCTTTAGCCGGGGCATGCTCTAACCAATTGAGCTAACATGACAATGACGTCATTACTCGATCCTGCACGTGACTTAAATTTTCCCTCTCCTATATTTGTAATTTTGTAATACCTCCTCCTTTTTTTAAATTCGGTAGAAAAAGAAAACATTTTTCTGACATCTAGTTTAACGATATAAATGCTTTATTATCGATGCTTGCACCAAAAAAAAATAGGACATTTAAAAATATTCATACTGCCCTAATAACTTTAATCCGGTTACCGGTAGTTCTTGTGTTTATTAGTGTTCTGTGTGATTCTTGCGCATTTCGGACAAAAATATTTCGCGATTTTTACGCATAGTTATTAAACAATGAATAGATTCAGGCGTTACTTTGCGGAAATCCATATTTAATAATAAATATACGCGATATAAACCGTTTAAAGTTGTTTAATAACATAAAAACAAATATTTTTAAAATATTTTAAGAAAACATCAAATTAACATTTTAATAACAGGAAAATTAGGCGGAATTGTCACTAGTTATATTTTTAAGTGTTTTATTATTTATGACAGCGAATGCTATTTTAACAAGTTAAGCTTTTTTTTTTTATGAATGATAGGCAAGCATTTGACCGCTATCTCACCTGATGGAAAGTGACGATGCGGCCGAAGATGTAGCATACTTGCCTTGAAGATACCTATTCACTCTAGACTTAAAGACCCCCTAGTTATACTGTTCAGGAAACAAAGACGCGGGCAATGAGTTCCACTCCTTCGCTGTACGGATGATAAATGTGGAAGCGAAACGCTTCGAGCGAACTGGAGGAATGTCAACCATGAAAGGATGCCGCCCATCAGAGCGTCTTGTAGTCCGATGATAAAAGGGGCATGGAGGAATCAGCCCGTGTAATTCCTGCGCACACTCACCGAAATGTATACGATAGAATACCGAAAGGCAAGCGACCTTGCGACGATGACCAAGACTCTGCAGTTTAGACTCAACCAGCTTATCATCGCCTATAAGTCTTTTGGCTCGTCGGTCAATGGAGTCAATCGAGTTTTGAATGAAAAAGGTATGGTAACAATAAGGTATTACTGTATTATGTCAGCAAGAAACAACAGAAGAGTCAACTGGATGATGACTGATTATATATTACAAGTGGAAAGATTTTCAAATACTTCAGATTAGCTTTCAGTAAGTCGTGCTTTATTTTATCTGTTCAGATCGCGGAATTAGATCTATAAGGGGAATCCCCATCGGCGTTAGTCTTTGTTGTCTATGTTTTAATATTTGTCGATGACTAGAGAATAAGGTGTCAATTCTAACATGCAAATAATAGAACAGGATGCAATTCTATATCGTAATCTAAATAATAAATGTAGTTAGTGAATTTACAGTAATATACATGTAATAGTGAAATTATAGAGTAATTTTAATGTTATACAATTCTAAGGAAAAAATATAGTCATGTGCGGAATTCCGCAGATGACTATTTTGTTCATGCACATGATGTTAAGCGGTTACCTCTGCCTATAACAAATATATTTCGTCACAAGTGACGATCAGCACTGCGCCCATCACCCTGAGACATACAGTTTTTAATTATGATCATTGTTAATTATTTATTTTTATTCTCATATTCCTGTAATTTTCTGGCTCTCAAGGACTACTGCTAGTTGCTTAGCGAAATATTTTCTACTTGAGGGTGGTAGCTCGCCAGGTGGGCTTTAGCGAAATCCACTACCACCATACTATAACAACTGTCATCCATAGACAACAACCGGAACCGAAGGCGTCGGTTAACGACGGCTTTACTTGCCCTCCGAAGCACGTGCACGCTCAGCAGTAGGTAATGTTACTAGCGGCCACCCATCCAAGTCACGACTTGCGTTCAGAACGGCTAAGCAAACTACTTTACGAGCGCTTAGACGTTTGTTTTCCTTAGTTACATATACGTTTTAAGAGATGGGTGTAGAGCCTCTGTTTTTTTTTTAATTTTTTCCCCGAGTCGCCTTTTCCTACATCTAAGAGGCGGATATGGGACAATCTTTATCTTCTTCAACCGGGAACTGTACACGTATTCAATAATGATTTTCATCTTAGTATACAATTACTAGCGACCCGCCGCGGCTTCACACGGGTGCAATGCTGATACTAAGTAATCTGATATATCTTAAGGTTGAACTGGCCGGTCGCTTCTCCATACAAACGCCGTAGGGTTATCACTCCCGTATTTGACACTTTAGGTCCAGAAATAGTCATAATACCGATTGATCTCGTCATTATCTAGGCTTGTATGATGCCGAAATTTTAAAAAGATAATTAAGTTGAAAGTTATGAGCCTCGAAAATGTTATATGAAAATGTCTCAAAGCTCATAACTCTCAAGTTAATTATCTTATTAAAATTTCGGCATCATACAAGCCTAGGTAATGACGAGATCAATCGGTATTATGCTTTGTTTTGGACCTAAATCCTCAAATAAGGGAGTGATTACCCTACGGCGTTTGTATGGAGAACGTCCTGGCCAGTTCACCCTTTCGTAAATAAGCCATTATTTATCGTAAAAAGTAAAGGATAAAAATGGTTATTGTGGGTTATCCCTAAGATATAGACATAATATTTGTATTGTAGACCTTTTTTATATGTAGAATACTGTAGGATATTAATTTGTTTTATCTCCTTGGGTTTAGCCAGCGTTTGCCATGTAAGGCCAAACAATGTGTTTATTTACGACATCAGATTAGAAAACTCTAAAATAGTTTGTGTTCATCTACTATATTATGCATGTGTTATAGATATAAACCTTCCTCTTGAATCACTATATCTATTAAAAAGAAAATAATAAAAATCCGTTGCGTAGTTTTAAGGTTCTTGGCATATATAGGGACAGACAGCAGAAAGTGATTTTGTTTTATAGATACTATGTAGTGATAGTGATGATAGATGATAGATAGATATATAGATAACTCTTTATTGAATACACCATAATAACAACAATTAACTTATTACTAAAACATAACTTAAAACCTAGTGTATCAATAGTGTATCGCTCAGAGCGATCTCTTCCAGACAACCCATCAATAAGGGATATGGTCTAAATATTGGGCGGGGTTTATTATAGTCTAAATAATTCTATACATAATTAACTGATGTTACCAAATGATTAACTAATTAAACAAAAACTAAATAAATATATGAAAACATATATATGTTTTATATAAACATAATATATATATATAAGTATATAGTTTAAAACATGTTAAACACATAATTAAATTAAAAAGGATGTTTGTACCGTAGTGACCATTATTATAGAAAGTTAGAGGAATAGTTAATAGTTTTTGACTTGATCCTTGAAAGATTTCAATGAATGAGCACGTTTAATTTCAAGCGGTAGTGGATTCCACAGTGTGACAGCTTCAACGGTAAATGAATAGTGGTAGAAAATAGTTTTAGTTGCAAGTTGTTGTAGCGTTAAGTTTTCTAATGACCGCAACGACAGAGAATGGGTCGAATGAAGATATTTAAATAGTTCCTTAAGGTGGCGCGGGGATAAAGGATGGAACAGAATACTGTAATGAGAGATGATAGTGAAGTGCGTGATATAGTTATCGATGAGACACATAATATGTGTCTTATTTATTTGTATCATTTACGAGACAGAGAACCGCTACAGCTATGAATCCTACGGTTATTTCTGTGAAGCTTGTCTTTACAGTATAAGCATTACAACTGTATACTATTTAAGATGAAGCGAGTCACAAAAAGCAAATTATGAACAAGTTTTTTAGAATGATTTCCTTTGCAGATATGAATAATAGTTTAAGATGGGTAGAATTGAGCTTTCTGTTACATACAAAGAAATAACTCTAGATGGAGTTCCAGTATGAAAATAAAATAAAGATATATAAAAAATATATAAATAAGTCTTTCTTAAAGATACTCCATCACTAGTTTTTTTTTAACTTTATTGTGACAGTACAAGCTCGAGGCCCACCTGATGTTAAGCGGACTAACCTCTGCCTATAACAGATGCATTTCGTCATAAGTCACGAATCGCACTGCGCCCGTCATCTTGAGACATAGTTGTTAAGTGCTTGTAATTTCACTGGCCCTCAAGGACTGCTGCCGGAACGCACCATTAGACACTTGGCGACAGATTTTCTACTTGGAGGGTGGTCGCTAGCCAGGCGCCCGCCTTGGTGCAAGGGAATTCGCGAAATGCCCTTCCACCATGCGGTGAAGCTCAAGCCCGCGGCGGGATTCGAACTATCGATCTGCGCGGCGGTCCAAAGCCAATCAATGCCACTCAGCGATTTCTGTTTCAAAACACAACACCTAAGTAATACCTTATTGACACAAAATGTCAAATTATTTACGACTCTGTCTCTGTCACCTCTCTGTCTTCTGGTATGAATGACAGTACCTAATGGGCCGCGGGCAGCCGCGCGACTTGCGCAAATCTTTCAAGCGATACTATGCATTGTTCAGATAGAAACAATGTCGAAAATGGTTTGGCAGTAAAACTGGTGCGCGCTGCCACTTCGGTGGGAAAGCCTAACAAATATAATAACAAAAAACAAAACATCCTATAATTTGTAAATGTGATATTCGCTTAGCACGGGTTAGTACCGATAATCTAATCGTATTTAGAGAAAAAGATAATAGTTTATCATAATCTAAACTTTTTTTTTATATCAATTATTCTTACTAAGCAGCGACTAACCTTTACATTCACTGCGTACCACAAACGTGTTATTTTCGTCAATTAAAGTTCTTAAGTGACCGAGGCGTTGTTAGACTGTAATTACTGTCAAATTATAGATCGGAATTCATTACGTATGTATGCCTTTTTATGGTTCCGTAAAGATATTTTAAACGATTTTTTTTTAGTGTCGACATAGATGTTGGCTGCACTGTCAGCCGTCCAACTTAGGGTTACCACCCGTACTCTAAAATAGAGTATTGTCCTCTTTTTCATGTAGGCGTACTTTATAATCTACGACACCAATAATGTACTCTAAAATACTCTATTTACGTAAAACTGATTGTTAGTGGCTCGTTACTGGTTATCAGTAAGAGACTAAAAAAACTGGTATCATTAACATTTTGTAAATGGTATGTAAAATATTCTACAAAAGCTTGGTAGAGTTTAGAACAATTGTATTAAGATGAAACATACGAAAAAGTAATGCAGAATAATAAAGAAAATATGTTTTAAGGACAAATAATGATAAAAATGTTTACTCTTTTTTTATGCTGTGTACTTTATTTTTGTCCTACCAAAATAAAAAGTACTCTATTGGTAACCCTAGTCCAACTCCACCGGACTTTGGGCGAGGGAAGGCCCCCTTATAGCCCTGGAGGGGGAAGTGCTAAAGGCTTGGTGGAAGGGCATTTTGCGAATGCTCGCCTGGCTAGCGACGCAAGTAGAAAATCTGTCACCTTACGATGTGTTCCGGCAGCTGTCCTTGAGAGCCAGAAAAACTAGTTTAAACCTGTTAAAACCTTCGACCACACCATCACTTACCATCGGGTGAGGTGGTGAAAGGCTACCTATCAGCAATAAAAGGCACTTCTCCCGAGACGGAGACAGAAAGCGAAAAGCGCTTTCTGTCTCCTATGCGGGCGCTGAACCCGAACCGCTACTAAAGGCGAGGTTGAAAGCGAGCTCAAGGGCATCACTGTGGTACTTGAGCCCTATTAATGGGACTCCGTTGTTTGTCTGTTCGTTGGTAACGGGCAAGTGACAAAGGAATGAGTTACAAACTGAAATTAAGATAGTTTGTGTAAAATATTGGTTATACAAAGAAATATTTGACTAGAAATTCCATTCAATTAGTTTTCGAGTGCACTCCTAATCCGGGCTATAAAAGGGCCTTCCATCACCCGAAATCCGGTGGAGCTGAACGACAGACAGCTGTAGTCAGCATCTAAGTCCTGCCTACAAAAAAAAAACTATTAGCTCATAACAGTTTCTTTATTCAATATTAACTGTCTTCATCATCATCATCATCAGCCGGAAGACGTCCACTGTTGAACAAAAGCCTCCCCCATATAACGCCACAAAGAACGGCTATTAGCCACTTGTAACCACTGGCTACCCGCGACTTTCACGATGTCGTCAGTCCACCTGGTGGGGGGCCTACCAACTCTACGTCTTCCGGTGTAGTGTGGTAACCACTCGAGAACCTTTCTTCCCCATCGGTTATCAGATTAACTGTCTAAATCCATTAAAGTCTTTGTGAACTTAATGTGTGTTCCGAAATTCATTTTCTTCCCTTCCTTATATGCGTGAGAAATTTTGTATGTTATATGTACTGAATATTATGTATTAAAAACTTCCCTTCGTCAAGAGAAGTGAATTCACGGTGCTTGCCAGACATGGTATCATCATACTTTAAATACCATGTGTTAAAACTTGTTAAAATTTCGAATCATAAAAGAACATAAAAAAAAAACGTAGAAATGACCCGGGATCACAATTTAAATCATATCATAATGAAGATAAAAATCCGATTGCATATACAAAACGAGGCAAATTCGAACGCACAAAACACAAACGTCAACTCAGTAAATGGTAGCATTTCTCCAAAACAGTCGTCAATATGCGGCATACTTCCAGAGAAAGGCTTCGGCGAAACGACTGAATAAAAACGCCGTCGTCGGGCGTCGAACCCGCGTTATGCAATCCCGGTACAGTTAGGAACCTGTTCCCATATCCCATACGTTTCTTGTGAGATAACTGATCTCTCTTTAAGTGACAGTTTTCTGTTAAGAAAATCGAGAAATGTGGTTGCTATCTTTGTGAGTTATTATAAAATACAGTTCTACTAATTTACTGTACAATGATATATTCTGACAGCTTGCAGAAGCGATCTTTAGTTTACAAGTACGATTATTTATGCCTACTGTTATAATATACCTAATCTATCGTTAAATGGTTGTGCAAAATAAACGTTAGTCAAAATTTAACGCTACATTCAATTTAATTATGTACTGATACGTCAATTTTGTCGACAAGGTGAAGTAAGTCACAAAAAGGCCAATTTTGAACATGTTTTTTAGAAAGAGCCCTGTGATATTAATCAAACATTCTATAATATTTTAGATGATATGACATATACTTTGCCGGACCCCTGGGTAAGAAATACCTATATGTAATCGAGTTCCTAAAAATCATGAATAAAGCTCTAAAATTTCGCTTTATCAAGTTCTCTGTTTATATAGTAAATTGCTACGAATAAATAATATTTATTCGTAGGTATATTGTATATATAATTATAATGTAACTATACAACCACGTGATCAGGGGTCTGAAAGATTTTTCCTTTTTAGCGACTTCAAAAAAAGGAGGTGGTACCGAATTCGTCTGTTTTTTATAATTACTACTTCAGTACTTTTGACTGGGTTGAATGATTCATTTTTAATTTGAAAGCTGATGCTTGCTTTGTGGTCCCATTTAAATTTCATCAAAATCGGTCAAGCCGTTATTGAGTTACACTCCAATAACTGAAAAGTATTTTCCTATCTTAATGATATAGTCATTGACAGTGAATGACAACCGATCCCATAAGTAGAAAGTAGAAAGATTAACTAAAAAGGGTGATTTTTTTTAGTAAAAATGGGACCTACTTCAACACTCAAATGTGTGAAATAACTTGTCGAAGTCGATACCATACGCACAATATAGTGATATGAGGTACTTTTGAACAATCATGTAAACGACTTTTATATGTATTTATTTTAAAAAAATTGCTACCAAATTTTAATATTACGTAATTTGAGTAGTTCTGTTTCGCTCACTCGCATACAAAACAAGATCCGTCCGTCCTTCTTCCTCAGTCAGACTTTTTCAAAGACCGAAGTGGTGGTCTTATGAAAATAATGATTCGTAGTACAGAAGAATGAAGAAGTCTATTCACACATGGAATTACGGTACTACTGGAAATGTAACCATGAACATGGCACTATTTTCTCACCCTTATCCCACCAATCTGGATTCGGTACAATATGTCTTCTGTAACACAAGATGAAAAGATTTGTCGTCGTTATATGGCCGGCTGCCTGCCTGACACTGGCCGTTTGAGAATACTCTTGTTGGCATTACGGTTTGGGTTCCAAGAAGTCTTACAAAGGACCATTACAAAGAAGGTCTTGTATCCCGGGACTTTTGGGTCGAAACACGAGACACGCTTATATCAAAATCGGCTTCATAAAGGCACAATGAAACCAAAATTAATATTTACAGTGTTTCTTCTTTTCGGGACGTGTAATTATAAAAATAGAGCAATTCCTTTAAATGGTTTTTTCTAGTTTTTGTTACGGAACAAGCTCGAGGCCCACCTGATGTTAAACGGGCTAACCTCTGCATAAAAGTTGTTTGCTGTTAGATGCATCTAAAATGCATCTAACAGATGCATTTTACAAGTCACGAATTGCACTGCGCCCGTCACTTTGAGACATAGTTGTTAAATCTCATGTGCCTGTAATTTCACTGGCTCTCAAGGACAGCTGCCGGAACACACCGTCAGGTGCTTGGCGACAGATATTCTACTTGAGGGTGGTATATAATCATTTTATTTACTTTGCAAAGTCATACTAATAAGTACTATAATAGTAAATGGGTATTGAAAAATACTACGATATACGAAATCTAGTCTAAAGCTGAGCGATCGCGACGAAAACCGTAGTGGCGATCGTAAATCAGCTGGTGCTCGTCTAGATATTGCAAGATGAAGATGTTGATAATGGATTCCATTATTTTGGAGAACAAACTCGTTATGGCTATAGGGCGGTGGTTGGACGGATCTGAGAAGTCACCTTTTTTAGGGATCGGGTGCACCAAAGCCTTCATTTCAGCCCATATTTTTGGGACAACGCCTGGTGCGAATATTAATGAATATCTGTGATGATATATCTATGGGGGGATTAAGCCTCCGGGTCTCCCACAAATCGACCGAAACGCAGTGGCACAGCCACTACTTCATGTCGATATTATGTGTAAGTCCATGCAGCATAGGCTCAAATGAGTTTGAAAAAATTGTGGAATGGGCTCCCCGCCGTGGTTTTCCCGATGAAGTACAGCATGGGGTTCTTCAAAAAAGGACGTAAAGAGTTTTCTTCAGAATCGGCAGCGCGAGAGTGATACCCCTGGTGTTGCAAGCGTCCATAGGCTACGGTAACTGCTTACCATCAGGCAGGCCGTATGCGTGTTTGGAACGTTTGTGGTATAAAAAAAAGCACAGCGAGTCACTACCACCACCGTCCTTTTTATTATGTGCTATCACAAAATTTTTGTATCGTTACTTTATTTAATTATAGAAGCCAAACATTTTATATAGCTAGTCGATATTTTTCCAATAGTGGTTTCTGTGCTGAATTTCGCTTCACCAGGACAGAGAGTGCACTTATTTTGCAAAAAATACAGTTACAATTGTAACCAAACCAGTATTTTGGTCGGTCGGTAATGAAGAGTCCGGAGAAAAGGAAATAAGTGGATCACTTTCGCGGCACGGGGTCCGGTCGCCGTGCCGCCGCCTCTGCCGTTGGCCGCCGCGCTATTTTGGAAACGTAGGTACTGCACAACTTATTCGATCACTTAAAGTAATTATATTCGGATGAACTATTGTTTTTAATGTCATATTTCCTATTAGGTTTGGTCTGCTATACTCGATCCACTGATCTTCTAATTGGAGATTTCCAACTGAAAGCAATATATTGGAACATTTTAAACTTTGAATATCATTTTGATTGGATATTTCCAACGCGATTTCCAGACAATTTTATGTATGTAATTTTATTAGGAACATTTTGAATAGATCTAAAACTAAATTAAGGCGTTTGAATATTGAATGAATACGTAAAATTTTAACAAAAACAACCGACTTCCACCATAAATACGCATTATTAGAGATGACTTAAAACTTTTTTTGGTTAAAGGCGGTATGCCTTTATTAACCAATACTACGAACTATATACAACACTACAGCTACTACAAAAAAAGCATTTGGACTCATAGGCAGTCCAAATGCTCTAGCCCACTACCAGTTGACAGCGTGCCCAGCATGCTGGCAGCATTGCCCCGTTGAATTTCAATGCTTATTCTTTGAGCCAACTTAAAACTAATTGTCATATCTCTCTCAAATTTAAATGGGCCCACGTGACAAGCACCAGTATCCGAATATAAAAAAAAACATCATAACCGGTACACCCTGATAGACCGGTACACAGAGATAGACCTACTCCTTCTTTGTAGTAGGTAAAAACATATTTGATTTCTGCAAAAGGTAGATATTTTTCACAATTGGTTACTCATTAAAATTAAAACACAAAAGTACCTGCTTACAATCTAATAACTAGCTAGCTTAATACTAGCTTAAGGAGGCGGGCGTTGTTATCTGCGACACAGTTTTGTACTAAAGCAGGTAGCATCGTTTCACTATTTATTGTTTTCTTTGTTATTTTTGTTCCGAAATAAAGATTATTATTATAAAAATAACTTAAACTTTATTCAAATATTTACGACATTTTATAATTTTTCTATGGTGACTTTTAATTCCTAACATAATACTTAAAACTGTCTACATTATAACGATTATATTATCCACGAGATTTTATCGAAGGAGAACACATTGGGCAAGGGCGTTGGGCATATTTAAATACCCGATGGATCACTCTGTTGACACATGATTTACATAATCAAATCGAGTGTATCAATTATCCTTATATATATATACAAACACGTAAAATTGTTATATTTTATAGTCGAAATAAATATTATTAGATTAGCTAAAATTAGATGTGAAAATTCATTGGAGTGCAAAGCATGCGTTATTGCAAACATTAAAATATTAAAAGTGAAAATTCATTATTGTTGCGGAGGAACTTCGAAAAATAATTTGAAATTAGCTTCGTTTACATATTTTTTTTACTTCTAATTAGGCGCTTACTACGAATAAATATAATTTTATTCGTAGGGCGCTTATTAAAAACTTAAGCACGGATTTGTTGGCAAAATAAAATATCCGTTCATAGAATATATACATTTCTGAAATGAAACAATGATCGCCTCAAGAGGAGTTCACCTTTAAAGTGACCAAAATTGGGGAATCGCCCTCTTAAAATATAAATAATAACAAATACTGAAAATGCTGATTGATCTGAAAATGGTGAAGTTTTTAGTATGGCGAAAACGACAAGTTATTTCACATATTTGAGTGTTGAGGTCGGTCCCATTTTATGGTAATTTTTTTTCACCCTGTTTAGTGACCCTTGCTATACTTATGGGATCGATTATCATTACTGTCAATGACTACATCATCATGATAGGAAAATGAAATGGGACCACACGGCAAGCATCAGCTTTCAAATAAAAAAGAATCATCAATCGGTTCACCCACTCAAAAGTTCTGAGGTAACAAACATAAAAAAAATACAGACGAATTAAGTACCTCCTCCTTTATTAAAGTCGGTAAAAAGAAAACTGCAATCAGAAACTTTCGCCTTTAGAATATAAGTGTGATATCCTGAATCCGGATAGGTATATTATGTCAACCTTGTACCATATCTAATCTTTTAATCGGCTTCGTTGCTCTATAATTTTACCAAAAACAATACGCAAAAATTATAGTACACTACTTGTGTAAATACCTATCTATGAATTGTGTAAATAGATAAAACATATTAAATGAGCGTTATCAGCACTTAACACCGAATATTGTTAATTCTTTTTTTTTTATGCCAGATAGGTTAGCCTTTGACCTCTATCTCACCTGATGGTAAGTGATGATGTATTCGAAGATGTTGTTCAGGCTAACCTAGAAGTACTGGCTCTCAAGGACAGCTGCCGGAACACACCGTTAGGTGCTTGGCGACAGATTTTCTACTTGAGGGTGGTAGCTAGCCAGGCGGGCGTCGCAAAATGCCCTACCACCATGCTATAACGACTGCCATCCTAAGACGACAACCGGGACCGACGGCTTAACGTGCCCTCCGAAGAACGGAAACGCTCAGTAGCAATGTCACTAGCGGTCACCCATCCAAGTCATGACCGCGGGCGACGTTGCTTAACTTTGCTGATCGGTTGAGAACAGCTAAGTAAACTTCGCTACGAGCGCTCCGAACCATTCTAGAAGACATTACATTAAAAAACCTTCAATACAATTTGAATACGCCCGATCGAAAGAATAAAGTAATGCAATGACTTTGGAAAGTCGAGCATGGGCTCCATGATGACCATGGTTCGAACCCCGCCGCCGCAAGTGGTGGTAGAGCATTTCGAGATTGCTCGACTGGCTAGTAACGCACCGTAAAGTAGATATTTCAACGCCAAGCACCTAAGCTGCCCTTCAGAGCCAGTAGCCACTTCCCATGTGTGTTTACCATCCTTGTCCTCACTTACCAAGCAGCTCTATTTGGTAAGTCTTCTATTATCATTCAAAAACGTAACGCGCCGCGTTACGGTATCTAAGTGGAAAGATCGTGAAATGGGGGGTTACGAACTAGCTATCTTCGTATTTTGAACTGACAAAATAACTCAGCTCAACAACAACAACCTCTTCGGTGTGGCCTCTGTGGAGAAACCTAACAGGTAAGATACAGAGTTCCGTCATAGTGAAGTGAAGTCATTGTGTACGTTATACTAATGTCTATGATAAAAATACTTCCAAAAGAGTAAGATGGTTTCAAATTAAAATGCATAATCATCCATCCCAATACGTTGGTTAAACAACGATAGGAAAGATTCGAGTTATGACGTCATGTCATGTTAGCTCAATTGGTTAGAGCATACTCCGGCTCAAGGGGTGGATGGACGCGGGTTCGAATCCCGCACATGACTTAAATTTTTCCTATCGTATATTTGTGATTTTGTAATGTAATCCGTATAGCAGGCGTTATTGCAAACCTAACAATATTAAAATTATAAGGTTGCGTCATTATTTACAAGTATAAAACCAATTGCAAAATTGGTATTGTTTGTAGTACAACGTAAGTGGTACTATAGATGTCGCTACATCCCAATACGATGGTTAAACAACGACAGGATGTAATCCGCATAGCAGGCGTTATTGCAAACCTAACAATATTAAAACGCATAAGCTTATCTTGTGGCATACAGAATATCGTTTGGACATACCTTATTTAGTTAGCGTGTTATAGTTTATTGCACGTTATGACGCCTCGCGTTATTTGCAAGGAATATCTAGTGTCATAGTGAATTGGACCCAGTTAAGATTGTTGTAAACGGCTTTAAAGGACTGAGTTGATTTACATTTTATTGCCTACAATTGCGTGAAATAAATACATAGTTTCTGTATGAGTCATATTATGTTTACGGATTTCACAGAATCCCAACATGTTGGGCAAGTTGCCTTTAATGGCCGGAATGATCGTTCATAGGCCTCAGGATATTACCTACCTATACTGGGTTCTTTATATATTCTGTGGCTCTAGTCGAATTCTACAAAGATTGATTTTGAAGCGCTCGTAGCGAAGTTTACTTAGCTGTTCTCAACCGATCAGCAAAGTTAAGCAACGTCGCGCGCGGTCATGAGTTGGATGGGTGACCGCTAGTGACATTACTACTGAGCGTTTCCGTGCTTCGGAGGGCACATTAAGCCGTCGGTCCCGGTTGATGGCAGTCGTTATTGCATGGTGATAGGGCATTTTGCGAATGCCCGCCTGCTTAGCGACCACCATCAAGCAGAAAATCTGTCGCCAAGCACATAACTGTGTGTTCCGGGAGCTGTCCTTGAGAGCCAGTAATTCTAGGTTAATCCTTTTAACACCTTCGACCACATCATCACTTACCATCTGGTGAGATTGTGTTCAAAGGCTTAATCAGCAATAAAAATTATAAAAAAAATGAGCCTCTCTTTTTTTAGGTTCGACCGCATAGCAACACAGCTCCAAAACAATAAATAATCCATCGTCAAGTAATTTTTTTTTTAATTATATCGCCTTTTTTACGTCAAACTGTTAATATATTGATATTTCTGGTTCATAAAGAGTTTAATCTTTTGGTTTAAGATAAATCCCGCAACAAAATCTATAATTTATCACTTTGGCAGCACCCATTTTTTTATGTTAAATAATTTAAAATTCGATACATATGTACTTAGTTATACTCTAATCAATGAACTCTAGACGATGACACCCCATTCAGCGCCTTCTGAAGTACTGACAACTTCTACTGCGATCCCGAAGACGCCTGCCCAGCGTGGGGATTAGGGCAAATCCCTGCAATGGAGGAGACCTTGTTCAATGGTAGACGTTCCGGTTGAAGTCATGAAGTAATTGATTAACTTTTGCCAATCTCAATTGTTGGGAAGTCGTTAGGTGGGGCTAAGATGACAATAGGATAGAATTAGTGCGGAAACTGACTCTCAAGGAGAGCTGCCGGACCGGAACACACCGTTACATGCTTGGCGACAGATTATCTTGATTTACCTGTATGGTTGCAAGGCAGGCGAGCTCAGGGGCGGGTTTCATATATTTGCTGCCATAGGCCTATAGTAGTCGCAATACTCGCTATGAAGCACGAAAAATTAAATAACCCATAGGAATTGAATTATACTTAAAACAACTAAAGTCCGTAAATTAAAATGATATCCTTGAACTTGGAGTAAACTAGTAATTTCCAGTTCTATGAACCAAACATTCAAAAATCTTAATCTTATATACGTGTTTTTTTTTTTTGCGAGATGCTACCCTCTTTTTTTTCGTATGGATTCACAGATGGCGCGACTTAAAGAAAACATACGACCAAGTTTTAACGCTCCCAAAATTTTACCGCCCTAGGCCCAGAACTTATTCGGCCTTATAGAATACACCCCTGGGCGAGCATGTAAAACTATTGTACCCCTATTTTTGAAATGGTCGAAGCCACGTCCGCGTGATAGGCAGCAGACACTATCTACCGCACAGCTACCTATATCACTTCGTGGATGACGTAAATGTATCGATTTGAATAAACATAAGTTTCGGTGAAAGCATGAGCGACTGCGCATGGCAATATACAACCCGACCACAGTATACCTGTCGGATTTCTTTTAGAAATTCGGCCAATAATAAGCTATCATTATTCATTTTAAACGGATCGATCCTGCATCAGAACCTGTTGTTTATGGTCGTATATTGTTTGGAAGTAGTCATGATCTCTCTTCTTTTATACCTTTAGGATTACCTGCACTGAGAAAAATCTAAAGTCAAAAGCGCACTAATGACGGCCAATTTATATGGTATAAGGCAAAAAACCGACCAAACGTAAATACGTACAAAAACGCCTTCCAACTAGAAGGCGTTAAACGAGGTCAGTGAAGGCGGATGTTTCTTTTCGTCTTCATTTAAGGTGTATTTTGTGGTCTTTTTTAAATATTGACTTTTCGATGGGGCTGATTAAGTCGTACGTTATAGTGATAATCACCGTATATAAACCGCCGTAAAAGTAAGGTATATTTTATGGTCAATACTGCAGTTATTATCGTATAACAATTTCAATTCTGAAAATACTTTACGGAAGGCGTTTTTGACGGTTGTGTTTATTATAAAACATGGTACATTTTTATTGGTGAAAATCATCTTTAAGAGTTGTGAATTCATCTTACGTAGTTACAATTCAACGATAAAAGGTCAAATTTGATTTAAGCCTTTAAGTCGTTTTTCTCAGTGTGCAAGAGATTGTTGTTAGAGATAATGGTATTCCAATTACCCCACGTGTGAGTTTGAGGGTGTACACAAATATGTGTTTGTTACTTTCAAATTGGGGTGGGCCCGGCTAGAATGTCACCCCATCTCTACCCGTGGACGTTGAAAAAGGCTACTAAGGGTTACACACCAGAAGGTGGGCAGCAGCGCTTTCTGTGGAACTGATATCATACATTGCGATCCCCTATATATATATAGAATATATGTATATTCGACTTTTTAATTGTGGCCATATTGCATGAGTACTGACTGCCGAGCAAAGGGTGCATAGTTCGAGACCTGTAGCGGGCTTGACTTTCATTGCTTGGAGGTACATTGTTTTACGAATGTTCTGGTTAGCTACCAAAAAATATCTAAGTATTTTCTCAGAATATTCTGTCTCCCACTATAGATAGAATTTGTTTCTAAATAAGTGATTTAAATTCAGAAACAAAATACTTTACTTGTTTATAAGCATTATCTCATTAATTCATAAAAAAATATTACGTTAGTAAGTAACACATCACGTACAGGGTGTACATGTAAGTAACACATATACGTACAGGGTGTATGTAGGTATGTGTTACCTACTAACGTACATATATATGTACGTACAAAGTATACACTACAAAAATAAGATAGGACAACTAATATTATTACTATTTTATTTGTGAGATTTTTACGATACGTCTATTATTATTCCAATGAATGCTGATTAGGTATTTTATAAATTTCATCATCTAATTTTAGATCATAGAATTTTATCACAACATCATCTTTGACATCATCAGTACTTCTAGGTTAGCCTGACCAACATCTTCGACCACATCATCACTTACCATCAGGTGAGATAGTGGTCAAAGGCTAACCTATCAGGCATAAAAAAAAAACTTTGGGTTAAAGCTCTCAAAATATCAGGCGTGTACCTCATTCCGTGCTGAGCTGAGCTATAGAGCTCTTGATATACTTGGACAGAAAGACAGACAGTGAGACAGCAGTTTCATAGAGCTCCGTTTTGTCCTTTGGGGACGGAACCTTAAAAAGGCAGTGTTTTAATAAAATATTTACGTGATAAAAAATTCACAAATCCAATGTAGAGTCGAGTGATTTTCGATGCTATATATAGGCTCTAAAGATATTTCTTCCGAAAATAACCATTACTTATAAAAACTAAACTTTGTAACCTTATTTAGGTATTTTATCTAAACATTGAAATCACACACTGCTAGTGCTATTGCACGCGCCGTGTCTAGCATCTTATTGGTATCCGTAAGTATGTGAAAAACCTAAAACTCGCGAATTCCGGGACAGTAAAGCGAAATTACTGGACACGGGACAAGAGACCCCATTCCGGGACTATCCTGGATTTCATAAACTTCTGGCAACCCTAGCAGACGTCCTACTTGTGAAATAATGTCTTATATTATATAGATAGAGTTGGTAGGCCCCCCACTAGTTCGTTCTATGGGGGAGGCATTTGTTGAACAGTGGACATCTTCCGGCTGATGATGGTGATTATATAGATTAATAAGTACTATATAACTTTGTTTATCTCTGAACATGTTGAATTCTATTTTTTCTCATGGCGCTACCTAGTTGTTTTTATTTTACTGCTTCAAATCCTTTCCGCCAGCACTTACTAAGTACTCGTTGGTTTCTTTTAAGTCCTTTTTTGTGCATAATTTTAAATTTATTCGAGACCGAACATTACTTGTGATTTTATCTCGATAATTTCCGTTTGACGTGCAATGTATTTTGTAAGATATGTTATATATACCTGTACATATTTAGACAATGCCATTACATATAAAAATTAGGTACAATAAGTATTGTTCGGACCGATCAACTTAGCGGCAAGTTTCCGAACGCTCCCAAGGTAGTCGTCTATTTTGAGTCTATGGACAATTTTGAGTGAAAAGAGTAGAAGTTGGTATTGTCGCTTTGTCTTTGGTTTTGACATTGTAGTACCTTGGACGATTTTGGGTCAGCGGTTTTTAAATTAATAATTTGAGTTATTTGTGTTGTTTTTGAAATCCGCTTGTTTGGACCCTCGCGTGTGTTTTGTTGAACGTTAAACTCTGAAAATTTGTTACTACAATTAGTTTTGTGAAGAATCTCGCCAACATCGGAGCTTCCTCGCCCACACGTGAGTAAACGCTAGTGTAGACGCTAGTGGGATCGCCGACGCGAATTCATCCCTTTGTAAGTCTCATTGTTTGTATTAATTGATTGCTGGTGTATTTTATTGTTTTCAGCCCCGTGGATCACGAGCAAAAGTTAAGTATTCAAAACAGATTGTCCAGGTGGAAGCCTCTGCTGAACATCCCTGCCTGGACAATCTGGAATCTTAACAAGTATATATATACGTGTTATAAGAGACACCGCAAAAGTCTATAATTGGCTTTATCCTGCACTCAGTTGCAACATTTGAAGCACAGTTGGGATGTGATAGCTATCTCTTTTACTCTTAAAGGTAAACATAATGCATATGGGGGCTTGGGCGGAAATTGAATTAAAAATAGCTATTTTATTTTTAATCTACATTGTTTATACTGGGTTTATTCTTATAGAATATGCAACCCTAATTCCTAACAGGCTACTTATATTATTATACTTATATATATTATATTACTTATATATTACTATTATTTTAAATCTACACCTGTTTAGGTTGTCTTAGAGACACCTAGTAGGTACTGGGCAATAGAAATAGCTATTTTGATGGCAATAACCTTAGATAAAATATAATTGTTTACATATTGCATATTATCGTCTATGCCCTTGCGCAATAATATGTGTAGCACTTGCTTATATACGGCTGTACCCACATCCCAAGCTAGCGAAGTAGTCTGGCTCTCTCTGGTGAAGCATTTACGAACAGATTCGACTTATTAGGGGCCTTCAAAAAGAGAACATATTCCCTATTGAAAGGCCAGCAACGCATCCTCGATACCTCTGGTGTTGTAGATGTTTATGGGCGACGGTGATCACCTGATCACTTACCACCAGATGATAGTTTGCCTTATATTCCATAAAATGTTCTCACCCATAGAATAATTAAATGGTTTCAAAGGTATAGTACCAAATCTTACCTGTAAAACTACCACTTCTAAAGGATGTCCTGTCTGTAACTCTTCCGAGGGCCTTCTCGTGGGTCGCACGGCATATTCTCTTTCTCCTATTATCTGAAACAAGGAAAAAAATATTAATAATGAATCTATCTATAGACCAACCTTGCGATTGTTCATATTTTTTCCTACCCGTATCCACACATGTGTGGGGTCGAAATAATAGTCTTTTATCAATAATAAAGTCTTATTATACTCAATACTCAATCATTTATTGCAATCATTAGTACATACAAATGCGGTTTACATGTCTTATATAAACAAACCAAAATCAGGTGGAATGGTACATAATGACCCTAATAGGGTATAGCAATGTGTAGCGGAAGGGAACGATCTATTCCATAATGAGACATCCTTAAGAAATTCTTCAAGAGTATAATAAAACTTTTCGAGCAGTATATTTTTTAGGACTCGGAGAAATTTGTGTACATTTTCTATACTTTTGATTTTAACCGGTAATTTGTTATATATTTTAGCGGCCATTGCGTTTGGTCCTGTACTATGCATTTCTAATCTCGAGGTAGTCACAACCAGATTATGTTTATAAT
This sequence comes from Plagodis pulveraria, assembly GCA_963890685.1. Classification (NCBI taxonomy): domain Eukaryota; kingdom Metazoa; phylum Arthropoda; class Insecta; order Lepidoptera; family Geometridae; genus Plagodis; species Plagodis pulveraria. The sequence continues at coordinate 13,876,655 of OY982971.1, read as the reverse complement.
TAGACCGTGTTGGGTAGTTTCGCTCATCTGATATTTTTGTAAAATGTTGGGGATATTTTTTTACAAACTTACAATTTTCTAATATATATATGGATGCCAGTGTTAATATTTTAAATCTAATAAAGTAGGGACTATGAAATTTTTCTATATTTATGTCGGGAAGCTTTATATTTCCTAAAATTCGAATGCACTTTTTTTGGATGATAAAGATATCTGTAGCATCTACACTATTTCCCCAAAGTATTATGCCGTAGCTGATCCAGGAGAAACAATATGCATAATAAGCCGTTAGAGCTGTATCTACGTTTGTTACTTTTCGTAATTCTCTAAGCGCATTAGTAAAGCTTGATAGTTTTGACTTTATTTTCTATAGGTAAAAGACTTTATCAATAATAAGACTTTTTTTATTGCCATTGAACACTAAGTATGTCAGCGATGGTAAGTGATCGTGCAGTCGAAGATGTTGTTCAGCTAACCTAGTAAACCTAGAATTCCTGGCTCTCAAGGATAACCGCAACACACCATTAGGTGCTTGGCGAAAGATGTTCTACTTCAGGCCGATATAGTTATCCATGACACAGGACTTATCATTCAACCTAATCCTTTAGCAAGAATGACCTTTAATCGACATTATCATTATAATTAGAAATCGGGGACCTCAGGAATCGAGGATCTTCATCAATATATAATTTTGGGGCTGCCTTAATCCCCAAGCCAAGTCTGTTGGGGATCGCAGTAGAAGTTGTCAGTTCCTCAAAAGGCACTGCATCCCACCTTCTGGTACTTTTACCTCAGTCGCTTCTTATGACATGAACAAATGGGTCATCTAAAGGCATTAGACCTATAAAATATAATGTATTCTCGTATCATTTCCGCTAAACATTAAGTACGTGTGATAATAAAGGATTTTGCACACCAGAATAGGTCGCATAAGGCAGATGTGTAAGCTATATTATTGTAAAGTTTCATTAAAATCCATTCAGTAGTTTTTGCCTGAAAGAGTTACAGAGTAGAGATACTAACAAACAATGCTAACAACCTCTTATGGACTACCTCAGTTTAAGGACACAACATTAGTTCTACGACTTTACTCAAAACCTAAAACATCTTAATTATCTCACCTGATGGTAAGTGATGATGTGGTCGAAGATGTTGTTCAGGCTAACCTAGAAGTACTGGCTCTCAAGGACAGCTACCGGAACACACCGTTAGGTGCTTGGCGACAGATTTTCTACTTGAGGGTGGTAGCTAGCCAGGCGGGTATTTGTAAAATGCCCTACCACCATGCTATAACGACTGCCATCCTAAGACAACAACCGGGACCGACGGCCTCCGAAGCACGGAAACGCTCAGTAGTAATGTCACTAGCGGTCACTCATCCAACTCATGACCGCGGGCGACGTTGCTTAACTTTGCTGATCGGTTGAGAACAGCTAAGTAAACTTCGCTACGAGCGCTTCGCATCTGTCAGTAAATAACCCTGTATATGAGCGGTCGCCTTTCAGACTCCCAACTAGGCCAAACCTTGGGCAATCAATAATGCAATAAAATTGATAGATTACTTTGTGAAAATCCATATTCATGTATGGTGGAAACACGCAGTTATTCATTAATATTTACATTTTAGAATTCCGTATATACGCAATGGGCACATGCACGGAGTCCAATTAATATCACTGAAGTCTGTCTGTCTGTCCGTATATCGTCGTCGTCGTACGCCTCTATTAAAGGAACAATAGAAGCATTCTCGATCGTGCGCTCGTAGAGTCAAGACCTCCTGAGGATGCTTCGTGTAGAAGCGAAACGCGTCGAAAATTCTTCCGGTTTGGCTGCGTGGCGTTTGTGACGTCAAGTCGGCACAGGAAAATTAGGCTGAATTGTCACTAGATATACTTTTTATGTTTTTTTTTGTTTAATTGAAATATTAATTTGATGTCTTCGTAAAATATTTTATAAATATTTGTTATTATTAAATATGGATTTCCGTAAAGTAACGCCTGAATCTATTTATTAACAATAGAAGCCTAAAATTTAAATGTTTTAATTAGAATTTAGACACAAAAGTACAAATATAATACAGATTATACCTACATTAAATATTCAATAAAATTATTTTGCAGTAGGACCTTACATTACTTGCATTTTTTTTCGTAGCTTATTTTGTGCTGTATTATTATTATTCCGAGCTCCTGAGTAGAGTCCACGAAGAAAATCCAACAAAAACATTGTATGTCTCTAAAACTAAGGATAAATTTTTGTGATTTCTCAATAACTAAAAGTTGGTACTTACCTATCTAGCTACTTAGTTAAGCATTTCGAATTTCGGTACACTATTTACCGACCACATAGGTAACTTGAATTTATCCTTATCGAAAACGTGGATACATATTTTATACTATTTAAATTTTAAGTTATGGACAGCACAATAAAACAGAAGGTACTTACGCGCTGAGGCCCGTGCTCGCTTCGCGCAATCGTGACTCCTCGTGACGAAGGACTTCAAAACAATTCGAAACTGGTCCGAATCTTTCCGGTACATATAACGCGGGTCCTAGCCGGTTCCTAATAAGTTAATATTTATAAAACTCGCGATAGTTTTCAAAGTGAAGAAGGTACTTAATTCACGGGTTGTTACAGTTGCAATGCGGAACCCTAATATAGCGAAGCCCTACTCGCGCTTAGCAGGTTTGTATAGTACAGTTTTAAAATTTACTATTATATAAACGCTTTGATTTGGTGGAGAGAGAAAACGAATGATTGTGTAATTAATTGATCATTATATTAATGAATCAATTATATTTATTGAAATGTTTTCTTGTTATTGATGAGTATTTTTTTACTTTCTACTCGTAAGTGGCTACTGGCGCTACCTACTGCTATATTACTAAAATTCAAAGAATATATAATATCATTGCTATAAAATTAGATAAATCATATTTAGGAAATTTAGGACATGGTATAGAATATAGATGCTTGGCTCCAGCATGATGGTCACGCTACCGCCTGGTAGTGTTTTTTTTTAATGTAATTGTGACGGAGCTAGCTCGAGGCCCACCTGATGTTAAGCAGACTAACCTCTGCCTATGACAGATGCATTTCATCACAAGTGACGAATTGCACAACGCCCGTCACCTTGAGACATAGTTGTTAGGTCTCATGTGCCTGTAATTTCACTGGCTCTCAAGGACTGCTGCCGGAACACACCGTTAGATGCTTGCCGACAGATTTTCTACTTGAGGATGGTAGCTGTCCAGGCGGGCAATCGCAAAATACCCTTCCACTATGCGGTGAAGCTTAAGCCGGCGGTGGGGAACGAACCAGGGTACTGCGGCATGGCAGTCCATAGCTATTACCGCTCGGCCATCATTGCTTCTGCCTGGAGCATTTAGACTGCCTGTGGGCCTGCAGTGGTATTTAGTTGTATATAGTTTGTAGTGTTTTGCTAATGTAGTTTTTTTTTTCATATGACGGGCCGTATAGGTATAATAAAGGTACGTAGTAAAGACAAACTATTGTAATATGGTTCTACCTATGTCCTCCTCCATGTTATATGATATGGTAGGTACTTGGGTGATTCACAGTTATGATCCTTATCCTTATCCTTGCTTCCTTACTAATATTATAATCACGAAAGTTTGTAAGTATGGATGGATGTTACTCTTTTACCGAAAAAACTACTGAATGGATTTTAATAAAACTTAACAATAATATAGCTTACACATCAGAATAACATAAAGGCTATATTTTTTGAAGATATTCTCCATAATACTACGATAAGTGGAAGGTATTTAAGTAGGAAAAAATTCTGCGGGCTATTCTGGTGTGCGCTGCAAAAACCTTTAGTATCACACGTATACCTACTTACATAATGTATAACGGAATTTTTTATCTTAAACTGTCCTACAAAAAAGTCCGCGACAGCGTACCTACCTATATATCTTTTATGTGTAAGCCATTATTGCCAATATACCCTAAATACTATAAAAAAATTATAAGTTATTTCTAAATTCTAATACATATTTGGTAGTATCAAATTGATCCTTTTCAAACTTTAATATTATAAGCGAACGTTTGTGGGTATGTTTGTTACTTCTTCACGTGCAAACGGTTGCACCAATTTTGATGAAATTTGGTATGGATGTAGATGAGGCGCTGGATTAATATATACATATACTTAATACTTTTTTATTATCATCATCTATCAGCACGCGAGTAGTATGATAATACAATTATTTCAATATTTTGGATCCTTTGATAATTACCTACCGGCCTACTAAGAGGTTTATAGTATATAGTAGGTAGGTACCTACACGAGATAGAGTAATCCGAAAGAGGCATCACACACAGACAGACAGATAAAATCTAAGAATAAACCCACCTACGCAATAGATATTGTGCATGTTTGTAAACCGAAGCACATAGTATCTAGGACCCCAACTCGGAGATGGGATAAAGACTAACATGACGATGATTACGATGATTTTAATAGCTTGAACATAGTAATACTAGTAATTGGTATGCGACATTCTCAGGGCGTTCGGATAGCCTATCGGTGCCAAAAATAACACTCACAAACGCTAAAAATGATCACACGGGCCGTTCGTTTTGGGACTTCGTGAGCAAAAATATCGTTTTCGCTCACCGTTCGGATAGCTTTGAAAACGCTACAAATGACAGAGAAAAGTGATATTTTTGACCCAAGTCTTACCGTGGGATCGTTGTGATCGTTTTTTGACAACTGCTGGTTTGACAGTTGTATTTGGCGCGATTGAAGAGTTTCACAAGTTTTTTATATATGTAACTAGCAGAAGCCATTAACAAAGAAATAATAATAATATAGGTACCTACTTTTTTGTTAATTTTAGGGATTGATTCCATGTTTCATACTGTGCAAAATGGTTAAAACATTGTCAGTTGTCAAAGTATGTTTTAAGCCGTTCGGATAGCATGCAGTAATTGGTGGTCAAAAATAGCAAAAGCTTCTATCCGAACGCTAATACACAAATGCCACTTTCGAAACTGCTACAAACGCAATCGAGCCAAAACGAACGCACCCTCTGTTAAGAGTCACGACAAACTCACAAGAGCCAATCAAACATCAACAAGTTCATTCGCTGCCACTAACCAAAGCGGTTGGACTGTAATCCATAAACACACTATTCCCAGTGGATCAGCCCACGCGGTTCTAATTTCAAACTGGGACGTGTTCACTTCGGCCAATGAGAGAACAATGGGATTAGGTATGCGCAGGAGTAGCCAATAACGCGCCGGAATTGAATGTAAACAATCATGGCCGTTCTTGGTTTCAGTATAGCTACTGTTTAAGCTATTAAGATTGGTATAAATGGATCATGTAGTCATAACCTCATTCATTAATCATGCAGTTTTATTTCTTTGTGTAGGTACTGTCAATTTCATGATTTTAATAATTTTGAATGTCCATTGGCATGTAGAGCGTGGCTTCGTTCGCATGAGTTTTAGTTGTGCGCTTGCACAGATAAAAAAAGCTGCCGGCTAAAAAGCGCCCCCGTGCGAACACATATAAAGGAGTTTAGCACATATATGGTATATTACAAAGGATAAAAATAACGCGCGTTTAAAAATTGAAAACGCGCTCGTGTGAATTTAGTTTTAAGCTTGAATTTAAGTAAATAAGTTACCGTAGTATGTCGCTGCGTAGAACTTTTTTATAGGTAACATATAAAATCTTCACTATAGCATCAGAAATGGCTGGTTATGCTATGCGCCATCCCCAAAGAATGCAGTCAATAAAAATACCAACAAGATACCTACTGTGGATACAATGGAAAAGTATTCTACCCAATTCAAAGTTCGATATGAGCACAGGTGGATTGAAAAAATCAAATAAATCTTAATTGACTATCAATATTACCTACCTATATATAGTTTTTTTAGCAACCAGAGTCATGGCCGAGATTCAGAACAGGCTGGAAAAATGGCAGGCAAAATTGGAGAAGTGTCAGAATAAAAACTGAACACCTGTTTTGCGACTTTGGTGGTACATCCAGTTTCTTCATATGGCTTTAAATGGTGTAGCCACCAGTCCGTTCCATTTTCGGTGTCTTGGTCCAATGATACAAATTAACGGTGGCATTGAATGGGGCGTGAGGAACAGAGAGAACAGATGAATGAATGAAATGGCAACAAGAGTCTGGAACCACATGTGACCTACGGTGAGTGGATCGTCTAAGGACTTGCGTATGCCCGAACAGAACATCTCACAATACTGAAGTGAAATATATTCGTTGATACTCCAATAGTCGCGGAACTCAAATAGCGCAATTGAAGACATTTTTGTACGCGAGTAAAAAAACTGATTTTCTGAAAAACTAATCGTTCGATATTTCAATGAACTAGTGTCTATAAATAGTATATCTTCTAGATATACTTTTTAGCTCTGTAGCTAATAAAAGTTAGTAAATAATATTAGTGTTCTCTATGGTTTCAATCAACAACTTCAACAAAATCACTTACGCTGTACATTATCTGTACGTTCGCGAATTTATTATTAAGAAATTAAAACAACATGACAATATCAATCATTCATTAGTTATTAATGTTCAGTTAGGTAATTAAGACAGATTACTTCAAAATTATAGTGATAAGTATTCTGCCACAAGGAAAAAATCAAAGATAATCTCGAAGTTAAGTACCTACCTAGTATGTATAGTGTATATGTCTCAATGTAGAGCAACGAAAGAAGCGGATAAATGGGGAGTGCAGTTGGTAGAGATGCGATTACATAATATAAAGATTGGTGGATGAGTGGTATACTGTAAAAAAATAGGCCAAGTGCGAGTCGGACTCGCGCACCGATTGTTACGTATACAAACCGGTAGATAAGTTTCAAGTATATTAGTAAAAGTTATGGTATTTTTATGGCTAAATGAAATCCATAACTTTTTAAAATTATTAAAAATATTTGTATTAATATAAAATTATTTACTTAAATAAAAATGTATGCTTTTCGCAATTTTTCCTTAATCTGTTATGTAAGACGTTGCTTCGTACCAAATTTCAAGATTCTGAGCTCACGGGAAGTAACCTGTAAGGTTTGGATTCCCTTACGAGTGTCGAAAATTTGTGGCATAAACGGCAGTATCTTTTGATTGCGTTGGCTTAGAAGTATGATTTTCTCACAGCTCTAAGGGACAGTAGACCTGAGTTTTATATACGAATTTCAGCTTGATAACCCCACGCGTTCCTGAGAAAAAGGGTATTGACTGACAGACTTGAGAGTCGTCGTCGTAGGGTCTTGAGAGACAGAGAAGACAAACAACAAAGTGATCCTATAAACTTCCGTTTTTTCTTTTTGAGTTCTCAAGAACCCTAAAAACAGACAAGATAAGATACTAATATATCAGAGGACGTTAGAATATACCACCAGTAACAGAAAATAATACTAGACAAGCGTGGTAGAGGGGCGTCATAGACGAAAATACAACGGGTAGAGTAGGTTAGGTACTCAATGTTATGTATGAATGTGTATATAGATAGGTAGATCTACACATTCATGCTAGACCAGCATAACCACAGTGAAGATACAGTATAACAGACCGTAACACACCTTCGATCTATCTACACATACATACATTGAGTACAACCTACTGTTCCCGTTGTATTTTCGTCTATGACGTGTCTCTACCACGCTAGTCTAGTATTCTTTAACTTTTCTGTCACCGATGGTATATTCCAGCATAATAATAACAAATATTTTAAAAGTATTTTAAGAAAACATTTAATTAACTATTTAATAAAACACTTAAAAAATCTTTATAAAAATGATATATATCTAGTGACAATTCCGCCTAATTTCATGTTAAGCCGACGTGACGTCACAAACGCCACGCAGCCAAACCGGAAGAGTATTCGACGCGTTTCGCTTCTAAACGAAGCATCCTCAGGAGGTCTTGACTCTACGGGCGCGATCGAAACTGATCGTGCGCTCGTCAACAGGAAATTAGGCGGAATTGTCACTAGATATATATCATTTTTATAAAGATTTTTTAAGTGTTTTATTAAATAGTTAATTAAATGTTTTCTTAAAATACTTTTAAAATATTTGTTATTATTAAAAATGGATTTCCGCAAAGTAACGCCTGAATCTATTTATTATATTCCAGCATCCTCTGATAGGTATATTAGTATCTTATCTTGTCCGTCTTATACCTATTTAAATACTATAAATTAAACCGGCAAAAACCGTTTTATACATATTACCTTCGTTCAGTAGCGCTCGTAGCGAAGTGTACTTAGCTGTTCTCAACCGATCAGCAAAGTTAAGCAACGTCCGCCGCGGTCATGAGTTGGATGGTTGACCGCTAGTGACATTACTACTGAGCGTTTCCGTGCTTCGGAGGGCACGTTAAGCCGTCGGTCCCGGTTGTTGTCTTATGATGGCAGTCGTTATAGCATGGTAGTAGGGCATTTTGCGAATGCCAGCCTGGCTAGCGAGGGTGGTCCCTCAAGTAGAAAATCTGTCGCCAAGCACCTAACGGTGTGTTACAGATACAGATACAGATAATTTATTGATAAAATGTCATTTACAAGTCAAATACAATAATACAACAATTTACTTAATAACTAATTAGAATAATTATTAGGATGTACTTGAAGGTACATTTAGTTTATCTTCAAGGTATTCATCTACCGTGTAATAGGCTTTACTCAGAAGGAGTAACTTCAACTTCGACTTAAAAATATTGAAGGAAGCCGCATTTTTAATGTCGTTCGGTAGGTGGTTATAAAAGTTCGGACCACCCACATATACCTGTATCAAGTTTCGATCCGCCGTGTCGAAAGCACGCGACAAGTCGCAGCATATAGCTGCAACCTGCTGCTTGCTCTCGCGAGCTTGAAGCACTTTTCGAACAAATTCTTATGTAACGGTCTATGTTCCGGCAGCTGTCCTTGAGAGCCAGTACTTCTAGGTTAGCCTGAACAACATCTTCGACCACATCATCACTTACCATCAGGTGAGATAGTGGTTAAAGGCTAACCTATCAGGCATAAAAAATAATAATAATACATAATGTAAGCGAAGGAAGGTATGCCTATGTCTACATAATTATTTTGTTTGTCACTCAAGATTGTCACTTGCCTAAAGTATGATATTTTAAGTTTCACTTTTAACGGTTCTAGAAATGTTTAATGCCCCAGCCGAGCAAGGTAAGCCAGTTTCTTTTTTTTCATATTGTATGTAAAATACGTATACGAGGGTCGCGACTCGCATTGCGCATGCGTGCGGTCAAATGTCACCTACAGTGACGGTAGTTGGGTATAAGTAACTATTCAGGGTTGGCAGAAAATGTTCTGTGCTGAGGCATAGAATGGTGTCTTAGGTTTTCGCGATTATTACACATAGTAATTAAACAACTTTAAACGGTTTAAATCGCGTATATTTATCATTATTTTTGTCCCGACGTTTCAAACACTTTGCAGTGATCGTGGTCACGGGGTGACATCACACATGTCATCCCGTGACCACGATCACTGCAACGTGTTTGAAACGTCGGGATGAAACGTCGGGACAAAAATAATGATAAATATACGCGATTTAAACCGTTTAAAGTTGTTTAATTACTATGGAATGGTCTGTTGTTATAATAATAAAAATATAACACTTATATTATATATTTTTTTTAAATTGTTATGTTTGTAATAACGCCTGCTATGCGGATTACATAACAAAATATATGTATATAATAGGTTTTTTTTTATCCCGCGACATATTTGTAACTAGCGGCCCGCTCCGGCTTCGCACGGCTATAAAATAATAACCTATGTCATTCTCTGAAAAAATTATAAAAATCTATCCAGTAGTTTTGATTTATTCATTACTGCCCGTGGCCCGCACGCGTTAAATTTAGAGTAAAACAATATTATTTACGACATCACATTAGAAATCTCAAAAATAATAGTATTTCTCCACTATTTAATGGATGTTATTATACATATAAACCTTCCTCTTGAATCACCACTCTATCTATTAAAAAAACGCATCAAATTCCGTTGCGTAGTTTAAAAGATTTAAGCATACATAGGGATATAGGGACAGAGAAAGCGACTTTGTTTTATACTATGTAGTGATGTAGTGAAGTGATTACTTATACTTCAATGCGAAAGTATATCAGGTGTGTGTGTTTGTTGACTTTGTTACTTCCGATACGGCTGGATTTTAATAAAACTTGGTAAATATATATCTATCCTTAGGTCTTGCAATAAAGGGATTTGTCCTCTCCACCGAGAGGACACCAAATCGCAGTATGATGTCTCTCGCAGATAAAGGCAGTTTAGTTCCAATATGAGCCAATATATAGTGTAATAGTTTAGTTCCGATACGAATGTTTGTTAATTAATTATAGAAATAAAAATTACAGGCACATGAGACTTAACAACTATGTCTCAAGGCGATGGGCGCAGTGGCAATTCGTGACTTGTGACGAAATCTGTTATAGGCAGAGGTTAGTCCGCTTAACATCAGGTGCGCCTCGAGCTTGTTCAGTCACAACAACATTTAAAAAAATAAACTAGCGACCCGCCCCGGCTTCGCACGAGACCAATGCTGATAATAAATATACTACAGAATGTCTTAATTCATATCAAACAGTAATTCCACTTCACATCCCTGCCTGAACTAAGAAATACCAACTATAACCAGTTGTAGTTATTAACTACATATAACTACTAAAATTACTTAATAATGAGATTTAAATTTAAGTTTAATATTTTAATTCAAAGTATATAAGTAGGTATGTACACTCAAAAGTTCTTTCGTGACCTTGCCATTGTTATTTTTTTACCCCAAGAATAAGAATGTGGGAGACTGGGCCATTGTGTTGTCAATTCAATTATGAATCAAGTATAATGCCTAATTATAATTCCATTTCAGTTTCCTTCAGCAGATCGAGTTTGATAGAGTTTGTGTGTGAAACAATAAAGGTCATACAAGGCCCCAATTCTCTTAGTTATTGACCAAACGCCACACTACTGCGATGCTTCTGCGATCTAACTGCTGTTAATGTCAAATTCGGTAGTCTGCTAATTCTAGCTCCTAATCGCAGTTGTACAACTGCTATAGCAATCGCGTCGCTGTCGTATGGCTGTGCTATGGCTAGCAAATATTGCCGCACTGATATAATAATGAAAACTTCTCTCAAATTCAATCAAGCATCAGTCAAAACATCAATACAGTGGTTTTCTAGCAAACAATACATTCAATAAATATATTTAAATTATTTAGTTATTTTTCTATCTAAAAACCTCCGAAATATTTTATGCCACTGTAGCAACGCAATCGCAACAAAATAGCTTACAGCATACCAAATAGGTATGTCAAAAACTATTGATAGCAAGCCATTGACTTGCGATCGAACCTAAATAGCGGGCAGAATACGGATACTGTCAAAAACTAAAATTTTCATGCAATTAAGTTGAGTTAACACCGTTCAATAGCTAAGTGAGTCGGGCCCCAGGTTTAAACTACGATCTCAACTTATCAAGCTAAAACCAGACGCAAAAATCCACCGGGTTTGTCGCAGTCCGTGATCCAATCTCAAGGATTTATCGAAACATTCAACAAAAACTCTTACACAAAACTTTGTTCTAGAAACACTGTACAATAATTGTACAGTGAACAATTAATTGGTTCATGTTAGTAGTGTTACTGACTCAGTGATTGGTTCAAGTCAAATGCCAGTGGCACGGAAAGCATGAACCAAGGTTTCATTCTGACCATAGACAAAAGGTTTCGGTCATAGATAAACGTTTCTTGTTTATGTGTAGTTTTTCTGTAAAACATTTGAAGGAGGCCTTTAACGATTTGTTTAAATTTTGTCTGATTTTCGTGTTTTTCGGACGCACACAGAAACAATGACGCTCACGATCATAATTTATTACAATTTTGTCCGTTTCTCAATAATAATGAAATAAACGTTCTCATTTATATTCTCTGCGTACATTATAAGCGTTTACATTGTACAGACGTCATAATAAAATTCATAAAGCAGCACAAGTAATTTTGTGGATGAGATGAAGTGCGATTTTTAAGTAATTTTAGGAAGCAACCACTTTAGGAAGCAGACATTTTAAGAAAGTTATTATAAAAGGAAAGGAAATGGATGTTATGAGAAAGCGACCACCCTCAAGTAGAAAATCTGTCGCCAAGCACCTAACGGTGTGTTCCGGCAGCAGTCCTTGAGAGCCAGTGAAATTACAGGCATATGAGACTTAACAGCTATGTCTCAAGGTGTTGGGCGCAGTGCAGTTCGTCACTTGTGATGAAATTGGCATCCGCATGGACAATATCGTCCATTTATGTTCATCATATCTCTTGTTCTCATTATTTAGGAAGCGCGTGGATTAATGGGGAGGCTGGGTTCAACAGTGGACGATCCGGCTGATACAGTACACTGAGAAAAATCTAAAGTCAAAAGCGCCCTAATGACGGCCAATTTATATGGCAAAAAACCGACCAAACGTAAATACGTACAAAAACGCCTTTCAACTAGAAGGCGTTAAACGAGGTCAGTGAAGGCGAATGTTTCTTTTCTTCTTCATTACAGGTGTATTTTGTGGTCTTTCATAAATATTGACTTTTCGATGAGGCTGATTAAGTCGTACGTTATAGTGATAATCACCGTATATAAACCGCCGTAAAAGTAAGGTATATTTTATGGTCAATACTGCAATTATTATCGTATAACAAGTTCAATTCTGAAAATACTTTACGGAAGGCGTTTTTGACGGTATTGTTTATTATAAAGCATGGTACATTTTTATTGATTGGTGAAAATCATCTTAAGAGTTGTGAATTCACCTTGCGTAGTTACAATTCAACGGTAAAAGGTAAAATTTGCTTTAAGCTCCAAAGTCGTTTTTCTCAGTGTATTAAACAAGATAAATGATAGTATAGTTTACGTGAGCGGTACGAATATACGTTTATATAACGTAAATATTCGTGGCACGGCTTTAGAACTGCGTAATGGTGGTAATTCCACCTGCGACTGTCCTCAGGAAATGACGAGGCTGTCTGTGGTCAGGTAACTGCGAGCAAATCACGCGATATAACTAGCAATTTACGACTTGCAACATTTTGCAACACACAGTTTTCCGCTGCCAGGTATACTTGGTTATATATAACCAAGTATCAATTAATGTGAACTTTAATAAAAAAAAATAGGGCTTGAGTTCTTTTACGCAAAATAAAATCATGAGTGAAATAACATTTTGAAAGTGATTTTCACGCACCACGTCGCGTGACATTTAGACATTAAATAATTTTTATCTATTTTTCAGTTACATTTTCAGATGTTAATTATGCTTACCTATAATAAAACCATAATAATACATTACGTAAAAAAATGTGAGTAACTAATCGCTCAACCGACACGGATAATACATATGCACGCAAATAAATTGGAAATGAAAATGACCCATATATACTATATGGTAACGACTCTACTTCTTTTTTCGTATATGCGTGGTAATGTTAATTAGATGTGATCTAATTTCAATTACTTCTGTATTATTTATACTTTAAAAATGTAACAAAATAAGACGACAAAAGAAGTGTGTTCTTTCTTTAATTAATTTTACTTAATAACTATATAGCCTAGCGCCCCGGCTCGCACGAATATAAAACAAAAATTAAAAAAAAAAGCTTTTTTTAATATTATTTTTCCAAAATATAGCTGTGTGAAGTAATCTGCTTTTTTATTATAATTTTATTGCTTTTATATAAACAGAAACAAAACCAATTTCGTGATTTTATAATCACGAAAATTTATATTTCGACAAAGTAAATAACAGCAGTTCGGTTTGGCGCTTTTGAAAAAAATCGTTTATTATGAACAATAAATTAAAAATGCGTCTAATTCTTAAATTCTGATCTAAAGCACCCAGCGCTCGCCCATAGAACCAGTGCCTCAAGTTTATTAACGTGGTTTAAGCCTTAATCGCTCTAAAAATGTTAAATAAGGATCCTTATTCAACATTTTAGAGTGATTAGGGCTTCAACCAGGTTCTAGGTTAGTGATCTTTCGGACGTCAACTAGATAGACGAAAAACTAATTCGGTCGTAAACTGACTCTATATAGTTGGTGTAGTAGATATCTAAGGGTTGGTTTGGCATTTGTAAAATACCTATAGTATACCTAAATCTGTGTAGTTGAAGTCTAAAGCAAAGAATTAGTAAAATACTAAGCATTGTAATTAGCTTGTTATATGCTTATAGACGGAATCTCAAACAAGTATAGCTAAGATGACAGATTCGTAAAGAATGTGCTGTATGTATATAAATAACTAATCGATGCAAGCATTAAGTAAGCAGGTCAGTGTATATTATATTGACTTAATGTGAAGCGGAAATACATTAGCTCTCCATAATTGTTTTATAAGCCTGTATAATATGATCAGCTTTTACGTAATAATTGTGTCCATCCAAAGTGTTTAAATGTACTGGAAATCTGTCAATTTTGTGACAGTAAATCAAAGTAGTAAGATAGTAATTTATCTATCTACTTAGTTCATTCCCCATTAAAAAAATATATTACTGTAAGGGCCTGTTTCAGAATATTCGAGTAAGTTCCGGTTATACTACACTGAACATAAAATAACTGAATGATACAAATGACAGTTAACATGCAGCGCGTTTCAAGCTTGAACCGATGCGATGGATAGGCTAAATCGATGACTGTGAAACACAAAGATAGTGTTTTATTTATTAAATATGTTCTGGGTAGTATAACCGGAACTTACTCGAACATTCTGAAACAGGCCCTAACTGTAATAACTGTTTCAGGCGGATAGTCTACTGAACACAGCCTCCGCCAATAAGGGAGGGTTTGCCTTACGCTTGGCAGGCGGCTTAGGGATCGCAGTATGAGATATCAGTTCCTCAGAAAGTGCTGCTTCCCACCTTCTGGTGCGTTACCCTTAGTCGGCTTCTACAAAAAAATAATTATATATTGATAGCACTTTATTGAAACATAATAATCAAGAATAGGCGTGACTAGGATTTGCACAAACCTGGGGCCCAACTCCCACCTTTTAAAAACTATTATGGAAAACCAACATCATTATTTCAAACTTAAAATATTGATACTAAGATTCGTAACACGGCCGTCACGAAACAATAATGTTCATATAGCGCTATCTCTATCGCACAAATGTCTTGATTCAATGCATGCAGCACGCTCTCACGTTGAAGTTCTAATGTAAGTTTACTATAGTGATATGTGGTAGTGCAAATTAAAATTGTTAATGTAAGGTTAAAATAAGACTGAATTGTGAGATGGGAGTTGGCTCCCTAGTTCAGTAGTTGGTACGTTTTCTTGTAATTTTTTTTATGATTTCTTGATGGAACAAGCACGAGGCCCATCTGATGTTAAGGGGTAACCTCTGCCTTTAACAGATGCAATTCGTCGACGCAAACTGCGCTTTGCCCATCACCCTGAGAGATAAAGTTGTTAAGTCTCATGTGCCTATAATTTCACAGTTACCTATACCCGTCAAACCGGCACACAGTAATGTGAACTTTAGTGCTTGGCGGTAGGAACATGTATGGTGGTACTTAGTAGTACTTCTCACAAAGGGTTCTGCTGCTACAAATTTTTAACATGTAAAAGTTTTTGTGCCAGAATTTGGTTAACACAGTTTAGCCTCTGAATAGAATTCAATAGCCCTTAGAAGCTTTGCGGTAGAGAAAGGCGAGGTTAGCGCTTTCCCCATTCGACACACAAATTTCGACCCACCGCTTTAGCTTAACCGATTTCGAAGCTCGGTTTTTATTGCATTCATATCGTAATTACAGATGGCGTATTTAGGCATACTTTTACACATTTGTATAAAGTAATATTTTTTCTTATGTCTCGCTACTCCCTGCAAATGTTAGGAACGCTTAAATTCCTAGTCTCATATTTTCATCACCCTACCTGTATATCCTACGTGTTTGGTAGGGCATTCAGAAAATCTGTTGCCAAGAACCTAACGGTTTGTTCCGGCAGCTGGCCTTGAGAGCCAATTCCCATTTGCACCACTTTCGACTGCATCATAACTTACCATCAGGAAAGATTGTGGTCAAGCCATTGGGATGACCATAGTAGAAAGAGTGGGGAAAGACTTTCTACTATGGTATGACGAGTGGCGAATGTGGCGAACTCATTGCCGGGTATAGTAATTAGAATCTGGAATACGCTGCGGTTTTTTTTTCTTCAGAATTATCCAACGTCTACAAAATCAGTAAAATACTGTAGTACAACGCAAGTTGAACTATACAAATATACCATATAACTACACTACTCCATCCCGATACGATGGTTGAAGAACGAGAGCAAGAATTAGAGTTATGAGTCTTAAAAAATTCGAATATGAACCAAATCGAATATCAAAGGTTATGAAAAGTATATCATATTTTTACTGAAGATAGTCTAGCACCTTACCACAATTTCACCTGATGATAAATGAGGATTTGTCGAAGATGATATTTTTCCACTCAAGGAGGTAAGACCCTATTATTTTTGAGAGTAAAATTCAAATTCAATTAATTTGTAAGAATGTGAGTATTCATACAATACGGTAAAGTTATTAGTTAACTTTACAAAATTACAAATATACGATATAAAAAAAATTAAGTCATGTGCGGGATTCGAACCCGCGTCCATCCACCCCTTTAGCCGTAAAGAACGATAGAAAAGATTTAAGTTATGACATCATGTCATGTTAGCTCAATTGGTGAGAGCATACCCCGGCTAAAGGGGTGGATGGACGCGGTATCCCGAACATGACTATAATTTTTTCTCCCATAAATTTGTAATTTTGTAAAATACTGTATTTGCAAGATTTTATTGTATAAATAATTACGATTAAACAACTTCAGTACATATCTATTAAATTGAATAAGCATAAAGAAAGACCTTGTACACCGAAATTAATTGGTTGCTCAACCACGGTAGCGATCGTAAATTAATTGATTTAATGTTTATACACCTGTTTATGATTGTTTATATTGCTGTTCCAGTTTGTGAGGTTTGAACTCTTTATATTATACCTACTTACCTCGTGGATAGAAGTTGGAAAGAAAAATAAAACGCAATTAAGCTAATGTAGGTAAGGACAGTCCCTATCCCCGTGGGGTGCCGGGTTAGAATTGCACCTCCCGATATCATCCCGTGGGTGTCGTAAGAGGCGACTAAGGGAAAAATACTGGAAGGTGGGCAGCAGCGCCTTCTAAAGAACTATCTTACACTGCGATCCCCAAGCCGCCTGCCAAGCGTGGGGATTATGGCAAATACCCCCTTAATAGGGGAGGCTGTGTTCAGCAGTGGACGATCCGGCTGATACAGTACAGTACAGCTACAGTCGCCTGCAATAAGAAGTATACACTTCGTAATTTTCAAAATAATGTAATGTCGCTAAGTTATTAATAATCGAAGTTAACATTAACAAGAGTAAAAATATTCAATTTATTCTTAAATTTTAAGATTCTTCTGATTACATAGAGCAAAATAGAACTCTACAAAATCACAAATATACGATAGGAAAAATTTAAGTCATGTGCGGGATTCGAACCCGCGTCCATCTACCCTTTGAGCCGGGGTATGCTCTAACCAATTGAGCTAACATAACATATACTAAGTTAGAGCATACCCCGGCTCAAGGGGTGGATGGACGCGGGTTCGAATCCCGCACATGACTTAAACTTTTCCTATCGTATATTTGTGATTTTGTAATGTAATCCGCATAGCAGGCGTTATTGCAAAACTAACAATATTTAAAAAAAATAGAACTCTTTACCACTATTTAGACAATTACAATGTGTATACTTCTTATTGCAGGCGACTGTACCTCAGTCAATCTTTGTCGGAATCTTCTAGAATCCGCACAAGACACGGTCAGTGTAATGTTTAAAGCGATGATATTTTCCTGGAATCTTATTAAATGCTATCCAAACCTAAATAAAAGGAATGTATAGTATAACCATGCTCGAGTAACAATTGATTTTGGTATAACCTTTTATTAGAAATGCAGCCTTCGCTAGTCTCTTAAACTGTTTATTTACTTTGTGTTATGAGCTATAATACTTTAAGGTTAGTTGCTCAGAGAAATGAATAAGAAAGAGGGAGTCTATGAAAATCAAAAATGAAGCATCAAATTCGGTCAATTTTATGTAAGACACAGCTCACTCACACAAACGTATCCAAATTCGGCCAATTTTGTCCTCATTCACGATAGACCGTTGCACATTACAAACGTCACACATAACGGAATTAATACATTTAAAACTGACTTGAGTTTTAAAACACACGTAAGTATTAAATATAATGTACTTTCTTTAATATTATACAACGCAATTTAGGTTATAATTTCGAATAAAAATGTAAACAAGTGTTGCCAGACATACATTTTAGGTTGTTTCCAAAAGTGTAACATTATATACTTTATATGTAAACAAGCGTATGTTAGGAAAAACAAGGGATTATCTTATCTTATAGTGGAAATAACCAGTAAAGGGTTTTGCAACTAATCATGTTTTAGTTAAATTTAATTTATCATAGTAATAGTGCAATATCTTTGTTATCACTGCAACTATAGTAGTTAAATAGTTCGACCAGGAAATTTGATACTTCTTATAAAAGTTTGCAGGTTAAAAGTTATTACAAAATTGTCCCACAGTTGGGCATAAGCCTACATTTTGATGACTAACGAAGACAATAATCGACTAAGAGCGTGTCAGGACACGCATATGATATGCTCCCGTCGCAGATGCCGTAGATAAATAGAAAACCATTTAACAAGTATTGTTGGTTTTTTATTTTATTTATAATTTCTCAAAATTTAACAGTTATATAAACCAAAAATATTTTGGGGAAAAAGTCCTTCAAATAACAGGAACGGTTATTTTATTATCACAAAATGCTCAAACCAATTTTCGTTTGATGTTTTTAGTATAATCTATATATGGTAAATAATGAAATTCTAGGTCTAAAAGTTAGAAATATCGACTAGGCTACCAAAACTTTCACACGAAAATAGTTAATTAGCAGTATTTTTTAAAACACTCTCGTGATACTTGTTGTGTTATTGTTGTTAATCATTTCAGGTTTCCCATAAGGAGTGCTTATATAGATGATTGGCTATCCGCGGTTAGGAATAATCGCTAGAACCTAAAACCTTATTTTACTTTTTTTTCGGTTAAATTGTAATGTTTTTTCTAATTGTTTTTTCACAAACATTATACACAAATTGATAGAGATATGTGTAAAAATAATCGTAACTGTGCGCTATTTATTGTCCTAGAGAACGTAAAGTCTAGAATATCTTAAACAAAAATTGCGAAACATATTAAACAATAATCGTGAAGATTGTGCAATATTAGAATCCGACTCGCACTTGGCAGATTTATTTTTTATTATTTGCTGTATGGTAAATCTGTCGCCAAGCACCTAACGGTGTGTTCCGGCAGCAGCCCTTGAGAGCCAGTGAAATTACAGGATCATGAGACTTAACAACTATGAGACATAGTTGTTAAGTCTCATGTGCCTGTAATTTTATTTTTTCTGTAGTGTACGGGCGCAGTGCAATTCGTGACTTATGACGAAATGTTTCTGTTATAGGCAGAGGTTAGTCCGCTTAACATCAGGTGGGCCTCGTGCTTGATCCGTCACAATAACATAAAATAAATAAATATGGCAGACATTGAATCGTTCCAAGTTTGACGCTTGTATATAATACCGTTTTTACGATAGAGCAATAGCAAAAAAGTTAAGAAATACACGTTTCTTTTATTAACCCCTTTTATTTTAAACTTTTTGTTATTTCCATACAAATTCTGTGAGAGTTTCTATTGGCTGCATCGGGATCAATGCTGATACTAAATATGTTACAGAATTTGTTTTTTCAACACCCTTGCTCGTAAAGTAAACTTTATTATATCGTTCTTAGAACGATATGATAAACAACAATAATAAACCGAACTACAACACCCTCGTGCATAATAATTTTACACTAGTGCGTAATAGAATTATCCCTACAAAGTTAAGTTAGTACCTAACTGCAAATTATATGCGAGTAAACAGAGCATTTTCAATTTAACCGGGTAATACAGATTTGTAACATCAAAGAGGTTTATATGTAATCAACAAACATACATTTGCCGTGCGCAAAAAAAAAATAACTTGCGTGCTATTTTCCATAATTTTCGTATGTTGTTAGTATCGCATTTGTGCAATATATATTTTTTTTCCTCGGAAGGGTGTTGAAAAATTGCGTATGAAACTCGTGAGCAACTTGCTCATTATACACTCGCCTGATTTACGCCCTCGCCTACGGCTCGGGCTGCACCACACATCCTCGTGTAGAATGAGCAACTAAGCTCACTTGTATCATAATCTACTATTATACAACGTCCACAGCTTTTATGTCATTATTAGACAATACAAACATGTTTACTTTAGAAGTTACTCTTGAAAGAGCGACACATAATTGGCCATGTGAAAAACACTCAACGCCCAACGAAAAATCTAATGCTGTAAAGGCCATATTGATCTATATTAAATGCACAATGTATTTAAGGTACTTAATTGGAATTTAAGGATTAATGCTGTATTACCTAAAATTGGTTAAGTAAGTAAGATATTATTTCTCGTAAAAAGTAAGGAAAATAATGGTTACTGTGGGTTATCCCTAAGATAGGACGAACTACAAAGAGTCTTCTACAAAGAAGAAGACTTCTTTGTAGACCTTTTCAAGGTGTAGAATCAGAATCAGAATATATTTATTGTCAACTGATAAAATTATACAAGTCTGCCAGATCTTACGGCAATGTAATAATCAGTTTGCCCACATCGAGCATTCAATATTAATCATAATTGTATGAATACATTAATAATCTTATTGTTAAATGACTATTAATATTGTTAATATGTATATCAGAGAAGAATCTAATTTAAATGTGTTATCAATCATTAATTCATTATAAATATTCATAAAATTAATATATAATATAATTTAAACATGTCAGTAAATAAAAATTAAAATAAAAAAAATTCAATAATTATAAATCAATAAATTGGCACATGTTACTGTTACACATATAATATTATTGTATTACAATACTGTAGTACATTATTTTGATCTATCTCGTAGGGTTCAGCCTGCGTTTGCTATGTAAGCGCCAAAAAATGTGTTACGGGTATACGCATGTAACCAATACGTAGAACCGAGAGAAACGGACTCCCTCTTGAAGGACCTAAAACATGACTGTACTTGTTTTTTTAATATGCTATTTAGTTATTATAGGATGGCTCGAAACAATATTTAAAAATGTATATTATGCTTTAACCTTTTGCATTAACGCGCTACGTTAAGTCTTACAAAATCACAAGGTTATATCTTATACACAAACCTGTCGTAATCTACTTTATGATATATGATACAAATCAATCCACATATCTTCGAATAATCGGCTTGAGTAGGTGTGTTTAACCGTTGAGGATCAGCTGTGAATATATAACACTAGCTTTCCGGCCGCGCGTATGTCGGTTATCGCGCAAAATCATTAACCTCTTGTTGCGCAGTTGGATAAAAAGCATCCTATGTCCTTCACCGGTTCTTAAACTAGTTTCATACCAAATTTCATCTAAATCGGTCCAGTAGTTTTTGAGTTTATTCGTTGCATACAATAATACAAATATTTCATCTTTATAATATTAGTACAGAATACATTTATATTCACATGAATTAGAATTTATATGTAAGTGTTAATAACACAGCAAAACTATCCTTCTCAACAGAGATTGAATACTCTTAACGTGAAAATAAAACAGCGGAGAAATAGACAACCGCCTGCTTTTTTTTTAATTAAAAGTAACGTAATGAAACACGCATGTTTATCTAACTGAAAAATTAATGAATATAAGATGTTCTTGCTTACTTAGACCCATTCCACAACCAAATCAATCAACAATACAAAAAGTAACAACCAGTTTCAACCGACTTCAAAAAAGAGGATGTTCTCAATTCCACTGTATTTTTTGTGTGTTACCTCGTAACAAATACATAAAATGTACAAGAGGTACCGATTTTTTTTTTAATATTCTAAGTCTGGTCCTTGTCATGTGGTCCTATTTAAATTTGATATCTGACTTGTAGTATTTGAGTTATTCCAAATAATGCGTATAATGCGTTTGAAGTCGTTTTTTTTATTTAAAATTATAGTTACACAGATTTTGTGCAACTCTTATACTGCCTCCCGTTTTATTGTTATTATCTGTCATAATTATTGCTATGTAATACATTTTCCTACATTATCCTGTAAATTATACATCATTATAGCATAAATATGACGATCACAATTAGACAGACATTAAATTTTACAGGGTAATTCGTTATTTATTGGCTGCTATGACGTCCGCTCATCAACGACAAAATGTTTGTAACCGCAACAAAGTGTCCTCCCAACCATCGAGCTAGTAACTCTAAGGGCATAGTAGAAATAGTGAGGAAGTAGGCCATCTCCGGCCCAATTCGCGATATAATTACCTACCATACTTGCCTGTCTCAGGGTTGTTACTTATTTATAGTGTATGCAAAATTTTAATTCAGTACCTAGAAATAGGGCCAAAGGAAGGGCCGGGAAGTTGTATTTTTACTTGTGTTGTCTTGTTTCAGGGTTAGTGAGGTCGGTTTTATACCTAAACGATGAAAACACCTTTCACGATGAAAAAAATACCGACTGGCGATACTATGTGGTTGCGGGGCCAGAGACGTGCGACGCGGGGCATACCTAATACAACAAAAAAATAAGTAGGCATCACTCATCATCAAGTTAAAATCATAGGTATGCGAGAATAAGTGACTTGCTTACCTTTCCTGTTCAGTAGGTAATCTGAACAAAGACAACTCTGGAATCTATGAATTATTTAGACAGCCGAACACACAGCAATAAGTTCTCATGCGATTATCAAACATTTTTCATTTATTTAGCGGTGCCAAAAAGCCGTGACGCGCGAACCTTGTTCCATAGTAGAAAGCTTTCTACTATTCTTGTTCGGTGTTAGCCCCGGCTGGCGCACTGAGAAACGGGTCGAGATTGTGTAAGAGTGTGCGTGCGGGACGCATAGATACTATGGCGCACACAAACAAGCCGCGCGCGGTGCGTTTGTATGAAGATAAATTACTTCCCACTCCTTCTACTATGCTAAGGGCCTGTTTCAGAATGTTCGAGTAAGTTCCGGTTATACTACCCGAAACATAAATAACTGAATGATAAAAATGACAGTTAACATGCAGCGCGTTTCAAGCTTTAACCGATGATGGATAGGCTAAATCGATGACTGTGAAACGCAAAGATAGTGTTTTATTTATTTAATAAGTTCTGGGGAGTATAACCGGAACTTACTCGAACATTCTGAAACAGGCCCTAAAGCTCGATGCTCCCAGCGCACACAATGTTTTCGACTGTATGTTTGTTAAGCGTTACTCCGCCAATTATGAATCGATTTCGATGATTCTTTAATTGTTTCGAAGGTTATACTTCAGTTGTCTGATTTAAAACTACATTAGAACACATTAGTGTTCAGTATTTGTTGTTCAAATAGATGATAATATATAACCTATAAAAATAATGTATTTGAATTATCATGAAATTTGGTTTAATTCTCGCTGAATTCAAATAGTATTATTATGATAATTTGACATATTGATTTAAATCATTTTCCTTTCTTTGTATTATTTTGTGTTTGTTTGTGAATGTATTTTAATTTAATATTACATTGGATGTTTTGTCAATATTAATAATAATAATTTTGTCGGACTACATAATAACTGTTATGATAATTGATACATTTTTAGGTTTTAAATTTATGTTTTTAACATACTGGTGTTTGGACATCGTAGTAAAAAACTATATAATATATATATTTAAACTCTAATCAACAAGCTATAAAAAATACACAACCAGGAAAGTCTGAAAAAAAAAAATCTTCTCATGTATTGGAGCCTCATTTTTTCATAACCTTTTTTGGGCAATATGTTACATTTTATACTAAATTCAGGCTTATAAGTCATTCCGTTTAGCATATACGAGCTAGAGACCCATTACATACGAACGGAAGGAAAGACGGAAAGCCGAATCTCATTAAGAGGGCTCCGCGTTGCCCATTGGTTACGGAAGTCCAAAAATTACGGAGTACCTACCAACATCTTCTACAATTATATGTATGCATACCTTTGTATATTGATTATTATACTTTACAGTACTTATGTATACTTTTTGTAGGTAACCCATAAATATTTCCATGTGGTCTATTCTTCGAGGAACGGAGGAGGATTTTCTCGACTTATTCATCAACTCGCGAGCGTGAAACTCGCGAGTGCACGCGAGTTGGCACCTTCCGATTTAACCTATTTTTACTCGCGCGCACGTACATTATGAAGTACAGTCAAATAAATAAGTATTGAAACCAGTTAAGTATCAACTATCCAGAAAAATAAGAAGAAAGAAAATATATTTAACAACCGGCCGCTATCTCTATATACCTACTTGGTCCATCCATAGATAATTGGAGATCCTCTTTAGGTATCAGAATATCTTATACCTATACTGTTAATGGATAAAATATCCAAGAACAACTTGTGTGATTAAATTATAATTGGTAATTATTTTTATTACAAAAAATCTACCAATAATAATCGCCCGCCAAATACACAAGAGTAGGCTCTTATAATAATTATAAATAATTAAACAAATAATGATTTCCTCTTCGTTAAAAATAATAAATAACTATCAATCATTGTTTTATATTCTTAGCTATTGGATTGCCTTTTTTTCTTTGAAGACAATCTATCTCAGACGTTTATAGAAAACACAATATATTCAAGTGATAATCGTTAGCAATTATACATGTAAGATGAAAGAATAATGTTATGCAATGGAAAAAAGCTACAATAAAATTAAATACAAAAACCTGACACCGTTTTCGGTTACAGTGTTGAGTGATCCCATATTATTTACTAAAACTTATTTATATTTTTATAATTTTTTTTTTATTTTTTTTATTTTTTCGCTTTATTAACAAAATACTAAGAACAATATATAACACTACAGCTACTACAATGAAAGCATTTAGACAACCTACAAATCATTGCAGACTAATATGCAGTCCAAATGCTCCAACCCACTACCAGTTGGCAGCGTGCGCAGCATGCTGACGGCTTATATGTATAAAAAATAATATTCATACTTATGTACGAAACAATATTAAATGGCTTCAGATTGTGCACTCGCATTTTAATAAGATAAGCCTGCGTAATTTTCAATCAACAGAAAATTGCAATGCCTTTTTTCAATTGCAAATAGGTAAGCCTTTGACATCAATCTCAACTGATGGTAAGTGACGTGGTCGAAGGTGTTAACAGGCTTAACCTAGAATTACTGGCTCTCAAGGACAGCTGCCGGAACACACCGTCAGGTGTTTGGCGACAGATTTTCCACTTGAGAGTGGTCGCTAGCCAGGCGGGCATTTAGAAAATTCACTTCCATCATGCGGTGAAGCTCAAACCCGCGGCTGGATTTGAACCATGGACCTGCTGCGCGGCAGCCAATGCCACTGAGCCATCACTGCTTCAAACTTGCCTTTCCAACGAAACGCTATTTTAAACGAAAACGCGGGTATATGATTGATGTCGAGAATAATGACAGTTCCGAATTAAAAAAAAATATATGTACCTATACATGCACTTTTCTAACATGGGAACTAACCTCCAAAACATTTGTAGGATCTCCTCACGTCCATGCAGAATATTTCTAACATGTCTCTATGCACTGAATAGTTTAAAATGTCATATGTTGTTATAAATTATGTAATTTATCAATATTATTATTGACATGACATTAACTTCGAGTTGTATATAAAGTTACTTATGTCATAATGTGTTTGAATTTATTATCGAATATTGAATAATGAACGAATATTATATATAAAATAATATTATATATAATATAATATTCGGTGAAAATGAGTACAATTGTGTCTGGAATAAATGCATTTTAATTTAATTTCATAGAATCCTACGGAATCGATTTTAAGTACTATATGTACATCTCCTACATAAAACATAATATCCAATTACCATTTTCGCGTGCCATTAGAGTCGTTCCAAGTATTATTAAACCTTTGCCATTAGCATACTTCCTCGTAGTACTGACCCTAGACCCTGCACTCGAGCTATTTGTCTAGCCACTCTTGGCTGTTTGTCAAGCAATCTCGTTCTATATGTATTTAAATTAACATTTGTATAGGTACTATGATTATATTGATTATATATAGTATTATATAGCATACATCTTCATCAGCCGTATCGAATTAACGTAATACTTGTAATAATCGAATTATACTAGGTCAGGCGTGGTTCACTCCGGACTTTAGGTACAGAGATACAGGTACATCGGTGTATCCGTCCGGACGGGCTTATTGTATGGTGCGTGCCGCGTCAGAAGAGATCAGAGCTATGCGTGGCTATGCGATAGAAAGAGACACGCATTGTACCTACAAAATGGTATATTTGTAATTTTGTAATGTAATCCGCATAGCAAGCGTTATTGCAAACATAACAATATTAAAATTATACAGATAACTTGAAATTCATTGAAACGATGCCCTGAAAAATATATATATTAAATTTATTTTTCAAAATAGGATTTTGGGGCCAACATTACACAAAAAATATGTAAGTTCTAATTTCGTTTACAAATGTAGAGAATACATGAACGCAAAAATTCTAATTTGTGTTAATTGTTATTAAAACAAAATTAATTTACATTTAGGTTTTCAATATGAATCTTATACACGTAATCGTCACGCATCTGTGAATATTTACAACGAGCCGGTGTTATTGGGTGATATTGCTCAAATTTACACTTTTTAAAGAACCTATAGCGTTGGTCCTTTGAGCCGGATGCCAACAATTTACGGAAAAACCCCTTTTATTTAGAGTACCCTCTTCTCAACCTGTATATTAAAATATAGGGAGTATATAATTTATATGCTAAATAAGTTTAATTATAAGCGATGTAATGTATTAAGTTTGAAGTAAACTTTGTAAAGTACTTTAACTTTATCTATCAATCAACGCTAGCCTTTTGACCATCTATAAAAAGACACTAAAAGCATTAACAAACACTTGTTTATAGGTAGGTTGTTGTTAATTACAACATAAACAGCCTCTAAAACACTGTGTGCAACAAATTAGCAGCCTCTGACGCAATATTGTCAAGTTTTCATAAAATTGCGGATTTGACACTGTCTAATTTATCCAGCCTTCTTACACCATAGATTATAATCACTCACTAAACAGCTGTAGCTACTCTGTATTTGGTCATTGGTCAATTTGAGTTTATGGGTATTGTACATGTAGTGTGTAAGCGTAATGTTATGATGTCAGATTCCGAAGCAGTGATGGCTCAGTGGCATTGGCTATGGACTGCCGTACAGCAGGTCCATGTTTCGAATTCCGCCACTGGCTTGAGCTTTACCGCATGGTGGAAGGGCATTTTGCGAATGCCCGCCTGGCGAGCGACCACCCTCAAGTAGAAAATCTGTCGCCAAGCACGTAATGGTGTTTCGGCAGCAGTTTTTGAGAGCCAGTGAAATTACAGGCACATGAGACTTAATAACTATGTCTCAAGGTGACGGGCGCAGTGCAAATCGTGACTTGTCACGAAATGCATCTGTTATAGGCAGAGGTTAGTCCGCTTAATATCAGGCGGGCCTCGAGCTTGTTCCGTCACAATAACATAAAAAACAAAAAAAAAAGATAATAGAAGACCAAAAAGCCCGCACACTATTGTGTCCGGTCCTCATTAGCGTGTATTATGTCCTAGTGTTTAAAATTGTGTAAATTGAAAAATATAATCACAGCTTCAATTCTTCTCACTGTGATACAATAAAGAATTATGAGTTTGACGATTTACTTAGCATTCCATGGATTCACCGTGCGGGTGCCGGGTCCATAGCGTTGCAGAGGAAAATGCTGAGACTGAGGCTTGCAACTCAGGGAGTAAAGTTAAGCCCCTTTACGATGTCATCAATGCTCCCCTTCACCGCTCGATCCTCCTCCCCTGCCTAACCACATTTGGTAAGATCCTACTAATGCCGCCTTGGATACACGTTCTAGGATGGAAGTTACGGTTGTTATTGACAGGCCAAGGTCTTTTAGTAGGTTATACAGGGTTACTGGTTAAATCGACCTAGATCCATTAAGAGGTTATAGTTCCCATCATTTCTGACTAATTTGACTATGAAACACCCCAGCCTAAACCTAACCGTTTTTGAGATATTGGAATTAGAAGGTTTTTTAAAAAAATATGCCAATTTCTTAATATAATTAGCATTTTTTTTGTCTTCTATGGCCTTATTTTTTTTTTAAGCTCACGGGTAGTAGTAAAAATAAGGGTTCTTTTGCCCTATTGTCCTTCCATGGGGCTGTGATGCGTGCGAGCGGGACAAATTGTGCAAGTGCGAGCGAGATAAATTATTCCCGGCCATTTTGTTGTTATGGTATTTGTTTTTAGTCTGCTCGTCTGATTCGTCTGTAGTAGATGCTATATTTAGTGCTCTTGATTTCTTACTCGACTTGGCTTGTATTTCTTCTACGATTTGTGACTGTGCTTGTTAACTGGACTTTGATTTGAAATTAGTCAGAAATGATGGGAACTATAACCTCTTAATGGATCTAGGTCGACTTAACCAGTAACCCTATATAGGGATTTCGCTGGTACACCCCTTGCTCCGACTTCTTAGAATCTTCTCTTTAAAGAATCTTATTATTATGTAATCTTGCAATCTGAAACACCTATAATATATACCTTTTATGTACCTATCACGTCAAACGACTATGAAATCACCATCTCGACGAGAGACCAACATAAGGTTACAGCAAATACTTCAATGTACTTGTCAATAGACTCTTGAGTAGTTTATTTTGTGCGGATGCGCATTTACTTATCTACCATCGTTACTAAAATGTTTGCGTGATAGTTTTTGCTTGGGTTAGGTCATGCTGTGATTTTGAAGCGTTCGTAGCGTCCGGTGTGGTCATAACTTGGATGGGTGACCGCTAGATGCATTGCTACTGAACGCTTCCGTGCTTCCTTATAGCACGGTGCTATCATCTGGTTAGTTGAGGAAATTTTTTATACTGTTGATGATTTTTTAAATAAAGGCTCGTGTAGCTTCTATACGTACAGAAATGCGTTGTAGGTTTTAAGAAAATTACACTTACTTAACTGAATTCTATAATATATTATATAATATTATTAAAAACACGTTTTTATTTAATGCATTGTATACACCGTGTCCCAAAATTCAACGATAAGCCGGCATCGGTGCATGGACCTACTCATGACTCCTCGGAAAAAAAAAAAAAAAATTATAACTGTTTTTTTTTATTAATTACAGAGACTTTTATAAATTTCATTGATATTCGATACCCATTATGCTATTTTCAACTACCATGACCACAATTTTTGACATATTTTTGATATTTTTTGTGCATTAGCAACCTAAGAAGGACGGCTATCTACCACAATCCTTTAAAATTACAGAAAGTCTGTAGTTATTTTACAAAAATCAGTAAAAAAAAATTTTTTTTTATAATTTTCATAGATTTTAACATTCTATGCACTTTCTATAGTCTGGGTTAAAAAAAAAAGTATGGACAATACCATGGCAAGTTTTATTAAAAGTTGGCGCAACTTTATAAAAGTCTCTGTAATTAAAAAAAAAAAGAGTTATAATTTTTTTTTTATTTTTTCCCGAGTAGTCATGAGTATGTCCATGCACCGATGCCGGCTTATCGTTGAATTTTGGGACACGGTGTATATAGATTAACAAAATGAATATTTATGTATGTAATCTGATTTTATAATTGTACACCAGTTGACTGGTTGACTGTAGAGAACTGAATTTATTTTATCTTAAGTACTATTCGTACCTACTTTCAACAAATAAATATTTGAATTAAAATTTCAATCTGCATTTTGCAACTGCTGACCTAGCTACTACCCTCAGGTAGAAAATCTGTCGAAAAGTACCTAATGGTATGTTCCAGGAGCTGTCCTTAAAAGCCAGTAATTTAAGGTTACAATATCTTCGACGATATCACCACTTACCCTTAGGTGAGATAGTGGTCAAAGGCTAGCCCATCAAGTATAAATAAAGAAAAAACTATCAAATCATGTCCAATTCAAACTGAGGGAACAATGGCAGTTTTTGCCTTAAAGTTGCAATCTACATGTTTAGTACCTACCTTTTTTTACGTGTTTCATCTTTAAATCGTATTGCTGTAATTGTATTAAGATATGGCCACAAAAACGTTAGTTGTTAATTTTGGTAAAATATAAATGAACTGCAATAACAAAGCTATTCATAAATGATTAGTGAATAATAAGTAATTTGAGAAAGGCAATCTGGACCCCGTGGGGTGCTGGGTTAGAATGTCACCTCCCCCATTTCTTCCCGTAAGTGTCGTAAGAGGCGACTAAGGGAAAATACTGGAAGGTGGAAAGCAGCGCCTTCTGAAAAACTGACAACTTCTACTGCGGTCACCAAGACACCCGCCAAGCGTGGGGATTATGACAAATCCCCCAATGAGGGAGACCTTAGTCATCGGGACGTTCCGATTGAGGTGATAAAATATTTTTTTTTGTTCCAAGCCCATCTAGATGGGATCAAAATGGAGGACTTTAAAAAACGATTCCATAAATATAACTTGCATTTTTAATAATAACAATAGAATGGTAAAACGTTTAACGAAAATATATAATTTGCAGTTGGGTTTTTTACTTTTGTAATTAATTTTATAAGTTCAATGGTTAGAGAAGACTTCCAGTTTTCAAGAACGCACACAACTAATACAGTAGGTAGGTACTATGTATCTACTTTACTGTCTTGGTTCAGTTCAATACTGACCTCTTTAGTGTTTTGGCTACAAGTACCTTCTCGAAAGTAACTACATACAGTAAAAGTAGCCGATAACGGTAAACCCGTAATTAAATAATCTCCTTATTGGGTTTGCTCAAAAATTACTTCTTATATCGAATTAACCAAAACTTTGCAATAAATTATGTAATTGCAGTCGATTTGACTTTTCGCAAAAGGTTTTGTTTGGAGGAAAGAACTTTGACCTATTGTATTTCCAGATGTATTTCTTCGATGAAAAGTGACGACCGTGCGGTCAAGGGTATCAGCTTGATCGAATTTTTACTTATTTTGGACAACTTGAACTTAACATAATGCATCAGAGATGTTTTTTGTGGGTTCCGTACTATAAAACAGGACACTATACTAAGCCTCGTGCGTCCGTCCGTACTTAAAAGGGGCCGTATCTTTGGAACTGTTACTGGCTGAAATTTTCACAGAATACCTATGTTATTATCCGATTGCCATGAAATAAATAAAAGAAAAACGCTCCGTATTTTTTTTACATTTAGTTTTTTATACAATAAACATGTACATTTTAAGGTTTTCTCTTTTGCTCCATCGTAAAAACCATAGACGTAGGATTTTTTCGCTAACATCCTAAGCCTATGGTAAAAACAGTAATACATACAAGCTCCAACGAAACGATTATAGTCAAATGTAACGTATAAAATACATAATAAAATGCAGTGAAGTACAGTACGGGCAACAGCTAATATCTTAATAAATAAAAACAATTGGTAGATTTTTGTTAGTACGGAACCCTCGGTATTGAGTTCAACTCGCACTTGACCGGTTTTTTTACTGGTTAGGAAGGCAAACGAGCAGGCGGCTCACCTGACGTAAGTGATTACCATCGTTCGTGGACATCCGCAACACCATAGAGGTTTCAAGGTTGCGTTACTACTTTGAATTGAATTAAAATGAGTTTTTTTTCCGTAAGTATTACTTCTTTAGGATTAATCCATGCGCATCATAGATAATGATAATAATTGAATCATAAATGGACGATATCAGTTCTGAGTGATACCACAGAAACGTTCGATGAAATAAGGAAGAAAGGCACCCATATCATGACTATAAAAATAAACAATCATATCGCAAAACATCTATAACATTCAACGTTTTTCGATAGTCTTAAAAGATATCTTATTAACAAACGCTACTATTCGACAAGACTTTTTTCCAGATAAGCAGATAGTATTATTTATATATTGTAAGATAAGTAGTAAAAAATATTTAGTATCAGTCACTTTAGAACGAATTTTAATCAATATAATATAGAAATTATTATGGATGGAAAAAGATAACTTCCAGCGGGACTTGAACCCGCAACCCCCAGAATACCGTCCTGGTGCATTACCAATTATGCTATGGAAGCGGGTGCTGGACAGTCGAAAATTCTCCATCTGAATACACGTCTTTTTGACGTTGGCGACATCTACCCAAATAGCAGAGGACTATTTACTTAGGCTGGTAGGTTGATATACGATCAACACTGAACACCAAATCGATGAAACCATTTTAAATTTTAAATTACACCAAATCGATGAAACCATTTTAAATTTTGCAAGTCCCGCTGGAAGTCATCTTTTTCCATCCGTAATAATTTCTATGTTTTCGCTTAGCATGCGTCAATGCTCCTATAAAATAATACTAGTCATCAATATAATAGTTAATAAACTTTTGTCCTACGCAGAGTCAAATAATCTAGAGTACCAGGATTCATGTTGGTAGTACACATTAAATTAATTAAGATTTATTGTACATTAATATGGAGAAATAAATAAATATGATTATGAAATTCGGTGTAGAGATAGCCTCAAGCTCAGATACAGATCTGGGATTACTAATTTTTATCTCTATTTTGATAGAATATATTTCCAGATACTTCCGGGCAGAAAAAATCAGTTTCAATAAAGAAACAAATCTAAAATGGCGCCGATAATCATTGCATCCCACTTGCACACTATAGACAGCAAGTTGTGCAAGTGAGAGGTAATGATTTCAGACGCCATTTTAGATTATGATCCTTTATTAAACTGCGTTATACAAATAAAATAATAAGCGGTTTTTCAAAATAAGTATTAAGGCTAGAGTGCTCGTGGCCATACAAACATAGTTAAGTCATATTTTGAATACTATGCGTTCAAACTCGGTGAAACTTTGGATGTATGTCCTTAAAGCCTTATATGCTTCTGGCTCCAGATTTGCGTATATATAATTATTTTCAAAAATAATTCGAATAGACATTTTGTATGGGTATTGTTATTTTGACATTTAGGGATAAAATAAATAATAAATGGAAAAACTGGCAAACCAGAAGCATAGATATTAGACTCAGCAATATGCATACAAAATTTCACCGAGTTTGAACACTTGGTGTATAAAATATGACGAAACTACGTTTGTATAAAAACCGCTCCGTGCCATCTACTCTTAATTATGTTGCCATCAAAAAGGTACAATAATAAAAGATAATGAGGTTTTAAATAATATTTCAGTGGGCAATTCAAAAGATTTCCCAACTCTTATCTCGCATTGAATACACGAAGTAGATTAGGAAAATATGTATGATGCATTCAATCCACTAACCATTTTATAAGCACTCCATATTAAATAATCATTAACCGCGACTTGCCTAATTACAAAACCACTCATTCATAATAACTAGCCATTCCAAGAATACACTTTCTGTGTTAATTTCAACAGTTTCTAGAATTTTCCTGTTAATGGCAGCAGTTTTTATTTGAGCAATTGTTTTATGTAAGCACAGTAATTAGCTAGATAAACAATTAAGACATACGATTTACTTTAAAGTTAAAACTTGGTTAATACCTATAATTATTAAAAACTATTTTTATAATGTTGTCTTAGGTTTTCGCGATTATTACACATTATAATTAAACAACAAGTCACCCCGTGACCACGATCACTGCAAAGTGTTTGAATCGTCGGGACAAACGGACAACGGCCTTTGACCACTATCTCACCTGATGGTAAGTGATGCTGTGGTCGAAGGTGTTGTTCAGACTAACCTAGAATTACTGGCTCTCAAGGACAGCTGCCGGAACACACCGTTAGGGGCTTGGCGATAGATTTTCTACTTGAGGCTGGTAGCTAGCCTTGCGGGCATTCGAAAATGCCCTACCTGGTGGTAGGGCCATGCAAAACCGAAACTAGAAATAAACTACTAGTTACCGGACCACCACCACCAGTGATCAGGACCGGAAAGTTTATTCCACAGGTCACGTCAAAAAGATTATTTTTACTGGAATACACCGTAACGCGCTTGGCAACCGATTTTCTATCTAACGCTAAGTCCAGACGAGCATTCTCAATATGCCCTATACCACCATACAATCTTTCCAACAATATTCTTTAAAAGTTCAAGTTGTCCATTCTGATGGATAATCTATTAAATTTCATGCATTTTTAATGCTTTTTATAGGTTAGCCTTTGACTACTATCTCACCTGATGGTAAGTGATGATGTGGTCGAAGATGATGTTGAGTTTAACCAAGAATTACTAACGACATAGATAACGGTTGGACACATTTAAACTGTAGTTACTATTTATAAATGAAACAATCGCGTTTATTTCACGAGTTTTTATTATTTTATGCGTATTTTGAACGGAGATTGTCGTAACCACCAACATATAAATGAAGGTACTTACCACGGTATTGCAGCATACAGCAAGATATTAATCTAACTTCAACAATGCTTGGTTTTCGAACCAACCCGCAACGAATTGCTAATATCTTATAAACAAAAAAGAAGGCGAGTGTTTCTGTTTTATTTTTATCACTAGATCTAATTATTCATAGCAAATGCATTGTCAAAGCAGTTACTGTAAATATGCCTCTATTGAGTTATCGCAGTTTGTCTTATTTAGCTTTCATTACTTCAAAGTACTAGGAAATAATATATATACAGGGTGTCCCACGGCGATGCCACATGGAGGGAAAGTACCTTGAATATTGTAGATGGAACATTTTACTGAAAGAAGACTTTATTTGAATTTAAAAAACAATTTCAACTGCATTCATAGGTGTTTAAATAATTACATGGTTGAACCGGGAATCGAACCCGTTACCCGAGAAAAAAAAACATCGTGTAGTTTTATCATACCGATCGAAAGATTTCATCACAAGAATTATTTTTTGCTAAATAACATAGTGTCATAAATAAGAGGAAGACCATGAATTTTTAGTTTATTTTTTTTTATACAAGAAGCGACAACGTCTCCTCTCATTCACACGTGCCAACAACCATTAGTTTAATTATTTACGTTGACATATTTAATTATCTCTATTCAGTACACAGAGGTATCATTAGCTGGAGTCAAGGTATGCCCCTCGTCTTGTAATGTCAGTTTCAGAACGAAGTACATAATGTAATTGATCCATTAGGTTGTTGTTTGCACGCTAGTGATCCCGGTGTCACTTTGGGACCTGTTTTGATGTAGATCTTGTTCTAGATAAATCTGTGGAATGATCTTGCAAATTACAAGAACAATTTGCTACGTTTTTAGGGCTCCGTACCTAATGGAAAAAGGAGCTCTATTTATGAAACTCCTCTTTACCGTTTAGACCATAGACAAATATTGGTGTCGTGTCCACAAAAAGTTCGAGTCGGGCCTTGTTCTCTTTTAGCGTTCCGGGTATAGCAGCCCGTGAAGGAATAACTGTTTTTTGGTTTGGATCACATCTCCGAAACCAAATAATGAATTGCCGATTTCAGTATTTGTTGGTTACGTATAGCTTATGGTACTTAATGCTGAAATTTAACTTTGACAGCACCAAATTCATTATAATTTATATAAAAAAAAAATCTACTCAATGATCTCTAGACGATGACACAAGAAACACGCTAAGATGCAAATACGTTTTTTCAGCTGCCTTCTTATTTGTATTGAAGCCCCCTCAAAACTTAGTTGAACTTCTAGCCCGATATTCCCACTTTAAATATCGTTAACGAGGTAATAGAAAAGAGACAGACGGCGAATAGTCTCGTTAATATGGTTCCGTTTTGCTCTTTGGGTATGGAACCCTAAAAACTTTGAAAATACATATCTTGGGAAGGGTAACCCTTATATGTGCAATCCGCCATAATAACACATATATTGCGAAAATGTCGACCTATTACGATTAAAAAGGTACAGCCCTCTTAATAGGTAGGTAGGACCGATGGATGGTGTAGGTTTAGGTTATAATAGTGTACCTAAATATCATTTCAAGCTCTATCGCACGCTAAGTGAACATACAAAACATAACGTCTCTTTCCCGTAGGGGTAGAATGAGACCACAGATTTCGACTTGCTACGATCCTTACAAATATCTTTCGCTTCATCTACACTCATCAATCCTTTCATACATAAGCGTCGGTGGGTACTCCTGATCTGGCCTTTTTTCAGAACGTCTTCAATTTGATTTCGGAACGTTCGCCTAGGTCTTCCCCTTCCAACACTTCCATTCACTTGCCCCACGTATACCTGTTTATTCAGTCTCATTTCATTCATTCTCTCCACATGTCCAAACCATCTTAAGATGCCTTTCTCGATTTTTGTCACTACATCCTCATTCACACCATATCGTTCCCTTATCACAGTATTCCTTATCCTGTCACTCCGTTTGACTCCAATCATGCTTCTCAATGCTCTCATCTCCACTGCATTTATTCTACTTTCATGCTTTTTCTGCCATACCCAACTTTCACTACTATACATCGTCGGAACCAACACTAAGTGAACATAACAAAATAATAACGTCCTATTTAAAATAATCTCGTCGAACATCCCGCAGCCTGAAGACCAAAGTCTTCAACCAGTGTGTGTTGCCAGTGATGACATATGGCACTGAAACGTGGTCCTTAACTGTGCCCCTTATGGACAAGCTCAGGGTCGCTCAACGAGCTATGGAGAGAGCTATGCTCGGAGTTTCTTTGCGCGATAAAATCCGGAACGTGGATATTCGCCAAAGAACCAAAGTCACCGACATAGCTCTCAGAATTTGCAAGTTGAAGTGGCAATGGGCGGACCACATTGCTCGACGAACTAATAACCGATGGGGAAGAAAGGTTCTCGTGTGGTTACCACACTACACCGGAAGACGTAGAGTTGGTAGGCCCCCCACTTGGTGGACTGACGACATCGTGAAAGTCGCGGATAGCCAGCGGTTACAAGTGGCTAATAGCCGTTCTTTGTGGCGTTCTATGGGGGAGGCTTTTGTTCAGCAGTGGACGTCTTCCGGCTGATGATTATGGTGATGATTTTAAATAATTACATCCCGTTTTCGCATACGAAACCCTAAAAATCTGAACCACGTCAACATAAACAGTGACATCATGTACATACAATATACCTAGTAGGTACTTACATAAAATTCGCGCTCAATTTCATATCTACTTATGTGACATTTAAATCGATTTGCGTAAGAGTGAAAATGATGTGGCAAAACAGGACTTAACGAAAAAGGAATTACCGCTATGGGTATTTTTAACATGGCCGATTTAATAGATTACCTACATGGTAGACACAATCTCTTGCGTCAAACACGACTGCGAATTACGTCACAAATACAGCCGACTTGTTTATGTATCTTTTATCTTTTGCATCTTTGTTGTGCTAAATATATCCCTAGTTGAGGAGGATATAAGTTTTTTCATTTCTAAAAATGATTACAAGCACTATCTAAAAGCGTGCTAAGCTAAAATCACGTTTACAAATTATTGAAGCACTTTTTTTTGGCGTGTACCGAACCTACGTCCTCCGATTTCGCGCCGGATGCCCGTTCCACTCGGCCCCCGGAACATACTTGTCGAGCTGAAACTTTGTGCTCCAATTGTATTCCTCCAACCGTCGTCCCACCAACTTATCTGTTCAGGCGGCAGAAAAAAGAACTACAACATTCCTTGAAATTGTGACAGTTCGTAGTTGGTTTCCTTGACCAGCAGCGCCCTCGGGAACTGCACAGTTAAGTTGGTGGTACTATACGGTGCGCGGTCATAGATCAGAATACTATAGTCGGATTTTTAATCAGACAGAGTAAAGTGATATTACGGATGTTGTTACTTTTTGACTATACAAAATAGTGCTGTGGTGAAATGATTTAGTTCTTTCACTTCCTCACTTCAGTGAGCTGTATTTTTTTCATACTCTTCGTAAAAGTCATAATGATTTGTCCTAAGAGTGATATTACTATACAAGCTATTTATATTACTATAAGATAGGTTGTTTATGAGATTGCAGCACAGCAATAAATTATACATTTTAGGGATTACAATTATTATATGTCCGACACACTCTAGCTCCGCTCATAAAAACTGAACTAGAAACATCACTATGATTTGAAGTTGGCAACTTTATTTTGAAATGTGACATTTCGATCTGTCAGTTTACTCCGTCTGATTAAAAATTCGACTATAGACTTCATCTTGTCGAAAGAATTGCTTTTTTATACACTTATGCTTCACAATGCTGTCGCTACAATTATATACTTCTAAATATGCTTAGAAGCACGCATGCTAAGTTCAATTTCCAGGCCGGGCCATAAATTTTATGCTTCAATAATTTAGATTTCTAATAAGTTTTCTTTTTATAAGACTATGGAATAATAAATCATTTATAGAGTAAAAAACAGAAATTACAGTAACATCAGAGTTTTATAAGAATTATGGAGCTCCTGGTTCCTAAACTAGGCTCTTGATTCTTAAGATAGGTGGCAGTCCTCTGCTGTTCGTGTAAAAAAATTACAATCA
This sequence comes from Plagodis pulveraria, assembly GCA_963890685.1. Lineage (NCBI taxonomy): Eukaryota > Metazoa > Arthropoda > Insecta > Lepidoptera > Geometridae > Plagodis > Plagodis pulveraria. The sequence continues at coordinate 13,837,896 of OY982971.1, read as the reverse complement.
ATCTCAGTGATCGGAAATGGTGCGCAGCCTCTTTCGATCCTTGTCCAATTTATTATACGGGACTCAGGAAAGGGCAATGGATGTCCGTAAATTGTCATGGCTGAAAATCTCGATATTGTCATACGATGCTTAGGGCCTGTTTCAGAATGTTCGAGTAAGTTCCGATTATACTACCCAGAACATATTTAATAAATCAAACACTATGTTTGCGTTTCACAGTCAACGATTTAGCCTATCCATCGGTTAAAGCTTGAAACGCGCTGCATGTTAACTGTTATTTTTATCATTGAGTTATTTTATGTTCTGGGTAGTATAACCGGAACTTACTCCAACATTCTGAAACAGGCCCGTGTAATGAAGACCGGTTTCTCCCGAATTCTATCCTATATGTTTCAACACTCGACATGGGGCACTACATGTGAACTGGTAGCCGCGGGGCAAGTATATATTTTCGAAGTGTACCAGAACGGGAAAACTTTATGGATAATTTGGTACTGAAGGTCGACCTATAAAACGATTACTTATTATTAAAAGTATTCAAAAGTAACCCATTTATATATGACTCTTTTAACACGGCGCCCAAAAAGGAAGGGTAAGTTAAATTTATCCGGTAACGGTCCCGGGTAAAAGCTAGTATACATAAAACCTAATTCTCCCTCCGTGGTACTATTACGAAAATAACAGATCGGTAGTTATATACTTCTTGAATATGTAGGAACTGCAGAATACGACCTGGTTCTTGAAATCTTACATTTGTGTGCCACTAGCAATACCCACCAGAATCAATAAACTTATAGGAAGTACAAAATTGAAGTGCGAAAAGCATAATTTAGGATTCATACAAATTTATTAGCTACTATTATCTTTTTACACACGAATTTATCACAATATTATATAAGTGTCTCATTAAACCCCTTTTTTATAGTGCCCAAACCGTTATCATTATACATATATCGACTAAATATTCAATTTTTTAAAACTAGTAAACCTACTTTATAGTAATGTCATGGAACATATAATAATACTACGTAATGTTTCATATAAATTAAAAAGCAATTAGTCACGTTTCATGCAGAAACTAAACTACTTAAACTTTTCAACTTATCAACTCTAAAAAGAGGTTGTTTTTCAACCTCTACAGCAGCTTTTTTATTTTGATTAATTTTACATTTGACTAAGGCCCTGTTTCAGAATGTTTGAGTAAGTTCCGGTTATACTACCCAGAACATAAAATAACTGAATGATAAAAATGACAGTTAACATGCAGCGCGTTTCTAGCTTTATCCGATGAATAGGCTAAATCGATGACTGAAACGCAAAGATAGTGTTTTATTTATTAAATATGTTCTGTGTGGTATAACCGAAACTTACTCGAACATTCTGAAACAGGCCCTAATACTAATATCATGATGTTGTTGTTGTTCTAGGATGTTGAGTATTATATTTCTCAAGTGAATTGTTTCATTGTGCCCCACTGTCGAGAATTTATTTTTGATTACAATAATAAAAATCTTACATTTATGTTCACAATACAAGGTTATATAAATAATTTACGTAAATAATAGGCGACTTGCGGTATTCGAACCCGTGACTCAACGTTTTGTTGTAGCCAGTAACTTATTGTACCCAATTTGCATCTTTTTGTTACTATAGTTATGTATAATTAATTATCATAAGGTATATTCTGAGTAATCGATGCCATAAAATAAAGTATGTAGTTTAATTAATATAAATAACTGTGGAAACTTTGGTGAGTTATAATACCTACAATAGAAGAGAGGTGCTAACAAAAAAGGAAGTTCATTCGACCTCATACATTCAATTCGGAACATAAAAGAACAACACAATATTTCTAACAAAATGCATCGAAGCCATTTCCTCGAAAACATTTGGAATAGGTCACATGTACCACTTTTATTTTTATTGAATTTATATTTATGTTAATTTTAAATTTCTTTTTAGCAGTACGCGAATTTTGAAATGTTCTCGGAAGTAGATGACAAATTATCATTTAATAAATAGCATGGCCCCAAAATTACCTAAATATATATATGTAAGTTGTAACCGACCCTGGCTGCGAATAAATATATATTTATTCATAAATATATATTTATTTGTAGCGACCAGGTTATACAGAGAATAATCGAATTGAAAATGGCAATAGACCTCTCACTTGCACACTAAAGGCTGGGATACGTTCCGAGCCTCAGAGTGTAGTTGTTTGGTTGTTTTTCAACCTACTCAAAGGTACGGAATGACACGGTTGTTTTATAACCTCAAATAACGACATTGATATTAAAATAATTAATTATCTTTGTTAAGGAGTTTGTTGTGTTTTCTTCTTTGACTGCGAACTAAAAATACACACTTTTTATGGTATTTGAAAAACATAATACAACCGTTACCTGCAAAATTCAAATGAGTACCTATAATTCTATCATAAACAAATTTTAAAGTCATGTCAGTTAAGGTTGCAAGTTTCAATGTTTTAACGACCGATTTTGATGATTTAAAAGTTGCAACCTTCAGAGGTTCGGAACGATCGAGTTGTCAACAACCGAACGCTTTACTCTAAGGTTGTGAACCACGTTAGTGTAAAAAGTTGCACTACGAGTGCGCACTAAGGTTCTGAATTTGAATGACAGGTGTAGCGACGCCATTTTCGATTCGATTCTTGAATAAATGGGGCTATATCCGTCGTAACGAGTATGTTAACACATTTCCGCCTTCCCCGACGGGGACATAATGGTGTAATTATTTTGTCTTGCCAAAATTTCGATGTACTTATAAAAATATTTCGTTAGTACAGCTGGTGATTTTGTTTGATTAGCCAAATTGAATTCAAGAACGTGTAATATGTTTGCGTTCTTTGTTAGGTAAGTATCGATACCTTATAAAATTAGGTAGACATCTTTCAGTCCAAAAAAGCACGGTCCGCCAATGTAATTTACCTTTACATGCAGAATAATAACGTGAAGTGTAGGCGTGTGCATTTTTTGATTGGAAGATCTCTAGATTAGATACATACTTACTGAGTATTTATTACAAATAAATAACGATTAAACATCACAAATATACCACAGTAAAATTTAAGTCATGTGCGGGAATTGAACCCGCGGCCATCCACCCCTTTAGCCGGGGCATGCTCTAACCAATTGAGCTAACATGACATGACGTCATAACTCAAATCTTTCCTATCGTTCTTTAACCATCGTATTGGGATGGAGCGACATCTATAGTACCACTTACGTTGTACTACAAACAAGACCAATTTTGCAATTGGTTTTATACATGTAAATTTAGAGCATGCCCAGGCTAAAGGGGTGGATGGACGCGGGTTCGAATCCCGCACATGACTTAAATTTTTCCTATCGTATATTTGTAATTTTGTAATGTAATCCGCATAGCAGGCGTTATTGCAAACCTAACAATATTAAGATTAAACATCAATTTGGCTCAAGTTAATCTTAGACTTTTCCACTCAGGAAGGTACGTATAAACATATTTTTTGAATGTAATTGCAACTACTACTTATATTAGATGGGTAGACAACCCAAGCGATCATATTTTAAATTTAATGTTTTATGTACCTACCTACCATTAGCATATTTTGCACCTACACTAATACGGAGTGTACAAACGGGGCTACTCGTATCGCGCATCAATAATTTAATGTACAGGTGTGTGAATTATAAACCGAAAGAAAATTAATGGATTCCGTTTGCAATTCTCAATCTTGTTACGGTCTGTTTAGTGCAGTGCACAGTGGAAGTTTTTTTACAACTCTGCCCAAAAAAAGGAGTGTTATGTTTTCAGGTTTATTAGGTCGCCTGGCAGAATGTCACCCCCTATTTCTGTGGGTGTCGTAAGAAGCGAGGTGTTACCCTGAGGGCTAACACACCAGAAAGTGGGCAGCAGCGCTTTCTGAGGAACTGATATCTCTCTCTGCGATCCCCAAGACGCCTGCCAAGCGTGGGGATTATGGCAAATCCCCCCATAATGGGGGAGACTGTGTTCAGCAGTGGACGATCCGGCTTATACAGTACAGTACAGTACTTAATTGTATTAAACCTTACATATCGGTTATATATTCATAACAATAGAAAATTATTGTTATCTTGTAAATATCTTCAAAGCCGTTCCTCAGCGGTTAGGGGTTTAACAGGTGCTAAATTTGCAGCTCGCTATCAGCGGGAACGAAAATCAAACAAACTATGTTTGAAATAAAGATAATTTCAGCGCGCACCCCGACGGACGTGGGAATTACGTTAATATCTTCGTGCGAAGATCACCGAGAATCACACAAAACTTTACTAAACACAAGAACTAAGTTATTTTGTCAGTTTTTATACATAAAGTTCCTATCTTTTGGTGTAAAATTCGATTATAAAGCTTTGTTGTTATCACGATGTTACAAAAAATGATAATAGACAAGAAGACGTTAGAATAATAATATTAATGGTAATGTAGCAACCGTAATTAAATTCAGTTCAATTGCAATTAATCACGATGAAATATAATGTTAGGTTTTCGCGATTATTACACATAGTATTAAACAACTTTAAACGGTTTAAATCGCGTATATCTATCATTATCTTTGTCCCGACGTTTTAAACACTTTTCAGTGAGTGTGGGGTGAGCCACCCCGTGACGAGTTTAATTATACTACGGTGAAATGTTCATATACATATTATTTTTAATATGTTGCTATCATCTTTTTTAGTATATTGATTTGGAGACTACGCTAATTTTCTTTTGTTGATGGTAAAAATTATATGTATATGAATAACTCACCGTATAAATAATATGTAACTTTTCAGGATATAGGGTGAAAGTAATGATTTGGCAATTCTTAGCGCTTAAGCTGATTTACTATTGTTATTGCTACTGAAATATTTATAGCAATAAACCTTATCTTATTTTACATCTACCCGTCACACGTCGGTTTTCAGTGAATTTAAAAGGTAGGTGGTAGGTAAAATGATCATGTACCTGAGTAGGTACATACACATTTTATTTTAATATTTATTAGATCACTGAGCACAGTGTTCCCTTACTTATTTACATCTTTATTGACGCAAGCGCAAGACGGCAAAACCAGCGCAGTTTGACAAAAACTATCGTGGAATCATGGCGTCTCGGATATCCAGTAAAAACCAGTTCCAAAACTAGAATTCCATCTGTAGGACGCCGTAGGTAATTAAAGTTTTGGGACTTATTTACATATAAATATTGATCTTTTTTGTGGAAGCTTTAAGAAATACTTAACCACGGAATAGATGCCTGATGTCTAAAAAATGTGGTTTAAGATCCGTGTATGCGCAATTATAAAAAACTTGCATAAAAACCATGATAATGATAAGCTTTATTTTTGTTTTTGTATGTGAGGAATATGACTTTGAGGTTCTATTATTAAGTTTCGCTGAGTCATTAGCATTTTCACATAATAATAATATTTAATTGTAAAACCTTTAGGACAGAGCGTGGCACAAGATTTGATATACTCGTAAGTATAAGAAAGTTAAGATGGTGAACTTTATAGGTACCTAGGTAGGTGACTACAGGTATCAGGGTATGGGCACGTTTAATTAGGTAGTTACCTATTTTAATTTACATAAATACACGGGTATTCAACGCCACGATACTCACGCTTTATGCTAACATTTTTTATTATAAAATGTTAGGTCACCGAACTGTATATTAAAACATTTGAAAAAGGCGCGAAATCGCTAGTCATTATAACTATTTTGTGAAGTAATTACCACAGTAGACCACAATAAAATAAGTAGGTAACTTCGTTCGTAATTTTTTCCAAAAAGTATTGCTGACAATGTTTACTGTCAAAGTAACTAATTTAAATCTACTGCTGCTGCTTCTATTTCCGATATAAGAAACAAATTCCGTTTTAGATCACGCGGGAGTTCAGTGAAAATTAAAAATGCACTTTTTTATGAAGGAATTATAAAATAATGCAATTCTCAAAACAAAATTATGCTAAAATCATTAATTAACTTACTCTACTAGCAAGCTAATATTATCAAATATTTCAATTTATTACTATGGGACAAATGATTGATTCAACTTTAATCGGATGATTTCATCAGTCTTCAGCCTTACCTCATTCGTGAAATATTACCATGAACGCAATGACTTACTTAATAGTTTCGTATACAATGCATTAGTGTAAGTTCCAATACCTAATATGTATTGATTATAATTTAATAGAATTTACAAAGAGATAACCACACTACAATTTTGTCAAATGTGACTAGCCCTTCGTTGTTAAGGGTACTTACAACGAAGGATTACTACTACATTTTGTTTTTCTTTTACTGGCTGATGCAATGTGGTAGTTGCATCAGCCAGTAAAAGAAAAACAAAATGTTTGATCTATCATATTTACAAAAGCACATGTTTTCGGTAGGTATTAGGTGGTTGAATAGGAAACGTACATAATACAACAAATATATATTTGGAAACTAGTTTTGTTTTTAAAAGATAGGACCCCGTAACAAAACTGGTCTAAAATCTACGAAAATACATAATATTTATTCGTAGTCTAAAATAGACAACAGGCGCCCATTTATTCATATTAATATATAAAAAAATATATTAGTGTTTTACTAATGAGCTATAGACGATACCCTACATACTAGGTTTCAAAATAGTAGGTATGCAAAATAGAAGTAGGAATGTATGTTTTACGCTACGTGGCTCCCCTAGCTCCGAGATTAGGAAGATACCTTGTTATTATGTTGGGATAAAAAGTATCCTATTAATTGCATGGACAACAACCCACGGGCTCAATTAGGACCTTATATTGGAAAATGAAACCAATTGAGAAATAAATAAAGCTCAATTTCAATGCGCGCTGCACGTGGCAGGTTCGTTGTTTTGTTTGTCCGTAATGCGCAAAGATTATAGGAATAATAGGAGTTTTTCACATAATTATAATGCTGTACACTGATTTGTTAAGTTCACATATAAGCGAATGTTAGATGTTACAATTCTTTATCATTGAGGAGGTCCAAAAATATTTTTAATTTGCTCTTTAGTTATATTGTTATCTACTCATCAAGCAATAATAAAAAAAACTGTCAGGACGGATATGTTGCGAAAACGTCTTTACATAGTTTTTTTTTCTGAATCTAAAATCTAAATCATGATCCTCTAAATAAAAGTTCATCTTGAAAGTGACCTAAAGTCATCGCCTCATTAATAGAGATAAATTGATAAATTTTGGTACAACATGTTATCAAAACTTTTTATGAGATGTGTTTTTCTGAGGTAAATACGGTCGGTAAAAATTCTTTAACTATTTATAAATTAGTAGTAGGTATAAGTTGATTTGAAAATAAATAAATACCTGCAAGAATCGCATCATACAGCATAATGATACCTACCGTTGATCTTTAGCACTGTAATAATAATAAATAAGAAATAAAAGCAATACAATTTTGTATTAGTACAAAGGTTGCGTCCGGATTCAAACAGATTAAATACTTTGAATTTACTTATTGTAATGTTTGCGTACAAAAGCTAATTACGTGTCTAGATATACTACGTAGGTATTCAATAGTCACAGTAGCTAATTAAATTGAGATTCTATGCAGATGCATTCATCAATATAAAGCCAATTCTTACTCTATATATATCTACCAGCCTACTACTACCGTACACCGCCGCCTGAGTGAACTTGTTCTCGTAGTTTTTATTCCTTCCGGCTTCGGGCTACCAGCGCAGTGCCCATCCCGAGTCTACTTAGTCGAGAGTACTTATCGAGAGTACTTAGTTAAGTATATACATATATATATGCCATATCGGTTAGGTATTTTTATCTTCGTCTATTGGCATGGTTAGAAATCTCCTCAATAGGGTTAGAAGAATACTTCGAGAAGAAAATAAATACCTGTCGCAATGGTTGCTGCAATGCGGAAGCCTAATAGATAAATCCCCGACTCGCACTTGAGCGGTATTTTATACAATTGGTTATCAGTTTTTCGCCTATACCTATTCAACTTGCAATACTTAAGTAATATAAAGGTATCTTCTTCGAGCCAGGTCCGTCAGTTCTTTGGTGATCTTACTTACTTACTACGAGTACTGGTAGTATCGGATTTAGTCGCCCAAAGAAGCCCCAAGCAAAGCTTTCTCAATGGCTTATTTTGAAGCAATGATTGCTGAGCGGCTTTAGCTATGGACTGTGGTTCGGCAGGTCCATGGATCGGTCCCCACTGCCAGCTTCACCGCACGGTGGAAGGGCATTCTGAGAATACTTGCCTGCCTTGGCCACATTCTAGTAGTAAATCTGTCGGCAAGCACCTAACAGTATATTCCGGTAGCAGTCCTTGAGAGGCAGTAAAATTACAGGCACATGAGAGTGTACAACAACAACTGTAAGTATCAGGATGACGGGCGCAATGCAGATCGTCACTTGTGACTAAATTACTTGTTGTAGGCAGAGGTTACTACTTGACATCAGGTGGGTCAAGTACTTTACACGCACAAACACAATAAGAAAAGAAGTTATACAAACGAACCACTTCAAAGTTTCATATCTTATCGCCCACTGGTTGAAGACCTTTGACTACCATTAGATTTTTCGGGCGATCTCTTTGTGGAACTAGGACCTAACTAAGTGTAACCCACGCATAAAACACTAAAAGAAAACAAAAAACTACACTATTATCCAAATTATTGTTCAGATGATTTTGGCCTTCCTATTCCCTACCAAAAACTTACAAGGCCTCAGCAAACTGCCGGCTTGATCGTTAATGATTTCGACTATTTTCGCGCCAAGAAGATTAGATAATGTCAGCAATTACGAATTGCGATACAGAGCCTGCTGATGGCTACTCATGACCACATAAACGCATTTACCCCGCCATTACAAATTATGCAATAATAGTTACATAAATGTGACACGCGGTTATATTATATTGTTGCTTCTCTGCTTCCTATTAATCTTTAGTACCCAAGTAGTACCCACTTATGCATTTTCTAGGAAACTGAAGAGTGGAACGTGTGTTTGATGGACTATGAACAGCAATTATTTACTATTAAAGATTTATATAGCTATGTACTTATAGGATTTGCATATATTTTATAGGTAAGAAGTTAAAAATATTTTTATATGTTTATTTAAACATTTTTTTTTTTTAATTTTACTTATATGTACTTTTGCTTGTGTAACATTGCAAAATACTACATTGTTTATTGTATAAACTGTGTTATTTTTCTTTGATACATAAATACTTATAAATATAAAAGAATTGATTTGGAGGAAAACCCTGGCTATTCCAGAAATCAATTTTATATTTGAATGAAAAATAGCCGACACACGACTGAGTCGGTTTTGACTTAAGCTCTATTAGTCAAGTCAAATAATGCGTAATTCAGCATAAAAGTGGAAGTGTTTCTGTGAAGTTGCAATTGTATTCAATAAATCGTTCAATATAGTAAAAAAAAATCACGTCTTACACAACTCCTACGAAATATACTCGTAGTACCTGGAAAGGGGTGAAATCGGTTAAAAACTTAGAACTTACTGTATCAGCCGGATTATCCACTGCTGAACAAAGCCTCCCCATTAAGGGGGGTTTTGCCAAAATCACCACGCTTGGCAGGCCTCTTGGAAAACGCAGTTTAAGATATCAGTTTCTCAGAAGACGATGCTGCCTGCCAAGGTCAAGTGTGTACCTACATCGCATGGAATAGAAGCTTTCCCAGAAAAAATTATGTTCCGGGAAAGCCTCTTTTCATGGTCATATGAAACTAAAGTGATTACTGTTTATTATTCAAATTTGCGCGGCTCTATAAAGGTACTTAATATTTAACAACCTTTATTTCCCCGCGAGAAACGGTGTAAACCGGGGAAAGACTAGCAGTGTAATCTTACCATTCACAAGAATCCATAACTTCTGGAATTACGTCCATACTTGAACCTAATTTGACAGGAATATCTAGTGTCAAATAACAATGACGCTGAATGACGCTCGAGCTCCAAAATACATGCAACGTAAAGTCACTTACCGCTCAGTAAGTTGTATCTCACAATTACTCAATATTTAGTAACATTATATTTATATGTGTACCTAATTCATACATTTATTACTTGTTTACACACATGGAACTTACATACTGGTGTCACAGATTACCTACTAACTGGTGTGACAAGTTCGCTCCAACCGTTCCTTTTCTTGATAAGAACTCGTTCTTTTTCAATACTAGTTTTGTCCCTTCTCTAAAATTACACAATTGAGCAGTATGCATGTGTGACTGAGATAAATATAAGAAGCAAAATTTGTACTTAAAGTGGCGATACAGATAAATTAGGATCTTGTAATGGAAAATAAAACAAAAGCAATATAAATTAAATAATCCAATTTCCAATCCAAGTTCAATCTCAATGCGCGCTGCACGTGGCGGCTACATCCGTAAGTTTGTTCGAAATGAGGGAAAATGAGAGAAAATAACAGTTTTCACATGGATGCGATAGCAGGCCTGGTTCACTCCGCACTTTAGGACTACGTAGTATTATTATATGTTCTATGACCCTACTATAGTGTGCGCGGAACTAGTAAGCCGCGCCTTAGGTGGCGACAGGGGCGGCGAGGGGGCCGGGCGGGTTGCCTACTGCTCTCAACGCCCATGAGATATAAGACAATGTGATGTCCACATCAAGCGCCCCCGGCTCTCCACCGCTCACATGCCTAAGGTGCGGCCAACTAGTTCCGCGCGCACTGTAGTACTTGGCGACCATGGCGTATCCGTCCGGACGGGATTATTCTACGGTGCGTGCCGCGTCAGAAGAGATCAGAGCTATGCATGGCTATGCGATAGAAAGAGCCTATAATATATACCTATTTTCACCTTCTAGGTGAAAATAGGTATATATTAGGTACTCCGGGCTTTGCAAGCTGAAGTGCACTTAATTGCTTCGTAATTAGGGTCGCTTATTAATTGGGATGGCTTTGCGGAATGATCCTTCTGCTTATTTTTATTCTGTGGCGATAGTACGATATAAACAATGTCAGCATGGTTTAATTGAGCACATTTTAGCAAGAGTAGATGTGAAAATTCGTTATCATTGAGGAGAAGTTCCAAAATATAATTTTAAAAGAACTGCACTTCAGATTTTTTGACTTATTCGTCAACTGGTGAGCGTGAAACTCGCGAGTGCGCGCGAGTTGGCACCTTCCGATTTAACCTATTTTTACCGTCGTCAACTCGCGCGCACATACATTATGAAGTACAGTCAAATAAAAAAGTATTGAAACCAGGTTACCGACTATCCAGAAAAATAGGAAGAAAGAAAATATATTTAACAAATCTATCCAATAATAAAAAAAAATATTGGAGTACAAAATTTTGTGCCCAAGGCGGAATCGAACCCGCGTCCTCCGATATCGCGTCGGATGCCTAAACTTTTGTTTAAAAACTTGGGCATAAAATTTTGTACTCGAATATTTTGTTAAATATATTTTCGCTTAGCACGCGATAGTGCTGGTAATCATATTTAGAAATAAAACATGTTTATTTGATAAACCATACCAGACTTAAACAAAATAGAAGCACACAAGTAGGACGCGGCTGATGAGGCATGATATCCCTTATGACGTTGCAAACCCTTGCTGTCTCCCTCTAATTCCTGTTGCAAACCCGCTAAGACGCCATTGTTTAAGTGGTCTTAGTGTCAGCTAAGCTGCCGGTTACAGTGCATTACATATTTTATTAAGTATTTAAGACTGCTATTTGTTAACTAAAAAATATAAATGTGTGGAAGTTTTTAAAGATTTTGATGTATTGTGAGGTTAAGTTTATAATGATTTAACTTTTTGCTTAGTTAGAATCAGTATATTATTAACATATTTTATAACAGGATTACTCCATAATAAAATAAATACCACGTACATTTTTCTCCATTTATAATTTAAAATTTGTTTAAATGCATTTAATAAAGGTGATCTTATCCATTGAAAGCATTGTAAACTGCTTGAAACACTTTTTCTTCTGGCACAGGTATGCTAGAGTGACAAAGTTTTTAATTAATGTATTTTGTAATATAATGCAGGTGTTAAAATATGACATCTTTAATAAACCTTTGTTAACAAATTGTATCACGGTCAGGTAAATACAGTATAATATTTAGATAGGTAGTAGTAGATAGTATTTTCTATAGTATAATGTCACAAGTAATTAAAACTATCATAGTTTAAATTACTTGTATATAAAGCAAATTGTTTGTTTATTACTATGAGATTTTTTTTCAGTCTTATTCGATTTTTAATAAATAGAACCAGATGGTTCCATGTTCACAAATATTTTTTGGAAGTGGATCACAAGCAGGTCCTCTAGTAGTGAAACTGAACATGAAATTGTTTCCCAGTGAGAAAAGTCGGTACTACTTCGTGCAGGTTATAAATATAACAAAGACCGAAAAAATAAAGATGTATCGTGTATTTTGAGGTGTGCGAAAAGAATACTAATGCGAGACTATTTATTACTAGCAATAACTGCATTAAACGATATGACAAGCACAAGTGTATGCCTGACATTCTGTCAAATTAATTGGATATTATTACTTTAATATGTCCATTGAAAAAGTGATTATAATGTTCCTATACCAAATGCGTTACGACAAGCTGTTTCAACACTAAAAGATAAGGCACCTCATAAAATATACCTGAATTTAAAATTGTTAGGAATTACATAGAAATTAAACAACTAAAAACGGTTTAAATCGCGTATATTCATCATTATAGTCACGAGGCGAACACGATCACTACAAAGTGTTTGAAACGTCAGGACAAAATTACTGATAAATATAGGCGATTTAAACCGTTTAAAGTTGTTTAAGTACTATGTATGTATAATAATCGCGAAAACCTAAGAGAACATTATGTTATGAGTTAATTTTATTGAAAACGAAATAATTAGCCAAACTATACTCTTCGATTACTATTTTAATTATACTAAGATAATAAGGAGCAATTTTGCTTCACTAAATATTATGATTTTGTTGTTTTTTTGTTTGTTTTATTTGCTCAGATTTAGACAATTTTTATTTAGATTTTTACAATGACAGGCAATAAACCAGATTATTGATATTATTGATTTGTGATATTGTTAATAATTATTAAGGGAATAAGCAGTTCCATATTTTTGTCTGTACTAACTTACATCTTAGTGGCTTTATTTTGTACACGTAAAGCAGGTCATGTCGAAAAAAGATATTTTCTATATATCTATCTTTCTCTTTTTCATGGTTAGTCGATATTTAACTAATTTTTATCCTTTTGTATATGACTGTACTTTATAAGTGCGCGCGAGTTGACGACAAAAAAAATAGGTAAACTCGGAAGGTGCCAACTCGCGTGCACTCGCGAGTTTCACGCTCGCGAGTTGACGAATAAGTCGATTTTTTGTTTCGTTTAATCACGCAGTTATTAAAAACTCTTCAGCGCGGATTTGTTGTCAAAACGCCCGTACATAACATATATTTTATTCTGAAAATGAAAAGACAGAGAGATATTGATGTTAAACTCATCATCATAGGTTATATTGACCTAAAATTAGGGAATCGCTCCCTTGGCACATTTTAGCACTTCTTAGTTGCAAAATGCTGCCAGTTTTTTTTATTTCGGTCCGAGTCCTAGTTTACGATAGTTCAAGATGGGAACAGCTTACTACTTGCTGCGCATTTATTTGCCACAGCACGTCTTTCTGTATCCTTGTTAGATTGCTGTATCCTATGATTATACCAAATACACTATAATTTCAACTAGAAGATAATAATTAGGTACTGACAGCTACTACTACTAGGTAGTTATTGAAATAAGTAAACAATGGTCAAGTCGTTCTCATCGTTAATTTTTGTAGACATTATTATGACGTTCTCAGCTTTATGAAGATCTCGCTTCTTCTTAGCTTATGTTTAATTAATTTGTACCTACATAGCAAGGTTAGTTGCAAGAATAGACGTTATCTCAGATCAGGAAACAAGGGAGATAGGTAATGGAGGCGTGGCACGTGCGAACGCATCTGGCCTAAATCAGGCTTGTATGTAAGAAAAACATTGCGCGCTTAGTACAAATCAACAAACGAATCATTCTTCCGATAACGCAATGGATCAGTGGTTTAATAGCTGTGTCTGTGTGTGTAACTAGTGACCGTAGCTACAGGCTGAAGCACAACCCATTTTTGCATGTGTACGATTAGTTAGTGTATTAGTCTGCCGCGGAAATTTTGGTGTGCGTGGCAAAATGTGCGTATGTACGCCATACTTATTGTGTTTATTGATGTGAGAGTGAAATGGGTGGGAGAGGCGTGTAGACACTTTTACTAGGGCGTTCGGATAGCCTATCGGTGCCAAAAATAACACTCACAAACGCTAAAAATGATCACACGGGCCGTTCGTTTTGGGACTACGTGAGCAAAAATATCGTTTTCGCTCACCGTTCGGATAGCTTTGAAAACGCTGCAAATGACAGAGAAAAGTGATATTTTTGACCCATGTCTTACCGTGGGATCGTTGTGATCGTTTTTTGACAACTGCTGGTTTGACAGTTGTATTTGGCGCGATTGAAGAGTTTCACAAGTTTTTTATATAGGTAACTAGCAGAAGCCATTAACAAAGAAATAATAATAATATAGGTACCTACTTTTTTGTTAATTTTAGAGATTGATTCCATGTTTCGTACTGTGCAAAATTGTTAAAATATTGTCGGTTGTCAAAGTATGTTTTAAGCCGTTCGGATAGCATGCAGTAATTGGTGGTCAAAAATAGCAAAAGCTTCTATCCGAACGCTAATACACAAATGCCACTTTTAAAACTGCTACAAACGCAATCGAGCCAAAACGAACGCACCTTATGTGAACAAACACGGACTGAAGGCAAATCTCCCTCGTTTCTCTGATCTGTGGACGTTATATACTGGCCTGGCTCACTCCGCACTTCAGATACAAAGCTGTAGCTTGATACGCCGTTGTACCTGTAGGTACAACGGCGTATCTGTCCGGACGAGATTATTCTACGGCGCGTGCCGCGTCAGTAGAGATCAGAGCTATGAGTGACTTTGCGATAGAGAGACGCATCGTAGGAGAATATAAATATTAGGTATTCCGTTCTTAGCGAGCTGAAATGCGCTTTATTGCTGCGCAGCTAGAGCCGCTTATTTATTGGAATGGCTTTGCGGAGTAATCCTTCTGGTCCTTTTTGTTATGTGCCGGCACCCAATTTGTTCTTCTTAGTTGGATACTACATTATATTATCATACCTACGTATTGGCTGCGTTATGTGTAGTACCTACCTACATTTGTCTGCACTAAATATTATAAGGTTCTGTGGTGATTACGGTAGTGCAATCATCATCATTGTTCAGTAATTGCAAATCATTGTAACTGCCGGGCTAGAAGACAGCAATTTTTTTTTTAAATTGCTGATCGATACAACATTACTGGATCTCAAGAACAGCTGCCGAAACACACCGTTAGTTGCTTGGCGACAGATTTTCTACTTGAGGGTGGTTGCTAGCCAGGCAGGCATTCGCAAAATGCCTAGCACCATGCTATAACGACTGTCATCCAAGACAACACTGGGACCAGCGGCTTAACATGCCCTCCGAAGCACGTGAACACTAAGTAGTAATGTCACTAGCGGTCACCCATCCAACTCATGACCGCGGCGGACGTTGCTTAACTTTGCTGATCGGTTAAGAACAGCTACGCAAACTTCGCTATGAACGATTCAAAACCGATGAACTAACCGATAACCGACGGGGAAGTAGGGTTATCGAATGGTTATCACATTACACCAATACATATAGAGTTGGTAGGCCCCTACTAGGAGGACTGACAGCATCGTTAGAGTCGCGGGTAGCCAATGGTTACAAGTGACTGAAGTGGCTAATAGTCGTTTATTGTGGCGTTCTATGGGGGAGGCCTTTGTACAGTCGCCTGCAATAAGAAGTATACACTTCATAATTTTCAAAATAATGTGATGTTGCTAAATTATTAATAATCGAAGTTTACATTAACATCAGTAAATATATTCAAATTATTCTTTTACTTTAAGGTACTTCTGATTACATAGAGGAAATAAGAACTCTTTGCCACAATTTGGAAAATTACAATGTGAATACTTCTTATTGCAGGCGACTGTACAACAATGGATGTCTTTCGGCAGATGATGATATCTAATATGCTGTACCCAACTGAGCTGTACATTTGAAAATAAATTGAAGACTCACGTCATAAAGGAAAGAAAAGGTAGATAATACATAGATAAATAATAAGAAAAAAAATTACCTCAAAATGGAACTGACTAAAATACTCAAAAGTGTGAAATAACTTTACAAAATACAAATTTACGTGAGAAAAATTAAAGATTTTTTTTCTCTCTTATATTTGTAATTTTGTAATGTAACGCCGCGCAGGCGTTATTGCAAACATAATAATATTTAAAAAAAAGGAAGCCGATTGCATTTTTAAACTGAATGGTCTAACATTCACAATAAAAACTGAAGAATTGATATTCGCCGAGCGGTTATAGCTATGAACTGCCGTGCCCCAGGTCCATGGTTCGAATCCCACCGCCGGCTTTAGCTTCAACGCGTGGTGGAAGGGTATTTTGCAAATTCTCGCCTGGCTAGCTATCATCCTTAAGTAGAAAATCTGTCGCCAAGCACCTAACAGTGTTCCACCCAGCACATTCCAGCAGCAGTCATTGAGAGCCAGTAAAATTACAGGCACAACTGTATGTCTCATGGGCGCAGTGCAGTTCGTCACTTTCAGTGGTTACCGCTTAACATCAGGTGGGCCTCGTGCTTGTTTCGTCACAATAACATAAATAATAATAATAGTAATAAACTTAGTTCCGTGATCTTCCCACATAAATAAGCGTTGGCAGGTAATATTATCTCGTTATCATGGCTCAGATGATTGTGCGATAACACTTATCACTGATACATATGTCGTGGGCTGATCGTTGAATTGGCCAGATTACGATATGGCTAACCAGTTCTTGAAACGCCGGCACATCGTGATCTAGCCATCTTACACTTGCCATATAGTTCGATGATTAACGTTTAACGATTTGGCCAGCGACGCTTGGGCATATCGTACACCCCATCAAAAATAAAATTAGGTTAGGTTGAAACCGCGACAAACAACGCGCGAGCAGAACGAGCGAAGCGAGCGTGCCGAGGCAGCGGCCGGTGAAGCGCTAAAAAGTCAGTTACACATCCAACAAAACAAAAATTGTTCTCGTCGATCCGCTCGACTTTTTACTGGGCACATCGCGATATGGTCGCTTATATCACGATGTGCCGGCATTTCAAGAAATGGCCAGCCATATCGTGATCTGGCCAATTCAACGATCGGCCGACGACATATTATATATATATGAATAAGTATAATAACTATGACTTGTATTAACACAATTTTAACCGTAGCGTGAACGATCTGAACTATGTAATGAGACAGACGTATTTTTGGGTCACACTTTACTGACCGAGCAAGAGCGAAGCGTCTCTGTTTCAGATGGTAAAAATGCTTTCATATGTCTCTCCGTACCCCGAGCCTGGCTAGATTGTCATCATCCAATCTCTTCTCGTGGGTGTCGTAAGAGGCGACTAATGGTATACCTGAAGGTGACCTTTTTTTTTTTTTTTTTTGACCCGGGAAAATCCTTTATGGATACCACCCGGCTCCGGGGGGAGCAGGGTGGTTATGTGGGAGTCCTCGCCTGAGGGGCCCCCCACGGGGGGGTAGTAAGTGAGGTTACCCACTAAAAACCCGGGATGAGCAGTCTGCCGCCTAGTCGGGGCGAGATGGGGTAGCGTTAGCAATCACCATCTCGCCCCGGCGGTTGGCCCGTCACCGGTGACGGGCCCCGGCCAAGGGAGGGATGACCCAGCTCATTAGGGCCATCCCCCAGACGTGTGGGATCGTGCAAGCCAGTGGAGAATCCCCCGACTCTCCACCGATGATCCGCACAACACTAGGATAGAGCGAGAAGGCGCCCGAATCGCCTTCTCCTTCCACCAGTTCGTCTACGCCGGAGCGGGTCTGAAAGGACGTCGTCCTCCCTCGCCCGCTCCGCAGCCTCTTTCTGCGCCATCACCTCTTCGCAGAAAGAGACCACCGCCTGCCACGATCCGTCGCTGCCGAGCATAGCGTTAACCACGCTCGGCAGCGACAGATCTGCGCCTATGACCGCTGTGAGGGCGTGCCGCATGGGACTCCACGCGGCGCACTCCTCCAGCGTGTGGAGCGCCGTGTCTTCTGGCGCTCCACACTCGTGACAGGCGGGGGTCGCCTCACGTCTTGCGATGTGATGCAGGTACCTTCCGAAACATCCGTGTCCGGAAAGCACCTGCACCAATCGGAAGGTGAGCGACCCGAATCGCCGCCCTACCCACCTCCGAAGGACCGGGCGAATGGCATCCACCGTCCTCTGTCCAGGGACCGGTGGAGCCAGGTCCTCCGTCCACCGCCGCAACAGGGCGGCCCGCGCCTGCCGTCGCATGCGCGTGACCTCCTCCCACGCTGGAGGCTCCCCGCGGGATCTCCTCGCCGCCACGAAGTGGTACACTTCGGCGAGGATCTCCGCTTGGAGCTCCCAGGGGGGATCACCGGCCAACACGCATCCCGCCGTCCAGGACACCGTCCGGTATCCGCGTATCGCCCGTTGTATATATGACCCGCTGCGGACGACGCAGCAGGGCCTTATTGGCGCGACCGAGGGCGTCCACCCAGACAGGTGCCCCGTACAAGGCCATACTCCGGATCACTCCGGAGTACAGGCGACGACATGTGGCGCTCGGGCCGCCCACGTTGGGCAGCAGCCTCCCAAGGGCAGCTGCGGCGCTTATGACTTTTGGGGCCAGTTGATTGAAGTGGGCCCCAAAAGTCCACCGCCCGTCCAGGATGAGACCCAGGTACCTCATCTGGGTCCCAACCCGGACCAGGACCCCGTCCAGGTCTATCCTCGTTCCTGGAGGGGGTCCCCCCCGAGGCCCATGGAACATTAGGGCCTCGGTCTTGGAGAGGGCGACCTCCAGCCCCAGGGCACGTATGCGGCTGACCACGAGTGTTGTGGCCACCGTGGCCCGCCGCACCGTCTCCCCGAGGTCCCTCCCCTTGACCACGACTAGGGTGTCATCCGCGTAGCACGCAACCCGCATACTTGCGGGAAACGTGCCGCGGAGCACCCAGTCGTAGCCAATGTTCCACAGGAGCGGTCCCAACACCGACCCCTGTGGAACCCCGCAGGACACGCGACGTCGCCTCAGACCGTCGCGTCCCTCCACCAGGACCTCGCGGTCCCGGAGGTAGTCGGCCAACAGCCTACGCAGATACAGGGGCACTCCGTGATAGCGGAGCGCCTCCCGTATTGTCCCGTGCGGTAGGCTGTTGAAGGCGTTGGCAATGTCAAGCGAGACAGCCAACGCCTTTTCCCCCCCGCCGACTGCGTCCTGCGTCCACCCCTTGATCCAGAGCAGGGCGCCTATCGTTGACCGCCCTGCCCTGAATCCGAACTGGGCCTCTGAAAGGTCAGGCCCAGTTCCCCCCAGGTGCCGGATGACACGGGAAGCCACTATTCTCTCCAGTAGCTTCGCCGTGTCATCCAGCAGCACGATTGGCCTGTATGCGGCGGGCGAGTCTGCGTCTCGCCCTTCCTTCCGCAACAGGCACAATCGCCCGTCCTTCCAGAGCTTCGGGAACTGACCCGACGTGAGGCACGCGTCGAACAGTTCCCGAAGCTGACCGCCCATCTCCCTAAGGGCGATCCTGAGGACTCGCCCGGGAATCCCGTCTGGTCCCGGGGCAGTCTTCTTGCCTCTCAGGCGGGAGACTGCTACCTCCATCTCCACCTCTGATATAGGCGGAATGGAGGCCGGGTCCTCCTCCTCCTGGAAGGACGGGGTGGCCATCGGTGGAGGGGTGTAGTGGGGGTCGCTGTCGGGGAATAGCCCCCCCAGCACCCTCTCCAGGAGCTCTGGCTCCAGGGACTCCGCGATAGGGGGCGCTCTGCCCCGGAACTTATTCCGGGCAGACTTGTACGGACGCCCCCATGGGTCCCTGTCGAGGCCCTCCAGCTGCTCACTCCAGCCGAGGGCCTTAGCCCGGCCGATGGCCAGCTTCAGCTCCTGTTTGGCTGTACCTGAAGGTGACCTAGCCTTTCCACTCACAACGCTCGCGTCTTCTGCCAATCTTTTCCGAACGATACATTGAGCAAAAACTCGCATACATGACTGTTTATAAACACCGTCGTCCGCGCAAAAGACGGGCCTATACCACAGAAAAAAGGGCCTACCAAATCTTTATTTCAGATATACGCACTGTACATTTCATTGGTTCACGTAGTTCAATCACTTACTCAGTGATTGGTTCAAATGCCATGATCCCCATCTCTCTACGCGCGGGGGGTTAATGTTTAGATACTTTTCGCAAGCCACGGCAAGCATGAAAAGTTCAATGAAATTTTCGAGTTTAATGTTTCGAAAAACATAGGTAGGAATGAGATGGGTATTCATGCGAACTTGCATTTACATAATCGCGCTCTCTATCCACACGACGCGCTAGACGCGCTTCTAGCAATACGTGGTGTTTTTGTATAGATAGAAAATGGATCAAAGGACATCTACATAATTACTTAAAAGAATTAAACATAGCTAATGTAATTTAAATAACTTTTTGTATATTTCCACATTTGCTCGCTACGAAAACATGTAGGTACATTTATTAAAAATAGTCGTAATCTAAGTATTTGTTTTGTTATTAGTAACATATCCCAGAAAAGTAGTTGCACTTAAGGTCCCTAGGCGATTCAATTACCTACTCTAGCCTGGATACGGAATTTTGTATATATATATCTCTAAGTTTTATAGGTATCTACGTAATATATGTATGTTTACAGGTATGCTATAGAAATCAATTCATGCTACCAACATACACAATTTTTATGATTGTAAATAACTAAGTATATGATCTATTTAGCGACCGGCCGCAAAAAATATAAATTGAAAAACATAATAAGTAGTTACTGTGACATAATTGTAATAGTTATTCGTCCGCATATGGAATTGCGGACTTTTTTGTAGATATTGATATCCTCTATAAAATTTTGGTAGGTACATCACTTTGCTCTATTGTCAACAATTTCCGCAGCGTACGCGATAACGGTTTTTTTGGTATTTTTTTCACACCTTGGGTTACAATATCGAAATTTTCATACGGATCCCTAAGCTTTTTGAAATTATTCTTTAGCCTATGTTCATCAATCAGGGATAGTGTAGGATTCTAACGGTGAAAGAAGATTTTTCAAATCGGTCCAGTGGTTTTTAAATGTATTGGTTACATACAAAAATACAAATCTTTTTAATATTAGGATAGATAAATAACAGCGCACTCTGGACACTAGATATTTTTCATGGTGTGCATGCTTTTAATACGTGGGTAAAGCCGCGTTAGGTACCGCGATATAAAGTCAAACTACTTAACTATATTCAGAGAAAATTATAAAGTTTTTTTTTACTATCGTGGTGTAACAAGCACGAGGCGCACTTAGTGATAGGCGGCAACCTCTGCCTATAACATATGCAGATGATATCTAAACGGTATCCGCGCCATCACCCTGAGGCAATGTAATCTTTGGTACCTATAATCTACAAGCCGGAACACAGTAAGGGTGCGTACGATTTGGAGTTAAATTCGCCAAAAACTATAAAAACGATCACACTCCCAAAAAGTTGTTCCAGTTGAGCTTGGCATTATTTTCGCCATAAACGCTATGAAGTTACTGGATCAGTTTGAATCTTATGTCAAAAGTGACAGAAGTGGCAAATTTTAGTGGCATTCTTAGCGTTCGTATCCTAAATGGAACAGGGGAGAACAGTTACAAACGATCACAGTGATCACAACCATAGACGAAGAATGTGGTCAAAATTATCGAAAATAACGAAATTAGTGTCAAATGGAATACGACCTAATGCGAACATTATTGTTTGGCGATATAAATAGGTATGGATGCAGTACTTCCCCGAAAAACCACCCATGCGGTTGCCGCTATAACATAGACATCGGCCATCATTGCACGTCCAAGTATAAATTCACGCGATTGTGTAAGCACGAACATTTCTTCGAAAGTTTCGTCGAGTGGCGCGACGAGTCACTCGTACGCATTTGTTTCTTTGTTTAAAAAAAATCTAAGCCCTGATCTCACTTTCAGCGCTTAGGGTACCTATACCTTTATTATGTTATTTTATTGTAGATGATTGGGGTCATAAAAAATAAACTACCAAGCAACAAAAAGGATTTAGAATTATTATCATAATTGTCAGATGACGAAATTGTCCCTTAATATTTAAATGCTTTTTAAAAATACCGCTAATTCGGTGATATAAATCCATAATATCAGGTTGAATTCCGAACGAATATTTTCGATATCTTAACTTATTTTTGTGTATTATTATATATAAAATTAACCAATGTTTGCATTATTAGCTATTCATTCCAGAAAAATAAACCTAGTTGTACAAAATTACAAACTAAAGTTTATACAGGGATTCTCTATGTACTGTACTGTACTATAATTGTAACCTGTACTGCGTGTACTGAAAGCGCCGTATAAATACTACGTTCAAACAATCTTGATGTTTCGGATCGGAAACTCTCGTGAGTCAATTAAATCACTTTATTTTTGGAAGAAAAAAAATAACATTCACAATTTAGTAAGTCATCGCAAGGATATTTATCTTTAAAGTTTTACTTTTGTATGTATTGTGACGGCACGGTGACTATCTTAGGTAATCAATTATTTAGGTATTCATTATATTTTAATGTTTTTGCATAGTGATGCTGCAGTATTTTTTAGGATATGATAGAACATCTTATCTTTGTGTCCTCAGACCTACATTCGTTAATTATTCAGTCATTTATGACTTTTGAATGCGATATTGTATAAGTAAAAACATTAAGCATAAGTATGAACTATGTACTAATGCGCATAATAAAGATCAGTATACTACTGCTTTAAATTTAAATAATTAATTAATAATTTCAACCCAGTGCAATCTAACCCGACCAAAGTATTAGTATTTAGTATCTAGTTATATTCAATTCGTATTTTACTCGTCATTAATCATTATAGGTACCTCGTACTCACTTATTGAAATTCCATTGGCGTTGGTCGTTATCTAACAAAGTGTTTTAATGACTTCAAAATCATACAAATAATTATTTATTAAGATTGGGTATAATGCAATCTTTGAAATTACTTAATAGATTTACAAACAAAAATTTAATTAGTATGAAAATGTCGTAATTTAGATATATTACATTTAACAATACGTTATGTATGTTTCATGAGGTTTTATGACCGTCACAGAATGTTTAATTAAAACGAAGCAAAGGAATACATATTCAAAGGTTATGCTAAAAGAATAAAGACATCAGCCGGTCAAAGGTGATTGGAATATTACGAATATTAAAATGGGTGAAAGATTTTGATTATATATTAACAAAATAAGTACATTACATTGTTAATGCATTTTTTATTTCATTATATATCCTATATTTTCACATGTACATATATGTACTTTCATTATAATTAATTAGAAAGTACCCATGACAGCAGTTAACTATCAGTTCTGTGATCTATCACACTGGCAAAATTTGCTTCCAAATTTATTGTTTTTGAGAAAGACAGAATGACTTTTAGCGTCCGTAATATTATTAACTGGTAGTTTTGAGAAGATACAGATACACATGTTTTATGGACTTAAATCCTGCTCAATTTAAACTCTTACAAACTTTGAGATGGTGTCAATGGCCTTAAGCAGGTCCGTAGTAACACCTACTAAAATAGACGAATACATTACGTCAGATCAAGTGGTCAGTTAGGCATGTAGGTGGCTTATTCGCCAATGGAATTTTAAAAATAAAAACGAAGTTTGAATAGTCATTTGAGTAAAAGGACCTAAAGCTCTCAGCCGTCGTCGTCTTCCAATGAGTGGAGAGTTGTTGCGCATCAGGCACACAACGAATCAGTCTCAATCTTAAACCCCTTTTAATTAAGGTTGTCGTCAGGATTTCAGCCGGGCATAAAAGTGAAACTAGAACTTATAAAACATGTGTGAGTATTGTTTTAATGTAAATGAAAATAGACAAATATATACTATACCAAACCCACAAAGGTAGTAGTTTTAAGTAAGTATTGGTAAGGTACAAGGTGAGATTTAAGTACGTTCTTTGGAAACGTATTACATCTCATAAGCATACCTACCTACTATGATATTTTTGTTCAACACTAAATGATAGATGACTGGCTTGTTCCGAGTGAGATTTGATTGTATCTGAATAATACACGCCAACTACTCAAAATATGATTAAAAAAAACATTAGTTTATTTTATATGGGCTACACTAACATTTAATAGAAAATTTAATCGAAATCGGTTCAGTTCAGTGCTATTAACTTTTAATTAATTATTATTCCTCACGGATAGGTTGTGTAATGATAAAGAATATAATGAATATAATGATAAGAATACCTATTAGCTAGTATGAAAGATTATAATTTAGCGTTTGTTAGACAAAGATCGATAATCTTAAACTCTTTGCTCAAGAACTTAAGTAGCTCATGCCATGCTTGTACGATGAAAAAATCATAATAATTCACTCTTGGTTTTCTGCTCTTCTTTATTATAGATAGATTTATATTTACTATAAACCATAAAGAAACCAACTAAACTGCTTTCCGTAAAATCACCAGTACATTGTATGATGTGGTTCAAAGTTTGTAACGGCATCTTTTAAAACGTGTAACGTAATTTTAAAACGTGGTTTCTGACCCTCGCATCTGCAGTATTGACACTCCACTTGTCAAAGTTACCGATGAGGTATGATTGGATATGAAACATAGCCAGCTTACTGTCTTTACTGTGTTCGACAATCTCTACGAATTGTTGTACATACACTTTTTGGTGTGATAAGATTGTAGGCGTAAAGGCTGATTTTCCTGTTTTTTTCCTCCTTATTATCCGCTCGTTTTTGCTGTTTTTATTAAATCCCTATCATTCATTTTACTACTCTAAGGAGTAGTTGGTTTCCTTCCTTTACATTCCATCTCTTTATGAACTAAATAAAAATGTATTTTTCTAAAGCTCCGTTCGGCAAATCAAGCAGATGCCATCAAGCGACTAACGGAATATTAGAACCTTAAGACAAATCGGTGCAAATCAATGAACAGGCAATCAACTTTTACTAACTGCAGGTTACTTACTGAGACTGAAATTGCATTAAATTAACTCTTCATTCTCAATTACGAACTTGTCCATTTCTCTCAATTACGTGCAAAGCTCAAGTCCTCTTATATCCTAAATATTAATATCCCCACTTTTCTCGATAGAATTATTTTTAATCCTATTACCTACATTTCTCCCATTTACTCAAGAAACGTTTCTTCTTTTACTGCTTAACCTAACTGCGCGGAATGCACTGCTAGTACACATTACACGAGCTCAATAGTTTAATTAAAGCATCAAGTGAGTCTTCCTTTATCTCTTTCAACTCTGCTCTCGTGGTATATCTTCGAAATCACTTTGGTATTATATCATATTTTTAATTATATAAGTTAAAGAATGTATCAAAATTTATATGATTTATTACTTTCTTGGTGTATATATTTTTTTATATGTATATAATTTTATTGCTAGACCATAGTGATTTTTAATGTTACATTTCAATCCATCTAAAGACAACAATTAGTTTATTTAGCTTTAGGTGTCATATAAATGTATTTGTATTGGGCATTCCCAAGGAGGATTAGAGTCAGGAAGGCAACAGGCCATAAAAAAGTATAAAAATATTAAATTTACATTTTGTTTTTGCGTCGTTTATTGTGTTGTTAGAGAAAATACTGACCAATCCTACATGAGTTGGATAAGGGTAGAAAGATGATTACTTTTTACACAATACCAAAAGCAATGTTGCGTGAGAAATTTACACGCTATGTAGTCATCATATGCACAATAGTGCTAACTCATCATTACTTTGTTCTATTAAAAACAGCTTCTAAGACCTAGGTAAAAGGGTAATAATTATGTATTCAATCAAATCCGCATTTTGTATGTTCTGTTAGTCACTTGTTTATCAACTCAAGCTAAATTTGCCGCATCATGCAGACTAAGTATTTAATTTTTAAGTTAATTCAAAATCAATTTTATTAAATTCACCTCTATCCTTAATCTTGAAATGGTCGAGATACTATGTATCGTTTCATTGAGATTACTTACACGAAAAAGGGAAACTATTTTAAATTAGCAACGCAATAATAATAAAACACTGGAAAATATAAGTAACTAAGTAATTGTTAAAAACGTGAAAAAACATTGTATTCAATGTCAATAAATTTGTCCACAAATAGCTTCATAAACTTGTGATACACATGCAATACATTACGATGCTCTGCTTGAAGAAGATGGTCAACCAGTGTTCTACATTTTTGGATGAAATTGGTTCAAAATCAGTTGGTATTTTGTGTATTAGAAGTTTTAAAGTCGTTACCCGAATATGTCGAGATGTTTCTTCACCACCAAATACATACTCGTACAATCCATTAATGCATTAAATATCAGGCTGCTTCGATTTAACATTGTGAACACTTTCATTATATGTACTTATCAATTTGTACATTTTATTTGTTCCAACGCCAACGAAGCTGCGATTAACAAGGGTTTTTATAAAATATACAGAATCCAAAATAAATCAAACTATTTCCGTTTAAAATATAATGAAAGAAAGGGACTAGGAGCGTCCTTGTAAGCCATGCATGTAAATTGGGAGTTTTAGAGTATTGCATGGTCAGAAGATTCATAGCATGATACTTTTCATCAAATAATTATTTTCCAATCTGGTAATATCGCAGTAAAAAGCTTGTTTATTCTAGGAGACAAAACTGAAAGCAAATAATTACCAAAGATTTTCGGTTGTAATAAGTTGTACATGAGGAGTCATGTTATATCTCACGTGCTATCGTCGATAATACGTTATCTGTAGATTGTTAATACTGACCAAGTAACATAGAGACAGTGATATAAATATTATTTAGTCAATATTTTTTTTTTTACATAATTTTGGTGTCAGATTAATGTTTGGGTGTTATAAGAAATTATTAAAAGGATTTTAACTTTGGAAATTACATAACAGGTTGTCCCAAGAAGGAGTGATATACTGAAGCTGGGAGGTAGAGGACCTAGAGGGCTATCTGAATCATCCCCATGTATGTTCCGCAATTTTTCCTATTTTCGGAGTTGTTTTTTTTTTATTATTCATCTATCGCCGAGTACGATGAGATTTTTATTTATGGTGACGTGAATTATTGCGGTAGATGCTTGATTTTTTTTTTGTGTGCTAAGCTGATAGATAAGCCAATTCAGTATAGTAACATTTACTATCGTTAGAGCTTTGAACGGAATAAAAAAAATTAAATGCCAAGAGAGATAAACTTGCATTAATCATCATGTAAATTAAAATTTTGCACTTACCACATTTAGATAAATTTTTTTTGATTGAATAATAAAATTAAATTTTCAGAGTAGCTACCTGATAGATAGAGCAAGTTTTTAAAAGCTAAACGGTAATTTATTTTTATGTGATTTAATTTTTTAAGGGCACGTGAAGTTGTGAACATACTGGGTAATTGTATCTTTCTTGGCATTTAAAAAAAAAGAACAGATTTTAGTGATTATTTATAAAAATATAGTAAGGTCAAAGAATTAAAACTTAACTTTTCATTAAGTACCTAGGAGCTTTAATACCAGGTGTCAATATGTATTAGGTATGGCAGCTCTGTGGAATGGTTACTCCTGTAAGGGCTTATTTTGTCCGTGTGTTTTGTTACAAAAATATACACAGCAGGTACTCTTGTGATTCAGTTTAATGATCCATTAAGAATTTCCCACATTTTTTCTGTAATTGGCATATTATGTATGACTTATGTTTTGACACTTTTGTTATGAGGGATAATATGCTAAAAAACTTGTTTTATTTTGAACGAATATTTTTCTAAAGCTGTAATATCAAGGCGATGACATAGGTAACTATCTGAAAATTTGCTAAGGCAATTACAATAACTACATTACCTGACTAATAAATACCTTTGGTGGTTATTCCTGCAGTAAGTGAACATTTTGTTGGAAAAAGGAACAAAACAAGACAATGAATCTACCATTTATTGGTCATCATAAAGAAATTACAGCATAACTGGCCTGGGCCCTCAAGTATAACAATAGAAGTACTTCTGTAACTCTCGACTTTACGACTAACTGAGAAAAGATGATGATAAGGAAACAAAACATATTTCTATCGCTTTGAAATTGTAAGCCTTTCCTCTAACACCAGCTTTGAAGCTTAGCTAGCTGGTCAAAAATCAAAATATAAATTAAATAAAATACATAAAATGTTGTTTAGGAGCCTATTTTCAATCAATAACTAATAATTTCAGTAACTTATATATATTATATGCATACAAAAACCTAATTGATACAATTCCATACGTCTTCAGTTTAATTATTAACTAATTTACGACACTAATAATTATAATATATTATGGTACATGCTTATTTACAACCAGAATACGGAATATAATATGCAGTTTAGTAATTAAATAGCAATAAATTGTGTGAAGTGAACCTAGGTTGTGCAGTTTATATAGCGGATTTCTGCATGACTGGTTCCTATTTATGAGGTTTTTATTCGATCCAAATAAAGACTTACCTGATTAGTGAGTACGTCGACAACTACATAGGCTAGGTACACTATTTCCTCCTCATCTGAGCCTAGTGCGGCACCGCCGAGGCCCGCGGTGCTCACGTGTAGGGCGCAAACCCAGCCGCCGCTGATCATCGCGCCATGCACTGAGCACTCTCCCGACAGTAACACCTTCCACTGAGTTGCTCACTGACAAGTGACAACCCTAGCTCACACTCGCAGTGTCCATCGGATTCCTATCAAAGGTTTATTCAAGCACTGTACCGAGATGTCAACTTTCTAACAGTCTAGTATCAAAACTTCTCGGACGCACTATCGTAGGCGGAATGTCACACAACATACAAGTCCAAAATTTCACGTTCCGAGTGTTATGTTCTAAAGTTCTAAACGCGACGAAAGAACTTTTTAGAAACCTGACGGTTACTCAACACGAAACAAGAACTCGCGTGCGGCGCGGACGCCGTTTTACCGCTAGCCGTCTACGTAAGCCGTTTCCGCTGTTGGTGAAAATCTAGAATTAACTTACATTATTGGTTTCACAAATACGAGACGGATTATAGTCCCGGCAGATTCCACATAAAAAGCCAGCTTTTGATCGGTGTCGACGAACCACGAACAATTCCAAATTTGAATGACTCGAGTTCTGTGCACGTTTAAAATTTTCACTTCTCACGTTCTCATGACCACATGGTACAAATACACTGCGTCTATTTTACCGTACAACGTCCAAAAACTGTATTATGGAATATTTATATTGTTAAAAAAAAACGTTCGGACAGCTCGACGCGAGCGTGTCTGTCGGATCGGTGGATCGACTGCCGCTCGCTTGCTTACCCCCCTGTTGACACTGCGCAGGTAGCGCCAGGTGAGCGACGCGACGTTGCCAAACCGGGCATTATCAATGATGATGAGATAGATGCTTCTACCACGTCATTTCGAAATTCACGCACCGCTGCCAGCACTGTAAAAAGCTGTTTCTATTCAACAACTTAACATAACGTTGCAAATATGAGCATCAATGCATAGAGCAAACTTTTTGAGTATCGAGATCGCGCGATCGTTGTCAGCTGTGTGAATGACGTTTTGAATGTTTTAAATTGCGAAGGAGACAATTTTTGCCGCTAGCGATGGAATACATTGCGTTTGCAGTTTGACGACCTCGTTAATGTAGATTGTGGAAAGTGTAAATAGTTGGTGAACTATGCGATGTGTTTGTTCTAAGTTAAAGTTTTCGTGTTCATTCAACATGCAAGGTCAATTAGTCGTTAATCTATATCCAATGTTTTATTTTCATTACATTGAACGCTATACTCACAATTTGTCCATTTATATATTAATCAGCAGACGTAGTTACTATAAAATTTCATAATTTTCTTAAATAGCCTGCACCAACAAAAAATTGGTAAGTAGGTACCTGTCTACACCACCTACTTACATTGAGGAAATTCGGTGCATGAAAGGATTTATATTTAGGTACAACCTATCAACATTACAATAAAAAGTGGACGAAGAACTTCATGCGGGTGGTGTGTGTGACCTATCCTATCAACCACGACAGACATAACAGAATATATAAGTAGTCTTCTCTATGAGAGGGGGTGTGCTATAATCCCCCAGACTTGGCAGGCTACTTGGGGATCGCAGTGTAAGATGGCAGTTCTTCAGAAGGCGTTAATTGCTACCCACCTTCGAGTATTGTTTCCTTCCTCGCGTCTAATTACAGGAAGATAGCTATGGATGGAGAACTGCAATTCCAGCCCGACACCTAAAGGAGGAACACACTAGTATAGCTATTATACATATATATATATTGTATAATCTGTGGTAAAGGTACCAAACTACTAAATATTTAGTGTAATAGCAGTTCGTGTGTAACCCTCTATTCATATAGCAGAAATTCCTATGTGAATTACCCCAATGCACCTTAGTCAATTTTTAATTTTAATTATGGAACGCACCGCTTCTCTGTCGTCATGTCTTTTTCAGCACCCTTGCCCGTAAAGTGAGCTTTATTATATCGTTCTTAGGGCCATAAACCGAACTATTACACCCTCGTGCATAATATTATACACTAGTGCATAATAGAATTATCCCTACAAAGTTAAGTTAGTACCTAACTGCAAATTATATGCGAGTAAACAGAGCATTTTCAATTTAACCGGGTAATACAGATTTGTAACATCAAAGAGGTTTATATGTAATCAACCATCATACACTTGCCGAGCGCAAGAAAAAAAAAACTTGCGCGCTATTTTCCATAATTTTCGTATGTTTTTTGTATCGCATTAGTGCAATATATTTTTTTTCTCCTCGCAAGGGTGTTGAAAAAGTGCGTATGGAACTCGTGAGCAACTTGCTCAGCGGATTTACGCCCTCGCCTACGGCTCGGGCTGCAACACACAGCCTCTTGTATAATGAGCAACTTAGCTTAATTGTATCATAATCTACTATTATTACACACTAGGGCGGGAAAGAATGTGACTTTCTCAAAGTAGGCTGGTCACTAATTCTTTTTATGAGCTACAATAACCTAGCAATAGCTCATATTCAGAATTAGTGACAAGTGCCTAAGGCCGGGAGCAGTGTATACTCTGTACCCCAAATGAAGAATATATTCTCCGTACCTTGCGTACTAACCTACTAATAGGTACCTAGTTCCGCCCTGCAAACTAAGAATAATTGCTCTGAGTAATAACGCGATAAAAGTATAATAAAAAGAACAAAAAATATCTAGGTATATAGGATTTTGAAGCAGTGATGGCTCAGTGGCATTGGCTATGGACTGCCGCGCGGCAGGTCCATGGTTCGAATCCCGCCCAGAGCTTGAGCTTCACCGCATGGTGGAAGGGCATTTTGAGAATGCCCACCTGGCTAGCGATCACCCTCAAGTAGAAAATCTGTCGCCAAGCACCTAACGGTGTGTTCCGGCAGCAGTCCTTGAGAGCCAGTGAAATAACAGGCAAAATGAGACTTAGCAGGTATGTCTCAAGGTGATGGGCGAAGTGCAGTTCGTCACTTGTGATGAAATGCTTCTGTTATAGGCAGAGGATACCGCTTAACATCAGGTGGGCCTCGCGCTTGTTCCTTCACAATAATATTTAAAAAATTAAAAAATAAGGTACTCCCAATTTTTTCTG
Organism: Plagodis pulveraria; assembly: GCA_963890685.1. Taxonomy (NCBI): domain Eukaryota; kingdom Metazoa; phylum Arthropoda; class Insecta; order Lepidoptera; family Geometridae; genus Plagodis; species Plagodis pulveraria. The sequence goes on along the minus strand of OY982971.1, from coordinate 13,805,984 downwards.
ACCATCGGAAATAAAATCGAAAAGTAAAACAGTTTTTTTTAATAATCATTATTTCGTTCAGCGGGATGCCAAGAGAACTTTGCACATCCGTATTAGCTATACGTACATATCCAGAACTTAACAGCCTATAAATTGAGGTAAGTGACCAGGAAATAACACTTTTTTAAAGTAGGTACCTAAGTAATAAAAGTTGAATACCTAGAACAGAACCCATTTTTCATTTACAATCGCCTTGAAGGTAACGTTGCTATTATGCTGGCAAGTACAACAGTATTGTTTTGACCTCCTGACCCCTGCATACGTATTACATTGGGGGTTCAATGCTGTGACACCTCTTTTGTTACTAAATAGGTAGGAAGTGGCAGAATAATTACTTATTATTTTTCAGTTGAATAGGCAGGTAACCTACGTCGTTTTAAATGATACAGCATAATTATGCTGTGCTAAGAAGTTGCAAATCGTTGCAGACAGTGCAGTATCGTGTGTATTTTTTATAGTAATAGCCTGATAGTAGGTTCATTTCATACCTATGTACAAATAACTATATAAGGCACAGATTTTGAAGCAATGATGACTCAGTGGCATTGGCTATGGACTGCCGCGCAGCAGGTCCATGGTTCGAATCTCGCCCAGAGCTTGAGCTTCACCGCATGGTGGAAGGGCATTTTGCGAATGCCCGCCTGGCTAGCGACCACCCTCAAGTACAAAATCTGTCGCCAAGCACCTAACAGTGTGTTCCGGCAGCAGTCATGAGAGCCGGTGAAATAACAGGCAAAATGAGACTTAACAGGTATGTCTCAAGGTGATGGGCGCAGTGCAGTTCGTCACTTATGATGAAATGCATCTGTTATATTAGGCAGAGGATACCGCTTAACATCAGGTGGGCCTCACGCTTGTTCCTTCACAATAACATTAAAAAAAAATGTATAGTAATAGATATAGGTGGGTACCGTAGGTAAAGTGGTGCTATTTGATAGGATTTATGATGTGTGTATATGGAATCAGCTCTTACCTGGTTGGTAATGTTTATGTAGGGTAAATAAAGTTCACGAAGCGAGAGCGACACGAAATGTGTTAATTTGTGTCCCAGAATAATTAATTACTTAAAAAAAAAGACATCGTTACTGTAGACGTAGGTATTATTTATACTCCATATATATTATTTTGATTTAAAACACCAAACTGCTGAACCATTTATTTTTTGCTGATTTTTATACTATTTTAAAGGGACCACCTATGAAGTATGTCCCACAAAACAAACCCAGTAACCATGTAACAGTTGTTACAAAAGCGGATTAGCGACATTACTTTATGTTGAAACTTCCCGAAATCGACCAATTCTAGGTTAGCCTGAACAACATCTTCGACCACAAATGATCACTTACCATCAGGTGAGATAGTAGGCAATAGCCAACCTATCAGGCATAAAAAAGTCTTATTTACGCTGAAAAGGGATATGTCTTTTGAAGAATGAATCAATTCTGGCTGAAACCAGCCTTGCTGCAGTGCCTATGTTCACACGACGAGAAAAATTCAAGCGCTTGGTGTTATCGGCTTCCAAACCAGGTGCTCTAGACCGCAGCCTCCTAAGTGTAAGAGTCAGGTATCTAAAGAGATAAATGAAGATAGGTTCGTTTGGGCAACAATTCGAAGAATCCAATCAAGGAGCTACACAACTTGTACCTGGGACCAAAACATACCTTGCAATTTTTGGGTGTTACTTCTGCGTACATGCGTTGGTTGTTATACTGATCCGCATTTTTCGGCTTAAAATCGTATCGGTCCTACAAAATTTCCCAAACCTTGTTCGAGCAGTTTGCGAATGCTCAAATCGCACGCTACCAGCTACAAGTATAAGTAGCTCTATCGCAAAGCATCTAACGGTCGGTTTCAGCAGTTGTCCTTGAGATCCAGTAAGTAATTTTAGGTTAAGTCTGTTTGCCATCCTCGACTTCATCATCACTTACAGCTGAGAAGTTTACATGCTAACCTTTTAGCTGTAAAAAAGCTTAAGCGATGTCTTACCAAGAAAGGAACACATTATATAAATTAGCACCTGTTCGAAAATGTTGTTCTGGCTAGCTTAGACATACTGGCTCTCAGGGACAGTTCCCGGAACAAACCGATAGGTGCTTGTAGACAGATTTTCTACTTGATGTTGGTAGCTAGCCAGGCGGGCATACGCAAAATACCCTACCACCATGCTGTATCGTAAGACAACAACCAGGAGGCCAACTCCCATCTCTTAATTCAGTCTTATTTTAACGTTACATTAACATTTTTAATTTGCACTACCACATGTCACTATACTAAACTTACATTAGTAACGTGAGAGCGGGCTGCATGCATTGAATGAAGACATTTGTGCGATAGAGATAGCGCTATATGAACATTATTGTTTCGTGACGGCCGTGTTACGAATCTTAGTATATTTTAAGTATGAATTAATGATGTTGGTTTTCCAGAATAGTTTTTAAAAGGTGGAAGTTGGGCCGACGGCTTAACGTGCCCTCCGAAGCACGGAAGCGCTCAGTAGTAGGTAATGTCACTAGCGGTCACCCATCCAACTCCTGACCACGGCGGACGTTGCTTAACTTTGCTGATCGATCAAGAACGGTTAAGCAAACTTTGCTACGAGCGCTTCAAAATACTTATATTACTTATTTGGCACTACATGAGTCTATGTTTATAAACCGGTTAGTTTTTTCCAGTTAGAAGAGATAGTGGGAGAGTAGGTACCACCTACTAACTTAATTTTTTGAACGTAAGAACTTATTGGACAAAGAATGACAACACAACCTAACCCAATGACATTGTCCATGAAATTAAAACAATAAGGTATGGCATAAGGACAAGTATCCAAAGCCTGTTAATTAAAAAAAAAAATTACATTGTACGTTTTGGCGGTTTCATTATATTATTGTATCATGTGTCACTGAAGAATTTTAATCACAATGATAATTATAGCACTGTCACGGTTTTCACGATTATGGGAGAGGTAGGTAGCTGCTGTGTCGCCTGCAAAGATGACGGACACATACGATAAATAAGTAAGTACGTTACCTAGCAAAACGCAAGTTAGCAAAAGAGCAGTCAGATAAAAACTTTGTAACCAAAGTGTAGTCAGGTTACTGGAAAATGTAGCACTAGCATTGCGGAGAAGAGATCTGTGGCTGGCGTCTGCAAGTAGGTAATACAATTGCATTCATGAAGGTTACTGAGCAAAAAGTATTTTAATAAAGGTATGTAAGTCAACCTCACTAATGCTAGATAGGCATTTCCTGTAAATATCTGAGTAAGTACATCTCCACATATATTGTGTTTTTTTTATGTTGTTGTGGAGGAACAAGCTCGAGGTCCACCTGATGTTAAGCGGACTAACCTCTGCCTATAACAGATGCATTACATCACAAGTCATGAATTGCACTGCGCCCGTCACTTTGAGACATAGTTGTTAAGTCTCATGTGCCTGTAATTTTACTGTCTCTCAAGGACAGCTGGCGGAACACACCGTTAGGTGCTTGGCGATAGATTTTCTACTTGAGGGTGGTCGCTAGCCAGGAGGGCATTCGCAAAATGCCCTTCAACCATGCGGTGAAGCTCAAGCCCGCGGCGGGATTCGAACCATGGACCTGTTGCGTGGCAGTCCATAGCCAATGCCTGTGAGCCATCACTGATTCATTCTGCTGTATACCGGATATATGATGAAATTTAGGATATAGAGTAGGTAAGTATACTTATAATATACTTCATATATCCTACATACCTACCTACTACCGTTATCTGAGTTTATTCCAGAAATCTCCTTCAAGGTAGGTATCCTTGTTGGGATGGGAACTCTGTGTATTTTCTCCAAAAACCCCCACCATTGCTGTGTGATATATGGCTATAGGCATCTAGAAGATTAATATGTACATCCTGGGATTGCCACCATGACCTTGCAGCTAGAAGAAGTAATTAGTATCATTCCCACTCACTCACCAGTCTGTACTTACAGACTCTGTAGTTCTGTAAGTACGTACCTACCTACTGACATTTCGTTGTCTTAGGCCCGCTTACGTCAAATGTAAAATTTCATATAAAAACCAAATTAACCCGACTAACTCTCGTATTAACGTTGGCGCAATAAGCACATAGATTTCTTTCTAACTTGGTTTTCATTTGATGGAATACCTACTTATGTCTATTCTGCGGCCAGGCTGGCCCATTGGCAATACAGTCATAATCTGTGATGCAGTAGAAAAAGTATTTCGCGCTTGCACCGCCTCCTCTGTTCCTATTGGTGACCCAATTTTAAAATCCAAGATGGACGCTCGCCGCTCCAATTTCTGTATCAATAAACAAATCCCACAAGAGACCGTTAGATAGCAAAGAAAGGAAATGTATATCAAAATACTCTGGATATCAACTAGGTACCTACTTAAAAACGTACGTGAATCTATCTACGTATAAGTATCTATAAAATTTAAACATAGGTAGGTTTGTATACCTTCAAATTGTGCTCTTTTTATTTTATAAATCTACACTCCAGACTCCAGGGTCCGTGACTTTTTTAAATTAAAACAAGAAATAGGAAACATGCAACATTCTAAGTCTAAAGGGGAACAGTCACTAGCAGCCAGAGTAGTCCGGTGTCCTCTAGCAGCAGCCGTTCACGATTTGACGCATGTGCCAGCAATCGCCTACCTTAACAATTTTTGAGGGAAGATGGCGACCCGACAAATAAACCTTTCTGTGAGCATGACCGCTTTGGATACCCGTGCCAACGATTACAATTATTACAGTTTTATAATTTGGAACTACAATAAAATAATACTTAAAAGGAAATTTACATTTTTGTTTTGTGTCATTCTTCAAATTGTACTTGGTACTGCCGTAGTACCTACCCACCACCACAGATTACGCTACCAGCAATCAGATCTCGGTAGTATCTACACATGAATAAATATACGGTTATTAAAAAAAACTTATCAGAGCTCTTGGTCGATGCGACGCGTGATCAAAATGCTGGCACCTATTTGGCTCAAAGAATAAGCATTGCAATTCAACGGGGCAATGCTGCCAGCATGCTGGGCACGCTGCCAACTGCCAACTGGGCTAGAGCATTTGGACTGCCTATGAGTCTGCAATGACTTACAGGGATCTAAATGCTTTTATTGTAGTAGCTGTAGTGTTGCATATAGTTCGTAGTATTTTGTTTTACCTATATCTGATTTCGATTAAACATTCTCTTGGATTTCATCAAATATTTCGCTCGTAGCGAAGTTTACTTAGCTGTTCCCAACCGATCAGCAAAGTTAAGCAACGTCGCGCGCGGTCATGAGTTGGATGGGTGACCGCTAGTGACATTACTACTGAGCGTTTCCGTGCTTCGGAGGGCACGTTAAGCCGTCGGTCCCGGTTGTTATCTTAGGATGGCAGTCGTTTTAGCATGGTGGTAGGGCATTTTGCGAATGCCCGCCTGGCTAGCTACCACCCTCAAGTAGAAAATCTGTCGCCAAGCACCTAACGGTGTGTTCCGGCAGCTGTCCTTGAGAGCCAGTACTTCTAGGTTAGCCTGAACAACATCTTCGACCACATCATCACTTACCATCAGGTGAGATAGTGGTCAAAGGCTAAACTATCAGGCATAAAAAAAAAATATATATAATCCAGTACCTACTCTGGCAAGTGATACGGGAAGTATAAAACAGACAAACGGACAAGTAAAAATGTAATATAACTCTTGTATAGAACGCGTGTGGAGTCCTACCAGGTAAAAGGAAATTGAGAGAAAAGAGATAAAATAAGTATACCCATCTACTTTTCAATTACCAAGCTAAACACCTACTCACCTTGTTGCATTTTACAATAATCGATGCTCAGGTTCTCTTAGTTATCTATAAGTCTTACTTACTTTTAACTATTTAGCACGTTCTTACGGATAAAAATATAAACAGCTATGTGACTGGTTTAGAATACTTAAGATAAGTAATTGCTTGTGTTTTACTTTGACTCATTTTGTTCGATGTGTGCTGAATGCCCTACAATAACGTTCTATCTACCCTAGGATTAGTAGAATTGAGAAGGTAATAGAACGCCTGATTAAATGCTAACAACATTCACATGAGCCCTATCAACTTCAGGTTTGATACTTATCTGTATTGCGTGTGTTCTTATCATGTCGATGAATCAGCAAAACGATTGGTAAAACCTACGAAAAAGAATGAAATTGTTCGTAGGGTAAAACGGTGTTTTCTGAGCTCCCAAGTTAAATCTGTATCCCGGCACCCACGGCTCCGCTCTACACTCAACCATTCAAATAAATAACTAGGTACTTATTTAAGCTTAGCATTCATTTATAAGTGCGATTTTTTTACTAAGCCTGTTGCTGAGCGTCCCATACAAATGGCCAAATGGCCACCTGGGATGCGGTCCGAATTGCGCCAATAGTACCTACCTACCATTGGACCGATTTGCATGTGTACGCTAGCGGCGTCCGTTTGTAATTACTGCCTATCAATTCCGACCAAGGAAAAGCTTGCATATGACATAATCTATCAATCAAAACAAATACATGACCTTCTTATCTTAAAAAAAAATATAAACGGAATTTAACCCTCGTAGAGTACTTGACAGAGAGAATTGCGAGCTGTAAAACAACTGTAAAAGGTCTCATACTTTTTACTTATCACTTTTAAATTTTTGTGACATGTCTTATGCAAGCCAATGCTTGGTCCGAATTGCCCTCTGAGCTCTATTTGCGCGGAATGATCACGTTGTCCATTCTGGGGCTGTTAGTACAGTTAACGCTGAATGGTGACGTCACCAAGGGTTTTTCATTAGAAGCTCTCGAACTTAAAAATAAAATAAAAAAACCTGATATTTGATATTGCTCAGGTTTTTATTTTATTTTATAGGATATTCACTGACATTATGTATGGAATATAATTTCAGCCAAATGGCCACCGCGACTCCGCTGTAAGTGTATCCTGATGGACCAATTTTGGATGATATTTTCGCATAAATGGGGCTCAATTTCACGAAGAGCGCGAGTTATGTTGGCCTTCAGGGCGCAATTGATTGTGGTTTGTCTGCATAGACTAGAGACTTCACGTAACTCCATAGAAAGTAGTCAAGCGGTGTTAAGTCACACGATCTTGGTGGCCAGTTGATGTTGCCACCACGCGATATGACGAAGCCTTCGAATTTCTCATCCAATAAATTGAATGTTTCCCGTGTTGTATGGCAAGTAGCGCCGTCCTGTTGGAACCACATGTTTGTGAGATCCATACCATCTAACCTAGGCCATAAAACAATTGTTATCATCGTCCGATATCGGTCGCCATTGACAGTGAGCGCGGCCCCTTGCGCATCTTCGAAGAAATAAGGGCCGACGATACCGCCTAACCAAAATCCACACCAAACAGTGACTTTTTCAGAGTGTAGAGCACCTGATGAATCTCCCGTGGATTTTCATCGCTCCATATCCGGCAATTTTGTTTGTTAACCAATCCTCTCAACCAGAAATAAGCCTCATCACTGAAGATGTTTTTTTTTCTGAAAGCAGGGTCGGCCGCCATATGCAAGAGCATATGGCGGCTGACCCTGCTTTCAGAAAAAAAAACATCTTAAAAAATCAGTTTAAGAAAGCCCAATCAGCGAATACACTGCGCTGTCTGTGGTCGTTGGGTTTTAGCTCTTAAGTTAATATGGACTGTCTTTTCTCACACTCTGTCCCGAAGCAACAATATTCTCCAACGATATTGCGTTTCTTTGACGTACAGGCACTGCTTCATCAATCACCGACCCGGTTGTCTCAAATTTCTTCATTAAACGACGTATTGTGGTCTCTGCAGGACGGCCATGAACGCCATAAATTGGACGCAATACACGGAACGTTAGGTGAATAGAGCACTGATTTTGATAATACATTTTATTAATTTCTACGCGTGTAGCGTTCCATAGTGAAATGTCACGACTAAATATGTGTTCATGCCAAATTTGACAGCTATCTCTTTACCAAGATGGCCGCTATGCGCTGTCAAAGTTCGCGTGTCATTGAAAAACCTTTGTAAGCCATGCACACGTTTGTTATTCTTCGTAAATTCGAACCAGCACTGAGCGTGCTATTGGTACCAATTGGGCGAATCGGATCGAACCCTGTTCTAACTTCCGCGGAACTGATGATATTGAGAGCTTGGCATAATGTAAACCCAGTTCATTAAGAGCAAATGCAGGTGAAACTTGGAAGACAACTCGACAACCCTAGCAGTTATATTCAGGGTAGCTAGCCATGCGAGCAATTTAATACTATTTGCCACTGGTCTGGGAATCTCTGTCAGCTATATGTTTTTTATCTACGTATTAAAAGATCCGAGATAGAAACAAAAATCAAAAATCTTCACAAATTTCACGAGAATCGCGACCTGCACTGCGAGGAAAACAGCCGGAAACCCATCGGACAGATAAATGTACGAAAGTATGTTTGCCGGAGTTTCAGTTTGGACAAAACAAACTGCTGGTTAATGATTAATAAACTAAATAGAATCTGCAGTAGGAATCAGACCTAAGATCTTGGCATTAGAATCCACAAAGTACCTTCGCTGCGTCAAAATTAAGGCTATGCCTACTTACACGCACGTCTTACAAAACATACAGGTAATAAATAGATAAAGTAATTACATTATCAACTAAAGTGCCTATTTTGTTTACAACAGAAACCAGTTGAGACTCCGAAGGCCGTGCCACTCAAAATATGAACAGCTGTTTTTGCATCAAATAATTAACATGTGCGACTGGGATGGTGCAACACACAGTTCTCTGTGTTGGTGTAAGATGGAATGATGCTGTCGGGTATCGTTAGCTACTTTATTGATATGCCAGAATCAATATCAACAGAGCAGTTGTAATGCATTTTTGTACGAAAAATAAGATCGTTTCGTAAGTAAGTACTGTATTGACTTGTACTGTATAATAATAATAAATGCTTTATTTTCATAAACTACATGTATCCATATAACATTGTGTAGAGGCCTTATTTTAAGTAAATGTATGCCTGTATCAGAAGACCTCGCTCTTCCATATCAATATAAAATAAAAAATAACATCAAAGAATATAGAGTTTTTTCCACTCATAATAAGATTTTGGACAAATCGCCAATTTTCTGTTCACCTCATTATAGAGATAAGTAGTTAGAGATAATATTGCCGTTTAGTGATTTGACCGTTTACTCTTTTTATCGATATTTTAACATATTGTCGTCGTTTTGTTACATTTATTGGATCATATTCAGTTGTTCTATGCATTTTGGTAAGTATATAGTAGTGTAGTATATAGATAATAGTATATACAGCTTCCTTAGCTTGCCGCTAAAAATCTTCTCCTGCCGCTAATAATCTTCTCCTAAATTAAAAAAAGACGAAATGTTTAAAGTTTTCTTTACCAAATGTTCCTTATGTTGAACCAAACATAAAGCTTGGCCCAGATAAACTCCCTATTGACAAACCGACAGTCTTCCTGGGAATCAAAATGGATTCCACTTTACAATGGGATCCACATATACATGATCTCTCCGGAAGACTTAGTTCTGCTGCATATGCAGTTCTTAGGATAAGACAGTTAACAGACGTAGCTACTGCTCGCCTAGTTTATTTCGCGTACTTCCACAGTATTATGTCGTATGGTGTATTGCTGTGGGGAACTGCTGCTGAGATAGAGACAATCTTTATCATACAAAAGCGTGTGTGAGATTTGTCAAGATAGAGAGCATTTATTTAATCTGTAATGTAGGCTCATTAAATTATAAGATGTTTTCTGGCGGTGATGCCATAATCTAGTCCTAGCTTAAGGTAAAGTAAATGAGTACTACTAGTTCAGTACTTAACTATCCCACTTACTAGGTTTTCTACACAAAAGGGAATCATAAGGAAACTTCAAAAACACAACGTTTATAGGAACACATAGAACACTTTAATAAGAATAATACATCATTAGGGTCACATGGATTACTTCAAAGGTAATATTGTATAGTCACATTTCACAACGATAATACAATAAAAAGGGCGAATTTGGAAGCCAACAAACATAGACCCACATACAACACATGAATATCAGTTACGTTACATTAAATAATATAATACAGTACTTAACTCAATAAGTCTCGATGCAGCAGTCACTTGTGAAGAAATAAAAAGGCTCAATAAGTTGAGACCTTGGTTTTATAGCCATGACTGGCGCCAAGTGTCTGTCGCATATACATTAAAGTTCCCGCCATATTTACCACAACCAATCAGAGACATGAAAGTTCCCTCCACAACGCATCAGCCACTCCGAAATAAGACAGGATGTTTCATCATTGGCTAGTTCAGAATGAACACAGATATAAGCATGATTTCAGTGTGGCGGTTATTAAAAATGTAAAATACCAACAAGTTTTAGGATATTCTAGGATTACAGAATGAGTAACTTCTCGTTACTTATTTACTTAAGATAATCTAAGCTTAACAAATATATGATTCTAACACGGCCATACTGACAGTACTTCGTCCACGAAGTACAAATATAACACCAGGCAAACTTCGCTTTAAAAAAATTATGTATAACTTAAAGTGATAATAGTATTTATGCAGGAAAGATTGTTACCGTGTATGGCAACCCACAATTATTTGCACAAAGCTTGCTTGGTAAAGAATTTATGTACAAAGTAATAAACAGAACGCTTAAACAGTCTTTGGTTCGAAGTCACCACAGAGAAAAACAGCTATCGATTATCTATAAAATCATTATCAAATGTTCATAGTACAGACCCACCAACTTATCTGTTCAGGTGGCAGAAAAAAGAACTACAACATTCCTTCAAATTGTGACAGTTTGTAGTTGATTTCCATGACCAGTAACGCCCTCGAAAACTGCACAGTTAAGTTGGTGGTACTATACAGATGGTGTATATATTTATTGGGCGTGGAGGGTAGATTATCTTTCTACGCGTACTGTTGTGACTTGCTATCTCTTGAAAAGAAAATAATATCATTGGAATGGAATCAAAATACATTCAATACATTTGTGAAAAAATGCAACATTCCCTTTTACTACGTTGTTATATTAAGTGTCACGAATAAATATTATGTGCAAGTACATAATTCGAAAAGTATTCCAGGTTTATGTGCGTAGTAAATACTGATACTAAGAGTTTCGTAGATAGTTTCCAGTTCAAACTACATATTTGATAACATATTAAGCAATAGGGAGTTTAAAATTTGATTAGAACGACTGTGGTAAATTTCTGCAATGCAACTTTTAACTTGCTTAGTTATCAATTTGACGTTTTATCGTCCACGTATTTTTTAGACAATAACAAAATGTACCATTAAACATTGGACATATAACATTTGACAACAAACGGCTGGACCTTTTGACTTCAAGACATAAATCTTAACCATAAGGACAAAATTGGGTTTTCCTTTTGTGATTTGGACGTTTTTACGTCAGGGCTTAAGTATTTTATCCAGAATAATAGGATCATCATTTGTACACGTAAAACAACTTTTCTGATAACAACAGGCAGTCTACCTACATGTACTTATGTAGCAGTAAAAATAACACTTAAAATTCTCATGAAAAACCCTAATCATTTTAATAATTACCAGTTACCTAGACACGATGATTACATTCACAAGCCGCCATGTGAGACAACCATCGCCAAGTAAAAGGTCGACCGGCTTTTATCAAACAGTTTGCCATTTGAATAGACGTGCAGGTCGCATTCACTTACTGCTTGTGAGATCAACAAGCACCAATCAAATGGGTATGCAGTGTAATCAATTTAAACAGTAGTTGCCATTTGAATAGACATGCTGGTTGCATTCACACACTGCTCGTGAGATCAACCAGCACCAATCAAATAGGTAAGCAGTGTCTTTCTATTTAATATTTAATCTAGAGCATAAGTACATGTAGATATGAGTATTTTGATATTATCAGTTTATGTGATGATAACTGATAATACAACATAAGTAGTTTATTTCTACAATATGTAGGGTAGCATGTCATATTAATATTCTTAACTGAAACGTACATAATTATCGTATTTCTTGTTTCAAAACAATAGGTACAATCTATCATTAAATAAATTTTGTTCAAACACCCACTCTCGTGGCCAGTATCAATATATCCTTGTGAATTACAATATTTCATGATAAACCATATATAGTCTACACCAATCAATAAACGCAGAGGTAAAACCCCTGTAAACTTCTGTATCGTTGCATAGATTGTTGAACATTCCAGAATCCGTTCGGCTAATCTGACAATTTATAGAACATTCTACCTAATATAGAACATTCTACCTAATATAGACATACCGTTCCATCTAACCGTTACTACAAAGTGTTCCAGTAACAATCATATGTTTGTCAATTAGTAATTTCCAAAAAGGGATCGATTATGGTTTGAGCCAAAGTTTGCGTGACAGTCAGTAATGACTTCTGAAGGGATGCCAAGTGCTAACATTTGTCATAGGTTATCTTCATATACATGTAGGATAAGACAACCTATGTATAAGAATTCCAAGTTTAAAGTGGATTTAATAAACAATACTTTGCGAAACCAACAATTAAAATATTTCTACCCATCGCCAGTTACTATATTATACAATCGAGTTGATTAGTGTGAAACAGTTAAGGAGTTTTCTTTATAGGATAAAATAACCCTTGCTTAGGACCCAAACTGCTTTTACAAATATCAAGCAAGAGCATAAGTAAATATACTATATACTTTGTCATGACTACTTTTATAGAATTAGCAATCTGTAGTGAATTTATTTAATGCCCATAAGATCACTGAGCAAGTAATATTACATAAGATATTCTCAGATGTTCAAAAACAATTCATATGTCACTAAGTTTTAAGGATCGCTTTTAAATAAAATTAAGAAAATTTTAAGCACAAGGTAATAGCGACATTAGTTCAGATATGGTTGTAACTTTGCTATTTATTGTTCGATATGCGTTTCCACATTTAGGTTTCTAGGTTTATAGAAATGTATTCTCAATTAATACCAATAGTCACTATATAAAATGAGAACATAGTTTGACTTTGAAGAAATCTAATTACGTTCGTCGTTATAATATGTACTTATTAGTGTAAATAATATAAAAAAATACACAATGACATAACAAGTTTCATAAACTTCCATTACATATGCTAGCAAACACTAATTCAATAAGGTTCAGTGAAAGCACCTTTATCTTGAGGGATATATGCAGCAAGAACCGTCAGTTTCAGATTTAAACGTTATAACATTGAGTAAATTTTCGACGAGGTTATTCTTCACATTGCGACTACACGGTTACAGGATTGTAATCATTATAAAACAGACCCTTTGGAGGGCTTTACCTGCTTTTGCCACTGTTATAATACTTGTCCAGATGAATTATTTCGCCAATATACCGATGTCAGTGAATAAAAACTCGGTGCCACTGCCGCTAGTATTCGATAACTCGCAACACGGTGTCGTCATCCTGTTGCCAGGTTGCAGCGACGGCTTCGCACACCGCGGCGTTCCACTGCCGCTAGTAGCAGATACGAAAACTGGGAACACGCTGTTGTCATCTTGTCGCCAGGTTGCAGCCACGGCTTCGCAACCCGCGGCGTCCATGTCTTTGAGAGTAGTTGCATCGATTCTGAAACTAATAAAAGTGATTAAAAAAATGAAGGTTGGCAATCTGAGTGATCCCACTTCTGATGTGAGATTTGTCAAGATAGAGAGCATTTATTTAATCTGTAATGTAGGCTCATTAAATTATAAGATGTTTTCTGGCGGTGATGCCATAATCTAGTCCTAGCTTAAGGTAAAGTAAATGAGTACTACTAGTTCAGTACTTAACTATCCCACTTACTAGGTTTTCTACACAAAAGGGAATCATAAGGAAACTTCAAAAACACCACGTTTATAGGAACACATAGAACACTTTAATAAGAATAATACATCATTAGGGTCACATGGATTACTTCAAAGGTAATATTGTATAGTCACATTTCACAACGATAATACAATAAAAAGGGCGAATTTGGAAGCCAACAAACATAGACCCACATACAACACATGAATATCAGTTACGTTACATTAAATAATATAATACAGTACTTAACTCAATAAGTCTCGATGCAGCAGTCACTTGTGAAGAAATAAAAAGGCTCAATAAGTTGAGACCTTGGTTTTATAGCCATGACTGGCGCCAAGTGTCTGTCGCATATACATTAAAGTTTCCGCCATATTTACCACAACCAATCAGAGACATGAAAGTTCCCTCCACAACGCATCAGCCACTCCGAAATAAGACAGGATGTTTCATCATTGGCTAGTTCAGAATGAACACAGATATAAGCATGATTTCAGTGTGGCGGTTATTAAAAATGTAAAATACCAACAAGTTTTAGGATATTCTAGGATTACAGAATGAGTAACTTCTCGTTACTTATTTACTTAAGATAATCTAAGCTTAACAAATATATGATTCTAACACGTGCCATTCGAGCCATATATAAAATGGGTCCTAGGGAATCTGTGAGGGATCTTTATAAAGAAATTGATATTTTAACTTTACCAAGTCTGTATATATTTGAAAATATTATGTATGTTCGTAAAAAAATTAGTAAATTTAAATTAAACAATGACAATCACGATTACAATACTAGGAATAAAGATAAAATAGCGGTGCCAGGTTTTAGATTAGCAAAGACAAATAAAAGGTCCTTCTTAGGTAATTGTGTGCGGTTTTACAATAAAGTTCCCAAACATATTACAACGCTCACAGAAGGGAAATTCAAGTTGCATGTGAAAAACATATTGATTAAGAAATCCTACTACACAGTTTCTGATTACATAAACGACAAAAATGCCTAGACAATTCCCCCTCCGCCAAGCTATTGGCTGTCACCTACATAATTAAAACAAATATTGTAATAACTCTATTATATAGTAAGTATGTAACACATTGTTAAAAGATGTTTAAAAGAATGGCCCCGAGTTTCTTGCCCGTTCTTCTCGCAGTGGCTCTATACAATTTATTTGCTGAACGTGGCAGTACAATGTAGAATATTTCAATACTAAAATTTGTAATTGACCTTCATAAGAGCGTCGTAGACGCCTAAATTGAATAAATGATTTTGACTTTGACTTTGACTTACTGTTAGTCACAAAATTTACAAATTTCATTTGAAGAGTTCATATGACAATATGGTTTACTGCGTAGAGGAAATCATATGACTGAGTCGTCGAGCTTTGGAATAACATCTATAGGTTGATGCTCGAAATGACAGCCTCAGAATTCAAATAGTAGGTACTCTACCATCTTCAGCCTCCAGGCAACGATGTGGCCTTTGATTTTCAGAACTGCAATGAAATCACAGACTCTTGAGCTTTCATAATAACTTATTAGGAACCGGCTAGGATACTCGTTATATTTACCGGAAAGATTCCTACCAGTTTTGGACTGTCTTAGTCCTTCGTCTGGGAGTCACGATTTCCCGAAGCGACGACTCACGGGTCACGGGCTTCAGCGCGTCTTGAGCTTTTTTATTTACCGCAGGGGACGGAAGACAATCTACTTTTTGATAACTGGTCTCTACTATACTGTTACGTGAGAGTAGACATATCTATACAGCCCTGGGGGCCAACGCCCATCTGTTAATTCAGTCTTATTTTAATCTTACATTAACAATTCTAATTTGCTACCACATGTCACTATAGTAAACTTACATTAGAACTTCAAAGCGAGAACGGGGTGCATGCATTGAATCAAGACATTTGTGCGATAGAGATAGCGCTATATGAATGTTGTTGTTTCGTGACGGCCGTGGTACGAATCTTAGTATCAATAATTTAAGTTTGAAATAATGATGCTGGTTTTCCATAATAGTTTTTAAAAGATGGGAGTTGGGCCTCTGTTAGGCGTTCCGCCAAAGTACAGTTTGATGCGCTTAGGTACGGGTGTAGCCCTAATTTTGTACACAACGTCTCAATATGGGAAAATGTAAATGGTACATGTCTACCATATTACTTGATAAACGGCAAATGTACTAAGCATGCGAGTCTAATTTAAAACTATAAAAAATACAGAAAGCAGGGGCCGTTCAGAACCTTGGTTAGAGCGCACTCGGAGTGCAACTTTTTACACTAACGTCGCGCGTCGTTCACAACCTTCGAGTAGAGCGCAACTTTTTTACTATCAAAATCGGTCGTTACAAGGGTCGCATCTTTAACTTGTTTTTAACTAACTTAACCTTGTTTTTTGCGATTGTGATTTAATTGTAATTGTCTCATGACATTATTAGATCAATAAATAAATAATAATAAATTCACTGACATGACCGCGACATTTTTTGATGAGAGAATTATAGGCACTCTTTTCTATTTTGCAGGTAACGGGTGTTATTGCTATTCAAACATCATAAAACGTCTATATATTATAGTTCCCCGACTTAATTCGATATTTGAGGTTATAAAACAACCGAGTCGTTACGAACCTTGGAGTAAGTTAAAACTACCAAACAACTCTTGGCTTGGAACGTGGCCCTGTTCTGCAGCAAAAAATATACTTAAAATAGTACAAAAAAATTATACAGTATGTACAATAAAATATCGTAAAAACTACGTACTACTCTTCGAATACTGGCATATCGTACTTTTGGAACAGTGCGAGCGGAATAACGTAATATACATCTTGTAATTCGCTTGCATATCCATTATACATATTATATCATTCGTTCTTTATGTTATGTAGGATCAAACCGTTGTGAAAAAAAAGTTTCTTGAGCTGATCGCGAGTCAGTGATAGTTCGTGCTAGGTTTTTTTTTATTCCGGCCGGGAATCGCTCCTTCTTCCGCCGATTTCACGCTGGATGACTAAACCACTCGTCCACCTCAAAACCAAATTTCTCTAAGTCCATTGATGGCAACCTTGTGGTTCATTGAAGGTGTCCATGGTCCAAAGGAGGCAACAGCCAAAGATTTAGTTTTCTTTTCTAGTATACGACATTGCTAAATACCTTTTAATAAAACTGGATGTAAACATCATAAGGACATTGAAGTCATGGTTGGGGCTTGCACTTTTGGCAGACCCATCTATATTATTTAGGGATAAAACAAATTTTGGGATGAAATTAAAGAAACCATAGGAGCTCTATAAATACCTCAGAGTTACCAAAAGGCACGTCTTATTAAAATCTCAAGACGATATAGTCACATCTCTCCCAAAAGACAAGACCTTGATTGGAGGCTTCAATTCCACAAACAATTTATGATAAGTACACAGTCCAGAAAAGCGGGTTTAGGTTCCAAAAAGAAAGTTCAGTATAAAGACATTGTAAAATCTTTTCTACAACAAGACGAAAATGATACCTATAAAGTACATGCAATATACAGCTTAGAAATGCAAAGCGAATGGCTAAGCATAGGTGAATTTTGTAGCCCTAAAACCAAGCCTTACTCCATCTTAGGCGCAGCTCCCGATTGGACTCTTTTGATGGACTCGTATGAAAAACATTACGAAATTCCTGAGGATGTTGGTGTTTCGTCTTCCAGACCAGACATATTTCTATACTCGAAAAATCTAAAACGCATAGTACTTATAGAACTTACTGTGCCGTGGGAAACAAATATACCTAAAGACCACACATTAAAAACAAACAAATATTATGACCTAACAAATGAATTAACCAAAAACGGTTATGTGGTTACTTTATATGCTGTAGAAGTTGGAGCAAGGGGTATAACAGCGAAATCCCTACCTACCTACTTAAAGACCTTGGCCTACCAAGAACAACTGTAACTTCCATCGAACGTGTATCTAAGGCGGCATTAGTAGGATCTTACCAAATTTGGTTAGGTAGGGGAGGAGTCTCGAGCGGTGGAGGGGAGCATTGATATATCATAAAGGGGCCCCTTAACCCTACTCCTGGATTGCAAGTCCCAGGCCCCTCTAGCCTCTTCCTCTGCAACGCTATGGACCCGGCATCCACACGGTGAATCCATGGAATGCTAAGTAATTCGTCTCAGATCAAGTAAGCAATTTAACTGTTTTACTTTTACATGTGTAACAGTTTGTATTTCGAACAATCTCGAGTGAATGTAAATAAATCATTGAGACTATTTCTGAGCAGGCTGTTCCAAAGTTGAGAGTGTAGTTGTTTGGTTGTTTTAACTTACTCCAAGGTTCGGCACGACTCGGTTATAACCTCAAATATCGATTTTTGGCGGGGAACTAAAAAATATATAGAATTTTTATGATGTTTGAAAAGCAATAACTACCGTTATTACTACCGTACCTACAAAATACAAAAGAGTGCCTATAATTATTAATGAGAGCATTAAGAAATGTCAAGGTCATGTCAGTTAGAGATGCAACCTTTTAACGACCGATTTTGATATTTAAAAGTTGCGCTCTACTCGAAGGTTGTGAACGACCATTAGAGTGAAAAGTTGCACTACGAGTGCGCCTATCCGAGGTTCTGAACAGCCCTAAGCATTTGGGGTAATTTTTAAATCACGCAGTGATTTCCGAACGCACCCAGAGGGGCTCTGTCTTGCTTCAGTTGACTTAGTTCTAGTATTTATCAGTAGATGGCCATAGTAGTAAAATTAGCTCTCGGAAGCGTTTCGATCGCGTTTGTCAGTGGTCTGGTTTGGAGTAGACATTTGCGGCAAGTGGTTATATTAAATAACCACCGCTTACCATCATGTTTTTAAACAGCTTCTCACACGTAGCGTGTTGAGAGCTTTAATAAGAATGAGACGATTTAATAAGAACTTTACACTTTTATAATCAGTACAGTAAATACCTCATCAGATGACGTGCTATTCGAGATCATAATACGTCATGAGTACAATAATTATAATTCTATTACTATGGCTAGATATCGAAGTGTGTGATTACATTTTTATTAATATCCCTTTGCAGATTCCAGATGGAGAGGTTGATCGAAGACGAATTTAACACAGATGGAACTTCCCCTCGTGTTACGGAGCAAATTATGGAAAGCATATCACTATCAAAGCGCCACCAAATAGTGGCAGTGAATTTTACAAATATAAAAAAACCAATAGTATTGTTTCGATTGCTATTGCAGACCATAACTACTGTTTTTCATACATCGATGTTCGTGCGAATGGCGGATTCTTTAAAAAATCGTTGATTTATCGCCGTTTAGAAGATAAATTACTGCCAGTGGATGGAATCATTGTTGGCGATGCTGCTTTTCCGTTAAAGACTTTTTACTCAGGTTCGCAACTGTCTACTAGTAAAAAAATCTTAAATTATCTCGTGTGGAAGTAGTGGAAAATGCTTTTGGAATTCTAGTTTCTAGATTCAATATGTTCGAAAAAGCAATTCCCACCAGTTTGATTTGAACACAATTGATGCAAAAAGGTTGCGAAAAAAAACTGACTCCTACATAACACCTACTTGTGTAGACAGAGAAGACTCTGAAGGACAAATAATACCAGGTACTTGGAGATCGGAAATAACTCAATGAATTGTTTTTTTTTTTATCTTATTGTAGCCGAACATGCGCGAGTTCCACCTGATGTTAAGCGGTATCCTCTGCCTATAACAGATGCATTTCATCACAAGTGACGAACTGCACTGCGCCCATCACCTTGAGACATTTCACTGGCTCTCAAGGACTGCTGCCGGAACACACCGTTAAGTGCTTGGCGACAGATTTTCTAACCATTTCGTAAATGCGAAAGAGAGGAGATTTATTGAAAAATTACTTTATGACGAATGAAAGTTTACCGTGGCAGTTTAACAGAATTTCTTCAATTGTCAAGAAAGTACAGGGAAAATTTCAATAATACACAAAATGTTTGTTATTCATCCAAAATTTTATCACCTTCAAAGTATGCTCCTTCAGAAACGATACACGCCAACGAATAATCCAATCATCAAAACAATATTTAAACGCTGTTTCCGGAATTGAGTTCAGTTCTCGGCGCGAATTCTCCTTTATGTCTTCTACCGATTGAAAACGGGTGCCACGAAGTGGTAATTAAGAAGTAAGACAATTCAGGTAAAAGTCAAAGTCAAAATCATTTATTAAAATTAGGCGTCTACGACGCTCTTATGATGGTCAATTACAAATTTTAGTATTGAAATATTCGACATTGTACTGCCTCCTTCAGCAAATAAATTGTATAGAGCCACTGCGAGAAGAACGGGCAAGAAACTCGGGGGAATTCTTTTAAACTTTTTTTTTATATGCCTGTTAGGTTAGCCTTTGAACACTATCTCACCTGATGGTAAGTGATGATGTGGTCGAAGATGTTGTTCAGGCTAACCTAGAAGTACTGGCTCTCAAGGACAGCTGCCGGAACACACCGTTAGGTGCTTGGCGATAGATTTTCTACTTGAGGGTGGTAGCTAGCCAGGCGCAAAATGCCCTACCACCATGCTATAACGACTGCCATCCTAAGACAACAACCGGGACCGACGGCTTAACGTGCCCTCCGAAGCACGGAAACGCTCAGTAGTAATGTCACTAGCGGTCACCCATCCAATTCATGACCGCGCGCGACGTTGCTTAACTTTGCTGATCGGTTGAGAACTTCGCTACGAGCGCTTCAATATCATTGCGCTTCATCATTTAACAATGTGTTACATACTTACTATATAATAAAGATATTACAATATTTGTTTAAATTATGTAGGTGACAGGCAATAGCTTGGAAATATATAATGCAATGGGATTTTGAATATGAAAAATATCGTAAAAAATATAACAATATTACTTCCTAAAACAAATACATAATTAACTATTTTGTAGTGGCAAATTATCACTAAAAATACGTAACAGTGGTGATGAAACCAATTGCGTCTGTTCATTCAACAGTGCAACGCCTGTACCTACTATGTTTTAATATTTCTAACTGTTCCAATACGCACAATCGAAATCCCTTATCACCCTATCAAGGAGTTGATGACTGCTTTCAATTAAATGTTTTGCAAAGTGAGACAGTTCGGGATGGTCGTTCCTATACGCGGAATTGTGTTCTTTATATCTAATATGATATTAGAGGTACAGGCGTTGCACTGTTGAATGAACAGACGCAATTGGTTTCATCACCACTGTCACGTATTGTTAGTGATAATTTGCCAGTACAAAATAGTTAAATATGTATTTGTTTTAGGAAGTAAATTTAGTTATATTTTTATATTTTTCATATTCAAAAACCCATTGCATAATATAAACAATTTAAAATAATTTTTTGTTATCAATTTATGGCCATTTTGATGTCATTGTCACTTTAAAAACGTATTACTCACCAATTGTTAGCTACAACAAAGAGCGGTGACTCACGCTCGAGTCTAGACAAAGGCGTGCTGACTCAGCTCGTCTTTATAAAGGCGTGCTGAGCCGCTGGCCGCTACCCGGGCTATAAGAGGGCCTCCCCTCGCCCTAAACCCGGTGGAGCTGGACGTCCGCTTAGCGGTAGTCAGCATCTATGTCCGCCCTAAAAAAAAAAAAAAAAAACTGGCCACTCATTCTCGATCGTGCGCTCGAAGAGTCAAGGCCTCCTGAGGATGCTTCGTGTAGAAGCGAAACGCGTCGTAAATTCTTCCGGTTTGGCTGCGTGGCGTTTGTGACGTCACCTCGGCTTAGCAGGAAAATTAAGCGGAATTGTCACTTGATATATTTTTTATATTTTTTAAGTGTTTTATTAAAATATTAATTTGATGTTTTCTTAAAATATTTTAAAACTATTTGTTATTATTAAAAATGGACTTCCGCAAAGTAACGCCTGAATCTATTAATTACCATCTAAACTACTTACATAACAAAATTCAATTTACAATGGAGCCTGAGCTCAATAAATGCTCAGCTTTTCTTAGATTTTTTAGTCTTCAGGAATCCTGACAACTAGCTTAATCATACATAATTCATAGGAAACCTAACCCATACAGATAAATATCGTAATGGTTACTCCCATAACTATCCCCGTCAGTTGGCTACCGTAAGCAAATATTTGTTTAAGAGAGAGCACAGGGCATCTGCAACACTGACTATCTTAAGGAGGAGTTTCAGTATGTAAAACAAGTACTGCTAAGCTATAATCACAAGCTCCCAGGAATGCGTCACAGAAGCCGGCCCAAGCCTTCCACAGTTGTACGAAAACCTGCCGTCTTACCTTTCATCAATATCATCACACAAAATTGGTAATATCAAAACGAGCTGCAATAAAAACTTACTTCAAGCCTCACCAGAAGATTAAAAGACCTGTCAAATGCTAAATTCCCATTGGTTGGGCAAACAAAGAGGAGCGTTGGTAACCGGGTAAAAGAACAACATCGCTGACACGAAGACCAGACGCTCGACCAAGTCAACGGTTTTTGAAAATGCTCAGGAAAAACCCAACCATTACATTCAGTTCGACAATCCGCAAATCCTCGCCAGAGAGACCCGGTTTATGCCAAGAATGTTACGCGAGGTTATTGAAATCAAAAAGTACTACTAGGGCAGTAAACGTAGGGCAAAAATAATGATAACTAGGTAGGTATACGCAATTTTTACTCGGTTTAAAGTTGTTTAGTTACTGTAATGTAATTTTAAGTTAAACATAATTTAGAATTTAACTGTTTTTTACTTTATAGTACCAAGCTCCATACAGGTATAACCTGCTAATTTAGTTGATAGATAAATGAATTAGAGTACTCATTTAACATTTCAATGTTACTTAAAATGCAGTTATTTTATCTGTAATAAATCATCTCAAACACTAATAATTTAGCCAAAAGAGCATTTAATAAGTTAACAGATAAAAAATGCTAGCTGGGCGATCCTGCTCATAATTATCCTACTACTTATAAATAATTCTAGCTCATATTTTTTCTTGAAACTATACAAAACTTAATCCTAACAGATGTATTGTTCATACATAATACCAAATCTAACAAGCACAAACTTTTGAAAGCTTATATCTCAAAACTCATGTCACGTCATTTAACTGATTTTCGCAGTAAACCCTCGATACGGCTGTTAAGTCTCATGTACCTGTTATTTTACTGGCTCTCAAGGACTGCTGCCGGAATACACTGTGTGGTGCTTGGCGACAGATTTTCTACTTGAGGGTGGTAGCTATAGCCAGGCTAGCATTCGCAAATTGCCCTTCAACCATGCGGTGAAGCTCAAGCTCTGGGCGGGATTCGAACCATGGACCTGCTGCGCGGCAGTCCATAGCCAATGCCACTGAGCAGTCACTGCTTCAAAAATAAAAATAGCCGTAAAACGTACAACTTTTAACGATAATTCATACAATATTTCTATTGGCAGCTGCAAGTTCTACCTTCACGGTGTGTCTGTACGCATAATTAATAAGTTAGCATGTATTAGAATTATGGCGAAGGGTGCACATGACCTTACGAGCAGGTGCTCAGGTCCATGACTAGGCTAGAAAGCTGTCAGTTTTAGACCAGTTTTTGTGGTGTAGCTCAAAAACTTAGTAATTTTTGGAATAAGGTAAGTTTTGTGTTGGTAATATTTTATATCATACCCCCCACTGTTGGTACGGTATAGGTGCAAGTTATGCTATATCAAGACTAAAAAATGAAGAAGAAGGTATATTGTTTATAGTAGGTTAGGTATAAACCTGTATAAAGCTTAAAAAACTTTTTTTGTAATTTTATTGTGACGGAACATGCTCGAGGCCAACCTAATGTTAAGCAGACTAACCTCTGCCTATAACAGATGCATTTCATCACAAGTCACGAATTGCATTGTTGTTAAGTCTCATGTGCCTGTAGTTTATTTTATTTATTTATTACATGCATGTAATTTCACTGGTTCTCAAGGACTGCTGCCGGAACACACCGTTAGGTGCTTTGCGGCAGATTTTCTATTTGAGAGTGGTAGGTAGCCAGGCGGGCAATCGCAAAATGTCCTTGCACCGCGGTGAAGCTCAAACCAGCGGTGGGGATCGAACCAGGGACCTGCGGCACGGCAGTCCATAGTTATTACCGCTCGTCATCATTGCTAGGTATTGTTGAAAAAAATGTTTAACGATGCATGACTGTAATAACTTCAACGTTCACCAGTCGGCCGGGCCGACCGGTGCAAATCCTTTCCAGACCGACACGCTTCAAAAATGCCAAGCTGTTTATGCTGAGGAACTTCCTTGGCTTCTTTGTTAACTGAGAGTTATTTATAACGCACACAAAAATGAATAAATTACATGCATGTGGTTCAACAATGTCAATTCAGTCTCAGGTTGGTTCAGTACCCATATTGCCATAGTCTGAGGAGTTATTAGTAAGCAGCGATTATTTTATATTTTGAACAATATGGTACAATTAGACACATATTCTTCCACCATGCGGTAAAGCTCGCTGTACGGATCGAACCATAGATCTGCACGACACGGCAGTCCATATCAATTAGGTAACCCTTGGCCTTCAAACATTTTGTCAATATACAGTTTTTACACAACTAAATGGAGAATTTAAACTCATTACATATAGTACAATGGGCAAAATAAAAATTAAATTATTGATACGAAGTGAATTAATGAGCGAACGTAACTGCGCGGGCGAAGTGAATACATGGGCGGAACAGTGTTCCTAACTACACTGGAATATGTAAGTACCTAAAGGTACAGTTTATAGGTACAAATAGTTTAATTTCTCCATTTTTAATTTTTTATAAAAATATCATGTGTCATTCATATATGTATATAATTGTTATTTTGTTTGATTCAATGCAATCTGTAACTGATATAAATAATATGATATGAAACTAGGGGAAACGCAGATGCTTATATTACAGGCTTTCTCAAGTCTAGCTTAGGCATCTGAGGTTCATCACACAATATTTGGCCTATTAAAAGTTTGTGTTAATTACGATTATACATTGTCAATATTGTAATTTTTTGGCAATAAAGATTTATTAATATTATTATCAATGGCTAACTGATTCTTAGATAATGTTTGCCCAATGGGAGGCCACCTCCACGGCCCTGTTAGATTCATATTTGAGGTTATCTTGAGTGCAGGGGGTCGGTAATAACTTCAACCGTCACCGGTCGGCCGCCGGCCTGGCTGGCGGTGCATAACCAGGCCATAGAACATATAATAATACTACCCCAGGCCTTCAAGAACTGCCAAGCTGTTTATGCCGAGAAACTTCCTTGGCAGAGAGTTATTTATAATTATTACAGTATTCAGTCTCAGATTGGTTCAGTGCCCATATTGCCATAGCCTGACGAATTATAAGTAGGCAGCGTTTTTTTTTATTTTTAACTATTTGGTACAGTACAAGAGTAGAAATTAGGATTACTATAGTAATTATGTCTATAATTACTATAGTATTCCTAATTTCTACTCCCCGTGGACACGGAGGTACAATTATCGCGCCATCCGAGTTGGATTCTTCTAGTGACTTCCTTGTTGAAATTGGGCATACCATACTGGAATGTATGTTCCAGGTAAAATAATGGTCAACAATTTCGAGAGTATCGTTTCCAACGACTACTGGTACGGGTGCAACATAGATATTAGACATTACTTTCGTCTTGTCCATGTTCATTTTGAGACCCACCTGCTGAGAAACTCTACTGAGGTTGCTGAGCATTGTACTGAGTTTCTCAAATGACTTTTTCATCCGCTAAACGAAGGTGAGTCATGTGTTCGCCATAGATGTTGATGACAATTTTTTTCCAGTTCAAGAGCTTAAGAACGTAGTCGTGAACAGTTTCGAAGACATACGTTTACATATCTCACCTCGTTGCAGTTGGATTAGTTCCATTATCTTGATCTGTAGTCAAATCGACATGGTTGCGTTTCCATAAATACACTTTTGCGCTTCGATATAGGTACCCATAGTTGAGATCGATGAAGAGACTGCAGTACGGCCCGAACTTTCAATTTAATCGAAGTCTTTTTAGCCAGTAGGGGAGACCTAGGTGGGTTGACACAAAGGTGAGTTGAAACAATGTCAATATCTCAGAAACTATAACCGTTAGAAAATTGGCAACACCGCACATTGAGACGCCACAAAATACGAATGAACTCGCCAGTACGCGCCGACAGCGTCCGCCAAGCGGTTGCGTCACTATAAAGTCTGTGCTCAAAAACCGAACCAAAGTAAGTTTTCATTTGTTTTTTTGATGTTGATTAATACTAGGCAATTTTAAATATTTCGAGATATGTGATTGATATTAACATTTATTAACTATTGAACTTTTACAAACTCATATCATCAATTGTATTTTTTTTGTTTTTCTTGGTTATTTTTATGATCAAGTGCAGCGAGTCGTAAAAATGTTAACCGAGGTAAGTTGACACAGCTTGTGTCAACTCACCTTGTTTGTTTCAACTCTCCTCGGTAGCACATTTATATATAACCAAATTAAATTCCTAACATGTTTTATTCAGAATGCCTGACAAATACACCCCAAAAAGCAATAGAAGAGAAGCTAGTATAGAAATATATGAGTTAGCACTGTGTGAGGTAAATCTAAGAAGACATATCACATCTGGATTTTGAATTTCTGGGACTTGGCCTTTCAATACCGATATCTTCCAAGAACAAGATTTTTAAGCATCTCAAGTTACAGACCGGCCCATAAATGTGCAACGAATAGTATCAAGAGAGGCAGTTGCAATTGACAATCTCAGAAAAACCACCACAAACTTCTTCTGATGCTACAACAGCTTTTGTTGACATTTCAGTCGAAAATATACCCAATGCTTCAAGCTGTCCACGAAAAGACCCGGTAGATTCGACTTCTCGTGCATTTATACAAGAAGTGACTTCGTTAGCAGATACAGACAATACATTTTTGCCAGAACTGCTTAGACCTTTGCCTAAAGCTTTTCCAAGAAGTAAAGTAAAATCAGCTGAATTGACCGATAAAGGCAATAGAAGCTGGCAGAAAATTAAAACAACTAAAAAGCATATTTTTGATACAACAGTAAAACAAAAAAAAGAAACAACTGATAATAATTTATTTACTATAGTTGTCACTCCTGCATCTCTACCCGTGGGTGTCATAAGAGGCGACTAAGGGTAAAACACCAGAAAGTGTGCAGCAGCGCTTTCTGAGGAACTGACATCTCACAATGCGATCTCCAAGATGCTTGGCAAGCGTGGGGATTACGGAAAAGTCCCCATAATGGGGGTTCACCAGTGGACAATACGGCTGATACAGTACAGTACTATAGTTGATTTATGAAATAAGGATGATACAATCTTACAATAATAGTAATAATAAGACATGTGCTTTAGTAATAATATATCTATTAGGAAAAATATTGTTTGATTTCAGAAAGCACCTCAATTATTTTGTAACTTACCATGTAACATAATTTTTTAAACTAATACTTTTTATTGTGTTTAAAATTTACATTTTAATATGCGTTTCAATTCACCTCAGACGCTGTTTCAACTTACCTCGGTACTAGGAGAGTTGAAACACTGAGAGTTGGCGTGGTTTTAACGAAATATCTCCCAGATTAGTTTCACTTGTGGTAATTCTGTGCTAGGATCAAATAGTTATTAGAACTAGTTAACTAAAAACACAAGTTTCACATGTGTAGGTGTATGCTGAGCTGAGATATGCTTGATAACGTAAAAATTGTGTCAACCCACCTAGGTCTCCCCTACACATAAACTAGACATAGGTACTGTGGTGATTCCGTGATTCCTTCAAAATCCAGCGCCTTGTCGTTCTTAAGCTGTTTGAGAGCCATTCTAATCTCGTATACGCTGATGTTTGGGATATTTTTGTTGTGTCGGGTCAACTTGGCTCTTTTGATCTGCGCTGCACTGTCAACGGGTTCTCGTGTCGAAGTGTATAGCTGTCCATAAAAGCTCTCTATCTCTTGTAGAATCAGATGATTCTACCATCGTTTATCTTCAGCTTCGTCATTTGGCTTTGTCCTCAAGGCGAATATTTTGCAAACACTGGAGCCTTGGCTACGCTCAATTGCGACCTTTATACGGTTTGTATTGAAAGTTAGTCGTGTCGCTGTGCCTTCGAAATCCGTCTATTGGGTTTACCGTAGCCTGACATCAGCTGAAGATTGTCTCATCTCATTCCAGTCTTCCATCAACTTGATGGTTTCTTTTGAGATTTTCTTATGGTTTTTTTTCAGTGGAGGGTTTTAAGGAACTGAGACCCCACTTGGGCTGTTTCCACCAAACCATTGCTTATGTTCTCCACTGTTTTCCATTCAGGTAAACACTAAAAGCGAAAGTGTCGTTCGAATTGATAGCTTTCAGGATTTTAGATTTGGGCAACGCTAGTGTAGAGTATGCGGATATGGGAACTGATGAACAGCACGATCTTACTAAATAGCCTTCGATCATAAATATGTCGTAAGATCGAAGTAAATAGCTTTCTCTTGAGATTGTCATGTCAACGATGATGACATGAAGGTAGAACACGTAACATACTAAGACAAGTACGGTTTGTGTTGTAAGAGAAAGACGTTGATGGCGGACAGTGGACTTTGTCAGACGCGACCTCTCAATCTTAACATTGATGATTAATGTGCCTCTAACACTAAGCGAATGAATATCGCTTCTTAGTCGTCATGAGATATTTGATCTCATTTTTGGTTGGACTATCGGGGCTTAACCACGTCCACTATCTGGATGGAAGTTTTTCATAGAAGGAGTTCATCCTTTTCCATGAATTCAATCAGCTTCTTGCTCCTCGTGTTGCGCTGCCCATATCCAAATAGCCCCACTCCCAACTCATCACAATACGGCGTGCCTAATTTCCATTGAAGTGTCCCATAACAACGGAGAAGTATGTTTCGGAGGAAGGAGGCTCCAGATATCTCCAAATACATAGCCTCTAATTCTTTTTCTGAACGTGTCAAGGTTGGTGCGTAATCATGTTAGACCTTCAGCAAATACCTTTTGGTGATCCTAAGTATAAGGTACGCTACCCTGCTCGAGACACTTTCGACTTTTTCAATGTTAACATTTGAGTTCCTTACGAGAAACCCAACACCATCGTCGTGGGATTTTTCGTAACTTTCCCAGTAGAATAACAAACCTTATATTATATGTATGAACAAATAACGGCTCTAATTGCACTATAACAACCTTGGCAATTTAAGCTTATATAAAAAAAACCTGGCAGCTATATTAGATATGTTAATTGTTTAGTCAAATGTGGAGCTTTTTTTATTAGATATTAGAGATTAGATTGTGCACTTGGAAGTGCACAATCTAATATATTCGAGAGTAATATATAAGAAGGAGCAAAGGATAGATAGTTAAAAAAACTGATTGTGTCGAATGTTCCAGATTTTAGCTTGCAAAACTAAATAAGGGTGGCAGGCTGCCCGTGGGGTGCCAAGCTGCCCGTGGGGTGCCGGGCTGCCCGTGGGATGCCAGGCTGCCCAAGGGGTGCCAATGTGGCCACGGGGTGCCGGGGTGCCCGTGGGGTGCTGGGCTGCCCGTGGGGTGCTGGGCTGCCCGTGGGGTGCCGGGCTGCCCGTGGGGTGCCGGGCTGTCTGTGGGGTTGTTCGTTACTATTCTAACAAAAAAATAATGATCGAACTAGGTACTTATTAATAATAACTTATTAAATTTAACTAAGATTTACTAGAACTACATTTTGACTTTCATCCCCATCTCGAGGGAACCGTGCTGAATTTCAGGATAAAAAGTATACAATAATCTTCTTCGTAGTATGAACTGCAATCATGCTAAGTTTCATTGAAATTCATTCAGTACCTAGTTGTGGCGTGATGCGCAGCCGGGATACAGACAGACAGACAGAATAACATACAAAAAAAATGGCATCAGTATCAGCTACAGAGTGCTCTGTTTTTTTTTTTTCAAAATAGTTTCATTGTAAAGAATTGGACCTGTTACAGTTATATTATATGTATAGATTACTTACATTTAAATGCATGTTATGACATTCACAAATTAAAATTAGCATGTCCAGCATTATAACATTAGTAGGTTTGAGACACACTATGCAATAAGACAACACTAAATGCAAAGTTACAGAGTTGAGAATTACGCTGGGGCAACAGGATCGGGTGGCGATTAAACTGTATGCGGCGATGGATAGCGTTGCTACATAATAGCGGGCGCCTTGGTTACCAGCTTGGATTTTGGCCACGTCCCCATCACACCGGCCGCGGCCGGCCAGCCGGCAGCTTGCTTACTGGTCGTGCTTACCGGCCAGAATCGGGCGTGTGTGGCCTCCAGTACGAGTAACTTTATGAATGATGGCTTGATGGCATGGACGAAAAGTTGCCATCTACCAATTTTCCTAAAGTCGTATCTGCTGCGAATGTTTTACCCAAAACACAACAGGCAACTTTGTCTCTGGTCGAATCCTTATGTTTAAGGTTACAACAAAAACATTGTTTAATTTTTTCCGTGAGTTTTGGAAAACTATGTCTACATGTACTACACATTCACCTCCCACCCGTCCTCTTGGGTAGAAAGGGTGGGATACGGGCATTTAAACTATTGATATGTACAGTGAATGTTTTATAAACAAAGGTTTGTGTATAGAGCTAACCATTACTTGGGGCTAGTCAGTACAAGCAAATGCCTTGAGAGTTCCGACGCGCGCCACGCAATGCTGACCTTCCTGCCCATTCATTTACTCGCTTGTTCTCCTGCTCACGCCCGCTGAACAGTAGCGTGTGAAGGCAGCGTTACGTATGATTTTTTCTGTGAACGCGCAGCTGGAGTCATCACTATCATCGAATGTATTCAAAAATGCAAAATTACGCCTTTTTCCGCGCCGTATGACATGTATTTCTGAATTAATTTGCCGACTTCGGCGCTTGCGGCTAATGCGCGCGTCTTGGTGCGCGTTCACCTTTATATATTAGCTAATGTTTCGAAATACACGTCGTGTCGTAGCAAACGCGAATTTATGTCACAAAATAATTTTATTAGTTGAAAAAATATCAAACAACTACATACAATTGCTGAAAATAATTACTTGTAACAATTGAATGCGATTTAATATTTCTATCAATATCAAATTCAAAACGTATCGTTTTTTTACTACTGGCAATAACGTTAACTGACAGGTGTTTACGCGCCAAACAACAATGGTTTCTCAACTTGTTCGGTAACGTTTGATAAGTTTATTTTACAGATATTTTCGATTCTTTTACAAATTCTGCTCGCTTTTAATCACCGTGATTGTCTTATTGTATTGTGGAATATCTACTCGCTGAATGTGACAAGTTCTCACATTTTAGTGATGAAAGAGGAAGGCCAAGGTAGGTCTTGTCGCGCCAATTAACTGGAAGAATAAGTTTTTTGTTATATCCCATCATTGACAAAGAGTTTTAAAACTTTGAGTTATGGCAGCTACAACGCCACGTCGTTCTACACGTATTCCCTATACCCATACCCCAAAAATGTCGGAAAGAAAGAAGGGGTTATTTCAATCCGGTTCAGAGGCTCAAAGGGACTCCCTGACGAAGCATCGACGACTGCCTGTTGTGGATAGTGAGAGCGACAGCGAGGACTGTGATCTTGGTATTATCAGTACACTGGATTCGAGTTCTGGCGACGAAAACGACCACAACACGCCTAAAACCCCGGAAAGGACGCTATGGCGTAAGTGTCCCTGTGCTCTATTTATACTCAAACTTTAATGTACCTCGTAATGATAGTAGATATTCTACAAACCCAAATCTCAAGGTTTTAGAAGGATACAAGGCAAATAAAAACATTATAAACTTATCAAGGTTAGGTCCCAGTTTGGCAAGATTTTGGTCAATGACCTGCATAATACTTTTGTTTATTGTGGAATCTGTTGTTATATATATCATCCATAGATAGTAATTCAAACTAATGTATTGTTTTGTCAAAGTACATATTTCATTATTATACATACTGCCAACTATTGAGGTCATAAGTATATTTACAGGAAGTAAAATATTTAGGTTAATTTGTGCCATAAATGAAAGTAAATAAATACCTACCACCTTGGAAATTGCTGACTGTTGGTAATAAAACTAATAAATCTAGATTTTTAGGTCAGCTTTGACTCATCAACATATAAGACAGACATATTCAAATATTACACTCACAAGTCAAAACAGTTGTGACTCTCTAACATTGTTGATATTTCACTCTGCTTTTGTCTAATTCTAAGTGTAAATAAATTATAGCTGTTATTATTTCATTATGTCAGCCATAAGATACAGAATATGTAAGTATGTTTGATTATTGTTATAAACATTTCAAATTAGGAAACATATATTCTTTAAAATGAATCAAGTCTTCTGTAACTTTATGATTATTCTGTAATTTATTTGCTAATTTGTTTTTGCTAGTTTATATTAAAAATATATAAATTTATGAACTCATTGTACAAGCAATTATCATTATATTTATTCAGATGAGACAAGAAGCCACACCAGGAAGTTGATGATAGAGAACCAAGATTTAAAGAGCTTTATCAAATCTCCCTTTACATTAAAAAAGTATCAGACAAGGTATTCATGTCCAGACTCAAGATGCACAGGTTCAGTCTCTACTCCAGCCACTCCACATCTGCAACATCATCCTGGAACTCCATCCTCATCACATTCTTGTGCAAGTGCTCATACTACATCCTCTACTTCGAGCCGCGCCCGCAAAAGCTTAGCCAATCTCATAGCCGACACAGAAAGTTGCAGCAGCTCCCTGAAAGACCTCAACTTTGATACAGATTCTGGGACTGATTCTAAAGAAAACACTCCAACAAAAGTCATAAGACGTTCAACTAGAAGACATAAAATGACTCCAAAATTCAGCAGTTTTAAAGGCATTCTGATGGAACAAAAAAAGAACTTATCCCCAATGAAGGGTATATCTCCAATGAAATCAGCTGCTGTTTCCCTAACAAAAATGGACATGAAAAACATGATTTCCCCAACTCAAATCTTAAAGACTCCTCAAACTTCTGAGGCAGTTGATTCTCCACCAAAGTTAAGTCACAATCGGCGCTCTATTGTTGAAATAGGTGAGAGTCCTGAATCAGTATGTAACAGTGAGAAAAGTCACAAAAGGTTACGTAACAACAGCCTTACTGAACATGGTCCAAGCTCCAAGTACCCCAGATTAGAATATGCTCCTAAAGCACGCCTATCGCTCTTCAACAGTGACAGATTAAAGGAAATACTATCCACAAAATCTTTCTATGGCAAAAGCAACCCAGAACTTACCACAAATGTTACAACAAAGATTTCCAGTGCCATTGAAGCAAGTACTGTACATCATCGTAGAGTGTTCAGTCATTCCCACTCAAGTAGACGTAAGAGAAAGCCTGGACAAATAAACATGGGAGTCAGGCATAAAATCAGAAAGCCGAAACACGATAAAAACAAAATAATAGTAAAGTATAACAATGCAAAATCTACAGCAAATTCTTCAATGTTGAATAACTCAACAATTACTAACGCAAGCGCACAAGATACATCAATGATAAGTCAGAATTCTTCTCAAGACTTGGCTACTGGTAAGTGCTCATGATTATTCAATAGTGTGATGTAAATACACATTCAGCATCACAATTTATTGGTTTTGAGGAAAGTTTTTGTACGAATGTATCAAATATATATATGATAATTAATGTAAAAAAATGCTTTGTGGGATTTAGACACAAACAAGATCTATTTTAATAGAATTTGCTACAGAACACTAAACTGTCTCTTTAAACAATTACTTAAATTTCAGGCATCTTTTAAAAACTATGATATGAAGCTGAAACAATATCTTCTACCATTTTACATTTACCTACACAATGCCATTATTGTTTATAAATATAATGTACATATTGTTACTGAGGCTCTAGCTTTAAACTATTTAAAAATCTAAATACCCACTGGCACCAAGGCTTAGTTACACACAACAAAAATTAATTTACCCATGCTATTGTATGCTTAACGTAAATGCAAATTAAGTGATTTGTTGCCCCCAAAATTTAAATAAGCGTCATGAAATTACTGTCCATTGCATTAGCATAATTTTAAATGAAGTTCCTTAAATTCTATGATACATTGTAAAATTACTTTATGCTCATAACAAATTCATACACACACATATATATATATACACCGTGTCCCAAAATTCAACGATAAGCCGGCATCGGTGCATGGACCTACTCATGACTACTCGGGAAAAAATAAAAAATAAATTAACTCTTTTTTTTTTTTTTATTACAGAGACTTTTATAAAGTTGCGCCAACTTTTAATAAAACTTGCCATGGTAGTGTCCATACTTTTTTTTTTAACCCAGACTATAGAAAGTGCATAGAATGTTAAAATCTATGAAAATTATAAAATAAATTTTTTTTTTACTGATTTTTGTAAAATAACTACAGACTTTCTGTAATTTTAAAGGATTGTGGTAGATAGCCGTCCTTCTTAGGTTGCTAATGCACAAAAAATATCAAAAATATGTCAAAAATTGTGGTCATGGTAGTTGAAAATAGCATAATGAGTATCGAGTATCGATGAAATTTATTAAAGTCTCTGTAATTAATAAAAAAAAATAGTTTTAATTTTTTTTTTTTTTCCGAGGACTCATGAGTAGGTCCATGTTCCGATGCCGGCTTATCGTTGAATTTTGGGACACGCTGTATATATATATATATATTCAAAAAAGTCTTACCTTGGATGATCATTAAAATAGAGGAACACAAATATTGTTTTATTTGCTATTTCTAATTTGACTTTAATGCTTTCAATATATAAATTTTAGACAAACTAGACCTCTTTGACAAAGAGAACCAGACCATCGAAGCCTTGCTCAGCCAATGGCAGGAAGATGAGATTCCTGAATCAGAACTGACATACTCCAAGCCCAGAGAAGAGGTGCCATGCTTCAACAGCACAGTCATTGAAGAGACCAACCCGATATTTCAACCTGTAACTGCTGTACAAGTCACAGCAGTAAATCTATCACAAGATACTGAAGCAGTGCTAGTAGAACTTGGGGCAAAGAATGAACCACCACTAAATGTGACAGCTATCGTGCAGCCAGGAGTTGCACTAGACGTTGTGATGAAAGAGCCTGATGGACATGAATCTCACCATGGAGAAGCTCCTAAGAGCGGCCAATTTTTACCTGTAGAAGGAGGGTACATACTAGTAGAGGAAAAAGGTCTAGCAGGTAAGAACCATAACTAGTTAAGTTATCTATTATCTATACATATAATGCTGTTGGAAATGGTGGAGTCCTTGTGGTGTATGTGTGAATGTAATTTTTTCATACCTTTGACGACAATTTCATCTAATGGTAAATGATGATGCAGTTCAAGGTGGCTAATCTTACAATGAGAGCTGGCTCTTCATATGAACCTTGTCCATTATTTTAGTCTGATCAGCCGGGTTCATTCCTGTTTGCAGGCTTACCAGTAAAAAATTCAGATTCATGGGATTTGACTTTTTTAACTGGTAGCTTGTTAGTTAACTTATCTTTGATCATTTTCTATCCTTATCATCTTGTTTGTATCTCACTTATGTTAAGTTAGCACATTATATGTTTTCTATGACTACACAAAAGGCAATGTATTAAAAAATTTTAAAAAGTTTTGACATTGGTTTTATGACTGACTTAACCTCGACTAACATAATTTCTTGTTGGTTGGAAGTATAGCTATTACTTCTCGCCTTAAAATCAACACCCATATGTCCATCGTTCAACAAAGGCCTCCACGATTTGTAGGGGGTGCCATATTCCCCATGCTTGGTAGGCGTCTTGGGGATAACAGAGTAAGATGGCAGTTCTGCAGAAGATTTTGCTGCTACTGTCTACCTTCTGGTATTATTCCTTTCTTCGCCTGTTACCACTCCAACAGGAAGATATGGAGGGGTGGAATTCTAGCCATACCATGCAATTACCATGCAAAATCTAGCCTACAATGGTAATTCACCTTATAAGAGCTAAGAATGGTTATGTGCCATGTTGCTCATTTGATGCATTCTTCCCTTCAGTAATTCTTAGTCTTCTATGAGATATGGTGCAGTCCTTAGATACTTGAGCCAGAAACTGTATGGCTAGCTTTTTAAATTATAAATAAATGTTTCCACTCGCGTCAAGTACAGCATTGCTCCTCAAAAGCCAGTCTGGTTCTGAACTTGCTTTTTAGACTGTGCTTCTTGCATGACTACACATAAGATTCAGGTGTTACTTTCCAGAAATCCATATTTAATAATACTTACCAAATATATTCAAATTTATTTTAAGGAAACATCAAATTAATATTTTAATAAAACACTTAAAAAATAATAAATGACCTTTACCTGTTAAGCCGACGTGACGTCACCAACGCCACGCAGACAAACCGGAAGAATTTTCGACTTGTTTCGTTTTTACACAAAGCATCAGGAGGAAAATTACAAATATTTACTCGATCATGCGTTTTTTACTAATTTTTATTTGAATATTCATAATTATAATGGTTAACTGGCACAGGAGACTAAACATCAGGTGGTCCTTGTGGTTATTCCGTCACAGACACTTGTTAGGACTAACAGAAGTCAACTCTAAGAGGATGTTAGGATTTTTCCAATATCCCTGTATACATAATACATATTATTTTAATGTCATAACATCAAATTCAACAGTAATCTTCCACTATAGAATACATTTCTGTTGTAATTTCAGAGCAAGAAGAACTGCCTGATTTAGATGAAATCGAGCGTGAGATGAGGATGCTTGATGAACAGATACTCAGGATGGCAGAGTCCAACAATATCAATGCTGCTGCAGTACTTGCATCCACTGAAACTGACCTGCTTGTTGCTACTGCTACAAATGGTGAGTCAATCTGTTTCTGAGTGAATAACTATCAAACACCAAAAGTAACAATATAAAAATTGCAATCCTACTACAGTAAAATCCTCATTAGTTTCCTATAGGACCAAGCATAACACATGTCTAAAGCTTTGAAATTGGAAGGATAGCTGATTGACGATAGATAGGCCATGTGCAAAAGACACATCCACTTTAAAAGAAAGGTCAGCAGTTAAATCCAACATGGAGTCTTCTATTTAGTCATGTCTCCATCGCATTGGACCTTTATGATGGACGTGTATGAAAATCAAAAAGTATAACTATGGCGAAACACAGATATTAGGACGTACTGTATTTTGTCATCCAGACCAGACACTTTTTGACCAACTTCAAAAAAAGGAGGAAGGTACTCAATTCGACTGGATTTTTTTTTAATATTTGTTACCTTTGACTTAGACCTTTTGACTGGGTGAACCGATTTTGATGATTATTTTTTATATGAAAATTGATGCTTCCCTTGTGGTCCCATTTAAATTTCATCAAAATCGCTCAAGCTGTTTTTGAGTTACACTCCAATAACTAAAAAGTGTTTTCCTATCTTGATGATATAGTCATTGATAGTGAATGAAGTTGAACTACTGGTGTCAGTCCATCTCCATACAGTGGTTAACAAACGAGAGGACAAATTAGAGTTATGACTCGTATGTCATGTTAGCTTAAACGGTCACACCATGCCCTGGCTATAGGGGTTGATGGCACAGGTTCGAATCCCGCACATGACTATAATTTTTCCTCTCCCAATTTTGTTAAATAGGATATTAACTCCATGGCTTATTGTGTGCCTGACCTTATAACAAGGAAATGCTGAACAATTACTGTGAAGTTCTTATAATTATATGTATTTAAATAAATTGATAAATAATATTTTAATTACTGTATGTAATAGTTCTATTGTTTAATTTTTTTCAAGGCATTGGTAAGTAATAACCTCAGATCAGGAAACAAGGGAGATAGGTAATGGAGGCGTGGCACGTGCGAACGCATCTGGCCTAAATCAGGCTTGTATGTAAGAAAACCATTGCGCGCTTAGTACAAACCGACAAACGAATCAGTTCTTCCGATAACGCAATGAATGAGTGTATTTATAATTGTATCTGTGTGTGTAACTAGTGTCTATAGCTGAAGTGCAACCCATTTTTGCATGTGTACGATTAGTTATTGTATTAGTTTGCAGCGGAAATCTATGTGTGCGTGGCAAAATGTGCGTATGCCTATATCATACTTATTGTTTTTATTGATGTGAGAGTGAAATGGGTGGGAGAGACGCGGCGACACTTTTATGTGAACAAACACGGACTGAAGGCAAATCTCCCTTGTTTCTCTGATCTGTGGTAATAACATAATAGTATCTGTCAGCCATATTCAAAACAATCCCTTATGATTACGAGAAAATAAATACAGCTATTATAATGAATAGATTCGGGCGTTACTTTCGAGAAATTCTCGATCGTGCGTTCTAAGAGTCAAGACCTCCTGAGGATGCTACGTGTAGAAGCGAAACGCGTCGAAAATTCTTACGGTTTGGCATCATAGCGTTTATGACATTGAAGATGAAAATTAGACGGAATTGTCACAAGATATATTTTTTTTTTATAGAGTCCTCGAAATCATTCGAGAAGCGGCAAGCCTCTCGGTAGCTAGAGCGAAAAAAGGTTTGACCACGAACAACCGCCACGTTGCTTTTGTAAAAGAAGGGTCATCTACAAAATCTAAATCCAAGCCCTACTCCATCTTAGGCGCAGCTCCCGATTGGACTCTTTTGATGGACTCATATCAAAAACATTACAAAATTCCTGAGGATGTTGGTGTTTCGTCTTCCAGACCAGACATATTTCTACACTCAAAAAATCTAACACGCATAGTACTTTTAGAACTTACTGTGCCGTGGGAAACAAACATACCTAAAGACCACACAATAAAAACAAACAAATATTATGACCTAACAAATGAATTAACAAAAACCGGTTATGTGGTAAATTTATATGCTGTAGAAATTAGAGCAAGGGGTATACCAGCGATATCCCTATATAACCTACTTAAAGACCTTGGCCTACCAAGAACAACCGTAACTTCCATCTTAGAACGTGTATCCAAGGCGGCATTGGTAGGACCTTACCAAACTAGGGGAGGAGGCTCGAGCAGTGAAGGGGAGCATTGATGACATTGTAAAGGGGCCCCTTAATCCTACTCTCCCTGGGTTGCAAGTCCCAGGCTCCTCTAGCCTCTTCTTCTGCAACGCTATGGACCCGGCACCCGCACGGTGAATCCATGGAATGCTAAGTAATTCGTCTCAGTATTTTCTAAAATAATAATTATTTTCTTTAAATAATTTCTAAAATATGTATTACATCTATTAGAATTCTCATACTCACATCCATTTTTAAACTACCAGCAGCAGTAATAGCTAATAATGATAAATGTCATATTTAGGTATACTTAAGATATCTATTGTTATAATAATTGATTATGTTTCTCATATATAGCTTACCTTTTTTTTTATGTTTTTGTGACGGAACAAGCTCGAGGTCCACCTGTTGTTAAGTGGACTAACCTCTGCCTATAACAGATACATTTCATCACAAATCATTCCAAGTCCGAATTGCACTGCGCCCGTCATCTTGAGACAATACTGTCTCTAGTTGTTAAGTCTCATGTGCCTGTAATTTCACGGGCTCTCAAGGACTGCTGTCGGAACACACCGTTAGGTGCTTGACGACAGATTTTTTTACTTAAGGGTGGTAGCTAGCCAGGCAGGCAATTGCAAAATGCGCTTCCACCATGCGGTGGGGATCGAACCAGGCACCTGCGGCACGACAGTATATAACTATTGCCGCTCGGCCATCATTGCTTCATATCGATCCTTATTAACTAAATGTACCGGTTAGCACTTACGGTGTTTAGTCGTAATATCCGACAGGCGTTTGAGCAGTAAATATGCTCATTCTAAAGGAATGCAGGCTTCTTGAGTGCTAGCCGGTAATATATACTTAATAAGTATGACAACTCATGTTAGTTTTTATGACAATATTAATCCTTTACCAGGTGGTAGGACTCTTCAGTAAGAATCCTTTTTTATTTGTTAAAAAAATGTTCGAAATGTTACTTTCAGATGGTGGAGAACAGAAGGAGAAGTCAGCTAAGCTGTTCCCGATATTTAGCAATCCCAATCCTGGGACCAACAGCCCCAGCTCCAAAGGTACTTATGAAACAAATAAGTCAGATTTTTATTTTAGTCCAAGATTATTAACAACTTAGAAGCCCAGCCCTAACTTAACACTCAAGAACTGATGCTAGAAAACACCATAAGGTGCTTCGTGGTGGATTTTCCACTTGAAGGTTGTAGCCTAGCGAGCCTTCTGCAAATGCCCTAACACACCATGAGGGTGTTATATTCTAGGTATCATCATTATATTCGAGCCTAGGGAATCTCTTTAAAGAAATTGATATTTTAACTTTACCAAGTCTGTATATATTTGAAAATATTATGTATGTTAGTAAAAATTTGAGTAAATTTATATTAAACAGTGACAATCACGATTACAATACTAGGAATAAAGATAAAATAGCGGTGCCAGGTTTTAGATTAGCAAAGACAAATAAAAGGTCCTTCTTAGGTAATTGTGTACGGTTTTATAATAAAGTTCCCAAACATATTACAACATTCACAGAAGGGAAATTCAAGTTGCATGTGAAAAACATATTGATCAAAAAATCCTAATACACAGTTTCTGATTACTTAAACGACAAAAATGCCTGGACAATTCCGCTTCTGCCAAGCTATCGCCTGTCACCTACATAATTTAAACAAATATTGTAATCATTTTATTATATACTAATTATGTAATAAAATTTTCCTGTATGTAATTGCATACAGGAAAATTTCACTCTGTTGAGACTCAGGGCCATTGTTAAAATAATGGCCCTGAGTTTTTTGCCCATTCTTCTAGCAGTGGCTCTATACAATTTATTTCCTGAATGTGGCAGTACAATGTAGAATATTTCAATACTTAAATCTGTAACTGACCTTCATAAGAACGTCGTAGACGCCTAAATTGAATTGAATGATTTTGACTTTGATCACGTTTAGAATACCATAGCGCCTAAATATCCTCTTAGAAATGCCCTATCCCTAATATACATGTTTTTGTATGTTACAGTAGCTGAGAAGTCCTGTAAGAAGTCTCTACTTAAGAATGGTGGTGACCAGTACGTTATAGATGCGGGACAGAAAAGGTTCGGAGCTACGCAGTGCAGCGAGTGCGGAGCTATTTATCAGGTATTATTAGTCTGAAGACCAATTATCCTCTTATTGTGGGATCACAGTTGGAAATTTCTTCTTATGCCACGCTAACCTCCAGGTTTCGATCGTTTGTCACAGCTTTGATTAGTACAAAATAAGTACTGAATGCCCATTGGTCAATGGTATTATATGACGCAATAGTTGACCAATGTGCGTGCAGTATTCATTCTGATACAGATGTTTCCACCCATGAACACGCTCCACATTTTTTAGTGTAGTTGCGACTGCTACTGGTTATCCAAGCGATCATATTCTATTGTTTAAGTCTATATACCATTACCATTTACACCCACACTAAGACGTAGTTTACAAACGAGGGCTTATCCTATTTTTTTACGGGTAGAAGTTTTCGTACTACCTCCTATCACGAGGGCGGTGGAAGGGGATGTGTGGGACTTGAACCCACTAAAACCTCCCGTGAGCAGCCTCCGCCGAGGTGCAGCAGCGCTCGTAGCGAAGTTTACTTAGCTGTTCTCAACCGATCAGCAAAGTTAAACAACGTCGCGCGCGGTCATGAGTTGGTGACCGCTAGTGACATTACTACTGAGCGTTTCCGTGCTTCGGAAGGCACGTTAAGCCGTCGGTCCCGGTTGTTGTCTTAGGCTGGCAGTCGTTATAGCATGGTGGTAGGGCATTTTGCGAATGCCCGCCTGGCTAGCTACCACCCTCAAGTAGAAAATCTGTCGTGCATGTCATGCACTTAACGGTGTGTTCCGGCAGCTGTCCTTGAGAGCCAGTTCTTCTAGGTTAGCCTAAACAACATCCTCGACCACATCCTCACTTACCATCAGGTGAGATAGTGGTCAAAGGCTAACTTATCAGGCATAAAAAAAAAAGCAAGATAGGGTCGCGTTAGCAGTCACCATTGCGCCCCGGCAGTAGACCCAAACTCAATCGGGTCTCTGCGCCTGTGTGGGGCCGTGCAAGCTAGTTGAGAATCCCCAACTCTCCACCAGTGATCCCACTACGGAGAAGGGAGAAGGCGGGCAAACTGCCGTCTCCTCGCCCCGTCTATATCTATACTATCTCCACTCGTTCTCCTAGGCCGGAGCGGGACAGCTTGGACATCATCCTCCCTCACCCGCTCCGCGGCCTCCTGCGTCATCGCCGCTTCGCAGAATGAGACCACCGCCACGTTCTCTCCCCGCCGAGCATGGCGTTTACAACATGTCTTATTCAAATACATCCTATTAGCTATCCTTCTTCACGAAATCCGAGTATAATTTTGTGGTGTAATTAGTTCAAACACACACAAATATTTAAATAGTTTAATCACTTGTTCACAATAATAAACTAGCGTACACTAAATATTAATTTAGAAGGAGCCGAAGAAAAAGGTAAACAAATAAACAACAAATAATTTAGAAAGATATCGGAATGAAGCGCGCGAATGCATCTACAATGACCGTCAATTGTCCTCTGAGGCCGGCCGGCCGCGTCCCTCGTATCGCTCCGTAGTAACTATGTGCGCATCTGTGACGCAGCGCTGGCTTCGATGCACGGCTCGTTGCATACTATTTTTTCCGCGCGGCTTCGCCTCTTATGCATTTATTTTATTAGTTTTGAATATATTAAATTTGTTTTAAGAATTGTATTGTTAGGTTTATTAATAGTTTATATGTTTATTAATTATCATTAATTATGTAAGCAGTATTTACAAGGCTGCTGCATCACTCCCCCGCTGAGACCGGTTCACGGTCGATAGTAGTCTGGGAACTTTACTATTCTACCACTTCTTGTTTTTCTTTCAGGTGTAGTCGTAGGTTCAGGTTCCACTGCAGGAGTTACATCTTTTGTTATAGCAGGAGTGGCATCACAATTTACCAGGTAAGCGGGTTTTAATCTATCTATTGTCACTGTGATATCTTTTCCTTTAACATCTATTTTAAATGTTTTCAGGTTCCGTTCCAGTACTCTGTGTGGACCAGTATAAGGTGATACCATCGACTTTTTAGCTGGACCCTGGCGAAGGAACACGAAGTCGGACTTGAAGATGTCGGCTGGTAAGTAAAATGACTTTTTAACATGCCAAGCTGCTGGAGTTGGAGACAACGTTTTTATGTGGCTGCGCAGTCGTGTAGTAAAGCTGGTAATATCTGAAGAGAGGTCATCTGCGGGAACAAAGAATTCTCCTGGAAGTCTTAGTGGTTCGCCGTAAACTAGTTCTGCAGCAGAAGATTTAAGGTCATCTTTCCAGGCGCTCCTTATTCCCAGCAGTACGAGAGGAAGTACTTCGGTCCACTGCGCATTGTTGTGACACATTATAGAAGCTTTTAACTGGCGATGAAGACGCTCAACCATTCCGTTTGCAGCTGGGTGATATGCAGTAGTAGGACAGTGTTTGGCACCAAGAAGATTGCAGATGGACTTGAATAACTGTGACTCGAACTGGGTACCTCTGTCAGTGGTGATTCGATGAGGACAACCGAACCGCGCTAGCCAGCCAGAGATGAATGCTGAGGCGCAGGTCTCGGCTGTGATGTCTGGTAAGGGATATGCTTCAGGCCAACGGGTAAATCTGTCGACAATGGTGAGGCAGTATCTGTAACCAGAAGAATATGGTAATGGACCAATCAGATCCATGTGGATGTGGGAAAATCGGTCTGAAGTTGAGGGAAATGCAGTGAGAGGAGAGGAAGTATGACGGTTTATCTTATTACGTTGGCAATCAGTGCATTGTTGTGCCCATTTCCTGCAGTCACGACGAACTCCAGGCCACACGAACCGTTCTGATATAAGCCTGCTAGATGCAGCAGGTCCTGGATGACTCAGATTATGAAGAGTGTCGAATATCTTTTTTCGAAATCCAGGTGGTATATAAGGTCGTGGGCTAGGCATGGAAAGATCGCAGTACAAATTGCCTTCGGATGTAATGATCTTCTGGAGCTTCAAAGAAGAACCTTTATTCAGCAGATCGTTCAGTTCCGGGTCGTCTTCTTGCTCTTTCTCCATTGCATGGTAATCAATAGTTTTGATGCTTTCTATTCTTGAAAATGCATCGGCGACTATGTTGGCTTTTCCAGATATGTGTTTGATATCTGTGGAAAACTGAGCTATGTAGTCCAAGTAACGATGCTGGCGAGGAGAACAGTTATCTCTTTTGGTAGTGAAGGCGAAGGTGATAGGTTTATGGTCAGTGAACACAGTAAATGTTCTCGCTTCAACCATATACCGAAAGTATTTTATTCCTTCATAGATCGCTAGAAGTTCTCTGTCATATGGGCTATATTTCTTTTGAGCAGGTGACAGTTTTCGTGAGAAAAATCCGAGGGGTTCCCAATCATTGTTCTTTCGCTGCTGAAGTACCGCACCGATAGAAATATCAGAAGCGTCTGTAAACAGAGATAATTCAGCCTGCGTATCTGGATGTGATAAGAGTGTGGCTTGAGATAAGCTGCTTTTACACTCGTCAAAAGCGTGCTGTAGTTCCGGGTTCATATCAATAGGCGTGTTTCCTTTAATGTTAGGGCCGGAAAGAGCTGAATTGAGAGGGCCTTGAATTGCAGCTGCACCAGGAACAAATTTTCTATAATAATTGAGCATGCCAAGGAATCTTCGTAACTCTTTTGCTGTTTTTGGTGTTGGATAATCTTGAATAGCTTTGACTTTTTCTTCAAGATGTCGAATTCCATCTGAAGATACGTGGTAT
This sequence comes from Plagodis pulveraria, assembly GCA_963890685.1. Lineage (NCBI taxonomy): Eukaryota > Metazoa > Arthropoda > Insecta > Lepidoptera > Geometridae > Plagodis > Plagodis pulveraria. The sequence goes on along the minus strand of OY982971.1, from coordinate 13,761,217 downwards.
CCTAGAAATGTAAGCTCAGATGCACCCAGCACACACTTAGAAGTGTTTATTAAGATGCCGTACTTCTTTAGCCGTTCAAAAAGGATTTCCAGGTGTTCCAGGTGTTGGCTCTCGTTTTTTGAGAAGACTAAGATATCATCTAAATACCCGAACGTGAATTCTAGTCCTTGCAGCACTTCATCCAGGAATCTTTGAAAGGTTTGCGCTGCGTTTCGCAACCCAAAAGCCATAAATGGAAATTCAAAGAGTCCGAAGGTGGTAGCGACGGCAGATTTAGGAATATCCTCCTCCTGGATTGGAATTTGGTTAAATGCTTTTACCAGGTCAATTTTAGTGTATATGCTGGAACCAGAAAGCTGATAAGCAAAGTCGTGCAAGTGTCGGATTGGGTAGCGGTCCGGTATAGTACGTGCATTCAGTTTCTTAGTCTCCACATGGTCGCCAGGAGTCATCTTTCTTACGGACCAGGTGGAGTGGAGAAGACCAAGAACTCTCAGAACGTCTGGCAGTTCCATCACGCAGCATCTCTTCATAGACGTTCTTGGCAATTTGGAGGCGATCCGGTGCCAAGCGACGAGGTCTGGATACAACAGGTGGTCCAGGTGTAGTTCGAATATGGTGCTTGGTATTATGCAATATTTCAGTTGAAGTACCTGGAGGCCTAGTGATCTCCCCATAACGACGAAGAAGTTCGTGATAAGGTGAATTTTCAGTAAAAACTTTGACAGAAAGTAGTTCACTGTGTTGTTTGTGTGACTGAGGCGCTTTGACAGATATAGATGTAAGGCTGTCCATTAGACGGTGATGACGGCAGTCAACGAGCAAACCGTAGAAGCTTAAAAAGTCAACTCCGATTATAGGTTTCGAAACGTCGGCTACTATAAATCTCCATTTAAAATCACGGCGTAGTCCCAAATTCAGGTTAAGTTCTATGCATCCGTATGTAGCTATATGTGTACCGTTAGCGGCGAAAAGTTCATATTTCGACTTACAGCGTTTTTCATTTAAAAGCATTCTTGGATATGCACAGATGTCTGATCCGGTATCGACGAGAAACTGGAGCTTAGAATTTTTATCCGTCATAAATAGGCGGCCTTTGCAGGTGTAGCAGTCATCAACCGCCATTAGTGACTGCTTCTGGAGTTTTCCGGACGGTAGTCACATGGCTTGACACATTTATTTGCTTTTGAACCATATTTAGAATGATACCAACATGTCGGAAATTTTTTATAGCTAGATTGCGAGCGCTTATTTGAAGAAGATCTATTATGACTATTTTGTCTAGTTCTGGAACGAGATCTCGAGTCTACTTGAGCTGTCAGTTTTTCTACCTGTTTAGTCAAAGCTGCTATCTGCTGTGCCATCATATCCATGGTGCTCGATGAAGCGGCAGCGACATGGTGCTGTGGTACAATGTCGTGCACCCTGTCAGCTAGGTCGGCAAGGACGTCGACCGACGAAGTTGGCTGTGCAGCTATGACTGTCTGTATGCTACTGGGCAGACGACTCGACCAAATTGTTTTTAAAAAATCTTCCGGAACATCACTGCCAGCAAGATGTTTTAAGTGACGAAGAAACTGAGATGGTTTTCTATCACCTAATTCCTCATGCATTAATAATTGCTTAACTTTTTTTTCTTTACTGACAGACAGTCTTTTAATTAATTCGCATTTAAGTTTTTCATACTTATCGTTTGCGGGAGGCGTGACGATTATGTCTTCCACTTCTGTAGCAATTGAAGAATCCAGCTGTGATATCACATAATAAAATTTTGTCATGTCGGACGTAATATTTGATATAGCGAAATTGCCTTCAACTTGCGCGAACCAAATTGCTGGTTTTTCTGCCCAGAACGGAGGTATTCTAACGCCAACACGAAATACATCCGATGACGAAGGTGTTGAGACACGGTGCTGTCCATTCTCATCTCCGCAAGCATCAGCAAATTCCGACTGCATATTTGTAGGTACACTTTTCTTCATAAAATGTTCAACAGTGGGTCACCAAACTTGTGGTGTAATTAGTTCAAACACACACAAATATTTAAATAGTTTAATCACTTGTTCACAATAATAAACTAGCGTACACTAAATATTAATTTAGAAGGAGCCGAAGAAAAAGGTAAACAAATAAACAACAAATAATTTAGAAAGATATCGGAATGAAGCGCGCGAATGCATCTACAATGACCGTCAATTGTCCTCTGAGGCCGGCCGGCCGCGTCCCTCGTATCGCTCCGTAGTAACTATGTGCGCATCTGTGACGCAGCGCTGGCTTCGATGCACGGCTCGTTGCATACTATTTTTTCCGCGCGGCTTCGCCTCTTATGCATTTATTTTATTAGTTTTGAATATATTAAATTTGTTTTAAGAATTGTATTGTTAGGTTTATTAATAGTTTATATGTTTATTAATTATCATTAATTATGTAAGCAGTATTTACAAGGCTGCTGCAATTTCTTTGGCTTTTCCCTACTCCTATGTCCTGTATATTCCATATGACGTTAATAACGTTATTTTCGATAATTTTGATCACATTCTGCGTCTATGGTTGTGATCACTGTGATCGTTTGAAACTGTTCTCCCCTGTTCCATTTAGGATAAGAACGCTAAGAATGCCACTAAAATTTGCCACTTCTGTCACTTTTGACATTAGATGTAGCGTTTATGGCGAAATAAACGCCAAGACCCATCTGGAACAACTTTTTGGGAGTGTGATCGTTTTTAGCGTTTTTGGCGAATCAAACTTCAAATGGTAAGCACCCTATGTCTGTCGATATTTAGTATTTATTAAAAAATTACGAATTTACGAGAGAAAAAAATATAGTCATGTGCATAATTTTTAATTTAATCTCTCGTAAATTTGTAATTTTGTAATGTTTGAACATAACAATATCAAAATTAGCGTATATATATTTAGCATAATCTTGTTTATTTCGTTTTAGATTGGTGATCCTCAAGACGAACATGATCATTTGGTGCACCACAATGCAACTGATGTTCTGAAGTTTGTTGTAAGTAGTTTTCAAATAACTTTACATGAGAAGCCAGGGATCTTCACATTAATATGTTTGATGTCTTCTTTTACCTAACTTTATTTATTTATTTCACAAAATCCACAACCCTTAATATAAATACAAAAAGTTCATACTTAGCTTATCATACAGCCAATAACGGATTTACATTTTATACAATATAGAAATACAAAGGCAAAGTGTAAAAAGTACGCTTAATTTACAATTAGGTGTTTCCTTAGTTAATATAAAATCATTAAAGTAATATAAAACAAATTGGTGACATATAATATACATAAATATATAAAATAACAACGCATTAATAAATTAAATATTATACCAATATAATAATTTAGTGTAGTGCATTTAATTTACATGGTAATCCTCCATAATTGTAATTATTTCTTTCTTAAAACTTTCTTTATTATTAAAAAATATATCACATGAATTGAACTCCTCATTAAAAACCTTGTGTAAACTATTCACAATAGAATACTGTGCATAATTTGTAGATGAGTGCGAGACAGCAAACAACTTGGTATGTCTTGTACGAGTCTTTGGTGTACAAAATGTCAAAATTCTACTTTAAGTTCATACTTAGCTTATCATACAGCCAATAACGGATTTACATTTTATACAATATAGAAATACAAAGACAAAGTGTAAAAAGTACGCTTAATTTACAATTAGGTGTTTCCTTAGTTAATATAAAATCATTAAAGTAATATAAAACAAATTGGTGACATATAATATACATAAATATATAAAATAACAACGCATTAATAAATTAAATATTATACCAATATAATAATTTAGTGTAGTGCATTTAATTTACATGGTAATCCTCCATAATTGTAATTATTTCTTTCTTAAAACTTTCTTTATTATTAAAAAATATATCACATGAATTGAACTCCTCATTAAAAACCTTGTGTAAACTATTCACAATAGAATACTGTGCATAATTTGTAGATGAGTGCGAGACAGCAAACAACTTGGTATGTCTTGTACGAGTCTTTGGTGTACAAAATGTCAAAATTCTACTTTAAGTTCATACTTAGCTTATCATACAGCCAATAACGGATTTACATTTTATACAATATAGAAATACAAAGACAAAGTGTAAAAAGTACGCTTAATTTACAATTAGGTGTTTCCTTAGTTAATATAAAATCATTAAAGTAATATAAAACAAATTGGTGACATATAATATACATAAATATATAAAATAACAACGCATTAATAAATTAAATATTATACCAATATAATAATTTAGTGTAGTGCATTTAATTTACATGGTAATCCTCCATAATTGTAATTATTTCTTTCTTAAAACTTTCTTTATTATTAAAAAATATATCACATGAATTGAACTCCTCATTAAAAACCTTGTGTAAACTATTCACAATAGAATACTGTGCATAATTTGTAGATGAGTGCGAGACAGCAAACAACTTGGTATGTCTTGTACGAGTCTTTGGTGTACAAAATGTCAAAATTCTACTAGTAAGTTCAGGACAGTCTATATGACCATTACATAGACCGTGAAGGAAGGCCATGTCCATGTCCATGAGGGTGCGGCGATTTTTAACTTTCATCAAGACCAAGGGAAGCCAGCCATCTTAGGGTAATTTTGGCAATACCGCATTAGTATATTTGATCCTGCCTTAATCTACATCTACACTAATATTATAAATAAACTAAAAAACTACTAGACCGATTTGAATTAAATTTGGTATGGAAATGGTTTGATAGCCGGGAAAGGACATAGCATAGTTTTTATCCAAATGCGCAAAAAGAGGTTAATGGTTTTGCATTAACATAAGACCTGAGAATTAATTCAATCCTCACACAAAAATGTACCCCTCATGGCTTTGAACATCCTGGGTTTCGCAGGCAGACACTCACATAGTATTGGTTTAACGTTATCAACGGAGTGTCATTACTGAATTTCCTAAAATGTACCATCATATTTTATTTGCCTTCCATGTATTACAATAAATAAGTACCATACCTAAACCCACAAATTTCAGATGGGAATAAGTATTGTAGACCTTCCTTCCTCTATCCCACTAATGTGGACTTTGTACAATATGTTTTCTCTAACCCCTTTATGATGCATTGATGACATTGTAAAGGGGCCTCTTACTCCTGGGTAGTAGTAGGTCAAAACTAGAACACGGTACAGGACAGCACAAGGACATAATAATGAAAGTTTTGGCTAATATTACATAATAATGAAAGTACCATGGGAATCCTCTTGTTGGTAACGTTCCTTATGTTACAAGTAATCAGGGCGTTAAGATTGTAAGGAACCCCCTTTTGCACCCGAGGTTCAGCAACTCCCTACTTACATCAACATGAATGTAATTTTATTTTTTACTGTTTATTGCTTGAATGTGTGGTGCAAATGAAATAAATGGGACTTACCAAAATCTTGAAATTAAAGTTTGTAATGTAAGCCTTTTTAGTAATTTGGTACATAACAACTAACTTAAGTGCATATGCTAAATTCATACTGCTAATTATGCTCATTGTTCCCCTTAGTCGCCTATTACGATATCCAATAAGATATGGAACTTTTCTTATATATTTCAGTCATTAACGGAACCAGTACAATTACTGATTCCAAATACGTCTTAAAACAAATATCCAAAAAGTTTTAATACTCATTATAACCGGTAACACGTGTTTTATTACCAGGGCTGGAAAGAAGAGTGCGTGATCGAAAAATCGGAAACGTGGCGTATAATCCGCGTCCGCAGTGGCGACTGCAACTGGCGGCGCGTGGAGACGCTGCTGAGCCGCGTCATACATCCGCACTTAGGGTACGAGGGGCCTATCAATGCTGCCAGCTGCCAATCCCTGACTGTAAGTACATCATCATCAGCTTAGACCTGCTTACTGCTGGATGTAAGTCAAAGATTCTTATTTCCACATGGCTAGCCTTTGAACACAATCTCACCTGATGGTAAGTAACGTGGTCGATGATGGGACACTGGGATAGCCAAGAATATAAACTGGCTCGCAAGGACTGCTGACGGTGAACGGTTATGTGCTCTGCGGCAGATTTTATTTGTAAGGGTAGTAGTTAGGACGGCATTCGTAAAATGCCTGACCACGATGCAGTGTCGTGAGTTTTCAGGCAACCCAAACGCCTCCGATAATGCAACTATTGACTTCAGACAAATCTTTTGATGGGTACCCAGTCAGTCTGTACCCAGTTTGCCGAGCATCATCATGATATGCTGCATTGATAATTGAATTGATCTTTCATATCTTATTGGTACATGAGCATCAGATAGAAACTTCACCCTTAATTTCTTTGATATTGAGATGAGTTTATGAAATTGCACTGGGGAAAAACGTTAGCTTATATGGTGACGTCAAAACGCGTAATTATTAAAACCCGTACCAAGGGTCAGTACCCTTGGTACGGGTAACGTTTTTCCCCATAGATCTTTGGCATTACTGTGGAAACGTGATTGAACTAAAAATATGTACGACAGAGAACGTAAACTTATATGGTGATATTAAATTATAAAAAAAATGTGGTACAGAAAAGAAATCAATATGATTCAAATTTGAGTGTCCTTTTTAATTCCAGCACAGCACCAAGCTCTCTTCATTATGTGAATACTTTTTTTACGAAAGCTTGTTGTTTTAGGCATTCCTGTACATAGAAAAGAAACAGATAGCTGGATGCCTGATTGCTGAAACCAAGACAAAAGCCTATAAACTGATCCCAGGCGAGCCAGACTGCTGCAGCGTAGAAGATTATCCAGTCAAGTAAGTATTGTAAAGATACCTTCAGTTAAACATTCTAACTTATTAAATTATTTCTGTTCAAACTGGGATGAATCTGAAAGTATGCATATTTCCACAAAACAACCCTCGCATATTGTCTTATTCGATCGAAGCGAAGTTTGCTTAGCTGTTCTTTATCGATCAGCGAAGTTAAGCAACGTCCGCCGCGGTCAAGAGTTGGATGGGTGACCGCTAGTGACACTACTACTGAGCGCTTCCGTGCTTCAGAGGGCTCGTTAAGCTGTCTTACGATGGCAGTCGTTATAGCAAGGTGGTAGGGCACTTTGCGAATGCCCGCCTACCTAGCGTAGCTACCACCCTCAAGTAGAAAATCTGTTGCCAAGCACATAACGGTGTGTTCCGGCAGCTGTCCTTGAGAGCCGGTAATTCTAGATTAGCCTGAATAACATCTATGACCACATCGTCACTTACCATCAGCTGAGATAGTGGTCAATGCTAATCTATCAGGAATAAAAAAAATATAGTTATCTTTGTTCAGATTTCTTTCCCATGTACACAACTACTTAAATAGTACAAGTAGCGTTTGAATTCTTTATGATGTAGCCTGATAGGCTAAACATAACGGCAATAAGTGATTGCCAGGGTAGTGAGGGATTTAAACACAGCAGCTGACATTCTTCTAAGTAATCAATAGAATACAATTTAAGGGCATATTCCATAAACTTATGTACTTACTGTCGTCACAGATCTCTTGTGTATGTCAGATTTAAAATAACTATATATAATATTGCGGCAGATGCGGCATCTCTCGAATATGGACACACATCAACCACCGGCGGCGCGGCGTCGCCAAACGTCTGTTGGACTGCGCTCGGGCATCCTTCCTTTACGGAGCAGCGCTGCGGGTCAACGACCTCGCGTTCAGTGCCCCCACGCTGGCAGGCAAGGCGTTCGCAACCAACTACTGTGGTACTGATAACTTTTATGTTTACCTAGACTGAGTGAAAATGTTAGTATGAGGGGGGAAATTTTGTAGAAATGTTGAGAATGATACATTGAAATTACTCTAGATTGATCGCAAAAGACTATATTTTTATCTCTCATTGGGGTGGCTGCGGGTCATCGACCTCGCGTTCTGTGTCCCCATAAAGCAAAGCAAGCAAAGCATTCAGTACCAACTGCAGTGCTATCAAATTTTTTTAGACTGAATTGGAAAGAACTTCTTAGCATAGTAAGATAGGTAGTAGATGTGTCAACCAAAATGAAGGTATTTGCGATTGTTTTGATTATTGTAAACGTTTTATTATTTTCCAATTGGGGTAAGTAGTAAGAGTACCCTAAAGCATTTTTATTACTCTTAATTTCATTTTGATAAGTGCAACACATGCTGTGTGTGTTATTTTATTTCATTGACAATGTATTTTTTTAGTTTTAAGCTAAGAAAATTTTCTTACGATATAAGTAAATATTGTTTTTCATAACATTGTTGTCTATCAGAATGAGTAAACACATTTGAGCTTCAAAATTAATATGGATTCAACACAATGCCATTTCATTAAAAACAGTAAACAAACAGTTTTTTTAATGTATCAAACAAAGTGTAAAGCCTGAGGTATAGCAGTCCTATTATTTACGGGTCTTCGAAAAGACATGCACTTAATAATATGCCTTTGAATGTCACAATGAACACCTTATTTGCATCCATCAATACACAAAGTTTAAGAAATCAAAAATAAATGTTTAATGGATATCTTAGTAAAAACAATTCTTAGTCCTCTGTTTGAAAACATTAAGGACCTGTTTCAGAATGTTCGAGTAAGTTCCGGTTATACTACCCAGAACATATTTAGGGCCTGTTTCAGAATGTTTGAGTAAGTTCCGGTTATACTACCATAAAATAACTGAATGATAAAAATGACAGTTAACATGCAGTGCGTTTCAAGCTTTAATCGATGGATAGGCTAAATTGACGACTGTGAAACGCATAGATAGTGTTTTATTTATTAAATATGTTCTGTGTAGTATAATCGGAACTTACTCGAACATTCTGAAACAGGTACAAAGTCTCATTAATAATTGCATCTCGAGAATGATATTTATCATAAGATGCTGTTTTGACAAATATTCCATGCATTTATTAATATGATCCTAATAATTTTTTTTTTAATTTAATTAATGAGGATCCGATTCCTATTGCCTGAAATGCTTAATTTTAATTGACCTTTAACTCACTATAAACCCTTATTATATTCTATGACTACATATCTGATATTTTTGAAAGTGTAATTATAGGTTCTGCTTATTTCAAGTGAAGTCAGATGGATGTTGATGAATTAAGTATCTCCTGATATTGCTAAGATTATATTATTAAAATTTTTGGGACCATTATCGCCTAGCAAGTATAAATTAACATAAGACAATAATGAACAATAATGTGTTATTTAAATTGTTAGATACTACTTACGTCTAAAGAAGTGCCAATGTTATGTTAAGATTTCTTAAGAAGTGCCTCAGTTAATATAATATTGATTAGTATAGTATAATTCTTAGTTAGTATATGATAAGCAATGGAAATTATACATCTCTTTCACTATTATGGGTGATTTGATTACTCAACAGTTTTTTACAAACAAGACAAAATGTTTTTTATGTATTTTATTGGTATAATACCTACACGTAAATAGCCAGGTATGGTCAATTTTGCTCAGTCAGACATTTGAAATATTTAGTTTACTTCTAGTAATATTTTTCTGCGACAATTTCAAATGAATATACTGATTATACCCATTTATTGTTAATTATGATAAGTAACTACAGTTCTAGTTAGTGAAGGTTTTTCATAAAAACCTATTTTATGTATTGTTTTAGAATTTTTAGAACATTTTGAGATTGACTTCGGATTTAAGGTTAGAATTATGATAATGCGCATGAACGCTTATTCGTTTCGTTCTTTATCATAGTATGTGTAATATTTACCTCATTGTAATGCAAATCTAACTTGATAAGAGATTATCTTATTATATTTATCTTCTAACATTTCATCATAAATATAACTTCAATGAAGATGGGATATTATTAAATCTGCTTTTGATGACATCCTGGAAACTGATGAATTTATGTAAACAAATTAAGTGAAATGATAAAATCTCTCAGCTGTTGAAGAAAATGTATCAGAAATAAAGTGAACTACCTAACTTATAATAAGGCTCCGTACCCAAGAGGCAAAATAGAGCCATATTAATGTATATCTGTCTATCCGTACATCACCAGTCTGTAGTTAGTAAACTGGATTGGTTACAAACGTGGAATTTAAATATTTGTAATCTGAAATTTCTGAATTTTATGCCTTATTTTAAAAGTAATACTGGAAACATCAATTTACAATATAATCATCAATCCCTGAATTTTATACCTTATTTTAAAAGAAATACTGATAACTTTAATTTATAATTTTAACATGAATATCTGAATTTTATGCCTTATTTTAAAAGTAATACTGTAAACTTCAATTTATAATTTAAACATGAATTTCTGAATTTTATGCCTTATTTTATAAATAATACTATAAAACTCAGTCCTTTTTAAACTGTTGAAAATACAGTTTTTGTGGTCTGATTTTATTTTGATAGAGTCGGTTCCTCTGGAACCTAGATAGTTTTTCTGTAATAATAAAAGTCATTTTATCCTTACTTTTATAGTAATCTTCAAATCGGTTGATGAGATGAAACGAGTTGAGATTACTTGGAAGAAATAATGACATCGTTTTTTTTCCTGGAACACATACAAACATGGTCTAAGCCATAAGAGACTGAAGCAGCATTTTCATATCACCATAATCCTGCATTACTAGGAGGACACACTCTATTGTGGTTGTTTTGACTCCAAAGATACATATCAAGTTAGCTTTGCATTAATTAATTTTAGCTCTCCTATCAGGATGTCAGTTAACAGTTGAGTACGCTTATAATTTTAATAGTAAAGTTAAGTCCTTATTAGTTGACCGCATAGGTCCCGGGTTAGGACCAAAAAATGTTTAAGTTTTTAGTCATTAATATGCGTGGAACACCTGGAGGCCAATCATGAAATTTGTTCCTAACAAAATACGATCTTAATCGTAGAAAAATAGCGGCTACGCGATTGTTTTTACATTTGTTATAGCGGATCTACTATTTTTCTTTGATTTCAAACAGATTCTGTTATTAACAAAGTACCATAATAAGGCCCCGATTCCTCTGCTTAAAAAAATGTCGGAACTTGTATTGTTTTATATGGATTGGATCTATGTAAACCATAGGATAGAAATAGGTACCCAACTATTTTATAATGCTCGTTTTCTTGTACTTCTAAGTAACTCACTATGATCTGAATTACATTTCAACAAGTCTTTGCAGATAATTCTATTTTTGTGTTTCTGATGAAATTGTAACATATACATTGTCTGATAATTTTTCTTAAACATTCCTTTACAACAATTAATGTTAAAGTTGGCATCTTAGTTCTCAAATGTCTAATACAACAATCTTCGTAGGTTTTTTTGTATGTTGGCCTTTTGATTTGTACTTATTTTACTATTTATATTTTTTCTATTGTGCTGTATTTTTGATAACTGCTTTCTATCTTTTGACATTATGTAATGCCGATTATGCCAGTTTTTAGGCTATCCAAAGATAATGTGTACCTTATGCATCGCCATACTTGTAAATAATATTTATTTGTTGTGTCCATTTATGTTTTATTCTATTCAATATGGTTGTCTCGATATTGCATGCAAATAATTTTCACAAATTTCTTTGGAATAATAGTTCTAAGTCACACAAACTGTGTTGGTTGATTTTTTTAAATTAAAAGACTTAATTTTTATATTTATTTTGTTTCATTCATTCTTAAAATAACAAGAGTAGGGGATATAAATAAAAATCACAATTTTAAAACAACATTTATTTTTACATACATTAAGTCGGATTCAAAATGCCTGAAACATACTGATTTTGTACACATCAGTTATAGAATTATTATTTAATTTCATGGACAGTAAAATTATATTATTCTGTTTGCACAAATCTGTGGAGACGATAAAAATGATAAGCGTTCGTTATAATCACCTTGCGGTACACACTACTATACACATAAATATTAAAAATTTCATTTTTATCTTTAGGAATTTCATTAATTAGGTATATCTTTTAAAATTAAATTTGTTAAAAATATAGACTTTCAGTATATATATTTAAACGTAGGTATTAAGAGTAAATACACCATAATCCGCAGTCTGTCGGCAACGAATGCTAACAGTGTGTAGTGCTGACGTCATACCGAGTCCGAACGAAGTGATGAGCGAGCTATGCTACAAAATATATCTATCGAAAACAATCTTCCTACGGAAAAATTGAGAGAAAAATACGAGTTACTTTTTGTGCTACAATGGAAAGAAATCTATGAGCACTAATTAAATGCCATCGTAATAATACATATCTATAGCGAGGACAGATCTAACGTATGCGGACAGGAAGGTAAAATATTACCAAAAATATTTGCAGGACAACGCTGCACTTTGTTAAACGAGAGTTGCGAGTACTCGTCACCAGATGGCGCGCTTATACAACGTAAACCGTTCAATTCTTTGACATTTAGGTAAATTACATGTAACAACCGTTTTGTACATAAATTAGTAGTATTCCATTACACAAACAAAGAAATATTACCAATTTTGTACTTGTATCGTATTTTACAGAATCGAACAGTTTACACCGCAGAACGAGACCCTAGCTTCTCGCAAATTGTGCGCAAGTACATTCACTTAACTACTATGAAGATATATTAAAAAAGGAGGAATCATTCAATACTATTTGGTTATTGGCAACGGACGTTACATTACTACTAGTCAAGGTTTCGATCACGCGAAACAAATTACTTTTAACACTACGTCACAAGTTCGGCGTCGTACGTTTTTTTTTATAAATATAATTACATACAAATTGAAGTTCATGACGATAGTTTCGTGAACGAAAGCCATATTCTACACATTACATTTTCATATACTTCACGACACTGGCAGTATTTTCATCTAAATATTGAAAAAACATAGAAAATTATGATCTAAGCTACCTTTATACATATTTTATGACTCACTTGTTTATTGCGATCTCTTAAATTGTAAGGGGGGTGGGGATCTGATAGCAATATACAATGGTATCGAGGCCCGTTTGTAAAACAAAATCACCAACTTTCACCTTATATATATCTTCTAGTCATAGTCTACACAATCATTCGAGATGTTCATTCTTAAAGAATTTAAATACATTTTGATTTATGTTCATTCGATTACACACACATTGTGTCAGTTTGTTTCACAATTCGAGCCGTACATACGATAAAGAGCGATTATACACATACTTTAGTATTTTTTCTAATAGGTACTATCTATCGGAAACTTTCATAAAGACATTACATATTAGAGGCGTATGTGCAAAGAAGAATGTATTATACATATATGAAAAATATAAAATCATTTACGTATTCTCAAGTCTCTGAAAAAATAAACAACCAAAATTGTAAGTGAGCGTAGAAAATAGCATAAATTATTATATTTTGAGCTAAATTTAAGTAAGTAGGTATTTGGTGTTTATTTATCTTAAAACTGATTGTAGAAAACAGTGACTTCCAAAGAAACAACAGTGTTTTATCGAGAGTAATTTCGACGGCATGTTCGTGTCATGCTTTTAGAAAGTAGCAGGCTACAGAAATGTTTTAAGCACTATACGCGAAAAAAAACTACATAACTCATTCCGTCTTCCATACTGGTATATATCATAGAATCTACTTCCAATAGTTCAATTTAGTCAGTGTAATTTCATACTCTGCAATAAACTCATATAATTTTTCAATTAATCGTTTGTGAAACAACATACTGTTGGTACTTTTTTGGTATTCATTTAAAAATATGTCCCATTTCTGTTATTATGTTGCATTCCATGACCATTATCGAAATGTAGCCCCTCTATCCAAATGGAGGATTGTTAATTTAATTATTTAACAGAAGTAAGAAGTCAAAAATGTTTCCTGGGGACCTATGCGAATTGCGACGCGTCAAATTTTAAAAGATTTGACGCGTGGGACTTACCCTGTTGTATGGTATGGTAACCAGCAACGAGAAGCTTTACGATCATATAGGACGCTAAAATCAGTCCTAGCAGTAAGTCATTATTATTTACATGAGAAAATCTTCCTGGAAATCTTTTGGTTTTGGAAACTTTTTCTCTCAGGGAGTACTATTGAAATCCCCTTCGCAAACATCCAAGCGTTAAGAATGTCGCAAAATCAAAATCGGGTTATATCTTGATGTACAATTTTTTTAATATTTGATACCTACTCCTCTGTTTTCATATGAAGGAATTACTGTTTTATAAAGTGTCGTTTCTGAACTATTGAATATGTATTATAGTAGTGATGTGGGATTCATATTTATACCCTACTTGTAGTTCTAGCGTTTTCATTTCCTATACAAAAAGTAAAACTCTACTTCTCGGTCAAAGTTAGTGAAAACTATTTATAATAGCTTGAGTCACTCTTAGTATAGGGACACCATTTAGCTACCAAATAGATTTAATATATCAAGTTGTGCAGTTTCAGAATATATATACTTAGTAGAACGAAATTTTGTAGTTGGATGATTTGTTGCCAGAGGTCGTCCTTTATTGCACAATTGTTATTAAATTACCTATACTGAGTTTGTAAATAAAGCCCCCTTCAGTATATTATACCTTTGTAAAATTAATTTTCACCTCGCAAGCTCTGAAAGGTGTTATTTATCATTCGAAATCTGCTTGAAAAACTGATTTTTATCCGCCAGCCTGTAAACGGTTTTTGAAATTCTTTAAAAGTTGGTAATATTATTGGAGTTACTTGAAATATTAGCAATAATTAAACAAATTAATGATCTTATTACAGATTAACGCAATTTACTACATTATTCAAGCTGTTTTTATTGCATCATTCAAGCATTTTTTCATTCGTGGAATGATGTGAAAAATTGAGTGTTGCGCTCGGAATCAAAGTTATTTTGCATTTCGTACCTTTAAAACCGTACGCTCAGGATTCTATATCTACACTAGCTTCGCTCATGATTCAATCAGGATCCTCAGGTTTCAATACAAGTACTGAGGCCAAATATCAACTACGCAGCCTTGAACAAATACATATTATTTCATGAGCTTTAGAACTATATCCATTTAAAGTTTCAGTTGGTTATTTAAATAGTCAAATTGATTACGTATGTAGTCTATATATCTTAAAATTGTTGAGTTTAATATTCAAATCACAAAAATGTACTTATTTTTTTCTCAAAATAAACCGCGAATTAAATAACATAATTGCGATAGACAAATAATGCTACTTGTGTTGTGTAACTTAATATAAAAGTTGTGATGTTTTATTTAAATACGGACGACCTCTATACAAATCGTTCATTAACATTCATAAACTTCATAATGTATGTTTTAAATCCTACTTACCATTAAAAATAAAACTTAACACAAAAAAAAGAAAAAATAAAATCTTAGTCATATTTAAAAGTAACTGTTACGATTAGAAAGCAAAATTAGCATTCTTTTATACAATAGGAAGGAATTACATTATATATCTTGCTCACAGTTTTTTTGATTCTTTAAGTATGGTAACATTTTAGCGTATGGTGTTTCCGTCTGGCAACACTACATATGGCACATTACACAAAAACATTCTCCTGCTTCCAACATTCTTATATTAAGGACCATTATAAGGGTATAAATATAAAGTATAACAAAATTATTCACCTCTATAAGATTGTAGAGATGAGACACACACATGTATCCGGTGCAAATACCGGTATCGATACCCACAGCACCAAATTAATAAGTAAATAATATAAAAACAATGTGTGTCTTACTTTAGAACATTATATTATACTAAATCAAAAATTCTTTTAGATTCGTCAAGAATTAAATAACGATAGGAAATATAGAAATAGATCATTTTTATATTAATAAAGAATTCTTAAAATAGAACATGGGTAAGTACATAAACCAATTTCTCCATAAATAATAATGCTATATATTTTTTTTATTTACCGTAATTAATTAATAATGTTAGAGCGAAAAAGTTAGTAACATTTTGTACTTACGGCTAAAACGTGTTCTTAAAACGAAAGAAAAATATAGAACTTACTTTAATCCGAATAATTATTATTCTTTGAAAATATTTGAAATCAAAATACTGTTATGATTACGATATTTCGATGGTCGCATCACATACGACCGACATGCATCTTTGGACCTTATAATTAACACTAGAAGCTCATAATATTAAAGAATATATTAAATAATCTAAGTTAAAATCTACAGCGAAGCATTTGCCAGATTATATTTTTAGTAACACAATGTGCTGGATATTGTTTCTTTTATATATTTTATAAAACGAATAAATGTTAATTAAAATATTCAAAACGACAATTATTTGGAAGACGTACAATTTATAAAACTAAAAAATATAAAGTAAACCTTATCAAAACAATTGAACAAAATGTGACGAAACATAAAGGGTCACATAATAATAAAATAAATCTTTTCTGTAATCAAAAATATACAGACATAACAATAAATTTTCATATTAGTAAATTACGTGAGACTACAAAAAAAACAAATAGAAACTTCATAAAACTATACATATAATCGACTAAAACTGTTTTTTTTATTTAAATATGTCGGTAAATAAAATGGGACAACTAAATAAATAAAATAATTGATTGATTTGGTCTGATTTGAGCATAGCATGCTTGCACACAGTTAAACAGTAAGTGATATGCATTAATAAAAAAACAGATATAACTCTTACTATAAGCTTGTGTTTCTTTTACTACGGAGAAGTGAAGAACTACTGTGAACTAGCCTCGACATGGACCGATTAAAAAAAATCGATGATCCTTAATATAAAACGGTACACAGCGCGCTTTTGGCACATCCCTAAACACCGACACCTGTCCGAGCTATCTTTAATTCAATACATAGACAATATTTAAAAAAAAAACTATCATAGTATTCATTTTTAGGAATAAAAACAGTTGAACAAAGTACCTTCGACGAAATCCGAGTAAGTATTAGGTATATTAATATTTTGTAATTGGTTCGATACTTTTGCAAAACCACATATCATGACGACTTTATGACTCAGAATAGGTAGGCACACACGTTTCGCTACATTAACATTCAGCTCTATGTACTAAGGGCCGAGCCTATTACCATCTGCCGGGCAGTGTTCGAGACTCTGGACTGCCATATTACGTTAAAACTGGTAAATAGCCGTGCTTACAATAAAATATTATAATACTGTAGAATTTCTCAACAGTGTAATGTAAAAAATAATGTCTATAAATCTTTATAGTTCCTTGTCGAATTCATGAAAAATAAATTAAAATAATTATTTGTGCATTATTTGACTTCTCAAACAAGTATATATCTCTTTGCTTTCAAGCATTATTCTGTTAATATTCATTCCTCTCCACTCACGAAGGCGCGCCCTTCCATATTTTTAGCACAGTTGCAACTACTACTGTATACCCAGGCGACCACATTCTACATTGTTTTACTGCAAGCCATTTAGCTCCATTACAATTTTCACCCACACAAGACGTTGTGTACATACGAGACCTACCTGTGCATGCGCAACAATAATTTACTTTAGTGAGGCGCGCCTTCGAGATTGAATTAGTCTGTGCGGCGTTGGCACTGTTTACTAGTGAACTGGTAATATCAACAAGGGTAGGTACCGACCGCCTGACCGCACTAGATGACAGTAAGAGCTTTAGTTTCGTTGGTCGTAGCTTATATCTGTAGATCTACCAGTTTTAGCTGATCCGCCCGCTTGTGATCCCGCTGAACGATGTGCGCTCACACGGTTAAGATTCACAAAGGGTATTAAATTATTTTATTATATTAATACCAATGTGCTTGCAACGCTTTCTATGTAACGTTATATATAAATAAATATCTTTGTATAAAAAGCTTTAGTTTAACAACAATAATTAGTTCAGTAAAGCGAATGGAGAGATGGGTAATATTTTACTAATAAATTAATATAAAAGAAAATAAAAAATTTGCTATATTACTATTCGTTAGGCTTATTTGCAGTAATATTCACCACATTGGGCCAAAACATAATAAACTGTTTGTCTATAAAAAATATCTAAGGCGAATATTTGTGCAAATATACCAAGTATAAAGTATCACACAAAAACAGATTGATAAAATTTCATAATTTTCATAAGAAAACGAATATTGATTCAACAAACATAACATCTCATTAGTAAATCGACAGTTGCCAGCGAGTCGGGTAAGCAGTACGTTCGGAAACACCATCTCGATTCGTTATTAACGTGGTTTTAAAATCGATTCGGTTACGCTTCGTTATCGATATACATTCGTACACTCGAATCGTGAGCTATTTCAATCGTAGAATTATCTACATTTGGCATGGAAAGGAATTCAAGGTTTATAAAGCTTAATGTTACGTATATGTCGAAAACAAATCGATAAGTACGAAAGTCGATTCGATTGTTTAGAATCGATAAAGCGTAATCGTTTATTCAAGTTATATCGGTTTTGAAAATCGAAGCGAACCCAATCGTAGAATCCACGTAAGAAGGAAGGTAGTCAGATATTTAGAATCAGTTATATAGACTGGTATGTTCCACTAGTAATCGTTAAAAATGATCTCGTGGGTGATCAATGATTTTACATTTCGATTACCTAATGGTAAGCGCCACGTTAGTTTACAATTTCGGAACTTTACTACAACCTCTTACAGTCAAATTTAAATTAATATTATTTTGATAAACTAGACCTTCCCCAAATGGTTAATAAATTTGGTCAAAAACGAAAAATAACGAGAACAGTTTTTAAAATACAGTCGCTGGAAGACACATACGTTTTAGGTGCTTGGCGGCAAATTTTAAACTAGGATGATCGAATAAAAAGGCCCAGCGAAATGTGTTCTTCATTAACTGTAATTTAAGTAGCCAAAAGTAGTTTTAATTCATCATATTATTATTATTTTTGCAAGGTAGGTAATTTTGTAAATGCTCGCCTGTATAGCTAGCTACCATCTTCAAGAAGAACATCTGTTGTCAAGCATCTTATGGTGTGTTTAGCCTGATAATAGCCTCGACCACACGTTAAAGTAAAAAAGATAGGTCTTTACGAATAGCAAATAAGTATATCGATATATCAAAGAAATTCAGTTGCTGTATGAGATTGTAGTATCGATTTTCAAAAATCACAGCGTTGGACATCATTCTACACCTTCAACCAAGAAATCATTTTAACTCATAGCAATCTAGTAACTACATCACACCGAATAGTACTAATCTGTTCATATAATTATTCTCTAAAATAATTCTTGATACTTTTACATCGGTTGATGAGGTCGCTTCTTAGAAATTAAGTTTTTAAAGGAATACTATTTCAAAACATACTTTTATTTTAGCATTAATACGTTAGGAGTGATGTAATCATATGTGGAACATACCACGGACCTCTCTAAAACATTTTAATCGCGTCAATACAATATTTGGTATGAAACTTGCCATGTAACCCATACACTGTATGCATGAGAACTCAGGGGGGCAAACTAGTTTATTTTCGAAACTGGGGGTAAACTAATATATTTCTTGTTGAGAACCTTGAAAACTTAGTTCAATAATTATATAAGTTTTTCTTGCTTCCGACTTCAAGTTTATCATATGATCTCTTCAATATATTTTCAAAGCTTCATGACATTCCTTCATGTTTTCTTTTTCAATATTTACCTTGATTTACAATAACTCATTTCAATACAGTTGTTTTTAGTGGATATTATTGCACTGCTATTAGGTTAATGCAGCTCATTAAGACTCTTTATTATTAACATTAATGCACTAGTGCTTTTTACTTTATATTACAGCACTAGTGCATATTGTTTTAAATAAACGCGTCTACACTCTAGTTTGAGTTTATGACCAACATATCTCACTATTTTCGAACATTCAAGATTTTGCATCCATTGGCTTCAATATTTCATCGTTGTTTTTAAGCAATTCATCAAACTTTTCCATCAAAATAGAAGGACAGTATTACCCCAAATTTCTTAGCAAGTTTCCCCCGATTCTCCTTGCCCACAGTGAATAGGAGTTTATCTAGAGTTTACAACAGTAATATATAGTAAAATATTGCTGTAGGGACATTGGTGTCATTCGGTGAGCGGCGGGCGGCCGACGCGGCGTGCTGACGCTACGCGCAGTGACACATTGTCTGAAACATATAACACTTTTTCAACAACAATAAACGATACAGATCGTTCCTTAGGACGGGTTTTACGTAACCAAGCACCGTTAAGACGCTGTCAAATGCTGATTTTTGTCACTATCGGACTACGTAGGAAAGAAAGAGAGGCAGCGCTGGTGAAATCGCGATCAGTTTGGGTAAAATCTGAAAGAAAGCTGGATAACACAAAACTAGTAGCGTAAATCGAAAATGTAACTTTTCTTGTCCCTCTTGATAAAGTTTTGCTATTTTATTAACATAGTTTCATACACATTCATACGTAAATCATTAAGATATTTACGTTACAAACTTAATTTAGAGTCAACTTTGCAATTTTATTCTATCGAGAAAATTTTAAGGAAACGTGTTTCGGACTTTTCTGGGCCTATATTACCTTACATAATGTGATGAAGATTAATATATAATTTTCTTATTGCTACAAACTAAATACATTTTGCTAAAAATCTGTTCAAGTAAACCTATTGCACTTGTCAGCCTTTCCCCCAAATATTTGTCACCAGCGCTCCTAGCGGAAACGTGAACGAACTAACACTATGTATGGGAGTAAAGTAAACGAAGTCAAGCTCATTCACCCTAAGGCAACTTTGACACAATCATATCTATAGGAACTTGTTTAATGACAACATATGACATGAAATCTTTTTGGTGGTAAACAACAGACAAACTGCGTCATATCTACATATTCATCAACATCAACAACCACCATGATATCCAATGTTGCACAAAGCTTATCGCAAGTTAGTTCGCCATATTCCGCACGCTTGGCAGGCGTCTTGGGGATCGCAGTGTAAGATACAGAACACAATTGAAAAGTAATTAACAATAACAACTGCTTGCAACATACCCAACTATACAGTCAAAAATATATAATAAATATTTTTTTTTTACTCTATAGTACATACCAACGTTTAGATGCTTTTCCCTTTAAACCTTTTCGACCATAGACAACACTTTCGTGTTGAACGTATCGATAAATATTGGCAGGAGACAAAACTGAAGGTATTACACGTATTAATAAAGAAACGAACCGTAGATGGCACTGCAAAACATAGAATGTCTAGGTATGGCACTGCAAAACATAGACTGTCTAGGTATGACACTGCAAAAAATAGACTGTCTAGGCTTTTGTCTATGTTCGATTACTAAGCCGGGTATATGTGTTGTACTCACAGTATGTATGTATATATGTTAGAGCAGCTCGTACTGCCGCAGATGCATGCGCTGTATGATGTCGCGACAGTCGTTGAACACACGCTTTATGTTCTCCGTGTCGACGGCGCACGTGAAGTGTGGGTAGCAGTAGTGTTTGCCGTCGCCGCTCGCTGTGCTGATGCGCTGCAATCACAATACAACAATAAACAATCAATACAATGTAAACTTCAATACAATGTAAACTTCAATTTGTCCTAAACATGGCTTGTTCAATAAATGGACAACGCAGACGTTTCGCTTTGGCAAATAGAACAATGGCAAGAAATACCACTTTTCACATTTTGCACCCTATGTTCTAGTAAAACATGGCTTTTATATGACTGGGACTTCACATTGATTTAAGCGAATTTAACTGCAAATGTAAAGATTGTATTGGTTTGATTTAAACTATATAAAAATGTTCCCGGGCTCATCGCTATTTTTTCTAAAAACATACTTCAAAAATCAGAAAGTATCTGCCAATAAAATAATATCGAGCCTAGAATAAAGATGTGAATATTTAAGGTGAATCTACACTAAAATTATAAAGAGGATAGATTTGTATTTTTGTATATGTAACCAATACACTTCAAAAACTACTGGACCGATATGAATAAAAAAACTTTCACCCGATGATAAACATAGGCTATAGAATATTAAAATAAATATTTTTTTTTGTTAAATACCCATGCGAAGCTAGGGTAGTCGTATTTAAAGGCCTGAATAAGGTACAAAACAGAAATTTATTCAACATGTGAGTCAAAGTAGTATAATAAAAGCACAAAATTTCGGTCTGTCAAGTAATCCTCGATAGCCCAGTGGTTAAGCACCCGGTGCATACATGGGTCTAATTGACACTCGCGGTAAGAATTTTTTTGCTGTAATATGACCACTTTGAATCCCAACCTAGAGAAGTAGTTTAGAACTCGCTAATTCGTATAAACTTCTATTTGCAGTAGGGCATGTAGAGGCAAAGTACATTGCCCTTGCGTGAAACTTACTTTTCACATTTGCCAGCGGCAGGTCTGGCTCACTCTGCACTTTAGGTGCTAGCTACAGGTACATCGGAAGGGCGTGCCGCGTGAGAAGAGATCAGAGCTATGCGATTGAAAGAAAGATGCCTTGTAGGCGAATATAAATATTAGGTACTCGGTGTTTTGCGAGGTGAAATGCACTTTATTGCTACATAGTTAGAGTAGCTTATTTATTGGGATGGCTTTGCGGAGTGATCCTTCTGATCCTTTTTATTTTGTGCCAGCGAGAAAATTTGTATCCCGCCATATTGATTTCTATCTTTTTTTATTTCTAAAGAAGTTGCATTCGGAAATTATACCGAATGAACAACCAAAAACCAAGCATGAAATTTTGGAAAG
Source organism: Plagodis pulveraria (assembly GCA_963890685.1). Lineage (NCBI taxonomy): Eukaryota > Metazoa > Arthropoda > Insecta > Lepidoptera > Geometridae > Plagodis > Plagodis pulveraria. Next base: position 13,738,523 of record OY982971.1, on the reverse strand, counting down.
AAATTTATATTTATCCTTACTAATATTTATGATTATTATGTATAATATGTATATGTAAACCAAAATAGAAGAGTGGCAACCAACATCATTTAAAAATATTCTATGATCGAATTAAATCAAATAAGATTAAAGATTAGTGCCGATATGTGTAAATTACTTCCTAAAAAAGGCAGTGCGTTGTTTTATATTTTTCAATCGTCGCGTCAATTAAACTTAGTGAAATATTTATTCTCATTGACAAAGCATTTTTTTCTAGCTTGCCTTCTAATAAAATTAAGAAATATCATTTACTTTAAAAATGCTATGCTTTGCTTAAATTATATGCTATAAAATTTCCAAACGCAACATCTATAGAGAGGAAAAAAAAATTATTGCCTTCAGTGTTTTTTTCATGAAACCTAATATTTCGTATAGTCACTACGCTCTGTAGTCTATATTAGAATCAGTACGCTCTTGATAAAATAACTATTGCGTTACTCGTTTCAATCTTCTAGGAACTACTGGTAGACACCTGGAGTAACCCGCAAAGCACGATAGTACGAACTGTCCCGTAAGTATTAATTGTTTTTTTATCGTATTTCAGCTCCACGACAGCTGGACAAAGGTGTATACTGTACAGTATCAACCGGACTGGGTACTGCTGAACACAGCCTTCCTCATTAAAGGACGGTTTGCCATTATCTTCTCGTCAGTAGAGGCGACAAAACTACTTAGTCGCCTCTACCGACGAAGATACCGACGGGAAGATCTGGAGGGATGCACTTCTAGGGACCCTGGGGTGGGTGGGGAAGGTGTATACTGACCAGGAACTCGTCCCTGATGAAGTACTTGGCACGCGCAACCTCCGGATGGTCCCTTGCGTCGGGCACAGCGTCGGGCGGCGGCGGCGTCGAGTACCGCGCGAACTCCGCGAAGTAATCCTCCAGCCGGGACTTGCCAGCTAACACCTTCTCCGCCAGCAGGTCCTGCTTGTTCAGGAACAGGATCACGGATATCGTGCGGAGCCATCTGCAAACAATTAATTATTATCAAACACTGATCCGGCTCGAAGGACCGCCCGATTAATGTCGCGTGACTATTCTGGGTCATTTGAAAATAAATATTCTTGAGTTTCACGAGATATTAATAGCCAGACTACGACCAAAAGACTACGTTAGGGATCGAATAGGATGGGCCCGCCGGGAACTCGCTCTTTTGATAAGCATCTGTTTTTTTTTATGTTATTGTGACGGAAGAAGCTCGAGGCCCACCTGATGTTAAGCGGACTAACCTCTGCCTATAACAGATGAATTTCGTCACAAGTTACGAATGGGACTGCGCCCGTCACCGAGAGACATAGCTGTTAAGTCTCATGTGCCTGTAATATCACTGGCTCTCAAGGACTGCTGCCGGAACACACCTTGGAGACAGATCTTCTACTTCAGTCGCTAGTCAGGCGGGCATTCGCAAAATGCCCTTCCATCATGCGGTGAAGCTCAAGCCCGCGGCGAGATTCGAATCATGGACCTGCTGCGCGACAGTCCAAAGCCAATGCCACGAAGCTATCACTGCTTCAAAATATATAAATATGCTCGAAACACGGGTGAACGAATTCGATCCATAAAGTGCGAATTCGCCAGTTAATTAAAAATATTTTATTACACAGGGCCTGTTTTTGTAAAATATTGTAACTGAAAGAGAGCGATGTGGGTGAAATGGCAATGTAGCTCGAAGGACCAAAAATATGATCTACAGTAAGCTGCTTTATTCTTCATCTATTCGCGTAGTCGTTTCTTTATGGGATCCTCACGGAGAGCTGTTTGATAACGTAGACAAGCAGTAAGATGGAAGATATGTGATTACGTCAGCGCAAGTTACCGCAGCTTTTGTTTCTCACTGCAATTTGGTTGAAAGAATTATAAATACAAAGTTGAACTCACCTATTGTTCCATATGCTCTTGAAGAGCTCGAGCGACTCGCGCAGACGGTTCTGCGTGGGATCCTCGCGAAGGACCATGTTGTAGGAGGAGCACGCGGTTACGAAGATAATGGCGGTCACGTCGTTGAAGCATTGGATCCACTTGCGGCGCTCGTCCCGCTGGCCACCCACGTCGAACATGCTACAAATAAAAGTATGATTAATAGCATTAATACGATTTTTACTGCTTAGTCGAGCGAAAAATATGTAAGTAGGGTGTTTTTTTTCTTTTGTAACTGATAGGTAAGCCTTTGACCACAATCACAACTGATGGTAAGTGATGATGTGGTCGAAAGTGTTAACAGGTTTAACCCAAAATAGACTCTCAAGGATATAGCTGCCGGTACACACCGTTGGGTGCTTGGCGACAGATTTTCTACTTGAGGGTTGTCGCTAGCCAGGCGGGTATTCGCAAATGCTTTTCCACCATGCGGTGAAGCTCAAGCCCGCGGATTCGTATCATGGACATGTTGCGCGGCAGTCCATAGCCAATGCCACTGAGCCATCACTGCTTGAAGCTGGGTGGATCATTGTGTTTTAACCATAATCATCTCAAGGGGCGTGATTTCGTCGAACGCCATGATACACTAATAGTCTCTTTTTAATGGTATTGTGACAAACAAAAGAGGACCATCTTGTTTTAAGCGATAACCTCGGCCTATAACACTTGCATTTTGTCAGTGAAGAATTGAACTGCGCCATCATCCTGGGATATAAAATTGCTAAGATACTATTTTAAAAACACAATATATATTTAATGCTGTTAAACCACAATTTTTTTGTGCAGTGTCTGAAAAAGTTTGGGATAAACAACCAAGAAATCGCACCCATGCATCATGAGAATGCTTCGGCGCACGCAGCGAACATGATTAAGTGATTTTTGGCTTCTGAAGAGGTAAAGTTGGTGACGCATTCCACACATACTCCAGATCCAGCACCAAGTTTTGTTTTTAATGTTATTGTGACGGAAAAAGCACGAGGCCCACCTGTATTAAGCGGTATCCACTGATAATAGATGCATTTCATTACAAGTGACGAACAGCACTGCGCCCGCCACCCTGAGACATATGGTTGTTGAGTCTCATGTGCCTGTAATTTTACTGGCTCTCAAGGACTGCTGACGTATCAGTGTTCCCCACGTACTTCCCTACAAGGTTACTTTCAAGTTGACTTAACTTTGTAGAGGTAATGCTATAGAAATGGAAAGTGTATAGTCCAATTCAACTGACAGTAATGCAAACTATCATTGTTGAACATATTAGTGTAGAGTACATAATACATAAAAATCACGCCTTTTTCCCGTTGGGTTAGGCAGAGACGACAGATTTCCACTTACTCCAATCCTTACATATCTCATTCGCTTCATCTACACTCATCAATCCTTTCATACATGAGCGTCGGTTCAGGGTACTCCTGACCTGGCCTTTTTTCAGAACGTCTTCAATCTGATTTCGGAAGGTTCGCCTAGGTCTTCCCCTTCCAACACTTCCGTTCACTTGTCCCATGTATACCTAGTCGTCATTCTCATTTCATTAATTCTCTCCACATGTCCAAACCATCATAAAATACCTTTCTCGATTTTTGCCACCACATCCTCATTCACACCACATCATTCCTTATCCTGTGACTCCGTTTGATTCCTGCAATTAATCTACTTTCATGCTTTTCTGCCACACCCAACTTTCACTACCATACATTAGAGTCGGAACCAACACTCCTCTATGAACAGCCACGAGCCTTCTTAGACACCGTCTGACTGCTCATAAACGCGTGTAATGTGTAGAATACTGACTGGAAATTGACTTTGTCAACGACGAACTGCGTCTCGAATATGCCGGAGGTGAGGACTCGGCAGCGCAGGATGTCCTGCTCGGTCGGCGTGTAGTTCGGCTGCTTTATTATGTGCACTTGGTCCAGGAAACTGAAATCATACAGAGGTCATATTAGACGTTTACATTACACTAAAACACCGGTTTTCAATCATTACATAAAAAATATCATACTGATTAAACAATAACAAATATTTTAAGAAAACATCAAATTAATATTTTAATAAAACACTTTTTTTTTATGGTATTGTGACGGAACAAGCCGAGGCCCACCTGATGTTAAGTGGACTAACCTCTGCCTATAACAGACGCATTTCGTCAACGACGAATTGCACTGCGCCCGTCACAGTGAGACGTACAGTTGTTAGGTCTCATGTGTCTGTAATTTTACTTGCTCTCAAGGACTGCTTGCCGGAACACACTGTTAGGTGCTTGGCGACAGATTTTCTACTTGAGGGTGGTCGCTAGCCAGGCGGGAATTCGCAAAAAGCCCTTCAACCATGCTGTGAAGCTCAAGCCCGCGGCGGGATTCGAACCATGGACTTGCTGCACGGCAGTCCATAGCCAATGCCACTGAGCCATCACTGCTTCAAAAACAAACTTAAATACATATATACGAGTATGTATATCTAGTGACAATTCCGCCTAATTTTCCTGTTAAGCCGACACGTGACGTCAGAAACGTCACTCATCGGCATCTCGATCGTGCGTTCTAAGAGTCTTTGGTCTACCTCCTGATGATGCTTCGTGTAGAATCGAAACGCGTCGAAATTCATCCGGTTTGGCTGCGCGGCGTTAGTGACATGCGAGAGTTCCGTAAAGTAACGACTGAATCTATTCATACATTAAATAGGTATTATTTTTAAAGTTTTATTATTTTGTTGTTGACATTGTCTGTGCAAAAGTTAATTAGAAGAGCAAAATGTTTGGGATATTCCACCTCTGCCAAACCACCGCCAATCACCTATGTAATAAATATTGTAATAATTCTATAATAGACTTAAACATTGTAAAATAGTATAAAGACTTTTAAGAAGAATGGCCCCTAGTTTATTGCCCGTCCTTCTCAAAGTGGCTCTGTACCATTTTTGCTGAACGCGGCTGTATAATATTTTAATAGTAAAATGTTTTAATTGACGTGTTCATGAGAGGCACCATGCTGTAACTACTGCCATCATAAGACAACCACCTGGACCGTCCGAGCTTCACTAGCGGTGACCCATCCAACATTGCTTAGCTGATTGGTTAATAACGGTTTAGCAAACTTCGTACGAGCGCTTCAAAAATAAAATTTGGTATACATACTACTTGGCACAGTCGATAAGTTGGTACTCGTTGCTGCGTTCGTAGGTGCGCTGCACTCCCTGGTCATGCCACAACGCCTCAGTGTGCTCGTAGAACTCCATTGGATAGTCGAAATCGGGCTGGGAAGCCACATCCTGAAATTAAAAAAAATAGAATAAGTTAGGGCGGTCTTTTGTTGGGGACGCTACATGCGTGGACACTTTAGCACCGTCACTTCTTTATGAAACCAACGTGAGGGCGCCGCGGCTACTTCGGTGGTGCAACTCAAGTGTCGGAAGTATGCTAACTTGACAGCAATAGTCAAAACAAGAAGCAGTGGAGAGAAATGCTGAAGTATCAATTGTAATACGATCTACATTTTGTATTTTTACAGATATTATTATCTAAATTCTATTTGTTTTTTTTTGGGTGTCGTAAGAGGCGACTAAGAGTAACACACCAGAAGGTGGGCAGCAGTGCTTTCCGAGGAACTGATATCCCATACTGTGACCCCAAAGACGCCTGCCAAGCGTGGAGATTATGGCAGTTCCCACATAATGGGGGAGGCTGTGTTTAGCAGTGGATAATCATTTATCACTTACAATTATGATAAACTCAGCAAAGAGTTTCACTTTCTTCCACTGTATAAAAGGTGCGAAATTGCCGACCTATCTTTTCTACTGAACATAACTGCAATCAAAATGGATTGTTCCATTATTGCCCTCTTTAAATCACTAGATGTATCCCTACTATTTGTACTCCCACTGTAGGAACAAACTACAGACATAATTCATTCCTATGGTGATCTAGCAACCAATTCAATAAAATCTGCAGGCATAATGATCTAGATCTATTTTGTACGAGCGTAAACTCAGCCAGTCAACGGTTAAGCACTAAATTCTTCAATGTTGATATTTAAACTTAATTGTAAGTTAATTTTGATATTATTAGTTAAATACCATTTTTTTAGGTATTTAGGACGTTTTACTTTTTCACATATATGTGTTTCGTAAGAAATATTGTTATTGCTAACACTTTGTTATTATGTTGTCACTAGTGTATAAATATAGTTAGCTTCCTGTTATTATTAATATTCTTTATTAGTTACTTCAGCTGTTTGTATTCCCTTAAATAAAAGAATATATACTTTTTTAATCTGGTAGGTGGTGTAGCGCGTGTCTTGTTTTTGGCTGGATATATACCTACCACTTGCGCTGGTATCATCTATGGTAAAACCAGAATTTACTATAGTAACTCGTCCGCGGTGCCGAATCGATGGGGCGGTATTTTTTTTAATTTGCATGTCGTTAAACATATACCAGGCCCACCTGGTGTTAAACGATACCATCTCCCTATTTATAACACATGCATTTCATCACACGTGATCATCTACAAAGCGCCCGTTACCTTGAGCCATAAAAAAAATATATGAAATATATTTTGAAGCAGTTATGGCTCAGTGGCATTGGCTATGGACTGCCGCGCAGCAGGTCCATGGTTCGAATCCCGCCGCGGGCTTAAGCTTAACCGCATGTTGGAAGGGCATTTTGCGAATGCCCGCCTAGCTAGCGAAAACCCTCAAGTAGAAAACCTATCGCCAAGCACCTAACGGTATGTTGCAGCAGCTGTCCTTGAGAGCCAGGTACTCTAGGTGAACCCTGTTAACACCTTCGATCACATCATCACTTACCATCAGGTGAGATTGTGGTCAAAGGCTTTACAATAGGCTAGGCAATAAAAAAACGTGTACTGTTGTATAGTATTTTGTTAATACATTATAAGAAATCATTATTCCTAGCAACTAATTCTGTTATAGGCAGAGGTTACCGCTCGGTGGGCCTCTGCCTATAACAGATGCAATTCATCACAAGTAACAATCTGCAAGTAACAATCTGCAAAGAACCCACTACCATGAGACATAAAAAAAAATTAAGTCTCCTGTGCCTGTAATTTTACCGGCACCCATAACCTTAAAACTAGAACACTGTAATGCGAATGTTAGTGCTTGGCGGTAAAAATAGTGCCAGTTGTGCAAGATCTTGCTTTACTTACAGTATGGTGTCTCTCGGAGCTTGACTAACCTGTATGTAATCGACGCGCGCCTTGTTCTCCGCCTTCTCAAGCGGTATTGGTGGTGTTAGAGTGCTCATGGCACCAGTGATCGTCTGAAACACAACAACAAATTGCTCAAACTTCAATAAAAAAAGGCTAAGTGCAAGGTCTGAGAGAATACAAAATTTTAACCATCTCGTCCATATACATATTAGAAACTTGTAAATTCGTCCAAAAATGCCCCTACTTTTTTAAAAAGGAAACTGATATGCCACGTAGGTACCCAACAAGATTTAAACACAATTTAGTAATGACGCAATCTAGAATAAAAATGCATAGCTCCAGCCCAAACTCAATGGCCATTAAAATATATTACAAATTACCAGCTGGATTAAAAGAAGAAGAAAATGAACATACATTTAAAAGAACTAAAACACCTATTAATTAAAAAATCTTATTATTCTCTTGACGAATTCTTTAAAGAATAATGTAGTATATTAATGATTAGAAATAGACCGGCCTACTCCTCGCCAACATTGCTACACACAAATAGAGTAATTATGTGATACCTATAACATTGTGTTTATTTAAGATCTGCATGTACAACCACATAATTCTGCAATAAAATATTTGTTTTGATTTGAAAAAAGCGTCTAGCGTAGCGTTCAGCGTTGCGTGTAAAGTGTTCGCCCAGTGGCATTAGTGCACGCTTAACGTTCGTGGTCACATTCGAACGACATGGCGCGCACGCTATTGTCACCGCTGCAAAACACAAGCTGATTTGACTGTCACGCAACGCCACGCTCGACGCTCGGTTCACCGCAAACAAGCACGCTCCCCCGCCGAGCCGCTCGGGACACTCGCAAGTGTTTGCGTCTGTTTAACACGAACGCTGCACGCCCCGCTCCACCGCGCGCTCAAGTCAAGCGTGCACTCAGTTCGTACACTAAGACCGTTTTGTACAGGGCTATTATGAGACCGCTATTTCCCTGAGTACGTTACAGCATACGACATCTCTTGCTTGGTTTAGTCTCATCACACTTTTTAGGGTTCCGTTCCTCGAAAGTAAAAAAACAAACCCCTTATGGAGGTATCAAGCTGAAATTCATATCATATACTCAGGTTTACTTTCCCTTGGATCTGTGAAAAAAATCAAACTTCTAAGCCAACGCAATCAAAAGATACAGCCGTTTATGCCGCAAATTTTGGCCACTCGTAAGGGAATCAAAACCTACCTACTTCCCGTGAACTCAAAATCTTGAAATTTGGTACGAAGCAACGTCTTATAGCACAGATAAAGGAAAAACTGCGAAAACCATACATTTTTAGTTACATCATATAATAAAAATATTTTTAAATTTTACAATGTTATGGATTTAGTTTATCAATAAAAATACCATAACTTTTACTTTTACACCACCACGGTTCCACCGTTGGATGGCCAACCTCTTACCCTGTCTTCAACGGCCGAAGTATAGGGCGACAGGGCTACTTAACTGCGCCGTTGCACCTCTGGCTAATTAATAACATGGTGGTCAAACGAGAGCTATTAGTAATGTAGAATGCTGAGGTCAATAGGAAAGGCGCTAGAAGGGTAGTTCTAAGCTAAGCTTGTTTATGTACTGAGTGATTTTTAAGAAATAAATTTGTATTTGAATTTTGCTCCATCTATCGACAGCAACAACGAACTGGTAATTGTAAAGTGTAAGTGCACTCACAAGTATAGCATCGCGTATGTTCTTCTTGATGTCCTCAATCTTCTCGCGGCGCTCCTTGTCCGAGAACCCGTTGACGTGAAGGATGCGCATTTGTTTCACGATCGTGGACTTGCCGGACTCACCGGCGCCGAGGAGTAGAAGCCGGTGTGTAGCGCGATACAGCTGGAAAAAGAAGTTTGGAGAACATCAGCACATTTTCATAAGCAAGTAACATATCAGCTACTGTAAGCTCCGGAAAATAAACTTTTGTGATTATTTCTACAACCTTAAGTGGGCGTTTAAGATCAATTAGGAGCTTGTAAAGTTCAATCTATTGCGTGCTGCACGTGGCGGTGATTGTCCGAAAATGTAAGAAAATATCTATAAAATAAATATTTTCAGATTTGAGCTTGCCAGTTACGCGCTGCGGCTCTCGCTCAACGCTGTGCACAATCGTGACTCGTGGACGAAGAACTAGCTAGGACTCGGGTATTTATCCGGTATATATTACGCGAGTCCTATAGATAGACGGTTGCTAAATAATAATTAGCGATTTACAGATTTTTAAATTTTCAACTCAGATTTGTTAACTTAGTCACATTTTGGCCAAAGCTAGATGTGAAAATGTATACTTGTTGAGGGGATGTTTATAAAATTATTTCAATACAGCTGCACAGCACGTGTATTTTACCTATATATAATTTTTTGATCATTTTTAAGTTTTTGATGAATTCATTAATTATATTATAGTCAGGCTTTAAAAAAATATCTAAATAATGCTCTATAATTATTTGCTTGGCAGTTTTTAAACACTTCTCCAACTTCGACCGATATTAAGTTGTGGCATTAGCAATTTGCCTCTAAAAAAATTTTCAATCAAATCTTCATTTTGCAATTCAAGCAACTTCTGAATAGGTATTCAAACCTATCTTGTTCTATTCCATTCGCAATTTCGACATTGTTTGTAGTTAAGGTTGGAATTTGCACAGATTTTTTGTCATATTAACATTAAATCCGCGAATACAGAACTTTTTTAACCGCGAATACGGAGGTTAAAAAAGCGGTTACAAATGTATCACCCGCGAATGCCGAATCCGCGAATAACGAGCTTTCACTTTTTTTTTTTTTTTAATGTTATTTTGACGGAACAAGCTCGAGGCCCATGTTAAGTGGACTAACCTCTGCCTATAACAGAAGCATTTCGTCAACGACGAATTGCACTGTGCTCGTCACACTGAGACGTCCAGTTGTGTGAGACGTAGTCCACTTGAGGGTGGTCGCTAGCCAGGCGGGCATTCACAAATGCCCTTCCACCATGCGGTGAAGCTCAAACCCGCGGCGGGATTCGAACCATGGACCTGCTGCACGGCAGTCCATAGCCAATGCCACTGAGCCATCACTGCTTCATTATATCTCTTAACTGCGAAGAGGTTTTGGATAGTCGTATTACAATAATCCGTTACCTGTTTATCCTTCTGCAGCTGCTTGTTGATGATCTCACTGCGGCGTTTCTGCGACTTGATGTCGTCGCCCTCGCTGCCGCTCTTGCCGCCCGGAGAGCCGAAGCAACCCATGGCTGACCACGCCGCCCACCTGAAAATTGACAAAATCTTTATAAGCATAAAACTTAACCTTTATAAGCATAGAAGTTATCCTTTATAAGTATAAAACTTAACCTTTATAAGCATAAAACTTAACCTTTATAAGCATAAAACTTAACCGTAGAATCACCACTTTAAGGTATTTTGAGTTGACTTTAGTCTGGCTCACTCTGTACTTTAGGTACAAAGCTAAAGGTAATCGGGGTATTCGTATGGACGGGATTATACTAAGGCCGCGTTAGAAGAGATCAGAGCTATGCGATAGAAAGAGAGACGCCTTGTAGGTGAATATAAATATTAGGTACCCCGTGCTTTGCGAGCTGAAGTGCACTTTATTGCTTCGTAGCTAGAATCGCTTATTTATTGGACTGGCTTTGCAGAGTGATCCTTCTGGTCTTTTTTATTCTGTTCTTTAGTTTACAAGTCTTTAGTCTAAAGTTTCTTTCAAAATGGAGTATTAACTTTAAGAACAAGATAAACAAAACATATTTGGCATAACGTGAAACCACCCAGAGTTCGACAGGTATGATATCAAATGTTATATGGAGGTAGGGCTACTTGTCTAGCTACCACCATCAAGTTGGAAATCTGTAGCCTAGCACCTAACGATGTACGTTCCGGTAGCTGTTTTTGAGAGCCGGTAATTCTAGGTTAGCCTCAACATCTTCGACCGCATCACCACTTACCACCACGTGAGATAATGGTAAAAAGCATAACCAATCGCGAAAAAAATACTAGTCACTTTAATAGAGGGCGAGCCAATCGCCATCTACAGTGCACGGTTCAAACTTCGCAGTGCTACTGAAAGTTGGTTTGTCTGAAAAACACAAAAACTGTCCAATTCAGGGATTTCCTGTTCGATTTACTCTGCTCGCCTTTACGTAATGCGTTTAAAATGTTTTTCATACTTCAGATGACAGAAGCCTGTTCTTAGGCCATGGTTTAATTATTATACCGTTCATAAACGTTCATACCGGGTGTCATAGTGAATTTTGACAGTTCAATACTTTGACAAGTCGTTTTCGAAAAAACATTAAGGGCCTGTTTCAGAATGTTCGAGTAAGTTCCGGTTATACTACCCAGAACATAATTAATAAATAAAATACTAACTCTGCGTTTCACAGTCATCGACTTAGCCTATCCATCGGTTAAAACTTGAAACGCGCTGCATGAACTGTAATTTCTATCATTCAGTTATTTTATGTTCTTGGTAGTATAACCGAAACTTACTCGAACATTCTGAAACAGGCTCTAAATTGTAAATATTGTTCGTTAGTGTATGTATATATATAGCTGTGTATACTATAACATTTATGTAGATTAATGTTAGTCATAAATATTTTAGAGATTATTTTTGTTATGTAGTTGTTTTTTACTTTTTTACGCTTTTCTTTGTTTTACATAAATCATCATGGTCTTCGAAAGTCCGTATCTCCATTCTAAATACCGATCACATTCTAAATTAAAGTAATAACTCCATGTGACTTATGAAACTAGCATGAACGGACATTGGCAGAATTGTGGTAACATTAAACCGCAGAAGCCATTAACAAAGAAATAATAATAACATAGGTCGCCAAGTCATGCTGAAAGGATACTAAAGACCTGGAGCCCGATTCTCTTAGCTATTGAACAGCGTTAACGCAACTTAATTGCATGAAAATTTTAGTTTTTGACAGTATCCGTAGTCTGCCCGCTATTTAGGTTCGATCGCAAGTCAGTGGCTTGCTATCAATAGTTTATGACATATTTGGTATGCTGTAAGCTATTTTGTTGCGATTGCGTTGCTACAGTGGCATAAACTATTTTGGAGGATTTTAGATAGAAAAATAGCTAAATGATTTAAATATATTTATATAATGTATTGTTTGCTAGAAAACCACTGTATTGGTGTGTTGTCTGATGCTTAGTTGACAGAAGTTTTCATTATTATTTCAGTGGCTACATTTGCAAACCATAGCACAGCCATGCGATAGCGACGCGATTGCAATACAACTGCGATTATGTGCTAGAATTAGCAGACAACCGAATTTGACATTAACAGCAGTTCGATCGCAGAAGCATCGCAGTAGTGTGGCGTTTGATCAATAGCTAAGAGAATTGGGGCCCTGTAATCAAAACTCAATTGAGGGTATGAGTTTTTAAACTGTCACGGTCATTAATACTAATTATTATAACAAACGGGATATTTAAGGGGTAGATGTCAATTGAGGGTGCTGTCTCTGGCACATCTTATATATTTTCAAAACGGAAGACTTTCAAAGAAAGTAAATTCTACCAATGAGAATGGCATAACAACGCGTTGACGGCCCTACCGAATAGTGTTACGACGTTGATTCATATTCATTCATATTATATCCTATTGTTATTTAAGAGTAGAGTTCACGGAACGCTTTCCATACAAACGTATACTTTCGTCGTATTTTAAATACCAAGTGTTCGAATTCGGTGAAATTTTGTATGCATATTGCCGAGTCTAATATCTATGCTTCTGGTTTGCCAGTTTATCCATTTATTATATCCCTAAATGTCGAAATAACAATTCCCATACAAAACTATTTTTGAAAATACTTAATGTTACGAAAACCTAGCAAACCAGAAGCATAAATATCAGACTCAAGGATATACATGCAAAGTTTTGCAGAGTTTAAACACTAACAGCCTTACTTATAAACGCTACTTAAATTTTAAACATTACTTAGCCGCTGATTAGCAAAATTCCTTACTCATAAACGCTACATAACTTTATCCAGTTCCTAAGTACTGCTTAAATCAGCTGTCAATTTAAACACCGTCCGACCCTTGTTTAAATATTTAAGTAGCAAGATGGCGCCCATATTTCTGATCAGCTGATTTAGTTACTATTGAGGTTATTGTCAAGGAGGTATACTAAACTATAAACACGACATACTCTGTTAATAAATCGTAAAAATATAGCAAGTAGAAACATACATTGGATGATGAAATAAATATTATGCGTAACCTACTTACTTTTCGTGATCTTATTGAAGAGTATACCGCAGGTACAGTTCCTGAATTAAGAATATGAGTATTGTGCCACACTCTTATATTCCTATTGGATGAGGATTGAGACTGATGAGGAACTAGAGATAATTTAAAAGCAGAATTGAGTACTTATTTGCGAATTTCAGCATAGATGTCGGTTCAGTACAGCAAAAAAAAATATTTTGGGAGTCGAAATATTCTTATTTGTATTAAGGATCTCATTTAATAGGTCGCGAGTTTATCACCAAATGGTAATAAACTGGTCCAAATTAGACGCCGGACTGTTTTAACTGAAAATCCCTTTCTCGTTAAACCCCCAACATCTGATCCGATCCGGTGATCGAACTCATTGTAATTTTCTTATTATCAAGCCGCGCCATGCGGTTTCACCCGCGTAGACAATGATGATGAAAAGTATGGAGAACCTAAACTAACTATTCTGTTGTTTCATCCTAACCCTCAAGCCGTTAAAACGTGAATACACGTAGAAGACAAAAACACAAACTTTAGATACATACATATAATCACGCCTGTATTCGCCGAAGGGGTAGGCAGAGGTGTGTAAACACCCATGTTTCGGTCAATTGGGTTTTGGTCCCATGTAATAGGTGGCGAGCCTATTGCCATTCACCGGGCACAGTTTCAGGGTCATACAAAATAATTTCTCTAACACACTAGACGAAACACAAGAACATATTACGGCCTTTATAATATTACTGTGATTTAAGGAATCGCTATAGAATGATTAAAAAATATGATTGAAGATTGGAATCTTGGCTTCATAGAAAAAAACGTAGACATAATTGGGCATAGGTATTGTTTGGGATGGAAAAAGATAACATCCAGCGGGATATAACGGTATTCCGGCTTCCATAATGCATTTCCAATTATAATAGGTTGCTGGATCGAATGCACAGAATACTGGGGCACTTACAATTTACCATATTGCAAAAAAAAACTCGCTTTAGAAGTCTCCAGTACGCCTAACCATATGTACAAAAATCAGTAGGTCTACAAAGAATAGTATTTTTTTTACTTTGTAATTTTAAGATTTTCAGCACTAGATACATACTTTTTGGCAATTCGGGTCTTTCATAATACCTTTTAGTTAATGTTGTCAGTTTAAAATACGTTCGACCTCATTATCCATTGCTTAGCTAAACAGGTGCTATGTAGCGTTTATAAGTAAGAAATATTTAAGCATTACCTAAACACTGTTTAGTTATCCATTACTTAGCAACTACATAGCGATGTTTTTATAGGTAAGGGGGTTAGTATTTAAAATATAATGAAACTACGTTTGTATGGAAAGCACTCCGTGAACTCTACTCTTAAAAATTAATATGCTTCAATGACTTTATTGAAATACGTTTATATCACATCGAACATTATTTATTTTTGGCGTATACATTACCATAACTGGTGGTGGTTTCTTTTTTTTATGTTATTGTGACGGAACAAGATGTTAAGTGGACAAACCTCTGCCTATAACAGATGCATTTCATAACAAGTCACGAATTGCACTGCGCCCGACACTTTGAGACATAGTTGTTAGTCTCATGTGCCTGTAATTTCACTGGCCCTCAAGGCAGCTGGCGGAACACACCGTTAAGTGCTTGGTGACAGATTTTCTACTTGAGGGTGGTCGCTAGCCAGACGGACATTCGCAAAATGCCCTTCCACCATGCGGTGAAGCTCAAGCCCGCGGCGGTATCCGAACCATGGATCTGCTGCGCGGCAGTCCATAGCCAATGCCACTGAGCCATCACTGCTTCAAAATGTTTCATACCACAGACAATCAGGACACATTTTAAACTTGGCACTACATTTTTTTACTAAACGGGACTACTACTAGAAACTATTGCATATTATATATAACCATGGAAAAACTGTACACATTAGTCATAAACAAGGTTGCTACATATGATTCAATTCAAAATGGGGTAATTAGGAATAAAAATGGTTTTCCTCTTACGTAATGCACGTTCCCAATTCATATTTTAAATAAACTAATGAGCGTTGACGAAAACTTTGGTTGATGACGTTTGCGGTTATCAATCTTAGAAAGTATGTAGTATCGTTATTTTTTTCATAATGAAACTTAGAAATATTTAATAAACAAAAATGTTCAACAAAATTCCGTTTTCAAACATAAAATACGCATAATGTTGTCTTAGGTTTTCGCGGTTATTACACATAGTAATTAAACATAGTAAGAGTGACCACGATCACTGCAAGTGTTTGAAACGTCGGGACAGAAATAATGATAATTATACGCGATTTAAACCGTTTAAAGTTGTTTAATTGATATAAAAAAACAAATATCAAAATCAGTTCACCCAGTCAGAAGTTATGCGGTAAGAAACATAAAAAAAAATACAGACAAATTGAGTACATTTTTTCAAGGTGGAAGGGCATTTTGTGAATGCCCGCCTGGCTAGCGACCACCCTCAAGTAGAAAATCTGTCGCCAAGCACCTAACAGTGTGTTCCGGCAGAAGTCCTTGAGAGCCAGAAAAATTACAGGCTAATGAGACCTAACAACTGGACGTCTCAGTGTGACGGGCACAGTGCAATTCGTCGCTGACGAAATGCGTCTGTTATAGGCAGAGGTTAGTTCATTTAACATCAGGTGGGCCTCGGGCTTATTCCGTCACAATAACATAAAAAAAAAACTCCTTTTTTTGAAGTCGGTACAAAATACACATTAAGGGAACACTCAAAAACTACTCGTCAGATTGTACTCAAATTTAAATGGGCCCACATGACAAGCGCCAATTTGCGAGTATATAAAATAATCATCAAAATCGGCAAATACTCTGTAAAGAGATATGAGATTATGACAACACAAAAAAAACAGCAGAATTGAGAATCTTTTGTTTTTGAAATCGGGTATAAATATATTATAACTCATATTTAGCCACTTATAGAACTTGGATGAGTTACTTAATAAAAGCGCTCTTATAAGTCATACATGCTGTACAGGATACGATTGATTGTCATCCATGGGCCACAAACATATAGCTCTGTTGGTAGAAAAGCAACAGTTCAACAACAACAAGTTCGTTGTTTGAATGATAAAGATGTACGACGCCGCAGATATAGGAGTTCGGACCATAAACACATCCCCACGGATTAGCACCTCAACACGAAAGGCCATAAGAGATGAACCCTACATGGCGCCCTCTACCAATAGATCTGGTAGCCAACCCAACTTCAAATAAAGAAGAAGATTAAAAAAAAATACATATCAAAAGAGTGTAATCTAAACTTCACGGAGAGCGGCACCAGCTTGTAAGTAGCCTACTTGTTGTCAAAAAGAAACAAAAGCATACTCAACAAAAAAAAACATGTAGATGTCGACGGTTTGTGGTACAGTATAGCTTCAAATGCTGTAGCTTGTCTAATACAAAGAAGATTATCATCTTCCTACTTTCTTATGCACCCCGCCTCGTGGGGTGCCGGGCTAGAACGTCACCCATCCCATTGTTACGTAATATATAGGCGACTAAAGGTAAAATACCGGAAGATGGGCAGCAGCGCCTTCTGAGGAACTGATATCTTAAACTTCGATCCCCAAGACGTCTGCCAAGCGTGGGTATTATGGCAAACCCCCCTTAATGGGGGAAGCTGTGTTCACAGTGGACAATCAGGCTGATACCGTACAGTACTATCTTATGCGTGATCGCTTGCGTATATACTCGACATAAAAAAAAAAAAAAAAGAGATAGAATAATCCAGTAGAAAAATATCCGTAAACATACGAATAAACATGACAACCTCCTCTTATTATGAAAGTCAAATAATAAAAATCCTTTTAAAGCAATGATGGCCGAGCTATGGACTGCCGTGCCGCAGGCCCCTGGTCCGATCCCCACCGCCGGCTTGAGCTTCACCGCATGGTGGAAGGGCATTTTGCGATTGCCCGCCTGGCTAGCTACCACCCTCAAGTAGAAAATCTGTCGCCAAGCACCTAACAATGTGTTCCGGCAGCATGCCTTGAGAGCCAGTGAAATTACAGGCACATGAGACTTAACAACTATATATGTCTGAAGGTGACGGGCGCAGTGTAATTCTTCACTTGTGATGCAATGCATCTGTTCTAGGCAGAGGTTAGTCCACCTAACATCAGGTGGGCCTCGAGTTGTTCCGTCACAATAACATAAATTTTTTAAAAAAAATAACCTAAGCGAAAACAAATCAAAAGGTTTATTGCTTCATCTAAAACAAGAGAACTGTATCCTGTAACACGCCCGTATTTGTTTGCAGCAGATCTCCATAAATTAGTATCCGTTTCATAATAAACGAGACGAACGAACAGCGCATGTTGCTCTAAAAACAAAATAAATCTGTAATGCCCCTGTAACCGTCAATGAAGAGTGTGACATCAGACAATGTTACAGAGCTGCCAGGCTTGGGTTAAGTTACAATGACTGATCGCTGTTTAGACATGTAAAGCATTAAATGAATGAAAGAAAGAAGAAACTAACACACGTCACGTCGCGCGTTAATCGGTTTAGGACCCATTTCTACCACCAGCTAAGCGATACTATGCTAATATAACAAATAGATACCAACAACTTTTGTAGCAAAGATGGCCGACCGGTAATAGCTATGGACTGCCGTGCCGCAGTACCCAGGTACGATCCCCACCGCCGGCTTGAGAGCCAGTGAAATTACAGGCACATGAGACTTAACAACTATGTCTCAAAGTGACGAGCGCAGTGCAATTCGTGACTTGTGATGCATCTGTTATAGGCAGAGGTAAGAAAACGAGCATTCTTCGAGAGAATGTCCGACCAGTTGTCGGATTAACAGAAAAAACAACAATGGTTAAGTATCTTGTTATTTCCTTCGTCTTACAATAGCGGATTAATATAATAGTTCTGAAATAGATAAATTTTAATTCAATGTCTTAAAAGCCGATTAAAGGAAAATACTGTAGTGCCAAGCAAGCGAACAGCTGTTACTATAATATGTATATAATCTCTGCCTGCAGATGCCTCAGCATAGCAGCTCTTTTTATGATAAATCTTTTACAGTCCAACCCATTCGCTTATGGAATGCATTGCCAGTTTCCATAAGGCGGGCACAGTCACTCCCTATTTTTAAAAATCAAGTTAGAGAATTGTACTTCTCGCTTAATAATCCGTCTCTAAAGTTGATTTGTTGATACTTATTTTTTGTTTCATATTTATTATTAGATTATATATGTATAAATATATCAATATTTATATATATAAATATTCATTTATTTATTAAGTTTGTTATTATTTAAGTATATAGATTTATGTAAGTATGTATGTGTGATTAATTTATATGTTATGTTATTATTATAAAGTGTAGGTTACATAAAGTACCTATTATAACATTATTACTTTTAATCTTATTATTATACACCACCGTCATCTATCATGGCTGAATTTCTCTCCATCCAAAGGTTGTCTGGAAGAGATCGCTTTTTAGCGATAAGACCGCCAATTGTACAACATTACTTAAGTTTATGATATTGTTTATAATGATTTTTATTTTGGTGTACAATAAAGAGTTATCCATCTATCTATCTATCTATATATATATCTATGTGTCCAGTGTAAGTGGGGTGTTCCATTGGGCACACATAAGGGCTCATTTTCATCTTTAACACCTTTATTAACCGTATTGGTATTGGGTATATTTCGAACGAGAATAAATCAGGCAATCGCTTTTACAATATGTTGTTGTTTTTAATGTCAGAAAAAACGACCACACATAATAAATTAGAAAAATGAGAATCTTCTAGACGAGCTACAGAAATGAAAGCTTTACGACAAATAGTCGCAAAGATTTTCGTGCAGATAGAAACGTAGCTTCAGACATAGCTTAGACATTAGCTATGCTGACTCGAAAGTCACAAAAAACTCAAATGAGTCTCGTGTAGCATCAAAGACTGTATCGGTACGGTACAGAATAGTTGTCTTTTCGCCTGTCTATCGGTAATTATAGCTTCTAACTTTAGACATTGACGCATTGGCAGCGTCTTTGTTTCTTTCAACTTGTACGTCTCCAATTTTCCTGTAGGACATCATGGTGTTTCAGATACGGTTACGGTTAAAGGAATAAGTAGTTTGTATATTAAGTAGGTTGGTATCCTCGTTTTCCTATATGACATTTACGCCTGAGAAAATTGTTTTTATGGAGATTAAATTGTGTATGGGGATGGGTAATGCTAATAATATAATACATGTACAAAATTCATTGCAATTTGCATTTGTGACAGCTATTCATAGACAACTGTTCGTTCTTTTTCATGTTTGTAAGTCTCTTACAATGATAAAGAGAACATAAAAGAGAGTGTTATCAGGCCATACCTTGCTTCTTCACCACTATCCCCGACATCTTCGTAATTCGACATCTTCCAAACACTAGCATTCCTTTCCACTGTCACAATCACTCACATGCTCCGCGCTACATTTTAATCTTTTAACGGTTTACGAGCTACAAACATAGTCTTTTAAAATTTGTTTACGATTTTATACCGACACAGTTAACACTTCAACAGAGAAAAATCCTTTTAGGTGTCATCCGCGACCGCGACCGCCACCGATTAGGTATGACGTGCAACGCTTGACTGAGCATTGACAGGCTTTTTCAGCTTGCTTCCGTATGAACTCACACGCACACAAGCGTGATCAGGACAACACACCCGCACCAACGTGATCTAGAGCACACTTACACAAGTGTTAGTAAAAATTCGATGTTCCTATGGAGTTTCCCCGCTTAACACTGTGACATTGCTATGGAGCTATGTCAAGGTAACAGGAAAACTATTTTCGGTTTATATAGAAGGCTAAGTTTTCTTTTATACTTTATATTGTTTAAATCACTGACAGGAATTAACAGATCATTTCAAAATAAGAACACGTTACATTCTTGGTCTGTTCTTATATTTTT
Organism: Plagodis pulveraria; assembly: GCA_963890685.1. Classification (NCBI taxonomy): domain Eukaryota; kingdom Metazoa; phylum Arthropoda; class Insecta; order Lepidoptera; family Geometridae; genus Plagodis; species Plagodis pulveraria. Next base: position 13,718,165 of record OY982971.1, on the reverse strand, counting down.
TTTAATGATCTTTGACAGTGAATTGAGTTCACCATAGAGGTAGAGTTTTTTTTTATGTTATTGTGACGGAACAAGCTCGAGGATGATGTTAAGTGGATTAACCTCTGCCTATAACCGATGCATTTCATCACAAGTCATGAATTGCACTGCGCCCGTCACTTTGAGACGCAGTTGGTAAAGTCTCATGTGCCTGTAATTTCACTGGCTCTCAAGGACCACTGCCGGAACACACCCTTAGGTGCTTGGCGACAGATTTTCTACTTGATACTAGGTTTATTAATTCGTATCTGTTCGCAATCGAATTCATAGAGTATGGAATATCTAATACCGGACAACGGTACTCTGGACTCCGAGACGGTAAACCGTATATGAAGTTTGTAATGGAAAGATTATGAAATTGAAAAATCGATGTTAAACCATATCTACGGCATTTATTAAGACAGCGATTATTATCAATTAATTAGCTCCAAAGTGTTTCCTCGTGTCTAATTGAAAATTAAAACACTGAAACACTCTTATACCTTCACGATTATTCAAATCATCTCAGCGCCAAGATATCAGGACAAAACCGATGGTAGCATAAGATCATAGCTCTTGAAACAGCGTCGAATATTGGAAGCTTCTAGAAAATAACAATCACGGACTTTAATTTAATCCCGTTAGTGAAATATTAATGAAACTTGAAAATTTGATAAGCCCAGGTAGTTTTATTACTTCTCGTAGATCACAGTTTTAAGGATATAATAATTATATAGGGCGAGAAAAAATGATTTTGTTAGTATTAGCACAACCACCGATTTAGGTATAACATTGAAACGCCCTACCTCGGGTTTTACTTAAAATGTTCACAAATCTTCGTCCAATTTTCAGTGTTTCAAAACTGTCGAGACGTCATGAATCTAGAAAGAAACGAAATTTTGAAAATTTTAGTCAATAATCAACAATTATGTTTTGACACGAAAACTTCAAATATTACTTCTAGCTAGTTATAAATTATTATACACCTTCATAATAACGAGATAGTTATAAATTCTAAGTTAGCCTGAACAACACCTTCGACCACATCATCACTTACCATCAGGTGAGATAGAGGTCAAAGGCTAACCTATCAGGCATAAAAAAATTTGATTAATCTCATGGACTTTTGAACTGAGGTGGAAAGATCACATTATGTTCATCAAAGAGACAGCGAACATAAAAGTAAAATTTTCAACAGTTCTATTTGAATTCTTTAATTAAAAAAAATCTCATTGTAGCTCTTCTTTTCTGAAGGCAGAGGAGTACAAATATCCATTTTACGCTGAATAATGACTAGGTGGCGATGACTTTGGCAGTTCTTCCATGGGGTTCACTTCCAGTTGCTGGGACTCCGTGGCGAACTTGAGCTCTACCCCTTGGTGGGAGGGCATTTTGCGAATGCTTCCCTGGCTGCCTACCTTCCTCAAGTAGAAAATCTGTCGTCTGTTCAGCAAGTATCCCACATATCCCATTTCAGGCTTTATATAACAACTTTCGACTATAGCCATTATAAACTGACCAAAAGATGAGATAGTGGTCCAATGGCTAACCTATCAGCAGTCGATACAAGATTTTATTGGTCTCATTTTACTGAGCGAGCCTATTTCCACCTCCTGGGCTCAATTCCATACTTCCGACTATTACTAGAAATGAAAATGTACCTAATAAAATTACTATAATGAAATTTATTAAAACAAAAATGTTAGATCATCAATTATTTAAAAAGCAGAAATTCGTTTTTTTTTTTTAATTCTTTCAATAAAGAAGGAGGTGCTTCCTGTATGTCTTTTGTGTTTGTATGTTTGTTACGCGATTACACAGCCAATTATGAACTGATTTTTTTTTTTTGTTGGGTTGAGTAAATCTCCACGTTGGCCCCATTTGAATTTCAACAAAATCCAATGTACAGTTCTTACGTTATTTGGATGATTTAATGGTAATTGCATCACTTTAGGTAAGTGAATGACGTAAGCAGTATGCATCAATTAAAACAGTTAAAAAATATACCAACTTCCAACACGTTGGAATTCGGTTATTGATTTTTTTATATTATTTTTCTTTATTTCATCTTAGCTTTTAAATGTCTGAACATCTTGAATTTATTAGGTATCGTTAGAAGCCTTACATCATCTCAAGTAACACTGGCTATAAGTTTGATGCCTGAACCAGTCATCATCATCACAATCAGCTGGAAGACGTCCACTGTTGAACAAAGGCCTCCCCCATAGAACGGCTATCAGCCGCTTGTAACCATTGGCTGGCAGCTACTTTTACGATGTCGTCGGAATGACGAGCCAGTCGTGTTTTTAATTTTTAATAAATTTTCTTATAAACAACTTTTCACTCGCATATCGGTCAAGTAATGATTTATTATACACTCCGAACTATATCACAGAATTGATTAAGTATAAAAGGTAGAACAAACATGAATACCTATATTTGGAAGACTTAGTTCTGCTGCATTATGCAGTTCGTAAGATAAGACAGTTAACAGAAGTAGCTACCTACTGCTCTCCTAGTTTATTTCGCGTACTTCCACAGTATTATGTCGTATGGTGTATTGCTGTGGGGAGATGCCGCTGAGATAGACAATTTTTATCTAACAATAATGTGCAATTCGAGCCATATATGAAATGGACCCTAAGGAATCTCTAAGGGATCTTTTTAAAGAAATTGTTTAGTTAAAAATATTTTAACTTTAGTGAGTCTGTGCATATTTGAAAATATTGTGTTCATTCGTAAGAAATTAAGTACTTCAATTTATATAAAACAGTGACGATTAGAACACTAGGAATAAAGATAAAATAGCGGTGCCAGGTATAATAAAGTTCCCAAACATGCTCACAGAACAAAAAATTTAGTTTCACGTGAAAAAACTTTTGATTAAGAAATCCTAGTAGCTTTTTAATCTGTCGCCAAGCACCTAACAGTGTGTTCCGGCAGCAGTCCTTGAGAGGCAGAAAAATTACAGGCACACGAGACTCACAACTGTATACGTCTCAGTGTGACGACCGCAGTGAAGTTCATCACTTGTGATGAAATGGATCTGTTATAGACATAAGTTACCGCTTAACTTTAGGTGGGCCTCGTACTTGTACCGTCACAATTATATAACAAAATAACACAGTTTGTGATTACTTACACTACATTACCTAACCTAACATTTTGTTATTATTAAGTACTGATTTAATTTATCCTGTTTAATGTTATTGGCAATTTTGGATACCAACATTTGAGTCATTTTCATTAATGATAACAGCATTCAGCGGGGACTTCCCTGCATGCGGGACAACGACTAGTGTAATTAATCAGCTTTGCGGGATGTCACACAAACTGCACTCGTTATCCCCATAACAGAACGAATGTGAACACTGTGTGCATTAAAGAAACCTCCCGAACCACTGCAATCATTTCCTAGCGCTCTGAAAATCATCGTTCTCAACGTAAATTTTTTTTTTTTTTTTTTTATGTTATTGTGACGAAACAAGCCCGAGGCCCACCTGATGTTAAGTGGACTAACCTCTGCCTATAACAGACGCATTTCGTCAGCGACGAATTGCACTGTGCCCGTCACAATGAGAGCTGTTAGGTCTCATTAGCCTGTAATTTTTCTGGATCTCAAGGACTGCTGCCGGAACACACTGTTAGGTGCTTGGCGACAGATTTTCTACTTGAGGGTGGTCGCTAGCCAGGCGGGCATTCACAAAATGCCCTTCCACCATGCAACTATTTCAAGCAACGTCCGCTGCGGTCATGACTTGGATGGGTGACCGCTAGTGACATTTTATACTGAGCACTACCGTTAAGCTGCCAGTCCCAGTTGTTGTCTTATGATAGCAGTCCTATGAAATTGTGATAGGGAATTTTGCAAATGCCCACATGGCTACCTTCCAACTGGAAATCTGTCGCCAATCACCTTACGGTGTGTTCCGGCATCTGTCCTGGAGGGACAGAAATTCTAGGTTAGCCTGAACATCTTCCACAGCATCGTCAGTTACCATCAAATGAGATATTTAGTATTAGTATTAGTATTATTTAGCCTACCAGTATAAAAATAAGTGATAATTAGTATATAGGTATAATTCCCCGAAAGTGGGGTTTTAATGAGTTTCTATAGACCAATGGTAATAAGCCATTGTGTTTTTATTTAATATATTAGGTTTTTTTAATGTTATTGTGACGGAACAAGCTCAAGGCCCACCTGATGTTAAGCGGATTAACGTCTGCCTAAACAGATACATTTCGTCACAAGTCACGAAATGCATTGCGCCCGTCACCTTGAGACGTAGTTGTTAAGTCTCATGTGCCTGTAATTTCACTGGTTCTCAAGGACTGCTGCCGGGACACACCGTTAGGTGCTTGCCGACAGATTTTCTACTTGAGGGTGGTCGCTAGCCAGGCGGGCATTCGCAAAATTCCCTTCCACCATACGATGAAGCGCAAGCCCGCGGCGGGATTCGAACCATGGACCTGCTGCGCGCCAGTCCATAGCCAATGCCACTGAGCCATCATTGCTTCAAAAGGCATATGTATATTGCTTAAATAGAGCTTTTTTAATTTGCATAGGTGGTGTTGAAATAACGACACTGACGTCTCTCGAGGTGCTTGGTTCGGTGTCCAGGCCGGAAAAGTTTATGGGTTTTTCTGACAGAGAAATTAATTGCAGCCCACAATGTTGGACTGCGCCCGGTGATTACAGTGACAATAGGCTCGCCCACTGCTACATGGGACCGAAACATGTCTGCCGTAACCGGGCTGTTTTGACACGGCGGGTCGTGACGGTATGTTTTTTTATGAAAATGTTATCATATTCTTGTTTTTAAAAATCGAATTACAAATAAATTCGTAATGAAATTTCAAGTAATCCTTTTGTTTATGATACATATGAAAGAAAAATAATTGTATGAAGTTGTTTTGTACATAAAACATTTGAGCTAAATTCGTATCAGCGAAAAGCGAAGTAGACAATAAAACTGCCGAAGCGACGACCTCACACGTCCGTCAAGTATTGACTGGACCATGCTTCATAGCGGCATGGGGCAGAAAATTATATACGCAGAAGGAAAACTTGAAGCGACGGCGGCAATAGTTACAAGTCATGATCTCATGCATTGTTTGAATCCCATAGTGAACTGGAGTCTTACGCAAGGTTGGTTGAGAATCAATTTTGCGATTGCTCGCCTGGCTAGCGTCCACCTACAAGTAGGAAATATGTTGCACCTAATTGTGTATACTTGGAGGTGATTGAGAGCTGAAAAGTTTAGGTTAGATCTGTTTACTATACTCGACCCGATTATAACTTAATAACAGGCGAGATTGTGTTCAAAGGCTAATTCTATCCGATGTAAGAAAAACTGATGCTTTGATTGAAGAATTTGAATTAAAATTACAACGTTATATTAGGCTAGCTAGATACCTATCATAAATAAAATAAGACTCAGCATTGTTGGTGACACTCTAAGTCAGTTTATTGGTTAGATTGGATTTTGAACAAAAGGAACGCTATATACATACACAAAGCATACCTTTCGTTGTACATGATTATGTGTGAATATATCGGAATTATTATTAAAACCATGCTTCGATCACCACCGCCGACTTGAGCTTCACTGCATGGTGGCATGGCATTTTACCTGCCAATCTCAAGCCAATATCAAGTAAAGTACGTAACAGTGTGTTTAAGCAGCAGTCCTCGAGAGTCAGTAAGCAATTATGAAATGACAGGCACATGATACTTTACAACTGCATGTCTCAGGGCGATGGGCGCAGTGCTGTTCATCACTTCTGACAAAATGCATCTGTTTTAGGCGTGTTCTGTCACAATCCCATGAAAAACAACACAATAACATCCGCATTTATAATATTAAATAGTGGTGGCAGTATCAATCCCCGTGGAATACCGGGTTAGAATTGCACCTCCCCATATCTTCCCGTGGGAGTCGGAAGAGGTGAATAAGGGGAAAATATAATACAATAGTATATATAATATATAATAGTTGGGCAGCAGCGCCTTCGAAAGAACTGCTATCTTACACTGCGATCCGCAAGCCGCCTGCCAAGCGTGGGGATTATGGGAAATACTCCTAAATAGGGGAGGCCGTGTTCGGCAGTGGACGATCCAGCTGATATAGTACAATCAGTGTCAATGTGATTTGATAACAAATATAAGATAATTAATTCTGAACTCAGGAATCGCTGCTGTGTTTCCATGACTAAACACAATGGCGTGTACACCACGTTGACAACATCCGGGCATAAATAGCTTAAGTAACCGTTTATGTGAGAAGGCTGTTCTGGGTAATTTATAGAAGTAATTAAGGACTATTTGGATATGAACAATATCAAATTAATGCAAATAAATAAAGCATCAGTGTGTCATTCATAGTCGTTAAACGATTCGCAAATGTGATATAACTACCACAGAGAACTATATTTTGTTTAACAGTAGGTAAACTTGGTCTACTTTTTTTTTTAATAAAAGATAAGCTAGGATTTGATACCCGGGGTACAATTATGTCCAGAGGTTCTGTAATGGTAACAAGAAAAATATTGGGAGAAACACTCTGGTGTATGCTGTTCACTGACTACATTCTTCTTGTCGGCGAAAATCCTACTGAGGTAATAAACCATCGAGGTAATACACAAACTGCAAATACAGTATACAAAATCGGAAAACGTGCGACTGAACACCTTTTCTGCAACTTTGGTGGTACATTAAGTTTTTCCAATGGAGCCTTTAATGGTGTATTGGTATAAAGGTGCTCAGTCTTGCAATATTGGACAATTAATAGAAATAAATACTTGAAATTTAAGCACACATTAAATGTATGGATTTGAGTGTTGAGCGGCAAACGAGAAAAAAGAATGCATGTGAGAAAGAGTGTAATGTTAAGATGGATGTTTGGTATGATAAGAACGTTCAAAATTAAGAATGAGTATATCAGAGAGAGAGATTGATATTAACACCAGTAACGGGACCGTTAAAGAGTAAGAGATAAGCCACTAAAATTGCGCTTGCACAATTCCTTTTACTCCATATTCTTGATTATGTTGACTTCCGCTATCTTGACCTAACCGAGGAGCAACTGAATAAACTTGAGCGTCTCCAAAATTTTCGTAATAAGCTCAAGTTGCTCCCTATTCGTCGTCGCCGGAATGCTCATATATTATCTCTCCTTTACAGTTTTCTGTTCCATCATTTATAGCTGCCTCAAGGAAAAAAATAATCTTCGTACTATCCATTCTCTGTCGTTGCGGTCATTAGAAAACTTAACGCTACAACGAACTGTAACTAAAACTACTTTCTACCACTATTCATTTGCCGCTGAAGCTGTCACACTGTGGAATCCACTACCGCTTGAAATTGAACGTGCTCATTCATTGAAATCTTTCAAGGATTGAGTCAAAATCATTTGCTTCCATAACTTTCTATAATAATGGACACTATGGTACAAACATCCTATTTAAGTGTTTAATATTTAGTAAATTATATGTGTATATAATCTATTATATAATTTTTTTTTTCCACTACAATAATATAGGTATCTATGTTTAAAATATATTTTCGATAGATTAATAATCCTATTGAATGATGTTACCAAACTATTAACTAATTGTTACCCGGGGTGGTCAGAAATGAGTGCATTTAGCACATGAAAACATTAATAAATGTATATAGCTAGACTGCGATAAGAAAAAACGAGGATGAAATGTAGGAGTAGATAATGAAATGACAGCTAGATTGAAAGGAAAATAAATCTTATGCCGCCCCTATTTGTGTAGTATAACGGCAGAATGAAGAAGAAATTCAACGCTATGGCACGACATATCTTTCTGGTCCTAAATTTGTCTGTGGTTCAACTATAGGGCCATTCTGCCCGAGTGTAACGCGTTGGTAATGCAACGAATATGCTAATGGACTCATTATACAGACGCTTTGTCGTACGGCGACGTATGCAAAGTGATTTTGGTAAACTATATCGGATGGATGGTGTTTGCTAAAAATTGTACGTTGATAATTTTATGGATGACAATTTTTGCAGTCATCACAACAAAACGGTAACATGCAGTTCAACAATATTTTTAAAACTACTCGTAAAAATGTGATCGTAAGTAACAATTTGCCCGTGGGGTGCCGGTCTAGAATGTCACCCTCCCATCTCTTCCCGTGGGTGTTGTAAGAGGCTAATAAGAAGAAAATTCCGGAAGGTGGGGGCAACAGCTTCTGTGAAACTGCAATCCTCAAATGTTCGCCTCGGATGGAGGGATCGAACTACAACTACAAGCTACAGGCGTTTACATTCCATACCGATATAAGGGCGTGTAATTTGTTAACACATCGTCTGAACACTGTGTTATCCAAAACATCATATTTAGGAAATTTCTTAGATAACTTTATATCATACATTTCTCTTTACTCTCCATAATGCAAATATTCAATGAAACCTATCAAAATGGTCTTGATATTTGAAACTTTGAACTGAGTGGGAGTTCAGTTCGTTTGTATCCCAAGTTGGCTAGAGCTCGAACTGTTTTAATTATTCTTGCCTTGTTAAAGTCGCAAACTACTCTTTAAAACTCTGTAGGAAGTCCGTAGGCGGAGACGAGCGGCCGCGCGAAAACATTAAAGCGTTCCTTAAAATATTTAGTACTATAATATTTAATACACCACAATCTTTCTTTATAAGATTATTCCCAAGCTGTATTAGCAGCTTATAATTCATCTTATAATTTGTAATTTCGAGTAATAAATAGTTTTTATTAATATATTTTTCAGTGAGGAATACTTACATTTTAAGGCCATATTTATATATTAAGAATATTTATAGAAAGGAAAGCTCTAAAGAGTAGAGTTCACGCAGCGCTTTCCATACAAACGTAGTTTCGTCATAATAAATAGATACTTTGCGGAAATCCATATTTAATAATAACAAATATTTCTAAAATATTTAATGAAAACATCAAATTATATTTTAATAGAACACTTAAAAAATACAAAATATATCTAGTGACAATTCCGCCTAATTTTCCTGTTAAGCCGACGTGACGTCATAAACGCCACGCAAATTATATATTATTCATTCTTCTTAATAAACGCTATTATTCTGTAACAGAGTATTTAAGTGATTGATACATAATAATAACAAATATTTTAAGAAAATAATAAATTACTATTTTAATAAAACGCTTATAAAAGTATATCTAGTGACAATTCCGCCCAATTTACCTGTACTCGCACGATCGATCGTGCGCTCGTAGAGTCAAGACCTCCTGAGGATGATTCGTGTAGAAGCGAAAACGCGTCGGAAATTCATCCGGTTTGGCTACGTGGCGTTTGTGACTTCACGTCGGCTTAAAAGGAAAATTAGGCAGAATTGTCACTAGATATATTTTTTATATTTTTTTAAGTGTTATATTGAAATATTAATTTAATGTTTCCTTAAAATATTTTTTATCATTAAATATGGATTTCCGCAAAACAACGCCTGAATCTATTCAATATCTGATTGATACATTTATTACGCATTAGAATATATTATTTGCTATTTTATAACAGATTAGAAGTTGGCAACACTGTAAAGTTTCATGATGGCTGACGCTAGAAATTTGACATTTGATTAATATGAAATTTAATTGAACGGAATGAATGGAATAATATGTAATTTTAAATGTCATTAATGGGGGTAGATCTTCGTGAGATTAGTTAATTTAGTAAATGTTTTGATTAACGATTGATGATATGATATATATATATACATAGATATATATTTTAATATTAAGGACAAGTTAATAATGTAATTCGTGTAGATACCTTGTATGAGCCCTGGTAGTATATCGAAAAACTACTATACAGAACAAATTTAGGTAAATTTCAATGATTTATGAATATTGAAAAAACTATAGCTCCGATCGCGCAAACCAACGGGAAACGATCGGGGATCGCGGCCCGAGTGTAAAGTAGCGTGGAACTATAGAAAATTTTAGAAAATGAAATTAATATAACCAAAAAACACGACATTTTGAATAAAAATAGCAATAAAATGTGAATAACTTTGACACTATTCAACCTATTAACCTAAACTAACGTAGAACGAACCGCCAGCGACCGAAATTTACTAAACACAAAAACAATATACAAAAAGGAAACAAACAAAGACACGATAAAAATCTATAATACATATAAGTAAGTACATAATCTAGTTTGTAAGCAAGGCTTGGACCTATACTTTTGTATGCAAATCATGGTGGATTTACAGTTAACTAATATTTTTAATATTGTTATGTTTGCAATAACGCCTGCTAGCCAGGATTATATTACAAAATAAATTACAAATATACGATAAAAAAAAATAAGTCATGTGATTCGAACCCGCGTCTATCCACCCCTTTAGCCGGGGTATGCTCTAACCAATTGAGCTAACATGACATGACGTCATAACTCAATCTTTCCTATCGTTCTTTACGGCTAAAGGGGTGGATGGACGCGGGTTCGAATCCCGCACATGACTAAATTTTTTTCTATAGTATATTTGTAATTGTATTCTTTACTGTATTGTACGAATTCTCACATTCTTACAAATAAATTTAATTTTAATTTGACTCTCAAAAAGGATAGGGTCTTACCTCCTTGAGTGGAAAAATATCACCTTCGACCAAATCCTCATTTATCATGAGGTGAAATTGTGGTAAGGTGCTAGACTATCTTCAGTACAAATATGATATACTTTTCATAACCTTTGATATTCGATTTGGTTCATATTAGAACACACCTGCGTTTGTCTCCCTAATATAATAAAATCTAAGCGGGATCGACGAGTCAGCCTTTCATATAGACCTTGCCGTTTGTACCTGCCTGAATATTTCAGCGGAATGTACGGATTTCCATATAAGTAATGCAGTCTATGACTCCCTGGAGGGCGGGCTTCAATAACGGTATGTTTGAAATAATTGGAACCAAATGGAAAAACGGAACGAGCTGTCAAATGTGTGGCCGTGTGTGGCTGGTAGCTAGACAGAGGGGAATGCTCGCCTTACCGACTGTAGCAGAAAATATGTCGCCAAGCACCGTCTGTAACGTAAGCTGTTCTTGAGGGACAGTTGCCATTCCATGCTAACACCAATTACCATACTCGTCACTCGTCGTCGAGATAGTGTTAAGGGTGAACTGGCCGGCCCGTTCTCCATACAAACGCCGTTGGGTGATCACTCCCTTATTTGAGGATTTAGGTCCAAAATAAAGCATAATACCGATTGATCTCGTCATTATCTAGGCTTGTATGATGCCAAAATTTTAATAAAAGAATTAACCTGAGAATTATGAGCCTCGAAACATTTTCATACAAAGTTTTCTAGGCTCATAACTTAGAACTTAATTATCTTTTTAAAATTTCGGCATCATACAAGCCTAGATAATGACGAGATCAATCGGTATTATGCTTTATTTTGGACCTAAATCCTCAAATAAGGGAGTGATCACCCAACGACGTTTGTATGGAGAACGGGCCGGCCAGTTCACCCTTAAAAGGCTAACCTGAAGGCCGTTAAAACGAATTCTGTACTGTACTGTATCAGCCGGGTTGTCCAGTTGTCCACTGCTGGACACAGCCTTAAGGGGGTTTGCCATAATTCTCATGTTTGGCGGGCGTCTTGGGGTCGCAGTTTAAGATAGCTGTTCGTCAGAAGGCGCTGCTGCCCATTATGCGGTATTTTGTATAAAGATAAATTAGCGGTGCCAGGTTTTAGATTAGCAAAGACAAATAAAAGGACTTTCTTAGGTAATTGTGTGCGGTTTTATAATAAAGTTCCCAAACATAATTATTATAACACTCACAGAAAATTCAAGTTGCATGTGAAAAACATTTTGATTAAGAAATCCTACTACACAGTTTCTGATTACTTAAACGACAAAAACGGTTGGACAATTCCGCCTCTAACAAGCTATGTGTTATATATAAGTATGTAACACATTGTTAAAAGACGTTTAAAAGAATGGTCCCGAGTTTCTTGCCCGTTCTTCTCGCAGTGGCTCTTTATATTTTTGTTTGCTGAACGTGGCAGAACAATGTCGTATATATGTATATATATATATTTCAATAGTAAAATATATGTCAGTCTGGTCATCCACTGATGAACACAGCCACCCTCATTAAGAGGTTTGCCATAATCCCCGCGCTTGGCCGGTGTCTTGGGGCAGCGTAAAATGGCAGATTTTCGGAAGGCTCTGCTGCACACCTTCCGGTATTTTGCCCTTAGTCGCCTCTAGCCTGGCTTACCCTACGGGCTATTGCAAAGGCAATTATAATTATTGTTCCACTGTCTAAGTAAAGTTCGAATTTCTCATCAAGATATTCTTCCAATCTACCTTAAGATCAGCCTCTACAAAGGGCTAAAAAGACAATCCCTAAAAAAAGCTCGGTCGTTCAGAAATCCATCTCACTTTCCGTTAGTTGATTCTGAATGTGAAATGAATGGTCTATATTTAGATCTCACGACAAGAACGATGCCGTTTCGCACGGATGTAATTGTATTGTCGGTTCGCATTTTTTGCTTGTTTGTAATCGATTTCAATTAATAGGCTAATGCTTGGAGCTGGTGACAATCAGTTGTTGGACGATTGTTTTTCATTCGCATACAGTTGATGCAGCGCTTAATTGTAGAGTTTTTATGTTGCATTTAAGTATATAGTGGCGTGCCTTGTGATTATGATGTAGAGAGAGAATTCAAACAACGTTGTTAACAAGCTTGGTCTGAATTCCATTTGAGAAGTGTATTCAAGATAATACACAGCAACACGCGGTGGGAGAAATATTATTACATAGGTACGAAATTTTGCAAGACTGCACAAGATCCTGTGGGGTGCCGGGACTGCCGGGCTAGAATTTCACCTCCCCATCTCTATCCGTGCATGGGTATCGTAGCGACTAAGGGTAACACACCAGCAGGTGGGCAGCAGCACTTTCTGAGGAACTGATATCTCACACTGCGATCTCCAAGCCGCTGGCTAGCTTGGGGATCAAGGCAAACCTCCCCATATTGGGAGAGGCTGTGTTCAACAGTGGACTATCCGGCTGATACAGTACAGTACAGCGCAAGATAATGAAGTAATCTAGATCGCACTTGTTGAGGCAGTAAAGAGATATTAGCCGAGAAACCTCATTAATATAATTTATACTGTGGACAATGTCCAGGTTCGAAATAATGCCTTTTTTAAGAGAATTATACTTAGGTCTCCTCTCTTGCTCTCTTTCCTTGACTGTTCGCCTAGTTATAAGTATTTATTATACATCTTTCCTTCTCCGAATACTAAAATTCACTGCGGTCGCCAAACCGAAATAAGTTTCGTACGTCATTGGCACAAATAGGAAAATTTGCCGGTTAATCTGGTGGTCCCTAAGTAGTTTTACTAAGTAGGGGCTAGGCGGTGCTCTTCGCTCCGCCCTTTGTTGTTTCTGTATGAATTTAAAATTAGAATTAAGGAAAGCTTTTCAAGCACCTATAAGTGGGCAGCTCGTTCTTAGTTAGTATAAGCTGAACAACTAGGTCAAGAAATAGTTTTTATATATTTTACAAATTTTTGGAGCACATTTTTTTTTAATTCCGGTTGTTGGCCGCGCACTGTCCCTTTTGACGGTTAAAGTAATACAATCGGACCACGAAATGTCGGTTCAAAAGAGCGTGCCCAGGTGGCCGAGTGGTTTAGGCACCGGGCGCAAAATCGAAAAAAAAATATTCTTATCTGCCAGTTTCACGAAATTTTAAAGGTATTTTAAACCAGCAATCCTTTCCGTTCTACACATTTTTTGCTTACAGCTTTCAATAAAGATTTGTCTCCGGGGAAAAAATTCAGTTTTCAGAGGTTTGAAAAGTCAGCTTCCTCATACTTACTTATTACTTTTTACTGAAAAAATACGTGCTTACTCATATATATTATTATAAGTCATATGAATCGGTCTGTAGTTTTGACTACATCCGGTGGTAATTTTTAAGGAGTGGTCGGGACGCTCACGTCTCTCTTTAAACTTACTTTATTATATTTTCGTAGTAGGCACCGGTGCTCAAGGATAGCAGGCGGAACACACTATTAGCTTATTTTAGTAAATAATACGGGATAACTCATGTAAATAAGTCAGATACACACACTATTAGCTGCTTGGCGGCTGATCTTCAGGTTAAGCAAGTCAGGTGAGCATATCAATTCTCTTAATTGCATGTTGTGTACTCAAGCTGGTCGTGAATCTACGACCGTCTCAACGTAACCTGCTGACTACTACGGTAAAGTTGCCTTAAAATCTCTTCTACCCTCTTTTTTATCTGATTGAACTCAAACCTCTATCTTTGCCATAGAACTTATTAAAAACGGTAGAAACGGCACTCGTACCTCGAAAATGGTAATTTCAAATCAGGCGACATCTCCTGATTGAGTCTAAGTAGTGTGCGTATGTGCGTCTACTGCATGCTTATCTTTCTATCTTTGTCATTAATTAAAACGTATCATATACAATAGAAATGTAGCAGTGTGCATTATATGCTTGTGTTAAAATTTGTACACATTATAATTTCGTGATATCAGAGCGTACCCTATCTTTCTTTTTTTATTTAAATCGATTATTCTTGTGGTCTGAAAAAAGCTTGCGTTTTTTTTATTTCTAAGCTCAAATTTGTCCCATCATTGCGATTTTGAAGGTATATTTAATATATAAAAAACTATTTTCTATTAAACAGTGGGCTACAAAGATAAAATCATACGAATCGGTATGTAATTTGATAGATCATAACAAAAGTACCGATGTGATGTGAAATTTGATTTACTCTTTGATTGAATAAAGCGTTAATATTTGACCAACCAGGCCTTACGATCATTTGCAAATAGAAGCTCGAAGAACAGGCCAAATGAAATATTAACTAACCTATAAAGGTCAGATTAAAAGAGAGTATATTCAAAATTTTCATAATCAAAATTAATATGTATACCTTATGCTGCAATTTTAATTATATGCAATACGAAGCAAGAAAATACGAAGAAAAGGTTCAAGTTCTATTTTTGAGGACTAAAATATTGTGGAGGCGTTTGATTTCGGTGAAATTTGATAAGATTTTAAAATAACAATTTGAGAGAACGTTTGGAATGAAAGCGCTACAGCTCCTGGCTTGTTCGTAAGTACATTCCTGGATAAAGATTCTGGAATATTCCGTTTAGTACGTTTTTATTTTAGTTCTAAACCACGTCTACGTGGTAAAAGTGTTGTTGTTGCATATTTGCCACACCACAGGGCACTATATTAACGCTATTATTACACGAAAAGCAACTAGACGATTACCAGGAAGAATTGTCGGTCACGCGATGGAACCAAAGTCGACACCAATACGTTAAGTTTTTTAATGTTGTACCGACTCCTCTTCAGGCATGATAAGGGTACGATGATAATGAGAACCGAATCAGACGCGTTACGTTGACCTTCAGTCCCTTGGGACGTCTGACTTGTCAGTCACGTTCATAAAGTAAACATATTAATATCACATATAATTCAAAACACCAATTTGTGTATCCCTTTGAAAGCTGAGGTCTACCTCACGGCTCACGTTTGTTCACGTGTAAAATTTCTAGGAAAACCGCTCAGCTGTTTGATGTCGGCGCTAAGTCAACAGATGAATGAATCAGTACTGTTAGAAGCTAGACGGTACACGACAGTCAAAATGTTGAGTAGGCAGTATGACTTTGATATCTTTTTTTGGCGCAGTTTATTTTAATGTCAGATTACGTTTATTAATAGAGATGTTACGTGCGAATAAACAGATGTGTTATGGACGGTCACAAATTCTGAGCTACTCATTGGATAGTGAGAGTACGTCATGAAAAGTTTCACGGATTCAGCCAAAGTCACTAATCTCTTTGCTCTTCAAGTCCATAAAAATAATACATCCTACTTTAATCCTATTGTAAGAATGGCTCGTCAATATATTGATCTGTTAAAAAATAATCCAGATTTAGACGTATTTAATCCTAGTCTTAGCAGACATGTTATAACTATAAAAGATCTTCTTCAACCGAAACCAAGTAATTCGGACACAACAGCCATGTTGTGTCCGGATGATCTGTCTTATTGTTAGTTATAATTATATATTGTGTCAGTTTCAGGGTACTAATCCGAAAATATCAGCTTGATTTGCGGATTGGTACCTACTTTCTTTTACTTCGTCTCGGATTTCACTTTACTTTTCTGTATACACATACCTATGTTGAATAACAATCCAGACCAAAATTTGTATAACTTGTATAATTATTGTAAATGAGAAATTTACTGTAATTTGTTTTATGTATCTAAATAAATAAATAAATTTTATAATAGTATGTACATAGGTTTACACTCATCAGTCATCATGTTTAAATGTACAGCTGCTAAGATATGTATAGCTTAGCTTATATAAAAGACTTCGGAAACATCGACACGAAGAAGATAAATAAATCTGTGCATAAATTTAATGATAGTTATATCCTTATGGTGAAATTAACCAGTAGGTATATCACTCGGAAGTTACTGATCGTTTAAGTCCTATTAAAATATTAATTTGATGCATGGTAAGAAGCAAGTAACAAAAGAAAATTTTAGAGTCTGTAGGAGTGTTTTTATGAGATTGCCTAATTTGATAACAGATGCATTTCGTAATAAGTGACGAACTGCACTGCACCCTGAGACATACAGTTTTTATGTCTCATGTACCTGTAATTTTACTGGATCTCAAGGACTGCTGCCGGAACAAACTGTTAGGTGGTGTTTGAAGCAATGATGGCCGAGCGGTAATAGCTATGGACTTGCGTGCCGCAGTACCCTGGTTCGATCCCCACCGCCGGCTTGAGCATCACCGCATGGTGGAAGGGCATTTTGCGATTGCCCGCCTGGCTAGCTACCACCCTCAAGTAGAAAGTCTGTCGCCAAGCACCGAACGGTGTGTTCCGGCAGTAGTCCTTGAGAGCCAGTGAAATGACAGGCACAATGAGACTTAACAACTATGTCTCAATGTGACGGGAGCAGTGCAATTCGTGACTTGTGATAAATTGCAACTGTTATAGGCAGAGGTTAGTCCACTTAACATCAGGTGGGCCTCGAGCTTGTTCCGTCACAATAACATAAAAAAATAAATAAAAAAAAAGGTGGTTGGAGACAGATTTTCTCCTTGAGGGTGGTAGCTGGCAAGGCGAGTATTCGCAACATGTACTTCTACTATGCGGTGGAGCTCAAGCCGGCGGTGGGGATCGCACCATAAACCTGCGGCACTGTAACATCGGCAAACATTGCTTCATAATAAAATAAACCACATTCTTTATTGTTACTGTCCATGCAAAAAATAAATACTTTAGGAATATAAAAGGCGATAAGGTGAGATTCGGACTCACACTGAAGTTCCGTAACAACACAATGTTTTTCAAAAAAACCGCCAATATGCGAGTCAAGGCACGCTCATTAGGGTTCTCCATCGCAATAACCCGGCATATAAAAAATGTTCGGCATTACATTTTATACTCCAATAATTTGTAAAATATGATTTTAGCTTAGCACGCGATAGTGCTTGTAATCATATTTAGAAATGTTGGAAATAGTTTTTTTTAAATAATTTAACCAACTTCAAAAAAAAGAGGACGTTCTCAATTCGACTGTTATATGTCTATATCTCAGAACTTTTGACTCGGTGAACCGATTTTGATGATTCTTTTTTATATGAAATGTGGTGCTTCCCATGTGGTCCCATTTAAATGTCATCAAAATAGGTCAAGCCGTTTTTGAGTTACACTACAATAACTGAAAAATGTTCTCTTTGATCTCTTGATAATATATTCATTGACAGTGAATTACAAATGATCCCCTAAGTAGCAAGGGTCACTAACAAGGGAGATTTTTTTTTAACTTCAAATCACTTCCATTTTGTGGTAAAATTAATTTTAACCGTATACAAAACCAATAAAACAAAAACGAATGTTAGTTGTTTAAAAAAAAACATTTCTTTACTGTGATAATTTTTTTTGATGATTGAAAACCCAGGCCTTAGTATATTAAACACAAAAGAGAGCCAGTAATTCTAGGTTAGTCTGAACAACATCTTCGACCACTTCATCTCTTACCATCAGGCATAAATAAAAAAAAACAACATTTTCGTGAGAACCGGTCCAACCCCGTTCCAGTCAAGCGGTGCCTGTTTTTACAATACTGAACGATCTTCGTTTCGTCATCCTATTTCCTACCTCGTCCATGACGTGGGCGAAACCGCATGCAATGGCTGGCTGGTTAAGACAAAAAAGATTTTTTTCAACTTTTACACTTCACTAACTAAACCATTATATCGTCAGCAAAAACCCCTTACTTTTTACTGGCATCAATTTAGGGATTTGATATGCCATTGCACCGTATAAATGGTAGACAACTAATGAATGACTTCTCAGGATTTTACCCGTTAACAGTTTTTTTTTTTTTTTTTTTTTATGCCTGATAGTTTAGCCTTTGACCACTATCTCACCTAACGGTAAGTGATGATTTGGTCGAAGATGTTGTTCAGGCTAACCTAGAAGTACTGGCTCTCAAGTACAGCTGCCGGAACGCACCGTTAGGTGCTTGGCGACAGATTTTTTTACTTGAGGGTGGTAGCTAGCAAGGCGGGCATTCGCAAAATGCCCTACCACCATGCTATAACGACTGCCATCCTAAGACAACAACCGGGACCGACGGCTTAACGTGCCGTGTGCTGAAGCACGGAAACGCTCAGTAGTAATGTCACTAGCGGTCACCCATCCAACTCATGACCGCGTGCGACGTTGCTTAACTTTGCGGATCGGTTGAGATCAGCTAAGTATACTTCGCTACGAGCGCTTCAAAAGATAAGCAAAACGTCATTAACACGCCTTTTAATTCCCCGAAGATATTCGATCTCAACCCCTTCGACTGTTCTTTTTTTATTGCTAATAGTTAGGTAAGCCTTTGACCACAATCTCACCTGATGGTAAGTATAGATGTGGTCGAAGGTGTTAAACGGCTTAACCTGGCTGGCTCTCAAGGACAGCTGCCGCAACACACCGTTAGGAGCTTGACAGTTTTTCTTCTTGAGTGTGGTCGCTAGCCAGGCGGGCATTCGCAAAATGGCCTACCACCATGCGATGAAGCTCAAGCCCGCGGCGGGATTCAAACCGTGGACCTGCTGCGCGGCAGTCTATAGCCAATGCCACGGAGCCATCACTGCTTCAAAATCTATCTGCTGTTATCCTATGTCTTGTGCTGTTGGTCATCAGCATGGTCTTCGACATATCCATGCTAAGCCTAGCCTCGTCTTGCCGTGTAAAATTCTTAAATTATCAATTCCTGAAGCTTTTAAGCTGAATCTGTAAGGAGGTTATGTCGTCAGCGAATTGGTAGGTCAACCTCCTCTCACTGACGGCAAAACCCCCGCCTATATGCTTATATATAGCCAAATTACATAATATATATTTGCCTACAAGGTTAGTAGACGGAATTTAAAAAAAAATTACCAAAAAAATTTAACCGACTTCAACACTTAAATGTGTGAAATAAGTTGTCGAAGTCGGTACCATGCGCACAATATTGTGATAATTATGAAAATTAATTGTAATAAAGTACTTTTGAGCCATCATCGTTCCATTTTATTGGTAAACATTTTTTCACCCTTTTTAGTGACCCTTGCCATTTAAGGGATCGATTGTCATTCACTGTCAATGACTATGTCATCAAGATACTTTTAATTTATTGGAGTGTAACTCAAAAACGGGTTGACCGATTTTGATGAAATTTAAATGGGACCACAGCATCAGCTTTAAAATAAAAAAACGATTCATCAAAATCGGTTCACCCAGTCAAAAGTACTGAGGTAACAAACAGAAAAAAAAAATTAGTACCTCCTCCTTTTTTGAAGTCGGTAATTGATAGTCATGGAACGATGAGAAACTGTATTCAGATGCTAAGTTCAATTGGCGATATACTAATAAAGTTATACGCAGGCGACGTCATCGGCGGAAGTTAGTACTAACTAATATAATATATAATATTACCAACCATATGTTTGTGTCTGAATGTTATGTTTTAATTGTTAAAATTGGTGTCCATAAGGAATATGTGTAGTGTATTATATTGTATAAATATAGATGACATCAGTTACGTGCTGAGGCCCGCGCTCGCCGCTGTGCACAATCGTGACTCCCAGACGAAGAACTTCAAATAAGTTCGAAACTGGTCGGAGCAATATCCGGTAAATATTACGCGAGTCCTAGCCGGTTACTAAATAATAATATAGATGACAACTTTAGTAAAGTAAATCTATATATTTTTGTATGCCTGATAGGTTTTGCCTTTGACCACTATCTCACCTGATGGTAAGTGATGATGTGGTCGAAGATGTTGTTCAGACTAACATAGAATTACTGGCTCTCAGGGACAGCAGCTGCCGCAACACACCGTTAGTTGTTTGGCGACAGATTTTCTACCTGAGGGTGGTAGGTAGCCAAGCGGGCATTCGCAAATTGCCCTACCACCATGCTATAACGACTGCCATCCTAAGATAACAACCGGGACCGACGGCTTAACGTGCTTCCGAAGCACGGAAGCGCTCAGTAGTAATGTCACTAGCGGTCACCCATCCAACTCATGACCGCGGGCGACGTTGCTTAACTTTGCTGATCGGTTAAGAACAGCTAAGTGAACTTCGCTACGAGCGCTTCGAAATTTATAAATATAATGCCATTTATCAGAAAACATGTCACATTCGGTGTTGGCGTCAAAGAATGCGTTGAGACCAGTAAGGGAACGGCATAATATATATATAGATGACATCTTTAGCAACGTAAATCTGTATATTTTTGTAAGCTGATATTAAAAGACTTAGATATCTTTATGGTCAACTGCACGTTTAAATTTACCACAGCTAAATATATTTACGGGAGTAGAGGGTGCGGTGGCATATTTAAAATAAACTCTGGTAATGACAATCCCACCCACAGATTGTCATCCCCTGAAGGGCGAACAAAAAGGGAGTTATACCTACTATATAATCCTGAGTAAAGAGCGCTTACAATGAGAACAAAATACGAGTGGGCAGTTCAATCAAGATGTAAGACAAGGTTTTATTTTAGTATGTCAGTAGAGTGAATTAAAATAGGTATAAGCGATTTATAAGAAGCCAGAAATGTTAGTAGAAATTTAGAAACCAAGCTTGAAAACCGATCATGATATGCGTAAACTATCAATATTTCATATAATATTGATAGTTTATTGATGAGCTGAAGCAATGATGGCCGAGCGGTAATAGCTATGGACTGCCGTGCCGCAGTACCCTGGTTCGATCCCCACCGCCGGCTTGAGCTTCACCGCATGGTGGAACAGCATTTTGCGATTGCCCGCCTGGCTAGCGACCACCCTCAAGTAGAAAATCTGTCGCCAAACACCTAACGGTGTGTTCCGGCAATAGTCCTTGAGCGCTAGTGAAATTACAGGCACATGAGACTTAACAACTATGTCCCTAGGTGAAGGGCGCAGTGGAATTCGTGACTTGTGATGAAATGCATCTGTTATAGGCAGAGGTAAGTCCGCTTAACATCAGGTGGGCCTCGAGCTTGATCAGTCACAATAACATAGAAAAAAAATTTATCTACAGCATACAGAATTTTAAAGCGCTCGTTGCGAAGTTTGCTTTGCTATTCTTAACCAATCAGCAAAGTTAAGCAACCCCCTCCACGGTCATGACTTGGATGGGTAGGGGTCTAGGGACATCTACTGAGTGCTTTCGGGCTTCGGAGGGCTTGCAGTAGTTATAGGGTATTTTCCCCCCGAAGGGTTCCCGCCTTGCCGTGGCGGTGGGGCTTAGTAGCCGTGGCTTCGTCACCCACGGTGAAGCGAAGAGGAACCAGGGGCCGTGCTGGCTTGGGCAGTCGGCCGGCCCCAGAGGGGCCGCTCCACTGGGCTTTGCCTCTAAGTCCAGACTGGAGCGGCAACGGGTAGGCTGCGGTGCTGTATGGGCAGCACCGCATCTGAGGCGGGCTGTGGTGTTGTATGGGCGACACCACAGCTGACCTCACCGTCACGGCGGGAGAGGAGTGCCGGTATCACGGTGCGCCGCTCTCCCTACCTTCCGTGGCCACGGCGGGGCCGCCACCGTTGGATGGCGGACGCGGAGGGGCCGCAGGGGAAGAGGAGTGTTGGTATAGCGAGGCGCCGCTCTCCCTATCCTCTGCGGCCGAAGTAGCAGGCGACGGGGCTACTCATCTGACCCGTCGCAGGGGGACCTAGGGCGTCGGAAGCGGGGTCGTCTGACGCCCACTTGCGGGCTTGGTCCCCGGGTGGTAGCGACGTGCCATGTGTTCTGGTGCGTCGTGAGGGGTAGCACCCCAGGAGGGGTCCGGCAACGGACAACCGTGGCGGGTTCGTGGTTGAGTGCTAAAGCGACCCTGCGATCCCGCCGAGAAGCGGACGAGATGGAACACCGTGTGTTATTTAGTCGGTAGGGGCACTTGCTGCTGTGGGAGTAGTTGGTGTCGAGCCCGACATATCCCGGCCTCCATCCCCGGGGTGGACGGGAATGCGTAAAGGCATTTTTCACACGTTAAAAAAAAAAAAAAAAAAAAAAGTTATAGGGTATTTTGCGAATGTCCGCCTGGATAGCTACCATCTTTAATAAGTTGGCATCGTCAGGACCACAACGTCCTAGTTATGAATGAAATACTATTGTTATCATTATCGCCGATGTCAATGGGTTAAATAGAAAATCTGTCGCCAAGAACTTAACGGTGTGTGTAAAAGTATGCGTCACACCCGTCCACTACAGGTCACCGTTCTCGTTCTGCTTGATACTGCACTGCGCTTATAACTCTGAAACGTTAGTTCTTATGTCTCATTCACCCATTAATTTCCCATGTTTTAGTGCCACTGCACACTACAGCTTCGAAGCAGAACATCTGACAATTCGGTGGTACACACCAAGACGGGCTCGTGCTAAAGAGATCTACCGGGTAAATTTAAATGAACACTACCAAGTTAAAAGAAAATCGGCGAATCGGCATCCGTTTATGGTTGAAATACCGGTAATTACCAATATTTTAATAGCGTAATTGGTAATGCGATGGAACAGTATCCTTGGAGTTTCGGGTTCATATCCCGCTGGATAACTCTAACAAAATGTTTATGTTTCTGCTTAGCATGCGTAATGCTGTTTAAATATATTAATTTAAAAAGTAAAAGGCCCGTCAGCCTTTTTTTATGTTTTATAAGGGTAGATTTATATTAGAGCGGGCCGTGCCCGGGGCGTGCCGTGCACGTGGCCCGTACGGGGCACGGATTTGAAAAGTTACATACATTTTGTATGAAGCAATTTATATTAGACCGTGCCTGATCCGTGTCCCGTCCGGGCCCGCCTACTAACGTACGGACGGGCTTCGCCCCGGGCCCGCCCCGTCCACGGCCCGGCCCGGACACGGCCCGGCCTAATATAAATCATCCCTAATTCTATTGAAATTAAAACTGCAAGTAGTAGAGGTATATATTTATGGAATCGGTTTTTAATGCCCTTCTTTTGATACCCAACACGATGGGTATGGAAGAAAATAAAATAACTCCCATTATGCCGTTATTTTTTTATATACCTAGTGCACCACTACCACTTGCGCTATAAAGACGAATCTAACGATATCTCATACATTATATTCGGTTAAGCCGTTTAGAAGTTACGGTGGAAACTCACAAACATACATACATACATGAACCCTGAAAACAAAACACTCCCTTTTTCAGGCAGTCGTGTAATAATACAAACTTAGGGTGTTCCTTACTATAAGAGCAAAACGGAGCCCTATAAGTGTGTACTATATTATAGACTATAAGTATAATATAATCTAATATCTGGCTGTCCGTCCGCATGTCATGAAACTTTCGGGTATTTAGCTCTTAACTTAGGTTAAAAATTAATAGGTTATAAACTTGAAATTTAGATATTTTAAATATGAGTAGAACGCTGCCCAAAAAATTAATATTGGCTTCGACCTGAAATTCAATTAATTTATTTTTTATTAGGGCTCCAATGTATGAGCAAGTAGCCGACAATGTTTTGCACCTCTTGCATCTGTCATTGTCTAGCTAGAGTGTATTAAGTAGAAAACAAAAATAAATATAATTTTTATATTTTTTATCTGGTAGTTAATAGTTACTTACCAGATAAAAAATATTAAAACTTTTATAGAAACTTGAACAAGCGAAGGATGCGAGTGGTTCAAAATATAGAATCGTGAACGTACCTGAGGTTTCAAAGGTACCAGACGCAAAATAACTTTGCTGCCGAGAGAAACATAAAAATTTTCATCTAGCTAGAGCGTATTTACTTAGTAGCAAAATAAAATTAAATATAATTATAATATTTTTTACCTGGTAGTTAAAAGTTACTTACCAGATAAAAATATTAAAACTTTTATTGAAACTTAAACAAGCGAAGGATGCGAGTGGTTCAAAATATGGACTGGAAATATGGAATCATGAACGTAACTGAGGCTTCAAATGTACGAGACGCAAAATAACTTTGCTGCCGAGAGAAATATAATTTTTTTTAACTCGCTAAAGAGGGGCAAGTCAATACTGAAGTGCAAGAAAATCATCTAAATAAATTGCGTTAATTTTGTAGTAAAGAATAAAAGTAAAATTACTAAAATTGAAAGTATGTAAATTATTTTTTCTAGATTTCAAAATTCAAAACATTTGGACCACGCTTGCCCTTTCCGAGCTTGCGAGGTGAAAACTAAATGTATGGCCTTCAAACTTATCAGGAATCTCAAATGTCGGTAACATACATACATAACATCACGCCTCTTTCCCGTAGGGGTAGGCAGAGACTATACAGATTTCCATTTTCTGCGATCCTTAAATATCTATTTTGCTTCATCTACACTCATCAATACTTTCATAAATGACCGTCGGTTTAGAGTACTCCTGACCTGGCCTTTTTTCAGAACGTCTTCAATCTAATTTCGAAACGTACGCCTAGGTCTTCCACTTACAACACATCTGTTCACTTGGCCCGGTAAAATAATATACCACTTGTTGGGTAAATATATACCATAATTATTATTATCCTCCAACAAATACTGAAAACACTGATTAATAATGATATTTTTGAACAGTGATAACAATCATATTTATTTTTCGGATGGTTGCCATGCGGTACCCTAAATGTACGAGGCCTGACTGATGATCAGTGTTTTAATCTTTACATTCCAAGAAAATTTATATGAGAAAGTTTTGCATTACAAGAACCACATACCG
Organism: Plagodis pulveraria; assembly: GCA_963890685.1. Lineage (NCBI taxonomy): Eukaryota > Metazoa > Arthropoda > Insecta > Lepidoptera > Geometridae > Plagodis > Plagodis pulveraria. The sequence continues at coordinate 13,692,855 of OY982971.1, read as the reverse complement.
GGCATCCATAAACAACGGGAAGGTACTTCGAAACCATTAAGATAACTGATAAAAATTGATGCGAGAGTGCACTGACTTTCCCGAAAGCGGTCATATCATAAAGTATGCCGCGCATGCCTTTACACTTTCGTCTTACATGGTGTAGACAACTGGTCCCATTGTGAGGTGGCTCGAATGCGGAATGTTAATCAGCTGACTCCATGCTTGTCATGTGCGCCTGGTACTTGTACGGTGCTTATTGAGTTAAAAGCGACGGTAAGAGAAGCATAGTGTATATTTTTTCTGTGTTATCAAATGCAAACATATCAATAACAATAAAAGATACAGAAATTATGATTATTTAATGTATCTACAAACAGGTATCTATCTATATTTTTATCTCTCTTGCGTTTGCTCAACACTGTAGAAACTAAGTAGCATACTTTTGTAAAGAATTATGACAAATGTATACTACGAGTGTTCAATTTTCGTCTTCCTTTGTATTCATCATATTTTTCATCGCGTAAACTCTTGCTTATGCTATGTCTTCAATAACTTTTATTAAAAGGTCAATGCAACGCCATTTTCTATAGTAAAATTGAGACCGTTATAAGTAATAAGGTAAGGTTTTATTTATGCTGCGCGCACATGCGCATCCTTCAACGTTCCCATAGTTAGCGTTCTTTTGTCTGGTATTCCATAATAATTTCAGTTGAAATAGACAATTACTTATATCTATCCTTTTCTATGGAAAGTTACCATTGCTTTCAAGGTCTGACATACGTCGTGTTGGCATAAAAATAATATTTAAGTTACGTAAGTACGTGATGGTGTTTTTTTAATTACCTTCTATGCCTTTCTTTATTACCAAAGTGACTTTGTTATACCGCTGTCTTTTCGTTACAGCAAATAAAATAAAATATAGTTAGTAATACGTAGGTATGTATTTTAATTTAATATTGTTATGTTTGCAATAACGCCTGCTATGCGGATTACAATACAAAATTACAAATATACGATAGGAAAAATTTAAGTCATGTGCAGGATTCGAACCCGCGTCCATCCACCCGTTTAGCCGGGGCATGCTCTAATCAATTGAGCTAACATGACGTCATAACTCAATTTTTTCCTATTGTTCTTTAACCATCGTATTGGGATGGAGCGACATCTATAGTAGAGCCAATAAGACCAATTTTGCAATTGGTTTTATACTTGTAAATGATGACGCAACCATATAACTTTAATATTGTTATGTATGCAATAACGCCTGCTATGCGGATGACATTACAAATATACGATAGGAAAAATTTAAGTGATGTGTGGGATTCGAACCCGCGTCCATCCACCCCTTTAGCCGGGGATGATCTAACCAATTGAGCTAACATGAAAAAGGCGTCATAACAAAAAAAAAACCAGTCGTATATTTGTAATTTTGTAACTACGTATATATGTTGTAATTAATAGGCACAGTCATGTCGAACATGTCGAAGACCTTTGAACGTACAGAAAACTCTAAACATTTACCACTAGCACAAAATTCATATAGTACTAGCCGGCAGGATACAGGAAAAAGGAAAGAATCCAGTTTCCTCTGCTGGTGTCCGTTCACTACATTCGTAGTTTCAACACTGCGTTAATTATTCTGTGACACTACTGTGGACTTATACGGAAACGACTTTGGTGATCCAAAAAGAAACAATATTTATGATGTACTTGGTTTGCATTTATTTTTTCAAAACGGAACACCAATAATAATACCAGATAAATATGATATAATAGTTTTTAATTAAGCCCCGTGGGGTGATATCTTAAACTGCGATCCCCAAGACGCCTGCCAAGCGTGGGGATTATAGCAAACCCCTCCTTAATGGGAGGACCTGGAAGTCTTTGAATTTATATGAGTACATACCTATGATTAACTTAACTTCTCGAATAGGTAACTTCAAATGTTTTCCTGAACTAGAACCAGAATAAATACATAAATCTGTTACCAACTTGTAGCAAAGCCAAGGACTCGGTAAACGCACGGTGGATGTATCTTTATCGCATATAAATGTGATGGAAGCAGTTCTCATATGAGACTTGCGAACTTACAAATGCCGAATACCCAGGAAGCTCAAGGGGAAAGTATATAAGACCATCATACACTATAAGATCTGTAATGTAAATCAATCTGTGTATTGGTCGATGAAGAGCTCGTTTGGTTGACCCCACTTGGCGCGGGTTAATGGCAAGAAGCGGAACGCTTGAAGTAATCACGTGAACTTTCACTGTTCACAAGTTTGTTCGACGATTTTAACAATAGTTGAAGTGCTAATCTGCACATAATTAGATGGGCGATGTTATGAGAACGATCTACGAGTAAAAACATATTTTTATTACATTTTCCGGTAACGTGAACATACAAAATTCAATAGAATATTGGCTTGTTAGAATATTTGGCTCATATATAACTAAAATTGACTGACTTGATTCGTCAACTTCACTTTGGAAGCTATCGCGAGTTTTATCCATATTAACTTATTAGGGACTAGGACTTATTAGGACTAGGACCCGCGTTATATTTACCGGAAAGATGAAAACTGGTCGGAATCTTTCCGGTAAAGATAACGCGGATCCTAGCTGGTTCCTAATAAGTTAACATTGATTCGTCAAGTTAGTTAGGGAGTAAAAGCAATGTTGTGAGCGAAGGAATTATCAAATCGTTTTTTTTTTATTTCTTATTGGTAAGCCTTTGACCACAATCTCACCTGATGGTAAGTGATGTCTAAGATATTAAGAGGCTTAACCTAGAATTACTGGCTCTCAAGCATAGAACATATAATAATACTACGTATAGAATGGACACTCCTCTCCCCCCACCAAAGCGAGCCTTCATCACCCCGCCGCCGATTCTGAGCTGTCGCTGAGCTGACTTGAGTAAGGGACGCGCAACTCGCGCACTACGACGTGACGACGAAGCGTGACGATTGTACGAGTATATTAAAAGTTTTGTATGGTGTACTCATGTGCTGTTTACGGTTGCTTATCAACTAAACGAGAAAAGGATAGAAGTTTTTATAGATTTCCTAAGGATAAAACGAGGTAAGTCATTCTTAGTAACCTACACTAAGTACTACCTATTTGTCGTTCTTCAGTGATACAGTAGGTAACTTATGAAAACCAGTAATTTACAGTAGGTATTGAAAAAACACAAACATAATACTTTATCTTTGTATTTTATTCAAACTGCTATTCAAATAATGATTATTTTAGAAGATTTTCGTTTGCAAAAAAATATCCGTGGATATCGACTTTGTTTGCAGCGAAACAAGTGTAACCTATTACCTACCATAGAGAAAAGCAATACACATACCGACCTTCGCTACGGTTGGCACACTTCATGATTGTTTATTATACGAGAAGAATATATAAATTATTATTGTGATTGTAATTATTATCATTAGTTGTATAAAATTTGAACTCGGAATGATACTTTTTGTATAAGTAATGGAGTGAAATGTGAAGTAATGTTATCTACTCAGTTGTGTGTTGCATATTCCTACGTAGTACATGGAGTTAGATTGTTGTGCTTGTAAATGTTTCTGAAGGTAGGTAAGGTACGCATAACCTACAAAATCTAATAAGTCATAATAACAGCATCAAAATATTGTTAAGTAGGTAAGTAAAACAATTATTCATGCGATGACAACCTTAGAGTTCACGCACACATTTACGTGTGTACAAAAACAACATTTGTGTAGTGTCTGTGTAATAGGTAGTTAGAACGCGGCTTTTGTATAGATAATGAGTCGAGTGTCCAGGCTGTGTCTCAAGGACAGCTGCCGGAACACACCGTTAGGTGCTTGGCGACAGATTTTCTGCTTGAGAGTGGTCGCTATCCAGGCGGGCATTCGAAAAATGGCCTACCACAATGTGGTGAAGCCCGCGGCGGGATTCAAACCATGGACCTGCTGCGCGGCAGTCCATAGCCAATGCCAATGAGCCATGACTGCTTCAAAAATGTATGATACGTTTTTAACTATTATATTAGTAGGTAAGATAATTGTACGACAATTTTACTTTTGAATTGTTGAATTAATTTGTACTTATATAATAATATTATTTCAATTCCATTTGATCTATTCCAAGAAGGCATTTATAAAAATTTTCTTCTTTTGAAATTTTCTTCACTTTACCGCATCACGACGCGAAGAAGGTTGGTCAAAACTATATTTTAAAACGTTATGCGCAAACATACCGGTTTTCCTCAAACCTAATAATACCTACGCAAAAGTTAGATATTATAAAGTATTCTATAGAAAAATTCACTATGAACTATTTTGTATCGTACTAGGGAATTCCGAAGGGGTTAAACTACTCCTTTAGACGTTGTTTATTACACTATTACAAACCCACTAGTGACGGGTTGGTTTATTTTCAGGGTTTACAAATAAAACAAACTAAAAACAATGAATCACCTAAAACTACGCACATAGTATTTTGTTAACATCTAAAACGCATAGTACTTATAGAACTTACTGTGCCTTGGTAAACAAACATTCCTAAAGACCATACAATAAAAACAAACAAGTATTATGACCTAACATATGAATTAACCAAAAACGGTTATGTGGTTAATCTATATGCTGTAGAAGATGGAGCAAGGGGTATATCAGCGAAATCTCTGTATAACCTACTTAAAGACCTTGGTCTGTCAAGAACAACCGTAACTTACATCCTAGAACATGTATCTAAGGTAGCATTAGAAGGATCCTACCAAATTTGGTTAGGCAGGGGACAAAGAAAAGAGGCCCCTTAACCCTGGGTTGTTAGTCCCAGGCCTCTCTGGCCTCTTCCTCTGCTACGCTATGGAACCCGGCACCCGCACGGTGAATCCATGGAATGCTAAGAAATTCGTCTCTCTCTCGTAACCAGTGATGTCAAGTTCGTAAGGACAAAAGAGAGTGTTTATAATTGCATTAGGTTTTGAAGTAATGATGGCCGAGCGGTTACAGCTATGGACGGTGGTGCCGCAGGTCCATGGCTCGATTCCCACCGCGCCGGCTTGCGCTTCACCGCATGGTGGGAGAGCATTTTTCGATTGCTCGCCTGGCTAGCTACCACCCTCAAGTAGAAAATCTGTCGACAAGTACCTAACAGTGTGTTCCGGTAGCAGTCGTTGAGAGCCAGTAAACAACAACCGTATGTCTCAGTGTGACGAGCGCAGTGAAGTTCGTCATTTTTAACCAAATGGATCTTTCATAGGCAGAAATTACCGATTAACATCAGGTGGGCTTCATGCTTGTTCCATCACAATAACATTTAAAAAAGTGTGGTTAGGATGCATAACATAATATTAGCGTATGTTCTACTAACGGCGCAGCGAGGGAACATTTAAGTCTACCCTTTAACAGCTCAGAAACTCGCAAGTGGCTTCAAGTAGCTTTAATGCATGAAGCGACCGCACCTGGTACTTCACTGCAGCTCGACGGCCATATCTGATCAGTGGGTAACATGAGCACTTAAGTTCTAGAGATCGCCCTCCGCCCCGCCCCACTTAGTGCAAGAAGTCACCATTCGCAAGACGTTTGTATTGGCTAACGCAGTCCATCTCAGGTGGCGACTGGATCAACGCTGAATGTAGTAGTTGAGAAGTAGGGGCTATTTAGTTATGGTACAGAGATATCCTCATATTCATGATCTATCCAGAAGACTTAGTTCTGCTGCATATCGTAAGATAAGACAGTTAACAGACGTAGCTACTGCTAGGCTAGTTTATTTCGCGTACTTCCACAATATTATGTCGTATGGTGTAATGCTGTGGAGAGCTGCTGCTGAGATAGAGACAATCTTTATCTTACAAAAGCGTGCAATTCGAACCATATATGACATGGATCCTAGGGATTTCTGAGAGATATTTTTAAAGAAATTGATATCTCAACTTTACCGAGTCTGTATATATATTAGAAAATATTATGTATGTTCGTAAAAAAAATTAAAAAAAAAATTAAACAGTGACAATCGCGATTACAACACTAGGATCAAAGATAAAATAGTGATAAAAACAAATAAAAGGTCCTTCTTAGGTAATTGTGTGCGGTTTTATAATAAAGTTTTCAAACATATCACAACGCTCACAGAAGGAAAAATCCAGTTGCACGTGAACAACATTTTGATTAGGAAATCCTAACAACAAAAATGGTTGGACTGTTTCGCCTCTGCCATGCTATCCGCCTGTCACCTACGTAATGTAAACAAATATTGTAATAACTTTATTATACAGTATGTACCACATTGTCAAAAGACGTTTAAAAGAATAGCCCCGAGTTTCTGGCCCGTTCTTCTCTTAGTGGCTCTATAAATTTTTTGCTGAATGTGGCATTAAAATGTGGAATATTACAATATTAAAACTTGTAATTGAATTGATGATTTTGACTTTCGAGTACACGATGGGGTGCAGAGTTAGAATTGACTTTCCAAATAAGTATCTTTCTGTAGGAGTCGTAATAGGTGATGAAAGGAAAAAGACCTGAAGGTGGTCAGCAGCGCTTCTGAAGAACTGCAATCCAACATCCAGACGGCTGCTAAGCGTCGGGTTATTTTTTATCTACCGTGATGGAATAATCACGATACCCACGTGGTGTTAAGCGGTTCTGCCTTTAACAGATGCAGCATACCCTTCAAACCGGAACACAGTAATGTGAACATTAACGCTTGGGGGTAGGAATAAGAATAGTGCAGTACTTCCCCGGACGAACTCGCTCAAAGAGTTCTAGTGGTACAAAATTATGGCGAACTCCTCCCCGACTTGGGGGAGACTTTTTTAAAGGTGATTGTTATGTCTGGTGTTGTTGATGGTGATGAAAGTAACTTTCATCACTTTTTATTAAGTAGTACCCAAGGAAGGAACCTCGCCGTGAGGTGACGGGCCAAAATTTTACCCTCTCATCTCTTCCCGTGGGTGTCGTAAGAGGGGACTAAGGTACCGGAAGGTGGGCAGCACCGCCTTCTGAGGAACTACACTGCGATCCCCAAGCCGCCTGCCAAGTTTGGGTGTTATGCCAAACCCCCCTTATTGGGGGAGGCTCTGTTCAGCAGTGGACAATCTGGTTGATACAGTACAGTACCCAAGGAAGCGCGATATAATATACAATACGCGAGCAGACCTCTCGGCGGAAGCTAGTCTATCATATAAGTCAGTAATAATAAATAAAATATAATTCATAGTTATAAAAAAATATTCTATACAATGGAACCACCTTTGTACTCAATATTTTTATTTATACTCTTTGAGATAAAGATAGCTATTTTTAGCGTACCAATGTACACACAAATATGTTAACTTCATCTTGCCTATGCAATAAATGATGATAAACATAAATTACTATAAGTTCTTATTAGGTTTCTTGTATACTTTAATTCTATTGTATGAACGGCTTGTCAATATAAGGACCTGTTAAAAACAATCCAACTCCCACCTTTTAAAAACTATTATGGTAAACCAACATCATTATTTCAAACTTAAAAAATTGATACTAAGATTCGTACCATGGCAACAACAACGTTCACATAGCACTATTTCTATTGCACAAATGTTTTGATTCAATGCATGCAGCATGTTCTCGCGTTGAAGTTCTAATGTAAGTTTACTATAGTGATATGTGGTAGTGCACCCATAGTTGACATGCTAAAAATTGATTTGTTTGGGTAGTTGACATTAGTTGATCCAATAGTTGACATCAAACAATGAAGAACTAATTTATTAATAATGAATACTTTAATAAATATAAACATACACAAAATCACGCCTCTTTCCCGTAGGGGTAGGCAGAGACTATAAATTTCCACTTGCTATGATCCTTAGATATCTCTTTCGCTTCATCTACATTCATCATCCTTTCATACATAAGCGTCGGTTTAGGGTACTCCTGACATGACCATTTTTCAGAACGTCTTCAATTTGATTTCGGAATGTTCATCTAGGTCTTCCCCTTCCAAAACTTCCGTTCACTTGTCCCATGTAAACCTGTTTAGTCATTCTTATTTCATTCATTCTCTCTATATGTCCAAACCATCTGAACATACCTTTCTCGATTTTAGACACTACTACATCCTTATTTACACCACATCATTCCCTTATCACACTATCCTGTCACCTCCGTTTGAATCTAATTATGCTTCTCAATGCTCTCATCTCCACCGTATTTATTCTACTTTCATGCTTTTTCTACTATACCTAAGTGAAAGTTGTTCACTACAATACATTCACTTTTTGTTTAAACCAACCAATTCTATGTTGGAACCAACACTTCTACATGAAAAGCCGGATGAGCCTTCTTAGACATATTTTTACTTTTTTTAATGCCTGATAGGTTAACCATTGACCACTATCTCACCTGATGGTAAGTGATGATGTGGTCGAAGATGTTGTACAGGCTAACCTAGAAGTACTGGCTCTCAAGGACAGCTGCCGTAACACACCGTTAGGTGCTTGGCGACAGATTTTCTACTTGAGAGTGGTAGCTAGCCAGGCGGGCATTCGCAAAATGCTCTACCACCACGCTATAACGACTGCCATCCTAAGATAACAACCGGGACCAACGGCTTAACGTGCCCTCCTAAGCACGGAAGCGCTCTGTAGTAATGTCACTAGCGGTCACCCCCAACTCATGACCGCGGGCGACGTTGCTTAACTTTGCTGATCGGTTAAGAAAAGCTAAGTAAACTTCGCTACGAGCGCTTCGTACTGTTCATAAACGCGTGCAAGGCTCCGTTCACCATGTTTACAGCATCCCCTCTCCTTTCTATGTTACTTGCACACTCTCCATCTTTTGTAATCTTCTCCAATCCAAATTAAAAAGGCGGTGCACAGACTAACAACTATGCCTCGTCCAGCTCTCAGCATCTCAATTTTATCATATCCTGGATTCTTACCTAATTTCATACTCTTTATCTCTTACATGCTTATTTCGTTTTCATCATCGCTTGTATGTGTACATGTAGGTTCCTGAAACCTAGTCCAGTGTTCCCTCTCTTTCAAATAAACTTTCAAAATACTCTTTCCATCTTTTCAACACATATTCTTCTCCTTTTATAATGCTTCTATCATGACTTCTGATTTGACGATCTCAGGTCATGGTTTCCTCGAGCTGTTCTTATGGATTTCCAGAAAAACGTTACATTTGACTGGATATCTTCAGAAATTCTTTCGCTCATCTTTCTTTCTGCTTACAACTTCTTTAACTATCTTTTTTAATCTCTTATAATCCTTTCTTGCTACACGTAATTTATATCATCATGTGTTGCCATTTATATATTTTGGTTAGCTTTTGTGGCTAACGAATCCAACCGTGTTATTTTGTTTTCATTTATAGCCTTTTGTACATCTTGATCCATCCACGCATTCTTTAGCATTTTTCCTTTTCGCTTTTTAGAAGTTCCGCACACATTGATGGCAACGTCTACCATCCCTTGCTTCAATTTTATCCACATTTCTTTGATTTCACTTATCTCTTCTAAACCATCAAGCCTTTCATGCAACTTATTAACATAATCATTTTTAACATCCTTCTCTTGCAATTTTTTAACATTTACTCGTTCCAAACAGTTCACACTTGTAGTGTAGATGCACGCGCTCGGTGTTGCCATCGGTTGAAAAGGCCACTTACACGTCTCACCACCAGGTAGTGGTCTGTATCGATGCCAACTCCGCGGTACGCCCGAGTATCCAATGCTTTTGACCTCAGCTTTTCATCCACAATAATAAAGTCAATCATGAATAGATTCAGGCGTTACTTTGCGGAAATCCATATTTAATAATAACAAATAATTTAAAAATATTTTAAGGAGGTCTTGACTCTACGAGCGCACGATCGAGAATCTCGATCGTGCGCTTTTTTTACACAAAACTTTGCATCTATCGTCTGGCATACTTCATAGTGTCCATTCTACATCTTACATTCAACGTAGCAAAGTGGCTCTCCGTGGGACGCCCCGCAAGCTACGGAATATTTGAAGAAGGGATTATTAATTTAAACCATCAACAAAGAGTATCTCATTATTATCATAATCATACTTTACACTTATAAATATCTGTCTAGCTAATCTAAGAAAACAGTATTTAGCTATAAAAATCATTTAATTTATTAAAAAAATAACAAGCAGTCTGACACAAGAAATTCAGTACTGTTTTTAAGATTTAAGTGCGGTGCTCTTGATTGTTTTCCAAAGGAATAAAAAATAAATGTACTCAGTACTTGACACTGTATGAATGTGTAGTTGACATGCCTGTCAAGTATTAGTTCTAGTAATAGGAACTATACTCATTATATACAGAAATGATTGTCACCTTACACTGATCACTGACATAATGCAAACTTAATTTACACCTAAAAATCAGTAGTTGACAGGGATGTCAATTACTGGTCAACATTGAAAAAGTCGTAAGTAGTAATTGACACACACGAAATAATTGGCGCCATTACATACACGAGGTTAGGAGTAGAGTTCGGGTAATAAGCAGTGAACTAATAACAACAATAAACATCACCTATGTGAATATCAGGAAAAGTAATGAAAAAATTTGAATAAATGTAAATTTACTCACCTCTTTAAATTCTGTTAGATATATTTAAAAAAATATAATTCACGGACACGCGCGCAGTTAAACACACGCTATTACAAAATGGCTGAACCAATTTTGCCAAAATAAAAAAAATAATGTGTCTGGATATATTTCCTATCAATAGAATGCATTCACATGATCCGTTCTATGAAAAAACTGTCTTTATATGTCTTCAAAGTTGAAAGTGTCAACTATTACCTCAATGTCAACTATACCCACTGTTACGTTATATATTGCCAGTTTAAGGGTAACAATCTGCATTTAGTTTGATTTGCGGATTGGTACTTTCTTTTACATCGTCTCGGATTTCACTTTACCATTCTGTATACACATATGTTGAATTACAATCCAGCTAAAAATTTGTATAACATGTATAATTATTGTAAATAAGAAATTGACTGTACCTAATTTGTTTTGTGTATCAAAAAATTTGGAGAAAAGAAAACAATACATCCAATATCAACATATTTCTATAATAAATTATTGTTATTTGGGTTCATTCCTCCCTTCATTATATTATAATTTATTACAATTATTAAATCACAATTAATTTAACTCTGTAAGATAGACAGATATATAACTAGTTATAGACAGATTTAAAATAAATTCAATTTTATAGCCGGTTCTGAAGATTGTGTCCTAAAACTACAGTTAAATTATGATTTTGTATACCTTATGAGTTTTTACAACCTATAACAACACCTAAGTATAGTTCAACTTGCGTTGTACAAACAAGACCAAATTTGCAATTAAATTGCAAATTACATAACAAATTTATGAGGGAAAAAATTATAGTCATGTGCGGGATTCAAACCCCCAAAATTGAGTTTTAAACTTGTAAATGATGATGCATCATAAATTCCTCGTAAATTTGTTATGTAATTCGCCAAGCAGGCGTTATTGCAAACAACAATATTAAAAAGAAAAATGCTATTCTAAATTAGAAACTTTTTTTATTATTGAAAGACTTTTATTTCCTTACAAATGATTTTTCTTGCAAACAATTTCCATTTTTGGAAAAATAACAAATAAACTATCTTGGATTAAAAACGTAAATTTTAAGTAAAATAATGTTTATAGTGCCAACAGTACCAGTAAAACATTAGTGGGTGTACCATACATCCCGTGACTGATTTTACGATTTACTACTATTAATTATTCTGTGGATACACATAGGTTTTAGCATCCAAATAAACATTACTGATATATACATGGAGGTCATAAACTTTTTGTCTTTACATCAAGAATTGAGATGTTCTTCTCAGAATCTATGGTTGGGTGATTGTAGTATATTTTAAAAAATATTGAATATAAACAAAATAGATAATAATATGAGATATAAATTTGATGCATAAAAGGACAAACTTCAAGGATTCTAAACTTGAGTTGAGAATAAATAATAATACTTAAGAGTACTAAGATTAACAAGGTTACTTCGAAAAGTACATAGTTATTGAACAAACCACTGTGCTCTGAATCAGACAGATCATGATATAATTCTTTTGACTGTAGATATCTAGAAATGATCATGAAAAATATACAATTACCTCTACTTGGAATCTTTGATAATAATAACTATAAAATAAGATACTCTTTTTGGATATTTCACATTTTTTAGACAAGAAGTTGTAGAATGTTAAAACACATTCTTCTTTCTAAGTCAAAGTCAAAATCATTTATTCAATTTAGGCGACGCTCTTATGAAGGTCAAATTCTGATATTCTTTCAGAGTAATTCCTCGCAGCATCAATTCTTCCAATCCAACCAGTCTTCATGGCATATTAGTAATTCACACCATGGTTATAGACTACCTAGATATCTACAAACACAAAGTCTGAAGAAATCGCTACACAGCTATAAGACCACTCATTGTACTATCTTAGAAAAGTATGTTAGTTACTCTAAAGTGAAAATTAGCTTGGTAAACAATAAAGAGATTTTGTATAGTATTGTATAAAGTTAGAAGTATTATTTTTTTTATTGCTTATAAGCTAGTTTTTGCCCACAGAATCACTTGATGGTAAGTGTTGATGTGGTTGAGGATGATATATAGAATTAAATCAGAATTGAACTGGCTTTCAAGTAGGCCAGAATGGTGTAAGATTGTGGAGAACACACCACCAATTTCAGTTGTGTTTTGATTAATTACCATGTTAGTCTACCTTCCTGAATAATTATTAAGATGAGTGAACATTTTGAGTCCAGGTGAGTTTAAAGCTTTTATAGGCAAAATATATGTCTTTGCACAATGTTGTGCAGTTGCACAAGTCTCAACTTCTGTTTTTTTTTTTTTATATTTGTATAAAAATGATTGTGATTGCTGTAATAGTATTAAAATTTATGCCATTTTATCATAAGTTAAAAAAAATAAGAAACCCATGAGTACTCCAGATGTTTAATATTTATTTCCCAAATGATTCAAAATTGCGCAAATAAACACCACCTGATTAGTGAGATAGACATTCACAAAATGCTCAATCACAATGCGGTTAAGTTCAAGCCAATGGTAGTGACATAATGGTGAACAGTCAAAGCCAAAATAGGCCATCCCTGTCCAAAAAGTGTACTAATAAACTAATGGAGATATTAAGTCCAGTATATTACTGCTCTGTTTAAAATGAAGTCACCTTATGAAGCAAGGAGAGTACTAATAAAAATCAAATGACATAGATAAATAGAAAAAAAAACTTAGGTCTTTCCTTAGGTTATTCCGTTTCTTCAGTTTTCATCATTTATATGTTTGGTTTTCTTTAAATGTGATAATGGCATAATATTTTTATCTTATAATTTTTTTATTTATGGATATTTATCAGCCATAGCTTTGTGATCCTTATTTTGATAGATTGTTGAAACAAATTATCAGTAAAATGAATCATGAAAAAAAGTATGTACTAAACTATAGATATATATAACTATATATATACTTTCTAGTTTTATGTCTCCAATTTAGGATATTTTTCTTAATATTATCTAACCAGAAATCAGTAACATGCTAGTGATAAACTAGTTTGATTTATTCCCCATTTTTTAAAAGTTATACCACATTTTTGAGGTTAAGAAGTTGCTTGTGAAAAAACAATGTTTATTACACTTAATAAGTTGGCATCATACTGGATCACTATGGCCAAGTTAGCCAAGAATGAAATTATTTTTCTTTCATTTCTTTCATTATTGCCGATGCCAATGGGTTAGGTGATTCACATTTAGAGATAAAATAATTTATAAAACAAAAACTGGCAAACCAAAAGCACAACATATTAGGCTCAAGGACATGCATGCAAAATTTCCCTGATATAGAAAATACTAGCAAACCGCCCTGGCTTTGCACGGGTGCAATGCTTAGAGAGACGAATTACTTAGCATTCTATGGATTCACCGTGCGGGTGCCAGGTCCATAGCGTTGCAGGGGAAGAGGCCTGAGGGGCCTGGGACTTGCAACCCAGGAGTAGAATTAAGGGACCCCTTTATGATATATCAATGCTCCCCTTTAGCGCTCGAGCTTCCTCCCCTACCTTATTAAATTTGGTAAGATCCTACTAATGCCGCCTTAGATACATGTTCTAGGATGGAAGTTACGGTTGTTCTTGGCAGGCCAAGGTCTTTAAGTAGGTTATATAGGGATTGCGATGGTATACCCCTTGCTCCAACTTCTACAGCATATAAATTAACCACATAACCGTTTTTGATTAATTCATTTGTTAGGTTATAATATTTGTTTGTTTTTATTGTGTGGTCTTTAGGTATGTTTGTTTCCCATAGCACAGTAAGCTCTATAAGTACTATGCGTTTTAGATTTTTTGAGTATAGAAATATGTCTGGTCTGGAAGATGATAATCCAACATCCTCAGGAGTTTTGTAGTGGTATGATGAAAAAATTATTTTGGCTATTATACCAGTACAGATTTATTTTTGTTGTAATCAATGTGGATCCAGGTGAGATATAGTGGAATAAAATAGAGAAATAGTGTTATCTGTTACAAGTTAATGTTTTATTCCTTTTAGATAAATTATATGATGGTTAGACACCGGTATAAAGAAGATGTTTTAGCTGTACAATTACAATCAGTTGAAGGAAACTTTTTATGAGCAAGATGATTTCTTGAAACCATATGTTGCCCACAACTATTTATATAAGTATAAGCGATTTCTTGGCACCACAATAAGAGACATATTTAATTGTTTCAATTAGAAGCAAAGATAGGTTAAGCCTTACTTTTAAAATTTGTTTGTCTAAGCCTTTGATCAATATTCACCTGGGCAATGATATGGTTGAAAATGTTACTTATCTTACTACTTCTCATACTAGAAACTGGATTTTAATGACAGGTGCAAGGTTAAATAGGAACATCTAAGAATTACATATCCCTATATTGACAAACATTTTCAAGTTATCAGAAGATGCTGCATTTAGACTTTTCCTATTATGTATTATTTGAAGTTGTTCAATCTATCGCCATGGTCAAGTATGATAGATTATTAATTACAGAGCCCAGGCAGTTCGCCTGATCAAATTAATGACAACTATGATGAACTAAAGCAATCACTAATCACTCATATACTTCACATACACTTCTCACAACAAAATAATGAAGAAAAACAAAACCCATGTATAATGTGTCATGTCTGTGTGTCTTATCTAGGTCGGAATACATTTCATCAGACATATATGCCTAAACTGTATAATTTAGCATAGATTGGTACTGCATGATGTAAAGTTGTAAGCATTATTGCTTACTACTGTAAACTGTAAACTATCAGTAATGCAGGTTTGATAGAATGTTTTAGAAGCATTGCCATTTGTAATGCTGCAAGATGTATAGCTGTTCTATGGTGGAGTCTATTGAAGGTGACATGTTAAGTAAGATAAGCTGGAGTAACTCACCAGCAGGTGGGTGTGGCGTTATCCACGGTGTCCTGATTGGCCTGCGAAGGAGACTCGGCTCCCCGCGCGCCACCCGCCACAGACGAAGCCGTGGTGACGCTGTCCTGTCTCACTGTGACCGCATCATCACACAAAACGCGCACGGCTGTCAACTAGTACGAACTGACACTAGTTGCATATCTACTCCAAACCACGCACTACACGCACTCCTGAAACTCCTGAAACTTTTCACCGCGCTCTTCTACAGCATCCCACACACCAGATCACGCCCCGTGACCACAACACAACGCCAAAAATCCACTGAAAAATGGCAACCTCCACCAACACAGAAACTGTCCGAAACCACCGCACTCACGAGTCCACCATGTATTACTGTAATATTTATAAACTTTCACGGTATAATTATAGACCAGACGTTACTATTAACGCTTGAACATAAGTAAAAGTAAAGAAAATAATATTTATAAATAGCTTCAGATTATTTTGATACAAATCTATATTGGTCTATCACTGCATGTACACACCCCTGAAATGGGTGGTAAGGATCCTTTTCTCTCTCTTTACGATACGTTTAACGTAAGAAAATTAGCACGGACCAGTTATACTACAATTAAATAAATGACCTACACCCTGATAACTACAAAGACATTTTGTAGCAATGACAGCGGATCCGTATCGGCTTCCTTCACAGAACCTTTAAAAAAAATCAACATGTCGCCCCCTGTGATATTGCAAGGTGTTTTATCATTGACACTTCAAAATCGAATCGAGACAAAAGGGGCGTGGTCTATTCGTTTGGTAGTATCGATTAAAACATTGATCTTTGATAAATATCTTCTTAGGATAGGTAATAATAATACACTACATATTTTTCCAAAGCTGTAGGGTAAAACCAAAATAACTGCCCCTTTTTTAAATGAACCTCGTAATTTTAAAACGTCATAAGGATGAAATTAAATTCACAAGCGACTGCATGCAACGCCGCTTAAAGTAGCGTCTCCTTATTTTTTTTTTGAAATTTTCGACAAAAGCTCTTTCAAAGCGATGTTTTAGAAACACAGATGTCATCAATGCACAGGCTCTAGATAAGAATTGAATTCGAAATTATTTTAAGGGGACCGCGGACGTCTTTTGCTGAGTAATCAACACTTTAACATGTCGTATGAAATTCCATAAGCCGTTTATTATACTTAGTTGATAAACGATCTACATACGGTCATTAAACCTGCAAAAAGGTTGCTTTACGCAGACGACCTTAAGCTCTACGTGGAAATTCGATCGGAAGCTGATTGCTTTGCCCTCCAAAACGACGTAGACGCTTTTTATGACTGGAGTTTGAACAATAGACTAGAGTTAAATATCAATAAATGCTACGTTATGACTTTCGGTTGGATCTGGTACCCAATCACTTCTGACTATAAATTAGGCATCAAACTCGTAGTTAGAACTGTATGTACTATCAAGTAATTGGGTGTCACATTTGACACTCAGTTCACATTTCATGACCACATTAAGATATTGGCAAAGGAGTCTTATAAACAGCATGGCTTCAAAATGATGATAAATGCTTTTATAAATGCTTTATTTTCATAAACTACATGTATTCATGTAGCATTGTGTAGAGGCCTTCTTTTAAGTAAATGTATACCTGTATCAGAAGACCTCGCACTTCCATATTTATAGAAAATTCATAAGTAGGTTAACATAAAATAAAAGTTAATATCTAATACTTTAAATTTTAGATAACTGTGGGTACGAGGGTGAGTGAGGATGAGTGCGTGCGTGTGTGTGTGTGTGTGTGTGTGTGTGTGTGCGTGCGTTTGTGTGTGCGTTAGTGTAAAAATTTGTCATATTAAATAAAAGGATAAAGAACTGCCTCAGTTTCATCATATGTAAGAGTCCTAAGCCATGAAGATAGGGTTTTTTTACACTCATAATAAGATTTTGGACAAATCGCCAATTTTCTGTTTACCACATTTTGAAATAATTAGTTTGAGATAAATATTGGCGTTTAGCGAAAGCTGTACCTACTCTTTTTCTCGACATACTAACGTACTGTAGTCGTTTTGTTAAATTTATTGGATATTATTCAGTTGTTCTATGCATTTTTAGTATACAGAATAGTATATACAGCTTCCTTACTGTTAGAAAGTCACAAAATGTATAAAGTTAATTTGAAGAGAAGCAATATGGTTTAAAAAACATAGTCTTCAACAAAGCACGATGTATCCTTGCGACATCGAAGGACCTTATTTTTGAAGCACCACCCCAAACGGGAATGCAGTCATGATTAAAGTCAAGTCATGATTGACTGAGCTAGAGCAACGTATATTTATTTTAACAAATGAACTGAAGATACATGCCTTAAAAGTAAAAAAATCCAAATTAGTTTTTAACAGCATTCACTAACTAAGTCTGTGTGATTATGCCAAGAGAGCCTCTGGTCCAATATAATATCTAAGTATTTTGTTTTCTCAACCTTATCAATAGTGGGATATGTGCAATTACTCTTTTTATAATATTTTTATAGTTTTTTAAATTTGTGTATATTAATTCTGAACTTTATATCCGGTTGAGTTTAATTACGTATAGAAAAGTACATGTAGTTTGTCTTAAGATTATTAAGCGTAAGTTAGACTTTAACCAGGATGTAACCGTAGCCATTCCAGATTACATGTCACTACGAACTGATTACCAATAATTACCAGTGAAAACTATTGCAGTGTCATCAGCGTACGAAAAGATTGGGCATTTCCTGTTTCCAATTTACATAAATAATTTATGTAAATAAGGAACAAGGTAGGCCGTAGGACGCTTTCTTGTGGTACGTCAAATGTGACTTTGGCATCATACTGGTTTGTTGTCCAATTTCAACTTTTTGTGTCTGATCTTGTTAGTAGTTTTTAAATAATTCTAAGCATGTGCCTCTTATCCCTACGTATTCCAGTTTGCGAACGAAAATGGGGACAGAGACAGTGTCTAAAGCTTTTTGTAGATCAAGGAAAACCGCGAGACATTTTTTACTATTATCAAGCTGTTCAGTTATGTGAGATGTTAGAGATATTACTGCATCTTCAGTTGATTTGCCCTGTCTAAAACCATACTGGGATGTTGATAAAATTTGGTATATATTTAAATAGTTTATTAGACGCTTATTTAACAGTTTTTTCTATTATTTTTGATTAAAACACAAGTTTGTAAAATGAATAATAATTGGTACAAATAAATCTTTAGCGAACTTAAGGAAGGTGTTTTGAATATTGTCCCAACGTGTAGTGCTACTTGATTTAAGATTCACGAGTATATGATTCTCTTCTTCTACTTCTGTTTCCAAGAGCACAAATGATGTCTATTGTGAATCTTATACTCTAAAGTCAATATCGGTGTCAAAGTTGAAATCCTCTAATAATATTTTTTCTGCAAGCAGTTTACCTATCCAAGTGGAATAGTCATTAACATAATTGACTGCTTCGCTTGGTGAAGGTTTGATTTCTAAGAGTGTATTGTTGTCTGTTTTAGTTTTTTTAACTTTTGTTATGTGTTTACTTTTATACCAAAGGGTTTTATTATTTTTTGTAGAATTTGCCAATTGTTCTCTTTCATATTTACGATTAAGTTTTTTTTTTATGTAGTTGGTTGCAATAATTTCGATATCTTTTGTAACACTTTTAGGTATTTCATTGTTTGGATCACCTTTCAAGTTTTTTGCAGTTTATTCCTATTTTTGATGCACTTTAACTACGCGTGGTGATCCAGTGTTTTATAGTCCGCTTATTTTTTGGTATGTGTATAGTCTTTCTATTTTCTTGTATAGCTTCCGTCATTTTATTAATCACAGGTTCAACTATACGTTCTGGGTCTGTCGAAAATAACAGTTCTCCCAGATTTTTGTCTGCCAATGTTTTTAATGCCCCATTAAAATAAGTATTTATTTCTAAGAATTTGTTTTTATGACTTTTGCAGTGTTTTTGCTTGACTTTAGATAAGTTTAAGAATAATAGGGAATGATCTGTGATAGACGTATTGAAAACCACAATATGAGCAGAAGATATCTGTTTAATAAGTTTTATCATTAAGTGATAAAACTTTTGAATCTGGTAGGAAACATGTGTCCTGGCATTATGCCATGCATACTTAACATCTCGCAGTAGTGTTGTCTATTTTGTTGCTCCTGGTTTTGCCCTGATTGCGTAGGTGTTTAATTTATAGTTTTAGTTTACATATATATATCCAGCAAGAACAATGCTATTACATGATGTTATAGTATTTTATATATTCCAAGTATGCATCAAGAGAGCTAAAAAACAACACATGTGTTTGAAGGAGACCTGTTTAAGATTAAATTATTATTAAGATTTATTTCTGAGGCATGGTTCAATCTAATATCTTTAACCTTACATTTGATATTTTTTCTGACATAAACTACTATTCCATCGTTTTTATTGAATGAGCGAGAACTTAGTTCAAGTGAAGCGTTTCTGCTTCAACTTAGACAAAAATGCTTTCGTATACCCGGTTGTTTTCCTCTAGAAGTCGCATTTCTCAACCGATAATTACGAAATTGTGAGTAGGTTTGATAAGTCCATAATTTTTTTTGACTCTTCTGTTTTTAGAAGTTTTTGCAAAATGACGGAGATATACATTATAAGGTGTTTAAAGTCCAAATCTCCTGTGCTTAATTTAATGGCAATGTTCCGATACGCACGTCAGTTGCCTAAAAGAGATATGCTCTCTCTCTCGTATAATCAATTATTTATTTTCCATGTTTTTGTAGCCAGTATATTAATTCGAGATAAATACATTACCAGGTATGTAAAATTATTGTATATTTACTATTACCGATACAACTAGCCTTCGCTGGGGCCCGCGAGTCATTGATTTTCTTGGTCTAAGAAAATCATTTATTATTTACATTATATATCTAGATTTTTAGATTTCTTGACCCATTCTCCCATTAGCATGCGCAGTGAACCTTTATTCAGCAGACTCGCGAGGTCTACAGCTCAGATTTGTTGTCTGGAATTTGAATTAAGAAGAAATTCGGAATAGTAGGTATAGGTTTATTAGTGTTTAGTTGACTTTCAGTAAGTATCAATATATCTCAATCAAATTTTAATGTAGCAATAGCTATTTGTAGTTCATCAAAGTTGCAATATACGCTTATAATATTTTGGCAAAAAAAAATAAGCCTCGCCTTTCAACGTTTATATGTTTTGATAAGTCTTCAATGTCACATTGGACAGCATGTGCAATAGTTGCATTGTCTATCTCATTCAGTGTGTTAAGTGAAATATCCATTTAAATTAGTGTTAAGTGGACTGAAGGTGAGCTGTGATACGTTTTTGAATATAATTAATGTATAAAACTGGCAACATAATATTGGCAATTGAATAATACATACAAGACAGAGTACAAGTTGAATGAAATGATGTAGCGTAATGTATATGAGAACAGTTTAGTTATGTTACGACTGGTATGTCGTATGTGCGATCTATGCTTAAAAGCAGTGCATGCGTTTGGAATCCCCATGAAACAACGGCTATATATATGCGCGGCTGTTGGAGAAGGTACAGAAGGCTTTCCTAAGGACCTTGTACAAGCGGCAGTATGGTTACTACCCTTATTTGTATCCCACCAGTTTTTTGTTAGGTTGCTTGGGTTACAACTCTCGAAGTCCTCCGGAAACAATATTTATTTATCACTCAACTAGTTGAGACTGATGTCCTGAGAGCATGAAATTACTATTATTGGTGGAGTTGCGTATGGAATCTGGTAGGTCTTATGTTCTATATGTTCAAGTTTTTTAATCACAAAAGTTAATGATATGGATTTTCACACATACATATTTTGAAAATTCAGTCAGTTTTCGTACAATGTTCAAATATACGACAATCAACGTGATAAATAAATATTTATCACGTTTTTATGACTAGTTGAGAATGCATTACCATTTCAGTTATTCTAAGACTTGTACAAGTTAATGAAATTTTCTGAAAATCTGTTCTGTCCTTTGAATGGCAGTAGCATTGACATACTTACAGATTTATTTAATTTATTTTTATTTTTAAATAATTTGAAACTGTTGTATCGGTGATTGTGATCCGAGTTATAGTACCACCAACTTAACTGTGCAGTTCGCGAGGGCGCTGCTGGTCAATATAATCAACTACAAACTGTCACAATTTGAAGGAATGTTGTAATTCTTTTTTCTGGCGCCTGAATAGATAAGTTGGTGGGACTGTATGTATTATGAAAGGTGCCTATGGAAGGCTGTCAGATTGGAAGATAATCTAATATAAAAAAGAAAAGTAAAAGGATAATCAAATTGAATACGATAGGTTTTATTGAATCGATACTAAAATCGATAGACTTCTACAGGCTTTTTCTAAACACTATAACTACAGCTTCAACCCTATTTGAATGTTGAATCATTGTCTATGACTGTTTATCAGAATGAAAGTCACTGTAAGTGTCAATAATTTTATTTTCATAATGTAGTAGACTTCTTAGTCGCTACATTTCAAACTATTTGTATATTCAATAGAGTATAGTACTCTATTATCTTGACTGATTCCTTGTCATAATAATGTAATGTCTGCTTAATTCTTTATGTAGAAAAAATAAAATAAAAAATCGTAGCTAATAAAGCTTTTCGAACTGCCTGAGTCAATAAGTGCATTAGCCTTTTTTCCGTTAACTTCTATTGTGGCAATTGATTTCTTTAAACTCGTAGGGGCAGCAGCAATGACTTCTTTGCTTAATACATTTTTAGACCTTTCAGTAGTAGCATTAAGATTAGTCTTAGGGCTCCTACAAACGTTGGCGAAGTGACCTTTCTTTTGGCATATTTGGCAAATAGCATTCAGTGCAGGGCAGTTTTGTCGTCGATGAACTTTGTCTCCACAGAAAAAGCATTGTTTAAGAACATACTGACATTCTTCTGATGGTGATTTCTTTTTTTCAGTTGAAGTACTTTTCGGCAATGCCATAACTAAACCATCAGCAATATCACATGTCTTATTTATGTCTATTGATTTTGCATTGCTTTCCGCCATTTCAATTGATTGCGCTTGATTAAAAGCTTCATCCAGATTTAATTTTAAATTTTCAAGCAATCGCTCTCGAATTTTATTTGAGATAATGCCAGATATGAATGCATCTCTTATAAAGTCATTTCGATTGGTCTCTGCATCGACGTTCTTAAACTGACAATCTTTGCTGAGAAGCTTCAGTTGTTGTAAGTATTGGTGTATGTTTTCATGACTTTTCTGCTTACGTGTGGCCAAGATATAACGTGCAAAAATTTCGTTTTTCGGTTTTATAAATATCGTACTCAGTGTATTTATGGCTGTGTCGTAACTGCTACAATCACTTATGTATTCGAATATTCTTGGTGAAACATGGTTAACAAGCAGCTGTAACTTCATTTTATCACATATTTGCTTATTTCCATCTTCGTTTGCGAGAAGAAAATTTTTGAAAGTATATAGCCAGTGTGTCCACTCTTGAGCTGCCGTCGGTGATGTTGGATCGAGATCCAAAAGAATTGGTCGTAGATATTTTTCCATTTTATGTTGAATAAATTGGCAAAATCTGCTTTTGAAAGTTTGAAATGCTGTATAGCTAAATCCACAATATTTGCTATAGATGAAAATAAAATGTTTACTGTTGAAACAGATGCTTCTGATAATGCTATAGCAGCTACATTATCTCAGGAAGGACGCCCGGTAGCGTTCTTTTCGCGTACACTCTCCAATACTGAAAAGCGACATCCAGCTATAGAAAAAGAAGCCTACGCTATCGTTGAAGCTCTTCGTAAGTGGCGTCACTACTTAATTGGCAGGTCTTTTCGATTGATTACAGATCAACGATCAGTTTCTTTTATGTTTGATCGCAAACATACAAGCAAGATAAAAAACGAGAAGATTGAAAGATGGAAATTGGAAATATCTTGTTTTAAATATGACATTGTCTACAGACCAGGGAAAGAAAACAATGCTGCTGACACTTTATCACGTGTTTGTGCAAGTATTCACTCTGAATCTAAACTAAAGGAATTGCACTCTGACTTATGTCACCCAGGTATAACTCGGATGTTTCATTGGGTACGAAGCAAAAATCTGCCATATTCTATGGAAGAAGTTAGAAAAATTATCAATACGTGTCCGGTCTGTGCAGTTGTGAAGCCTCGATTTTACAAAAACAATAGTTGTTTGATAAAAGCAACATCGCCATTTGAGAGATTGAATATAGATTTTAAAGGGCCAGTACCATCGTCTTCGCCTCATAAGTATATTTTGACCATAATAGATGAATATTCAAGGTTCCCATTTGCAATTCCATGCCAAGATGTTAGTGCTGCAACTGTGATAAAACATTTGTCGTCAATTTTCTGCACATTTGGAATGCCAGCTTACATTCATTCAGACCGTGGCTCCGCATTTATGTCTAAAGAAGTAAAAGATTACTTACATAGCAGAGGAATTTCGACAAGTCGTACGACGGCATATAATCCACAAGGAAATGGACAGATAGAACGTGCAAATGGAACAATTTGGAAAACAGTACAATTAGCGCTTAAGTCCCAAGGACTAAAGATTGAGGAATGGGAAAAGGTTCTTAACCAAGCACTACATGCAATGAGATCTCTTCTCTGTACTGCCACAAATCAAACTCCTCATGAAAGGATGTTTACCCACAATAGAAAATCAAATAATGGACATTCTATACCAACTTGGCTTCTTACACCTGGTCCTGTTCTCCTTAAAAAACATAACAGAAACAACAAGTATGCTCCTATTGTCGAAAAAGTTGAACTTTTGGAGTCAAACCCAGACTATTCATTTGTAAGGCTGGGTGATGGACGGGAGACAACCGTTTCAAACAGGCATTTAGCTCCTGCAGGTTTTGAAGAGGAAGAAGATCGAAGCTCTTCATCAGAAACAGTGGAAACCGAAAGCGACTCATCATATGTGTCAGCTGAAGGTGCTTTACCTGACACTCCACTTGCTTCACCAGTACCTGATGCACCAACTCTACGGCGGACTACCAGAAACAGAAAGTTGCCTACCTATCTTCATGACTATGAGTTGACACACTAGAGCGGGGGAGAATGTAGTAGACTTCTTAGTCGCTACATTTCAAACTATTTGTATATTCAATAGAGTATAGTACTCTATTATCTTGACTGATTCCTTGTCATAATAATGTAATGTCTGCTTAATTCTTTATGTTGAATAAAGCCTAAATTAGTATTAAAATGGTTATTGTTATTATCATAACACATAGGGCGTATACCATTTGACGATAACATTAGATTCTGCGTTCGAAAGTGATAGCGATTAATTGCGTTGGAGAGATTTTTCGTTTTTTTATAGTTTCTGGCTGTTTAAGCCACTGTTTTGATTTATCTTAGTGTAGTATTGTATATTTGTGATATAGGTAAGTTAAATTAATAATAGTTCATTGTGTATTTTTGTAATTTGAGGTTTGCATAACCTCTATTCATCCATCATGGATTTCGATCCGACGAATCCTCCTGATCCCCCAGATCCTGTAATGCATCCGACTGCTACTAAGCGACGTATTGAGACCGATGTGCAACCTCCAGCCAAGAAATCTATAATTTCGCCAGATCTAGCTTCCGCTTCCATTGAAACCGTGTATGTAGACCCTTCCATGGTTGTTGGAGGGTTATCATATTCTCTTTCAGACAAAGGCCCTTTTGTGGTCCATGTTTCTCGCACAGAATCCGACCTTTCTGCTGGGACTATGATAAGACCCATCAAATTTGGCCAGTTCCTTAAAACTCATATGATAAATAACATTTGTACTGATGGCATCAAGAGAGTAGGTAGAAATAAAATTTCTGTAGAATTTACAAGTGCATCCGATGCTAACAAATTTATTTCATCTCCTGTTTTGAGTGTGAGCAAGTATGTAGCTACAATTCCTACATTTAACATTACTCGGATGGGTCTTATACGTGGGGTCCCAACAGAAATATCGATGTCTGAGTTTGTGAGCTCATTGGAGCTCCCAAATGGGTGTGGTAAAGTTCTCAAAGCTCGTCGCTTTAGTAGGAAAAGTGTGGATGAAGGTGGTAAAGTTACCTGGATTCCAACTCAGACAGTTGTGGTTACTTTTTCTGGGCAAATGCTGCCTAATAGGGTATTTTTATTTTATACCTCATTACCTGTAGAGCTATATTTATTCCCCACAATACAATGCTTCACATGCTGTAGGTTCGGGCACACAAAAATGCAATGTAGGTCTAAACCTCGTTGTTTCCGTTGCTCCAAGGAGCATGCTGGTGATAATTGCAATGTTTCTGAAAAGGATTCTACATGTCTTCATTGCTCAGGACGGCATTTTGCCACAAATAAGGTTTGTCCAGAACTTGAAAGGCAAAAATAAATAAAAAGTGTAATGGCTCGAAATAGTATTTCGTATGAAGACGCAGCATCACAATTTCCTAAGGTATCCCGCTTATATGCAGAAATCACACAAAGTAGCATTTCATCGTCATCTTCTTCTTCCAATGTAACTTGTGTACCAGCAAGTTCCTCTGAAGCTATTAATAACAAAACATATAGCAAAACTGTTTCCCAGTCTCGTCCAAAGACTCCTTTTATAAAATCATTTGATCAAACTGCTCACCACAAAATTGTTGCAACTCCTACATCAATGTTACCAAATGGTTGTGCCTTAAATAACAACCAAACATCAGGATCATCATCTCCTCAGCAGGAGAATATGATCGAAACATTGTTGTCTTTAGTAATTAATATTATAATGATGAGTCCCCAACCCTTACCGTCCAACGTTGCCCACAAACTTACACAATTAGTTTCCATGTCCGGTCAATATGGATCCCTTGATCATGTTACAATGGAACACTCAGAGCATGCGACGCAAGAAACATGAACTTATACACTTGATTGTAAAATATCACCCGTCAGTTATTGCCATCTCGGAGACATGGTTGGTTCCTGGGTCCCACTTTCGGGTTCCAGGATATTACTGTCTCCGGGATGACAGGGCTGACGGGTGTGCTGGTAGTGCCTTATTTATTAAGTCCAGTATTCCATTTTCCCAAATCTCCTTTCCCTCACATCAGCATGGTATCAACATTGTTGGTATCAGATCTTTGAATATATCATTTATTTCCATATATATCAATAAATCAGATTCTACTCTTATTCCAGATTTACTCTTTCTGCTTTCTTCTGTTTCTTCCCCAATGATAGTTATGGGTGATTTTAATGGCCATCACACTATGTGGGGTTCTCACTACTCATCTGCCTATGCTCATTCTCTTGTTGATGTTTTTGATGAAGTAAATCTCTGTGTAATTAACAATGGTTCTCCTACTCGCAGAGTTTATCCATATGAAAATCCGAAAAGTGCAGTTGATTTAACTTTATGCTCACCCACCCTTTCCTCTCTCCTCACATGGGAAATCCTCCCTTCAACTTATGGTAGTGACCACTTCCCTATCATCATTTCCATTCAAAATAGAGTCACACGATACTGTAATCCTAGTCCTTCCCTAAAATACAAACTTTCTGCAGCTGATTGGCTTTCATACTCATCAGCTCTTGACCTTAAATTAGAATCCTCATCTGTTTATCCATTAGATATTGACCCAGTAATTTCATATAACCTATTTATAGATATGATAATATCTTCAGCCTCTCTTCATATTCCTTTGAAGAAACCACCAAAAGATTTTGCAGTCTCCACCCCATGGTGGGATTCTGATTGTACTAAAGCTGTTTTAGGAAGAAAAGAAGCAGAACTAAATTATAACTCTTCTATGACTGAAGTAAACTTTTTAAAGTACCAGGCAGCAGCAGCTACATATAAAAAATTGGTTAGCAAAAGGAAAAAATGTGGCTGGGTATCTTATTGCGAATGTTTATCCCCGAGAACTCCTTCCTCACTGGTATGGAAACAAATAAAACGTTTCCGAGGTTCCTTTAACACCCAAGTTGTTTCATCAAATGACCCTTTATCATGGCTAGAGGCCTTTTCAGATAAGTTGGCTCCTCCTTCAGTCCCTTCTGCTGATCTCATTCCTTTGGCCCCATCACCGCTTCCTTCTCATAATTGTTTTGATTGCCCATTTACCATTCAAGAATTATCCCTTGCACTAGACGGACTGACTGACTCAACTCCTGGTATTGATGGAATTCCCTATTCATTTATTACAAAGTCCTCAATAAAATGTAAGCAAACCTACTTAGATATTGTAAATTATTTTTTTGAGCATGGTATAGTACCCGATCAATGGAAAACACAAATAATTCTACCTCTCTTAAAACCTGGTAACAATGCTTCAGATCCAGACAGTTACAGACCAATTGCTTTATCCTCAGTTTTGAGTAAGATAATGGAGCATATGATTAAGCATAGACTGGAATGGATTGTGGAAAATGGGCTTATTTTAGCAAAGACTCAATTTGGCTTTAGAAAGGGAGTAAGCACCATAGATAATTTAAGTCTGTTGACAACAGACATCAACATTGCATTTAAGGAAAAAAAATACCTCGTTGGAGTATTCCTGGACATAGCATCGGCTTATGATAATGTCCTTCTACCAGTTCTCAGGAATAAACTTATTCGGATAGGTATACCAGTAAAACTTGTACGGTTCATATGCAATATGCTAATAGAACGCACTGTGATAGTAAAATACAATCAGCACTTTCTCCCTCCTAAATATATTTGGAGAGGCTTACCCCAGGGCTCAGTGTTGAGTCCTTTATTGTATAGCCTTTACACCTTTGACTTGGAACAATCTGTTCTCTCATTCTGTGATATACTTCAATATGCTGATGATCTGGCTCTATATCTTAAAGTTCAATCCATCGATCAAGCAACCAATAAACTAAATACAGCTTTATCATATCTTAACGATTGGCTTTTTGAACATGGTCTTGCCTTATCCGCTTCAAAAAGTTCAGTGGTTGTTTTTACCAAAAGAAGAGTTATCCCTCCAGTTGAGTTGTACATATGTAACGAAATCATTCCCCAGGTTAATAATACTACATTTTTAGGCATAAAACTTGATGTGAGAATGTCTGGCACCCCCCATTTTGAATACATTTCACAAAAAGCTGAAAAAAATGTTAATATTCTAAGGTCTCTTTCAGGGGTATGGTGGGGTTCTCATCCATACTCCCAAAAACTTTTATACAACGCCATAATTAGAAGCCATTTTGATTATGGCTCATTTCTCTTGAACACTTGTAACAAATCTAATCAAGCAAAAATTTTCAAGATTCAATCAAAATGCCTGCGTATTATCCTAGGAGCTATGAAATCTTCACCCATCAATGCTATGCAAGTAGAATGTGGCGAGCCACCCTTAAACATTCGTAGGCAATTTCTTTCAGATAGATTTATTTTCAAATTGATTCAACATTGCAATCACCCTCTCATTCCAAAATTAAAGTTTCTTCTTGACCTTTATGATTCTCTGAACATGGATAGTCTCCCATGCCTTGTCATTAGCTATATTAAATATACAAAACTACCAGATCCTCTTTGTCAGTTCCCCATAAATCCCCTTTTTGCAACTTCTTACGAGGTACTTATTTCTGAGCCTAACATTTTACTTCATTTTGGTATTGATAAGGACTGTCCTAAAGCCCGTGTCTTATTCAGTGAACGGATTAATACCCAATATAGAGGTTGGCATTATTTGTTCACAGATGCATCCAAACTATCATCTAATAGTGTGGTTGGTGCAGCAGTATGGTTTCCCTCTTCCAAAATTTCTTTAAGCTTCAAATGCCCTTCATACTCTTCCATATTTTCTGGTGAAGCCCTAGCTTTATTGGAAGCCGTCCTGTTTGTCAAATCACATAATTTAAATAATTCTATAATCTTCTCTGATTCCAGAAGTTGTCTTCAAAGTATATTGTCCAATCCATTTCGTTCAAAATCTCGTTTCCCATTGATTTTAAAAATTAGAGAGTCTCTTTTTGATTGTCATACCCTTGGCATCAACATTGTGCTTGCTTGGATTCCAGGTCATTCTGGAATTCCTGGGAATGAAACAGCTGATTCTTGCGCAAAAACTGCTTCACAAATAGGTTCCCTTGAGCACTTCAAAATATACTCCCATGACTTGTGTCTTCTACCAAAATTGCAGCTATTTGAATCTTGGTCCAAATATTGGGAAAATTCCATTAAGTATAGAGGTAGACATTATGGAGATATCCAACCCACGATTCCTAAAACTCCTTGGTTCTTCAAATTTCGTAAGTCCAATAAAGTAACCACATCAACACTATGCCGTCTGCGACTGGGTCATGCCTGTACTCCAGTTCATTTATTGAAAATTAGGGTTAGGGACCACTCATTATGTGAGTGTGGTCTCGACGAAGGAAACATGGACCATATTTTCTTTGAATGTCCAAATCGTTGCTATTCACTATATGATATCCTCCCTCCTGAAGTCTCTCGTCCAACATCATTTAAATATCTTCTTTCTCTTATGTTTTCCCCATTAATCAACCATTTATTGTGTAAATTTGTAAATATAAACAAAATTAAATTGTAAATATTGTTTGTTACATATTGTATGTATATATATAGCTGTATGTACTGTAAAATTTATGCAGTTTAATGTTAGTAATAAGTATTTTAGAGATTATTTTAGTTATGTAGTTGTGTCATTTCTTTGTTTTAGATAAATCATCATGGTCTTCAAAAGTCTGGTCGTATCATCATTCTAAATACCGATCATATTCTAAATTAAAGTAATAACTCCACGTGACTTATGAAACTAGCATGAACGGACATTGGCAGAATTGTGGTAACATTAAACCGCAGAAGCCATTAACAAAGAAATAATAATAATACCATTTGACGCTAAATTCGTTATTTTCAATAATTTTGATCACATATTGTGTCTATGGTTCATATTAAATGTGGATCCACAGCGTAGAGACAAGTAATATACTGATCCACAGTCGCAAAATGTGGTCAAAATCATCGAAAATTAACTCAAATGGAAAACGGCCATATTCTCTTTTTTTCTTCAATTTTATTCAGGAGTGTGGAGTGTGCCCTCGTATTTTGTGTTTACCAGTGTTGGTTTTCCTGCGAATAATGTTTATTCTATACGTGGTTTCATGTACTGATATAATTTCCCTCATAAGTCTGAAAACCTTAAGACTGGAGAGAAGTCTCGAATTTTCATACAAAAAGGAAAACGTTTCTAATTTTAAAACAATCACCTATTTCGATTTCTTTTTTGGATACGTTATAGATGTTATCAATATCCAGATTAATAGGTTTTGATTGTTTATCATTGTGGGTATATTCCATTTGTCGCTAAGAACGTTATTTTCGATAATTTTGATTACAATCTGCGTCTATGGTTGTGATCACTGTGATCGTTTCATTTCACTGTCATCCCCTGTTCCATTTAGGATAAGAACGCTACGAATGCCACTAAAATGTGCCAGTTCTGTCACTTTTGACATTAGATGTAACGTTTTTGGCGAAAATAACGCCAAGACCCATGTGGAAAAACTTTTTGGGAGTGTGATCGTTTTTAGCGAATCTAACTTCAAATGGTAAGCACCCTTTATCAAAAGAATTTGAAATGGGTATTAAATACCGATATTTTCTCAAAACTTGTATCATTAGTTTGTGAATTATTTATAGGATAAATAATGAAAAAGGAAAACCCATAAACCTTTTAAGTTTATTCTGTGAGTTATAAAATAAGAATAACATTTTTAGATCTGATTAAGCGAGACAGCATCAGTTTCTCGGAGCTTCTCTTCCCCTTCCTCCTAAAACCATGCAGTTAATCTGTTATAAGTATGAAGAGATATACTGGGAACGGATTCAGTTCCGTTCATGATCTTGATCACGATGAAACTGATACCAGATTTATAGAAGGGTGAACCATATTACACGCTCAATCAGTCCAATCGTGAACTCACTATACAGGGTTATAAGAAAAAAAATGCTAACAACCTCTTACTTCTGCTAGTCTCCTGGCAAACATTTTAAGATGAAAGTTGTTTTTATTTTGTGTTTGATTATGTGTATTTGACAGAATAAGCACGAGGACCACCTGATGTTAAGTCTCTTGTGCCTGTAATTTATTTTTTGTATCCTGTGTTTTATTACTTAGCTCGATGTAAATATTCAAAACTCTATTCAAAGGGAGCGCGGCGCGGTCCAGTGTTGGCGCGGTGTCGCTTTTTTTATTTCTTGGCAGAGTTGCCAGCTTCATGGATTTCCCGTCATTATTTTAGGGAGTGACCATAACTGGAATAGTAGATTGTTATACAAGAGTCGAAAGGAATCAATTTCCGTACGAGGTGTTGAGGCTATAGTCCGAGTAGGAATTGATGAAGCACTCTACTTTCATTTCAAATATAAGGAAAGTAAAAAATAGTAGTTTTTCTAAATTTTTCATCAATAATAATAACATGAATGGGCACCCTTTTTAAAATCAAGTAATTGAGATGTTAGAAATATTAGTGAAATTTAAAGTTAAATTTTGCTTGCAATATTTATTTGTTAAACACTCTAGAAACAAACAAAATAAAAATTGTTTTTCTATAATATTTGTTGATGACAAGAATATGAGTAGAAACTATTTAAAATTAATGCAGTTTTAGTCCAAATAATAATTATTTTTATAATAATTATTTTTCTCAAGCAATTTCACTCTTTGCAAAGAATTCAGGTTCAGGCTTGCTGTTTAAGACTAAGAAGACCTTGATTTGGTTTGATTTGTTAAGAGATTATAATGCAGTCTTTCATACAAAAAAAACTGAGTACTATGCGACAAAACTTGATTTTTAATACATTTAATTGTGAAAAACATATTTAGTCACAAAATCCTTCCTTTATTACGAAGTTCATCTTTGGAACTCGCAGTCACAAAACGATCACTAAAGTATTGTCTTCAGACATGGGCAAAAGTTGCATTTCGCTATGTCATATATAGCTGTTTTCAAAGCTTTCCTAACGGTTTAAGAAAACCCAAACACTATTATTGATGTAAACTACTAATATTTTTATCTAGAACGTCTCAAAACGAACGCCCAGTGTGATCGTTTGTAGCGATTTTATTTGTTAAGACATTATAATGTAGTCTTCCATACAAAGAAAACTTAATACTTTGCGACAAAACTTGATTTTCAATACATTTAATTGCGAAAGACATATTTAGTCACAAAATTCTTCCATTATTACGAAGTAAAACTATGAAAGTTGCAGTCACAAAACGATCACTAAATTATTATCTTCAGACATGGGTCAAAGGTTGCATTTCGCTATGTCATTTGTAGCTGTTTTCAAAGCTTTCCTAATGGTGTAAGAAAACCCAAACACTATTATTTATGTAAACTACTAATATTTTTATCTAGAACGTTTTTTGTGGATGTTATTTTTTACTAACAATAGGCTATAAACGCCCTATCTTAGACTCATGTCTGAACTTAAGTAGATCTTTAGTAATCATTATTTCACATCTGCGAGTTTAATGGTTGAATTTCGTACTATTGGAAGATTATTATTATATATCATTTGTTTTTCACATTTAAATGTATTGAGAACGTTTTGCTTGGCTCATTGTTTAAATTAACTTTGTTTATTTGTATGGAAGACTGCATTATGATGTCTTTTTATTTATATTATGTCAAATCACGTTACCCCTTGATAAAACATCTATATATTTACAAAAAAAGTGTTATCAGTCGTTCGATTTGAGTCTAATAATTAGTGAGCGAAAGTAGCAAAATGGTCAATAATTGCTTTCCGAATGCTTAGTTACAAATGCCGTTTCCGAAACTGTAACAAATTCTATCGTGTCAAAACGAACGTAATATGTTGACATTGTTGACGGCATAGACTTAGGATTTTTTCGCTAAGCCTATGGTTGACGGTAAAATTAATGTTGGCAAGGGCAATACTTTTCAATGCTCCAGGGGCACATTCCAAACCTTGGCTAGAGTGCATTCGGAGTGCATCATTTCACTCTTAACGCATAGGCATACTAACGCGTATACCTAAAACATGAAAGTGTAAATTAAATGGCTACGATCTTAAGAGTTACTCTCTTCATATTATAACGTGTTTGTCGATATCGACGATTTATGATGTTATTCCATATAAAACCGATTCAATAGTATACATGTAGAGAATAAGCACACACCCTACGGATAAAGTATAACTGTTATACAGGTACCGCTTTATTTTCGGACTCGTAAGGTTAACAAAACATACACAAACTTCCAAATTCCATTGGATTGTTTATTTGATTTTCCGCTTAAAAATAATCGTATTCGGTTGGTCGCATCAAGGTAATGTTGGGCCGCACGGTACACTTTTTAAAGCACGGCCGCTGCGGTAAGTTTGGTATTATGGACGTAGACTAGCAAAGATATATTCTCTGCGTGATGTGGACTGTATTTGATTAAACACTACTAGCCTGGTGGGAAAGAGAAATGTGCACTCTCGTCACTTAAAATAGCTTCCTTTAATGTGGTTTGTTAGTGTGGTGTAAAATTCCACAGGTCAACCATTTGATTTGGTAATCATGATAACACAAAATGAATAAAAATACCTAATTCTTAGGTCAAGCGCAAGTATGCAGAGATATATGATAGAAACAGTTTGCTTCGTTATTAAATAATTTATCATTAGGTACCACTATCACTACATGGTATAAAACAAAGTCGCTTCCTGCTGCATGTCCTGCTTAGATCTGTAAAACAACTCAACGGATTTAGTTGCGTTACTTTTTTAAGTGATCGAGTGATTCAGGAGTAACGTTCATATTTGTATTACATTCATAAGAAAGTAGAGAAACACTGATAATTCTAGATGTTTTTAATGTCATAAATCAACATTTTTTTGAGTTTTTTTTATTCCTGGTCGGTTAGCCTTTAGCCACTATCTCTCACCTGATGGTAAGTGATGATTTGGTTGAAGATGTTGTTCAGGCTAACCTAGAAGTTACTTACATTGCAAACGCTGGCTGAACCCTACGAGATAGATCCAAATAATGTTCTACAGTATTGAACACCTTATAAAGGTCTACAAAAAATCCACAATGGTATATGTCTATCTCTTAGGGGTAACCCACAACAACCATTTTTTACTTTTTACGAAAAATTTACGAAGAGATTTTAAGCAGTACAGCATTTATCATTATCCAATTATGTACCTTAAATACATTGTGTATTCAATATAGATCACTGTGAACTGTATCTTATGATATAATAAAGTCGTATACTAGCTACCTAATTTTATCAAAATCCATACAGTCGTTACGGAGGTCAGTGATAAAAAAACTTTTGAAATACTAGAAGAATATATGTTTTTTATCGTTCTGGAGATTTCTTATTCCTCGCTGACAGAATTAATAAACAAACCGAATAAAATGTTTATACAAATAGTAACCTTTTCTAATACTTTTAATATACATATTTACTTTTTTTTTTCAAATGCCGGTTGGATACGATACGTGGGTAATGATGTTTTTCATGCTTAACTAGAGGGGGGACTGGCATTCATATATTAAATTGAGAGTTAGTAGCTAGCTAACTCAAAATTGTGTAAAAAAATAATGTAGCTCAAAAAAATAGAATAGAAATAAAATAAATCATGACGTTGGCTGTAGGAGTAGAAATTCCGAAGAGGCCCTAAAAGTGTTCGATGTATAAAAAACGGCAATGTTTAAATAAAAATACATTGAAAAAATTACCATGTATACCTTAGTATAATAGGGTCGATTAAAATCATCGATGTATTTTTTCAAATCCATATACCTAATATACGAAACTGGGCAAATTAAATGGCGAAATGTGGCGTGTACCTACCGTCAAATTGTGTCTAACATACTTTTGTGTTTTAGGCAAAAATTACTGTTTTAGGTATACACGCTTTTATGCATTTCCAGTCCACAGGTCCATGAGTTATAAGCACTCATATTTGAATACTGGTGAAGGTGGTTTTATGCTTTTTAAATACCATTCAATGCGTTTAGGTTTTGCTAATTCCCCGTCTAAAATCGATATTTGAGGTTATAAAACAACCGTATCGTTCCGTACCTTCGAGTAGATTGAAAAACAACCAACAAACAATCAAACAACTACATTCTGAGGCCCGGAACGTAGCCCTGGGGTGCGTTCCGAGGAGTGTAGTTGTTTGGTTGTTTTGCAACTTACCCTGAGGTATGGAACGACCGGTTGTTTTATAACCTCAAACAAATTGTGACATTGACAGACTTACATCATTTTCGTAATAATAATTGCTATTTAACACTATCACAAATTCGTTTTCCATTTTTATTTATGTTTTATATTTTGAGAAATTATATTAGTATTTATATTTTTTGAGATTTATGGGTGAGCGCATCAGATATAATACGATATAAACGTCAAAGTCATTTCATGTCACGCGTTTTATGGTTAAAAAGTTGCAACCTACAAAGGCTTGGAACGGTCCAGTTGTGACAACCGAACACTGTACTCGAAGGTTGTGAACGACGTCGAAAAGTTGCACTCCGAGTGCGCTCTAACCAAGATTCGGAACGCACCCCTGTACTGAAGTTTAATTTGTTGCGCGAATGCGCGTATTTTCATTTCATTCAAGAGAATTTTATGGCATCCAATTCAAAATTTAACCGGTTCTAGGACATTAATATTTATTTTTAGCCTTAAAATATAGTATTAACAAGACAAGGCGCCGTCCATGAACGTATGAGAAATGGCGACACATAACAAGACATTGCATTTAATAGCGTCGAAAATTGGACTTGATGGTGATGATAAAGTTTTGGGGTAAGAAATAAGTACATTCTGGTGTTCTACTACTACTACTACTACTTTCAAACATTAACTTAGTAAATCTTGTGTGCACTCTCCTAATTAACCAGATTAGGAAGGTGCCACAAGTTATATTGAATGAATATCTCAATCTCTAAGTAATTTTCAGTTCTGACTCCATCATAAAGAACTGAAACATCAAATAGTATATATATATGTATTGTTTTGAT
Source organism: Plagodis pulveraria (assembly GCA_963890685.1). NCBI lineage: Eukaryota > Metazoa > Arthropoda > Insecta > Lepidoptera > Geometridae > Plagodis > Plagodis pulveraria. The sequence goes on along the minus strand of OY982971.1, from coordinate 13,656,345 downwards.
TAGTGAGGTACATAATATACAAAGGTTTGTATCTAATGTACTTAAAAGCCTAACAGTAAGCTATGTGTTTCAGTACCTTAGTTTTATGAGGTGAAACAAGCCATTGGAATCCCTGCCATTAATTAATTTTCCCTATTATATGCACATTAATCACAATAATATAGAATGTTTGTGATATGCATTTGTCATCTCTTCAGACCATAAAGGGCTTTAAGTATAGTCTTACTCCTTGCGCATCTAAGATAATGATACCAAACTCATTCTTAAATGCCAGAATTTGTGTGTATGTGATGCTAACCCAACTCTATACCATACCATACTATAAGACTGGAGGGATTTGTATGAAACTTGGAATAGTTCTATATGAATATTAGGCCTTGAACTTGTTTCTTCATTTTCTACTTAGAGTGAAACTGTGGGTTGCAGCTATTATTCTAAAATTTGATTCCTTTGGCTAACTAGAACATATTCAATGTATTAAATTTGTCTGTTTTTTTAGCAAAGCAGCAGAATTCGAGAGACTTTTGCAAACAAAATCTATTGCTGGCAGTAATATGACAGACACCAGTAAAGTTGTAATTTGCTTGGACCTTGCTGCTGGCTTATTTGGTGCTGATTTAGACCTGGTAAGTAATTATGGTGTAATTTCTTGATGTTCTTTAATGGTCTTATAAACATGATGATTTGAAAATTGTTTTTAGAGTAAATAAGCTCCAAGCTTGTAATTGAGTGTGTTTACACAATGGCTATATCCAGGTGAACTACCATAATCAGCTGTCTAGAACAATACAGATACCAAAGCCTTTTATTTCTGTGAAAAAACTATAAGTAATTTACGTATATGTACAATAATAATTAATTTACACAGCTGCTTGATTCTGGGCTAAGACCTCCCCCAACTTCTGCCATTTTTTCCATTATTGGTTGTTCATCCCCATGTTAAACCTGTTTCCTGAATAATATTATCTATCTAACTACCTTTAATTTGGTATTCTCAATTCTCTTTTTGTTTCTTTTGTGTATCGTGCAGTTGGCCTCTTCGTGTCTGTCTCTTTGTCTAATGATTATCAGTTATTGCCATCAGATGTCCTGCCTCTGTCCTTTTAATTGTATTTATTATCTTACCCTCAAAGAATCAAGACCTCCTGATGCTTCATGTAGAAGTGAAACGCGTCGAAAATTCTTCCTCTTTGGCTGTTTGGCGCTTATGACGTAAAGTCGGCTTAACAGGAAAATTAGGCAGAATTGTCACCGAATATAGTTTTATATTTTTTAAGTGTTTTTCAATAATATTAGACTATGTATTCTTATATTTGTTAACAAATAAATAAGCTTCTGGCTTAAAAGCAGTAAAAGATACTTGCATGCGATAACATACAAAGAAACTATATCGATATTCAAACATAAAAAATTACACTCTGTCTGATGTCATCATTGCTTCCCTTCACTGCTCGAGCCTCCTCCCTTGCCTAATCGAATTAGGTAAGATCATACTAATGGCGCCTTGGATACATTTTCTAGGATGGAAGTAATGTTTGTTGTTGATAGGCAAGATCTTTAAAAAACAGTCAGATAAATTTAGAACCTCTTACTTTTTTGGAATATGCTTAGTAAACTGTTTCATAAATAGCATTTTAAAGATATAAATATACTATGCTTTATTTGGTTGCAAATCTTACACGTAAATATAGCATAGGGTTTATTTAAACTGTGTATTTGTAGCCTACACATACAATTTAAAAAAAAGATGTGCTAGGTTACCCAACTACTTAATTTATGTATTTAATTTTACCTAAAAACTACTTACTACCTACTAAATTTTAAGGCTGTGCTCATCTGTACTAATTTTGTACTACAATCACTTGACATTGATTAATTACAGAAAACAGCAATTAAGTACTCAGGCCTGAAGCCATCTATGTATACAAACAGTAAGAAGATGATACAAAATCTACTGGAGCTAGACACAGAGAAGCTAACCACATCAGTCTTGTGTGCAGCATTGCAGTGCTCGGGCGTGCAGGCATTGGCGGAACAGATCTTGGAAGAGTACCAGAGACATGCCAAAATGGTAAAGTTCCTCCTGTTCATATTCTAAGCTAAATGAGGTTTGGCACAAAATCTAATTTTCCTTCTTTCAATCGGCTATCATATCGGTAATCAAAACTTTCATACACTATTCGCTGCTGCAGCTGTTTATAGCAGCTTTACTCAACCTTATTTTTTATTTGGCCAAATAAGCCTGACTGCTTCATCAGGCGGGCCGCACGAATTTTGACCCAACAAACAAACCACAAAGACGGCACGTGCAATTTGACACAAACGCAAGAGCCTGACTGATGGACGAAGTAGGCAACGCACGCACGGCACGGTGGTCCCCCGCCCGCGCGCTTTACCCACGCTTCCTATCGCGCAATACTAGTACGGAGTAACCGTTATTTTATCCGCAATACTAGCGCGCTTATACCATGGTTAATTACGTCACGTTACAAATCACGGTATGTTACAAGTCTGTGTATGAAAAAGGTGGATGTTTTTTTATTTCTAAAAATACATATGCGTAGATCTGGCTCGGGCCGCAAAGAAAAGGTTACCGGGCTGCAGGTTGAGTATGGCTGGTTTATAGGTATGGTGCATATGATTTACTCTCCCTAGTTGTTGTATGCTTCCTTGACAAACTAACTCCCATGCCAAATCAAAAGGGTTCCGAAGTCGTCTTTTCGTTCCTGTTTCCTGGCTATTTTATATGATAGACACACAATATGTCAATGCGCTTCAGATTGTTACCTGAACATAACTTTATAGTGATATCCCATTCCTCTCAGGCCGTGTTCCATTTGAGTTATTTTTGTAACTTTTGACCACATTTTGCGTCTATGGATCCATATTTGATATTAACCATAGACACAAAATGTGATCAAAATTATCGAAAATAACGAATTTAGCGTCAAATAGTATACGCCCTTATTAGTAATTGTTCCTTGCATTAACTTGTAACAGTTAAAATATTTATTTGCAGGAAATTGACCTGAATCTACCTCAATATGTCTGTATGGCTGTTTATCATGCATGCAGGTAACACACTACATTATTTCTATATTCTTTTTAAGCGGATTTTTTACACCTGACAGCGTTTTACCACTATGCGTCAAGTTATATATAAACAATACTCAGTCATGCCCCATGGGGTGCCCGGCTTGAATATCACCTCCCGAATTGCTACCTGTGGGTGTTGTAAGAGGCGTCTAAAGGTAAAATATCGGAAGGCGAGCAGCAGCGCCTTATAAGGAACTGATATAAGTAATTTTGTCGGCTCCAATACCTTTTAAACCGCAACACAGAACACAATTTGAATAAAATCAGCTTACGTAAGAATGTATTTAAAATATTTTTGCCCTTACTATTTTTAAAACAAAATACGACCGTAATGGATTTTGATAAGAAATTGCTGGTGGCTTAAGTTAAACTCACCTGCAACGGGATTTCGTTCAACGTCATGCTAGAGGAACCTCTAGCAGAGAGTAGCGCGAAAGGTCGACGTTGTTCAAAGAAAGTGGTAATAATAATGACCACATTACATTAATCAAATAAAAAATAAAACATTTAGATTAAATAATATAGAACTGAAGCGCTCGTAGCGAAGGTTGGTTAGCTGTTCTTAACCGATCAGCAAAGTTAAGCAACGTCCGCCGCGGCCATGAGTTGGATGGGTGACCGATAGTGACATTACTGAGCGGTTCCTTGCTTCGGAGGGCACGTTAAGCCGTCGGTCCTGGTTGTCGTCTTAGGATGGCAGTCGTTATAGCATGGTGGTAGGGCATTTTGCGGATGCCCGTCTGGCTAGCTACCACCTCGCCAAGTACGGAACGGTGTGTTCCGGCAGCTGTCCTTGAGAGCCAGCAATTCTAGGTTAGCCTGAACAACATCTTCTACCACATCATCACTAATCATCAGGTGAGATAGTGGTCAAAGGCAAACCTATCAAGCATAAAAAAAAATAGAACGCACAGGGTGCTGCACTCATACATGTAATTAAACTTTGGCTGTACTGCTTTTGTGAATTACAGGTTTCTCTAAATGATCTAAACATTTTCAGAATAAACAAGGTGAAAGTTTCTAAAATGAAGATAAACGAGAAATCCCGCCTGAAGCCCGCGCAGTGGAACAAACTATACGCCGACTGGACTAAATTCGTGGACGAACACTTCGCCGGCCCTAAGAAGAAAAAAGGGCGACCGCTAAAGAATCCTGTAGACAAGGGTATGTAACATTAAATAAATATCGGCACATCTGTATTCCCTGAAGGGTTAGCCACCAATAATGGTCGAGCGGTAATAGCTATGGACTACCGTACAGCAGCTCCATGGTTCGATCCCCACCGCCGGCTGGAGCTTCACCGCATGGTGAAAGGTAAATGAATTCCCGCCGGGCTAGCTACCACCCTCAAGTAGAAAATCTGTCGCCAAGCACCCAACCGTTTGTTCCGGCAGCAGTCCTTGAGAGCCAGAAAAATTACAGGCACACGAGCCTTAACAACTGCATGTCTCAGTGTGACGGGCGCAGTACAATTCGTTCGGACGAAATTCATCAGTTATAGGTAGAGGCTAGTCCGCTTAACATCAGATGGGCATCGTGCTTGTCCCGCCACAATCACAGTATGTAGTGTGTACCCTCGTTTTATTCAAACCTGTTTTAGGCCCATGCAATAGTACTTTGTCAGCTGGATCGTCCACTGGCAAACACAGTCCCATGAATGGGGTTTGCCATAATGCCCACCCTTGGCAGGCGTCTTAGTGATGCAGCAGTGTATGATGGCAGTTCATCTGAAGGCACTGCTGCCAACCTTCTGGCAATTTTCCCTTCATCGTCTGATACGACTCTCACAGAAAGATAATATAGTGAAATTCTAGCAATTCTAGTTACATTGCATTGGCTTTGGTTAAACCTGAATATCTTGGTGAAAGCTGATCAGAATTTTATCATACTTGGCTAAGAACCACCACATAAACTTCAAATAAAAACAATGAATCAAAATCGGTTCATCCGTTTGTGAGCTAGAGTACCACAGACAGATAAGCACGTTAAAAAATACCCTTCTGTTTGCGTGGGGAAATAGCAAGCAAAAGAAGTATAATATAGCATAAACATAGCCTCCATATAGTGCAATATACTCGTATCAATTTGTAATTGTAGAAGATGGTAGACTGTTCAAAAAATTTTTGGAGTATTTTCTTCTGCGATCCGTTTTAATCTGTCACTGCATTAAAACTATACCGACTTGCTCTATACAAGCAAAATATTTAATTAATTAATACAATTAATACCTATTTCAAAATATGATTACAAGCACTATCGCATGCTTACCAAGAATCATATTTACAAATTATTGGAGCATATAAATTTTGTTCCTGGTGGGAATCAAACCACTCGGCCACCAGAACATACTCTTTTGAGGCAAAATTTTGTGCTCAAATTACTAGCAGTAATTTATTGCATCGCCACCGAACTCTTTAAATTTAAATAGCTGCCGCCGCTGTCGTCGTCATTAGTCCGGTATCACATAATAATTCACTAACAATCATTTCAGCGGAACAAGATGAAATGGACATCGATATAATTCACAAAGAAGAAACTACAGAACCTCAAATTGAACCATATGAAGATTGGAAACGACGAATGCTAGAAGTAGCTTACAAAGAATTACGTGACTTAGAAAAAACTGAATCTCAAAAAAATAAACCGGACTCGAGAGTAGAATTGACCCCAAGAAAAGCTCAGAAACAGAAAATGGACACAAGAATCGAAGTTTCGCCAAGAGTTCAGAAAGAGATGATGGAGCTGGGTATAGAGAATTCTTATGAGTTTTCGCCTAGAAGGTCGCCTAGGAAAACTCCTCAGAAGTTTTCGCCCTACAAAAATCCCGGGAAATCTAATGGAGTAAGGCTTTTATTTCCTGTAGATTTATGATTGAAGTAGTTAAAATTGCGTAAGGGTTATCTTGTCACTTTTGAGTTGGACATGGTCGTTATTGGAAGTGTTTTATGTATGTTAAGGAATGGTTCCTACTTACCCGCTGTTTTGATGATATAGTGATGCTACAAGCAAGTTAGATAGAATGGAGTTTCCTAAAAGCTCAAGTAATTATAAGCCATTTTTTAGTCGTGAACTTCTTGCTGGTCTACGAGTGCTGAATATGTTAGGTAACTTTGAAAAGATCATTGACATGAATCACAACTACCCACTCTTGTCGATTATTTTGTAATGAAAGTAGGAAAAAATTAAGGTGGCCTTTTCTAATATCATCTATTTTGTATTTTTATGTAAATGACATGATTTTTATAATTTTATTTTGAATTTAATGTTTTATTTAATTACTTAATCTAAATAAATATTTTTTGCAGTATAATAGTGTTTTTTGTATCAAAGACAATGTTTCCATTAAATCTATAAGGCCGTGCCATATCAAAAATGGCACTATTATTTATACTAATTCTTTTATTCACTGGGATAATATGTCAGAATACTACAGAAAAACAGGACCTAGAAACTAAATTTAAAATAGAACAAAAAGGCGAAGAGACAACCGCCAAGAATGAAACCAAAGGGAAGCTTTTTATGCGAAGCAATGAGACTGATGAAGTCATCACTTTCGACAACCCGGTCCGGCCTACCCTGGCTTACCCAGAATCGCTTGGATGCCTTTTTATCTTCACGACCTTGTTAATTGGAGTTGTCATCAGAGCAGTTATGTTATGGACATCATTTTGTATTCCGTACAGAGTAATCATGTTCTCTCTTGGCGGCTTAGCTGGATTTTGTGCCAATCGATATCCAGAGTTCAAACCATTTGTCAGCATATGCTACATTGACGTTGATATTATACTATTGACTTTTCTGCCGACCTTGATCTTCAGCACGTCGTACAGCGTCGATTCTCATTCTTTCTGGCGAAGTTTTCCTCAAATTTTACTGGTAGGAGTACCGGGGGCTTTGCTGACTGCTCTGATCGCTGCTTTTATGGCTTACTACCTGATAGAATCGTCTTGGAGCTTCGCTACAGCTGTCCTATTTGGAGTCGTCTGCTCGCCGATCTATCCTTTGGAAGTTGTGAAACAGCTCAAAGAAATGAGCAAAGGGAAGAATATTGGAGTCCTGCTTTTGGGGGAAGGTTTAGTTGGTGATGTGACTGTTATGATAGAATTTACCGCTATATTCGGATATCTGGCAATGACTATGAGTAACGCTACGCAAATATCATTGATGCTGTTGAGATACGCGGGAGGTGGCTTACTGCTTGGTATAGTCATGGGAAAGATATTTTCTACGATACTGTCTGTGACATACTTTGATTTACTCAGTGCTGTGATAGTGACTCTATCTGGGGCGTACCTTACGTACTACATTGGAGAGAAGTTCCTTTACGTCTCTGGTCTGCTAGGGACGTTGATAGCTGGAGTTCTGGTCAGTAACAGGAAGTCTACTGTGTCTGGAGATGTGGAGCAGGTGGTGTCTAACTTCTGGAACATTATGGCCCATATGGCTAATACGCTGGTGTTCACTATGGTTGGTGTGGTGATATTTGAGAAAGTGAGTTATGTGATCAGTGTTAGACAGGTGTCGCTAATCTTTGTGACTTACACGACGGTTTATTGCTCCAGGTGAGTGCATAATTTCCTTTTGAATTAATTTTGTAAGATATTGCTTTACATCATTTGACTATTGTAGATTAAATTTTTTGAGAGCCAATAATTCTAGGTTAGCCTGACAACATCTTCGACCACATCTTCACTTAACATCAGGTGAGATATCGATCAAAGGCTAACCTATCAACCCTAAAAAAAACATGTTTTTTAAATTACAAATTCACGAGAGGAAAAATTATAGTCATGTGCGGGATTCGAACCCGCGTCCCTCCACCCCTATAGCCTAAATTTGTAATTTTGTAATATAATCAGCCGAGCAGGCGTTATTGCAATCATAAGTATTTAAAATATAAGTTATTAAGTTTAAAAACATAAATTGAAATGTTTTTAAACTTTAAGGACAAAGCAGACGTTGATATGGCTGCACCATATCAACGTCGTTTCTTTTCATTCTTACCACTACTCTTGAACTGGTCCCGAGTCTAAGCGTTGCCTATACGGTGGAGTTGATTAGTATGCGTTGTAGTATGGAGTTCCTTAATACTAATAATATTTAACGGCTTCAGTTGAGGCGATGTCAATACAGTGCTGGGTAGATCTGTCTAAGCCAACCGTTATCTATGTACTACTAGTTGCGCCCCGCGGTTACACCCGCGTGGTGTTGGATGATAGTGATAAAAAGTATCATATGTGTTAATCCAGCGCCTCATCTACCTCCATACCAACTCAACATTGGTCTAGCCGTGTGAGTGTGAAGAAATAATAAACATACAAACACACTCAAACGTTCACCTTTATAATATTAGTTATCAAGGATCAATTTGTTACTACCAAATATGCATTAGATAAAAATATATTGTATTTAGGCGATAATGGCTTACACATAAAAAATAGACATATGCTGTCGCGGGATTTTATGTAGGACTATATAAGATAATCATTTCCATTACACATTATGTACAGTCGCCTGCAATAAGAAGTATACACTTCATAATTTTCAAAATAATGTGATGTCGCTAAATTATTAATAATCTAAGTTAATATTAACACGAGTAAAAATATTCAACTTATTCTTTGATTTTAAGATACTTCTGATTATATAGAGAAATACAGAACCCTTTGCCACTATTTTGAAAATTACAATGTATATACTTCTTATTGCAGGCGACTGTACGTGTGATACTAACGGTTTTTGCAGCGAACCTCACGCTAGAAAAGGTCGCATATGACAGATTTTTTCCTACTTGACACTTATCATTATATTAAGGACAATTCACACAGCTAATACAACCACAAAAAAAATATTACCTCTTTGTTATTCTGATGTGTTAGATATATTATTGTAAAGTTTCATAAACATCCATTCAGTAGTTTTTGCGTGAAATAGTAATAAACACCCATACATACATCCATACTTTCAAACTTTCACGTTTATAATATTAGTAAGAAGGATTAACCTAACTATAGTTGTCATATTGCACGCATTTATCTATGTATTCCTTCTCATCTTAACATTCATGACGTGATTGTTAAGGTAGAAACTCACGTCTGTTACGGGACTTTTAAAAATGAAACAGGGTTTTTACTCTAGTAGCTAGATTCGTAGCCATTCTCCATGTTTCAGGTATTCGTGACTAAATAATATTCCTCATATTGTCTTGTAAAGTTATTGGACACCAGTTGATGATGATTCCATGATTCCATAAATTACCCCCGATACCGTTATAAATATAGAGTTGAATATAAAATACGTTTTATTAACCGTGATAAATGTATAATAAAATAAATAATATTAATGTGTATTGTTTATTTTTAGATATAGTAAAAACTTTTCTCCGAATTTGCCCTTTTTCGTGATCAAGTACAATACTTAGACAACCTAACAACAACACCAAAAAATATAATTTCCCGCCAAAGACGTTATCGTTCACCTTAAACTTAAGGTTATGAAATTGTTTATATAAGTTAATCATTAATTCTCGAGTTTTATTCGATTTAAGGTAAAGGGTGTCTCAGTAAGAGTGCACTTTTTCATTTTAAAATATAAACACATATTTTTGAGAGTTTCGTGATTTTTTATTTAATTGTTAAGAAGACATGTTCTGATTAAGTATGGAATAAAATATTCGTCAAATGGCCCACGGCTCTGAAGATAGGCCATTACTCGTTTCATGACATTTTCCGTGACTTTTGCACAGAGATGAGGCTGTATCTCAACGATGACGCTTTGGATCTCTGATATATATAATAATAAAAATAAACATTGTGACAGCTGCCAAATTTCAGAGTTGCCACTTGCACAAAAAGAAATAACACTAAATTTAAATAGTGCACTTTTACTGAGACACCCTTTAAAAATGATTGCACACACATTTTAATATTTTTTTGATATAAATCTTATGACATGGTTTCTGCAGATTGATGGTATACACAGCTATGACGCCATTGCTCCGCTACTGCGGCTATGGCATGACCTGGGAGCACTGCATGGCTTGCGTGTGGGGTGGACTGCGCGGGCCTCTCTCCCTTTGTCTAGCGCTCATCGTGCTGGAGACCCCTGCGGTAGCAGATGCAGGAGAAGTGAGTTTCCTTGCTTTGCTGTTGACAAGTCCAAACTTTTCAATAGAAACTAGTAGGTATTTTTGAAAGTATGCCCCGAGGAGTTAGCTATGGTTGTCTAAATACCCACAATTTGCCAGACAAGGTTTTGGTATCATGTTATTTTATGCCTGATAGATTAGCCTTTGACCACTATCTCACCTGATGGTAAGTGATGATGTGGTCGAAGATGTTGTTCAGGCTAACCTAGAAGTACCTAGAATGTTATAGGTAACGAGCCTATTGACATACGGGCCGTTGCCACGAGGACATAATATAATTTTTATATTGCTGATATACCTTTGAACACTTGTCTATCTCACGTGATGGTAAGTGATGATGCGGTCAAATATGTTGTTCAGGCTAACGTAGAATTACTAGCTCTCTGGGACAGGTATCGAAACAGACCGGTAGGTGCTTGGCGACAGATTTTCTACTTGACGATGGTAGCTGTCTGGCAGGCATTCTCAAACTTCCCTTCACGGCTGCCATCCTAAAAAAAAACAACTGCGGCGGGACCCACGGCGATGGTTTAACGTGCCCTCCGAAGCACGTGGACGCTCAGTATCAAAAGCCATTAGCGGTCTCCCAGCCAATAAATGACCGAATTGATGCCAGCCCCGATCGAATGCCTTAGTTGTTATAGAATTACTCATGTAATTGAGTTTCGGCGTTTAGGATTTTGACTAAGACTGTTAGATCTGAGGTTTGAGTTGTCAAACCTAGAAACGAGTTTCGATGTTTGCATGTAACATATATCTGAATCCTCCTGTTTCATTACACTCTTTTTGGACTCTTTGTTTAATAAGCAGAACAAATTAAGAGCGGCCAACCCGTCTTACTTTTCATACAAACGCTCGTACGTGATTATGGCTTTGCAACAGATGTTTCTTAGAAACTTTTGAGCTAATAGGTATCTCGTGTACTATTTCTAGGTTTTTATGCAAACAAAACAATAAAATTTGGAGAAACAACTACAATATAGGCCTCCAAAAAACTGCTTTTTTGCACAAATTTTACCTGAACTTTGGGCGTTCAGAATGTACTCATAAATTGTAAAAGTAGAGAACATAATTTAATAGAAACCTTGCAAATATAATGGAGATTTTAAATGACAAACATTTATTTTACAAACTTATAAGGCTTATTGAAAAACACGTAATTCCTGGATCAAAATTTATGAAGTTTACGCACACTATTTTTCGTTAAATGTTATCTCGTTTTCACTTGCTTGTTAGCCAAATGGCGGAAAGAGGTATGCGGGGGACAGAGTGAGACGGAGAATTGAATGCCAAGCGCTGAAGATGAAATAAGATGAAACAACAAGCTTTTCAATCATGCGCGCTTTGACGATTGACGGATCGGGAAGGGCCCCCTTAATAGAAAATAAAAGAATGCAACCTGTTCAAACAGTACGGATTCAATTATCGAAAGCCCTTACTAATTGTTACCGTCGCCTGACTCCTGCAGGAAACTAGGTGCAGTGAAAGAAAACCTTGTCTGCACTGAACAAGCTGCAAATGGGACGTGACTTGGTCCTAGATTAGCGGAGCTAAAATGTACTTAAACTAACCTAACAAATGATACATACAAATATTAATATTGTTATGTTTGCAATAACGCCTGCCATGCGGATTACATTACAAAATTACAAATATACGCTCCATCCCAATACGATGGTTAAAGAACGATAGGAAAGATTTGAGTTGATGACGTCATGTCAGCTCAATTGGTTAGAGCATACCCCGGGGTAAAGGGGTGGATGGACGCGGGTTCGAATCCCGGACATGACTTAAATTTTTTCTATCGTATATTTGTAATTTTGTAAGATACTTACAAACGTTCTCCGGCGATGCATTCCTCGGGATCCGAAGCACGAGGAACGTCCTGGGTATGACGTTCCTCGTGTAGTAAATATTCATTCAAAGTCGGGGAATGTGAACAATAAGTAATCTGAATCAAAAAGCCTTAACAAAATATACAAAACGCAATTATTTTGAAGTTTCAAGATTATATAAAAGAAATCGTGTCCCAACTCATTCACACTGACAATACCAGAACCAATTTCAGAACTACAAAGGTGACAGCTAGGTGCTTTCCGGATTCCAGCGCTAGACGCGCAAATGGCTCTCTTGAAGCGCTCGTAGCGAAGTTTACTTAGCTGTTCTTAACCGATCAGCAAAGTTAAGCAACGTCGCGCGCGGTCATGAGTTGGATGGGTGACCGATAGTGACATTAGTACTGAGCTTTTCCGTGTTTCGGAGGGCACGTTAAGCCGTCGGTCCCGGTTGTTGTCTTAGAATGGCAGTCGTTATAGCATGGTGGTAGGGCATTTTGCGAATGCCCGCCTGGCTAGCTACCACCCTCAAGTAGAAAATCTGTCGCCAAGCACCTAACGGTGTGTTCCGGCAGCTGTCTCTGAGAGCCAGTACTTCTAGGTTAGCCTGAACAACATCTTCGACCACATCGTCACTTACCATCAGGTGAGATAGTGGTCAAAGGCTAACCTATCAGGCATAAAAAAAAATGGCTCGGAACACTAATCCTTGATGATTTTATTGTATCGCTTTCAGATATTCATCATCCAAACAGCAGGACTCACTCTTCTATCTCTACTGATAAACGCGACCACTATGCACAAGGTACTCAAAATTCTCGGTTTGACTGAGATATCCCTCGCAAAGAAGGCGAACATGACGAATTGCGTCAAGCGGATTATGATGACCAGGGACAGATGCGTCTCCATGCTGAAGATGGACAAGTTCCTCGCTGATGCTAATTGGGACCTGGTACAGGAAGGTAAGAATTTGCAATTAGTAGGAACAGCTTATATGAGGTTTCATAGGATATAACTACTTATATCCTATGAAGCCTCATATAAGCAAGCCCTTATAGATCGTGATCATAACGAGAGCAGGTCTTTTTTTTATGTTATTGTGACGGAACAAGCACGAGGCCCACCTGATATTAAGCGGTATCCTCTGCCTATAACGTATGCATTTCGCCACACGTGACGAACTGCACTGCTAGATTGCGTGGTGTTAGGGCATTTTACACTACGCGCCGTCTGGCTAGCTTGAAAGCCTATAATTATATACATATGCACAGAATAAAAAAGACCAGAAGGATCACTTCGCAAAGTCATTCCAATAAATAAATGACTCTAGCTACGAAGCAATAAAGTGCACTTCAGCTCGCAAACCACGGAGTACCTAATATTTATATTCACCTACAAGGCGTCTCTTTTTCTATCTCATAGCGCCGCATAGCTCTGATCTCTTCTGACGCACGCACCGTAAAATAATCCCGTCCGACCTGATACGCCGAATACCTAAAGTATAAGCTTTGCTCAAAATTACGGTTCCGTTTTTATATATTGCTGATAAGCCTTTGACAACTATTTCATCTAATGGTAAGTGATAATCTGATGATGCGGTGTAGGAAATGTTGTTGAAGCCAACCTGGATGTACTGGCTGTTATGGTTATTTTTTGGAACAAGTTGTTAGGTTACAAAATTACAAATATACGAGAGGAAAAATTTAAGTCAGGTGCGGGATTCGATCCCGCGTCCATCCACCGCTTTAGCCGGGGTATGCTCTAACCAATTGAGCTAACATAAGAATGACGTCATAACTCAATTTTTCCTATCTTTTTTAATCATCGTATTGGGATGGAGCGACATCTATAGTACAACTTACGTTGTATTATAAAATTGTTTAATTTTAATATTGTTATGTTTGCAATAACGCCTGCTATGGCGGATTACATTACAAAATTACAAATATACGAGAGGAAACATTTTTTTGATGGACGCAGGTTAGAATCCCGCACATGACTTACATTTTTCCTATAATCCTTAATATTATAAAGAAGAAAGTTTTGTATTTTTGTATGTAACGAATAAACTTAAAAACTACTGGACCGATTTGAAAAATACGTGCACTATTAGAATCCTACATTGTTCCTGATGAACATAGACTATAGAATATTTTCAAAAAACAGAAATAACAATATTTCTGTTAAAAACCCGTGTGAAGCCGGGGCTGGCCGCTAGTTTGTAATAAACGGAATTACAGCAAACAAAACTCAAACGTGTATAAGTTAATTGACGAAGGCGTGCCCCTCCACAGTGTATTATTGATTCGTAGATGTATGAATAGTTCTTGTTTGTACACAACCTCCTACTGTGGGTGTAATTTCTAATCGTACATACAGTTAAACAATAAAATATACAATATGATTTCTCGACTTCGTTTGCAACTTCACTCAGAAAATATAAAGGAGCTGAAATTTTAGACTTTAATTTCCATTTCCGTCTAATTATAGATTTTTCCTGCCAGGCACTACAATAAAACATCCATACCAGCTCCAAATCTCTGGTCGTGACGAGGACAGCGACGACGACACTTACATGGGGTACCACTATTCCACCTGTCCCGACTGCGAACGGGAGATACCCAACGAACCCACTAAGAAAGAGTATGCTGAGATGCTGAGGTGTGTGTTATGCCTACTCTTGATTTCTTCTTAAACTTGTCCACATACACATCTTGATTCTTCTGCTGCTTTTGGTATCCTTTTTAAAGGAAGGCATCTATCGAGAGTACAGTCCTACAAATTTTGAGAAGCAGATCTTATAAATAGTAGTAATTCTGAGATGTTAAGGTTAGTTGTGCTTCCACATCTTTTTGTGTATATTTCTGTCAACATTCTGTAAAATATTCTAATGACTAATTCATGGACTATACAACTTTCTTAAAAAAATGGTTACTAGACCACAAAATATGGATTCACACATGAATACAAAAAATCGAGTGGCAACCGCACTAGCTGCAAGACGCAGCGTGTGCTCTTGGAAAACCGAAAAATGCAAACAGCAAAACACTCATTCGTTGTGTCGTCTAATGGGGGCGCATTTTCAGCAGTAGGTGCATTCCTTCTAATGATGATATTGATGATGTGCGAATCTAATATGGTTGCTCAAAAGAATTGTAATTCTTAGAATAATTTGAATAGTAGTGGCCCAGTGGCAATGACTATCTACTGCCGTGCATTTGTATGGCTCAAATCTCGCGAAGGGTTGAGCTTCACCGCATGTTAGTTAGGACATTTGCGAATGCCTACCTGGCTAGTTACTATATTATAGAGATCTATCACCAAGCACGTTATTGTTGTGTAACTGTTTCTGTCAAAGAGAACTGCTTTCTAGGTTATGCTTGTTTGCGTTCTTCGACTTAATCATTACTTATCAACAGATGAGGTATTAGTAGGCTGTAGAAAAAGGCATATGTGATGATGGTGATGATAAATGATGTGTTTCCAGTCAAGTACAATTCGGGGGTGTTCAAAACGAGAGAGAATAGATATCTCCTGGGTAAGCGTGCTCCATCATCGATCGCATCATCACTTAACATAGGGTGAAATAGTGGACAGCACTTGACAATTATTTCACCTGATGTTCGGAATAAAAAAATTAATAAAGCTTGCTAATCTAATATAGTTGCGTCGAAAATAATTTATCCATTTGAGTGCGAAGCAAAACTTCCTTCTATGCGACGTAAATCCACCCAAATTAATGGTTATTGTGTGATTTTCAATGTAAGAAACGGCAAATTCAAATGTTACAAAAGAGGTACTTAATAATTTTCTGACGAAATATTGTTGCAGTTCAAAATTATATTTAAATTGGTTTCGAAAACTTTTAATTATAAATATTGACTTTCAGGGAGGCAAACCAACGTGTATTCAAAGCTATGAAGATATCATATTGGCGGCAATACGAACACGGTAAAATCAGCAAAGATGGAGTCAGACTGTTGGTTCAGGCAGTAGAAGTAGCCGCTGACTCTGAAGATGGCAGGGTTAATCTGGAACAGCTGGGGAATTTGTGGAGACCTAAGGTTAGTCTGAATATTTATTGTTTCCAAAATTCAGCCACATGTGAAGGTTATGTCACTTTTGCTTGATTGCACGATTGTAGAATTTACATAGATTGATGGTAGAATTCCTGGTGAGAAAGTCGTCTTGATAAGTAGCACAGCTTCCGGATAATTCAGCCGCCAAGCAGCTTGACCGTGTTTCGGATCGAAGGTTAAGGTAGTCATTATAGGGGCTGAGATATAGGAAGTAATGTCTCTATTTCAGGTGTCGAATGTAATGCAATAACGCCGTGCAGACTAGTAACGGTATTCGGGACGGTCCATACTTGTAGCGGGCAGGGGCAATCGCTTACCTTGCTGGTTTCGTCACTCTATACCAGGACAAAAAGAATGCTAGTCGCATCCTCCAGAAGATTGTTGAATTCCACGATCATTGCCCTTCATGAAGAACAGACCTTCGTCCTTTATAGAACTCATATTAATTGATATACTCGCAATTCCCAGGCTCACGCCGTCTGGCTTAGACGACAACTAGTGATCATGATGACTCTTCCTCCAGAAGATTGTTGAATTCCACGATCATATTTGCCCTTCATGAAGAACCGCCCTTCGTCCTTTATAGAACTATTAATTTATATACTCTCAATTCCCAGGCTCACGCCGACTGGCTTATAAGAAAACTTGTGACCGTGATGACGCTTTCTCCAGGAGCTCGTTGAATTCCACGATCATATTAGTCCTTCATGAAGAACAGCCCTTCGTCTTTTATAGAACTCCGATTCATTGATATACTCGCTGTTCCCAGGCTCATGCCGCCGTCTGGCTTAGACGAAAACTTGAGACCGTGATGACGCTCTTCCTCCAAAAGATTGTTAAATTCCACGATCATATTTGCTCTTCATGAAGAACAGCCCTTCGTCTTTTATAGAACTATTAATTGATATACTCTCAATTCCCAGGCTCACGCCGTCTTGCTTAGACGAAAACTTGAGACCGTGATGACGCTTCCTCCAAAAGATTGTTAAATTCCACGATCATATTTGCTCTTCATGAAGAACAGCCCTTCGTCCTTTATAGAACTATTAATTGATATACTCTCAATTCCCAGGCTCACGCCGTCTTGCTTAGACGAAAACTTGAGACCGTGATGACGCTTCCTCCAGGAGATTGTTCAATTCCACGATCATATTAGTCCTTCATGAAGAACAGCCCTTCGTCTTTTATAGAACTCCTATTAATTGATATATTCGCAATTCCCAGGCTCACGCCGTCTTGCTTAGACGAAAACTTGTGACCATGATGACGCTTCCTCCAGGAGATTGTTCAATTCCACGATCATATTTGCTCTTCATGAAGAACAGCCCTTCATCCTTTATAGAACTCATATTAATTGATATACTCTCAATTCCCAGGCTCACGCCGTCTGGCTTAGACGAAAACTGGTGACCATGATGACCCCATCAGCCAGCGGTGTGCAAGTGCCCCATGGCTCTTGCAGACGGAAGTGCCACAGCCTGATGTCATCACCGTGGTTCGACGGGTTCATCTACATAATGATACTTTGCAATACGCCGGTCATATTGTGTGAGGTGGCGCTTAAATCGCCTGCTAAGTCTGTCACCTATGCTATCAAGGGCTTGAACTTGTGAGTACCGTTTAGCCTTATTTGTAATATTAATGATAGGCTAGCCTTTGACTATAACCCCACCTGATGGTAAATGATGATATCTATTAAAAGGCTTAATCTAGAATGGGGCCTTTAAAGAAAGCTGTCGGAGCACACCTTTAGATGCTTGACGATAAATTTTCTACTAAAATTGTAGCGCCGACATTTGCTCTTTTGCTTTATCCCATAAAGGTCATAGCGGAGTGCCGACTTTGAGAAATTTCTATGCAATTCATCGCTTATCGATTTTTTTTATAGATTTTCGTATTTTATGAGCACTTTGCCTATTATTATAAATTTCGATACTTCTGAAAGCACGATGCCGACTGTGGTACGATTGAGTTCAAAAATGTTAGGGGTTTCGAGTGCCGCGCACCCTTCATGTTACTTCAGTTTAATACTTCCATAGCACAAAACATGTAACGGGTATCCCTATTCTAAAAATAGCACCCTGCTTTATGGTTTTTAATGAGACATGTTGTTTGATTATTAGAAGAGAAATACAACAAAGTTTAAAGTATTCACAGTCGTTTATTTAATATCTGCAAGTACCGAAGAACAGTAAACATCATAAAATTTAAGGAAATCCTTGTGATTCGGCTGGTAGTATATTACAAAAGAGATTTATTAAGGTTTAGCACGTCTATTTTTAAAACTTTATAATCCGTCTGGCAGTGGCTAACATTCAACGTGAATTGCTGTGGAGGGTTGGCGTATAATTATATAAAACCCATATAATCCGGCTGCAATGTTTCCAGCAACATTTTCTGAGAAGCGTTAGAATATAATTTTGGAAATATATATGATGCGGCTGATCGTGTATATTTCCAACGAGAATTTCCAAGGAGGGTTCCCGTAAAATTTGGGTAAAGGTAGGACTATGATAACGAAGTATTGTATGATGAGTAAATGAATTTTTTAATGTAAATTTTGAAGTACATATTTGTATTAAAACTAAAAAAAATATTTACAAAATTACAATAAGAAGAAAATTTATATTCATGTGCGGGATGTGAATCCGCGCCATTTATCCACCCCTATAGCCGGGGTATGCTCTAACCGCTAAGCTAAAATAACATACGACTCATGACTCTAATTAACCAACGTATGAGGATGGAGCGACATCTATAGTTCAACTTACGTTGTACCACAATCTAGACAAACTTATGCAATTAGCTTTAAACTTGTTAACGAAGAAATTTTGTTATTACCATATATTTAAAGAGGGCATATATTTTCAGATTCTTTTATATCATCTACGTTTTAGAAATGGTAATCAAAATGTTCGCACTCGGTGTGTTGGGCTACTTCAAGTCAAATTGGAACAAGCTGGACTTCTTCATCATCGTTATGGCAACTGGGGGTTAGTATATGTAATAAATAAGCCTGGAGTAGCCCTTAGTAACTCTGCGGCACACCTCTCTAAGCTAGTCTCTACCTACATTGCACGTTGTTAACTGCTTTTATTGGGAGCTCACATGTTGAGGGGCGGTTTTGATACATTGGCTGGCTACAATAGGTCTAGGTATTGACGATTGCCAGCCCACTTGCTCTAAAGCACGAAAATACCAGATATCATCGGCTCCCGTTTTGCTCTAAAGCACGAAAATCCAAATACCAAATAACGCCGCACGTCATTTTTTTCTCAAACACGAATATACCAGATGACGCCGCTTTTTTTCTTTTTATTGAAGATAGGTAAGCCTTTGGCCTAAAATCTCACCTGATGGTAAGTGATGATGTGATCGAAGGTGTTAACAGGCTTAACGTAAAATTACTGGCTCTCAAGGACAGTTGCAGTAACACATCGTTAGGTGCTTGGTGACAGATTTTCTACCTGAGGGTGGTCGTTAGCCAGGCGGGCATTCGCAAAATGTCCTACCACAATGCGGTGAAGCTCAAGCCCGCGGCGGGATTCGAACCATAGACCTTCTGCGCGGCAGTCCACAGCCAATGCCACTGAACCATCACTGCTGAAAACCAAGAAAATTTGCAATAACTCAATACTAATATCTGTTACAGTTCTATGCAGTAGAGCAAAATCAAAATGATATGCTTGAACTTGTAAACTAGCAAAGATCCAGTTCGATGAACCAAACTTTTAATAATCGTAATTTCCAAGTGATTTTTCCGACATGCTACTATTATGGATGGACACATTTTTAAGTTATTAAACGTTGACGTGTGGGTACTAAAGGGCATGAGTACTAAAAAACCTACCAAGTTTCGCAGCCCTAGCCCTGAGCCTACGCGGCCTATCGGGAAATCAAATGTAACCCTGCGTATATTCCCTTTAGTAGGTGGCAATTCTCAACTTCTTTTCTACCTACCCTCATCCCATGCTAAATGGATCGGCACAATATATTTGATTATATCCTCAGGCTTTTTTCTACCACTATATTTTATCAGTGGAAGGAACGCAGGAAGTGCAATTAATTGCCACAGGCAGAAGCTTTTTGAAGCGCTCGTAGCGAAGTTTACTAAGCTGTTCTTGACCGATCAGCTGTTAAGCTACGTCCTCCGCGGCCATGAGTTGGATGGGTGACCGCTAGTGACATTACTACTGGGCGCTTCCGTGCTTCGGAGGGCACGTTAAGCCGTCGGTCCTAGTTGTTGTCTTAGTACGGCAGTCGTTATAGCATGGTGGTAGGGCACTTTACGAATGCCCGCCTGGCTAGCTACCACCCTCTCGTAAAAAATCTGTCGCCAAGCAACTAACGGTGTGTTCCGGCAGCTGTTCTTGAGAGCCAGTAATGCTAGGTTAGCCTGAAGAACATCTTCGACTACATCATCAATTACCATCAGGTAAGATAGTGGTCAAAAGCTAACATATCAGGCATAAAAAAAGGCTTTTATTTTTAAAATTGTTAGGTTTTCAATAACGCCTGCTATGCGGATTACATAACATCCTAATACGATGGTTAAATAACGATAGGAAAGATTTGAGTTATGACGTCATGTCATGTTAGCTCAATTGGTTAGAGCATACCCCGGCTCAAGGGGTGGATGGACGCGGGTTCGAATCCCGCACATGACTTAAATTTTTCCCATCATATGTTTGTGATTTTGTAATAAAATAAGCTGGTATTAATTTTATTTTCTTTTACAGATTTAGTGCTGGACGTAATCGATTCCTTAACGCCGTGGGATAAATGGAATAACCTCAACTCGAGTGTGTTGACCGCTACTAAACTATTGAGGATGCTTCGCTTTCTCAGGCTCTGTAAGCTTGCTAGGTAATAATTTGGACGGCTTGTGATCTAAAATTAATTACATATTTTCTAAAATGTAAACAATGCTATAGCATACGATTTGCATTTTATTAGCTACTACCCTCAATTAGAAAATCTGTCGCCAAGCACCTAACGGTGTGTTCCGGCAGCTGTTCTTGAGAGCCAGTAATAGGTTAGCCTGAACAACATATTCGGCTACATCATCACTTACCATAAGGTGTGATAGTGGTCAAAGGCTAACTTAACAAGCATAAATAAAAGGTCGATATAAAACGCGACAAATTAAACACTATATTCGCATCACCCTTGCCAGTCTGACCGAGGGGTTAAGGCACCCGGTTTGTAAAGCCGGGGCACGCGGGTTCGAATCCCGCATTTAGATTGATTTTGTGCTCTAAAAATGTTTACTCAAAAGTTATTTTCGCTTAGTATTCGATAGTGCTTGAAATCATATTTAGATATAAAACAAGTGATAAACAATAGAAAAAGATCCGCGATACTATAAAAAAAAATAAGATTTGATATTGAAGCAGTGATGTCTCAGTAGCATTGGCTATGGACTGCCACGCAGCAGGTCCATGGTTCGAATCCCGCCGCGGGCTTGAGCTTCAACGCATGGTGTTAGGGCATTTTGTGAATGCCCGTCTGGCTAGCGACCACCCTCAAGTACAACATCTGTCCCCAAGCACCTAACGGTGTGTTCCGGCAGCTGTTCTTGAGAGCCATGACATTTTCGGATAAATGTGACTCAATTTCACGAAAAGCGCGAGTTATGTTGGCCTAATGCACGGAATGTTAGACGAATAGAGTACTGATATCGCTTTACCAATATGCCGCTATGCGCTGTCAAAGTTCGCGCGTTCCTATTGAAACACACTTTATATGTATACTTTTGAAGCAATGATGGCCGAGCGGCAATAGCTATGAACTGCTCGATCCCCACCGCCGGCTTGAGCTTCACCGCATGGTGGAAGGGCACTTTGCAAATGCTCGCCTATCTAGCTACCACACACATTAGAAAATCTATCGCCAAGCTCCTAACAGTGTTTTCCGGCAGCAGTCTTTGAGGGCCAAAATTATAAGCATATGAGACTTGACAACTGTATGTCTTTAGTGACGGGCGCAGGGAAAATCATCCATTTAACATTAGGTAGGCGTCGAGTTCGAGATCGATCCATTACAATCCCAAAAACATATGTATGTATATGTTCGTCGTTCTCTGTGGGCTATATGAAGAGCCTCAGTTAGGTTCCCAACTTGCAGGTAAACACTCCACTCGGATATATGTGTTATGGACATTGCAAACAACATCGCTCGTTTTCAGGGTATCAGTGCCCAAAATAATGGCTTACATCGACCGTATGATTGACATTCAGTTGGCGTTCGGATATGATGTTGGAAAGGTACGTTCAAATACATACGAATCGAATAGAAAAAAGGTGGAAGTGCCTGAATGTAAAGGAAGTTAAAGGTGGCAGCTGGCTACCGTTTGGTGCTTGGCGTAAAATGTTTCATTAAGTAGTAGCTAGATTTACAAAATTCATTTAAAATGCAGTGACGGGCAATCCGGAGGCGGCAGGATTTGGAGCATACTATCAAGCCTATATTATTTATCATTTTCATAAATAATAATTTATTATTTAAAGATAAATTTATCTCTTTAATATGATAATAGAAAAAGCCGACTTAGGTCTACTCTTTCATTATTTAGAAAATAATATCAATCTGATACAATGTTTTCGTAAAAACTAAAGTGAGTTGAGATAATTATTTACTATTATACCGACCAGCACTCACGGTGTTTGGTCGTAATCTCCGACCGGTGAAACACCGTGAGTGCTAGCCGGTATAATAGTAAATAATACAATGTTAGTTGACCAAATTTAGCGCTTTCTATATAAATTTAGTTTCGTCATATTTTATATACCTAGTGTGAAATTTTCCTTGCATGTCTTTGAGCGTCTATGCTTCTGGCTTGACAGCTTTTTGTTTTATTACTTATTTGATCACTAAATGTAAAAATAACTATTCATATAAGAAAGATTTTAACGATTAATTTTGAAAATGCATTTACGGAAAACTTGCCAAAAACCATGATCACCAAAATTATAATAATAGTAATTATAACTCCATATGAAATTGTGGCTTTCAGGGGTTTGTAACAGGAGAACAAGAAGTGTGCAATCTTTTGCCACAACTGGTTGACAACAAACAAATTCAAGAGACTCTTTACAACAAACTTGAAGCTGACCGGTAAGACGTTTATAACTTTTTATTTCGCCATATATGTTTTTTATCCCACATGAAAAGAAGATAATGAAAAAAAATACTTCAAAATTGTTACTTACGCATGTATTTAAACACCATGACGCTACTTGTGACCAAAATGCTGGCATATACTTTGTACAGAGGATAAGCATTGCCATACAACGTGGCAATGCGGCCAGCATTTTGGGGACACTGCCTAATGGTAGCGGAATATTGGATTGGATTAGTTTTTTTTTTGTTTTTTTTTTTAATTTAATTTTAAAATGTTGTAGTTAAATATGTTAATCCGTAAAATTTAGTTATATTTGTAAGCATTTCTGATAATATATGTAAAAAAACACCATGTAGTAGTTATTTTTCTAAGACATTTAATAATCTATGATTATTTAAACTCCGTCCATACTTTATTTTAAGACATTACACATTTTCTATTTTAATTATCACTCCTCATTTATTCACTATGTCGCAACTCTTCGTCCGTTTGACTAGAATCTTTAGCAAGACTGTCTTAAAAATGAACTGGTAACTGGCGATATCACAATACCTCCCCTCTACAAATCGTTTGTGGTAGTGTGCACGTGATTAGGCAATGTCAATTTAAATACGCATACATACACATAATACACATTTACAAATTATTAGATCACAAAATTTTTGTCCTGGACAGTAATCGAACCTAAACCGAAACCATTCGGAAATGTTGTGGTCTAATTGAACCTTATGACGGTTAAAGTTATTTACTTTCAGATTATTAGCTGCTTGTATTACGATATTGCTTGTAATACAAACAGCTTTTAACTTTAGAAATAATCTAAAGTTAAAAGCTGCTAATAATCAAACAAACAAACAATCAACTCTTTCCTCTTTATTATATTAGTTTAGATTGAATTATATAAAATATTATGGGACAAGCGTTCTGTTTTCGCAGATAGAAGGCGGTGTCGCGTTCTCCGTTCCTTACATTGCACCACAGATTATGATTTCACTGCGTAACCTACACGTTTTCATACAGCGGACATTCTGAGCACTCAACTAGTATGAACATATAGCGTGAACAGCGCGAACGCTCTAACGCGTCACCGCTTTCTGGTCCGTAGATCTGTACTTTTTATTTGTATAATGTATAATATGTTTGGTACAATACGAAACATTTTTCTGACTCTGCTCAATCTGCCGTGTGTCGCAAGCACCTAATTCTGCAACCTCTCTAACTCTTTATCATCCCGAACAGTATACTTATCTTGATTCCTAACAAATAAATATTTTGAATCTCTCTACCATTTGTAGCGAATCAGACAAGCATTTGCAAACCTTAGAACCTACGAGTAATTGATGTGCAAAGAAGTGTAACTCTCATATAGTTACCGTTTTAATTTCGAACTCATCAAGTTCACAATTAACAAAACATGCACAAACTTCCAAATTCCATTGGATTGGTTAATTGATTTGGCGCTTAGAAATGATCGCATCCGATTGGTCGCGTCAAGGTAATGTTCGGTGCACGATACACTTTTTAAGTCACGATCGCCGCGTTTTGCGTTCTGCTGTTTGCGTGGAGCTTGAGTTATATTTCTTTACATATTTATTCGTAAATCAGAACCATGCTAATAATAATATGTAATCTTTACTGATTTCATACTTTTCTAAACATTTACTAAGAGCACTTCTTTCAGGTTAGCGGTGACACGTCAGCTAGGGTTGCTGCAACGCGACAGACCCTGGACAGCCATCACCGTGAAGACTAGACAAGCCACCACCTCCACTCTTAACATTATGATGTTAGATGCTAACCAGCTCAAAGAGGAAGGTACGCTTTTGAATTCAAATGCTTTTATAATAATTATTACATTTTTGGTGGTACTATTTGTATTTAACAAAGCAATCTCTCACTGACTTCAAAGTCAAAGTCAAAATCATTTATTCAATTTAGGCGTCTACGACGCTCTTTGGAAGGTCAATTACAAATTTTAGTATTGAAATGTTCTACATTGTACTGCCACGTTCAGCAAATAAATTGTATAGAGCCACTGCGAGAAGAACGGGCAAGAAACTCGGGGCTATTCTTTTAAACATCTTTTAACAATGTGTATAATACTTACTATATAATAGAGTTATTACAATATTTGTTTAATTTATGTAGGTGACAGGCAATAGCTTGGCGGAGGCAGAATGGTCCAGGCATTTTTGTCGTTTATGTAATCAGAAACTGTGTAGTAGGATTTTTTAATCAATATGTTTTTCACGTGCAATTTGAATTTCCCTTCTGTGAGCGTTGTAATATGTTTGGGAACTTTATTATAAAACCGCACACAATTACCTAAGAAGGACCTTTTATTTGTCTTTGCTAATCTAAAACCTGGCACCGCTATTTTGTCTTTATTCCTAGTATTGTAATCGTGATTGTCACTGTTTAATTTAAATTTACTCAAATTTTTATGAACATACATAATATTTTCAAATATGTACTTCACATTCAACAAGCAGTTAGTGCCGGAAGTGTCCTATATTTTTAATGATCTAATTGATGCTTTTATTACATAGTTAGTGTGGTAGCAGCCCGGAAATCTTCCATAAAAATAGAGTTCTAAACTAGACTATTTACTAATATTTGTGTTTAGGATTCTTGGACGAAATGGAGTACCGGCTACTGGTGAATGCGATACAGGACCGAGTCCAGAAATGTAGACATAAGGGGAGTCTCGTGGCACCTTCTGCTCCTGAGGTGAATTAAAAATCCTATTAAATTTTAGTTCTTTCGATATTTTTGTCTAGAAATACTAGGCGTATATTTACGCGATTTAGAGAGGAAAAATATGAAGTGATATGTATAATTATTTCAGACGCAACTCCGTGCCATCTCCTGGCTGCAAGGCAACGAGAGGGTAGCAGAATTCTTCCTAGAGAATTCAGAAATACTAAATTATAATTACAATGACATTCTGATATCACGAGGTAAGTACATACTACAGACGAGAGATTTTCTTTCGACTTCCGTTCCAACGTAGATTTCTAAATTTTACTTATAAGAAATATTTTGCGTTCTTTCAATAATAATATGTATAGAAAGTTCGTTTTCGCTATTTCAGTTTCTTATACAACTAGAGAATAGAGTAGTATATTTGTACATTATGCTTTACGAATAAATAGAGGAGGATTCCAGTCCTGCGCGCTATGATTTGTAACTGTGGGTTCCTGCAGCTGTCGTATAGGCTCAGTTTATAGTCATCAATTTCAAAGCGGTGATAGCTTCTGTGGAGTATTGGCTGGTGATTATGGAATATTTGGTTAGAACCTTACCATGATGGTTGGGCCATTTTGCGTATCTGCACGGCAAACTACCACCTAAAGTAGTTAATGTAAAACATCGCAACCAACGAAGTTCTTTGTAGTTTTTCATATGCACTGTATATGTTGCCAAATGTTGAAGGTCGACCAGCAGTGATGGCATCGTATCATGCTAATGTAACATATATTGCAATCCGCTATGGCATTATATTAAAAAAAAAATACTTAATTGTCTGTTTTAGAGGTTTAAAATTATTAATAGTTTTTCATGCTATATACTTAACTTTAATTTTGCATGCCATAATGGTGGAATATGAAGGAAATAGCTTTATACTTTTGTTAACCATCTTTGTTGTGCCCATATTTATGCAAAAATGTTACTTTGACTTTTTTGTTTCAGGTGATGAACCCAAGGGCCTCTACATCCTAGTTTCAGGCATGGTGGAGGCTAACTATTTCCCTCCTGAAGACGATATGGACGAGGCGATACCAAACTACGAGTTTCTCACCGAACTGAAGTACCACGAACCCGCCAGCGATTATATCGTGTCGGGAAACGCCGTTGGAGTACTAGGGGTATTAACATAATTATTACTGTTAATGTTCACTGTTGAACATACGCCTTCAAGGGGTGAGGGATTGTGTTAATCCCAAGGAAGGTTGTCTAAAATATCACATATCATCTGTACACAATATTTTCTGTTGCCAAGCACCTAACGCTGTGTTCTGGCAGCTGTCCTTGAGAGCCAGTACTTCTAGGTTAGCCTGAAAAACATCTTCAATCACATCATCACCATCAGGTGGGATAGTGGTCAAAGGCTAACCTATTAGGCATAAAAAAAAAGTATTTTTAGGGCCCTTTCACAAAATCACGCTACTGAAGTTTGGGTTAGGTTAGTAAGTTTACAAACAATTTTTTGAAATTAATTTGGCGTGATATTTTTATGTGTGTTAAATAATTATTAAATTTTTAATTACATAGATAATTATTTCAGCACACAATAGCTCAACGAATAAGCACTTCAGTCCAACGGGAGCAATGCTCCCAGCATGCTGGGCACACTGCCAACTGGTAGTGGGCTGGAGCATTTGGACTGCCTGTGAGTCTGAAATGGCTTGTCGGTTGTCTAAATGCTGTCATTGTAGTTGCTATAGTGTTGTATATAGTACTAGTATTTTGTTACTGAAGGCATACCGTCGGTTAAAAATATTAATAATAAACCTATTATTATTAGAAGTGTAGTAACATCACCAGGCCCGTGATACTCATCGTACGTGTGAGATCGCGCCACGATGACCGTTGTGCCAGCCCGCGTGAGCAATAGGCACCACTAGAGGTGCCCGGCCCACACACCGCGCGGCCCGCGCATCACCCGCGCCGCACGTCGCACGTCGCACTCACACATAGCCAACAACGCTTGTGCGAGCACACATACTTGGGTGGCGCTTCTTCTGGTGTATATGTTCTATTACATCACTGCGAGAGTTAAGTGTTTGAAAAATCACTACTTTCCATCACATAAAGTCTAGCAGTTTGGTTGATGACCGCACACCGTTCCCTATGACGATTAAAGTAATACAATTGGAGCACAAAGTTCTGGCTCGAACGAGTATGTTCCGGTGGCCGAGTGGAAAGGCATCCGGCGCGAAAACAGAGGGCGCGGGTTCGATTCCCGCCCTGGACAAATAATTTTGTGCTCTAATAATTTGTAGATGTAAATACTGTTCAACTTAAACCAAATTTAACCCCTTTTTTGTTCCAGATTTTAACAAATCGTCCGTACAGCTACACGGTGCGTTGCGACTCTGCTGTACAAGCATATTACATCACCATGCCTATACTTAAAGAAGCGTTTAACTTAGCGCCGAATCCTATAATGGGGTAATTTAAATTGATGCTTCTAATTTTTAGCAACTTCAAAAACGTATAGTACTCGTACATACTTAAAGATGTGTCGCTTATTGAGCAGAAGGATACGAGGAGTGACCTCCGGTTCGTTCAGGAATCGTTCTTAGCCGCGATTGGTTAGCAGAAACAGTAGTAAGAGAAAAATAATATGAGCTTTTGGAAATAAAAACAAAACCATAGACGCATGATGACAATATGCTTTGCACTTTGGCAAAGATGGTCATGGTCAACACTTGATGATGGTTCCTTTAGAAGCTAAAGGCCTCGAAAAATATGTTGGCTGGATATCGTCTTGTTTCTGATGGCAGTCTGCTGGACCTAAGTTGGCAGTTATCGCGAAATTCATAACAAAATAATAATATATATATATAAGTAAAGCTTAAAGCAGTAGAAAACATCAATAAATTAGGAAAAAAATAAAAAAATAAGTAATGTATTTTTACTTACATTCAAAGTTTAAAAAAAGGAAAAAATTCTGTCTCAGTAAAATATTAATTTACTAAGTGGAATTTATCCAACTTACGGTTCCCTGTAAAACATTTTAAGCTTACACTTTCGGGACACACAAGTTAAGTACCATATATTGCAAAGTACCATAAAAGATGCCGTCTTTTTTTTGACGGAATAAGCTCGAGGGCCACCTGATGTTAAGCGGACTAACCTCTGCCTATTACAGATGCATTTCATCACAAGTCACGCGCACTGTGCCCGTCACCTTGAGATATTAAATTAAGTCTCATGTGCCTGTAATTTCACTGGCTCTCAAGGACTGCTGTCGGAACACACCGTAAGGTGCTTGGCGACAGATTTTCTACTTGATGGTGGTCCCTAGCCAGGCGGGCATTCGCAAAATACCCTTCCACCATGCGGTGAAGCTCAGCGGCGGGATTCGAACCATGGACCTGCTGCGCGGCAGTCCATAGCCAATGCCACTGAGCCATCACTGCTTCTGCTTTGACTTTATGTTCAACTAGCTTTCCAGCCGCGGCTACGTCCATGGGCATATCGCATATCGCGCAAAACTATTAACCTTTTTTTGCGCAGTTGGATAAAAACTACCCTTCCCCGGGTCTTAAACTATTTTCATATCAAATTTCATCCAAATCGGTCTAGTAGTTTCAGAGCCTATTCAATGCAAACAAACAAACAATCATATCTTTCCTCTTTATTTTATTAGTTAAGACAACCCGTCGCCAAGACTGTGACTACTCATTAACCTTGGTCTTCCAGTTTAGAAGCGGCGATGTGGCGAGAGATAGGCATAAAGCTATCACTGATGGTTCTAGCCACTGTGCCTGCCTATCACAGCTGGTCGGCTGATAAACTGAGTATGCGTCTCGAGCATGCCTTCGTGCCTTGTCTCAAAGCTTTCAAGGTATGGTATGGTTAGAATAACCCAATTTAATAAAGACTCGAAATGAAAATATCTTTCCAAAACCTCTCACTAGCACACTGTTGCTGTAAAGTGTGCGAGTGAGAGATTTAGCTGTGCCATTCACGGTTTGATTAGTTTCTTTATTAAACCGGGTAATATAACGTCTTATGCAATTAAATGCCCTTCTAGAGGAAAAAAAACCTCTGTAGTTCGAAAGCCTCGTGCGAAGCCTGAAGCGCTCGTAGCGAAGTTTACTTAGGTGTTCTCAACCGATCAGCAAAGTTAAGCAACGTCGCCCGCGGTCATTAGTTGGATGGGGACCGCTAGTGACATTACTATTGAGCGTTTCCGTGCTTCGGAGGGCACGTTAAGCCGTCAGTCCCGGTTGTTGTCTTAGGATGGCAGTCGTTATAGCATGGTGGTAAGGCATTTTGCGAATGCCCGCCTGGCTAGCATCTTCGACCACATCATCACTTACCATCAGGTGAGATAGTGCTCAAAGGATAACATGTCAGGAAAAAAAAAAGCTTTAGTGTAATCTATAAAGTGTAGTGTGAATCTTTGTCTACGCTTTGTTACGTGATCTGAGTGGTGGCCAAGGACTAAGGCCATCAATAGGATTGCTTCATATGTTTTGACTAAGATCATGAACGTTTTATTTACAATTATTTTAGGGCACAAAATATTCTCGAACGGGAATCGAACCCGCGGCCCTCAGTCTACGCACCGGGTACCTCAACCACTAGGCCATCGAGACTGGCTCGTCTGAGCCGAATTTTGCGTTCGTATTTTATTATTTTAATAGGCATAGGTGACGGTGACTAATCAGACTTCACCTGCCAAATGCGGCTTAGTCAAGCCAGTCACGATAGCCCAGTGGTTAAGGCACAAGGTGCTTTCAACCAGGGGACGCGGTTTTTATAGGTCAAAAACAGTAGAACGCAAACCTTAGAGCGCTAACAGTAGAGCGAAAATAAAATTCATCATTTTTAAGTGCCAAATAATTTAACCAATCCAATTGAGTTAGTAAAGATTGTGCGTGTTTTGGAAATTGTGAACTTGATGAGTCCGAAATCAAAGCGGTAACTGTATGAGAATTACAATTCTTAACATATTTATCTGTAGGTAACAATACATATCTTTTTGTAACATACATTGGATTTTTGTAGGTGTTTGTTGTGAACGAGTTAATGGAAGACATTGTGCTGCTCGATGGCATTTGCCAGGATATGGCGACTAGAGAAATCTTTCAACCCCCCTGTTATATACCGAGGTAAACATTGTATGAATAATTTCCTGAACAGGACTAAACAGTTATTGGTAGGTTGGTTAAGAAGTGCCCTAGTTTTTACCATGTCACTTTATAAGCCTGCGATACTATAAAACATCAGAGGATGGGCAGTTTTCTGCAGTTCTTCTGAAGAAACTTTAAGAGTTTGGTACCAAAAAGCATTATATTATTTGCTGCATATATTTAGACCAAAAATCCTTTAATAAGGAAAAAGTAGGAATTCTGCTTTGCGTTGATGTTTTACTTATGTTTTTGTGCAAGAAGCACCGAATTTTGATGATTACTGTTATTTCATTTAACCTCCTGCCAACCTGCGTGTATAGGAAGCAGGTTGGCAGGACATTGACTTGCCTAAAATATATCCCAATAAGAATCAATATAAGTGTCTCTTGGAGGCAGGAGGTTAAGAATAAAAATATTAAACCAATACGTTTCTTGTATCCTCTTTTATAACTATTTTTTTGAATTTGTTAGTCAATCCACGTTATCAACACATATTCTGAGAAAATTCCAACTAGGTACCTATTTCAACAGCACATCCCACAGCCGCTGTTCGAATTCGCACTAACACACATTTACAAAATCCATCGCAGATAACACAAACAGGATTCGCGTCCGCGCGCGCTCAGAAACAGACTGCATTGTTTACCTTTATTTACCAAACACTATTCAAGATAGAATGGTCGGTCAGCCTAGACTCTGTAATATAGTCGTGTATACTCGAAAGGAACCTTAAAAACTACAGCGATCTCCAAACCACCTCCTAAGCTTAGATGTTATGACAAATGAAAATCCCTTCGGAGAAGCTTGCGTTGGGCTGATCCCCACGGTAGGGTCTGCTCCTGACCAGCAGGTCGAAGGTTCTGAATTGTGCGTGCATCGTGTTAGAGAACTTTGTAACCAAGCTTCAGTGATATCACAGCACTTTTCGTTCGCTGCTGGTTATGAACCCCCCAGTTTAGTCCGCGACCGAAGGGTTGAATGACGTTGCTCGGAATCGGTAAAAGCGATTATATTGGTATAAATACAAAACGTCGATCAGTCAAATAAAATATATAAAAAAAAATGGCGGTTTCAAGATGGCCGCCGTAAAAAGCGCTCGATGCCGTTGAAGTGATGATACCGCACCTTGGTAATAGGCCAATTTGCTTGCTTGCCCGAAAATTCGCCACCTTCTAGCAGTAAATTCCGTATGCAATCTCTACCATGCAGCTAATATACCTTCGAAGATTAAGAAAGATAACCGAGTCGCATGTAAACTTTTTTTTCTCGTCTGATAGGTTTAGGCTTTTGACCACTATCTCTCCTGATGGTTAAGTGATGATGTGGTCGAAGATGTTGTTCAGGCTAACCTAGAATTTACCACACCGGCAACTTTCATAGTATCGTAACAAGGCTCATGTGCCCTTTTTTTCATCATCGATATTCCCAGGACAGCCCACAGACTGGTATTTCCCAAGTCCTCGCAACTGATCGTAACCAGCAGCTGTCCTGAGACCAAGCTCCTCATCGTGCCGGCTAAAGACGCGGATATGGTCGACATAATGGAGGATGAATTAGACGACACACAGTGCGAACTGGTAAGGAACTTACCTAGTATTTAACAAACAACTCACAGGCTTGAGTATCTTGAAGCAACTATCTGGAGATCAGCTGCTTTTTCTTCCGACATACAGTTCGAAACAATTGTATGGCATTACCATGGTGATAGGGCATTATTGTAGTTAGTGATAGGGCACGCACTAGAGGTATGTCCCCCCCCATCTCTACACGTGGGTGTCATAAGAGGCGACTAAGGGTAACACACCAGAGAAGGTGGGCAACAGCGCATTCTGAGGAACTGATATCTCACACTGTGATCCTCAAGCCACCTGCCAAGTGGGGACTATGGCAAACCTATGGACTATGGCGGCATATTGGGGGAAACTGTGTTCAGCAGTGGACAATCCAGCTGATACGGTAAAAAGCATTATGAGAATGCTCGCCTGGCTAGCTACTGTTAAATAGAAAATCTATCGCCAAGCATAACGGTCCTTGAATTTCAGTAGCGTGGAAGAGGTTATTCAGGCTAACCTTCTAGGATATCCTGAACACTGCGATCTTCGACCATATCATTACTTACATCAGGTATGATAGTAGCCAAAGGCTATCCTATCAACTATAAATATCAGTGCTAAAACGTCATAAGGTGTAGGCAATAGTTAGTCAGTAACTCTTAGGCTACCTAGTGATTTCCTGGCCTAAGAATCAAGCTGTTCGAAGTCAAAGCTAACCATTTTAGTTTTGACTGTCCTTATTACATTTACGATTGGTATGTAGAATTTCTAAATATGTACCAAACTAAGCTGGTGGTGCTTGCTATATTCTTGTAATGTACACTTTCCCATAGGATTTCATATTCTTTTAACTTCTCATATACATTTTAGAATGGGCTATAATAAAATAATCCTTGGTTTCAGGTATCAAACGTGTCTTCACGATGCCTGTACCACAAGGTAGCGCGCAAGCTGTCGAGTGACTCCCGTGCCGTGGGCCGCCGCGGGAGGAGCAAGCGTCGCCGCCAGCGCAGGGTCAACTACCGCGAGTCTGTGTGGGGGAAACTACCCTGTAAGTACATCGTTTACAAGGTGACAGATCTCGTTACCCGTGGGGCTAGAACCCCCCATCTCTACCACGGTGTCGTAAGAGGCGCCTAAGGGAACTGAGAAACTGATATCTCACACTGCGATCGCCAAGACGCCTGCCGAGCGTGGTGAATATGGCAACCTTCCCAATAACTTTGATACCGAGCGCAACACACGACTTTTCACCTCCCTCCGGCGAGGAAATGACTAGGTGCAGAAAAACATCTTGAACAATATAGTAAATTTGTGTTAAATTATAGTAAAAATTATGAGTCAAATTAACACAATTGCGACAGGTAAAAGTAAATACATTTTTCTGGTGCTTTTACAGAGGTTTCAAGTTTCAAAAACATTTTTCACGCTAGCGTATAAAAAGCACTTCTCCACGCAGATTTCGATTGATAAACAACTCCTTTCATAGCTTGTGAGGTTTTTTTTGGTTTTTATTTCAATTCTTCCTGTTTCATTCTCAACGATCAATCAAACAAGACAAGTGCCTCCACCACGATACATCCTATGAATACCTAGTTTTTTTTTACTATATGAGACTTTTTTGCGTAAGTCGGAGTTAATTTAATTTTTTTTTACCTGTGGATGAGTTGTGAACTCCCCATATTTACTAGACGCATGCAAGGTAATTGCCGTAGTCGCTACTAGTCTTGCTCTTCCGAGCGTCCGGTGAATACGTTGCCGCTAATCCTCTTTTTTAGGAAAAAGTTGTGGACAATATGCGTTCCTGTGTCTTTAGACACTTCACTAATTATATATACAGGCACTGTGAGAGATAAAAAAAATGTTTCATTTCACGCGTAAGTATATATTGCTTTTATTATCGAAATAGAAACCATCGTCATTTTGTTTTATCTTAGGAACTTCTCACAATGAAATGGATGAGTGAGATTGTGGATCGTTTTTGTGTGAGAGAGTGAAAGAGATCGCAGCGTAATGGTGATCGTAATGGAAAGTCTCGTGGCGGTGGTAACACAAATTGCTTACTTAGATAGATAGATAATTCTTTATTGTTACAATAATAAAATACTAATTCAATATTAAATAAAACTTTGACTAAAGTGTCACAAGGGGCGGCCTTATTACTATTAGCGATCTCTTCCAGGCAACCTTTGTATGGAGAGGAAATACACGAACAATTTCAGGGGTGTACATAAGTAATATAACTAAACAATCATACGAGTTAAATAAAATAAAATTAGTGTACGTTATAATCTAAAACAATACAATATATTTATTATTATATCTAATACAATATATTTATTATTATACTACCACATATAAATATTATATTTATACCTGATAATATATATACACACAATATATTTATCCCTTTCTAACAACAGATATGACGCAAAATATGTGAATATTCTTTCCTTGTCATTACAAACTACATATAGTAGGTACATGTGCGTCGGTATGTAGATGGAAAATTCTAGTTCGTTTTGAGAGCCGTGGTGTTCGGATATATCTACTCTATGTATTTCAACTCTCTGGAGTAAACCCGAGGGTAGGTATAAAAAATGAAGCTTTACTTCTGTACTGTCGGTGTTATGGGTCCGCGGCAAGAATAAAATATGACAACGTCTGCGGGTCAACTACAGCGAGTCTGGTCAGTGTGCCGCTGTCCTTAACAAGTACAGAGCGCTCAGAGTTCTTTCATGTTCTGCACGGCACTGCAATGCGATAGTCATTTGAGGTATTCGTCCTTATACTCGTCTATATATCTTTTATTATTGACTTGTTACCTTATGTGTTTCGATCCAAAACACAAGTTTTCCCAGACTAAAGCATTATATGTATATGTTGACATTGGTAAATGCTATGCTGCTTGGCTGCTGAAAAATGGACGTAATGGCTGATCTTTATTAATATTTTGTTTACTTCCAGCTGCTCCAATGCTGGCAGGGATTGCAGCTAGTGAAAAGGAACTTAGCTCGAAGTATTACAAACCGAGCTTGGTGGACATGGTATATCTATCTTATATATAATTTATTTCCTAACGGCCTTGCACGGGAATTTAACAAAAAATATAAATTGAAACACATAAAAAAATTACAAAATCACAAAATTACAAAATCAGCTGCTTTTTCTTCCGACATACAGTTCGAAACAGTTGTATGGCATTACCATGGTGATAGGGCATTATTGTAGTTAGTGATAGGGCACGCACTAGAGGTATGGCCCCCCCCATCTCTACACGTGGGTGTCATAAGAGGCGACTAAGGGTAACACACCAGAGAAGGTGGGCAGCAGCGCATTCTGAGGAACTGATATCTCACACTGTGATCCTCAAGCCACCTGCCAAGTGGGGACTATGGCAAACCTATGGACTATGGCGGCATATTGGGGGAAACTGTGTTCAGCAGTGGACAATCCAGCTGATATATCTTAGAGTATATCTATCTTATATATAATTTATTTCCTAACGGCCTTGCACGGGAATTTAACAAAAATTATAAATTGAAACACATAAAAAAATTACAAAATCACAAATATACGATAGGAAAAAAAATTTTAAGTCATGTGCGGGATTCCAACCCGCGTCCATCCACCCGTGAGGGTTCGAATCCCGCACATGACTTAAATTTTTCCTATCGTATATTTGTGATTTTGTAATGTAATCCGCATAGCAGGCGTTATTGCAAACCTAACAATATTAAAAAACACATAAAAATAGTTATTGTAAAATAACTGTAATAGTTAGACATATGTTATTATGGACTTTTTTGTAGCTATTGATGTCCTCTATAAAATTGCAGTACATCACTTTTCTCTATTGTCAACAATTACCGCAGCTTACGCGATATAACAATTTTTTTTGCTATATTTTTCACACTGCCTTACATTATCGAAGTTTTCATACGGACTCCCTAAGTTTTTGAAAATATTCTAAAGCCTATGTTCTTCAGGGATAGTAAAGGATTCTTAAGGTAGGTACTGGACCGATTTGAAAGGTTTTTTCAAATCGGTCCAGTAGTTTTTAAGTTTATTTGTTACATACAAAAATACAAATCTTACCTCTTTAGTATAGATTAGTATATATTGGAATGTATTACCTGGCAATACACATAGTTCTTTAAAGTTACAACTCTCATACACGTGAAAATTATTTGGGGTTACAATGGGGTTGAAAATTGACAAAGTGGAGTTAGCATAACTTTTCTCATTTCATATTAGAATTTCTTAATAAGATATTTGTCATATTCCAAAAATAAAATATCACAAAAGCGCGCTGCTCTGGCAGAAAAACGCTAAGCAGCGGTTAAAAGCGGTTTTTGAAGCAGTGATGGCTCAGTGGCATTGGCTATGGACTGCCGCGCAGCAGGTCCATGGTTCGAATCCCGCCCAGAGCTTGAGCTTCACCGCATGGTGGAAGGGCATTTTGCGAATGCCCGCCTGGCTAGCGACCACCCTCAAGTAGAAAATCTGTCGCCAAGCACCTAACGGTGTGTTCCGGCAGCAGTCCTTGAGAGCCAGAAAAATTACAGGCTAATGAGACCTAACAACTGGACGTCTCAGTGTAACGGGCACAGTGCAATTCGTCGTTGACGAAATGCGTCTGTTATAGGCAGAGGTTAGTCCACTTAACATCAGGTGGGCCTCGGGCTTGTTCCGTCACAATAACATAAAAAAAAGCAATATCTATAGAAGAAAAAGAAAAAAAAAACATGATTTGGTATTAACAAGCTATGCTTTTGCGCCAACTGAATGAAGCGCTCGTAGCGAAGTTCGCTTAGCTGTTCTTAATCGATCAGAAAAGTTAAGCAACGTCCACCGGGGTCATGACTTGGATGGGTGACCGCTAGTGACTTTACTACTGAGCGCTTCAGTGTTTCGGAGGGCACGTTAAGCCGTCGGCCCTGGTTGTCGTCTTAGGATGGCAGTCAGTATAGCATGGTAGGGCATTGTGCGAACGTCGACATTATGTTGATTACGTGGGCCAATAGCAAACCAGTCAAAATGTTCGGTACACGTTTTTAAAAAAAAACAGAATAGAGTACATTAAGTATATACATTTTTATTAAGTATTTATTTTTATTATATTTTTATTTTTCGAAAAGGACATTGTGGTCAAATAAAGTAATTGTGCCGGAAACGACATCATGTCGACAATACCAAATATTACATTTGCTTTAATGAAAGATGATTTATAATTTGCAGCCCGAAAAGCTGGAGTCGGGTAGACCTCGCGAGGTGAGACACACGCTGCCGTCCAGCTCCCACATGATGGCATCTATGCTGCAGCCAAGGATGGAGTCCGAAGAAGAAGTAAGATCTATCCCCCTAACGCTTCAAGTTTCTTTACCTTACTAAGGCACAATTCACACCGGGAGTGGCAGTGCCCGGTTGTGGAGCGGCTGGCAGTTTTAGTGTCAAACCATTTTGAATGCATCCATGAAGCAATGATAGCTGAGCGGTAATAGCTATCAACTGCTGAGCTACAGGTCCATGGTTCGATTCGCACCCCCGGCTTCAGCTTCACCTTCAGGGTGGAAGGGCGTTTTGCGAGTGCTAGCCTGACTAGCTACCACCGTAGAAAATCTGTCGCCAAGTACCTAACAGTGTGTTCCGGCGGCAGTCCTTGAGAGCCGTAAGTAATAATGAAATTACAGGTACATGAGACGCAACAACTGTATGGCTCAGAGATGGGCGCAGTGTAGTTCAGAAATAAATCTGATTTAGACAGAAGTTACCGCTTAACATCAGGTGGGCCAAGTGCCTGTCACGTCTCTATGATAAGGCATTTTTTTTTGAGCTTCGTTGCAACAGCTACTGCCTACCGTGCTTTTTTTTACTTTACCGCACTAGTGTTTTGATAGCTATCAAAAAGATAGAGAGATAGAAGAAATATTTTCGTATTCGTTCCTCGCAAGTGTGTTGAAAAACGTCGTATGAAACTCGTGCGCGTTGTTTATTACAATCTCTACTCCTTTTAGGCTCCTAAGACCCGTCTCGATTGTAATATACAACTTCGCGCACTTGTTGCATAATATACTATTTCCTTAACACTTATTTACTATTTTCAGCTTTACAATACGACGCTAATGAAGACAAAAAGCTACGATCGGCGACGGAGGAATGACCAGTAAAGGAATTGACAAAACTAACTTTGAAAACAGTTTTGTTCAGCCTAACATGTCTCAAGTCCTATATTTTGAAAAAGAGTTGATCATAGGGCTAACTGAAGTATTATTATTTGCCGTTAGGTACAGTGCGTTTTGTGGGCTAAGACTCCAAATTTTGTCTAGATAACGTAAATAGCGAATTTTTTTAACTACCTACATTTTTTAAAATCATTTCATAGGAGCCATGACTCCTACTTTTACTTCTATGAATACTACTTATGAAGTGAAACCTACTTCATAATTAATGGTGTTGACGTCCGCTGAATGCAAATCGATACGAGTCAATCCTCCTGGAATACCTCAAAACCTTATTAAATACGTTTTCTACCCTCAAAGCAAAGACAAAATCTACCTTTTATGATTTGTAGATAATGAGTTTTTGGTCTCGTATAACTTATTTAGTACTAAAAATAATAACTTAATAAGGTACTGATATAGTAAATTTATTTCATCCAGATTTTTATTTTAATATTATTATAGATCTTAAACCCCACGTTTTATTTTGGATAGATATATAAATATAAACTCTAGTACTATTTTTGTATTCATTCTTTTTCTCTAGACCTGATGTCTACAGCCTCTGTCAATACCTTTCTTTCAGGAGGTAACTAATTATTACTAAAGAAAATGTTACCCTGAAAACCAACAAAAATGCTCTGTTTTCACCGCCATGATCAGAACGCTTGGCCCCATGGTGGAACTCGTGGGATACAATAATCCCACCTGTTCTTCTTGGTCCCAACCAAAGTGGATCAGTTGACCAAATTTGAAAAGATTTTGACATAAAAAAATAGAAGCCTATATTCGTTTTCTTCAAATTTTAATGGCAATAAAGTTACAGAATCGTCTCAGTTTTCTAGGAGAAATCAGGGGAACACGAAACGTCGATCTCGTAAAGGTTCTTCCAATTTGTAGGCCAACTTACGAGGGAACGAGTTCCGTCTTGTTACAATAATTATAACTATATATTTTTGATATTTTTTAACAAACAATATATTTTATTGTTTGGTACATGTTTTACCTTTTGATGTCTTTTTACAAAGTTGTTATTGATTGACAATTAAAATGAAGGTGATTTTATTGTGTCTTATATTTTATTTATATTCTCAAATAACCTATTATTATATTACTGTAAGCGGCCCATGATTTCGGTAAGCATGGCTTTCCTATTTATATCTTTTCAGAAAATACTTATTCATTTACCTCTTTTAGTTGCAGTACTTGTAGTAGTGTAGAATCAAACGACTGTACGACAAACGACGAAGGATTGACCTCAGACGTGCAGCCGCCCTTAAACAGAAGGCAAACACTTTTTATTTCAGAGCTCTTCTCTCCGCGAAATAAGTTTTCATTTCGTTCGTTCAGTCATTTGATCTGCTCTGCTACAGCACCCATCAAACCTGAACATGGACAAAGGGACACTATTGCTTGAGGAAGAATATCCGGCAGTTGCTAGTTAGCGACACAAATTCGCGTATACAGCATGTGTTCGAGAACCATAATATCAGCTAACACTAACAATCAAACTGAATAGCGGAGTTTATTTGGTATGTCCGTATGGATTGAGGAGCCACTCCAGATTTTAAAAGGAAACTCACACCCTTATTTAGTAGCAAAGCTAAAAATTTTGTAGGACAATTTCTAGAATTTGTAGTATAATGCATCAAAAGTTATATCAATTTAAAAGTGGCTCCTCAATCTAAACATCTGAATTGAGGAGCCACCTGGAACTCCGAAAGTAATGGATCAAAATATCTGAAAATTTGGTATCATTTAGTAGTAATTGTGTATGGTAACTACAAAAAGTCAGAGTTTCGTACCGATGATATTAAAAAAGATACAATACATTTAGTGTGGCTCCTCAATCTATATATAAGAGGGTGGATTTGCAATCATGTGATCGGTCCATTCATAAGTTCGACTTTATTATAGTTTAGTAGGGAGAGTGTACAAATTTGTAATATAGAAATAAAGTAGTAAAACTGAGTAGATTTGGTAAAACAACGCATATACATTGGCTCCTCAATCCTGACGTTCTGCATACAAACAATTGATTGTACTGACCTGAAATCACAACAAAATCAAAATCCAATGACACTAATATTTAGTATAAATGACTACTAAATTATAAAGTACAATTCATCGCTGCATATATTCACCATCTATAGAAAAAGTTAATTTTCAATATTCCCTAAGGATTTTCTAACTAGAGTGACCATATTATTTAAATGTAACCAGGATGAGTACTATAGTACAGTTTAATTTTGAAACAATGACCATAGATATATACACAGATTTCTCAAAAGAAGGTTTTAGTTATTAACGGAATAGAACCTCTGTGACATATCGACCCACCGGCCATTGTGATTCCGCGCTCGGTGATAGTAGTATTACTACTATTTACTTACTACTATTAGTATATATGGTTATAAAGGACACTTATACACACACAAGTACAAACAAAAATTATAAATATTATGGTACTATGGAAAGTGATCAAAATATTTGGAGTTAAATATCGCGTTATGAAAACAATGAATGTAAACGATTAAAAATGCATTAATTACGTGTGTGTGTACCATTGTACTCCAAATACTAGTTCCCAAGTTGCTTTTTCTTGTAATACAAGAAAGCACAAACATTTGCACATAAAACTATTTTTAATAAATATTGAATGTACTAAATCACAACACATCTAAAAATTATCACTTTTTTTTTAAACCATACTTACTTCTATCCCATAACATGTAAAGTTTGATTATAGTTAAAAATAATACATTACACCTACATATATCCTTAATAATATTATAAACGCGAAAGTTACGTAAGTACGTTAGAGATGAGGCGCTGGATACTTTTTATCATCATCATCATCACCTATCACCAGGTGGGTGTAACCACGGGGCGCAGCTAGTATATGTTAATGCTTTATATATATATGCTATACTTTTAGCAAAAAAAAGACAATAGCTTCTATACATAATATATCTGGGTACATAACATGAGATAACATTTATTGGAACAGTTACCTTCACATATTTTGGAACAATTACACTTTAGGGTATCATATTATTTAAAAAAAATTGTTTACATAAGTATCCTCTACCTATATAATTTGCCCACTTTTAGCGTGCGTGGTATCTTTAGTAAAAAATCAGAATGACGGCGGCTCGATTTGCCACAAAGGTTCTATTCCTTTAGTAACTTCAACCTTCTTATGAGAAATCTGTATTATCTATGGTCAATGTTTCAACTTCAAATTTTAGTATACTACTAACCAGACACCTAAATAATATGGTCACTCTAGTTAGGAAATCCTTAGGGAATATTGAAAATTAACTTTTTCTATAGATGGCGAATATATGCAGCGATGAATTTTACTTTATAATTTAGTAGTCATTTATACTAAATATTAGTGTCATTGGATTTTGATTTTGTTGTGATTTCAGGTCAGTACAATCAATTGTTTGTATCCAGAACGTCAGGATTGAGGAGCCAATGTATATGCGTTGTTTTACCAAATCTACTCAGTTTTACTACTTTATTTCTATATTACAAATTTGTACACTCTCCCTACTAAACTATAATAAAGTCGAACTTATGAATGGACCGATCACATGATTGCAAATCCACCCTCTTATTATAGATTGAGGAGCCACACTAAATGTATTGTATCTTTTTTAATATCATCGGTACGAAACTCTGACTTTTTGTAGTTACCATACACAATTACTACTAAATGATACCAAATTTTCAGATATTTTGATCCATTACTTTCGGAGTTCCAGGTGGCTCCTCAATTCAGGTGTTTAGATTGAGGAGCCACTTTTAAATTGATATAACTTTTGATGCATTATACTACAAATTCTAGAAAATGTCCTACAAAATTTTTAGCTTTGCTACTAAATAAGGGTGTGAGTTTCCTTTTAAAATCTGGAGTGGCTCCTCAATCCATACGGACATTATTTGGTAAGTACTTGAGCTGGTATTCATTATTTCATGTAGAGCGACGGACTAGGATGGCACTCCCCGTATGTATTCCTGTGGTAACAGTCGACGAATTGAAAAATACGAGGTGAGCAGCAACACCTGAAGAACTGGCATCTAAAACTGCGATCACCAAGACGCCTGCCAAGCGTGGTTGTTACAGCTAATAGAAAGTAAATATTCAACGGTGGACATTATAACTTTTGATGTGATTGATAATGGCACTAAATGCTAATATGCTCTAAAAATTGGCATTGGCACAACTTATTTCCATTGAGGAAGCTGTAGACAAACACTAACAACTGCAAAACTAAGTGGAGGAGTAAACTTGAATTACCTATCATCCACCCACCAGACGGAAAGTCCAATGGATGGCGTCGCCTTATACTTTCACCGCATGGTGGAAGGGCATTTTGCGATAGCCCGCCTGGCTAGCTACCACCCTCAAGTAGAAAGTCTGTCGCCAAGCACCTAACGGTGTGTTCCGGCAGTAGCCCTTGAGAGCCAATGAAATTCGTGACTTGTGATAAAATGCATCTGTTATAGGCAGAAGTTAGTCCACTTAACATCAGGTGGGCCTCGAGCTTGTTCCGTCACAATATATCTTTGTCACTATGAACGATGATACTTTAAGTATCTGTGGCTCAATTATTAAATAATAACAGAACTCTTATGCTGCGTTCTAGTTGTGTTGAGGCGTAATTCCATTCTACGCGTCTTATTTTCTAAGATATTCAATTACGGGTGTCGCGTGTTTTCTCTATAACTTTCTAATCGGCTATGAGTTGTATCAATTACCTACGTTTAGTGATGCTGCACTCTTTTCGCTTATAGCAACAACATTCATTAGGAACAATTTGGAGCAAAATGACAATACTGAGTTGAAAACAACATTTAAAATTACGTCGAATTGTCGACGATCAAGTTCTGTCCGGTCGGCTCGACCCTTTAGCACTGCATAGAGATGTTGGATCACTCTGCATCTTTTACCGTATCTATCACGGGGAGTGTTCCAAGGAACAGTTCCATTTACTACCTGCACCTCAATTTCGCCATCGGACTTCCCGACAAAGCATGATGTTTCATGTCGACGTCTGGAAGTCTACAACCTTGCGATTTTCACGGCATTTCCTACCTCGCACTGCCACAATTTGGAACCAGCTGCCTGGTAAAGTATTTCCGAACAGATGCCACTTAGAAGAGAGCATATTTCCTCCTCAAAGGCCAGCAACGCATCCTCGAGACCACTGGTGTTACGGATGTTCGTGGGCGACGGTGATCACTTACCACCAGGTGAGCCGC
This sequence comes from Plagodis pulveraria, assembly GCA_963890685.1. Taxonomy (NCBI): domain Eukaryota; kingdom Metazoa; phylum Arthropoda; class Insecta; order Lepidoptera; family Geometridae; genus Plagodis; species Plagodis pulveraria. Next base: position 13,612,146 of record OY982971.1, on the reverse strand, counting down.
CTGCTCGTTTGCCCACCTATCCCATAAGAAAATTTACATATTACAATTGTATTAATTAGTTATTTAATATTTACCTACACGTTTTTGTCTGTTATTTTTGAAGAAGGTAATAAATAAAACAAACGTGCTTTTTATTTTTTTATTTAAACTACGAAAAGAAAATACAAAACATGGTCCCTTACCCAACATGAAGGACCACTTCTTACAAACATAAATATAAAACTGTACTTTACCACACAGGAATGTGAATAAATGCAATGTTTTACAGAAAAAGAAAAGCACTTGAATGTAGGTGTAAGTAAAAGCACCACAAAAAATACCTAATAAAGACAGCAAACATTCAAAGTGATTTAATCACTCGAATATTCACTTTAAAAAGTGAGCATAGATTATTTTGAACAAGACATAAGATGCTTGAATGAATAAGGTTGACTTTACATAAAATATTGATACTATCTGTTTTGGTTGATTCTTCCAAATAAAAACTAATAAAGTAAGTACCAATTTTAACAACTAAATAATAAAATCTCAAATAATTTTAAATTCGTAAACAAGTAATACCAATTCATAAAACACATATCTCTCATAGTTGATTCTATTTTTTTATTGTCAACACAAATAATGAAAAAGATATAACAAAGTCAAAATATATATTATTTTGCCTAAAATTAAGTAGAAAATTAAAATTCCATGGTAGATATAAAAAAAAATCTTTTTTTTACTTCTATGTACATATGGGCTTCATTAATTATTCATATACATTTAATGGACATCATTCAGTACATACCACTTGCATTACCACAGACTATGCCCTCCATAACAGCGTGCACTCAAAATTGTGTCTCGAAGCCATGATAATTATAAAGCTTCAATTCAAACACCAAAAGCTGGTTAAAAACTAATATTATGTAGTCTGTAATGAACAAAGTCATAAATGTACTTTTAAATATTGTTTGAATTTTGCCAAATAGTTTTTTCAAACTGATATAATACATGTAACTGGAATTATAAATGGCCTTTAATAAGTTGGCATCGTCAGGACCACTACGTCCTAGTTATGAATGAAATTCTATTGTTATCATTATCACCGATGCCAATGGGTTAATTTGATTAAATACTTGATTAATCACCATAAATAGTTAGCTTGAGTATAATATTTAGTTTTTAAGTTTATATGTATGAATTTCATGAAACTAAATACATGTAAGTACAATAGAAAATAAATATAAAAGATTTGAAGTATGAAATGATAAATAATTTTTCTGATAATAATTTCCATAACAATTTGTCTCTCACACAAGGAAAATTATGAATTATTTTCATTTGTATATAAAATAAAGAAATAACTTGATGTAATACAACATTATATCCTATATTATTGATTAAGCTACAATATAACTTAGCAATATTATTTACAATAGTACTACTGCTTTCCGTATACAGAAAACTATAGATTATTATAAAAAAATATTGCATGTTATCAAAATGATATTTATTGGGCATCCTTATTTACATTATGTGCTGAAATATTTTTGTATTAAATTTTAAGTCAACATCTTCCAATCCGTGACCCCTTAACATCTGCAGTGGACTACGTAGTCCATTTCTATTGATCCATTTCCAATTCAATCTACAATGCGCATGGGTTAATTCACATGGGAATATTGATACTGGGCTGTTGGTATAATACATCACATGTTTAATTATTTCACTAGCTTCAACTTGGTAAAAGTTATAACTTTTTGAATAATGTTAATATCATAAAATATTGGTTTTTAGGGTAGGCAATGTGAGTTATACCAGAAATACTCAAAAATAATCAATGTTATAGAGAAGGCTTTCTAAAATACAAGAAAGAGTCATTACAGTTACATTCAGCGTTTGTGATGTTTACACAGATGTGAAGTATTTATCGGGGCTTGTACAGTAGTCAGTTCTAGAACATAATGAAAATTAAATGGTAAAATAGTCTTTGTACTTACTGAAGATATATTATGCAAAGAAAATAGATTATATTTTCTGATGTAGGTATATTGAGTGATGTTATAGGTAAAACAATACAAAATCACACATAATGTAAACAAGACAAAGTTGCACAGAACTGCTTATCAATGTTGATAAGGACCGATACTTTGACATTGGACATAAATACTTCAATACTCAGGTATTGCCCTTCTTGCAGATAACAGAATTTAATGATTTAATGTAGTTTTGAATCAATTTGAACTGAATCGCCTTGAATTAAAGTTGAAAGTCTTTAAAATTATTACCTTGACTGATATGTGTAAACTTATGCATGAAAATTTAGCACTACAAACCAAAGGAAATTAACCCAATCACATAGGTAGTGTGTATATTATATATACATTACATATTTAATTAAAAAAAAATTTACATGTTCTGTAAAAATAACTTTGTTTTTATCAATGAAATGTAAATTATAAAAGGTAACCAACAAATTCAAGGCAATTGTACAAAATAAATCAAGTATTTTAAACATTACAAATTTGTTTCTCTAGAAATCAAAAGATAGAGTGTGGAAGTTAGATGCGGAATTAGATGTATATTATATGCAACAAGTGTGCAAAATCACACAATTGATTTTAGGTTAGAAGATGACATGATTCAAAATTTAGCATGCTTCCTCCTGTCACTGGGTTTTCCATTCCTAATCATAACTTCTCTTATTTACTTGTAATAAGGTTTCAAAAGGCTTTTCAGTCTAAGCAGCAGTCTGATTATTTGACCAATTTGAGTCTACCAACAAGTTTTGTCAGCCACCAATGTTTTTTTAGCGTATCATGAGAAACCGTTTTATGACTTACCAGCTTAGAACTAGCCATTTAACTTTTACATTTACTAGTTGAAAACATAAAAAATATTTTTTACACAGTAAAATAAGCATATTCGAAATTATTAGTGTAATATGTTGCTTTCATATTTTAGGTACCTATTTGAAATAGTAAAGTTAAATAAAACTAGGAGGGTGGCTTGTTGGTTAACTTACAGGTAAGTTTCTCCTTATATCATCATTTTAGCAGTTCTTACAAGTCCATATATGCCCATAAGCCTCATCGTCTACTTCCTTGGCTGTTGAATATTGGGCTTCATATTCAAGTTGATATGTGCTGGAGGCTTTGGGCTGTGTGCCACCTGTGCAGCCTCAGGTGTGAAGTCTGCGTTACCTTTGTTTGGCGCTCCGGAAATTGATACTGGGTTTGAGGGGACAGGTGATGGACCAGCAAGGCCAGTAAAATCTTCATAAGTGGTCTCTTTAGTGTCTTTTGGATGGGGTGTCTTGTGCTGTGTTATTCTCATTCCTCCCGCTTTTACTGTTGTATAAAATTATATATATTGACCTATGACATCTGGTATTGAATCCTTACTTTACTAAATTACAATTTAAGGGAAGCTTTCATGGAATGATGACAGAAAAGAAATATAAGCTGATATAAAACCATAAAAAAAAGTGTTTTGCTACAGAATATTGACAACTTCATAAATAGTAGGTACAATATACTGCCAAGGGAAATATACTAGGTTGACCTTGAAGAGTCATTGTTTGACAACATTCATACACGTAAAGCCGTTCTTGCATATCACTGACGTCAAACAAGGACGATACCTGCGGTAGGCAATTGATTAAAAATAAGTTGGGGTGGTAAAAAACTATCACTACTAGGAGGTAAATAGATATAAATAACGGTGTCGATACCTCATATTCCTATTAGAACGTCTTGTTGAGCGATCTTGTTTTTAAAGACATAAACAAGTTTCTCATTAGAATAAGCGAAGGTAAGTCGGACAAAGGATGTGGAAAAAATATTACCTGCGGGAGGATGGCCAGCCTTCAGTTGAGCAGTTTCTTCGGCGGATGACATTTTCGACAAAATTAATTCAATAAAATATCAGTAATTCCTGCAGAAAGTGTTTTATCGCAGCTTATTTGTTTTAACAACGTGTAAAATGGACGTGACACAAACACCAGTGTTGCCAAGTCTATGAAACAAGAAATGGCCAAATACTTTTAAAAAGGTGCCAGAATGTACAAAATTTCGTACCCTAATAAGTTGCTAAAAGTGGCCAATTAAAATTATTAATTACTGGGTTAAAAACAGAGTCCATAACTTTATAAAAACGTTTTATTACTCTAATCAAAGGTTAATTCTACATCATTTGAAGTTTATGTTGATGGTTCTGGTTCGTTAGAAACAAGGAAATAATATTTTTCTTGCTTTCCTATCTGATCCAGCACTTCCATGGGTATTTGGCAAGAACTTCTTGCCAAGAAGCACACGACTGCGGAATCGAAGTACGTATTATTAAGTTATAATTTTTGCCTTTTTTAATATTTAGTATTCTCAATAATTAAAAGTTGCTGAAATTGTGGCTAAAATGTTTAGCCAATATTATTTTATATTTTTGGCTAAATCGATCTTAAATGTTGCCAGATATAGCCAAAAAATGGCTAACTTGGCAACACTGACAAACACATTACACAGTGTTGCCAGATGCATTGATTGAGCCTATTATAACTGTAGCGGAAACTGCTAAACTCTGTTAAGCTCAAATTAACTAAAACTGAACCTGCTTAACAAGATCAAGGGAATTGTCCCTTGATTGAAAGCAAATTAAAGAAAGGCACAAATTTATATAACTCTTATACGTACTAAATGTACTTGTTAAAATTGAAAACATAAAACAAACAAGTAGGTAATAAATTAATGTTGTCTTAGGTTTTCGCGATTATTACACATAGTAATTAAACAACTTTAAACGTCACGTCGATCGTTGTCACCCCGTGACCACGATCACTGCAAAGTGTTTGAAACGTCGGAACAAAAATAATGATAAATCGATTTAAACCGTTTAAAGTTGTTGTTAGAGCTGGCCTCAAAGACACCAGCACTGGCCATTGAAGTTTGTATTTAGATTAAAAAGAAGATAGTGATGGTTTTGTCGTTGATCTGTCAAGTGTAAAAAAAAAGGTATATGTGTGTCAAGTCATAACAAATCTAGTTTTCTTTATATTTATTATCTCCATTTATTTTTCTATTATGTTTTCCGCTATCCCAAGCTTCCACTAAACAGCACATCTCTACAGGTTATGTCCCTAGCAAAAATGGAAAATATATCGGGAAAAATTCAAATCGGACTACTTGAAGGAAAAGTCAATTGGTCAACTTGGAGGTATAAAATATGCATTCTTTTACGAAGCATTGAAGATGCTATGGATGTAGTCGAAGGAAAACTTAAAAGACCAGATTGTGTGCAAGATGGAGCAGGTGACGTAGATATAAAGTTATACAAATGTGAACTAGTCAGATTTGTCAAAGCTGATAGCAACGCTCTTCTCCTACTTACAACAAATATGAGTGAAGACACACTACGCAAAGTCATGCGATTTACAAGCGCCAACGAAGTATGGTTAGAATTACACAGACTGTTTGGAGGTACAACTGAAGACAAGTCGTATAATTTATGTATGACATTTTTCGGACTGAAAAGAGATCCAGATGACGACATTGCGTCACATATGTGTAAACTGAAAAATATATGGTCTGAGTTGAACCGGGAGTTATACCAAGACGACAAGGAGTTGCCAGAACTTTTGTTGGTGTGTAAAATTTTAGATACACTCGGCGACGAATATTTTTCATTTAGAAGCAGCTGGCTCTTAATACCTAAAACAGACAGAACTATTGATAATTTAACCAGCCACTTATGTGCTTATGAGAGAGCTTTGTCTAGTAAAAATGTACCTGAAGAGGAAGCTCTGACTGCTAATACGAGTACGCAGAAGCACATCAAGAACAAAGTGAAGGACAAGAGGTTAAAATGCAATTATTGCTCTGAAATTGGTCACCGTGTAAAAAATTGTCACAAGTGGATACGTGACGGCCGACCACCAAAAAGTGATAACCTTCCTTCTACCAGTCAATGTTCAAACATGACTTTGATGTCTGTAGAGGTAGCACAGACAGAAACAGCGAATTTTACGGCTGAATGTGACAAGAATAACTGGTACGTTGATAATGGAGCCACGAGCCACATTACAAATAGAAGCGACCTCTTTCAAAGTTTCGAGAAATTCGACGAGTCATATACAGTGACAACAGCGAATGGAAAGACGATTCAAGCGAAAGGAAAGGGATCGATTATGATTGAAGCTGATGTTAAAGGTAAAACAGTACCAATAACTCTTCAAGATGTGTGGTATGTTCCATCAATTCAAAAGAACTTATTCTCTGTCTTAGCTACGCATGATAAGAACCAGAATAGCGAATTCTTTTCGAGTCCAAAGGTATGCAGAATGTCTATAAACGGCGAACGAAGTCAAAATGGTGGTTTGTACAAACTTAATGTTAAAAATATAAAACCATTTAGGCAATTAGAAGTATTCATGACATCCGAAACTCAATTGTACCATGAAAGACTTGGCCATCAAAATAAAAGAAATGTTAGAACTTTCATCAAACGTGAGCTAGGAATTGACCTTCCAGTTGAACAAGACCTCTGTGAAGGCTGTATGTTTGGAAAGTCTCATAGACTAAAATTTGGAACGAGAGACAGAGCCTCCCAACCAGGAGAATTGATACATAGCGATGTATGTGGACCGTTTCCCAACTCGATGTCTAATTATCGATATTTTTTGCTTTTTAAAGATGATTATACAAGTTTTAGATACGTTTACTTTTTGAAAGAGAAGTCAGAAGTATGTAAATATTTAGAACAGATGATCGCTGAAGCAAAAACTAACGGTCACGTTATCAAAACTATCCTGAGCGATAACGGAGGAGAATTTGATAATAGGAATGTAAAAGATATTCTTGCTCGAAGTGGTATAAGACAAAGACTAACAATGCCGTATACGCCGGAACAGAATGGCTGCAGCGAGCGTGAAAACAGAACACTAGTTGAAACCGCCCGAACACTTATGTATGCAAACGAGACACTGCCACAGTCCCTATGGGCAGAACTTGTGAATACAGCTACATATATACTAAACAGAACTGGTCCAACTCGTGTAGAAGGTAAAACACCCTACGAACTCTGGTTTGGTAAGAAAATGAACGTCAACCAATTACGTGTAATTGGCAGTACGTGTTATGTTCATATTCCAAAACAAAAGAGGAGGAAATTACATAAAAAATCTGTTAAAGGCATTTTAGTAGGATATGACGATGATGGTTATCGTATTTGGGTTACAGAAGGTACTAAAAATCAGCTTGTAAGAGCGCGAGATGTCCAATTTGATGAGAAGCCGCTACCTAGATTAGAGGTAAGAAAAGTTTTTGAAAAGCAAGACACAAAACCAAACGAATACGAGTTTAAAGTGTTGCCAGAACGCGTACCTCTTAATCCTTCTATTGAAACTGAGGGAGTTAATAACGGTAGCAGGGCTCATCAAGAAGAACATTTAACGAATGAGTTAAGTCAAGACATGAACTTAGAACAGCTCGAGTTTGAGGGACAGAATATAGATGAAGAGAAAACTGATGTAGATAAAATCATCGACGCACTAGGTAACGATTATGAAAATCTAGTTAACGAACCCGATGATGAATTTCTTGATACCGAAGATGAACCCGCACCTTCGAGGTACGATCTACGCGACAGGTCTACTCTTCAACGTCCAAAACAACTCGACAGTTACGTTTCTTCAGTATTAAGTAGCACTGTGAATGAACCACAGTCGTACCGAGAAGCCATAAACAGTAATGAAAGGAAAGAGTGGATAAATGCTATGAAGTCTGAGATAAACTCTCTCCGAGATCATGGTACATGGACTTTACAAGATCTGCCGGTAGGAAGAAAAGCGATACCATGCAAATGGATATTTAAAGTAAAAGGAAATCCAGATGGCTCTGTCGAAAGATATAAAGCACGTTTAGTCGCTCAAGGTTTCCGACAAAGAAAAGGTCTTGACTATGACGAAACATATAGTCCAGTAGCAAGAATGTCCACTATACGCTCTTTAGTGAGTGTTGCAGCTAGTGAGAGGATGTATATGGTCCAATTCGACGTGACTACAGCATTCCTCTATGGCAAACTTACCGAAGAAATTTATATGAAACAACCTGAAGGTTTTGAAGACGGCACAACTAGAGTATGCCGTCTAAAGCAGAGCTTATATGGCTTAAAACAATCCCCACGTTGCTGGAACTACTGTGTGCACGAAATTTTACTAGAGCTTGGTTTCAGACAAAGTACTGCAGATCCTTGCCTGTACATGAGAGGAACTGGTGATCAAAAAGTATTACTTACTTTGTATGTTGATGACGGGCTCATAGCAGCGTCAAGCTTTAGACTAGCTAATGAATTTCTAGATGATCTGAGAAAAAGGTTGAAGATTACTACGAAGCCAGCCAATTTCTACCTTGGAATTGAAATTCATCAGTACAGCAGTGGAAAAATTGTTATCAAACAGGAGTCATACGTTAAGAAGGTATTGGAACGTTTTAATATGAGCAATTGTAATCCAATAACTACGCCGATAGATAATGAATCATCAATCACTAAGCTAAAGCAAAAAATGCTATATGCTATGCAAAATAACTTAAATAGTGTTTGTATTAAGTTTTTGCGTTGTTTGTATTAGTTAAATTTAAAGATGAACAGACTTTCTCTAAGCCGGCACTAGAATGAGGTTAAAAATTTTACGAATTTGTTTACAAAATAAATTAACCATTAATAGCAGACAATATTTAATAATATTATATTTACGGACGGTATTTGAGAGGGTTATGTAATTGATATGTTCCATTTTTAAGCACAATATGGCAATTATGTCTTTAGAATATCTGTATGTACAATGCTTATTTGTATCGCACATCAAAAATCAGTATAAATACGTAGAAATCTGTATATATGGCAACGCTGACAATACTTAACCTACGCACGTAGCAGCGAGCATCAGTGAAATGTCAAAAGAATAGTGATGTTCATCAAATAATCATTTCATATTATTTATTACCTGTAATACATTTTAGACAAAATATTTATTTCTTTATATATATATATATATATATATATATTAATAGTATGCCTAAATGTATGATCAGAATTAATTAATAATCATAAACATATTGTAATGAGTAACTAAACCACATCGGTAACTTCCGAAATCAAATGCGATCACCGATTCTGACTTCGTTCAAAATCGTATCGTTTTTCTTCACACACTACGACTGATCGAGAACGGGGACTTCGAAGGATGAAGGCGTTCTCACCCTAATGAAAAATATATGAAAACGAAGAAGAGAGGCAAGAAAATTTATAATAAATATAATATTAAAATCAAAAAATATATAAACTAAATTATTTTTAGTCATTATGTAGTTTGCAAATCTTTGAGATTTGCATGTACGATCAAGAAGTATTCGATTGGGATCGGTGGGCCCAAGTCTACAATTTACATGTTAATTTTCAGCATAGATTCATTCCGAGTCAATTACGCTTAGAATCGGTAATCTGCTGACCCCATACTTTGAATATATTTATGATGAATCTAGGCTGGTTTGACAATATTGCCATACCACAAAATAAATAGAGAAGAGTAGGGTAGTTGAAACAGTCTAAAATAAAATACAGTGTATTCGGTATATAATAGTGATACAGTGTATAACGGATAGTAGTTGGAGCACATAAGTCGATGAAATTAACAAATGATTTGTTCTGCATTGGATTACCTTTATTTTGAATAAACAAAATGTGTTTAAATTTTCTTTAAGTCACGTGATCTCAAACGGAAGTAAATGCGGAAATGATGTCATATGGACAAAAACAAAGCCACAGAATAGGTAATAGTAATTGTAGAGTTTGCTTCCAAAAGTTTTGACAGTGACAGTTGACATTAGTAATTGCTAATAGCAAGCAACCCACAAAATGTCGCATCACTATCGATTTACTACTTAGACCCCTATTACACCATCAAATACATTGGATCCCATATATTTAATAGTGTAATACGTACATTTGACTCACTTATTTATTACTATTACTATATATATATATTAGGTCCTTACATATGAAATTGGCGTTTTTCGTACTGGCCACTTTAATCACGAATTTCTCCTCTTTGGTAAGGAATTCCAAATTCAAATTTGTACAGCTATAGACTCATGTATTTGTGCTTCGATGATCGTCATTCATTTGTTTTTTTTCTTCTGTTTTTTTCTGTTTGCGTCACTCATTTTACAAAATGGAAAACCTTAAATATCGCATTATTTACGAGTACGAGTTCCGCCGTGGCACTAGTGCTGCGGAAACAACTCGAAGGGTGAATGATGTGTATGGCGGTCGTGTTGCAAAAGAAAACACAGTTCGTTTTTGGTTCCAACGTTTTCGTTCTGGAAATTTCGACCTGCAGAACAAGCCCCGTGGACGGCCTGAGACTCAAGTTGATAATGAAGAGTTGAAGGCTATTGTGGAAGCGGATCCATCGCAAACCACGTCCGAGTTAGCTGCAGGCTGCGATGTTAGTGATAAAACTGTTTTAATTCACTTGAAGCAAATTGGGAAGATTAAAAAGCTTGAAAGGTGGGTACCTCACGAATTGACTGAAACAAACCAGCAAACGCGCGTCGACTGCTGCGTTACATTACTAAACCGGCACAATAATGAAGGTATTTTAAACCGAATCATTACCTGTGATGAAAAATGGGTTCTTTACGATAATCGGAAGCGCTCAGCGCAATGGTTAGATCCTGGCCAGCCAGCCAAATCCTGCCCCAAGCGAAAATTAACCCCAAAAAAGTTACTTGTAAGCGTTTGGTGGACTAGTGCCGGTATTGTTCATTACAGTTTTTTCAAATCTGGCCAGACTATTACGGCTGATGTCTATTGTCAGGAATTGCAAACCATGATGGAAAAGCTAGCGGCTAAACAACCTAGGCTGGTCAATCGCTCCACGCCACTGCTGCTTCACGACAACGCTAGACCACACACTGCGCTACAGACGGCTACTAAATTAGAAGAGCTTCAATTGGAAAGTCTAAGACATCCTCCGTACTCTCCGGACCTTGCTCCAACAGATTACCATTTTTTTCGAAATTTGGATAACTTCTTGCAAGGGAAAAAATTCAACTCCGATGGGGCAGTCCAAATCGCCTTCAAAGATTTTATTGATTCCCGTCCGACTGGTTTTTTTAGTAAAGGGATCAATTAACTACCTATGAGATGGCAAAAGTGCATAGAAAATAATGGTTCATACTTTGATTAATTAAATATATTATATTAAAAAATATTCGACTTTTTGTTCCTCCCATACAAAACGCCAATTTCATATGTAAGGACCTAATATATATATAATTTACTACTTATTTATATATGATATATATATATATATTATATATACATATCAATAGTGTAATTTACATTCATGATGTTAATTGTAACATAATGTTCAATTTTTCAAGCTTTACTTTTGCTGTTAAATGTTTCAAGTTAAATATTATTATATTTTTTTAAGTTAAAATGTATACTGTTTGCTACCGAAAACCATAGAGAATACTGTAATCGTATTGTTGTATCTCCTAAGATTTCCTCGGACCATATCCCGACATAGGGAGCTAACGAAAAAAAAAAAAAAAAAAGATTTCCTCGTTACAGGCTTGCCTAGTGAGGAAATCAAAAGACATTTAGTGTGTTTGGAAAACGAGTCTGCAAACAACCTGTGTTTATTATGTGTACATATGTAGTGAGTAATTTGTAATATAATAGCAACTGTACCATACCTATGCTTTATGTTATAATATGTTTCGCTTTGCAGTAATAAATGATTATTATTATTATTATATATATTATTATTATTACTTATCTTTGATCATATTTCGCCGTGAGATTTGATCAAGGATCAGCATAGATAATAAAACCCAAACTAGGAACAAGAATCTATGGGAACATTTTGCAATCATTACTCATAGTAATACAACAACTTTAAACAGTTGGAAAAGCGTATGTTTATCATTATTTTTATTCCGATGTCACTACACGCCATTGTCTCGATCACTTGAAAGTGTTTACATTTATATGGATGGCAAAAATGTTTAGTAAAATAGTGATTTTGAACCGTTTAAAGTTGTTTGATTACCATGTATGAAAAAGAATTGATAATGCTGCCACTCATGTATCCGTGCTTCAAACTGTGTTGGTTCTGTGATTGTTTTATTCAGCCTACATACACCCCTACACAATGGTACACGTTCAGGGCCCCAATTCTCTTAGCTATTGACCAAACGCCACACTACTGCGATGCTTCTGCGATCGAACTGTTGTTAATGTCAAATTCGGTAGTCTGCTAATTTTAGCTCCTAATCGCAGTTGTTTAACAATCGCGTCGCTATCGTATGGCTGTGCTATGGCTTGCAAATGTTGCCACTGCAATAATAATGAAAACTTATATCAATCAAGCATCAGTCAAAACATCAATACAATAGTTTTCTAGCAAACAATACATTAAATAATTATATTTAAATTAATTAGCTATTTTTCGAACTAAAATCCTCCAAAATATTTTATGCCACTATAGCAACGCAATCGCAACAAAATAGCTTACAGCATACCAAATATGTCAAAAACTATTGATACCAAGCCACTGACTTGCGATCGAACCTAAATAGCGGGCAGACTACGAATACTGTCAAAAACTACAATTTTCAAGCGATTAAGTTGCGTTAACGCCGTTCAATAGCTAAGGGAATCGGGCCCCAGGCCGAACAACATGGAATAATCGATTCTAAAATCTATTACGCACGACATCCGACACTACAAGAAGCAAGTAAAACGTATTACAATGCAGCACTATTTGTTTTTGTACTTGTGACGTCATAAGCATACAGGCCGCCATTGAATGATGATTTAGCGCCAATTTTAAAAGTTGAAATAAAAAGATGGATTTCTAGTATTTCAGGACTCCTAAAAAAATATTAAAAATGCTAGGTGTATATTTCAGTGTCCTAAATAATTTAACATACTTTAAAAAAACAAGTCAACTACCCTATTAACAATTTCTATAGAAAAACACGTAGGTATTTTAAGATTATAGTATTCTAAATCAAGTAATCTATTGCAATCGCATATTATTATTAAAAATTAAAATAATTGTTTAGATGCATATACATATTTAAAAGAATCATTACATTAAACTGAAACATTACATATGATTGACTGATGTGACTACTTTTCATACAGTAAGCAAAAGTTCATTTAATTTATTTCTGTAGTGATAGTGTATGAAATGCCCTCAGTAGACGGCAAAAGGACCCCTATTATACGTAATTTTAAAACATATCCGACAAAGTGTAGACATTTACAAGGATACATAACATAGTGTGCCAATGTTTTCATTGAGTCTAATAACTATAGGATTACCAAGAAACAAGTCTTTACATTGTAATATTTTTAATGGCTAACTGGGCAGTCCTCTTCATCCTTAAAGCATATCATAAAAATATTACATAAAATTCCGAAATAACAATAATTGTTTAAAAAATCTATTGTAAAATAAACTACCCAACTATGCATTATATAACTTCTTTCACATACTTATTATATCCACTGTTTTTGTATTATACCTAGTTCTGTAAAAAACTAGTTTGTACTCTTTTGAGGATCTTTGTATAAATTGTAAGTATAAATAAAATATAGTTATTATGTGACGCAAACATGTAATCTCATTATTAAATTAAAATAAATATGAACCTAAAATTTTTATGTGTAGTGAGTAATTTTGTAGAGATATTAAATTAATGGTTTAACTAATAATTTCTTAACATCAAATAGGTAATAGTGTTTCATTTATGTGCAGTGTTTTCTTCAGTTTTTGCAGATGGAATAAAGAGTCGTTATGTTATATCTAAAGTTTTTTATTGTAACTCAAGTGCTAAGCAACAAATTATGTCTAGTGTTTTACAAAACAACTAATGAATGTTTTGCCTATCACCATATGGCGATTGGTAACGCCAGAAAACATAAATAAAGTTACGGCTTAATATGAATAGTACATTCCTTTTCCCAATACATCCTCAACATTTTAAATGCAAGCAAAACTGCCGCCATCCGCCCTTGGTATGGTGCACTAGTGCCACCTAGCGTGAAGAAATGAAACTAGTATTGAACTCACCCGCCGCCATCTCGGCTGACAAAATATATCGCTCCGCAATTAATATTAAAAACTACGTATAAATAAACTTTAAACCCCGAGCATTGTGCTCTTTGAAATTTCCAAGTGATAGTGTGTGCTAGCCCAGCAGTGATAAAAGGTGAAACAAAGGATTGCAGTGTCTGCTGAAGAAGACCGCGTGGCGGGCCCGCCGGCGTGTGTTATATCGCGCTGTTCTACTACCTGGCTGCTCCTGGATTGTCTGGTAGGCTTGCATTCCCTCGTCTTTCTTTATTCCCGCCCCTTTTTTTGCTGTGTGTACTATTCTCCCTAACATAATACAGTCCGCATCGAAGACATAAAATAATTACTTTTTTGGCGCTATCATTTGGTGGTCCTATCGATCCGTATGTTCCTTTACATAAAACATAAATACTTATAATCATCCGCCCTTGTCAGGCCTGCTCACAACCTGATAAGAGATTCTGTATAATAATTATTCATTGCGAATATTGCAGATTTAATTCTACCTTCATCATTACTCATATTTTACATTTAATTCTCATCTCAGCTACGTGCGCTCGGAACGGTAAATATTACCCGACCGCGTAGCGGAGGCCAGCGCTACGTTTATCGTGCGTACATATTCAGTAACCAACTTAATTCTTCCGTTTCATACTGACCGTTATTTACTTCACATTATTACATAATGCCTCCTAAGAAACATATAACTGATGACAGCGATAGCGATAAACATGAACCGCAAGATATGCAGTTATGTATGATACAAGCCAAACGCGAAGCTATCTTCCAGATAGTTCAAAATATGTATGATCAGTCCTCTGATGTTCATATAAATACCGCGAACAGGGAGAGATTTCTTCACGAAACATCACAAGTCGATTCATTACGTGATCGATTCGTACAAATTTTAGATGATTATAATTCTCGGCTGTTGACGTTAACTCCCACCGCTAAAGCTGACTATAATAGTCTCGTGGCTTTCGAGTCTTTATATAGCAGAATTAAAAGAATACAGTCTCAATATTTACCTTCGTTACTGTCCCAGGAATCGAACGTGCATATACCGTCGCATCGGCCTTCTTTGCCCTCTATTCAACTAGTCGAATTTTCGGGTGATATTCGTTCATGGCCGCTATTTTATGCGAGTTTTAAGCAAACCGTGCATGATAATCCATCCCTCACGGATGCCGAAAAAATGTATTACCTAATCGGTAAGTTGACTGGCAAAGCTCGCTTAGTATGCGCTGGTATTACTCCAAGTCCAGAGAATTATAAATTGTTCCTACAAGCGCTAATTGATAAGTATGAAGATAAGCGAACGCTCGCCACCGCATATTTAAATCAAATGTTTGTAAACCTTTGCCGTCTGCCTCCGCGATAAACTTTGATTTATTTACAGACAGCTTTACAAGTGCAGTGCGTGCTTTAAAAAATCTTAAATTAGACAATCTAACTGATTTAATAATACTTCATATTGCGTCTAAGAAACTAGACTCTGATACTGTCCGCGCCTTTGAGTTGAGTTGTTCTTCGACGATACCTAGCTTTGACAACTTAGTCGAATTTATAAAAACCCGCGCAAAGGTTCTTGAACGTACTCAAACAAACATGAATGTAAACAGTGTGCGTCAGAGTAATAGCAAACGTAATAATGCTACGCTGCCTAAGTACCAAACTTATGTCAGTACATCAGCTGATAATTCCACTTGCAGGTGCCTTTGCAAAAATATATCACATCAGCACTTATTTAAGTGCGCTGATTTTAATAGGATGTCCCCTCAGGAGCGCTTTAAATGTGTGAAGGATATTAATGCGTGTGTGAATTGTCTCAGCTTACATCATAAAGTGTCTAATTGCTCATCTAACTCTAATTGCCGCGTTTGTAAGCAGAGACATCACACATTATTACACTTCAAGGCTACGGAGCCTACAGTAGCATCTGTGCTCTCGAAACAACCTCCTGCTGCATACGCATACGATACGCAGCAGATCGGTGACTCAGCCGTAGCGTTGTGCGCTACGTATACATCTACTGATAGTTCTTGCTTATCAGTGAATGCGTCCGCGCGTAATAATGTATCTACAATATTATTATCTACCGCACAGGTTGCCGTCTACGATGCTAACGGCACTAGACATATTATTCGCGTTCTGCTGGATTCAGCCAGCCAAAGTCACTTCATCCGCAGGGAATGCAGCGATAGATTAGGTATTCCACTCCAACATACGAAACCTATTATCGTTAAAGGATTTGGTGGTGTTGAGAAATTAATTAAAACTGAATCATTGAATTTAAAGATACATTCTCGCTTTGACAACAACATTCATTTTAATATTTCACCGCTCGTTGTTGATCAAATTACCGATTTATTGCCCACCGCTGTGGTAGACACCTCCGTTTTATCGCACTTATCGGGGTTACAGTTAGCTGACGAGAGTTTCGGGGTGCCTAGTGAAATTGATGTATTGATAGGCGCCTCACTTTTCCCGCACCTACTTCTCCCCGGCGTAGTTCATGCTCAGCACGACTCGTCCGTGCCTCCTGCGTTATGTACCGTATTAGGATATATCATAATGGGTGCCGTACCCGCGATACCTACGCTTCATACTAACCAGGCCTTGACATGTTGCCTCGTTCAAGAGCCTACCGCTATTGACTCATTAGTCAGGCGTTTTGGGAGCTTGAAGAGCTGCCCTCCGTGCCGCCCATTCAGCGTCCCGCCGATGTTGAATGTGAATTATTTTACAAGTCAACAACAACTCGTGATCCCGTAAATGGTAGATACGTGGTCGGCCTGCCATTTAATGAGAATGTGTATTCCCTAGGAAATTCCTTTGAAACCGCTCGCATGCGTTTCATGTGTTTAGAAAAAAAACTAGAAGCGTCACCTCAATTGAGGATGGCATATGATGACGTCATTAAAGATTATCTAGCTAATAATTATATTTTTTTATATTGTTATGATTGCAATAACGCCTGCTAAGCGGATTACATTACAATTTCTAATAATAATTAATAATAATTATATTTCTCCCGCGCCCCCGTACGACATTAATGGCCCTACTCCTATATATATTATTCCGCATCATCCAGTCGTACGCGAGGATAAAACGTCAACTCGACTCCGCATCGTCATGGATGCTAGTAGTAAGCCCAGCTGTGGCGGCCGCGCGCTGAATGACATCCTGCACTCAGGTCCGAATCTGCAAGGCGACTTATTTCAAATAATTTTGAATTTCCGCTTACACGCCGTAGCAATGACTGCAGATTGTCGCCAACAGTTTCTTCAAATCATGGTGCGCGAAGCCGATCGCCGATATCAGTGCTTCTTACTATATTCACATAAGCACCCTGTTATATTACCGCGCAATGATCATGTCGTAAATATGATAATTGATTATTACCATTTAAAGCACTTGCACGCTGGACCAGAACTGTTGATGTCGCTTATCCGCCATAAATTCTGGACACTGTCTGCTAGACGTATTGTGAGACAACGAGTCCACTTGTGCAATGCATGTTTCCGGCTTAACCCTCTCGCTCGCGCTATGTCATTATGCAATGTGACACTTTGCCACCAGAGGTCATGGCGGACCAAGAAATAAAATTATCTAGTTTTACATTCTACGCCATATGTTTTGATCCACAAAACCAATTCAAATAAAATAAAGAGGAAAATATAAATTGATAATTACTTTATCACGATGATATATACTAAGATTTAGCTTTTTTATCTATGACAGGAAAATATCTCTCCAAAACCAAGACACTATGAAAAATTATGCACTCACCATAGAAAATGTGTAACTAATCGACTTATGTATGGTTATTTTATAAATGTACCTGTATCTATATAAATGAGACTATACGTTTTGCTAAACTGCATCTTTAGTTTCTTGGTTTTACTCAACATTTTCTAATAAAATAGGATTGAAGTCATTGTTAGCGCACGCGTATATTATGTTCAAGCTCACCTGATCGTGTAAATTTATAACCTCATAAAAACATGCTCCTGAAGAATTTTGAAATAAAAGCCTGTATTATCCATGAATACATTTATTTCTTTCATTGAAACTTTCACTAGATCTCATAAATTTCATCAAATATTATAGAAATTCACTAATCACGACTACTAGTATTTACCATACATTGGAAGTACTACTATGAAGTAAAATGGCATCCTTTGACCAAATAAAACAAGTGGAATCTTATGAAACTTATATTTATTGCTTTCTAGATCTCTTACTAAATTACCTTAGTGTAATAAACGGAATAAAATATTTTTTTAGAATCTTGCAAATATTTGTATGAAAATTATATTACTAATAGTGATGTTACTGTTATCGGTTACATTGTCGATAAAAAAATCCGATGTATCTACTATGTAAGCGTTTATTGCCAATAAAAGTTATTTTTGTGGCAAATTATGTGATTGACAGTTAATTAATTAAGTTACATGTCAATTCGACTTATGAAGCAATGATTGCTAAGCGGTAATGGTTATCGACTACCGCATGGAGTACCATGGTTCATATCCCTGCGAGTTGCTTTAAGTTTCACTGCATTGTGGCAGGGCATTTTATGAAAGGTTAACTACAATCCTGTAGTAGAAAATCTGTCGCCAAGCACCTAACTCCAGACCTAAAATCTATTCTATTACAATGTTCCGGCAGTGGACCTTAAGATAAATTTTCCATTATAGGCTTAGCCTGAACAACGTATTCGACCTCATATTGATCCAAAAAGCTGTGATGGTAATCAAAGGCTTGCTTTTCATGCAAGTTAAAATACGTGTTACATTGGAAGCAATACAATTTTGTCAGTTTATTTGATATAGGCGTAAAACTTCAGAATTCGTAAAGGATCAAGTTGAATTTTTAGTAAATGTCTGAGTATTGTAATTTTTTGTTCCAAATTTCATTTGTAAAATAGACCGTGTACCCTTTTTTTGTTTATATGACTTTACATTGTAATCTGTACCTTCTGTGAAATTGATTTTCTGCTACTAGGAACATTCGCATGACGTTCAGACGTGCAAACACTTTTTTTCTTTTCTTATAACTATGTATGCAATAATACATGCACAAGTTTTATTTATAGACAAGCAGTGGGGGTTACAGAAAAATACTTATTTTATCATTTACCGCACCATACGCCAAAGTCATGTAATCCCAATACTGTTTGTACGTTGTTAACAACGACGTACAAACATTGTCATCTGAAATGTAAATATATTTCAGGTATATCTAGGTAAAACACAGAAATACCGTAAATTAGCCCAAACTGTATTTTCGACATTATTACTTCAGCTCCATCACATTGTCAGGGTTGTATCACATGGTTTTGTAAAACACATGTAAATAATAAATGGGGTTTTATATGCTGCGTAGAGTGATGTTGAAACCTATACATTGAGTTCTGTGCACTAGCGTAAATTTTATTCTAGCTGGCATTACAAAATATAACAGAAATCCTGTCTACTTGCATATTAATACAAGTCAGCATTAAGAGATACAGTATATAAGATAAGTGTCCATTCGCCATCTGATATTGACTAAATGGTTTTGTCTGTTCTATCACAATTTTCTGAATCGTCATACGATATCTAATTCAATAAATAAAAAACCTAGTACTTTCTTGAAGCGCTCGTAGCGAAGTTGACTTAGCTGTTCTCAACCGATCAGCAAAGTTAAGCAACGTCACCCGCGGTCATGAGTTGGATGGGTGACCGCTAGTGACATTACTACTGAGCGTTTCCGTGCTTCGGAGGGCACGTTAAGCCGTCGGTCCCGGTTGTTGTCTTAGGATGGCAGTCGTTATAGCATGGTGGTAGGGCATTTTGCGAATGCCCACCTGGCTAGCTACCACCCTCAAGTAGAAAATCTATCGCCAAGCACCTAACGGTGTGTTCCGGCAGCTGTCCTTGAGAGCCAGTACTTCTAGGTTAGCCTGAACAACATCTTCGACCACATCATCACTTACCATCAGGTGAGATAGTGGTAAAAGGCTAACCTATCAGGCATAAAAAAAAAAAAAAAAAAAAAAAATGACAAGTCCAAAAAAGTACAAGCATGTTCAATAACAAAAGTGTGTTTCCTGAAATCTGCTTCGCAGCCCTGCAACGGTAGATTCTTAAGAGATATAGAGGGATTTAATACAATCAAACATACATCTGGCAACACAATGAGACAAGGTTAACGGCTCTCGCGTATTTTTTTCCATTTATAGTCCGTTTGCATATCAACCAACACTCGAAATTGCAGTTGTATTTTAGGAGAAGAAAGCTATGATTGCATGGTATGGTACTCTTTGAAACAACCTCCAATACAAATATAGGGAACGTAACAGTCCGGACATTCGTATTTCGTACACCAATGTGGTCTTAAACCCCAGTGTGTACACCATATACATTTTCGTCATCCCAGGTTCGTTCTGTGGGCAACTTTTTCACTAATCGCGTCGGTGACTTCAATTCGGTGAAGTAAATGCCATCTCGTGAGGCGCTCTAGAGGAAGCAGATTAGCACGAGAACGCATACGTAAATAGGTACCTTCACGCTGAGATTATGGTGCTTATCAATGATGGGTTTCACTAAGGTTAGCCGAAACACAAAATAATCAATGAGAGTCTGAAAACCTCTCGAGAATAATGCGCGCATTTTGTATGGTTATATTTATAATGTTTTTGTACATTTGATGCACTGTTTCCTTTCAAGCATTCAAAAACATTTCCCGTGCAAACAATTTAATCGAGTAACAAACACTTATCTCACAAAAATACTATTGCATAGTAATTTAACAACTTTAATGGTAACTTTAAACTTTTATTTTTTTCATGATCTTCTTTCTTCTCATGTTCTTGGTCGCTAAGTTATCTGTAATATAAAAATCATATATGTCTATATGTACACATAGTAGCTAGCAAGTAGGCATATAGCTTGATCCTACTGAGTAAAAAAAACAAAGTGATGTTTTACTGAAACGGGATACAGAAATCCATTCTGGTATATCACGATAAAGTGTCCCTTGTTCATCATCCTACTAAAGGCTAGCCTTGCACAAAAAACTACTAACAGGCAAATAGTGGAATGAATTACCAGATAAACTCATTTCTATATTAATAATTTTAGCAGAGCAATTTTGGAGTGCGTTTCAATTTGTGCAAATCGTACCAATAGCACGCTCAGAGCTGGTCCGATTTATACGAAGGGCACCAAACCCAAACCAAATTTGCATGACTGATAAGTGTGATATTATCGATGACGTCACCACTCAGCGCTGACAGCACTCCATGTCATTAAACGCTCTGAGCACATTTTGGACCAAGCATTGGCATACTTTCAATTCTATGGCTTAACTGTCACAACAAATGACAAGAAAAAATAGAAAATCTATCACCCTTGATAGCTGTTGTTTTACAGTTCGTATTATATATCTCAAGTACGCTATAACATTATAAGATTACAAATGCATGGTCGTAGGGCATTTTGCGAATGCCCGCCTGGCTAGCTACCAATATTCAAGTAGAAAATCTGTCACCAAGCACCTAACGGTGTGTTCCGACAGCTGTCCTTGAGAGCCAGTACTTCTGGGTTAGCCAGAACAACATCTTCGACCACATCATCACTTACTATCAGGTGAGATAGTGGTCAAAGGCTAACCTATCAGCAATAAACAAAAAAAAACAAATGAATGTGAGGAAAAATTATAGTCATGCGCGGAATTCGAACCCGCGTCATCTACCCTATAGCTAGGGTATGCTCTGGCCGAATGAGCTAACATGACAATGACTCATAACTCTATTTTTTTACTGTCCGACACTTTTAAGTTCTGTGTCGTAGTACGTAGTAAAAGACAATGCCTACTCCGAGCTAAGAACGCCAGCCGCGGAAATACTGGACCGCGCCGGGCTACCTTTGAATAGAGTTTTGAATATTTACATCAAGCAAAGTAATAAAAAAAATATGAAATAATACATTACAAGCACATGAGACTTTTAACATCAGGTGGCCCTCGTGCTTATTCCGTCACGTACATATAAAAAAAAAAAAAAAAAAAATGTTTTTCCTCACTAAATGTTTGTTAGGACTAGCAGAAGTCAACCCTAAGACGTTGTTAGCATTTTACCAATAACCCTGTATATAGGTATTAAAATTTATTTTGCATAATTATCACCCAGAAAAACCTTCAACCTAACGAAGCATTTTTCATTTGACAAAAAAAAATGTGTCAAAATCGTATAAAAATAACCGCAAACTTGCGTTACAGCTCATTTTTCTGTGGCAATTTGGCAGTTTGATAGAGTAAAAATTTACCTGTAAATATGGTACCTGTGTATCAATAGGTTCATCGCAACGTTTTAGTCATCGTCTCTTAAAATTATACGGGGTGGACTCCATATCATATTGTCACGTGGATACAGTGAAAGATAAACGTTGAAGATTGGAACTTCTGAAACAGAAGTCAATTATTATGAAAATAGCATAACACTATGAGATATTTTTTTTACGATTTCTAGTACTATCACAAGCTTTGCAATAACATCTCGTTTAGAAATTTATAGAGCGGTTAATCGTGTCTTCCGATCTGCTTTCGGTGTAAAAATACCTACACTAATTATTTATATATACAAATTATGGATATATATATATATATATATATATACATATACATATATATACAAAAGTATATGTTTTTACAAAAATAATCGAACTTTGTGGTTGGTAGAGCATAAAACCAAAGATAGTTATGACATTGCCATTAAAACTCACCGATCAATGTAAATATCGATAAAGTATTATCGACAATGTCACAGCGCTCTTCAAAAATTATACTGGCATATGGCGTCTAACTCAATAGCAAATGGGCTCGTTTCGAATTTGCATTTTAGTATGAAAACTCAAACTTTACGACAAATGTTAGATTAATAACGCATACAAGGATAAATTAGGTACATACTCGTAATTATAACAATCAATGGCACTATGTCAGCCACTGTTGAAACACGAATCAACAATGCTAGTCACGTAAATAATTATTGTTTTTACCGAAAACTGTTACTTATTTAGCACTATGTTATTTCTTTTACGCATTTATTAACTGTATGAATATCCATAGAACTACGCAAAACATTATTTTACGCACATTTATGTAAAACTGTCACCATAACACTTTTTTTCAGATTTCGTTTTTCGCGCGCAAACCGAATGAAAGCATAAATTTGCTTTCATATTCATTCAGTTCGTTCTCTCTGACTACAATAGATTTTGTTCTCATTGAACCGTCAAAATAAAGCGCGTTTCACACGCTACAATTTGTCCATAGACAATAACACACAATTTAGTTGTATAATTGAACAAAACATATAAATTCAATTGGTGAGCATGAAACCACACATGTGTGGTCATTTTGACTTTATGCACCTTTCAATACAACCACACATGTGTGGTTAAATTGCTGCAACGGTTAAGCCACGTGCAACATACCCGCTAATGGCTGACTTACCCGATACCCGCACTCATCAAGTTGACAAGCCTTTTACGCACTGTGGCTGTGATTATATGGGCCCGATAGCCTACACCCCTTTGCGCCGCCGTGGTGTCCACAAGGAGAAATCATACGTATGTCTTTTCACTTGCCTAGCCACGCGCGCTGCCCACATTGAAGTTGCCACAGACCTCAGCACTCCCAGCTTCCTCGCCGCCCTAAAACGTTTTCTTTCACGTCGAGGGCCTGTACAGTTTATGTATTCCAACAATGGAACTAATTTTCGCGGGGCTGACTCGTACCTCCGCGACCTCTATAAATTTCTTAACGAGGAGTATCGACTGAAGCTAGAACAGGAGTATGCTGAGAGTCGTATTACTTGGAAATTCATCTGTCCCAGATCACCTCATACAGGTGGCGCTTGGGAAAGTATGATTAAGGTTCTAAAAAACCATTTCTTTCGTACAGTTGGACAACAACTTCTCTCTTATGAGGAACTCTGTACTGTTCTCACTCAGATTGAGTGCCTACTTAACTCGCGACCGCTTACAGTACTGAGCTCTGATCCCGCTGAGCTTTCAGCTCTAACGCCTAGTCATTTCTTACATACCGCTCCGCTATTCTCCTTTCCCGCACCCGAAGTAAAATCTGTCGCTGTCAGTTTAATTCATAGGCATTCTCTCCTGGACAGATTAGTTCAGTCATTTTGGCACCGTTGGCGAATGGAATATTTGCACAGCCTACAAGTAAGGCAAAAATGGAATACGCCTTCCGCACCCATTACTCCCGGCACTGTCGTGGTAGTAATTGACGATAATGCACCGCCCATTTCCTGGCCATTGGCGATAGTAGAGCAGGTTCACCCTAACTCTAAAGACGGTATCGTACGCGTAGTTTCAGTGAGAACCGTCAAGGGAACTTACCTCCGTCCAGTCGTGCGTTTATGCCCGCTGCCAAGGCAATAGGGCTTTTTTACTAAGTGTTTAATTTAAGTTAACGTAAAGTTTGTATCATACATCTACTGTATCGCTGAATATTTCATAAGTTATAATTTATATTAATAATTAATTTCCCGCTTCAATTTACACGCGTTAAGCGCTCTCTTGTTTTTATGAATGTCTTTAAAGGTGACCCTTTAAGGAGGGGTGTATGGTAACGCCAGAAAACATAAATAAAGTTACGGCTTAATATGAATAGTACATTCCTTTTCCCAATACATCCTCAACATTTTAAATGCATGCAAAACTGCCGCCATCCGCCCTTGGTATGGTGCACTAGTGCCACCTAGCGTGAAGAAATGAAACTGGTATTGAACTCACCCGCCGCCATCTCGGCTGACAAAATATATCGCTCCGCAATTAATATTAAAAACTACGTATAAATAAACTTTAAACCCCGAGCATTGTGCTCTTTGTAATTTCCAAGTGATAGTGTGTGCTAGCCCAGCAGTGATAAAAGGTGAAACAAAGGATTGCAGTGTCTGCTGAAGAAGACCGCGTGGCGGGCCCGCCGGCGTGTGTAATATCGCGCTGTTCTACTACCTGGCTGCTCCTGGATTGTCTGGTAGGCTTGCATTCCCTCGTCTTTCTTTATTCCCGCCCCTTTTTTTGCTGTGTGTACTATTCTCCCTAACATAATACAGTCCGCATCGAAGACATAAAATAATTACTTTTTTGGCGCTATCAGCTATAATGTAAAACAGGGGCTGCGAGCAAACTTATTTGAGGTTAAAAGGCATCTAAACAAGCTTTTAATACACTTATAATATGTAATCTACACTAATATTATAAGAGGAAATATTTGTAATTTTGTATACAACGAATAAACTTAAAAACCACAGGACCGATTTGGATGAAATTTGGTATGGAAGTAGTTTAAAAGCCGAGGAAGGACATAGAATTGTTTTTATTCTATGTCTATATTATATATATTTTTAGCATCAGAAGTGTTGAGATTGAAATAAAAACATAAATTTTATAACCTAAGAACAGTTTGCATGTAATAACTTAGTATTTGGATTTACAATAGAACTTACATTAATCAAACAGCCATCAATTCAAAATATCTCGATAAGTCTCAAAAATATCAAAGAACTTACAGCAAATTACAACGAGTACCCTTCCAAAAACCTCACTCTACCAAATCTGAAGTCTCAACTCAACGTCAAAATGACTGAACCACGTGGTGGGAGCCGTATCTGCAGTCTATGGTTGGATGAGGTTACAATGTGCAGCAAACCGTTAAAGATTATGCTAACACGGCCTCTCCTGATCGTGCACCGTCCTCGGCTGCATCTTTAGAGGTGTTCTCGGCGTTTTCACCCATACGGTTGTCAGAAGCAGATGAAGGGCCAGCTACGAAATCGTCATTTTCGTAGTCAGACTCTGTTAAAGAGAAATAAAGTATTAGTTAATTCATCACAAACATAAATATGCCTGTTCTCTCATTCATCACAAATTCAAGGCCCTCGTTCATTTTATTCAAGGCCGAAGCCCACACGCATTAAAAATGCGTCTGCAAGGCCGAAGCCCACACGCATTAAAAATGCGCCTGCAAGGCCGAAGCCCACACGCATTAAAAATGCGTCTGCAAGGCCGAAGCCCACACGCATTAAAAATGCGTCTGCAAGGCCGGAGCCCACACGCACTGGAGAATGCGTCTGCACGGCTGGAGCCCACACGCACTGGAGAATGCGTCTGCATGGCTGGAGCCCACACGCACTGGTGAATGCGTCTGCAAGGCTGGAGCCCACACGCACTGGTGAATGCGTCTGCAAGGCTGGAGCCCACACGCACTGGTGAATGCGTCTGCAAGGCTGGAGCCCACACGCACTGGTGAATGCGTCTGCAAGGCTGGAGCCCACACGCACTGGAGAATGCGTCTGCACGGCAGGAGCCCACACGCACTGGTGAATGCGTCACAGGTACGCGAGCAATAATTTCGGTATTACTTATTCCCTTTAGAATGCAATGAGGTTTTTCTTAAAGCAAGATAAGTGTTTTAGAATGACCGATGATATTAAGGAGACGTTAAGAGCACCACTGTCGATTCAAACGTCTACGGGCTTACCTTGTATGACAGCAGCACAAATATTGTTATTAACTGAAGTGGCTGTGAGCTTATTAAAGACCCTTAGCATTACAGTCACTTTCATAATGTCCTGGCTTTTTACAAAAATAACACGTAACCTTATACTAGGTTTTCGGGCGTTCTACGCGTAGGACAACTCGCACTAATATGTCCAGTCTGACCGCAAGAATAGCACTTTGTTTCGGGGCGATCAATACCGCGTTTTTCGTTGGTAACAGGCACACGCTTGTTGTTGTTACTGCGGCCAGGCTTGACATATACGGCTGGGAATGACACCAGATTATCTATGGTTGGATTCGCATTTGTGGCAGCAGCCTTGACCTGTACATCAGTGATGCCACGTATGACAATCTGAACCATCAATTCTTCGCTAAGACTGACTGTGATTAAACGTAACAGTGAACGTCTCACGTACTCGGCGTACGTAAGGAATTCGTCTGAGTGCTCATAACTCACTGTGAGTCGATATAACTACCGACATTATTTCGGCTTCTACCGGAAGCCTTCCTCAGGATGTTGAGTGTGGTACGTCCGCCTGTGTCGCGTCACGTTTCACACTGCGGGCGGCAGCTCGCTGTGCTCGAGCCGACGGCGCTGGCGGCGGTGTTTCACGCTCAAACCCGTGTTTTCAAACATAAAATATAAATATGATCGTAAGTTTTTATAATATGATAGTGCTCATAACCTTGAAAAGTGTTTGAGCATAGTCAACTTTGGTGGACAAAGCGATTTAAATAAGACCACGTGCGATCCTTCGTTGACCATTCGTCAAGCCATGTTTTCGCGTCTCCTTTTATACAATTAGCGAAGCGCGAAAAACATTCTGCGTCTTCCCACCCATTGGCAAGCTTTGCGCGTTCTACTTCGTCACACCACACCTCAAAGTTATTCATTGCCTGGCTGCAAAGTTTGAAACATAGTAGGTGTGAGATTTTGCTTTTGTAATTGCATTTATTGCCGCAGCAAGGACTTGTGTAGCAGAAGGGGCGTCATTGTCATCTTGAGGTGTGCTGACACGATTTGGTGGCAATTCGCTTTGCGATATCTACGTTTAAAGAGTTTTCCTCAATAGCATTTAGTCGTGCCATTATCTAATACCTAACGCTTGCTTTACGGAACTGTCATGGGTACGAGAACAAGACCCACGACGACGACGTGAGTGAGGTTTATGGTGGCGTCGGCGCGATGTGCTACGAGTTCGTCTCGCTTTGCGGCGTGACAACTCAGCTGATTTTTCACGTGAACGAGATGGTCGCGGCATCAAAATTGAAATTTAAATCAACGGCTGTTTGTTCCAATGAGAAAGGCAGTGTGTGGGCACAAGCCTATCCCACTTCTGATTTTAGCAT
Organism: Plagodis pulveraria; assembly: GCA_963890685.1. Lineage (NCBI taxonomy): Eukaryota > Metazoa > Arthropoda > Insecta > Lepidoptera > Geometridae > Plagodis > Plagodis pulveraria. The sequence goes on along the minus strand of OY982971.1, from coordinate 13,584,093 downwards.
CAGAAGTGTTGAGATTGAAATAAAAACATAAATTTTATAACCTAAGAACAGTTTGCATGTAATAACTTAGTATTTGGATTTACAATAGAACTTACATTAATCAAACAGCCATCAATTCAAAATATCTCGATAAGTCTCAAAAATATCAAAGAACTTACAGCAAATTACAACGAGCACCCTTCCAAAAACCTCACTCTACCAAATCTGAAGTCTCAACTCAACGTCAAAATGACTGAACCACGTGGTGGGAGCCGTATCTGCAGTCTATGGTTGGATGAGGTTACAATGTGCAGCAAACCGTTAAAGATTATGCTAACAATATATATTTGGGCAGTTCCCAAAAAATGGTTAATGGCCGGGGCTGGAAAGTTAGTAATAAATAAAAATTCATTTTGTAGTGTACATGCGTCACATATTAGCAGTGATTGTACCGGGGGCTTGTTTAATTCATGAGCTTAAACAAAATTATCTGCATTCACTGGTTAGAAAGGTGACCGCTAGTGAGGCCTTGAAGTGTTCTGAAAATTGAAGAATGCCTACTGTCTTCCAAACTTCTCTACGCCTACATAGTGGTTCTTGGCGCAAACTTCTTTTTATCTTACTGAGTAAGTCTCATGTCCTAGCAGAGGGAATGTGATAGCCTGATACGGTTTAGGCAACATTTCGATCCACACTTCTTCGACTTTCGTCTTTATATTTCATAATATCTTCAACGATTCCGCCTTGGGAAGGTCTCCGAGTGGACTACTATAGGCTCGTGGCACCTCCTACACTCATGTATTTAGTGTTGTCGTATTCTAGGTTATAAAATACAATTATTTCTCTAAACAAGTGTTCTACTTCAATCTCAATATGAATGATATGAAGTTAGTAGAGTACCAAAGCTGTCAAAATTTACCAGGCTTAGTCCAGTATGATTCATATTGATTAGCAGCCTAGACGCCCTGATCTGCCAGAAGTGCCATAAGTGGTTTTAGGTAAAGAACGCTGGGACATATAAAAAGGAACGTAATTTTAGATAATGGAATGCAAACAGAAAATAAGATTTAAAAAGCCAAGTGGCCAAGTGTGAGTCAGGCCTCGCTCTTTCAGTGTTCCGCATTGCAACAGCCCGTAAACGAAAAAGTTTGTTAGCGTAAGTTTGCGTAACATCATCAAAACTACATAATTAATGGGCGTTTTCAGTGTTTATTAGTTAAATCGAGGATATGATACGTAATATACCGAAAGAGGTTCCTATTTAAGTAGCAGTGGAACTCTATATACTAGTTTGTCCGGGGAAGTATTGCCCCATACCTATATCTTCCACCAAGCCGTTTTTTTTTATTCCTGATAGGTTAGTTTTGACCACCATCTCAAATGATGGTAAGTGATGATGTGGTCGAAGATGAAGTTCAGGCTAACCTAGAAATACTGTCTCTCAAGGGCAGCTGCCGGAACACACCGTTAGGTGCTTGGCGACAGATTTTCTACTTGAGGGTGGTAGTTCGCCAGGCGGGCATTCGCAAAATGCCCTACCACCATGCTATAACGACTGCAAACTGTCCTTAGACAACGGCCGGTACCGACGGCTTAACGTGCCCTCCGAAGCACGGAAGCGCTCAGTAGTAATGTCACTAGCGGTCACCCATTCAACTCATGACCGCGGGCGAAGTTGCTTAACTTTGCTGATCAGTTAAGAACAGCTAAGTAAACTTCGCTATGAGCGCTTCAAATGTTTGTATTATTGGGTTTCGATTCGAAGGGTACGGGTTCCAGTGAGATTACAGGCACATATTATAACTTAACAATATAATGTCTCAGGTTGATGGACGAAGTGCAGTTTGCAACTTGTGTCAAACTGGAACTGTCATTGGCAGAGGTTACCGCTTAACACCACATCGGTAACGTGCTTGTTCCATCGCGATATCATAAAACAATATTAAGATAAAAATGTAAAATTGGGCCAACGTATTACACAACACATCAACATTTCCGTTGTAACTCATTCCGTTTAGGATCTAGAGACCCTTGACAAACAGATATATAAACAGTGGAGTGGAGTCTCATTACATACGACTCGAAGATTTACGCCTACAGTTGGAGAGTTTCGCGTACTAACTAAACGCAACTAATATCTACGCTCATTAAAACGGTTTTGTATTGCCCTTTGGGTATGCAATCCTCAACATTAATTCTTCATTTATAAATGACTATTGGTAGCCAAACGTCAGATAAATGATCAATGTTATGCAAGACACAATCGTTGATTATTGCAGATTTAAGGTGGATTAGATACATTAAGCACAGGGTTAGTATTAGGTGAAGAATATGGAACAAATTAGGGTAACATCCTAAATAGAGTGTCACCTTGCCAAAAAAGCAGGTGAACAAATATTTTATTAAATTAACGCCATCTACTCAGTTAGCTGCAAAATGGAATTATCTATCGGTTCTCAATACGATTTCACTACCAGCGCTACTCCCTGAAGTAATTCTTCAATAAAACGATAGAGGTCGCAAATTCTAAAACCTTCAATCGGCAATATATAGATGTCGCCCTAGGAGATAGACATATTTTATAATATATCTAGTTAACTGAATAATTATTTAACTCTTAAAATAAATAACAATACAATGCAAAATTATTTATTGTTTACCAAGTAAAAGTAAATTACATTGATTAAGACTAATTATCCTATGGCAGTACAATGGGCGGTCTTATCGCTATGTAGTGATTTCTACCAGACAACCTTTGGATGGACAGAAATAAGGGAAAAGGTAGACGGTGGTGAACAGTAATGTTAGATAATTAAATTCAGATACATAAATCTAATACGTGATAAATAAATAAATACCTACGTATATACATAATAAATATAAATATATATGTAGGTATTTATTTATTTATCACGTATTAGATTTATGTATCTAAATTTAATATATACGACGACTGCACGACTATGGAATGCTTTGCCACTAGAAATTAGACGTGCCAAATCTATTGGATTTTTTAAAATAATGGTAAAAATCACTACTTATCCAGTATATAACATTGTAATTATTTGTTTATATTATGTGTAATATATGTAGATGCATATTTAAGTAATTTGTTATATATATATATATATATATATATATATATATATATAACAAATTACTTAAATAGGATAAGTAGTGATTTTTACCATTATTTTAAAAAATCCAATAGATTTGGCACGTCTAATTTCTAGTGGCAAAGCATTCCATAGTCGTGCAGTCGTCGTATATATTAAATTTAGATACATAAATCTAATACGTGATGCATATTTAAGTAATTTGTTATATATATATATATATATATATATATATATATATATATATATATATATATAACAAATTACTTAAATATGCATCTACATATATTACACATAATATAAACAAATAATTACAATGTTATATACTGGATAAGTAGTGATTTTTACCATTATTTTAAAAAATCCAATAGATTTGGCACGTCTAATTTCTAGTGGCAAAGCATTCCATAGTCGTGCAGCCTGTACTGTGAAGGACTTGCTGTAGTACTGAGAGCTATGAGGGGTGATTTTAAGTTGGAGAGTGTTGGAAGAACGTAAGGACAGATTATGGGTGACATGGAGAAACACAAAACACTTTTTTAGATATGTAGGAGTACTGGAAACAACGAGAATACTGTATAGAAGATGTAGAATATGTGCATTCCGGCGAAGTCGAATAGGCAACCAATTAAATTTTTTACGAAACTCGGATATATGGTCGTCCTTGCGGAGGCCATATATGAAACGAATACAAAAATTTTGTAGGCGTTCTAGTTTATCAAGCTGTTCTTGAGTTAGATCGAGATATGATATGTCAGCGTAGTCGAGAATTGGGAATAACAATTATTAATAGGACAATAAAACAATAAAAATCTAGATCCAAAAATAATATATGTCAGGAGGTGCTTGCTCATTAACTGTCAAACTAATGAACGTTAAAAAATCACCATGGGTGATTTTCACTTCCTATTAGAGAAACGTTGTGTTTTAAAAACTATTTCAATTCAAATGGCTGATTGGATTAATTATCCCAACGGTTTAGTGGCCCTTTTCGTGACCATATTTGGTCATGATGAGAGTTGGTATGCGGCCTGATACAAGACGTACTCGAGTTTGGATTGGAGAAGCTCTGGACGTCAAGAACGTTTAAAATTGTGAAAAGAAGTTCACCCATATGGAGGGGGAACAATAATGGTTTGGGCCGGTATTTAGATTGGTGGAAGAACAGATCTCATTTAGATCAGGGGCAACCTCAATGCTCCGATTTATGCGGAGATAATTGGACATACACTGATTGGTTTAACATCGAAAAAGGTGTTAGACAAGGATGTGTAGCGTCACCGTGGCTGTTCAACTTATTCATGGATAACTGTTTGACAAACCTGAAAGACAGTGAATGTGGATTAAGAATGAACGAGTTACTCATCAAATGTTTTCTCTACGCTGATGACCAAGTGATACTTGCTTCGTCGGTAAAAGACTTGCAGGAGATGGTAAATGTTACGCATAAGGCTTTAGAAAGAAAGGGAATGAAAATAAATGTAAGTAAGACGAAAGTTATGGTGTTTGAACGAGATGATAGAGTGACCGATTGCAATATTGCGATCGGAGGTGAAAAAGTGGAACAAGTGAAAGAGTTTGTATACTTGGGATCCATGTTTACAAAAGATGGTGAGTGTGAAAACGATATAGAAAGGAGAGCGAACGCTGGAAACATGGTAAACGGAGTATTGCACGCGTTTATGAACAGTCAGAAGGTGTCTAAAAAGGCTCGTCTGGCTGTTCATGGGGGAGTGTTGGTTCCGACACTAATGTATAGTAGTGAAAGTTGGGTGTGGCAGAAAAAGCGTGAAAGTAGAATAAATGCCGTGGAGATGAGAGCATTGAGGAGCATGATTGGAGTCAAACGGAGTGACAGGATAAGGAATAGTGTGATAAGGGAACGATGTGGTGTGAATGAGGATGTAGTGACAAAAATCGAGAAAGGTATGTTAAGATGGTTTGGACATGTGGAGAGAATGAATGAAATAAGAATGACTAAACAGATATACATGGGACAAGTGAACGGAAGTTTTGGAAGGGGAAGACCAAGGCGAACGTTCCGAAATCAGATTGAAGACGTTCTGAAAAAAGGCCAGGTCAAGAGTACCCTAAACCGACGCTTATGTATGAAAGGATTGATGAGTGTAGATGAAGCGAAAGAGATATGTAAGGATCGTAGTAAGTGGAAATCCGTGGTCTCTGCCTACTCCTACGGGAAAGAGGCGTGATCTTATGTATGTATGTAAAATTAAATTTTATTTTTGTATTCAGACTTTGTTATGCCGGAGTGTATGTTAACGATCTTAAGTTACATCACTAATTAACACAACAAGTATTCTTTTTTTTAATAGCATTATGACTGTGTGCACTCCTATGATCACTGTACTGTCTTCATTCATCCAAATAAACACAGAAAAATAGCTATCAAAGTTTTAATCTAGAAATACCAGCACCATCAATAGAAATCCCACATATATGATATATTCGAAATCTTTTGAAATATTTTATGAATTCCTATCTTCCAGTGTAATCATATGTCCCGAATCAGGTTTTATAGTTGTATCCATTTTTATCACCATGTTGCTAATGTCAGACGATATTCGATAATTTTGCAACATCTTAGCAATGGTTATCTTTAACAACATATATGTGTATGATTTACCTGAAAATATTACATCATAAACGCATTTCTGTGTATATATGATAAGCAATTAAAATTAAATACGATTAAAACAAATTCATGAAGCAATGCAATGGTTCGATCCCCACCGCCGGCTTTAGCTTCACCTCATGGTGGAAGGGCATTTTGCGATTGCTTGCCTGCCTGGCTAGCTACCACCCTCAAGTAGAAAATCTGTTGCCAAGCATCTAACGGTGTCTGAGAGCCAGTTAAATTACAGGCACATGAGGCCTGAGGTGACGGGCCGGGTGCAATTTATCAGTTGTGATGAAATCCATCTGTCTTAGGCAGAGATTAGTCTGCTTAACATCGGTGGGCTTCGAGCTTCTGCAGTAAAAAAAAAAACATAAAAAAAAATGTATTGGAGTACTGTCCTTTTTGGAAGTCAGTTACAATATCTTACCAACACATTTTCGTCGCCCCAATCCAAAAGTAGCAAAGTATTTCTCTTCTGGTAGAGCATCTTTTTCTAACCAACGCTGTGGTTTGAATACGTCTGAATCAGGACCCCACATTTCATGATAATTTGCACCAATTATTGCTATCAATATGTCTGAATTTGCTTTCAATGTATAGTTTTCTAAAAAAGTAGCGAAATTAATAATAATCGCAGGTAAATAAACAGCTACATGTTTTTTGATTGTCATATAACAATAAGTGAACATATTGTCACTAACAGACCCAGTGCTAGACACGGCACTGTTTCTGAGCATTTCGTTTACAAATACCACTTACATTTGGCCAACCTGGAAACTGAAGCTGGGACCTCACTCTTAGAATGTGACGATCACGGTTAGCAACGAGGCATAATAATTAGAATTATACTTCAAACTTATATAACTCAATAACTCAGTTTTCAAACAGACAAATCAGGAAACGAAAAATTTGTTTGATAACATGCATGCAAATATAACGTTTGTTGGAAGAGAGTACATAACTTTGAGGAAGTTTTAATTCAATACCAAAACATTTAATCTGAACTTATCCCAACATTAGACACAATCAATGCAACTCAGCCAAAACGTCTAAGAAAGTAGAAACTTTTGTTTAATAGATTTCTGACGTAAACCTTTATCAAATTCATATGTACCCCATTTGAGAAAGTATAAAATTTCTCGATTCGACTTACTAAGCCTTAAGGTAAATGGGGGAGTAGTTGACACATAGGTCGGAATAGTCAGCTTGAGAACAGTGTAGTGTAATCAAAATGTTTTAATGTAAAAGTGAATTATATATTCTAAAAGAAAGGGTTTCATGTGGATTATTGCATATTATTCAATTGTCTCATAAGAGCAAGCAATAAAAAATGAAAAATACATGATTTTAAAGTAACGAATTCACCCATAGTTGACATGCTAAAAATTGATTTGTTTGGGTAGTTGACATTAGTTGATCCAATAGTTGACATCAAACAAAGAAGAACTAATTTATTAATAATGAATATTGTAATACATATAAACATACATAAAATCACTACTGTTTCCCGTAGGGGTAGGCAGAGACTATAGATTTCCATTTGCTACTTCATTCATTCTCTCTATATGTCCAAACCATCTGAACATACTTTTCTCGATTTTAGACACTACTACATCCTTATTTACACCACATCATTCCCTTATCACACTATTCCTTATCCTGTCACTCCGTATGACTCTAATTATGCTTCTCAATGCTCTCATCGCCACTGTATTTATTCTACTTTCATGCTTTTTCTGCTATACCCAACTTTCATTACAATACATTCACTTTTTGTTTGAACCAACCAATTTTTTGCTGGAACCATCACTCCTACATGAACTGGATGAGCCTTCTTAGACATATTTATATATTTTTTTTATGCCTGATAGGTTAACCATTGACCACTTTCTCACCTGATGGTAAGTGATGATGTGGTCGGTGATGTTGTACAGGCTAACTTAGAAGTATTGCCTCTCAAGGACAGCTGCCGGAACACACCGTTAGGTGCTTGGCGACAGATTTTCTACTTGAGAATGGTAGCTAGCCAGGCGGGCATTCGCAAAATGCTCTACTACCATGCTATAACGACTGCCATCTTAAGACAACAACCGGGACCGACGGCTTAACGTGCCCTCCTAAGTACGGAAGCGCTCAAATACTCAAATACTCATTTATTGGTAAAATAAATTTTACATGTCAGGTACAATATTTTGATTGGTGTACGTGTGTATACATCAACAAATGTTAATAATAATAATATTAATAAATTCAAACAATTAAACAACATATTAATAGATACTTTTAAATTCTAATTACAATAATAAATAATAATATATAACGTAACAGTGGGTATAGTTGACATTGAGGTAGTAGTTGACACTTTCAACTTTGAAGAAATATAAAGACAGTTTTTTCATAGTACAGGTCATGTGAACGCATCCCATTAATAGGAAATATATCCAGACTCATTATTTTTTTCATTTTGACTACATTGATTCTACCCCTTAGTAATGTCGTGTGTTTTTCTGTGTGGGTGTCAGTAAAAAATGATTTTTATAATATTTCTAGCAAAATTAAGAGAGGTGTGTGAATTTACATTAAGTCACTTTTTTGTATTGCTATGTCAAATAGCTCACTTAGCTTATGTATAATGTTGTTAATAGTTTAGTGCTCATCACCCGGATTGCACTACTAACCTGGTGGATGCAACGGGTTCCATTACTTTGTGTGTGTCAACTACTAGTTACGCATTTTTCAGCATTAAGTAGTCAAAGTCAAAGTCAAAGTCAAAATCATTTATTCAATTTAGGCGTCTACGACGCTCTTATGAAGGTCAATTACAAATTTTAGTATTGAAATATTCTACATTGTACTGCCACGTTCAGCAAATAAATTGTATAGAGCCACTGCGAGAAGAACGGGCAAGAAACTCGGGGCCATTCTTTTAAACATCTTTTAACAATGTGTTACATACATACTATATAATAGAGTTATTACAATATTTGTTTAAATTATGTAGGTGACAGGCAATAGCTTGGCGGAGGCGGAATTGTCCAGGCATTTTTGTCGTTTATGTAATCAGAAACTGTGTAGTAGGATTTTTTAATCAATATGTTTTTCACATGCAACTTGAATTTCCCTTCTGTGAGCGTTGTAATATGTTTGGGAACTTTATTATAAAACCGCACACAATTACCTAAGAAGGACCTTTTATTTGTCTTTGCTAATCTAAAACCTGGCACCACTATTTTATCTTTATTCCTAGTATTGTAATCGTGATTGTCACTGTTTAATTTAAATTTACTCAAATTTTTACGAACATACATAATATTTTCAAATATATACAGACTTGGTAAAGTTAAAATATCAATTTCTTTAAAAAGATCCCTCACAGATTCCCTAGGACCCATTTTATATATGGCTCGAATTGCACGCTTTTGTATGATAAAGATTGTCTCTATCTCAGCAGCAGTTCCCCACAGCAATACGCCATACGACATAATACTGTGGAAGTACGCGAAATAAACTAGCCGAGCAGTAGCTACGTCTGTTAACTGTCTTATCCTAAGAACTGCATATGCAGCAGAACTAAGTCTTCCGGAGAGATCATGTATATGTGGATCCCATTGTAAAGTGGAATCCATTTTGATTCCCAGGAAGACTGTCGCTTTGTCAATAGGGAGTTTATCTGGGCCAAGCTTTATGTTTGGTTCAACATAAGGAACATTTGGTAAAGAAAACTTTAAACATTTCGTCTTTTTTGAATTTAGGAGAAGATTATTAGCGGCAAACCATTTACAAATCTTAGATAATACATTATTTACATGCGTCAGTTCACTGTCTTTCCTATCTACTTTAAAAATCAGAGAGGTATCATCTGCGAATAAAACAATATCGCAGAAATCTTTGACCATGCAAGGCAGATCATTAATATATGTTAGAAACAGAAAAGGTCCCAAAATTGATCCCTGTGGTACTCCCATTTTTACCAATGACCCGGAAGAAGTATTGCCATTTATTCCAACCCTCTGTAGCCTGTCTGACAGATATGACTCTATAAGATTCAGAGCTTTCCCACGAATACCATAGTGGGAAAGTTTACGAATCAGAGTGCAGTGCTCTACACAGTCGAATGCCTTGGAAAGATCACAAAATACGCCAATAGCATCATGTGAACTCTCCCAGGCTTCCAGTATATGCGACATCAATTGAACACCTGCATCTGTTGTGGATTTGCTCTTGGTGAAACCAAACTGATTCTCATTTAATAAATTATGCTTGTTAAAATGGGATAGTAGTTGTTTGAGCATAATTTTTTCGAATACTTTACTCAGAACAGGTAAGATGGAAATAGGTCTATAATTGCAAGGGTCAGATGTAGACCCCGACTTTAAAATTGGAGTGATTTTACTTTGTTTCATTAAATCGGGGAAGTTTCCACTATCGACACAAAGATTGAATATTGTTTCTAAATATGGTGCAATAATGTAAATTATAGACTCTACCACTTTTACTGACATACCCCACAAGCAAGTGGTAATTGACACCCAAGTTAACTACTGGTTTTCTAGGTGTAAGTCAAGTTTGCATTATGTCAGTGATCAGTGTAAGGTGACAATCATTTAGTATTTAGTTAGTCAAGTTCCTATCACTAAAATCAATACTTGATAGGGATGTCAACTACACATGCATATGGTGTCAAGTACTGAGACATTTTTTTTTAAATTGAAAACACTGCCCCTAATCTAGAGCAGGGTACCAGCCGCGAAAGCGCTGGAGAATCCCTCTCCGAGCATCTACCTCCAGGACCTGAACCTGAAGGTCGATGCTTGGGCTGCACTGCTTATTCTGGAGGGAGTAAAACTAAGAGTATTTCTGCTGCTCGAAGCAAACGAAGCAGGAGGCTTAAGTCACTCAACACCATTCTAGCCGTGGACTTTTGCAACATACGGGGTCTCCTTTCTAACCTGAACGATGTCCACTACCACCTGGAAACTACGAAGCCGGCCTTGCTCTTTTTGACCGAAACACAAATATGCTCTCCAACAGACACCTCATACCTCACATACCCAGGGTACAAACTAGAGCATTTCTTTTTGCCGCGAGCGGGGGTGTCTTTACGTCAGAGAGGATATCTGTGCTCGTCGTCTCAGCAGCCTTGAAGGACGGGGCCTTTCTGACATTTGGTTGCGCGTAGACTGCGATGACCATAAGCGAATCTACGTGTCTTTATAGGTCCCATAGCAAAGGTAATGCCGAAATAGATAGATTCGATATCGAGATCGTGATACTTGGCGATTTCAACGCCCACCATGGCGAATGACTTAGTCCGCGCACCATCGATCATGCGGGGAGATCTGTTCACGATTTCGCATACACCTTCCCTGTTGGACCTTCAGCTGACCTCTCACACGGACAACTACTCATCCATAACGCTCCTCTAGGGACGTCGGGCCACTGCCTGATCCCGAGTTCAATGCTGGTTACACGCCCAACTCGACCCCGTTTCATAGGTTGTCGTTGCGTGTGGCACTATAGGTCTGCTGATTTGGACCTTGTCCTTTTTTGCATCTTACCAATGGGGGCAAGTTTGCTTCTTCCCGGATGATCCAGATGTCACTGCCGATTTTGTTGCTGATGTAGTGCTTCAAGGTATGGAACTCTTTATTCCATATTTTGCAGGGCCCATCAGAGAGAAATACGAACACACCGCAAAGGAGAAGACCGATCTTCTGGCGTTCTCTTTGCGTCTAACTCGACTTTGGATGACCAAGGGAACTCACCACCGAACATACCACGGTGTGATACCTCGATGCCGGATATAATTGTCTGGCAAAGTGCAGTACGTAACGCACTATTCTCCTTGGACATTCATAAAACAGGTGGGTCTGATGGCATCCCTCCGATTGTGCTGCGTACTTGTGCTCCAGGTTGACACCGGTTCCAACGCGTCTTTTCCGGTTCTGCTACACATCAAGCGTTGTCCCAAAAACATGGGAGACGACTTTGCTGCACCTGATCCCTTAAAAAGGTGACCGCTCAGATCCGTCCAATTACCACCAAATAGCCATAACGTCTCTGTACTCCAAGATAATGGAATCAATTATCAACAACCAGCTCTTGCAGTATCTAGAGGAGCACCAGTTGATTAGCGATCGCCAGTATGGTTTTCGTCGCGGTTGCCCAGCTGGTGATCTTTTAGTATACCTTACTCATCGATGGGCGGCGTTGGTGGATTACAAGGGTACGGCGTTGGCGGCTAGTTTAGACATAGCGAAGGCCTTGGAAGGGGTGTGGCATAAAGTGCATCTTTCAAAGCTTCCTTTCTATGGGCTTTCTGAGAAATTTGGCAAGTAGATCTCCAGTTTTTTGGCAGATCGGAGCATCAAGGTCGTTGTCGACGGTGCATGCTCCGACTTGAAGCCGATTAATGCTGGCATTCCGCAAGGCTGTGTGCTATCTGCGACTCTTTTTCTCTTGCATATCAATGACATGCTGCAGCTCAGCGAAATTCATTGCTATGCGGATGACAGTACCGGAAATGGATTTTCCACCGGCTGTGCAAAATTTTCTCGGGAAAACGTTTTCGAGAGTCGCAACAAACTTGTGTCTAAAGTAGAAACCATGTTGTCAAATGTTTCGAAGTGGAGCCGACTGTACTTAGTCCAATTTAACCCTAAGAAGACACAAGGTTGTGCGTTTACCGATAAATTATTCCCCTTTGTGGTATCCCTCCGTTTTGAAAATACTCCCCTTGCCACCTCAACTAGCATCGGAGTACTTTGCGTCGACATATCGAGCGTTGTTCAATTTCGCTGTCACTTGGAAGATAAGGCTAAATAAGCCTCTAAAAAGCTTGGTGTGCTCGGAAAGGCGAGACGGAACTTCACGTCGGTCTATCGCCTGCAACTTTATAAGGCTCAGGGTCGGCCTCACATGGAGTACTGCTCTCACCTCTGGGCGAGAGCTCCCCAATACCAGCTTCTTCCAATTGATCGCATTCAACGCAGAGCGACGCGAATCGTTGACGATCAAGTTCTCTCCGACCGGCTCAACCCTTTGGCACTGCGTAGAGATGTTGGATGCGTCTACATCTTTTACCGTATCTATCACGGGGAGTCTACTGAGGAACTGTTCGATTTTGACGTTTGCTCAACCGTTCTGAACCAATCAGCAAAGTTAAGCAACGTTCGCCGCGGTCATGAGTTGGATGGGTGACCGCTGATGACATTAATTTACTACTGAGCGCTTCCGTGCTTCGGAGGGCACGTTAAGCCGTCGGTCCCAGTGTTGTCTTAGGATTGCAGTTGTTACAGCATGGTGGTAGGGCATTTCACGAATGCCCGCCTGGTTAGCTACCACCCTTAAGTGGAAAATCTGTCGCCAAGCACCGATCGGTGTGTTACGGCAGCTGTCCTTGAGAGTCAGTAATTCTAGATTAGCCTGAACAACATATTCGACCACATCATCACTTACCGTCAAGTGAGATAGTGGTCTAAGGCTGATTTATCAGGGATAAAAAAAATGTTGCCAGTTTGCCTGCAGCTCAATTTCGCCATCGGAAGTCCCGACAAAGAATGATGTTTCATCAATTTCATGTCGACGTCTGGAATTCTACGACCTTGCGATTTTTATGTCATTTTCAACCTCGCCCTGCCATAATTTTGAACCAGCTGCCTGGTGAAGTATTTCCGAACAGATACGACTTAGGGGCCTTCAAGAAGAGAGCATATTCCTTCTTCAAACACCGGCAACGCATCCTCGAGATCTATGGTGTTATGGATGTTAGTGGGCGATGGTGATCACTGACCACCAGGTGAGCCACCTGCTCATTTGCCCTCCTATCCAATAAAGGATGTTCTTTAAAATGTAAATAGAGGGATTTCGGTTGCTACAGCAATAAACATAATGTACCCAGAGTTACATACATGTATTGAAGAAACTCAAGATCCATCCAATGAAGATCCAATAAATGTTTCATCATCTGAAAATAGGGAGTCCTTAGAGATGTGTTGTGTTTTGGCGATCCGATTTAGAACAAAAAAGTTGGAAAAGTTACTGACAATATCTTTTTTATTTTATTTAAGGTTGAAGGTAATGGTATACCTTTGTTTATGGTTTAAATTAATAAGCCCTCATTAAAGTATTCATTATAAATAAATGATTTTTCTTTATTTGATGTCAACTACTGAATCAACTATGTCAACTACCCAAACAAATCAATTTTTAGCATGTCAAGCATGGGTGCATGTGATACTTTATATTCATATATTTTTCTATTTTTATCGGTTACTCTTATGAGTTAAGTGAATAATATGCAATAATGTACATAAAACCCTTTCTTTTAAAATATATTATTCACTATTACATTAAAACATTTTGGTCACTCTACACTGTTTTTAAGGTGAATATCCCGACCTATGTGTCAACTACTCCCCCATTTACCTTACCGAACAACTTACGCAATACTATCTACAATGTCATGAACTCGTCAAATCTATAAAACGTTTGCTCGATATGCCAGCGCTTCAGACGGGACTTGAAGCAGTCCATGCTGGGCGCTGCAACTACATCGTCAGGGAGCTTATTATAGATGGCGGGGCCCAGTATATGGGTCAATTTGCTGGACTTGGCGAGGGAGCGTGATATTGCCGCGAGCTTGTTGGATCTGCGGGTGTTGTACAAGTGAGTGTCACTGTTTCTCTTGTACAGTGCCAAGTTGTCTCTCACATATACTGCCACCTGAAGAATCAAGATGGCAGGCAATGTGAGAATCCCAAGTTCTTTAAAGTACGGCCTCGTGGAGGTGTCTCGCGGTACTCGCACTATCGCTCTTACAGCGCGTTTCTGCATTCGGAAGACTCTCTCCCAGTGTGCGCTGCGCGCCTAGAGTTCCGCGCCGTACTGCAGCAGCGAGTGCGCCGTCGCAAAATATCACGCGCGTGATACCTCCACGGGGACTACTCGGGACACTCTACTGAGCGCATAACAGGCGCTTCCTAATTTTCCACACAATTTGTGAACATGACACTCCCACGTCAGTCTCTTGTCAATTACGAATCCAAGGAAAGTCGTGCTTTCTACTTGGCCTATCATTAAACAGTTTAGTTCACTCAGTTCGCTCAGTAGTAATGTCACTAGCGGTCACCCATCCAACTCATGACCGCGGGCGACGTTGCTTAACTTTGCTGATCGGTTAAGAACAGCTAAGTAAACTTCGCTACGAGCGCTTTGTACTGTTCATAAACGCGTGCAATACTCCGTTCACCATGTTTACAGCATCCCCTCTCCTTTCTATGTTACTTTCACATTCTCCATCTTTTGTAATCCTCCTCCAATCCAAATTAAAAAGGCGGTGCAACAGACTAACAACTATGCCTCGCCCAGCTCTCAGCATCTCGATTTTATCATATCCTGGATTCTTACCTAATTTCATACTGTTTAACGCTTTCAAAATCTCTTACGTGCTTAATTCGTTTTCATCATCGCTTGTATGTGTACATGTAGGTTCCTGAAACCTAGTCCAGTGTTCCCTCTCTTTTAAATAAACTTTCAAAATACTCTTTCCATCTTTTCAACAAATATTCTTCTCCTTTTATAATGCTTCCATCATGACTTCTGATATGACGATCTCAGGTCATGGTTTCCTCGAGCTGTTCTTATGGATTTCCAGAAAAACTTTACATTTGACTGGAAATCTTCAAAAATCCTTTCGCTCATCTTTCTTTCTGCTTACAACTTCTTTAACTATGTTTTTTAATCTCTTATAATCCTTTCTTGCTACACGTAACGTATATCATCATGTGTTGCCATTTATACATTTTGGTTAGCTTTGGTGGCTAACGAATCATGTTATTTTGTTTTAATCCACAGCCTTTTGTACATCTTGATCCATCCACGCATTCTTTAGCATTTTTCCTTTTCGCTTCTTAGAAGTTCCGCACACATTGATGGCGACGTCTACCATCCCTTGCTTCAATTTTATCCACATTTCTTTAATTTCACTTATCTCTTCCAAGCCATGAAGCCTTTCGTGCAACTTATTAACATAATCATTTTTAACATCCTTCTCTTGCATTTTTTTAACATTCACTCGTTTCAAACAGTTCACACTTGTAGTGTTGATGCACGCGCTCGGTATCTCCATGGGTTGAAAAGACCACTTACACGTCTCACCACCAGGTAGTGGTCTGTATCGATGCCAACTCCGCGGTATGCCCGAGTATGCAATACTTTTGTCTTCAGCTTTTCATCCACAATAATAAAGTCAATCGTACTTCTTGAATCACCTTCCTTTGTAAACAAATGGATCTTTTTGCGGTCAAACATTGTGTTTGTGACGTAAAGACTCCATTCCAGACATAAATCAAGCAAACTTAGTCCATTCTCATTCACTCGTTCATCCCCAAAAGCACCAGGAACTATCTCTTATCCATCTCGCTTTCTTCCTACCCATACATCAATACAATCCTTTCATTATCTTTACACATTTTTAAAGTATTGTGCATACTGTCCCAAAACTCCTTTCTTTCTTTTTGTGCTTTTGGGGACCTTCACGAACCCATGTCCGTCGGCGCACAGACACCCGCCCCAAAACATCGAGTAAACCTAACTTTAAGCCTTACCCAGAGAAGTCCTGGGCTCACGCATTCATACTAGATCATATTTTTTAATTTTGTTTTTGTTAATATTCATTATTTGTTCTCATGTAAAGTATAAAAAATCATATTATTTGTCCTTCACATCATTTTCTAAATTTCCAAAAGTCTACGCATCATTACACGCTGGCCGCTATTTCCGATCGTTTCGGGTTTTGTTTTAGCACGATCCGAGCTATAGCTTTTAAAATACAACAAATCTTTGCATCTATCGTCTGGCATACTTCATAGTGTCCATTCCACCTCTTATATTCAACGTAGCAAAGCGGCTCCCCGTGGAACGCTTTCCGCCCCGCGAGTTACAGAATATTTGAATAAGGGATTATTAATTTAAACCATCAACAAAGAGTATCTCATTATTAGCATAATCATACTTTACACTTCTAAATATCAGTCTAGCTAATCTAAGAAAACAGTATTAAGTTACAACTCATAAATCATATTTATAGCAGGCTATAAAAATCCGACATAATTTAAAGTATTAAAAAATAACAAGCAGTCTGACACAAGAAATTCAGTAGTTACTGTTTTTAAGATTTAAGTGCGGTGCTTAAATTGATTGTTTTCCAAAGGAATAAAAAATATATGTACTCAGTACTTGACACTGTATGCATGTGTAGTTGACATCCCTGTCAAGTATTGGTTCTAGTAATAGGAACTATACTCATTATATACAGAAATGATTGTCACCTCACTCATCACTGACATAATGCAAACTTAATTTACACCTAAAAAATCAGTAGTTGACAGGGATGTCAATTACTGGTCAACATTGAAAAAGGCGTAAGTAGTAATTGACACACACGAAATAATTGGCGCCATTACACACACGAGGTTAGGAGTGATGTTCGGGTAATAAGCATTGAACTAATAACAACATTATACAACACCTATGTGGATATCAGGAGAAGCAATGAAAACATTTGAATAAATGTAAATTTACTCACCTCCTTAAATTCTGTTAGATATATTTAAAAATATATAATTCACGGACACGCGCGCAGTTAAACACACGCTATTACAAAATGGCTAAACCAATTTTGCCAAAATAAAAAAAATAATGTGTCTGGATATATTTCCTATCAATAGGATGCATTCACATATTCTGTTCTATGAAAAAACTGTCTTTATATGTCTTCAAAGTTGAAAGTGTCAACTATTACCTCAATGTCAACTATACCCACTGTTACGTTATATCTTGGTCAAGTTGTCTTGCAATTATTGGTATACATTCTTAGTGTTTCTTTCAGTATAGCTTCAACATATACTAGTTTTGATAAAGCTTCTTTGTCCACATATGTATTTTTATGACCAAGAACTTGAAGTATCCTGAAAACACTTATTTTCATTAAAATGTACCAGTATATGGAAGGTTAAAACTAAAAGAAAGGAAAACTTGCCGTGAGAAACTCATTTGGTCAATTTTATAGTTAAGAATTGTTATAATTTTGAACCATACTAATTACAACTAAACTTTATCCTTACTCGTTACGAGCCTTTTCCTGTACTTCTAAATTAGATCCCAGTAACGTTAGAGCAAAAGTTAAAGCAGACGCGTTAGGATCGTATCCAGCAGCTATAACTGTAGCGGTATTCCCACGTATCTGTTCATCTGTAAAGATGCTTCTGTTTTCAGCAACATCCAATATATGATCCAAGAATGGCTTAAAATTTTCTGAAAGTTAGTAAAGTTATTTGACTTTCAAAGCTCTATTTCTATTCAACATATTTAACTTAAATGAAAACGTTATTCTTCTTACACGTCCACGACTCTCCTTCTTTCTATAATTCTTCCACACTTAGTGGATTGGCATAGCATTTACTGTCTTTAATTACGCTTATCCTTTAGCAGGTTTGCCAGTCTTATCTTGTATTCACAATTATGTTTAACAAAGACTATTCATTTATTTTGAGTACTGATATTTTTAATTAAAAAAAACAATAAAAAAGGGATCAACCTCTACATTACTCATTTCACAACTCAGAAACTTACTAGCTTTGTTTTCTTTAATGTATTCTGGATTTTTCATGGCATCTTTTTTCTTTTTTATGATCTGCAATATATTTGTAATATTTGTAATGATCTAGTTATTAAAACTCTATGAGGCAACAATAGTGGCAGCTTATGCAGAAAATTATTACTGTCAGAATATTTTAAGGCACACACGACCATTTTAAGGCACACACGACAGCCAACGTCTCGTAAGAATGGAAGTTTTTCAGTTGTGCAGTCTGTTATATGCTACTGGACGCATTGAACCTGTACCATAGGAGCTTTGCATCAGTATACCTACTACCAACTCTTAATCTGCTGGCACCAGTAAGTTCAGATTCCGCTGTGTGATCGCATATGACAAGAACGGGTCTGGTCATTAACTCTTGCTGGTCATTCAACCATTTCCTTTTCACGTCCTTTTTTTTGTAGTTTCGTGAGTGGGTAAGAAAGGTCAGCAAAACCTTTGATAAATGTTCTAAAATAGCTGACCAGCCTTGAGAATTGGCAAACAGAGTGGACTTCCTTGGATGCAGAAACCGACAGATCGGATTTTATTCTGACCTGGTCGTATTCCAGAAGAGCGTATCTCGTACCCCAAGTGATCAATCTGACCCGACAAAAGCGATATCTAGTCTTCAATTATTAGCATGGGATAACGTTCCTTTACTGTTACCGCATTGAGCATTCTATAATCTATACACATACTACTTTCTTTTTGATTAAAATGATCAGGCTGGCATAGTTTGATATGGATTGTCGGACGATCCCTGCCTCTTAACATCTCTATCATATTTATAACTTTATCGCGCTCTTGGGTCTATATAATACTGGTTGTATTAATCTTCGCTGAAGATGACAATAAACATAATAAACATTTTTAGAAAAGCACGTTTATTACCAAAACTACAGAAAAATCTTAACTCAGTTGGAAGAATTGAATTGAAGATGAGGGCGTAATTTTATTACAAAAACCATAGTGAAAATTATTGCTCGGTTACATATTAAGTTTTGCTATTTTCTGGACTATTTACTTTGCTGGTTTGTCAGAATTTAACTCTATATTTGTTTTAGCTAAATATGTACGGCCTAACTGCTAAACTGTTGGCAGACCAATAAGTATTATCGCTGAAGCAAATCCATAAGCCTAAGAGTAT
Source organism: Plagodis pulveraria (assembly GCA_963890685.1). Lineage (NCBI taxonomy): Eukaryota > Metazoa > Arthropoda > Insecta > Lepidoptera > Geometridae > Plagodis > Plagodis pulveraria. The sequence goes on along the minus strand of OY982971.1, from coordinate 13,564,570 downwards.
ATTCTGCTGATTAATAATTCCCAATTTAAATTTGAGCTACTTCAATATTTCCGGGGCAACACTGTTTTGGTATGGTTTCCGAGAAGGTTTGGGCGGCCGCTACTACAGCATTGGATGAAGCTGGCAAGGAACTGCATGTCATGATAGTGGCATTAAGGTGCCATTCCTTTCTTGATGCATGCCTCCAAATATTGCATAATGTTAGTTAGGTCGCACTACGACCTTGGTATCCAGTAATACACTTCAATTTTGTGGCCCTAAAGCTTGCAGTTCCATATATCTTAGTGTCTTCTGCTACTCTTAACTCTTGTTGCAAAAACTACTGCAGCTACTCCATCAATTACTAAATTTAGCGTATCTGATCGTAGAGACTGCACTAACTCATTACCGGAACCCTACATAGCGGAGGATACTTTATCATGCCGAACTTCCAACTTCACAATAGATTTAGCTATCAACGTAACTTCACTACCGAAATCTACAAACGCCTCCCGAAGTACATCATTGAACATTACGCATTTTATGAATTATTAATTCGGATTTGAGTCTGTTATACACATAGCCTGACACCGCATTAAATTTTGTATCACAAGATGTTTGTTATTTACAAAATTAAGCTTCATGCCCAACTTTACGGCAACTAATGATGATTGACTAATGTCTCAATCTAGCTTCATGTTTACCCATCTGTACTGAACATTGTCTGCTAAACGTTCAGCAGTTCTGTTTCAATATGGGGTTTGGATTGAGCATTATTTGTTACTTAATAAATATTGCAAAAGTTGATCGGGCTCCAAACAACAAAGCGCGCGCTAGACTTATTAGTTCTATCAGTTAAACCATGGATAATAAATACAATCGATGGCCCGGATCCCCATTATGTCACATGGATTAATCAAAGCAAATTTCGCGTAAAAATAATTTACGATGGGTTCATTGAACCTGTTTATCAAACTTAGCATGTTCGCAAAGGGCTGACCATATTTTTGCTCACAAGGGAAAACTTTTCTTGCCATTCTAACTAAGTAAAGGAAAGTGTTTAAACTGGGTACCAGGTTTCAGCCAATCCTTGTAGCTTTTGCATAGAAATAGACGACGACACGACGAATTTACTTAGCATACTATGGATTCACCGTGCGGGTGTCGAGTCCATAGCGTTGCAGAGGAAGATGCCTAAGTCAAGGTGCCTGGGACTTGCAACCCAGTGAGTAAGGTTAAGAAGCCTCTAAGATATATCTATCCTTTCGTCCCAACCATAACCGGAAACAGATTCGTTCACCTTTCGCAGCCATGCATCAACAAGTTTGTTTTTGACAGAGGGATCAAATGCTGTCAGAAATATTTATAAATCTTGTTTATGAATGTGCTCTCTATTCATCCGGTTAGGACTTAGGATGGCTCTTAAGTGATTGTATGATTTGAAAAAGTAGGATAAGAAAAATAGGACTACTTGACCTTGAATGGCCCTTTGTGCGTTCGTCGTAACGGTCCCGCCGTTGAGCTTGGGAAGAGTCCTCGCATTGCTCGGAGACTTCACGGCACTGGCTGCGTTGCTCACTGCACAACCTCCAGAGTCCATTGTCGCCCTCCCTTTGAATAGTGTGCTCCATGTGCTGTAACCGTTTTCGCTTGCGTACCAATTCTTCCTCCCGTTCGCCGGACTCCAGCGAGTAGTACTGATACGCCCTCTGAACTGGCTTCGCGATCGACGGCGCTGGTAAGAGCTGAGTCTCGTGCAAAATTCGTGCTGAAGAAATACCAACTTCCTCCCCTGGGCATGGTCCATGACTCTGCGACTCACAAACGTCAAAATGTTAATAATTTTGTACTCAAAAAGTAATGCAATATGTGCAGTCGTATTATATGTCTGATGTGAAAAACTACTTTAATTTGATATCTACTAGTATTTACTTACTTCTATATACAAAATTGTTGTTTTATTCCTAACAAACAAATAATTTGTTACAAAGTGTTACACTGTCGTTGCTCAAACATTGCTATCGGAGAGTAACCCCGATCTAACAGATCTGAACATCGAACTAGTGTTTGCCCAATTACGTTTGCGCAATCGGATAGTCTCGGTAATAGTCCGACCGTTCATGCAAACATAATTTTCGTAACCTTGAATTTAAATGATATACATATATCTACCTTACAAGAATGTCTAGAAATAGGACCTGTCTACTAACATCTGTCATTCCTATCATTATATGAAAGCTTGTGTCCGTTTTTGCAGGCCTCGTTATCGGAGGGTAGCCCCGATCAAACGCACACGGCCACAGTTTATCCAATTACGTTAGTACGACCGGATAGTCTCGGGTAGTTCCGACCGGTTCACACCAACGAAATTTTCCGTTTCATATAAATATTGGCACTTCATAACGGAAATTTTGATATACTGTCAGAGGGTAGCCCCAACCAAGTTTATCCAAAACTCCGATAAAAAGTACACTACGTTCTAAGAAGCTATTTTAAGTTCAAAAATGTTTATAAAATGCCAATAGTTTCAGACAGCATTACCGGAGGGTAGCCCCGATCAAATGATCCCGAACAGTGACATTTTATTTATTGCAAATAAGATAGTACAATCGGATAGTCTCGAGGCAATCCCGACCGGCTCGTACTAACAAAATCGCTAGCATTCAATTATATATTAAGAATACACAAAATCATATTGCATAATAATTATCTATATTTTATTTTTGTGGGCAATTACAGTAAAAGAAAATAAGAAAGTTTACCTTGGTTCAATCCCGGCTTCTGATGTGTAAAAGGAGTACAGCACCAAATAAAACTCACTATTTTAATCCACGGTATATTATAAAATATCTTAAGGGTAATTATAGGCTAGTGCTTCAACAAGTACACTTCGATTCACTCTCATGACTACCTCACTCAACAGCTCGCAACAGAATGCCCCCAAATTTACCAACTCGATTTTCCACGTGCCTGATATTCCGGAAGTCACAATAGTTTCTTTTTAAAATTAAATCATTTAGAGTTACCAGTATTTAAAATGAAATAACCATACGAGTTGCCAGTGTTAATATGTCAGTAAAATAAGTAACTACCAGCGAAAAACTTAAAGAACCTTACAATACATGGTAATTAAACAACTTTAATCGGTTCAAAATCACTATTTTATTGAACATTTTTGTAATCCCGAAATGTAAACACTTTCAAGTGATCGAGACAATGGCGTGCAGTGACATCGGAATAAATATAATGATAAACATAAGCTTTTCCAACTGTTTAAAGTTGTTGTATTACTATGAGTAATAATTGCAAAATGTTTCCATTCCGAGTTTGGGTTTTATTATCTATGCTGATCTTTGATCAAATCTCACGGCGAAATATGTTCAAAGATAAATGAGTCAAATGTACGTATTACACTATTAAATATATGGGATCCAATGGATTTGATAGTGAAATAGGGGCCTAAGTAGTAAATCGATAGTGATGCGACATTTTGTGGGTTGCTTGCTATTAGCAATTACTAATGTCAATTGTCACTGTCAAAACCTTCGGAAGCAAACTCTCATGATTACTATTACCTATTCTGTGGCTTTGTTTTTGTCCTTATGACATCATTTCCGCCTTTACTTCCGTTTGAGATCACGTGACTTAAAGAAAATTTAAACACATTTTGTTTATTCAAAATATAGGTAATCCAATGCAGAATAAATAATTTGTTAATTTCATCGAGTTATGTGCTCCAACTACTATCATGTTAACGTTACACTGTATTTTATTTTAGACTGTGTCAACTACCCTATTAGAGGCCCAAAATTTAAAATAACTAAATTACGCGTTTTGGATCCCCCATAACAGATATCAAAATGAAAATTAGTAGAGAACATCTATAGTTGCATGCAGCAAAATAATGATTGACCACATTTTAAAAAATATAAACCATATTGTTGCTATTTGAAATTATCTTTAAAAGTGCGAGTGAGAAGGCTGCAAAATGTAAAAGGGCTCTTAACAAACAGATATTGATAGATTTTATCTATGGAACGTGAAAAACGCACAACAAAGAGTTCAAACTCTCAATAACTTTTTTTTTATTTTGGGTCATGGTACTCCCATCAAATTTAACTATGAACTGGAAGAAACCGTGATATCACGCGTAATATTATCATCATATTACGCGTGATATCACGGCGACCGCTGTCCAGGCTCCCTCGCTTTCCAACATGGCGTTGACCACGCAGGGAAGCGAGAGGTCCGGACCAACTATGTCGACCAAGCTGCGGCGCAGCTCGGACAATGAAGGGCACACCTCGAGGGTGTGCTGTGCCGTGTCCTCCACCGCGGGACAATGGTGGCACGCCAGTGCTTCCTCCCTTCCGATCCGGTGCAGGTACGATCCGAAGCATCCGTGACCGGATAACACCTGCACCAGACGGAACGAGAGGAAGCCGTGGGACCGCTCGAGCCAGTCTTCCAGAACTGGCCCGAGAGCGTCCAACGTACGGCGGCCAAATGTAATATTTCATCCCTTAATAAAATTTTCGTACTTGGTATTCTAGGTGGCAATGCTAAAGCGATTGGCTACTGTTGGTAATTTTTTGTATAAATTCTTAAATAGCTCAGAAATTGCATGTGTAGAAGGTATATTTCTATAAGAATGTTAATTTCACAAACAAGGTTTGTAAATTCTTAGGTAGTTAATTTGGCCTAATACTTTTAGTAATAACAGGTATTTCAAAAGTATTTTAATAAAACATTTAATTAATTATTTAATAAAACACTTAAAAAATCTTTGTAAAAATGATTTTTTTTTTTTTTTTTTATACCTGATAGGTTAGCCTTTGACCACTATCTCACCTGATGGTAAGTGGTGATGTGGTCAAAGATGTTGTTCAGGCTAACTTAGAAGTACTAGCTCACAAGGACAGCTGCCGGAACACAACGTTAGGTGCTAGGCGACAGATTTTTATGATTGATCTAGTGACAATTCGACTAGACACGACTTAGTCTCGATCGTGCGCTCGTAGAGTCAAGACCTCCTGAGGATGCTTCGTTAGAAGCAAAACGCGTCGAATACTCTTCCGGTTTGGCTACGTGGCCTTTGTGACGTCACGTCGGCTTAACAGGAAATTAGGCGGCATTGTCACTAGATAAATATCATTTTTTATAAAGATTTTTTAAGTGATTTATTAAATAATTAATTAAAAGTTTTCTTAAAATACTTTTAAAATATTTGTTTTATTAAAAATGGATTTCCGCAAAGTAACGCATGAATCTATTCATTACCTAATACTTTTATTGTAACCTGTGAAAGCAAAGGATTCTACGTAGAGTTCATTACCAAGGACATAACAGAATTCTAAGTGTACCAAAGTCGAGGTTTTTACACAAAATTACTTTACTGCCTAGCGAAACATACATAATGTTTTTACCATAGAGCAGAAAATGCTAAGGGCAAAAAAAAGCTCAAATAATGTTGTAAATTTTTAGTCTAGTGTCAAAATGTTTATGGTAGACAATGTATACAAAAGATGGCGCTATATGACATTACCGACAAATATGTTATCTGTTTCTTATTAAAGATTTTTTTTTGTGTATAATAATATCCTCCTTGTAATATTTGTAGATCTTTGAGTTTCCGTTATTCCCATTGTTATATGTTCGTGCTTCTTATAGTCTAAGATAGAATATTTTTAATTGAATAATATTTTGTATATTAAAGATTAATGATTGTATTTACCATCGATATATTTGAGTATCGAGTATTTTGTTATTCTCATATTATGTGAAAATTAGTGTGATTATAAATCGTGGAAAAAATATATTTTCGGGTGGCGTATATTAAACTCCTCGGTACGCCCAGCATTCACCGGTAGAATCATTTGCTGCTCTAGGGATTTCACTACAGATTTCTCACTTTGAAAATTAAGTACGAGTAAATAACGCTTTTGAGGAACACAACAGTACTATCTCCCTCACAAAAAGTTATACTACAATAGCGGATAAGACTTTTGCAATGTACAATATACCCCAAGCGGGACGTCAGTGCAGGACATATCGCCCCTAAATATAATAAGAATAAGAAGACTTTTGTAGACAGATTTAGAATCACAATCAAAATCATTTTGGGTTTGTGAGAAGAAAACATAATTAAACATTCCAACCAATCCAACATAAGGTACATTGAAAACTTTGCCAGCTGAATTTCGCCCTGTAGATATCAGTAATCGGGTGATTTATGTCGGCAAGACAGAAATAATTATACCTAGTAATAATTCCTTACTCGTAAAGTTCGTATTATTCTGTTCCAGGTTGAAGAGCTTAGATGTCTTGTCGGTGAAATTACAGACACATGAGACTAAACAACTTTATGTCTCAGGGTGATGGGCACAGTTGGTCACCTGTGAAGAAACGCATTTGTTAAAAGCAGAGGTTACCGCTTAAAACCAGGTGAACCTCGTGTTAGTTCCATAACGCATAAAAAAGTAACATCATTTTATTAGTGTTATCAATACATACCCGTGAGGTGCCGGGTTAGAATTGCACCTCCCCATATCATCCTGTGGGTGTCGTAAGAGGCGACTAAGGGAAAAATACTGGAAGGTGGGCAGCAGCGCCTTCTAAAGAACTGCCATTTTCGAGTTCCGCATTGCAAAACACCGTAAAAGAAAAAAAATGGTTATGTTGAAAACGTTAGACGTGCGTTCAAACGCATGGAATAAAATCGACTATCCAGTACCCCGTATCATAATTATTGGAAATGCACCAGGAAGGTATTCTGGGGTAGGGGGTCAATTCCAGCGGAAAAAAATCTGGTATATGACTTTTTATGAGTACATATATGCATATGCATAGTAATATACCTAATATTATTAATACATATTATATTACAATATTGTTAGGTTTGCAATAATGCCTGCTATGCGGATTACATTGCAAAATTACAAATATACGATAGGAAAAATTTAAGTCATGTGCGGGATACGAACCCGCGTCCATCCGCACCTTTAGCCGGGGCATGCTCTAACCAATTGAGCTAACATGACATGACGGCATAACTCGAATATTTCCGATCATTCATTCATCATCGTATTGGGATGGAGCGACATCTATAGTACCACTTACGTTGTACTACAAACAAGACCAATTTTGCAATTGGTTTTATACTTGTAAATGATGACGCAACCTTATAATTTTAATATTTTTAAATAATAATTTTTAAATTTTTTTCCTATCGTATATTTGTAATTTTGCAATATATTATATTAGTTTGGCAGTTGTCTACGTAGCGAATGCGAGCGAACCACGGGGTAGAGAGCAGAAGCGACAGATATATTATTCAAGTGAGCTTTAAACCTGTTGACTATAGGCAAGCACTGAGCCTCCCTCACATAAGGGGGCTTATATTGCCGGATTACGTCACACATGCTCGGAATATGTTAGAGATGTTTTTATTAAAGTAGTATAACCTTAATCTTTGGGCTCTTGTATGGCATGATGAACTAGTTAGTGTAGGCAAATTCTGTTTTGGCATTAAACGTGTAATTTTTTGGTTTTCAAATGGTTATAGACTACAAACGGAATGAGTTATAAAACTGAAATTTACATATTTTGTGTAGAATCTTGGCCCAAAAAGTACCTACTTATTAAAAACAAAATTATATTTGGTAATATCTCAGGTATCCTTTATTTTTATCCTACTACGATTAAAATACGGCTAACTTCTCATATGAAGGTATGAAAAAATAATTTCTTATTTATTAATAATTTTTTTGTTATCTAACACTGAGGATGCCAATAATACTCAATATATAATCTCATTTTGTATTTGATCTCAGAATCTAAACTAGTTCAAACATTGTCAAGTCTGTTTCAGCTTCAGGCAGGCCGCGAAGTCAACAGGTTGGAGGCGGCGTGAATAAATTATATATTATAACAAGACTATGTAAATGAGGACTCGAGTTCCACCAGATTTAGTTACGTTACGCGGAGAATTACTTGACTTTTTAAAGACTTTTTTTAATTTTTTTTTATTATTTATTGTTTTATTTCAGTTTTTTTAATGTAATTGTGACGGAACAAGCTCGAGGCCCACTTGATGTTAAGTAGACTAACCTCTGCCTATAACTGATGCATTTCGAATTGCATTGGGGCCGTCACCTTGAGACATAGTTATTAAGTCTCATTTGCTTGTAATTTCACTGGCTCTCAAGGATTGCTACCGGAACACACCGTCAGGTGCTTGGCGACAGATTTTATTTATACTTCAGGGTGGTCGCTAGCAAGGCGGGCATTCGCAAAATGCCCTTCCACCATGCGGTGAAGCTGATGTGAGGTGAAGCCCGTGGTGGGATTCTAACCATGGATTTGCTGCGCGGCAGTCCATAGCCAAAGCCACTGAGCCATCACTGCTTCAAAAGTAGTTTGTACCTCAGTTTGTACCTCACAAACCAATACTTAACTAAAATTTTGAATTCTAGTTTTGTAATGCACAACACATTTTTTCTAGGCGCTCGTAGCTTGCGTAGGTAGTCGTTCACAGCCGATGAACTAGTTTTTTTTAAACGACTTCCATTTTAGTACAACCAAGACCGACGGCTTCACGTGCCATTAAAAACACAGAAGCACTCAAGATTAATGCCCATTTAAGTGATGACCGCAGCAAGTGTTGCTTAACTTAGTAGATCGGGTATTTCATAAAGCTATCGTGGACTAAATTCATGTTAAAATTATACGAAAATAAATTATACGACATGTGTTATATTTCGATCTATGTTTTTAGTATGATACAATACCATAATCGTGACGTGACGTGACCTTACAAACGCCACGCACAAACTGGAAGAATTTTCGACGCGCAGATACGAGTAACTACATTCTTATTGTGACTAAGTCACTAAATCTCAAATGCAAGTAAGTACAGTCTATTTCAGCTTCAGGCAGGCAAGGCCACGAAGTCAACAGGTTGGAGGCGGCGGAATTAATTACACAATGACATTATAACAAGACTATGTAAATGAGGACTCGAGTTCCACCAGATTTGGTTACTCGTTTACGCAGAGAATTACTTAACTTTTTAAAGAATGTTTGATTTATTTCAGTTCAGACCCCACAGACCAATACAAAATAAAAATGTAGGAGTCAATTTGGTCAGGCTTAACACTATTTTTTCAAGTGCTCGTAGCTTGCCTAGGTGGTCGTTAAGAGCCGATGAACTAGTTTTTTTTCTATAATGACTTCCAACCAAGACAACAACCAAGACCGGTGGCTTAATATGCCTTCCGAAGCACGGAAGCGCTCAGTAGTAATTCCCATCCAAATCATTAACGCAGAAGACGTTTCTTAAATTAGTTGATCTGGTATTTATAAAAAATTCGTGAACAAAACTCGATGCAACTTGATGAAACGCCAAGGTTAGTTATGCTATTTTGTCCTTAATTTGTTCATCGGTTAAGAATTACTAAAGCTATAACATATGAGCTACGCTACGAGTGCTTCACAATACTCGTAGTTATGCACAATGCTCGCTGCGGGCACTTCTTAGATGAGTGACTACTGGTATATTTAACTACAAAGGACGTCTGTGCATCGGAGGGCTGGATATCGCAGTGTTTTTCCGCTACTGTCTTTGAAAGAAAGTTCTTCTTGCTTTGTATGCTACTCACTTCGAGAAAGTAAGCTACATAGAACTTGTATAGGATAGATGACGCGACAAATAACGTGCAAAAAGGGAAAGCAAAGATCTTCTCTATTTAATTGCGCCCCATCGTTATTGGTACCAGAGGTAAACATTTTGCCGTATTGAGTTTTTTTTTTTTTTTGTTGCGTTCTTATCTCCAATCAGTGGTTTTCACTTTCAGAAGATTGTCTGTGGGAATGTATGATATGCAGAGTGAGTCTTCCATCGAAAACATCTCCTCATTTGATTCATGTCTGCTCCCTAGTCAGAGGGAAGCACTTGCTTTCTTCGCAGACGGGGTGTATAATTTAGATTGATTAATTGGGTAGCCAGCTTATTCGGATGATTTCTCAAACGTTGTTGGTAGATTGTGTTTGACCTGCTGATTTCCTCCTTAACAGTCTGCATCTGCAGGTTTTCGTGTATTTCAGAATTAGTTATGTACCAGGGTCCATCATTAATTGTTCTTAAAATAATGTTCTGCATTCTTTGCAGCATTGATATATTAGAGTTGCTAGCAGTGCTCCACAGTTGGATTCCATAAGTCCAGACTGGCTTGAGGATGCTTTTGTAAATTAATAATTTATTGTCAATTGACAATTTACTATTTCCGTAGCGTACCGTATTGAGCTTAAAGAACTCTACATAAAAAAGTTAGAAATGCACAAACAATGTAGCCGAAAAAATCAAACATTTTGCTTTTCGTACGTAGAATAAAGTTAAACGTTTCTTCGCTATTCATATAGAGCGACACGCGTTATGTAATTCAATCTCTGTCTGTGGTATGCTACAATACCATAATCACGCATCAATTTCTGAGATATCCACTTTTGAAAAACGGGGCAATAAATTTTCTGGGCTACCTGATAGATGGCGCAAATTTTTAAAAGCCAAACGGTATTTTTTTTCTATGTGATTTTATTTTTTTAAGTGTCCTTAAAGTTGTGAACATACTGGGTAATTTTATCTTTCATGGCATTTAATTTTTTTTTATTCCATTCAAAGATCCAACGATAGTTAATGTTACTATACTGAATTGGCCTATCTATCAGCTTAGCACACAAAAATCAAGCATCTACCGCAATAATTCACGTCACCATAAATAAAAATCTCATCGTACTCGGCGATAGGTGAAAAATTTAAAAATAAGTCATAACTCTGAAAATACGTAAAATCGCGGAACATACATAGGGGTGATTCAGATAGCCCTCTATATAGGTCCTCTACCTCCCAGCTTCAGTATATCAATACTTCGTGGGACACCCTGTATAGGTAATCTTTCACTAAAAATATTCTGAGAAAATTTTATCGAGCTACTTAAAACAATTTCAATGCCCTTTAAGGTTAAAAAGGAAGCACAGGCTTAGCAATAGAATCTAAAAAAAAAAATTACTGAACCCTATAAATAGCAATTGTAGAAAATTACGGAGCTTAATAATAAACAACTACCATTAAGTTTTTAATCAACCTACGTTTTAATTCAGTTGAATCACTTAGATTAAAAAGATACTACTTTTTTCTCTGTAGCCGCCTCAAGGCGCTGTAAAGCCACAACTTTTTGTAATATATGTCTGCCTCCATTAGGTGAAGTATCTGGAGGGTAGACAAGAATAATCTAATTACTATTTACAAAAGGTACGAAGGTATTGTAAGTAAAAACAAAATAAACGGGTGTCTAGACATGAACTTGCAATGTCAATAAGATATGATTTTATACTTCCGAATATTTGAGTATTCTTCTTTTTCTCACCCTTGTTACTATTCAAGGTTCCGACAGTATGTTTTTTCTAACACTTATTCAATACAAAGATCTATACCTACAATATACTTAGGAGGTATTGATATAGTTTCGGGTACCATACGCTGGATAACATAAGAAGATATGTATTAGTTCTCAGTTTTATGGTCGGTCGTCTGCCTGCAGGCCCTGCTATACGCCCAATGTGCAATGACACTAATAACATCGACATGAGTATGCTACCAAAGACATCTAAACAGATGCCATGGAACACTTGGTACGTTTTCCGCTGCGTGTCCACCAGATATATGCGAGGGAGATGAGCACCTCTAGGATCGTTACGATCAACGAGGCTAAGAAAATGATGAGATCCTCTTGGCGTTTTTTTCTGTTGACGTCATTTTGTACTCTTTCGGCGAAATTTACGCAGGCGCCAATTTCCGATCGTTTCCCGTTCATCGTTTGTTTGAGAGCAATCAGTGCAATACTTTTAGAAACATTATTTTAACACTGAATTTTTCAGTATCTAACATTCCACCTTAATACATTTGGAAATTAACACAGTAAAAATTTCATTGTACGTTGTTTGTGATATTTTTAAACATATCACAAACAACGCGATTGCGTCTCCGCTGATAAGTACTACAATTTTAAAGCATTGACCTGTTTTTCAGACAAAATGAGGAATTTACCTCTATCAATGGACAATATCGTCCACTGTGAATGCTCAGGGTCAATATAATATATTGCTATAATTGTCCACGGTGTGCATGGGTTAATCATTCACCAATTTACATTGCCACTGCAATATTAATGGGTAAGAAAATAAAATGGACATGAAATTTGAAATACGACAAAATGTGAAAAATAATTCAACCCTTGATAAAATGTTCGTACTACCCATTGGTATTCAACGTGGCAATGCTAAAGCTTAGGCACCTGTTGGTAAATTTTTCGTATTTATTATTAAGTATTTGATAGTTGATATAAATGTTTATTTGATATGAAAAATGATAAGTTATTAAATGATAGCGAGCCGCGCGCGATACGATCGTATCGATGCTAATTGCCTAACTGGTCGTTTACTTAGAACAATGGCAAAAATGCTTACATGGGAGAATATATATGTGCACCGTACAAAAATCAATTCGAGCTTGTGAGAAAAAAAAAATTACACATTCCAACTAATCCAACATGGAGAAAACCTTGCCATATGAAAATTTCGCCGTCTAGATATCAGTAATCGGGTGATTTAGTTCGGGTAGAAATAATTATACCACGTAATCATTCCTTATGTAATGTTCCCATTAGTGTTTTGCTTTGAAGAGTATGAGTGCCGGTAATATTACAGGCACATGAGACTTAACAACTTTATATCTCACGGTGAGGGGCGGAGTTCGTCACATGTGACGAAACGCATCTGTTATAGGCAGGTGGGAATCGTGTTAGTTCCGTAACACATTAACAAATGTACTTTATTGATTTGGTGTCATCAATAAATGGTAATCTATAAAAACTGGCCAAGCACGTGTCAGGTCTAGCTCGTTTTGATTTCCACATTGCAAAAGTATTAATCAAAAAATAGGTTTTGATAAGAAGTTGAAAACTTTATTGGACGTGCATTCAAACTGATGGAATAAAATTGACTATCCACTATCATATTATTGGAAATGCACCAGGACGGTATTCTGGAGTTGCGAGTTAATTTCCAGGTAGAATTTATTTTGTTTCAGCTGAAATAATTTAAATAATATGACTTTTCATTAGTACGTTCATGCATAAGTAATAAACCCAATAATATTTATATATAACATTAATATGGTAGCTTTCCACGTTGCGAATGCGAGCGTACCTGCGGAGTAGAGAGCAGAAGTGACATATATTATTCAAGTGAGCTTAAAACCTGTTGACTGTAGGCAAGCACAGAGCCTCCCTCACATAAGGCGGCTTATTTTGGAGGATTACGTCACATCTGCCCAGAATATGGTAAAGCTTTTTATTAAAGTAAAGTAACTTTAACTCCTGAGCTTTTATATGTCCCCGTGGACCATAAAATGGTTAGTTCATGTTAATTCTGTTTTAGCATTACTCTACTCTGGTTTGTTTATGGTTTTCAAATATATCAGGGGGTTTAATACTATTGCCTGATTGTTAGACTGTTTTCTTTTATATAAATTATATACCAGTGAGATTTATTATATACAAGCAGTTCCTTTATGTGCAAGACAATAATTATACCCTGCAACTAGTTTCGAGTGGATAAAACAAAGTAATTGCCTATGAGTGTATGCTCGTTTAGTGTTCCATATAGAAAAGGCAAAACGAAACCCTATCAATGACACACAAGTCTCTACTTCATAAATGGAAGCAGTAACAAAAAAGAAATTGCGATATTTAGTAAGGAATGTTGACCCAAAAACGAGTACATATTAGAAATTTAATAAAGTTCATATAATAATTTGTTAGGTATTCTATATTTTTATCATGAAGTATGGCTGCCTTTGAAAATCAGAAAAGGCGAAAATATATGTTTGTAACACTTAGGATGTCGTCGTCGTCGACTTTAATTAAGTAGAGTACAAAATATATATTTAATTTTATATATCTCAAATTTAAAAAGTATTGTATCCTTGGCTGTAACCTTTATCTAGGCTGTAGGCTTTTTTGACATCCATGCAATAGAATTTGATAGCAAATAATTTGGAATAAAATAATTCATAAAATATCGGAGATAATTGTGTAAGTACAGAATTGCCTAAAGTTGATTTGTAAAGAACGATTGGGCAAGCTACGCTAATAGCACTTCAAAATATTAAGTAACATTAAATTCATATTTAAACAACCACTTAAAAAATATAATAAATTATAACTAGTGACAATTCCATATTGACATTGAAGTCGCGTCGGCTTAAAAGGAAAATTAGGCGGAATTGTCACTAGATAAATGATTACGTACGAAGGTGCACAACTGTTTAATAAACTACCGTCAAACATAAAAAAATAAGCTCATTTAACGTATTTAAATCGCAACTAGCTCAACACGTCATCGGAAGCAATGATCTCTTATAAACAAGGCGTTGATATAAAGCCTACCTACATTTTTGTACGTTAAATGAGTACTTTGTATTATAATTAACGAACGATATTAAAAAATATGCTTTGTTCTTGTTCTCATGTAAGTGACTATGTAGTCTTTTTGAGAATAAATTTCTTTGAACCTATATATTTGTTCGGACCGATCAACTTAGCGGCAAGTTTTCGAACGCACCCCTCTGGTAGTCGTCTATTTTGATCTGTGGATTTTTGTGTGTGAAAATAACTTGAAGTTTGCTTGTCGTTCTCTTGTATATTTTGACGTATTGGAGTAACTAGGGTTTTTTGATTTTGTTTGAATTTTGTATATTTAGTTTTTATTTGTCGCCTTGCGCGTATTTGTTATACGCGATCTATAAATTTGTAATTAGTTTGTGATTGTGGTGTGTCCTGACGTTGAAATCTCAGAAGATTGGATGAACATCAAGCCCTCAGCCTTAGTCGTAAGTCCCGTTTAATTATTCCTGGCCAGTAGATTAAGTAGGTCACCATAGCCTAGAGGGATCAACGACGGAACAAAGAAAACCTATCATAAATTGTACGTAACTTCATTGTGTATTTTGTACCATATTTTATGTCAGCCCGGCGAATCGCCGGCTTGTTAAGCATTCAAAACAGATTGTCCAAGTGGAAGCCTCTCTGCTAAACAATCCCTGCCTGGGCAATCTGGAATCTTAACAATATTTTTTATAAATATTGAGTACATTTATAGAAACTTATTTTATTTCTTTGCCTATCACTAGAATCATTGGACTTACAAGTGTGCAACAAGGAATATAATTCATTATTCAATTTCAAAATACTTGATAATGGTGCAGGTATATATGCGGATTCAATGCATAGGTACTGGTGCTGAAAACTTAAGGCTGATATACATTTTCAGACATTTTAGTTTAACATATTGTAGTCTTAAAAGCGTCTATAACAGTTAAGACCATATAATAACTCATTATTTTTAATTTCAGCTAAGTGTATGATAAACTTTATAAACTCTGCTTTCAGGGAGCTGCTGCAAGGAGTTTTGCAACCAGATCAAGCAGGATAGTTATCATTACCCCGGCCAACTGGATTTTTGCAGCCTAATGCCACCACATATTTACAATTCTACATAAATGTATATCTCAAATTACTCATCTCTTCAACGAAAATTTAGTGCAAATAAAGTAGATTGCTAAAATTAATTTGGGGTAAGGATGTAAGGCAATCAGGCTGCAGGTAACCGGACTAAACCGGATTATTACCAGGTCAAACAGAACCACAAACAGCCTGATGCCGCCACGTAATAATTCATTATTTCATAAAGGTAAACCTCAAATTACTCAATACCGTAATGACCTATATTTAGTGCGCATAAAGGTAGGTTAGCCTTTGACCCCAATCTCACCTGATGGTAGTGATATGGTCAAAGATGTTGTTCAGGCTAACCTAGAATTACTGGCTCTCAAGTTCAGCTGCCGGAACACACCGTTAGGTGCTTGGCAACCGTATTTTTAGTTGAGGGTGGTAGCTAGCGAGGCTGGCATTCGCCCTACTACCATGCTAAAACGACTGCCATCCTAAAACAACAACCGGGACCGACGGCTTAACTTGCTCCCGAAGCACGGAAGCGCTTAGAGTAATGTCACAAGTTGTAACACGTCCAACCCCTTGCCGACGTTGCTTAATTTTTCTGATCGGTTAAGAACGGCTAAACAAACTTCACTACGAGCGCTTCAAATATCTACATTCTTACCGTGATTAAGTCCCTAAATCTCAAATGAAAATAGTCTGTTTCAGCATCAGACAGGCCACGAAGTCAACAGGTTGGAGGCGGCGGAATAAATCATACATTATAACAAGACTATGTAAATGAGGACTCGAGTTCCACCAGATTTATTTACACGTTTACGCGGAGAATTACTTAACTTTTTAAAGAATGTTGTTTTATTTCAGTTTGTATCCTACAAAACCATTACAAAATAACTACTTTGTATTATTATTATAATTCAAATTCAAAATTCAAATTCAAAATTCAAAATTTATTTATTTCAGGTAAGTTGCACCCATAAATTTTTTACAATAAAATTACAATAAAAATAATATTAAATTAAAATTACAATCAAACAATATGTAATGCCTGTAATGCCTTTATTAACCAAATACTACAAACTATATACAACACTACAGCTACTACAATAAAAGCATTTGGACTCATAGGCAGTCCAAATGCTCTAGCCCACTATCAGTTGGCAGCGTGCTCAGCATGCTAGCAGCATTGCCCCGTTGAATTGCAATGCTTATTCTTTATATTATTCTTATTTTTCTTCTTATTTATCCGGTTCTAACCAAAATTTCGTGAACAAAATTCGATCGACGCAACTTAATCGAAACGTCATGGTTAGTTTAAAAATGCTTTTTTGTTCTTAATTAGTTGATCAGTTGAGAGTTACTAAATGACCTATGCTACAAGTGCTTCATAATTCTCGTAGTAAGTTAAAGCAATGCTCACTGCGGTCACTTCTAGGATGAGTGACTAATGGCATTTTACTACTTAGCGCGTCCGTGCGGCGGAAGGCTGGATACCTGTGTTTTTCCGCTGCTGTTCTTGAAACCAAGTTTCCATTTTAGCTTAGTATAACATCGCTACACATACCTGTGTAGTAACACAGACATGTATAGGATAGATGACGCGTGTCATTAACTAACGCGTTGCAAATAACGTGCAAAAAATAAGAGTTCTGTTCTTTACTTATTTAATTGCGCTCGATCGTTATTGGTACCAGAGGTCAATCAAAATTAAAACACACTTAATTGGGCCATACGAGTATTGAGCGCAACATAAAATATAAGATATCAACAAAAAAAAAATTCCGACAGTGGAAACGTTTTCTTTTTATGTCTACAAGAAAATGGTATAGTTATTTTCCAATCATATAGAGCGACACGCGTTATCTATTTCGATCTATGTCTTTGATATTTTAGGCCTCCCCCTTTGCCCCGCCACCAGGAAAATATGGGGTTCAATTTTTACCCGGTACCCCACAAATGCAATATTACTAAACAACTAATAATAAATATATAGTGACGTCTTAAAGGTCGTCATAACTATAAAATCGGGACTACTAATGTGTAGAAGCCTACCAGGTGGTTGGGCGTTTCTGTAAGAGGCCGTCTTGGTGGGTAGTGTTTCGAAGCAGTACTGTGCAAATACCACTGTGTTTAACCGCTAAAAATCGGCTGCACGAATTCGCACACTTTTGGCACGTGCCTTTAATACCGCATCTACTCCGCAAACTTGATATTTAGAGGCAATGTAGCAAGGAAATTACTGGACTTAAGAATTACTGTCACAGAGTGACAAGTGCAGTGCAAAGTTACGTATGATGGTATCAGTGCAACTGTCATGGGCAGGCGTAACGCTTACTATCAGACGGGATAAGTCTCCCGTCTAAGTGAAAACGTAAATTCATAAAAAAAAACTATTTCATAACAAATAAAGCACTCGTAAGTAAGTCTGTTCAAATAAGCTCATCAAGATTTTGAAGCGCTCGTAGCGAAGTTTGCTTAGCTGTTCTTAACCGATCAGCAAAGTTAAGCAACGTCCGCCGCGGTCATGAGTTGTATGGGTGACCGCTAGTGACATTACGACTGAGCGCTTTCGTGTTTCGGAGAGCACGTTAAGCCGTCGGCCCCGGTTGTTGTCTTAGGATGGCAGTCGTTATAGCATGGTGGTAGGGTATTTTGCGAATTCCCGCCTGGCTAGCTACCACCCTCGAGTTGAAAATCTGTCGCCAAGCACTTAACGGTGTATTCCGGCAGCTGTCCTTGAGAGCCAGTAATTCTAGCTTAGCCTGAACAACATCTTCGACCAGATCATCACTTACCATCAGGTGAGATAGTGGTCAAAGGCTAAACTATAAAGAAAAAATAAAAAAAAACTTTCAGAGAAAAAATCTTGGAAATCGAACAAATAGGCGTTCCAGTGAAATAAACAATCATAACGATGTTCCTAGATAATTGAGTTCCAATCAAATGAATATTCCGTTTTATCTATTCCCTTTATTTCCTTGTTTTTATGGTTCGTTCAATTGAAGATAAAAATACGTACCAAATGGAAACACGCGCAGGTTTATACCTACACGTTTTTATATTGGAAATGAATTATTTATTAACTTATTATTATTTATTAACTATTGGCAATCGAGATGTACAGTTTAATTTTTGTGGCGCTTTATTGAATATTTATTTTTCTTTGGGTAGACAGACAATTAGCCTGCCATTTGATGCCTGTCCATTGCAGTTGAAGTTTCAGCGTTATCATTCTGCTTGCTACTGCACTGCGCGCGTCATTTCGAGGACGTTAGCACTTATGTCTCGTTTGCCTACGGGTCCCATTATCGGGACACCAATAAGATAACTATGTTTTGTTTCAATGTGTTTTATTTGGTTCTCTTGTGACGACAAAAGTACGGGTTCATCCCCTAGGACCCCGATCCCTGAGAGACCCGTCCTGGAGGGCCCCGATTTCCAATTATCGCGATAAAGTCTATTAACGGTCATTATTGCCGATATATATAAAATTTTCAATACAAATTATAATAATTGACTTGATCTCCTTTTTTTATGATATTGTGATGGGACAAGCACGAAGCCCACCTGATTTTAAGCGGACTAACCTCTGCCTATAACAGATACATTTCGTCACAATTCACGAATTGCACTGCGCCCGTCACCTTGAGACATAATTATTAAGTCTCATGTGCCTGTAATTTCACTGGATCTCAAGGACTACCGGAACGCACCGTTAGGTGCTTAGCGACAGATTTTCTACTTGAGAGTGGTAGCTAGCCAGGCGGGCATTCGCAAAATGCCTTTCCACCATGCGGTGAAGCTCAAGCCCGTGGTGGGATTTGAACCAATGACCTGCTGCACGGCAGTCCATAACCAATGCCACTGAGCCATCATTGCTCCAAAAATCCTGTAGGAATATTTCTTATTGTTATAATTACCTATCTTATTCTTGAGATTTTGTTATTTTAACGGATTTAGTAACTCTTAGGACATAAGTTGTAATCATTATTTAAAATATTCTGTGATAATTTTACTTAGCTAATTAATACAGTTTCAATGTTACAATGCCCTCTATAGGGAATAAGAACAGCGCAGAATTCTATTTTTTACAGAACCCTATAAATAACAATTGAAGAAAATGGCGGAGTTCAAAGATAAACAATTTCCATTAAGTTTTTAATCAACCTACGTTTTAATTCAGTGGAATCGCTTCAGATTAAAAATGTACTACTTTTTTCTCTGTCTGCGGCCTCAGAGGTACGTTCTTGCATTCCTTCGGCCAAGGTAAATTTTACTCTACTTGTGGAGACACGCCATTCCAGCACTCCAATCCAGCTTAATTTGATTATGATCATACCGGGCAAAATCGTATCAGCCGGATCGTCCACTGCTGAACACAGCCTCCCCTATAAAGGGGGTATTTGCAATAATCACCACGCTTGGCAGGCGGCTTGGGAATCGCAGTGTATGATGGCAGTTCATTAGAAGGCACTGCTGCCCACCTTCAAGTATTTTTCCCTTAGTCGCCTTTTACGAGATCCTCGGGATGAAATAGGGAGGTGCAATTTTAACCCAGCACCTCACGGGGGCGTACACAATTGTGTTCTGCCTGGCCAGAATTTTACTTACTTTTGAATCGGCCAAATCTTGGGAAGCTATCAAACGTGACACATTTTAGTATAAGTAATACATTTCGAACAAGCTAAGCCAATATGTGGTACTGTTGTTTTAACAACGTTATTAAACAACAGTAATGACCCCGATTTTCAAAACATTTTAAATTTATTTTACCATCTAAATTATTCGTAAACAATGTGTCTCATTTTGTTACATACGAATGTTTAATAATTTTAATTTAACGTGAAATTGGAGATTTAGCTAACATAATTATGATTAAGGAAGAGTGAAAACACCTAACACAAGTATTACTTAATACTTAAAAGGTGATTTCCACAATGATATACTACTGTATCTCCTTACTACTGAATAAAGCATTATTATTATCTAATAACATTGGCGTCAAACTCAAATTTTGATATTACTTATAAAGATTGTTCCAAGAGCAACGAAAAAATCTAGCTTACCAATATTTGACCAAGGCCTTGCAGGAACGTACCCCAGGGGGTTAAAAGCCACAACTTTTTGTAATATCTGTCTGCCTCCATTAGGTGGAGTATCTGGAGAGTAGACAAGAATAATCCAACTACTATATAAAAGCTACGAAGGTAACAAAAGAAACGGGTGTCTAGACATAAACTTGAAATGTCAATAATGTGTGATTTTGTACATCCGAATATTGTAAAGTTGTGTTTTTATGTTATTGTGACGGAACAAGCTCGAGGACTAACCTCTGCCTATAACAGATGCATTTAATCACAAGTCACGAATTGCACTGCGCCCGTCACCTTGAGACATATTTGTTAAGTCTCATGTGCCTGTAATTTCACTGGTTCTCAAGGACTGCTGCCAGAATACACCATGCGGTGCTTGGCGACAGATTTTCAACTTGAGGGTGGTCGCTAGCCAGGCGGGCATTCGCAAAATGCCTTTCCACCATGTGGTGAAGCTCAAGCCCACGGCAAGATTCGAATGATGGACCTGCTGCGCGCCAGTCCATAGCCAATGCCACTGAGCCATCACTGCTTCTATTGATTGCCCACTTGTATCTAAAATAATGTTAATCCTTCCAACCAGGTTCCAAACACGTCAACTCAGAAATCTTTTGCATACTCCCCACGCTCGCACCAACTATCGCCAAAATTCCTTCATATGGCGCTAGTCAACTTAATTTAACAGAATAACGAAATCGCACTCCTCCATAGACCTATTTACTTGTAGTGTGGCTTCCATAAATTCTATGTTACTGCGGCCATATGCCATTCTTCAGGATTAGCATAAGCATTAACATAAGCATTTTCAAAAAGCAAATTTGATGTTTACTTACCTGTTCTTAAGCGTTCAGCAAAGTTAAGCTACGTCCGCTGCGGTCATGAGTTGGATGAGTGACATTACTACTGAGCGCTTCCGTGCTTCGGAAGGCACGTTAAGCCGTCGGTTCCGGTTGTTGTCTTACAATGGCAGTCGTTACAGCATGGTGGTAGGACATTAGCTGCAAGAAAATCTGTCAAGCACATAACAATGTGTTCCGGCAGCTATCCTTGAGAGCCAGTAATTCTAGGTTAGCCTGTACAACGTCTTCGATCGCATCATCAGTTAACATCAGGTGAGATAGTGGTCAAAAGCCAGCCTATAAGCTACAGAAATACACGTATTTAAACTTATTTCTCTACTGCTACGCAAAGGATTACACACATTTTTTATTATGTTTAACAATCAAACATTTAAAGTCGTTTTTTTTTTTTTTTTTTTTTTTAACGTGTGAAAAATGCATTTACGCATTCCCGTCCACCCCGGGGAAGGTGGCCGGGATATGTCGGGCTCGACACCCACTACTCCCACAGCAGCAAGTGCCCCTACCGACTAAATAACACACGGTGTTCCATCTCTACCGCTTCTCGGCGGGATCGCAGGGTCGCTTTAGCACTCAACCACGAACCCGCCACGGTTGTCCGTTGCCGGACCCCTCCTGGGGTGCTACCCCTCACGACGCACCAGAACACATGGCACGTCGCTACCACCCGGGGACCAAGCCCGCAAATGGGCGTCTGACGACCCCGCTTCCGACGCCCAAGGTCCCCCTGCGACGGGTCAGATGAGTAGCCCCGTCGCCTGCTACTTCGGCCGCAGAGGATAGGGAGAGCGGCGCCTCGCGATACCAACACTCCTCCTCCCCTGCGGCCCCTCCGCGTCCGCCATCCAACGGTGGCGGCCCCGCCGTGGCCACGGAAGGTAGGGAGAGCGGCGCACCGTGATACCGGCACTCTTCTCCCGCCGTGGCCCCTCACCGTCAGCTGTGGTGTCGCCCATACAACACCACAGCCCGCCTCAGATGCGGTGCTGCCCATACAGCACCGCAGCCTACCCGTTGCCGCTCCAGTCTGGACTTAGAGGCAAAGCCCAGTGGAGCGGCCCCTCTGGGGCCGGCCGACTGCCCAAGCCAGCACGGCCCCTGGTTCCTCTTCGCTTCACCGTGGGTGACGAAGCCACGGTTACTAAGCCCCACCGCCACGACAAGGCGGGAACTGTTACAATGCCATATACGTGTGCATCCTATGAAGGTAAAACCGCTGCAGTTGCACTTTTAGTCGAGACATTATTATTGCTATTTCAACCTTTTTAGGTAAAGGCAGAACGGGCTGGAACTTCGTCGCGGTTAGACGATTTATTTGTATACCATTTCTTTTGCTATTTCCATATTTTGATAATATAAGTTTAGTGTAAATTAAATAGTTTTCTTTTTTAAAACTCAAATCCTGACCCGCGCCGTAACAGTGGTGTCAGAAGTGGGATGGTTGGCGAAGTATCGTGCTAACCATCTCATACGGTCAAAGTCGTGTTATTCACGGAAACAGTGACTTTCACTGTTAACGCTGCGCTACGCTTCTGTCGCCGATTACCACAGGCAGCTAGCTCCAGGACTGTCATCGTGCGGCATATACCCGTCTGTGCTGGCTGTGAGCCGCTTAGACAACTCCGCATCCTGACCTTAGCTGATCGAGATCAACGCTGCATCGGCCTGAAAATCTTACCCTGTGTTCCGATATCACCACACAGTCCGTGTGAACCGATAACCTCACGCAGTTACTGTCGTGCTCCGCACCGCTACAACTGCGCAGCCTGGTAACTGCGCCGCCGCGTGCCGCTGCCATCGCGTCGACCTGAAATTGGTACCTACCTGAGGCCGTCGCATTCGTAGTAGCCGCCGCACACCGCCGCCGCCGCCGCCGCCCGCTGTCGCTGAGCAACGTGATTCCCGCTGAAAAATGATACCTGCCGTTCTCCAAATCGCAATTGTACTGTGAGTAGAATTGTTATTTTCTGCTATTGTCATATCTCCTTGATTCCACTGAATCCTGTACTTATATCCTTTTTATTGTTTTTATAAAATCGTCGATTTATATTGATGCGAGTGCTCAATATACATAGTTAGATATCTTATTTTGTACGAGTATTTTTTATATTTTTTGTCGTCATGTCTCTAAAGAGTGACTCATCAGATAAGCCGAGTGAACCTGTATCAAATGAGTTTCCAATCAATGTTTTGTGCAACTTTATAAGTCCATATAAAGGAGAACGAGAAACATTACAAGCATTCCTAACAAACTGTAAGAATGCGTTAGAGTTGGCTTCCAAGAGTCAGAAAGAGTTATTGTTGAAATATATTATTTCTAAATTAGACGGAAAAGCGCAGATTGCTTGTTCCACAAAACTTTTCGATACCTTTGAAGAGCTCAAGACTTTCTTACAACAAAATTTTGGTGAACGCAAACACTATTCACATATATTACTCGAATTACAATCATGCCGACAGCTGCCGAACGAAACGGTAGCCCAGTTTGCGTTACGCGTTGAGACATATGTCACAGAACTACAGTCAGAAATTCATAACTCCGAGACATATAAGAAAGATTTACCAGGTAGGATAGCAATGACAGAAGATTTAGGGTTACATACCTTCTGTTTAGGCCTCCATCCAAACATTAGCACGCTCGTGCGATCTAGGGATGTGAAATCGCTCAACGCAGCTATAAATATAGCTATCAGTGAGGAAAAAATTCAAAACCTTATGTCAAAGGGACGACCTACTACTGCCCGTATTGTATGTCGGTATTGTAACAAACCGGGACATATAGAACGAGACTGTCGCGCAAAAAGATCGATTGCCTCACAGCCTGTTGGTCCACACCAACCAGATAGGCCCTTTTTCCAAAGGCCTCCCGTCGTCCAAAGGCAGCAGCCACAACAAAATAGTAATACCATATTCTGCAGGTACTGTAAACACCCGGGTCATGACATCTCCCAATGTATTAAGAGACGCATAAATAATTCACGCCAAGGTAATTTTGTACCACAGCGACAGAACCATATAGCCATCGAGTCACCGCCGCCTGACGTGAACGAAACTTACAACATTCATGAGAATTTAAACTAAAGTCGCGGGTATCGAACGAGTGCCGTCGTATACCCGTTAACAAAGTAGGCACAAAAACCACTGCACCGATTTCAAAATCACCGTCTCCTGTTAGACGGTACAGTGACGTTGTCGCAGGACGCTTAACCAGAAGTGTTTCAAGTGATAACTGTGCACTTAGCCCCACTGCCTCCAAGGACCATATAAAATCCTTAATCACTGCATCGAATAATCCCACTGATTCTCAAGGCTATCGTAGTTTCAAGCCTTCATACTCTGTATCATATGGTTCCACTGTATCCCATGGCCGTCGTATTACTAAACCGTTACCCACTGTATCGAATAGTCACACTGCTTCTCAAGACTATCAAAATGCTAGAACAGGTGGTCTCACTGCGTCTCATGACAATCACAATACTAAGTCAACCACTGTATCATATAGTCCCACTGCGTCTAAGGACTATCGTAACACTAAATTATCTTCTGTTATACACGGTCCCACTGCCTCTCAAGACCATTGTCATATAAAGTCGCCATCCTCTGTATCATATGGTCCCACTGTTTCTGTTGACCATCATATTACCGAATCGTTTGTGTCAAATAGTCCCACTGCATCTCAAGACAGGCGTTATACCAAACCGCCATCTACATTATCATATGATCTCTCTGCTTCTGATGATCGTCGTACTAAGTCATTTTCCCTTGTTTCACGTAATCGCTCCGTTTCTGATGACTGCAGTAAAACGCCAAAGTCAAGTGCGTTCAACATACCTGAAAAACACAATGTTAATATTAGAAGTCTTAATCTACTCGCTGCCAGCCCCGCCGCACCTTCCGGTCTCACTGTTGAACCTGAAACAGAAAATAAAAAGTCTGAAGGTGAACATAAAAACAGTGAAAACATTGTGATTTATGACATAAGAGAAGATAAATCTTCACTTCCGTATGTGGAAGTACTTACCTCTCATTCCAGTACCCCTCTCCGCCTCTTGATCGATTCTGGAAGTTCGCTCTGTCTTATTAGAGAATCTAGCCTTTCACCATTGCCCAAATTAGAAAACCATACAGTAAAATTCAAAGGTATTAATGATGTTCATTCCTACGCCAAAACCAAAGGCAAGTTTATGTTGAGTCTAATCAGATCCAAAACGGATCATTTGCCATTCTATTTCCATGTTGTGGGGAAAGAAATCAATCTCGATTATGATGGTATCATCGGTACAAGTTTTATGAAAGCCTACGGAGCAAATATTAGATATGCTAAATCTAGATTGGAAATATTAGACAATCCTGAAAGGTTTTTCAACACTAAAATGACAAAGACGGTTTACAAAGTTCCCGCTCGAAGTGAAATGTTTATTGAATGTTTCGTTACCAATCCCGAGATCAAAGAAGGGTTGATTTTAGAAACTACTAGATCCGATTACCCAGAACTCTACTTTTCCAAGTGTCTAGTTCATGTTAATTCTAAAAATCGAGTTGTCATTTCCGTCCTAAACACTTCTGTCACAGAAACTTTATTAGAAAATCTTACACTCACTCTCGAACCTGTTGAACAAATACTAGAACCCATTGATTCAACACAACCTTTCGACGATGAGAATGCAAGCCTCGACCCCGCGGAAATACCCTGCGTCATGACTATAGAGTCCGACCGCGATCGCAGGTTGCAAAATGCATTACGCTGTGATCACATGAATGCTGAAGAAGAAACGTTGTTACGAGATCTCTGTTCCAAATACTCCGATATTTTCCATCTCGAAGGAGATCAGTTAACTCATACTAGTTCAATTCAACATGAAATCCGCACTACTTCTGAAAATCCAATTCATGTAAAGAGCTATAGATTCCCTGAATGCCACAAGGAAGAAGTAAATAGACAGATACAAGAAATGCTAAACCAAAATATTATCCGACCTTCTATTTCACCCTGGTCAGCACCTATATGGGTTGTTCCAAAAAAGGCTGATGCATCTGGTAAAATCAAATGGCGAATTGTAATAGACTACCGCCGCTTAAATGAGATCACAATCGGTGATGCTTATCCCATTCCAAACATCACAGATATTTTAGATCAGTTGGGCCATAGTAAATATTTTACAACGCTTGACCTTGCATCATCATTTCACCAGGTGGAAATCAAGGACACCGAAAACACTGCGTTTTCAGTACCGTCTGGACATTACGAGTTCACCCGGATGCCATTTGGGCTCCGCAACGCCCCTTCCACATTTCAACGTCTTATGAACGTCGTTTTGACGGGTCTCCAAGGCCTCCATTGCTATACGTACATGGATGACGTAATAATCCATAATTCAAACCTAAAGTCTCATATCGAAAGTATAGACCTTGTGTTCAAAAGATTACGCCACCATAACCTCAAACTACAACCTGACAAAAGTGAATTTCTTCGTAAAGAAGTTCAATATCTTGGACATATCATATCCCATCAAGGAGTGAGACCTGATCCTAAAAAAATTGAATGCGTTGCTAAATTCCTACTCCCTAAAACACCTAAAGACATAAAATCATTTCTCGGATTAATCGGCTACTATAGACGCTTTATCGACAACTTTTCCCACATCTCCAAGCCATTAACCAGTCTCTTAAAGAAAGAAACTAAATTTATTTGGATGCCAGAACAACAAAAAGCATTCGACCTCCTTAAATCTAAAATAACTTCAGCCCCCATACTCCAATATCCAGATTTTACCAAACCTTTTGTTCTCACCACCGATGCCTCCAATTACGCTATATCTGCAATACTATCTCAGGGCGATGTAGGAAAAGATCTACCTATAGCTTTCGCGTCCAGAACCTTAAATAAAGCCGAGGGTAATTACTCTACCACCGAAAAAGAATGTTTGGCCATCATATTTGGCACAAAAGTATTTCGCCCTTATCTTTTTGGTCACAAGTTCAAGATCGTGACCGATCATAAGCCCTTACAATGGCTATTCAGCTGTAAAGATCCCAGTTCAAAATTAGTGCGATGGCGTCTTAAGCTTGAGGAGTTCGACTACGAGATTGAATATAAAAAAGGAAAACTTAATGGAAACGCTGACTCACTCTCTAGAAATCCACTTATTTTGTCCATAGATGAAGAACCACAGAATTTACCCTCGACATCCAATGATCCACTGGATATACCCTTAAATATAGATGACATATTGAGTCCGCCCTCGAATCTTGATGACCTACTGAATCTACCCACTGACATTGATGATTTACTAAACCAACCCTTAAACTCTGACGACCTTTCGAATCTACCCTTAACCTCAAATGACATACAAAACTCACCTCTGCCTTCCGCTGCCCCAATAAGTTCCCCTACAGCTTCAGCTGCGCCGCCAGATCCACCTTCTAGTTCCGCTGTTCGACCAGATCCACCTTCCATTGTCACTGCTCCACTGAGTTCACCGTCAACCTCAACAACTTACGAAAAGTACTTACAAATTTGCCGTAATTCACCCTCTGCATCTTACAATACCGTAATCGAAGAACATAATGGATCCCTCCTAAGAGCGAAATGTAAACTGATTGCTTACCCTACTGCCCTAGATTTAGACGATTCAATCCCCTATTGCTCCGAAATACTATCGGTATCAACAAGCGACCCCTGCATCCGTGATACCGAAAGAGAACTACATACTTTATTTAATACTGCCAACGATAAACATATGTTTACTCATCTTTTCCTGACAGTACATCACTACGATGAAATTTCGTACAAAGATATATTTAACCTTTTATGCGATTACCGTGATATGGTGAAGCACTGGTGGCTGGAAGAAAAGGAAGTTGCCATATCCGATTTTTCTAATCCTTTTACGAAACTTTCTTTCACAAAAATATACAATATTATTTCCTTTTTATTCCACGACTCTGGTATCAAAGTACATATATACCACAACAATATATTCTTCCCTACACCCGATGAAGTTAGAAAAATTCTCAAAGAAAATCATGACTCTCCTACAGCTGGCCACCCAGGAATAGCTCGAATGCTAGAACGCATTAAGTCCATGTATTGGTGGAAAAACATGAGAACTGACATCGAAAACTATGTAAAAGCCTGCAAATCCTGTCAAATTAACAAGCCTTTAAGACAAACAAACCGTGCTCCCATGATAATAACATCTACTGCGACACGTCCAACAGAAAAAGTATTTCTAGATATCGTCGGGCCCCTTCCGGAAACATATGAGTTCGCGTACAAGTTCATTCTTACAATACAAGACGATCTCACTAAATATTCCCAAGCTTACCCTTACAAACATGTTCCGCTGAAGAGACCGCTAAAAAGTTCGTGCATTTTATCTCTCATATTGGCATTCCTAAAATGATCGTAACAGATCAAGGTACGAATTTCTGCTCTGAAGTCTTCCGCCAATTAGAACACTTATTTGGAATAAAACACGTACTTGCGTCTCCGTATCACCCTCAAACTTCAGGTGCACTTGAGAGAAGTCATTCCACATTAAAGGAATACTTGCGACCTTTTGTCAATGACAGCCCTAACGCGTGGGACCTGTATCTAAACACGGCAATGTACTCATATAACACGAATGTCCATTCTACCACCGGCTTCACCCCATTCGAGCTACTATTCGGTTTTAAACCTTACGTCCCAAAGTCCATCGACACTATCGAAACAAATACCTACACCGATTACATACGAGCTCTAAATCACCGATTATTTACTACAGTATACAGTGCAACACTTTTATTACAGTAGACAAAAAGCCCTTGAAAACATTCAATTTTCTAAAGAAAGGTCGAAGAAATATTACGACGCACATACAAAACCTGTGACGTACAACGTCGGTGATATGGTGTACTTAAAATGCCACCACAAACAAAACAAGTCCTTTTTGCCAGTATGGAAAGGTCCATATCAGGTCATTAAAATAAACGGAAATCATACAGTTACATTACTTATCAACAGGCGTCACGTGCGTCATCATTACGACGAAATTAAACTAGCCGCTGACAATCCCTCACAATAAACTTTCTTCTATTTCAGACATAATCTACATTCTTCATGTTCGAGTCATCTCTTCTCTGCTGCTATAGTAGACAGTTCCGGACTTTATTACGATAAGTTGTTAGACGTAAAATTTAGTAATGATAAGTGGGACACAGTAACCTTCATAGATATACGTGATGTTCAACCTCATTTGAGTTCGGTTGAAAATTTATTTGAAAAAGTAAAAGTCTTTTGCATAGCTACCTCTTCAAAGATTCAACTGGAATGCAATAACTCTCTGTCCTCCTTGAAAAGTCAACACTTAAACAATATCAAAAAATTCTCCTCTGTATCTCACTTAATCTCCAACAGTCAACCTACTCGTGTAAAACGTGGTTTAGTCGACGCAGGTGGATCCTTGCTTAAAACCTTGTTTGGAACCTTAGATAATGACGACGCTATTCGCTACTCCAAAGCAATAGATAAAGTACAGTCGGATGAAAAACAGTTGATACATCTAATGAAAGATAACATTCACGTCATAAAGTCTACCATTTCAACATTCAATAGCACCTTTTCCAAAGTCGAAGAAAACGAAAAGCGATTGAATAAAAACTTCGAAATGATAAGGCATTCTTTCGAACAGCTATCAAATCTAAGTGATAAAGTAGAGATAAAAGCCAAGCTTAATTTGTTATTAAATTCGCTAGAAAGCATAATTATTTCTATTTCATTCGATATTGAAGATATCAATAACGCTATTTTGTTTAGTAAGCTTAATATTTTGCACCCAACCGTACTAAGTCCGCAACAATTATACAACGAATTGGAAACACATAGGAATAGTTTACCAAGACATTGCGAACTACCTATCTCTGTGTCACTGGAAAATGTTCACCACTTGATTGACATTTCTCAGCTTGTTAGTTATTATCATAACCAGAAAATAATTATTATAGTCAGTATCCCGCTGGTACTTCCTCAGACGTATAATCTTTACCATATTATCCCTATGCCAGTTCCCTATGATATTTCAAAACCCGATACCTTTGCCCTAATTGCTCCTAATAAACCTTATATGACAATACATAACAGTAGATCATCTATTCTACTCGCTGCTAAGTTCTGTCGATAACTGCAGAATTGTGCCCGGAATGTGTTACGTGTGTGAATTAGCCGACGCATCCGTGTCGTCAACCATAGCCAATCCTACTTGTGAGACAATGTTGCTTACCGAAGCAATTGTGAATTTACCCAACCAGTGTGAAGTAAAACTACTGAAAGGCGACATAGACGTTTTCCATAAAGTAACAACCGCTGGATATATGTGCAATCAGAACCAGGGAAGTGTCATATCACGTGTGAAAGTGAAACATACGACGAAATCTTGTTCGGTACAGGTATACTAACGTTACCAAAGAAATGCAAAGCATATTTCAAAACTTTACAATTTACGCCCAGTGACGTTTATGTGTTGAATACCACAGTGAAAACTATATCAAACTTTAATTTACTAAAATGACTGTTGTAACAAAGAATCAAAAACCCAGACTCTAATGAATCTTCCCTTCGTGAAGTTAAACAATATCGGGAATCTTAATTCTTTACTACATGCTAGTGTTTCGATGAACGAACTAGAGAAGGAATTAAATAAGGTAGAAAGTCCGTCACACTTTCAAACTTATGGTCACCACTACGTTTCAGTGGGTTATATTATATCAATTTTAAGTTTATTATTTTTATTGTATAAGGCTAGAAAACTGTTAAAATCTACCAGTACACAGTCTCAATGCTGCATTACGATCTTCAACCAGTGTAATACAAAGTCTAAAATAAGTACAAAGCCTGTACATAATGTTAACGTAATGCAAGGTGAAAGAAATATAGATGTATCCGATGACGAGTTCGATGCTACCTATAGCCGTATATCTAAACGAAACATTATTAAACCAGGAGACACTGTTTAACTTTAAAGGTCGACATCTGATACATTTATTATACCTACTACATATATGCATATAGTCTTTAGTCAGATAAAACACTTAGTTGTTTACTATTACGAGAAATTGCAACTAATAGCTCTGTATTCCGTTTCTATATCTTGTACAATGATTATATGAATATAATTTTAGTTTATATCTATACCTACTTGCTATGTCTAATCTAATATACTGTGTTAGTGTACTATTACTTCTTATTAACATTTTCATTTACTGTGTCGTAGAAGTAGATACAATATAATTACCTTAGAAACTTATATAGATGGGTCTAATTAAATTCTAATTAAATTTTGTTTAACGATTTAATGTAATTAATGCCTAAGTTATAGTTACTTTGCCTTAACGAAGTTCAAGCCAGTGTTCATGTCAATTCCTCATCACTCTATCCGTGATGATCCATCTTAAAGGGGGGGTTGTTACAATGCCATATACGTGTGCATCCTATGAAGGTAAAACCGCTGCAGTTGCACTTTTAGTCGAGACATTATTATTGCTATTTCAACCTTTTTAGGTAAAGGCAGAACGGGCTGGAACTTCGTCGCGGTTAGACGATTTATTTGTATACCATTTCTTTTGCTATTTCCATATTTTGATAATATAAGTTTAGTGTAAATTAAATAGTTTTCTTTTTTAAAACTCAAATCCTGACCCGCGCCGTAACAGAACCCTTCGGGGGGATTTAAAGTCGTCCGTTAGCAGCGTTTAACTAAGGCTAACGTAACTGCTGACAGGTAATTTATTCAATTCCGAAAAATCCGAGGACAATTGAATATTGATTAGGGTAAATTTCAAAACGATTATGCATATATATTCAAAGGTCGGGAAAGTTTGCCGGTGCTGGATGTACCTTACGAGTGTTCGTTGAGCAGGAAACAAGTAACGTGTAAAAAAAAAACTGGCCCAGTGCGAGTCAGACTCGCGTACCGAAGAGTTCCGTACAAACCTGTAGGTATATAAGTAAAAGTAATGGTAATATTATTTCTAATTGAAATCCATACCATTTTTATTTATTAAAAATATTTTTATTATATTTTGTAACTAGATATGTATGCGTTTTGCAACCTTTCCTTTATCTGTTCTATAAGACGTTGCTTCGTACCAAATTTCAAGATTCTGAGTGCACGGGAAGTACCCCGTAGGTTATGATTCCATTGCGAGTGTCGACAATTTGCGTAAGCGGCTGTATCTTTTGATTGCGTTGGTTTAGAAGTTCGATTTTTTCAAATCTCCAGTACAGTACTTACAGACTTGAGTATTTGATAAATATTTCAGCTTGATACTTACCACGCCTTCCTGAGAAAAAGGATCTTGACTCAACGGGTATGGGTTCTGTTTTTTCCTTTTGAGGTACGGAAACCTAAAAGTTAATACTAGTATATAAAAATTGCAACAAAAGGAAAAAAAATACCAAGAGCGTGATTCAAACCTGGCCATCCACCACTCTCCAATTGAAAATCTGTTGTCAAGCACCTAACGATGTGTT
This sequence comes from Plagodis pulveraria, assembly GCA_963890685.1. NCBI lineage: Eukaryota > Metazoa > Arthropoda > Insecta > Lepidoptera > Geometridae > Plagodis > Plagodis pulveraria. The sequence goes on along the minus strand of OY982971.1, from coordinate 13,531,554 downwards.
CCGGTAGTTGTATTTCCAAACTGTTTTCGTCTAGTAACCTATCATCTCTTCCATATCACCCACAACCACATTATCTCAAATATTGCTATTGTGAGTATATGGTTTGGCAAACTGAATATTTGCAATGAATTGACCGATATACTGGGTCCCGCCGTTTATACTAAGCTCCCCGACGATATCGTCACAGCGTCCAGCGTGGCCTGCATCAAGTCCCGAGTGAAGCGCTAATTTATCGTGCAAACGTTTCCTAGATATGATGAGTTCATGACATCGTAGATAGTATTTCATAAGCTGTTATGTCGATATTATAACTATTACCTATTAATTATTAATATTATAATATAATATATATATCCGTTCTGCAATTTTCAACTAGGCTTACATTTCTTAACATATTAATTCGTAGCTCAAAACTAATACCTAAATGGGATATCGATACCACAGAAGCTGCTGAAAAAGTCATAGCTAAGTTAGTACACAGTTTTGATTTCATATTGAGTATAAAAATTAAAACAATTATCTGAATGGGTGTGGTTGATCTTTGTGAGAGCTGTTAAAGTAACAATTCAGTTTATACCCTTAATTTTGGTTTTAAGGTTTAGATAAAATGGACTCAAAACAAATATCTCACCGGGAGCAAGATATGATATCTATCAAAGTGACAGTTCATACATTGTAATCTGGCGCACTTTTCCCTTAGTCGCCTCTTACGAAACCCACGGGAAGAAATGGGGAGGTGACATTTTAGCCCGGTAACCCACGGGGTTAAGACAATATTAAGTAATAATATAATTACAGATGACATTTGAGTGTGATTTATATTGATGCCTTCGATTTTAGGCGAGTACGGCGGTCAATTGAATGTGAAAAATCTGTGTTACACATTTAAAATGTGTAAATACGGAAAAATCTGTATGTATGGCAACTCTGTGTACTCCTTTATCATTATTAGATTAAGGGCCTGTTTCAGAATGTTCGAGTAAGTTCCGGTTATACTACCCAGAACATATTTAATAAATAAAACTATCTTTGCGTCATCGATTTAGCCTATCCATCGGTTAAAGCTTGAAACGCGCTGCATGTTATCTGTAATTTTTAACATTCGGTTATTTTATGTTCTGGGTAGTTAAACCGGAACTGACTCGAACATTCTGAAACAGGCCCTAAATGTTCGTATACCTATTTCATTACTTATGAACAGATCAGTTCAGAAGTAGAAAAATCTGTCGCCAAGCACCTAACGGTGTATTCCGGCAACAGTCCTTGAGAGCCAGAAAAATTACAGGCACACCTGAGATTTCATAACTATGTCTCAAAGTGACGGGCGCAGTGCAATTCGTGACTTGTGATGAAATGCATCTGTTATAGGCAGAGGTTAGTCCGCTTAACACCAGATGGGCCTCGAGCTTGTTCCGTTACAAAAACTATTTTTGAAAAAAATGGTGGTCATAGCCCAACTTATAAGCTGAAGAAGAAATCTAGACTGTTTCCAATATTTTATTGCTCTGCTGGCTTATTCATTAAGGTCATACACTATTATTAATGGTGTATGAACATAGCTGAAGTGTGGAACGCCTTATTAGCATCTGTTTCTCAATAGGTATATTCTGGTTATCTGAATTAAAAGAAATAGATATCTGAGTTTTTAAACTGTCACGGTCATTAACACTATAATTATTATCACAAACGTTATATTTACCGTGTTTTTGATTACTTTTGAGCTCTCGATATTTCGGCACTGTTGCAAGCGCCATGATCACGAGTAAACTGAAGTCTAATGTCTCTGTCAAGTCTGAAAGTCTATGCGAGTGGATGTTCGGCACTAACAGCAGACGAACTACCCTCTTTCTTATAGGTTTTTTCGGCAAGGTGGTGCTATTATTGTCACTGTCACTCACACCACTATTTAAATTTCGACATTCGCAAAACTAACTCCATGTTCTCGACAAAATTTTGAAATACTTGTCCATCACATATAATGTTTGCTACCACATATATATACATACTCGTATAAATATATATATACATATATCAATGTATATTTTTTTCAATGTATTGGCTTCATTCATTTCGTATTATCATTACAATTGTATATTTGTCCAATCAATTTATTTTACAATTATTTTTATAAGTTTTATAATATCATTAAATATAATCTATCACGGTTAATCCAAATATTAAAATATAACTATCGATTTAATGTTATAACATCTGCTATATTTGTATACTTCAGGTTTACTTAAACTTGTTCAAAATAAACGTTTTGATCCACCCATTCACCGGGCTAGAAATAAACGGCTTCCTTGGCAACATCAACATTTCTTTAACTGCTGTGTTGCTTTGGCGTCTTAGTCGATGATTCCGTAAGAAATCTTTTCTCATCCATGATTTTGACTGACATAGACCACATCACTCACATTATAAGTTTTTTGGTCTTTACGCTAGATTCGAAACGTTCCTTTAACCTTTCAGCAACACTTTTACAACATTTCTCTGCTATTTCCATATTGGAATGTACATTAATCATAGTTTCTTAAGATTGATCTACTACGCCAGACAGCAGAGCCCGTACGGATGGTATATTTACACATGTGAACCTTTCACTAATCCAAAAATACTGACATTTCCTTCCCTATACATTTATGGGGCATCGCTTTTAATCAGATCAAATATACAAAACTATGACACTTTCTTTAGCAGTACACACAAAACCACACTACGTAACATAAGGTGTAAAAAGAGTGTATTTAAGACATACAAATGTATAATCAATTACCATCATCGCCGAAGGACATCAATTTATTTTCCATTTTCAAGAAAATTAAATTTTACTCATTAATAAATCGTACTACAAAATTAATGAATTTTAACTGACCGTAGTCTAAAAAAAATATTGACGCCAGTGTGTAATATACGACATCTGATTCACGGTCAATGTTTACTGTTATTATATAACTTATGTTCAATGTATTTATTTAATTAATGTGATCAATATTGAAATGTAAAATTAATTTAATAATGTTTTGTACCATTATATATATATAGAATAATGATAACTAAATTGCCAAGCACCTCTCCTCAAATTGTCTGAAGCAGTAGCAGCTACAAATAAAGATTTCCTTCAAATATCAGATTGAAGTTAAGCTTATGGGCTTCACGTCAACCCAGTAAAAACACAAGCCATTGTTGTTGGCAGTTCACGTATGATTAGCAGAATTGATTGGGATGTATTGCCGAAGGTGCCGAACTGTTCCATATAGTGCCACAGTAAAAATCTTGGCATAATTATTGACAGTTGCTCAACATGGGGACCGCAGCTAGCAGAGAACAGGACAAAGTTCTATGACGAATAATTTTCCACAGAAGCTGTACGTTTATGGAACTCTTTGCCGCTCGAAATAAAACTTGCACCCTCTATATATGTATTCAAAAACCTGGTTAAAACTCACTACCTTTCTTGATAACTATTACGCTGCTACTACTATTGTAAAACTAATTCCATTGTTTTGTGTGTTTGGACTCAAGTCACTGCAAATATTGTATCAGTATTGTTATAGATATACCTCCGTCCATATTTATTTATAAATATCCCTTTGTATAGGGTTGTCTGGAAGAGATCGCTCTCAGCGATAAGACCGCCCATTGTCACACCTACTCTTAGTTATTGTTTTAAGTTATAAATTTGTAATGTGTAAATAAAGTTTTATCTATCTAACTAATTTAAGTACCTTTTTTTTTACTATTGTTGTAATTCGTTTCGAAATAAATTAATTAATACGTATATTTCACTGACATGTAAACCGAATTTTGCACACCCATTAACACCCATCAAGGGTAGATAATAGTGGACATAATTTGTGAAAATAATTCTAAGATCGATGTATATAAACTACCCATATTCCTGGGAACAAATTAAGTTGGACATTTCCCTCTGTGCCTATTATTTGTCTTACAGGGAAATAACTATTTTTTTTGTTTTAGAACTGTTGTGTCATGTTTGCTGAATCTGCCACAGACCGTTTGGCTATTCTGACGAATTGTTTATCGTATTTGTTAAACGTAGCCACGTAACGTTTAACCTGGCATTGCTAAGAGAAATAAATATATTAGAAATAGTGTGATGTTAATACATTTCTCTCCATATTCGACGAATGAACTTTATTAGTGGAGAAGTTTGATCCTCTATCGGCTATCACAAGATTTGGGGTACGAAATAATGTAATCATTTTCATCTATATTTAGAAGGATATGGTTATACTCTTCCTCAGATTGTCTGAAAATCCCAGAGTAATCCAAGTGTAATAAATCGATTTCCCTATACGATTGAAAGAAAAGAGTTTTCTTACGTATATAGTAATCTTCTGTTAAAGTGTAAATTAGACTGGTTCATGTAGTTTCTAGTTTTGTGTAGTGTTTGTCATATCTTATGTGACAGTCATCATCGTGTAGAGTTATAAAACTTTACCAGTTCCTATTCTGCCTATGTCATCATAGAACGACAATAGTACTGATGAGAATTTCCCAAATAATAGTGTAATTTTGTTTTGAAGATCGAAATCTAAATGACCTTTCAGTTCATATGGTTGTTTGACAAGGACCAAGTACCCTAATATGGTTCGAACAAAAAAAGTCTAAGACCGGAAGGTACTATTATTACAGCGGCATATGGATGATAAAATTTGATGTACACTAAAGTGTTTATCTCTCTAAGCAAGGTTCAAAACTGTAGTTGAATAGTATTGCTATCGATTTATGTGCCACCAAGAGCCTCCCTGTAGCCGGATAGTAAGAGCAGTAATACATATCACTGAACCGAAAAAGAGCAGAAAAAAGTACAATATAAATGATAACTTTATAAATAAACAACAACAGTGTTTCATAAATACACCTAAAAATGAAATAGAAGATAAATATAACAATGAGATAAAAGAAATATATGGTCCACTGTTCAACAAATTCGCAAAACCTAAGACAACCCATACCGAAAATGACACTAAAACATTAATAGAAGAAAGAAGAAAACTTTTAAAACTTGGAAAACACAAAGAAAATGTAAGAACCATATCAGAATTAAGTAAAAAAATAAGTAACAGCATCAAAAAAGACAGAACTAAGAAAAGAACGAATGTACTAAATTACCATATAAATAAGACAGGAGGAGTTAAAAAAGCTTTGAAAGAACTGGTGGAGGCGAAAAAATGGATCCCAAACATTAAAAATAAAGCAGGAAAACAGCTCACGACAAGGAAAGCTATAATACAGACAGCAACTGACTTCTATAGAAAACTTTATGCATCAGAACGAAATACTAGAGACTTAACTATAAATCTCGATGATGACGACATGGACGAAGACATACCAGTTTTCCTTCAATCAGAGATAGAAAAATCTGTCAACAGTCAAAAGAACAACAAATCTCCTGGACCAGATCAGATTTCAAATGAAATGATCAAAATCTCAATTAGAGTACCGGAAAAGCTAAGAAAACTCACGGAAATATACAATTCTATTTTAAGCTCAGAATGTATACCACCGCAATGGACTAAGAGCACAATTATACTATTACACAAAAAAGGGGATAGAAACATCATAGAAAACTACAGGCATATAAGTCTTATGTCGAATATTTATAAAGTGTTCTCCAAATTGATTTTGAACAGAATAACAGGAATAATGGACGAACAACAACCTATAGAACAAGCTGGTTTCAGAGCGGGGTTTTCAACTACGGATCACATGCATGTCATCAAACAGCTAATAGAAAAATGTCAAGAATACGGTAAAGCCTTGTACATCGCATTTGTTGACTATAGTAAAGCATTTGATTCTATAGAACATGATTCGCTTTGGAGGGCTCTAATCCAGCAGGGAGTGCCAAAAAAATACATACGTATAATTAAAAATATATACACAAATAGCACAGCGCAAATAAAACTGGAATCAACCGGCGAAGAGTTCCCAATAGCCAGAGGTGTAAGGCAAGGAGATCCGCTATCGCCAAAACTTTTCTCAGCAGTCTTGGAAAGCATATTCAGAGTTCTTGAGTGGGACAATTTTGGTATTAATATCAACGGTAGACAACTTAGCCACTTAAGATTCGCTGATGACTTAGTCCTAATAACTGACAACGTGAATACCCTTCAACATATGCTACAACAGCTAACTGAGGCAAGCAGAGTAGTTGGTCTTACGATAAATAAATCAAAAACAAAAGTAATGACAAACAGAGAAGAACTATCCATAAAAGTAGACAATGATGATATTGAATATGTTAAAAACTATACATACTTAGGGCAATTAATATCTTTTAGAGACCGGACAGACATAGAAATAGAAAGCAGAGTGGCCTGTGCTTGGAAAAGATACTGGTCTCTTAAAGAGGTATTTAAGAGCAAACACTTTCCTATGACAGCCAAGAAAAAAGTGTTTAATTCTTGCATCTTGCCTTGTCTTACATATGGATGCCAAACATGGGCATTGACTCAAAAACATCTTTTAAAACTAAGATCGTGTCAAAGGGGAATGGAAAGGAGTATGTTGGGCGTGACGCTAAAAGACCGCAAAAGAGCAGCAGACATTAGATATATAACAAAGGTGGAAGACGTACTAAAGAAAATAAGACGGTTAAAATGGCGATGGACAGGACATATGACAAGGGAAAGCAGAATGAAATGGACTAATATTATAACAGAATGGCAGCCACGTGATGGCAAAAGAAAAAGAGGCAGACAAGCTAAAAGATGGACAGATGATATCAAGATTATTGGAGGGACACTCTGGTCTAGAAAAGCTATCGATAGGGAAGAATGGAAACAGCTGGAAGAGGCCTATGTGTCACTGAACACGCTGACCACTAAACCGGGAAACCCAATGTATTAGATTTAAGTTAAAATAATTTGTTACTGTGTGTAAAATCATTGTTTAGTATCAGCAATAAAGGCTAATAATAAAAAAAAAAAGAGCCTCCCTGTCCGCATTTTTTTTATTAGCCATAGTAAGTTTGAATAAAGCTTTTGTGAAACAATTAGACATCATGATTACCCGAACATCATTAGTATTTAAATAAAAGTAAAATAAAAACGAAGTTCAGATTAACGTACATAGCCCTATGTTGGCTACATATTGCATTGTAAGTTTGTGATTTTGTGATGCTTAATTCATGTTTGATATAGTCAGTCTTCGGATTATAGTCTTGTATGTATATGTTTCTAATACGCTTTGTGATTTAACATAAGCCAATTTGTAACAGAAAACATTAGGTCTTGGGCATTGTCAGTTTTAGGCGATTTAGCTGTTCGGTCGTGTTTTCTAACAATCTGCTTAATAGTGTATTCAAACGGTCGTTTTTTGGGGGATTTTAAGCACAGGTTGTGAAAAGTGAAATAAGTTTATTTCCTAGTAACCTGAGTTTTACTCTGGCGTATTCACATATAAAACGGTAGTTTCCGAAGTTAACAGAATAGCTATCCCTCCGACGCTTTCAATTTGAAGATCCTAGATTTTCACAATAACAATACAGAGCCCAATAGGCTTTACCTGATTTGCAACAGTAGTGATGGTGCTCCAGCCCAGATCACCAAATAGCGGTATACCTGCTGTCTGCACCATTGTCATTCTTCTCAGGATCAAAAGGTGGTAGCACCACGTCATCCCCATGGTGTGAGCCAGTTACTGCGTCGCAGATGGCCTTAAGCAGACCCTCCACAACAGCCGGATACATGAGAAGCCACGTCCACACGTTCTGAAAGCATTTGAAACAATATGAAGTATAACGTGTTCTATCCCACTTCTGATGTTAGTTGGATTTAAACAACAAAGTCAATAGTCAAAACCATTTATTCAATTTGGTGAAATTGTAATATTGAATGATTCTACATTGTACTGCCACGTTCACCAAACAAAATTGTATAGAGCCACTTCAAGAAGAACGGGCAAGAAACTCGGGGCCATTCTTTTATAAGTATCTTAACAATGTTTTACATACTTACTATATACACTTTATTTACACTTTCACTGGATTATCAACTATTAATTAACATATAAAGTCATTGTTTACATAAACAGATATTTTCTTATTCGATATATAATTGTCATAACCTTTTTAACAAACCATGTAATGGTCCACAAGGACCATTACATTTAAACGAGGTTTGTCGTTATGTAACATCAGAAAAGATAATAATAAATTACTTAACTTCACAACATCTTGATTGGGCAGCACTTCGTCACTAAAGACTACTTTCCAAATATATTTCGACACCCCCGGAGCTCTGCTCGGCACGGTGGTCCGACCGAAAACTGAATCAAGCAGCACTTCGTCGTCAAACACTATTTCAACACCACTGGAGGTCTGCTCGGCACGGCGGTCCGACAGAAAGTGAATCTACTTGCCTTACACTACCCGTTTTAGAGCAGTGAACAAACAAGGTGACGAAGCGACTACCGTCACAAACACAGTACTCTTTAAAATTGACAATTGTGTGATTTCAAGCTCTATACTTATGGCAATAAGTATAATAAAATCATCAATGATTTTACACATAGATATAAAGTACATAATATATACTATTTTAAATAAGTATCTTTACAACTGTCACGTGATCAGTTATACTACTAATAATAAAATATACGGGTAGTAAAAATATTATCAAATAATGATTCCAGTGATGATAATCCATATATGTTGCTTAATCACAGTCTCAAATTATACAAAATTAGGTATAGTAATAAATTCACACCACAGATAAAATATCCACATAGATAATTAAACCAATACTTATTTTCATCTTAAGAACCACAGAGTATTTCTAAAACGAAATTAAAATGTCACATTATACCAGTTGATTAAATCTTAAGCTTAAAGCCAATCAAGTGAATATGAACAAATATTTCAATAAATAGTGAGCCAATTTTCAAATAATCTATCACCTGTAACAACCGGTTGCAACGCATAAAACAAAACTTCGCAGTAACGAAAGTTGTTTCGCCGGTGGCAAAGACGAATACAAGTTGATTGTTGTTTTGCATCAGTCGAACAATATAGGGCTCGTTACTACCAATGCATTAATGAACTTAGTAAAATGCAAGTCCATTGCGATTTGGAAATAAACAAATATTGAATTGAATTAACTGAGAGATTGGGTGCCAGCAGGTGGGAAGCAGTTCTTTCTGAGGAACTGATATGTCATACTGCGATCTCCAAGCTGCCTGCCAAGTGTGGGGATTATGGCAAATCCCCATTATGAGGGAGGCTGTGTTCAGCAGTGGACGATCCGGTTGATACAGCACAGGACAGTTACCGCGAGATAGCGTGTATACAACCAAAGCATGGATGGCCAAAAACGGATAGAGTCATAAAGATGGCTGGCCACATTAACCGATCCAAAAACTGATTCTAGTAAATTATGAAGGAAAATATAGTAATCACAGAACCTATTATTATCATTCTCATGCTCAGTTGAAACTTATAGTACGGGTAAGTAAAATTACCATAAACTTTTATATTTTTTATTCATAGAAAAGCAAAACAGTAGTATAAATACAACTAAAGGTTCACAGAAGAATAATACATTTCCTTACTAGAAGTGACAGTTAATCTTTTCAACAATGGTAGTACCTAGCTTAAAGCTCAATCTCCCAGCTGGGACTGTTCGGATATTTGCAATTTTAACATTTTTTTTCTTCGTGACCACAAAATAGAGACATTATTTTAATATGAGTATCTTATAACGAAATCACCACATGAAAAACTTAAATCATGAAGGAAATTTGTTTTCCATTTGTTCGACTGGCGTAAAAGTAAACATTCAACAAAGAATTTGTGTAAAATGATATGCGTAAAAAGTTCGTTTCAAAGAACAGTTAGCGGTCATTTCGTGCACATAATCATAATAGAGCTTTGACAAACTTAAACGTTTCGAACTAGATGTATTAACTGTGGTTACTAGTGGACTGAAGAAGCCGCTGTCAGCATTTTGAAATGTAGGCATTCCATATAACCACATGCGGATATTAAACAATTAAAACCCATTACGGTTCCTTCACTCAACACTCACTACAGAATCGAAATAAACGCGTGAAGTTGAATCCGGATTAGAACATTTTTTAAGACACGATTCCAGGATGAATTACTCAACACTGAGGGCCGGGCCATTATATTGCGGTTATACTGGTTCGCCGGCGTTTTTCGCACTATTCGGGGGGCTTTCCATTAGAAAAACTATAAGAGATAGCTTAATATTTGTTGTTGTTTAATAAATTTTGATATTGATATTAACGATTTATGAAATAAAACAATAGTACTTTTTATTCATATGGTTAGAAAAATAACATGCTTTTTCAACAACAAAAAAAGTCTTACACCCAGCACACACGCCGCATTGGCGCGAGCGCGAGGAGCGCGTTCGGATAAGTGCTCTTTACACACACATTTAAAGCGCTACGCGCCTATAACTTTGCATGTGTGTTCCTAACGTGTGTGGTGTTCTATTCAATAGAGTCCGAACGCGGCAAGACATGTGATATTCCATACCTATATATAAACAATACGGAAGTCGGATCACGCGTCATGACGTGATCGGCGAATGAGAAGATATTTAACATCACGTCTATACACGTGATTGGCCCTCAAAGTGTTAAGAAATTACGATTTCTAGTACCATTGGGATATCTAGCTCGATGTAGTCTAGTGGTTTGATCCCGAGTTAATTCTATTTTGACGAAATTATGTGCATGAAACTCTAAATGCTTGTTATTTGAAAACCTAACTTTATTTATGCTTGGTATATATCAAATTACTATAATATAGGTATACTGCGTTTTATGATTACAATAATATAAAAAAATACTTATACAGAATGAATATTATATATATATATATATATATATATATATATATATATATATATATATATATTTATACATTGTATAATAGTAAATAATCGTACGAGTACTTTGTCATAGCACAAGAAAACTAAAACAATAACAGTGAAATGTTAAATTTGCAAAAATCCAAACACCATAATTTTATAATCTATCTAATTACTTTCTCTCTTTAAGAAACAAGTATAAAAGGAAACTTCGAAACAACTACACAAGTTCTTATATACTAATTAGAAAATATATCTAATTATATATACCCAAAACATCTTCTAAACATTAATTGTAGGTATGTGTCAACGGTTAAAAAACTTCGTGCATTTGACAGGTTTTAGTGTTACTTTTGTAATAACAAATGTTTTGTGTTCTGGAAAATACAACCCAGGAGTTTTCAAATCTAAAGTGAAAAGCTCCTTTCTGAACTATGTTTTAAAAGAGTGCTTCACCGCAGACCACACACAGACAGTTGCTTAATATGAGATAAACAGTGTTCAAATGTGAGTAATTAGTCTGCAGGTACTGTACTGCAATCACGAACGAAGTTGCAGGTACAGCTAGTCTTCAATAATGTATATCAATGGTAATTACATATACTTATACTTAATGATTCCGCCAAACATTTCCCTTGATAAAATGATAGTATAATGCTTTCATTTAATTAGAGCTTACAAAAAATGATGCATCAATATTACCATCATTATCATCATCAACTGCCAGAAGACGTCCACCATTAAACAAACTCCTCCCGCATTGAAATGGTCATAGTAACAAAACTAAAAAAGAAATTATACCAAGACCATCGTCTTGGTATAATTCCTTTCGTTATTATGTTATTATATATATATATATTAAACGAAGAAAATTGTCATATTTCTCAAACGCAGTGTTGCCATTCTGTCCAATTCTACTGATTTGTTGTTTTTACAAAGAATGTAATAAACCATTCCACTTGAAAAGGAATGCTGAAAGAAGAACCCCTCAAAGAAGCTGTGTAGTTCAATCTCTTAACCGATGTACTCCTCTGACGATAAAATATTTAAATTTCTTCATGTACAGTATTCATTTTTATTCATCACTTAAATTGTATAGAAATATAATTCAATAAAAATGCCAGACAATGAGAAGTTTCATTCGGGGGAACTTGAAAAGTAATAAATAAAAAGTTGAGCGTCTATCGCTTCTCAAAGTAAACACTCTTGCGAACTAAAGTCGTTAAATCTTGTACTTAAAGTTTGTTTATCCATTGACACAAGTAAAGAGGACGCAAGTATGTGAGAAGGAGCAGTATGATTTTAGAAATTCCAAAAGACGGATATAACATCTTTTGTTATGAAAAAGCTGAGGTTTATAAAATTAAATCACGTATCGGATTGCAATATACTAAAGGCCTGTTCCAGCATGTTTAAGAAGTTCCGGTTATACTACCCAGAATATAAAATAACTGAAAGATAAAACTTACAGTTAACATGTAGCGCGTTTCAAGCTTTAACCGATGGATAGGCTAAATCGATGACTGTGAAACGCAATGATAGTGTTTTATTTATTAAATATGTTCTGGGTAGTATAACCCGAACTTACTCGAATATTCTGAAACAGGCCCTAAGTGACTAATGCATATTATTTTTTATTGTATCTAAGATTGCAGACCTTTTTGTACCATTAGGTATAAAAATATTTAAGGTCACAACGTATTTTTCGGAAAACGGTGTAATATTTATAAGTTATCACTTATATTACACCGTCATTCCTATAACATAAAATTGAGAAAAAGTTTGTTCTAGTCTGGCGCACGAATTGTCTTACATAATTTACTTGTCTCATGCTTGCATACCTGCATCCAAGTGAAGAAAATGTACAAAAGTCGTAGAAAGTTTCATATAGAAAAATATATTATAGTAACATGTAGGTACATTGTACAACTTTAGTATAACAATAGGAGCATATACTATAATTACTATCCTTAGGTATTTATAAAGAGTCAAAACCCACCGAGCCTTAAAAACATAATTAGAGTTTAAAAACTGTAACTGTGTAACCTTATTCCTTAGCAGTAAGGTTACACAGTTACAGTCTTTTCAAATATTTGAGTTACACAAAAATATATAGAACTGGATCTCGTCAATTCATATTTTTATGGCTTTGGCCTTAAATGAAAAAAAAAACATGTGCTTACTTTGTAACTTAATAAAAATTAATAAATAATAAATTAATGAAAATTGTATTTACTATTTACGTCCATGATGAATTCCTTGGTTCTTAATCAAGATTTGTAGATACAGGAATCATAAAACGTAATTAGCAACTGGTCACTACTACTAAATCATTAATTTCAGTAGTTTCACTTAGTTCTTAGTTTGACGAAACTTAACCATATCATTTACAAAAACAGTTATAACGCGTATACTATTGCCAATACCTACAAATAAACTAATGTTATTAAAAAAAATATACAAGATAAATGAAGAATGTTCTTTACGATTAGTACAACCAAGTCACATAAACCGCTGATTTTCTTCGCAAAGGATAACAATAGATATAATTGTTTTTATTAATTACCAATCTGCAGCGGTTAGTGAGAATATTCTGGAAACACCTGTAATTTCATAATCCTAATTAAATAATCATAATTTCATAACACGTTACATATTCGTAACTTCGTTGGCTCAATGGGCTTAGAGACTAATACTGATATTAAAATAAAGCGTTGCGCCATTTGATGGATTGTATTTATCAGTGACTTTGAAATAATGATGTATGAGGCGAAATCCATTTCATTAGGATGATAAAACGACGGAACGATAAACAATAAAGAAAATGGAAGTTAATAATAACTCAGTAATCGTTCAATCAAGTTACAGGTTCCACAGTGAAAAGAAACGAAGAAAAATTACGAGTTTTACGAATAAACTACGCTATTTTCTAAATTGCTTTTATTTGAATGGTTTGTTGGTCCTTGTTTCTTTTAGATATTCAATTGTTTTAAAGTAAGCGCAGCGCTTTGTAGAAAATGTAGCGTTCTATTTTAATTACAAAGGCGCGACTCATAAACGTTCCATAACTTTACGGTAGATATATCAAATGTCATAAGTACTGCGTAAAGAAAATCTCTTTTGCACGGTAAGATACTAATGACTTTGTTTAACCTATCATAAAGTTATGAAGCGATTATAAATATGAGGGAAAGTATTACACCTCACTGAAAATTTCTCATGTAAATTACTTTAAGACTTATATAGAAGTAAACTTAATATTTGAATTGAATACATAAGCGGAAATGTCGTGTTCTTTGGGAATACGTATTCAAAATATACAGATTTAATAAATCATTTTTCAGAAACTGGGAACATAAAAATTAGATTTAAAACTTGTTTGCAAAATTTCACACTTAAACATTCGGTATTTTAAATTTGACGAAATTACGTTTGTACAGGAAACACTGCGCATATTCTTTGGGAACGAGGGCTGCGAGAATAGAAAGTAATTATAAGAATAGAAGATAATTTTTTGCTTTTTACGTTAGTAGTTCCACCGTTTTCTCTTCAAAAACTGTGCCAATTTAATTATTTTTTGACAATAAAACTTTAAGAAGAAGATCTTCCTATCATTTATTATTTCTTAAAAACTTTTAAAATTTGTCTAGTAATCCCCTGATGGCGGTAAAACGGGGCATTTTAGTGATTTTCGGGGTCATTATGTTCCCTAATAATATTAAGTAGTTGAAAAAAAGGAAATTACAGGAGTGTCTATAGTCGAACACAATTTTATACAAGTTAACTTACTTTTACTACTACAACTTAATTTTTTTATAAAATCTATATTTTATATAAAAAAAATGATCTAGAGGCAATATGTAGTAAGAAAAAAATGAGAATACGTTTGTACAGAGAACAGCCTTCCCGCTTTAGCCGGAAGTGTTTGTTTGTGTGAGTAAGTTTTTTGGTGATAAGCCGAGAGGGATTAAACGGGATTTTGTATCCCAATATACTTGATGCAAAAACTTTCCACCAGGAACACTTTTGCCATGCAAATTTGCGATAACGCGCTCGCGGCGTACCAATAGAAAAACTTGCATTAGGCCCACTGTACAATATTGTACCATCTACGGTTAATAGTTTGTGTTCTTTTAAAGTCATATACTGAGATACTTCACGGGTAGTTAAAATCGCATCGAATGCACTTGACGTTTAAATCCATCAAACGTACGCAACACAGAACTACAGTTTTACAATCCATAATTGTAATACTGTGACCTTCATCTGCTTTTAAGGTGACATCACAATCTTTTTGACAAAACATTTCACAATCCAAAATAAAATTCAAATAAAATAAACAATTCATATTCTAAATTAAAGTAATAACTCCACGTGACTTATGAAACTAGCATGAACGGACATTGGCAGAATTGTGGTAACATTAAACCGCAGAAGCCATTAAAAAAGAAATAATAATAAATAAACAATAGTACTGTACTGTATCAGCTGGTTTGTCCACTGCTGAACATAGCCTCCCCAATTATGGGGGGTTTGCCATAGTCCCCACGCATGGCAGGCGTCTTTGGGATCGCAGTGTGAGATATCAGTTCCTCAGAAGGCGCTGCTGCCTTCTTCTGGTGTGTTACCCTTAGTCGCCTCTTACGATACCCACGAGGTAAACAAAAGTTATCAACGTTTATTTTCAGTGATTGTAACACTGTCTTTCAAATACACCTCACGAGAAGTTTTAAAGACAGCACATATAACTGTCCCAGTAATACACGATGCTAATATAAAAACCTTTTACTTTGACACCTAAGATCCTAAAGGCTAAAGTTTTCCGTAAACCTGAATATTATTGTGGTATCAATATAGTACTACTCACAGAAAAGTCCTGCCGATTTTACTCTCAACATAAATGGAAATCAAACTTAAGACAAACGCTGACATCTATGGCGGAAAATTCAAATCTATGCATTTTTTAGTTTCACCGCTAGATGTCGTCTAACAATATTATACTCGATCATGTAATATGTGAGATCCAGAGAATACTTTAAACAACATATAAATATTTGGAATGTTTATGGAATAGATAACCTTTTACACGTTATAATATATAAGGTAAAAGTAATTCTCAATATTTTAACGATTTTAGAGGTATCTTTGGGAATTATATTAGTGTTCAATAGCTTTTCAAAACGATAGAAGTTATATTATTTTAGTACCGTGAATACCATGACCATGTAGAATTGTTACAGAACCTAGCTACGAGCGAGATGAAGGTGTTAATAATTTAATTTTCCGCCACTGACGTGAGTTTCAACCAGTAAAATTTGTTTAATCGATGGGGATTTGAGTGAAGCAGAATTAAATGTGCTCAAAAGTCGGTGAGTTCACCTGCCACAGATAAAGCTTTGTTTTAACTGAGTTCCATTTACAAAGCAAAAAGGAGACAGTCAAAAAGTGGTAAAACTTGCTTGCAGATGACGTAATCATTGCTGTCACGTGATTGGATCATATCCTTTACTTCCCTTTTTCTCTTTTTATAGCATAATGTGCGACATCACTGACACAATTACATAACGTTGTGCTGTATTCCTTCAATGGTGACTCGAGATTTGATTATTATTTAATGAAGCAATCGTATTGGAGGATTGTACTAGTCCATAACCGATCAACCGTGTTAAGCAATGTTCGCTGTGGTCAGTGCTTGGATGGGTGACCGCTGTGACAGTACTATTGTGCACCTCCGTACTTCAGAGGGCACATAAAGTCCATGTTGTATGAGGATGGCAGTCGTTATAGTGTGGCGATAGGGCATTTTAGAATGACCGCCTGGTTAGCTACCACTCGAAGTATACAATATATTACAAAGCATCAAACGGTGTTTACAAAGCAAATAGGAACAATTTGAACCATGGACGGGATTCAGCCCTCCCATCGGTCCCTCCCAAAGTGTTTGCTTTAGTTTTAGTCTGGAAACTTGTTTACTTAGAAGGCGTAAATACAAAAATTACCATGTTAGAATCAAACTGTGTCTTCGAGATAAGCTATAATGTGGTCAAAAGCCAGCCTATCAGATAAAGAAAGTTGAATTGAAGCGTATCTTTTTTTATGGTGTTTTAGGGGTAATCTCTGCCTATAAAAGCTGATGCATTTTGTCACAAGTGACGAATCGCTCTGCGCCCGTCACCCTGAGACATACAGTTGCTAAGTCTCATGTTGTCTGTAATTTTACAGGCTCTCAAGGGCTTCTGCCGAAACACACTGTTAGGTGCTTGCGGTTGATTTTCTACTTGAGGGTGGTAGCTAGCCAGGTTCATTCGCAAAATTCCTTACTACCATGCTAGAGCGACTGCCATCAGAAGACAACAACCGGGACCGACGGCTTAACGTGCCATCAGAATCACGGAAGCGCTTAGTAGTAATGCCACTAGCGGCCACTCATCCAACTCATGATCGCGCAGCGGACGTTGCTTAACTTAGCGGTTAAGCGGCTAAGGAAACTTCGCTACGAGCGCTTCAATTATGTGTTGTTAGTAATGATTTATTAAGTATTTATAAACTTAGAATCACATTGCTTATTGGGTTGGTAAATGTAACTGATCAGTTAAGTATCCTAGGATAATGACGTCACGTTAAAAGCAAACGAAGTTATTATTAAAATATGCTTAGGGGTAAATCGCAAGTCGCGTTTTAAATAATTTGCTGCCTCATAAATTACATTATCTCGATCATAATATACAGTTGGGTTAGCTATTTTGAACTTTGTTGTTCTAGAAATAGAGTCGCAATAATTTTGCATTAATGAGATGAGTGATCTGTCTGAAACTCTGAAGATTGAAAGATGCACAACCTACGTATCTTCACACTTCACATCACTAAACCGTTCATACATCCTTGTAGAATTATCATACAATATTTTTGTTTGAAAGTTCCCGTGAGTATGAGACATATTAACAGCGCAACTGAGAACAGTTGCGCGAAGTCGTCGCCGCGATTTAGACGCGTAAACTCACCTGATGAAGGGCATCAGATATGCCCGAAGCCTAGATCGACAATCTCGACCAATACGCGTGAGTACAGCCGATTATTGAAAACATTAATCATACAATATGTTTAGCTACATTTAGCGGCCGTGTGAATTTTTTCGTCAAATAATTACTGATGCAAACCACCTTTTATTGGAATAGCACATCATTTTATTACTATATCAGTTTGTCAATCAGAAAAAAAAATACCATGTGTCATTCAAATTTCAAAAGTTTCATTTGAAAGGTGTATAATGTCACAAACAATAGAAATCATAGATATGTAAAAAATATGTGGTCTTATATACATACATACATAAAATCACGCCTCTTTTCCGTAGGGGTAGGCAGAGACCACGGATTTCCACTTGCTACGATCCTTACATATCTCTTTCGCTTTATCTACACTCATCAATCCTTTCATACATAAGCGTCGGTTTAGGGTACTCCTGACCTAGTCTTATTTCAGAACGTCTTCAATCTGATTTCGGAACGTTCGCCTAGGTCTTCCCTTTCCAACACATTCGTTCACTGGTCCCATGTAAACCCGTTTAGTCATTCTCATTTCATTCATTGTCTCCACATGTCCAAATCATCTTTACATACCTTTCTCGATTTTTGTCACAACATCGTAATTTTTATGATGTGGTGATTCTATGATGTGGTCTTATTTATAGTCAAATTAACATTAACTATGGATGTCATTCCGTTCAGAGAAGGTTAAATACCATTAAAAATTAATATTAAAAATATTAGCACTTATTTAAAACATGACTTTTTTAAACATTAACATATCTACTTAATATTACGGACTATAACCAATTTGCTTACACTAATGGAAATTTTTGAGAGATACAACTACAAGATTACACAACTTACATAAAAACCATGACTAGATTATCGAAAATAATTATATAAATAACTTAAATTTATATTTGACATAAGGTTATTATATCAATTAATAATATAAAATAGATGTCAAATGATGTTTTGACATAACAGGTTTTGTATCAAACTATTAATAACTTGTCTACTACAAGACAAGTTCAATTATTAAAGAAATAAGTAGAAACTTTAAAGCATTACCTCAAAGGTAACACGAAATTCACACATGAAGGCTTTCAAGATAGTTTTAATATTATAGATAGACAACACAAGTCTAAAGATATGATAATTCCAATATACATACACAATAGTATAACGACTCTTATAGTTAGGTAAACATTCAAAAAGTTTACAACTACTTATCAAGTATCAAACGCTTATTTTAAAAAGACAGTAGTATTAGCACACAATGCTACTTTTACACTTTTTCAAAACAATAGTTACATATTTGAAAATACGTAACATCATTTGGAAGAAAGTTATCTTTTCTCGAATGTAGAAGAATTTTGTATCAAAATCACAAAATTAAGCAATCTATTGTACAAAAAAATAAGTATGTCAACAGACGAGGTAGTCAGTAGATACACAAATATAGGTATATGCAGCACATTTTCACGAAATACACTTTCAGGGTTTTTCTAAAACAGTCATAAGCATAACCCCGGAAAACTTCATTTCTTTCTAGAAAATACAGCGAGAAAAATTCTACGTTGAATTTCCTTAAATAGGAAGGATTTGCGTCAGTTCAACAGGTGGTGAAATAAAAGTCTTTATAGCGTTAAATATCATGCTACCTGCAGATTAAATTCTGCTTTACGATTTTCGTATAAGTATGCAGTTAAAAGGTATACTTATGCACCACAATGCGAAATTTTGTTAATCTAACACGCCTTTATTACGTGCTCCAAAGGGTACTAACACATATAAACCTTAATATTCTATTATTACTTTAACATTATTTCTGGGTTAGTAACGTTTTTATAGTAACACTTCCTATTAGCAATATTATTTGATATGTAGGTAACTATATCGATTTTCTCTAACGACAGTATATTATTCAAATCAAACTTATGAAATACCGAGAGTGATGGCCAAAAATTCATTCGATATGAAATATGACATAAAATCGTATTACCCAGGTTGTAAATAGGATAAAATCGGGTATCGTATTCTGGTAATGGCGAAATCCTTTTATGTGAAATATATGGGTTCAATAAATCAGTAATCTGGTTACCTTGTCAGTGCTTTGTCTCTTTGTAAGCCTCAATATTGATAGATTTGTTTGTTTATGGAATTTGTTTAGCGTAATGAATGGTATGTAGTATTAAAATATTGTAACTCTTGAGATTGATAACAGACATTTTAGTTTCGTTTAGTTGTAGCTGCTGTCTAAAGTTTGTATTTTAAAACTCATATGCATAGCATTTAAATAATACAGCATTTTTCTACTGTCCATTATTATAGGTATAACTTGGTCTCATATAATTTTTTTTTTTTAATTTTTGTGTAAAATTTTTGTTTTACCCTTTTTAGTTACCCTTGCTGCTACTTCAGGATCGATTATCATTCACTATCAATGACTATGTCACCAAGATAGGAAAACACTTTTCAGTTATTGGAGTGTAAATTAAAAACTACTCGACCGATTTTGATGAATTTTAAATGGAACTACACGGATCATCAAAATCGGTTCACTCAGGCAAAAGTTGTGAGGTAACAAACATAAAATAAAACTTTCAAATTGAGTCCTCCTTCTTTGTTTGAAGTCGATCAAAAAGTAGCTTTAGTGCATTGTAAATGTCACTAATCAGCTCAGAATACTAATAAAATTTCATCAACGACAAGTAAACAAAATAATGGCAGATAAGATACTAAACTATAATCCCAATGGTTCCAAGTTTATGTCACTAAAGTTCTCAAAATTTTGACGTGGTAAAGTTAATCAATAGTGATTTGAGTAAAAAAATAATAGTCTAATTGTTAAGAATATTTAAAATTCCTAAACTAAAAGTGCTATTTAAAGACGTATTGACTTCATGATCCTTGAGCATCCTAGATAATGAGAACAATAGAATTTCATTCATAAAAGGACGATATCGCACACGCGGAAGTCAAGGGGTTTTGAATATTGTTTGCAGACATATAAATATTTTTTGTGATATTGGTTCAAACACCTTTAGTTTTTAATCAATGATAAGAAGGCAAGAAGCTCTGAATGTCCTAAATATGTCAATTTATAATCTTGTTAGATTTATTGATGGTGCTTACAAAAGTATCCATACGGTACATATTATTATGGTTGTGCATAGCATGACTTCACCAGTAAAAATAAATATACTTATAATTAAAGATATAAAATAGTACTAGGAGCACATAAAATTATAGGACGTGTAGATTCTCGCACGACTTGGATTTCGATATATCATTGATGCAAATCTTCTGCAATAAATCTCGCGCGATGCTCAGTGAGATGTGTGTTCTTGAACTCGCAAGTTTCGCTGGTTTGGCCTCCTACGACAACAGAAATAAACGTCATTATCTTCTTCAAAACCAATTATGTCAATGTAACATTCCTATTTAGTCGCACATCTAGCTCCTCAATTCTTGTTTAATGTTTCCCGAGTTAGACGACATTAAGAAATTGTTGTATGAACAATTGTGTGATATAATTATTGGTATAGACAGAATAAAAAAGAAAATGTATGATTATTCAATACCTTTATTGTGACAATCATAATTAGGTAAAAAATATACGAGAAAATTTTCAATTTCTTGTCATAGGAGAAAATTTTACCTTGCGCAAATATGTAAGCATACGTATCTTAAGACAGATAAGATAAATAAAATGATGCAATCATAAAAATACACATAACAATTAACAGTTAAATAGGAAATAACGTACATAAAAATACTTGATGTAATTGTAAAATAACAGTTAACCTACCTACAAGATGAAACACATTGAATGTCGTAACAAGAATTGCTTTTGTCATATACGTTGCAGAAACTTGTAAAGGAGGCGTTGATCTGAATAAAACTGTGTGTCATTATTTCCAATGGACACATTCAAAGCTCAAAATACCGGCACATGTAAAAACAAACCAGTAAACCTTTTGCCATGTGGAATTACATTTTTATGAAACTGTTATTATGTCCTCCAAATTTACGAGCTTCTGCAATGCAAAGGAAATTTGACGATGCGATTTCACAATGTGTTTTGTCTAGCTTTTGAAGCGAAGTATTCTTATTTAACGCCAAACCTTTGCACAGAAAATACAAGGTAAGAAAAAACACCACTATCTATCCAATCATAATCCAAACAGTCCAACTTCCGCATTAAATCATGCTGCAAAGAATAAATGAGTATTTATATAGTAGCGAAAAGAACGATGGCCGCACAACACCTAAACCTAAAACGTATACTTACAATTTTTTTTCTCGGCAAATATTTGATCCTCTGCGGGAACACGCCCAACTCCGTGCCGGAGCATTTGAGCCGACCTTCTCAACCACTATTAGAAAGTATGTATATATTAACATAATAAATGTACTCGAAACCTTAACATATAGGCATGTATTTATAATGAGAACTATAATTTGAATAGACTATTTTTTTAAACCGGCGTTATGCCTTTATTAACAAAATACTATGAACTATATACAACACTACAGCTACTACAATAAAAGCATTTAGATACCCATTATAGTCATTGCAGACTCACAGGCAGTCCAAATGCTCCAGCCCACTACCAGTTAATAATATTATATTTATTAATATTGAGTTTTAAACATATTTGCAATAAGCTATGTAGTAAATAGACGAGAAAATGATTTACTGTTTTAACTGTTAACAGTTAATTATTTAATTAATTAGTATTATTATCTACTTTTCGCAGAATTTACTTTTATATTTAGGAAAAAATAATTATTAACTATTGTATAGAAATGAGGTGCTATTACTCATAAATAAAATATCACAAATTTATCGAATTTTATTAACTATTGGATTTTTTTTTTCTAATGCAACGCAACAAGTGTAAGAAGCAATAGTTTCCATATGGGGGCGATTGCCTGATTTTGGTCAATTTGAAGGTATGCTCCTCTTCAGGATTATTGTTTGGATTCAGAAAAAATACTAGGTACAGAAATTTTAGCAACAACTCCGTGCTGTTAATTTTTTGATAAATTATTAAATAATCTAAATCACAGCTATTTTAAAATTATTGGTTTGAACTTCTCAACGATAATCAATCACATATAACTTTCGCATAAAATTGTTTAAAATAAACTGAGTGTCGCATTCATGTGAAAACTGTTATTTTCTTTAATTTTCAAGCTTTTTGGACAAACAAAAGTTTAAACCGCCACGTGCAGTGCGAATTGAGATTGATCTTTGTTTATTTCATGTTTTGTTTTATTTTCCGTTACGACCTCCTAATGAATCCATTACCCCCTAATTATTGAATTGGGCTAGACTTAGTAAGTTGGGTAAGATGCTTGCAAATGTTTAAATTTTGTCACTATCGGAATGCGTAGGAGTGAAAGAGAGGCAGCAATAGTGAAATTGCGATCAGTTTACGTAAAATCCGAAATTAAACTTAATATCACAAAGCTGGTAACGTAAATCGAAAATGTAACTTCTTTTTTCCCTCTTGATAAGGTTTTGCTATTATTTTAATATATTTTCGTACATGGTTAATAATTAAGACATTTACGTAACAAGCGTAATTTAGAGACTACTTTGCAGTTTTGTTCTATCGAGAAATTTTGAAGATTACGTGTTTCGGACTTTTCTTCGCCTTAGGTAATATGATCAAAAATAACATATAATTTTTTACTGCTACAAATTAAATATATTTTTTAAAAATCTGTTCTAGTAAAGCTATTTAGCACTTGTCATCGCCCTAAAAACATATTAAAAAGGATCTGACTACCAACGCAGAAAAAATTGTGGATTCTTATTGTCAGTGTTACAATAACTTATAATGTATTCTTGTATTCTGATTAAATATATTGCTGTTTTTAATGTCATGGTCCTAACTTTTAAATGTTTATTAACAGTTTTAGAGAAAGTTTCAGTGTTGTCTACTAAAAAAAGCTCTATATTTTTTCTGTACTTACAGTTAGTAAGCCGATATACCTAACACAGAAGAAATTATGTCAATGTTCAACAAAAATATTTGTCCACATGAGTAACAGTCGCAATCATTAAGTGGTCGAAGTCGATTGGCCTATTTCATGATAGTACCTATTTAATTTTATTATGATACTATTTCAGTGAATGGAATATCACTGAATGGCTGTTGGACTGAAATTAATGACATTTAACGGGAGTCAATTTATTCAGACTATTTAAATTCAACAAAAGAAACATTAAAATAAGATAAACTAGCACTTCATTATGCGTGGCCTCACAAAGAAAAAAATACAAGCGTTAAATTTATTTACCTCAGGTTTTCCAGAGATTAGCCTAAAATTAAAATCTTCGTATATGTATATATTCTTCTAAGGCATATTTTATTAGATATAGTTATATCTAATAAAATATGCCTTAGCTCGCTAGTGAGCTAAAACTGGAATCCAAAGAATCGATGTGCGACAATTGAAGGTGAATTTCGTATGGAAGCATGGACATTGATAAATGTAAAATATGATGTATCTTAGGTACACGTAAGTGGATTTGGTAATGTTATCAATCAAGGAATATGTTTTGAAGATATAAAATGGAAGTAAAAATCTTTACTGATTAGATACATTGTACTACGACGAGGGATGCCTGGATGAGGATTAACGCAGAAGTTGAAAAATAACTACTTACGCTTTTGTGCTGTTTTTTGGCCTGTTTCTTGTCCCTGGTCTCTTTCAGCCTAATCTGCTTGAGGATTCCGACCAGCAGCTCGTCCACGTTGTGTTGGATCCCTGACGATGTTTCGATGAACTTGCTGTCTCGTGTGGTAGCTAAGGCTTTGCCCTCTGTCGAAGAATAAAAGAAGTATTTGAAAAAAAAACAAAATAACTGTTCTGTTCCTGGCTCAGGAAATCTTGACTATATTTTTTTTTATTCCTCATATGTAAGCCTTTGATCCAAAATCTCACCTGATGGTAAGTGATGAAGGTGTTAACAGGCTTACCCTATAACTACTGGCTCTCAAGGACAGCTGCCGGAACACACCGTAAGGTGCTTGGCGACAGGTTTTTTACTAGAGGATGGTATAGCTAGCCAGGCGGGCATTCGAAAAATGCCCTTCCACCATGCGGTGAAGCTCAAGCCCGTAGCGGGATTAGAACCATGGACCTGCTGCACGGCTGTCCATAACCAATGTCACTGAGCCATCACTGTTTTGAAATTATATTGATGGTCGTAGTTAGGCAATTAAGATAAAATAATTCCCAAGGAAAGTTGGCTGGTAAAATCGAAGCCCATAACCTGATTCATAATGTTTGGTTAGTTCGGGGTCCTTGGCTCGATTCCAATACCCACATGGCTGGGGAAATTTGGGGAAACAAACAGTAACACAATACGGGCTATACTTAGTAGTGATATTGTTACACATAGAATTATAACTTTGTCATCAACGACATTTATTTACTGGGTTTGATATATAGTTTTACTTTAACTTTCTTCTATTATCAGTATTAAATGTGACAATTATTTAAAAAAATTATAAGTTTTCCTGGGGATCCTACTTTATTTTTTACTTTTGTTTATATTATTGATTATTAGGCATGCCATGGTTCAAAAGAAACAGCCCTCGGATGGTAGGCGTAAGCTTGTATTAGTTACAATGTCCCATTTTCTAGTACAGAACTATATATAGATCTAGGTGTCTTCTAGGGTTAAAACCAGCAGTGCGTTGGCAATTTGTGGCGGGAAATCATCACTTTTATAGTTAATAATAATACCTTTAATTACCCATAGACTTTGCCATAATCTCCACGCAGTGTAAGATAGCAGTTCCTAAGAAGATGCTTCCTACCTTCCAGTAGGCACCCCGAGGGTGAAAACTGCGTTTACTGGATAAAAACGTAATCAGTGCAATAGGAATGCGATAATATAATTTGATATCTTAATAGAATGTGCAACGATCTGTTATACGGAGTCCGTGAAATAGGTTTTTAAAAAAGATTTTAATTCACTAAAATAATAAAAGTTTATTAAATAGAAAATTAGTAAATTTAACATAGAAAAATATAGTATGACCGACGCGGATGGGAGACGGATGAAGACTGAGGTGAGTAGGTGAGGGGCATGAGAATGTATAAATGCTAGATTAGCTGAAAGGGGTTGGTTTAGGATAGGTCAGCAAAATAGTACAGGGAAGTGGGGTATAACATCTCCCCCAACAAGAGTAAACTTACCATATGAAGGAAGTTTACAGAGGTAAGGCAAAGTGAGGTGAGTACAAGGATAATGAAGATTTAAAGAGTAAGGTAAGTTTAAGGTAAGTAGGATGCGTCTTTCAAAGATTAACATTAGCTTATTCTAGAACTAAATACAATTGATTATATGTAGATACTTATTATATTCTTAACCTAGGCAGAGAAATTTCTTCTTCTCTGGATGTTTCCTCTTCTACTTGAGTAGAGGTCTTTTTACATAGAAAAGGTAATCTAAAGTTATTGGATTTACAATAATATATTATAAATATGAAAAAAGAGATTATAAAAATGATGTTAAGAATAGGGAAGCTAATGTGGTTTTTGAAAATATTGCTATTGTCGTTAATAAAATTATCAAGTTCTGTAGATATTAGATCTGTCTGACCTTTTAGGTTTTTAAGTTGATCAAGGTTAATATTAGAAATAGTTACAGCGGATGTGTTAACGTAAGATTTTTTGAACGTGCTTAAATTACAGCATGGGTCATCAATGAGGTTAAAATCTGATTGTATATGTGGTATGTTGACTTCCAAGTTGAGCATTGCCAATAGCTTTACATTTCTGCAGAATGCCACACACTGTGGTTCAAGTGACAAAATACCTGTTCCAATAATAGTTATTTCTTTATTTTGAGAATTACATTCTAATTTTAATTTAGTAGGTCGTGTTTGTACAAATATCCAGTTATTATGTCCAAGATTTTGCCAGATATCAATATCGCCATTAATAAATTTTGTTTCACATTGTGGAGGTAATGTTTTTATGATTTTTATCATAAATTCCACTTCGCAAATAGGATTCGAGTTAACTGATAAAATATTGGAAATATCACATGCAAGATTACCATCGTATAAAGATTTACAAGAGTTTAGATCATTTAGTGTACAGTATGTAGATTTATCCTTACTTAGCGCTACATAGTTAACAGTAGGAACAATTAAAGCATACGAGTTTGACGAGCTTACATTATGAGGTATTGGAACTGGTATGATCTTATAGAGATCATATTCAATATGGTAAACTAACGGGATTCTTAATACAAATATTATACTATTTACACTATAGTAAGCGGCAAGTTCAGAGACTTTTAACAGTACATTAATATTTTTTACACTTAAACTAACGGGGTATTCCTTATACTTAGGGAGATGCCTTAAACTACCTTCAATATCGGCACATAATTGAGTCGGAGTAGCTACTGAAGGGTGTAATGCATTGCTATTTGCAAACATTATAGAATTTACAATATCTTCTAGTTTAAAGGACATGGTAAGTAAACTAGCGTGAAGAACATTTAGGACTTCGCTTAACTTATTTCTAAATAGTAATTCATTAGTAACTAAAGATACATTCTTAAGCAGATCATTAGTGACTTCATTCAAACGAACCTCATTGTTCAAAATAATTTGTAGAGTTTTATTAAAGTTTAGAATCGCAGATTCGGATATGAAAATGTTTCGTTTTATTAAGTGAGCTAACTTTTTATCGTTTGCGTGGAGAGACTGAATGGCGTCATTATATTTTTCATAGTCATTTTCATCCATAGTACCAAACATTTTTTTCATTACTGTACCTATACCAGCAAACCAAGCAGATCTTTTATTTCTAGTAGATAACATGTGAGATATCGAATCGTAATCTCGAAGGATATCATCATAGAGGGAGGTCAGTGGTTGAAGAGTATTTAGGCATCGAAAATCGTCAATTGCTTTATTTTTTTCGCATAAGATTCTAAAAGTATCAATAATATTATTAATATTTGTTAAGTGCGGTTTAATAAACTTTAAATCTACGGGGATAATAAAATGAACATGATCATTTACAAGTTTTAAAGTGCTGACAGGGTCGAAATAGATACCAGGACTCTTAGTGATGTGTTCCAAGTATTGGTTGCCACCTGTTGCTACGAGTGCGCTACATCGAACAGCAATTCTGTAATAATAGTTTAACTAGGATAATTATATTGTATATATCGAAAAGGTAAAGTGTATATAGTAGAATTGTAAAAGTAATAAAATTTATTGTATAATTTTTTTATAAATAATAATTTAATTAATTAAGTAATAATAGCGTAAACGTTTGTTTAGTTAATGTCATGTGCTAGTTTTACCTCGTCAAAATGGTGTTTAACATGACGTCGATTGATTAGGAGGGAAAGGGTATTAAAACCATGAATTTTCACAATTTTATATGGGCCTTTCCACAATGGCGAGAGGGCTTTCCGTAGTCGTACATGATTCTTTACATAAACGTAATCACCAACTTTATACTGGGCCGGACGAGAATGTTTGTCATAATATGTTTTTGATCTTTCTTTAGAATCACGTATATTTTGTATAGCTTTTTCGCGTGATACTTTAAGTCTATGGTGAAGCATTTTGATATATTCCGGGTAAGTTATATCAGGGCGAGAATCAAAGACTGAGTCCGGAATAAATGGTTTATGTCCGAATATTAGTTCATATGGCGTGAACCGGGTTGTACTGTGAACACTACTGTTGTAAGTTAGCATGGCAGTGTAAACAAATCTATGCCAGTTAGTTTGGTTTTCGTTGATGTATGACTTTAGGTATTCTTTCAACGTAGAGTGGCTACGTTCTAGGGCTCCTTGTGTTTGTGGGTGATAAGGGGTAGACCAGATTTGTTTAATTTTTAGGAAATCGCAAGTTTGTTTAAATAGGTCGGCGGTGAAGTTTGTTCCTTGGTCTGTAAGTATAGTTTTAGGGATGCCAAATAGGGATATAAAGTGTACTAAGCATTCACAAGATTCTTCTGCAGTTGCGTTAGAAATTGGATAGGCAATTGAGAACTTCGTGAGATCATCTTGAAGGGTAAGTATGAACTTTAGTTTTTGGAGACCAGCTTCAGGCAAGGGACCAACGATGTCAAGGCTTATCCTTTCAAATGGACGAGTGGATGTAGTCGTAATCTGCATAGGAGATTTGTTTATTTTGCGTAGTGCTTTATTGGATTGACATAGTTTGCAGTTTTTAACATAATTTTCAATATCTGATCGCATGTTCTTCCAATAGTAGCGCTCTTTGACGCGGTCATACATTTTGTTTGAACCTAGATGTCCCGCGATGGGGATATCGTGATTTTCCTTCAGAATCTTTGTAATTTCTGTGGGTACAGGGTAAATGATAGAGTTATGATGTATATTTACTATGACATTTGTATTATTAAATAAATACATAAGCATGTTGTATATTTTGATATAAGAACATTGTTGGAATAGGTTCTTAAAGTCGGATATTGCGAATTCGTTTATAGTTCCGGTAAGTAAAATGTCATCTCTCGCAGATTTTAATGTTTTAAAGATATCAGGATATGTGCAATCGTCGAAATAGTATACTTTTGTAAATAATAGATAGTAAGTTTTCTCTTTGACTTCTATTTTTTTGAATTTATAGAGTTCTCGTTCTTCATTAATTATAGTGGATGGATCATCGAGGGTAGAAAGGACATCTTGAAGATAAGGATTTGAGTCATCAAGGTCAATGGATACAGGCAGAAGTAAAACTTTAGAGTTACTCTTAAGAAGACTATGATTATGTTCTCGAATTTGGACATTAAACGTTTCGTTTTTGTTAGTCAAAGTTTTGAGGAAGTCAGAATATTCTTTGTTTACGTTAGGAGAAGTCGTATCTGTTTGTGGATTGGTATCACGAGGAGAGTCAACTGGGGTAGGAAGAGTAGGAGGACTAAAGTCTATATCCATTAGTTGTTCGTCTAGTGGACTTAGGTCCAAAGCACCTAAGTCTGTGAGATCATCGAGAAGATCATGAGGGATTTCCGATTCTGGATTCGGATCGGGGTTGTGTGCACTAGAAGTAGACGGTTGCGGGTCTTGTTCATTTTGTACAATCGGATGAACTGGAAATCGCGATAGGGCATCGGCATTGCTATTGATTTTCCCCTTTTTGTATTCGATTTCGTACTCAAACTCTTCGAGCTTAAGTCTCCACCTTATGAGCTTGGATCCCGGATCTTTACAATTAAATAGCCATTTAAGAGGTCTGTGGTCGGTTACTATTTTGAAACGGCGACCATATAGATATGGTCTAAAGGTTTTCGTACCGAAAATGATGGCTAGGCACTCCTTCTCCGTGACGCTGTAATTGCACTCTGCTTTATTCAGAGTACGGGAAGCATAGGCGATAGGGCGATCATTACCAACGGGTCCTTGGGAAAGTATTGCGGAAATGGCATAATTAGATGCGTCGCAAGTAAGGACGAAAGGTTTCGAGAAATCGGGGTAGGCTAGTAAAGGAGCTGAAATTAAAGCATTTTTTAGATTTTCAAAGGCGAGTTGGTGTTCGTTTTGCCAATTAAATGGGACATTTTTCTTTAAAAGGTTGGTAAGGGGTTTTGCAGTTTTTGAAAGATCCGGAATAAAACGGCGATAATAAGAAACTAGTCCCAGGAAAGATTTTATATCCTTAGGACATGTGGGGACAGGGAAATTTTCTACGGCTTTCGTTTTATCTGGGTTAGGTTTTACACCTTTATCTGTGATGATATGGCCGAGATAGGAGACTTCTTTGTGGAGGAATTCGCATTTATCTGGTTGGAGTTTAAGATTAAACTTACGGAGTCTGTCAAATACATTAGATAGGTTTTTCATGTGGGTTTGAAGGTCGTATGAGTGAATAACTACGTCATCAAGATAAACAAAGCATTGAATACCTTGCAAACCAGAGAGGACAGAGTTCATTAGCCTCTGGAAAGTAGCAGGTGCATTTTTAAGCCCAAATGGCATTCGGGTGAACTCAAAATGACCTTGTGGGACAGAAAATGCAGTTTTGGAAGCGTCGCGTTTTGACATTTCAATTTGGTGGAACCCAGATGCCAGGTCAAGGGTACTGAAATATTTACATTTACCCAATTGATCTAAAATCTCAGATATATTGGGTATAGGATATGAATCTCCAATGGTGATGTCATTTAATTTGCGGTAGTCAATTACTACACGCCATTTGCGTTGACCGGAAGCATCTGCCTTTTTGGGTACTACCCATATGGGAGAAGACCAAGGGGATGTTGAAGGTTTGATTATTCCGTCATCAAGCATCTTATTAATTTGATTTTGAACCTCCTGTTTATGTATATCAGGGAATCTATAGGATTTCGTATTGATAGGAATGGTAGAAGTTGTAGTAATCTCATGTTGTAAGGCGTCTGTGGTAGTCAAGTGGTCTTCTGGAAGGTGAAATATATCGGAATAAGTAGAACAAAGTTCATATAGTGCGTTTGTTTCTTCTGAGTTTAGGTGAGCTACTCTTAATAGACGTATTACTTCTTCAGTTCGGTTCACTGCACTATTGTCGTGGTTCACATCAAAATGGGGGGTATGAAAAATTTTGTGTTGGTCATTTTTATCTAGAGGGATCATTTTTAATTGCAGGTTTGAATCTATGGTTATTGGAGACTCTGAAGTGTTGACTACGGATATATTTATTCTCGAATTAGGTTTTACTTTAACGATGCAGTTTGCTATTAAAAGATGTTCTATGATAATTTGATCGAGAATGAGACCCTCTTTTATTTCAGGGTTCATTACAGGGCATTCGATTACTGTTTCAGTTCTAGGTGGTATAGTGTAAATCGGTTCGGTGAATTTAAGAGCAAATTTCGTTTTATTAATTATGAGAGTATTTTCAGTGTTATCAAGTTGAGAATCGGAGGTAGATAGTAGATCGTTGCCTATTATTCCATCATATGGAAAATTTATATTGGGTACAACATGGAAGTGATGGTTTATGGAGTGAAAATTGATAGGAATGTGGCCAAATGAACGCATTGGATTGTCCGTGGTTCCTATTCCGCTGAAAGTTATAATATGTTTTGTAATTTCAGGCATGTTTTCGATAGTATTTATTTTTAAAAGACTAATTGATGCGCCGCTGTCGACAAGAAGTTTTAATGGTTTGCAAGAGACGGATGTTTGAACTTCTACAAAAGGTAAGTACTTCTTTACTGGATTTGATGTAACACTAAATGTTTTTAATGTTTTATTTTCTTTTTCAGATGCTGTACACGACGGGCATGAACTGGATATTAGATTGGGGCTAGGAGGTGAGACGTTGTCATTGGTAAGGTTAGATTTTAGATTTTTAAATATATTTGGCATGTTACCATTTGTATGAATTTGCTTAGAAATTGTATCTGTTTCAAGGCCACTATTTATTTGGGGCTGGTTACCCTTGTCGTTAGTAGATGTAGGTTTAGTAGTATTATTAAGGCCACTAGTCATTTGGGGCTGGTTACCCTTGTAGTTAGTGGATGTAGATTTAGTAATGTTATTAGGGCCACTAGTCATTTGGGGCTGGTTACCCTTGTAGTTAGTGGATGTAGATTTAGTAATGTTATTAGGGCCACTAGTCATTTGGGGCTGGTTACCCTTGTAGTTAGTGGATGTAGATTTAGTAATGTTATTAGGGCCACTAGTTATTTGGGGCTGGTTACCCTTGTAGTTAGTGGATGTGGATTTGGTAATGTTAGTAGCATCGATTTGATCCCTTAATTTTCCTGCACGATGCTGGACGGGAGGGCTTGTCCGTTTAAATCATAGTCGGTCTCGTCACGTGAGTTTTGTTCTTCGAATGTGTTGACATTATGAACAGGTCGATAGAACGTATTTGTTTGGCGATTTGTTTGTTGATTTTGCGAATTTCCGAACCTTCTATTGTTATTATATTCCCGCTTACGACATACATCAATGGTGTGACCTACGGCTTTGCAGTAACGACAGACAGGCGGAGTAAAGGCGGATGTAGGCCCCTGGTTGTTAGGCCTGTTTTGAACGTTTACTCCATTTTGAGTAAAGTTGCGATTTTGTTGAAATGCTCGCTGAGGTGGGCGTTGTTGATTCGACGAAGACGCAGTGTTACTATAAGAAGGAGGTGAGTACCGCTTAGAAGACGTTTGCAATATTTTTTCTTCAGATACGGCAAAATTGATAGCGTCATTTAGAGTTTCAGGGTCACGGCATCTCACGACAGTTGATAAACGTGCATTAAGTCCTGTTGTAAAAGTGTGTAAAGCTAGGTCCTGCATTGCAGCGACGCGGCCAGCCAGTTCAGCTTTCTTCTTAGTTGGTATTGAGATATTTATTTCAGTTAATAACTTAGCTAGGCAGGATTCAACTCGTAAAGCGAACTGGTTAACCGTTTCGGCATTAGATTGACGACATTCCTGAAGGTCAAGTAGTAATGCGGCGTAATGTTTACGTTCGCCAAATTGTGACTTTAGAAAATCTTCTAATTGTTGCCATGTTTCGAATTCCTTTATAGAACATGCACTTTCGGCACGGCCTTCTAATTGGCTTAAAATATATTTTAATAAAATGTCCTGTTGTGATTGTGATGCAAGGCTGATAGCATTCTTACAATTATTGAGATAGGCATTTAACTTTTCGCGGTTTCCATCGAATTTATTTACAAATTTACATAAGATGTTCATATCGATTTCCTTGTTAGTAGTCATAGTAGTAGAGTCTTGAACGTTATCCTTAGAGTCTTTAGGCATATCACGCCAGAGCGCTAGTCAAAACAAAGCTCGAGACTCGAAAGATAAGAAAGGAATGCAGAGTTAAGCTCACACTTTAGTGACTGGTTATATTACAACGGAATGATGAAATTATTGTAACGGATATGTGTATAAGGCGTTACGACTTTAAAGTTTTCACAATATTATTGGATATAAGTAAATTAAAATTATATATTATTTTACGTCACTGACACTGATCACTTTAGTTTAAAAGAGTTATTAATTGTATTTCGGACTTACAGGAATACGGTTGCTAGGATAATACGGTTCATCACGACACGGTAAATGCACTGGGTAGGTAGATGGACTGCAGGCGGCTGGATTCAGCAGGTACCAGGTGAGTTCCACAGGATACAGCAGTAAGAATTTGGAGATATGATGTACGGCAGGACTATTCTAACTGGACACGGCGAAGTAGTTCAGCATTCAGCGGTTCGGCGATATTGCAGGATTCGACGTTAATGCAGAGCACGGTGATTAAATGATTTATAGGATGCGGTAATTTCACTATTAAAATGTCGGAATAAAAGTTTATATAAAAGTTGTGATTTTCACTGATTTTCACTTTTCACAGGTTTTTCACAGTTTTTCCGACGTGAAAGAGGCGATCCGAGGATTTTTAAAATCCCTTAAGCTGCCACCAATGTTATACGGAGTCCGTGAAATAGGTTTTTAAAAAAGATTTTAATTCACTAAAATAATAAAAGTTTATTAAATAGAAAATTAGTAAATTTAACATAGAAAAATATAGTATGACCGACGCGGATGGGAGACGGATGAAGACTGAGGTGAGTAGGTGAGGGGCATGAGAATGTATAAATGCTAGATTAGCTGAAAGGGGTTGGTTTAGGATAGGTCAGCAAAATAGTACAGGGAAGTGGGGTATAACAGATCGCATAAAACATGTCATTTTAGCCAAGGCTGATACTTAAGTCAACGCTGAAACGGTTTTTAATCGCCTTCCAAGAAAGGAGGAAGTTCTCAAGCGACGACTAATGCTCTATTTGCAAATTTTATTTTTTCAAAAAAATTAACCATCTGGGTCTTAAGTCTTAAGTATGATAAAAGAAAACAAATTTTTCGTAAATTACGTTTTTAATAAAAAATACGTGATTGATACAATAGTTACACATCCTGGCAACAAAACCAAGAAAATGTTTAAACTTATAATTTCTCGCCTCCAACGTCACAACTTTCACATAAAACTGATACGAAACGTTATAAAGAGAGGAAAGCCTGACGGTTATTACCCCCCAGTACCTTAGTTTAAGTATAAAATTGCAAAACTTAAGTTATATATCACCCACCACACCTATATTATTTCCTATTTGAGCCTCGTTCCGACCCAAGTCAGCGTTATCTAGATTTATGTTAAGGTTTTATGTTAAAGTTAGGTTTTTGGGATGCCCCTGTCTGCCGCTGACAGATGTTTTAGGTCAACTGAGAAATGGGGCTTCTTTGAGATGGCGTGTGTAAGGATTGTAGTCGAACAGTGATTTATTTTTCTGTTTTATTGGTTGGTTTTCTTTTGGACGTTCAGTTAGAATTCACATTATCCTGCGGGAGTTGTAAATAGCGTCAAAGGACTACTAGAAGGTATTTTTCTTTAAATGTTATTGTGACGAAACAAGCCCGAGGCCCACCTGAAGTTAAATAGTCTACCTATAACAGATGCATTTCGTCAACGACGAATTGCACTGTGCCCGTCACACTGAGACGTACAGTTGTTAGGTTTCATGTGTCTGTAATTTTACTGGCTCTCAAGTACTGCTGCCGGAACACACTGTTAGGTGCTTGGGACAGATTTTCTACTTGAGGATGGTCGCTAGCTCCGCGGGCATTCGTAATATGCCCTTCCAT
Source organism: Plagodis pulveraria (assembly GCA_963890685.1). Classification (NCBI taxonomy): domain Eukaryota; kingdom Metazoa; phylum Arthropoda; class Insecta; order Lepidoptera; family Geometridae; genus Plagodis; species Plagodis pulveraria. Next base: position 13,495,997 of record OY982971.1, on the reverse strand, counting down.
CATGCGGTAAAGCTTAAGCCCGCGGCGGGATTCGAACCAAGAACGTGCTGCACGTAGTCCATAGCCAATGCCACTGAGCCATCACTGGGTTTGATAGTAATATATGGAAATCGGTGTGCCTTCTATTTTGTATGCGATAACATACGAGGCAAAGAATGGTTTGCAAATGCCTTGGGAGAATGATGGCTTTGGATACTCGAGATCCTTGGTTCGGCTCCTGGGACCACTGGGATACTCTAACAAAGAAAGTATGGAGTTTAAATCACAGCTTATTTTAAGTAATGTAATATATCACTAATTATTCTTTAATAAGCGACTTGGACTCGGGTGATATTTACAGGAACGTGCTCAGACCAGTTTCCAAGTTATTTATGATTAGGTTGAGATGATTAAGTTAGTAAATATAAGAAATAGTTATGGCCCAGTGGCAAAGGCTATGAAATGCCGCGCAGAAATTAATTGGTTCGAATCCCGCCGCCAGCTTGCGCTGCATCGTATGTTGATAGCACAATTTCCGAATGCCCACCTGTCTGACTAAGCATAAAACAATGTGTTCCGGTAGCAGTCTTTGGAAGTCAGTAATTCTAGGTTAAGTCTAATACCGCCTTCGAACACGTCATCACTTACCATCAGATAGTTTTATTGTCGAAGGCTAACCTATCAGCTATAAAAAAAGTTATTGTTCTGGGAGTCAAGATTGTGCACAGCGTCGAGCGCGGGCACCTGCTCGTAGCTGTCACTAATATATCACTCCCTGCTTCTACGTAATGTTCTATTTAAGGCTAGACTGCTCGTGGCGCTCTCCATACCAACGTAGTTTCGTCATATTTTAAATACGAAGGGTTCAAACTTGGTGAAACTTGGCATGACCTTGAGGCTATTATATATGCTTCTGGTTTGCCAGATTTCCGTAAAATTAGGTATTTGCATAAATAATTCGAAAATCGTTTTGTATCGGAATTTTTATTTTCAAATTTGGGGATTATAATTTGGCATCGTCGTCCTAGTTATGAATTCTTCTATTGTTGTCATTATCGCCAATACCAATGGGTTAAATAAATAAGAAATCGAAAAACTGGCAAACCAGAAGCATAGATATTAGGCTCAGCAATATGCAGACAAACTTTAACTGAGTTTGAACCCTTGGTATTTAAAATATGACTGTTAGGAGTAGAATCTTAAGAGTAGAGTTCACGGAGCGCTTTCCTCTAAAACGTAGTTTTGACATATTTAAATACCAAGTGTTCAAACTCGGTCAAAAATTGTGCTCCTTGTCTTGTGTTGTTCTCTTTATTTTTAAACATATTTTTTATATTATAACCATGAGTGGGAAAAATCCTTTCTCTCTGTCTTTTTTCTATCTTGTTCACTTGTGAGCTCAGCTGGCAGTGAAACAAAAGGACAACATTAAAAGACTTGGGTTTTTGGAGAAGAATTGAATATTTATTGATTCAGGGGTTAGTTTTGGGAATTTTTAATTTAAATGAATAAAATAATGTTATCATTAAGGTTCTAAGGTAGCTTTATAGCTATACCTTAGAAAACAATATTTTGTAGGGTTCTGTAGCCAAAGGGTAAAAACGGGACCCTATTACTGAGGCTTCGCCGTCCGTCTGTCACCAGGCTGTATCTCAAGAACGGTGATAGCTACACAGTTGAAATTTTCACAGATGATGTATATCTATTGCCGATATAACAACAAATACTAAAAATAAAATAAAAAAAATATTTAAGGGGGCTCCAATACAACAAACTTACAACAAGACAAAAACTTTTTTTACCGTTTCTTGCTCGATACTAATAATGGTGAAAGATAGACGCTTGCACTATTCACAGAACATTTAGTTTTATGTTCTCTTTAAATAGAATTAAATAAAATAAAATGATATATATAATTAAGGGGGCTCCCATACAATAAAAGAGGTTTTCGCCGTGCCTACCCAGCTCAATCGGACACTGCGAAAAGCTTCTGTAACTTGCAAGATTAGGTTACAGATAATGGTACGGAACCCTTAGGGCGTAAGTCCCACTCGCACTTTGCTGCTTTTTTACTTTATAGGTACATTACAAATATATAACATATTATCTTGTTACAATTCCATCCAACTTTCCCGCTAAGCCGACGTGATGTCGTCCCCGGAGCCTTTTACAAGGAGATTTTTCGACGCATTTACTTCTGTACAGGAAGTATTAATAATTTAAATATAAATATTTGAGTACTCGACCAAGGCTATGTGGCGTTTATGACGTTACGTCAGTATATTAGGAGGTGATGCGAACACTGTCAAAATGCAACATATACATCTTAACATTGTTTTACTTCAAGTTTCACTGTTTTAAATAAGTAATATACCCATATTACTTTTAATCAATGGGTATTATTATGGACCAAAGCAAACTTCTTACGTGTATATCAAACTGAACTTCTTTGAATTGTTTATAAAAACAATCATTTTTATGTTCTTGTACCCAAACAATCAGGCTTTTATACACTAGCGGACTGCGTAGGAGTAAAGAAAGAGCCAGCGATGGTGAAATCTCGATCGAATTGTGTGAAAAACGAAAGGAAGAATATTCTCATAAAACTAGTAACTGAAAATAGGACCTAACTTGTCCCTAATAAGGACTAACTATAATAATTAAACTATTTTTTAACTGTTATATTTTATATAGACACATACGTCATACATTATTAAGATATTTTCGTTACAAACGTAATTTAGAGTCAACGTTACAATTTTATTATATCGAGAGAATTTTAAGGAAGTGTGTTATCAAATATACTTGACTCTAGAAAGTATTATCAATATTATCGTATAATTTTCTTACTTCTTAGCTATACCATGGAACATATAATAATACTACGTATAGAATGACACTCCTCTCCCCCCACCAAAACGAGCCTTCCTCACCCACCGATTCTGAGCTGTCGCTGAGCTGACTTGAGTACGGGACGCGCAACTCACGCACGATCACGTGACGACGAAGCGTGATGATTGTACGAGTATTTTAAAACTTCAGAATTGAGTACTCTTATGCTTTTTACGGTTGCTTTTCAACTAAACGAGAAAAGGATAGGAGTTTTCATAGATTTCCTTGTATTTCATTCAAACTGCTATTCAAATAATGATTATTTTAGAAGATTTTCGTTTGCAAAAAAATATCCGTGGATATCGACTTCGTTTGCGGCGAAACAAGAGTCTTTGTAATCTATACCTAGACCTATACCTACCATAGAGAAATGCAATACACATACCGACCTTCGCTACGGTTGACACGTGGCACACTTCATAATTGTTTATTATACGAGAAGAACGTAAATTATTATTGTGATTGTATTTATCATATTTATTAACATAACTTGTAAAATGTGCACTTAGAATGATACTTTCTGTATAAGTTATGGAGTGGAATGTGAAGTAATATTACCTACTCAGTTGTGTGTTGCATATTCCTACGTCGTACATGGAGTTGGACTGTTGTGCTTGTAAATGTTTCTGAAAGTAGGTAAGGTACGCATAACCGACCAAATCTAATAAGTCATAATAACAGCATCAAAAGATTATTAGGTAGGTAAGTACAACAATTATTCATACCATGACAACCTTAGAGTTCACGCACGCATTTACGCGTGTACAAAAACAACATTTGTGTAGCAGCTGTGTAATAGGTAGTTAGAACGCGGCTTTTGTATAGAGAATGAGTCGAGTGTCCAGGCTGTGGCTATACTACAAACTAAATATATTTTGCTAAAACACTGTTCAAATAAAGCTATTAGTGCACATCAGCTGTTGGTACCGGTTGTTGCCTTAGGATTACAGTCGTTATAGTGGTGGGCCATGCCAATGTTAATCTGGTTAGCTACTACTCTTAGTAGAAAACCTGTCACCGAGCATCTAATGGTGTGTTCTGGCAGACGTACTTGAGAGTATGTTCTGTGTTAGCTTGACCGGTATCTTTGACCACATCATGACCTACCATCATGTGAGATAGTAGTCAAAGGCTAGCCTGTGTAAGGCTAGTTTAAAAACAAATAACATAACGCACACTAATCAGTGCCATATATCGGTATCAACTCGATTCAGGAATACCCGCGAATAGTCGATAATCGAGGCGACGTTGGTACAGGGTCGAGGCAATGCTCCTATTATGTATTTTAACATATCCTTCAGATAGAATCATAATATTTGGAAAAGCATCTTCTATACATGTTTTATGCTGTATTTGCGTCGTCGCGTCGTCGTAAAATTCACGGGAAAGTTTTAGGTGCCATATAAATTTTATCCTTCTCGTCTTGGAACACCTGGCCAAGGTTGCCATCAGACATTGTATTTAAGATCAATTGGACGTGTTTTCAAAGTAAATATATACATGGTTATATTGGTAAAATGCTAACAACCTCTAAGGGGTTGACTTCTGATAGTCCTAAGAAACATCTTGAGATGTTTTTTTTTAATTTCGAAAAAAAAAACTTTTTTAATATTTATTTGTATTTGTATTTGTTTATTCAGTAAAAAATATGCAACATTACAGCTTTAAAAAAAAACCAAAGCGTTACATATAATATTAATACCATGATACATGATATAAAATAAATAATTAGTAAAAATAAACAATATTAAAATGAGAAATATTAAAATGAGAACAGGTATAAATGTAGTCTTATGTCAAAATTTTAAAATTACATACGATACTAATAGGTACAAGTCATTATTATCACTAATTATTAGGATTGGTCAGTAATATAATCAATATAGTCAAGTACAATATTTATAATATACGTACAAATAGATGTACATTTATTGTATACAAATCATTATTATCACACATTGCATTTCAAATAACTAACCTTATACCGAGCAGGTATAAATAATCATTTTCAATAATAATATAACGAAGTTTTAGTAAATCACACTGGACACTCTAGCATTCATCTCGCATGTCTTCTGGCACTCCTTCATCAGGCATGCTATGTCACTCGCAAACAAGTCACAATGTGGTGCCGCGGCGAGTATGGTGCCGAGCAGTGTGCGTGCGCGCTCAGCTGGGCTCTCCCGGTGCTGGACCGTTTTGCCTGCTGCGCGCGGTATAACGGACGGCACGCGTGGACGCAGCTGACTCAAAATTTGTACAACGGGTACGGATAATCTCAAAAAGACCTCAACAAGGGCTATGCAGTCTATTTTATTTCGGATTACTCCAAGACTAAATTTGGCTAGAGCCAGAGATCTTCTGAGCTCCAGAGATTCATAACCCGATTGACCGAGTAAAAAGAGTGTAGGGTACATATACGGGTAAAAGTTATATGTCTTTTTGTATAAATTGCGCAAGAATTTCTTTTGGATTTTCTCCAGCATCAGAATGTACTTTTCCTCATACGGGCTCCATACTACTGAATTCGTTTCGAGAATGCTTCGTACTAAAGCAGCGTATAGGGTACGCATTGCCGCGGTGGATAATGGTGCAGCATTCCGTAGGACGAAGCCCAACCGACGGTGAGCCGCGCAAGCGACGCGCTGTGAATGCTCGCGCATTGTCAGCCCGGGGTCGAACCACACGCCGACATCACGCACGCACCGCACGCGTGATACCGGCGTGTCGCCCACCACGTACTGGCACTGCCTCGGGCTGCGACCACGCGCGAACGTCATCACTTCGCATTTGGACAGGTTAAAGTGAAGTCGGTTAGCAATGCTCCATGCATACACCGCGTCAATGTCGCGTTGTAGTGCATTATGGTCAGAAAGAGATCTGCACGTTTTGACCAGCTTGACGTCATCGGCGAAGATCAGTACAGTGGAATCACGTACTACATCAGGAAGGTCGTTTATTAAAAGCACAAAAAGAAAAGGTCCTAAATTTGATCCCTGACTGATCCCCGACGGCGTAGCATAACTGTCAGATATATGAGCTCCATATTTAACATATTGTTGTCTATCTGATAGGTAGTTGGCGAATAATTTCAGTAGTCTAGGGGTGAAGCCCATTAATGCCATCTTCTGCAGTAGCGTATCATTGTCGACTCTGTCAAATGCTTTTTGGAAGTCAAGATATACCACATCGACCTGGTGGCCGGAGTCCATTTCAGAAGATACCTGATTAAGCATTGTTACAAGGTTGGTGGTTACTGAACGTCCTGGCATGAACGCGTGCTATGCATCTGTTATGTAAGGTCGGCACTGCGGTAATAGGTTGTTGTGGAGGGCCGTTTCGTACACCTTAGCTAGAGCGCATAATATCGCAATAGGGCGATAATTTTCTACCTTTGTTTTGAGTCCCGATTTGGGAATAGGTGTTACCCTGGATTTCTTCCATCTCAGTGGATATGTACCAGTGGTAAGAATCAGGTTAAATATATATGTAATCGGCGCGATTAGTTCGTCAAGACATCCCTTAATTATGTATGCTGGTACTGCGTCCGGACCGGGCGATGTACTCGGTTTCAACTTTCTTATCGCTGCGCGCACTTCGGATGGTAGGAATTCCAGCAGGTGCACCCGACGTGAGTCAGCGGGTGGCACAGTGGCGGCCGTGGCGGCATCTAATGTGGGCCGCTCTGATAAGAAAACAGAGCTGAAGTGCTTTGCGAACTCAGTCGCCGCACCTTGCCCCGTGTATTCCGACTCGCCCCGGGTTACCTTTGGCTCTAATCCACCTGTACTACGGAGACTATTTACATATTTCCAGAATTGTTTTGGATTTTTACACTAATTATTTGAAATCATTTTTGTATAATTTTTAAATGCAGTTTTAATATCTAATTTAATTTTACTTCGTTTTAACTCAAAATCGCGGCGATGTTTCGAGTCACCGGTAACTTTCCATAAACGATGAGATTCCGCTTTGAAACGACAATCACGGATAATACTAGAAGTATAATAAACCGGGTACGTACGAGTACACGACCGCTTCCGTATTTTTTTGGGAATACAGTTATTAAAAATATTATATATTGTTTCGTAAAAATAGTTAAGAGCTATTTTGTGATGTCATGCCTACTGCAAGCTAAAAGCGCCCGCTACTACAAAAAGAGTTATGAATATATACATCGAACAAGGTAATAAAAAATATGAAATAATACATTACAGACACAAGAGACTTAACATCAAATGGTCCTCGTGCTTATTAAGTCAAAAACATATAAAAAAACACAAAAGAAAATTGTTTTTTTTTTTTTCAAAACAAAAATTAACATCTCATAATGTTTGTTAGAACAAGCAGAAGTCAACTCTAAGAGGTTGTTAGCATTTTACCAATAACCCTGTATAAAGGTACTTAACTTTATTTTGGTTAAATTTTGTCGGCCTAGAATTGCAGACCCCCCTCCCCATATTTTCACGTGGGAGTCGAACGACGTTAAGTTTCGGTAAATGTACTTCATTCTTATTCACCGTTACTTATAACTATAGCCTCGTTCTGATGAAGATAAGACCTTAATCTGCCTTATTACAAGAACCTTGGTCTACCTACTTTTAAATATTCAAGCAGGTCAAGAATTCTCCGACTTGGATGAAGACAAAATAAGTTAATTGTTCCATGTACTTACCGTAAGCCAGGCAGCAACTATTCAGTTATGCCATGTTTTCGACAAGAACCACTGTATTAGCGTGAATTCCGCTCCTTCAAGCCAGAAAAGGACTAAATTGTCTTGGGTAAAGTGCTTTGGAAACAATGCCTAATATAAAGATCATTTTTATTGACATTGGAATTAGACAATAGACCTCCATTCTATACTGTAAAACTGTATCGAGTAATTTTTTTTTAACCAAAATATGGAACCGACTTCAAGACTCAAATGTGGGAAATAACTTGTTGAAGTAGGTACCATAATGGTTCAAAGTACCTATTATCGCAATATTGTGCGTATGGTACCGACTTCAACAAGTTATTTCACATTTGAGTGTTAAAGTCGGTTAAATTTTTCGGAAACAAAATTATCTCCCTTTTTAGTGACCCTTGCGGGATAGATTGTCATTCCCTGTCAATTTATCATCTAGATAGGAAAATACATTTCAGTTATTGGAGTGTAACTCAAAAACGGCTTTAACGGAAAATAAAATGGGACCACAGGGCAAGCATCAGCTTTCAAATAAAAAAAAAAACAAAATCAGTTCACAGAGTTGGAAGTCGGTAAAGATAGGCTGGAATTCTACTACATGAGTAGCTTGTAAGTGTTAGAAACCTATTACTCACCGTTAGTAGTCACTTGTCTCGCTCTAGCCAAGTCTGCCTTGTTTCCTACAAGAACCGTGGTCCGTTCTACCGTGAACTGCTCTCGCGCAAGATAGGCCAGCAGCTCCGAAGCCCGAGTGAAGGAACTCTTGGCCACCACGGAGTAGACAACCACGCATGCGTGTGGCTCGTATGTTGAGAGGCAATTTTCAATCTGGAGACAAAAGAAGGTGGTTAATATCTTCACATGCCTTGCATCGCATAATTGTCTTTTTTTATTCTTGCTGCTAGCTATTGACATAGAACCAGCACGAGGCTCATCTGGTGTTAAGCAGTACTGTATCAGCTGGATCGCAAGGCGTTTTGAGGATCGCAGCTTAAGATACCAGTTCCTGAGAAGGCGCTGCTGCCACCTTCCGGTATTTGACCTTCAGTTGCCTCTTACGACACCCACAAGTAGTAATAGGGGATAACATTCTAGCCCGGCACCCCACGGAGGTGTTAAGCAGTTACCCTATAATAATAAAAAAAGGTACTGCACCAACGGGTGCAGGGTAACGACCCTGAGACGTCTAATGTGCCTGTAATAATTGTATTGGCTCTCAAGCACTGCTACCGGAACATATACTGTTAGTTGCTTGGATGCTTGGTTATATAGAATCTGTCGATTTTATACTAGAATGTGGTAGCCAGCTAGGCAGGCACTCGCAAAACACTCTTCCACCGTGCGGTGAAGCTCAAGCTTGCGGTAGGATCCAACCATGGACCTGCGGCACTGCAGTCCCTATCGTTTCTTCAGCTCTTTTAGTTAGAAGGTGGTATCGAAAGTTGTAGCCTATAGCTTAACAAAACGTTGGCAAAAATTATATTTCTTTCACTGATAAAAATTACATTAACCTTTTCAGGATGTTTATTTTATTTTTATTTATTTTATTTAACCATTTCGTAACAGTGGTAAGTCCAATCGGTACAGACGAGAAATACATAGCATTAAAGCATGTCTTAAATAATAACACAATGTCACAAGTAAAGCTAAGCAATTTCTTAACATCCTCATAAAACAAACTAACTAAGCATGCAAATTAGAAACAGAACAACTCATGTACTCGTTGATATGGCAAAATGGTAGGCTTTCAAAGTAATTTTTAAGCATAATCTTGAATGAGACGTACTATTTCCAAAGGCAATTTATTATACATAGCCAGTTTAAGACTGAGAGCTTGTTTATAGGTTATACAAAGTGCAGTTCTTGGTATGTACATGTAACCTTTCTTTGTTTCGGGTATTATAATCATGTAGGTGCATATTCATAAACAATTCGTGATTTTTGGAATGTACTTCCGTTAGAGACTTATTATATATGTGAAGACAAACTACAGTCAATTTTGTTTTTTAATAAGGTCTGACTGATGTTAATCATTGTCATCCTTTTCTTTTATGTTATTGCGACGGAACCAGCTTGAGGCCCACCTGATGTTAAGCGGATTAACCTCTGCCCATAACAGATGCATTTCGCACGAGTAATGGTCGAAGATGTTGTTCAGGCTAACCTAGAAGTACTGGCTCTCAAGGACAGCTGCCGGAACACACCGTCAGTTGCTTGGCGACAGATTTTCTGCTTGAGGGTGGTCGCTAGTCAGGCGGGCATTCGAAAAATGCCCTTCCATGCGATGAAGCTCAAGCCCGCGGCGGGATTTGAACCATGGACCTGCTGCGCGGCAGTCCATAGTCAATGCCCCTGAGCCATCATTGCTGCGAATAATTCTAATTGTATCTATCTCTTGTAATGTTGTATCTATGTGAATATCAAAGTACATGCGTTTAGTATTATGTGCCTCTTATCGTCGTAAGTACCAACGAATCATTTAATTACCTACCTAAATTTACCAAGCAACATGATATGATACTAAAGTCAATGTCTTCTCCGATCATCTTTCCATATTATACTAATTAAAACAGAAAACCGAAAGGACGTGCCTCGAAGCGAACGAGTTGAACAAACCTTAATCAGGTAAGCTTAATATAAATAGATTGTTTCCCCGCTTTACTCAATAAACATACGTATTTATATCGTCTTTTAGTACCAATTTTGAATACACGACTTCACTATATAGGCAAGAAATCACGACTGATCTAAATTGTAAACCATTATAAGGCCTTTCACCTTTACAAGCTTTGTTTACGGGCTTGGTTAATTTCACTCTGGAAAACCGCGCGGCTAAATTGTTTGATATAATTTATCAGGTTAATTGATTAGGGATTGACAAGATATTTCTGAACGAAAGTCCAAAGTTCAAGAATGTAGGCTGTATAATAATAAATACTTTTAAAATATTTTAAAAAAACATAACATTGTTAATTCGATCAATTGGTTAGAGCATACCCCGGTTCAAGGGGTGGATGGACGCGGGTTCGAATCCCGCAAATGACTTAAATTTTTCCAATCGTATATTTGTGATTTTGTAATTCATTTATTATTTTAATAAAACACTTAAAACATATTTTTGGTAAATATTAAACTAATATTTTAATAAAACACTTTAAATAATTATAAAATATATCTAGTGACAATTCCGCCTAATTTTCCTGTTAAGCCGACGTGATGTCACAAACGCCACGCAGCCAAACCGGAACAATTTTCATCATTCATAACTTGTGATGAAATGCATCTGTTATAGGCAGAGGTTAGTCCACTTAACATCAGGTGGGCCTGGAGCTTGTTCCGTCTCAATAACATTAAACAAAAATACTCACCGACATCTCAGTGCTAGGATGATCTATAAAAATGAGTTCTGACTCCTCTCCGTCCAGCAACACCGACACCGACTTCTCTCCAAACTCATCGTCTGCAACAATAACAAAAAATCTCATTAAAATATATATATAAGCTATTAATAATTAATATATATGTATTGCGCATAGCATTCATTTTATTTATAAACAAGCCTAGATAGTTATTTTATACCTAAACCTGTTATACTTCGAAGGAAGCCTTACATTAAGTTTTCAAATACCTACTATCCTTAATACTCAGTTATTTAATTAAATTTAAAAAGTACTCAGTTACTCAGTTATTTAATTCAGTTTTTACACGACTGCCAATAAAAGAAGTGTTATGTTTTCGGGGTTTATCTATGTACCTTTTTTTCTTTGTGAGTTTCTTTATTCCACCGTAACTTCCACCGTAAAAAATATATGGTGCAGTCAGGCTGCACATACCGCTGGTTAAAAAAAAGTCAACTCGTTTTCCCTTATGGTTTACACCATCTCTTATAAAAAGTTGTAAAAAAAAGGAGCTTTACTGGGTGAAATGGAAGACGTATAATAACAGATCTGACTATGATAAGTTTTCAACCTACAGGCGTCGTTTTAATGAGGGGTGTTCTAAATGCTTCAATAATTATATAAAATCTGTGGAAGACAACATGTCCAAAAATATTAAATATTTCTGGTCATTCATTAAAAATCGTAGGGGTCACTCTAGTGTTCCACCTTCAATGTACTATAAAGATGATACTTCTGCTGACCCTCAATATATTTGCAATTTATTCTCTAACTTCTTTTATTCTGTCTATGAACCTTCAACACTTGACTCTTGCTGGGCCCCACCTTCTGAAAGTATTATTATTCCAGAACAGCATGGATTTGTTAAGCGTCGATCTACTGCCACTAACCTTACCGTTTTTACCAACGATCTCTTCGAGAGCATGGATAGGCGCTTGCAAGTACATGCTGTGTACACTGATTTTAAAAAGGCATTTGATAAAATCGACCACAAGCTGCTATTAGACAAAATTGCATTCAACGGTATTCGTGGTAATCTCCTGCGGTGGTTCATTTCTTATGTTACAAATAGAACTCAGAAAGTAGTGTTGAATGGCTTTGAATCAGACTCAATTATCGTGACATCTGGGATCCCGCAGGGATCGATTTTGTGACCACTCATTTTTATTTTATTTATTAATGATATATACACATGCTTTAAATCATCCAAATTTCTATTATACGCTGATGACCTGAAAGTTTATAAAACTTGTTATAATGTTGAAGACTGTAATTTGCTACAGGAAGATTTAAACAACCTCTCGTTATACTGCATCACCAATAAATTACAGTTAAGTCTGCCTAAATGTAACTCGATCATATTTACCAAAAAAAATAATAATATTTCATATAACTATAAACTTAACGGTGAGCAGCTTACAAGAGTTTACGTAATTCGAGATCTAGGTGTCATGTTGGATGCAAAGCTACATTTAGAGTCGCACATAGATACCATTATAAGTAAAGCATTTCGAATGTATGGTTTCGTTATGAGGTCATCGAGAGAATTTAAGAATAAATCATCATACTTACTTTTATATAAATCGTTAGTGCGTTCACAAGTGGAGTACGCCGTTTCCGTCTGGCATCCCCTTTATAAAAAATATTCAGAATCTTTGGAAACAGTGCAACGTAAATTCTTACGGTCTATGCATTACAGGTTCAAAAAAAATTCATCGTACAAATCTAAGTTATTCCAAACTTTTGAATTTGTATAATATTTTGAGTCTCGAATCTCGTCGCATCTCTCTTATCACTCACACACATTTCTATACAATATTTGCAATAACAAATTTGACTGCACAGTACTCTGCAATAAACTGTGCTATATTGTGCCAAAATCATGTCAAATGCGCAAAGTATGTAAGCGTAAAGTTTTTTACACTTGGAAATGTAATAGTAATGCCGGCATTCGCGCACCGCTACGCCGAGCAGTTGATATATATAACACTTATTTTGTTAATTTAGATATATTCAGCACTAACTTATCTAAATTTAAGCGTGAAATTTTTACTATTATGAAGGGCAAAGATCAGTTAAATTTTTTAGAATGTAATTATTTAAGGTTAAAGTTATTAATGTTGTTATTACTACGCATTAGTGTAATTGCAATAAACACTAGTTAGTACTAGTGTTTAGGTACATAAATATATGTTTAATAGATAAGCGTATGTTGTAACGAGCAGCATACACACTAGCCGCATCTATTTAACTCGTGAACTACGGTGTGAGTCTAACAATTGTAAACTTATTGCATAAGCTATATTATTTTCATACCATAGGCATTATGTATTACTTAGATAGGTATACTAAACTGTATTGTTAGTACTGTTTGTAGTTCCATAATAAATAAATAAAAATAAAAACTTCTAAACGGCTTAACCAATTTTAATACATGATATATCATTAGATTCGTCTTGATAGCGCAAGTGACACTCGGTATATAAAAAAGGTAAAGAAACAAACTGGAGGATTTTAGACGTCATATCGAGAAAAAAAATATCTCCCGATCCCATCGAGTGGGATATCAAAATGAAGGGCTTTAAGAAAAGATTCCATAAATATAACTATGTAACTTGCAGTTTTATGTTCAATGGAACGTGAAAATACTTAACGAAAATAAATAATGTACTGTAATGTTTTTATTTTTTTATTAATTTATACTTATTCATTATTGTCGTAGTTTGGGGTTTGATAAAAATTTTATACTTATTCATTTATTGTCGTAGTTTGGGGTTTGATAAAATTTTTCGAAGTTTTTCTTGTTTTATAAAAAAACATATTAGATTACATAGGTCATATAGGAAGTTGTCATAGTACCATATTTAGATAATTTTAGTAGTGCTTACTTTATTCCTTACCTAGGTATATTTAAATTTATAGAAAACTATATTTGTTAAACGTTCATTCTAATATATGATATTTGACGGTGTTTTAAACTTCTCTTTATATATTTTTCTTACATCCATAACTTATTTGAGGTGTTTAAACTAAAATATTAACTTACATTTTGTGGTTTTACTAAAACTACGCTGATTACTATTTCAAAACATAATATGAATCAGATAAAACATATATATTATGTTTTATATGATTTATATAAAACATAATACATAATATATGAGTTTTGAATATATAACATATTTTCAAAACTCATGTTAATTTAATAGTAGGATTAGAATTACATAACGTAAAACCAAAAACAAATGATGAAATTCTGACTGTAATCATTTATGAATCGATAGTATTAAGGGTGAACTGGCCGGCCCGTTCTCCATACAAATGTCGTAGGGTGATCACTCCCTACGACATTTTGAGGATTTAGGTCCAAAATAAGGCATAAAAAAATCATAATACCGATTAATCTCGTCATTATCAAGGATTGTATGATGCCGAAATTTTAATAAATAGTTAACTCGAGAATTATGATCCTCGAAACATTTTAATATTAAGTTTTCGAAGCTCATAACTTACAACTTAATTATCTTTCTAAAATTTTGGCATCATACAAGCTTAGATAATGACGATATCAATCGGTATTATGCTTAAGTCTGGACCTACAATCTAAAATAAGGGAGTGATCACCCTACCAAGTTTGTATGAAGAAGTGACCGGCCAGTTCAACCTTTAACATAAAATTTGCAAATCATTCCCCACCCCAGCTTGTAATAAGATTTTTTTTATTGCTTATAGATACTTAAGCCTTTGACCACAATCTCATCTGATGGTACGCGATGATACGGTCGAAGGTGTTAACAGGCTGAACCTAGGATTACTGGCCTTCAAGGACAGCTGCCGGAACACACCGTTTATTTTTTTTATTTTAATTTTTTATTTTTTTTTATTATATAAATCTACACTCCACAGACTCCAGGATCCGTGCCTTTTTTTTTAATTATGACCATATTTTATTTACAAACTAGATACTTACAATATATAGGAAACATGCAACATTCTAAAAGAGAACAGTGTTAAAAGAACTTTTTTTTTCCGATAAATGTCATTACCACTTGCATCCAGAGCAGACCAGTGTCCTCTAGCAGCACCCGTTCACGAGTTGACGCATGTGCCAGCCATCGCCTTCCTCAACCATTTTTGAGGGAAGATGGCGACCCGACACACAACACCGCCGCTAGACAACACCTTTATGTGAGCTTGACCGCTCTGGATACCCGTGCCAACGATTACAATTTGGGATTACTCTACTTTTTTGTGTCATTCCCCCACGTCACATTGTAACAGGGTCTCCATTACCACGCTGTTTCGATCTTTGATCGCCATTTTGAGGTTGTAATTATGGATGGTTTTTGGTGTCGCAACCATCGCCTTCCTGACGAACCGTCCTATGGCATCTTCTACCGTTTATTTATTTAATACCGTTAGGTGCTTGCCGACAGATTTTTTACTTGAGTGTGCTTTTACAGATTTTCTACTTGACGGTGGTAGCTAGCCGGGCGGGCAATCGTAAAATGCCGATGCACCATGCGGTGAAACTTAAGCCGGCAGTGGGGATCGAACCAGGGACCTGCGGCACAGCAGTCTATAGCTATTACCGCTCGGCCATCATTGCTTCTGCATTCGCAAATTCCTTTCCATAATGCGGTAAAGCTCGAACCATGGACCTGCTGCACGGCAGTCCATAGCCATGCCACTGAGCGATCACTGATTCAAAAAAACTGATCTTGATGTTGAAATTTACATTACCTAGTGTTGTGTAACTTTTGTAATTGCTTACAATGGTAAACAAAATAGAAAGTATTTTCTACTCTCTTACTTCCTACAGCCAAGAATAAATAGTATTAACCCTCAATTGATATATAAAGCACGTCAATGTATATCAAAAAAACGTCGATATCGTTTAAATTTGCACATTAATTACGTCCCATCTCTATAAACACGTGTTGGTGGCTTAGTCAGATATAACGCGTTTTGATAAGAGAAAAAATGGCGGAACTTATTTTGTACAAAGCAAATAGAATGGCTCTTGTTTGGTTTAATTTAGTTTAAATTGTATTGGGTATAATTTTAACTTGTATTTTGTACGGAGAATGTTATTTTTAGTGTTCTTGCTATCTAACAATGGGTTTGGATACATTAACAACTAACTGGGTGGTAAATACATTACTAAAACATGCCCAAGATACGATTGTCAATTTTTAGAATGCTCACCTAAAAAGCTACCCCAAACAGAAAAACCTCTCGCCATGCACCTGACATTGTCTTTCGGTGGCAGTCCTTGAAAGCCAGTAAAATTACAGGCACATTAACAAAAGTCTCAGGGCGCAGAGCAGTTCGTCACTTATAACGAAATTCATCGTCATAGGCAGAGGTTATCGCTTAACATCAGGCCTTGTGCCTGTTCCGTTACAAAGAGATTAAAAAAAGAAAAGCTTTTAAATCGTTTAGTTTACGTGCTAAAGGTAATCTGAGATATTATATGGAGAGATGGCTCCTTTTTTCTTTAGGGTACGAAACCCTGAGAAATAAAACGTGCCGGTATTATATTTTTTCTATTAGCAGAATATTATACCCAATATTTCATTAGTCATGTACAGACGCGTCTTGCTCCCGTATTTATCAAAATATAAAGGAACGACCTGCCTCAGTAACCGACAATCGAAAAGCCAACTTTTACCCTCGTCGGCGAAATTTATTATTTATTTATCAGGCAGTTTTCCTCTCTCGTGTCGTTGAGTTTTCTGAAAATGTGCCCTGTCATCACCACGCGTGTGAGCAGTACATCAACTTAAGTGAAAAGTTATTTGTCACAGAAACAAAATTTTCTCGTTAGTGGAAATTATTTTGAACAATTTTTATACTTTAGCAAACAGAATATTATATGGGTTGCCAACGTTTGGGTCGAGAAGTTTGGACGTCACATTCAATTGATCTAATATTTGTTATTTCGATACATCTCATAAAGTGTTTTAGACGTAAAGCGATTTATAGTCATATTGTTTTAGACCTCGTGTTGTAGTCCGATGGTGATGTAGGTGAATGAATTTTAGTCATAAGGCGAGACTTATAACATTTCAGGCATATATAGTAGATCAAAGATCTATTCGTTCTCCATCTCATTAAATTAACTAATAATATTAAAATACAGATAATAATATAAAACTATGATCAAAGAAAACAGTGGCCCAGTTATGTAATTTATAAGTAACAAAATCAGATTGTTTCTTTTTTATAACCGGTAGAACAGCCTTTAGCTACAATCTCACCGGACGGTAACTGATGATGTGGTTGAAGATATTGTTCAGGCTAACCTAGAAGTACTGGCTCTCAAGAACAGCTGCCGGAACACACCGTTAGGTGCTTCTCGATAAATTTTCTACTTGAGGGTGGTAGCTAGCCAGGCGGGCATTCGCAAAATGCCCTACCACCATGCTATAACGACTGCCATCCTAAGACGACAACCGGGACAGACGGCTTAACGTGCCCTCCGAAGTACGGGAACGCTCAGTAGCAATGTCACTAGCGGTCACCCATCCAACTCATGACCGCGGGCGACGTTGCTAAACTGATCGGTTGAGAACAGCTAAGTAAACTTCGCTACGAGCGCTTCAAAAGAAGTTATTTCGCTACATCTCTGTTCGTTCGTCATTTCACTCGTATTTAAAGAAACTTGCGGTGTGGAAATAGTAATGATGAGCAATTTTTTTATTTTTTTTTATTGGTTCATTAAACTGGACAGTACGCTGCTTAACAAACTAAAAAGAACATTACAAAATGAACATGCTGTTAAATGCACGTCCTTCTCGAGATGAACACTACATGCTTTATACACTTACGATACTTAAGAATACAACCATTAAACAACTAATGCTCATATTGCTCATCTGTCTTAATAGACGGTGTCGAGTCATGCGATAGTAAAATTGGTTAGGTGGAATAAGGTCGGCAGAGCATTCCCCAATCTATAATCTATAGAATACACGTAGCAAACCGATGCCTCTTCGAATAATAAGTGATTCCAGAGTGTCACTTAGTTCAGGAGCGACAAAAATTCTAGTGTCTGCAATGTAGGGAGTTGACAGGTTAGTAAATACTTCAATGAATTATAACAATTATATACTTATGTGCAAGCAAAACGAAGTCCGAATACATAATAATTTTAGCAGTTTATTATTTTACCTACTGAAAAGCTGTAATTTTTTTGTGATATTGTGACAAAACATGCTCGAGGCCCACCTGATGTTAAACGGAGTAATCCTGCCTGAAACAGACACATTTCGTCACAAGTCACGAATTGCACTGCACCCATCACCGTGAGACATAGTTGTTAAGTCTCATATGCCTGTAACACCGGCTCTCAAGGACTGCTGACGGAACACACGTTTAGGTGCTTGGCGACAAATTTTCTATTTGAGAGTGGTCGCTAGACAGACGGGCATTCGCAAAATGCCCTTCCATCATGCGGTGAAGCTCAGCCCGCGGTGGGATTCGATCCATGGAGCTCCTGCGCGGCAGTCCATAGCCAATACCACTGAGCCATCACTGCTTCAAAAAAGTAATAATTCATGGGTAAAGAACCATAGTAAATTATCAGGTAGCGGATGTTTCGTGAGCGACGATAAGGCTATGTTTTCTCTGATGTTCGCTTATTCAATTTTAGTATTGTTCCATATTTTAGTATTGTTTCATATATATTTATTTGCTCTTGTCTTTAATACTTATATATATGATACCTATAGTTCATATTATATATTGGTTATCATAATAATAAGGCTTGAAATCGTTCAGGTCTTACTCTCCTGTTTGAAATTTAAAATGTCGAATTCTGTTATATGTTATTACGTCATTTATTTCATTGCTCTGGTGTCAATAATCACTCTTTTTTGTGCTGCACAGTATCCGTGTTATTATATTGAATGTATCTCTTTGCTTTATAATGGCTACTAAGAATTTAAAAGTTGGTTTATACAATGCTGGTTCCCTCGGTACCAACCACGATAACACTATAGCGTCGGTGTCTCGGTCCGGTGTGGACGTGCTGGCGGTGAACGAGACGTGGGTGCACGCGGGGCAGGAGGGGCGCGCGCCCGCCATCCCCGGCTACCGGCTGCGGCACACGCCGCGGCCGCGCGCGCGTCGCTCGCGGGGTGGCGGCGTGGGCTTCTACCTCAAACTGGGGCTCAATGTGCGGACCTGGCGCCACCCGGTGGACCCACTGCACGCCACGGTAGAGCAAATGTGGCTCTCGGTAAAACTCAACGGCAAAAAACTGTTTATAGGTACGGCATATCGGCCTGGGTGGGTGAACGTAGAACTCTTTTTTGACGCGCTTTCTGATTCTATTAGTTCTATTCCTGAATATGATCATTTAATATTGTTAGGTGATTTTAACATTAATTATTTAGAAACAAGTGACTATCGAACGAGCAAATTAAACACCTTTCTTACAAGTTTTAGACTAAATCAACTAGTCACGGAGCCGACTCACTTCACCAATACCAGCCAAACACTTATAGATTTGATATGTTCTGACTTGCACCCTAAAAATATTACTTCAGGTTTAGTTGGGACCCTCTACGGTCACTGTTTGGTAGTCTGCGAATTTCATTTCAAACGGTTAAAACCCGCTCCCCGTACCATCACTTACAGGCCTATAAAAGATATCTGCATGGTAAATTTTAATAACGATCTGCAGTCATTAAGATGGGATCTAATAGCGCAGCATAAGAACGTAAATGAATTAGTAGCAGATTTCAATCGCACTGTTGTTTCTCTCTTCGACTGTCATGCACCTGTTAGGACAGTTGTTATTAAAGAACGCTCTTACCCTTGGATTACTGATACAGTTAAGCTGATGATGAGATTGCGTGATGAGGCCGGGGCGGAGTACCATGGAACTAAGTCTGACACTAAGAAACAATATTACAAGTCATTAAAATCCACAGTTAGTCAGGCTCTTTTTTATGAGAAATCAGCATATTTTAAACAACATATAAACAACAACTATCGGAATTCGAAACAGCTCTGGAGGAATCTTAAGCGAACTCTACTGCCTGGCGACAGCTGTTTATTGCCATGTTTTTTCAGTAATGCAGATGAAATAAATAATCACTTTTTAACATTACCTACTAAATCTAATATAGTAATTTCACAGTTAACTTTTTTCGAGCATCACAGGTTCAGCGAGGCGGTGTTTCATATTGAACCAGTCAATCAGGATCGCCTTATTGGGATTATCAAAGGTCTGAAATCGAATGCTACGGGTTGCGATGGTATTAGTCTAGATATGCTGATAAGAACATTGCCATTCACGATAGATTCTATACAGGCCATGATTAATACCTCTATTAGTACTAGTTTGTTTCCTGATGTTTGGAAATTGGCCATAGTAAACCCATTACCGAAGCATTCTAGCCCGGTAGAGTTAAAGGACCTCAGACCTGTAAGTATTTTGCCATGTCTCTCCAAAATTTTAGAAAAATCTGTGTGTATTCAATTAACCGACTTTCTCGAAAGGAACAACATTTTGCCAGAAGTACAATCAGGCTTTCGAAAGGGTCGTAGTACAACAACTGCTCTACTAGATGTAACAGATAATGTGCTTTGTGCTCAAGACCAGGGAATGTGCACAATCCTAGTTTTGTTGGATTTTTCCAGGGCTTTCGATTCTCTAGATATTAATTTACTTTTGTCAAAATTAAGTTACTATGGGTTCGATGCTGAAGCTGTCCAATGGTTTGATAGCTACCTTAGTGACCGGTATCAATATGTGAAAATTGTGCAATCAGATGGCAGTTTGCTGGCATCGAATAAATTAGCAGTAAACAGAGGGGTGCCCCAGGGCTCTATTTTGGGCCCAATTCTTTTTATTTTATACTCTGCCGACATCATTACGCAAATTCATAATTGTAATGTCCATATATATGCGGATGACATTCAAGTCTACATCTCATGCAAGCCGTGTGACATTGATAATGCTATTGTGAACCTAAATAGCGATCTTGCAAGAGTGGCTTCATGGTCCACAAATAACTGCCTATTGCTTAATCCGATCAAAACTAAGTACCTCATTTTCGGTAGCAAGCACCAACTCGCTAGTCTCATGCCATCGGTAGGAGTCACACTACTGGGCGAACCTATAGAGCGGGTATATGAAGCGCGTAACCTAGGTCTGCTCATGGACTGTGAAATGCGCTATAAAAATCACGTAGCCAATTGTATAAAAAACTGTTTTTATAAGTTAAAAGTTGTGTACAAAATGAGACCCTACTTAAAGGAATGTATGCGCATTCAGCTGGTAGAGTCGTTAGTTTTATCAAAGCTGAATTATATGGACACAGTTTACGGGCCGAGACTCCTCGCCAAAACTAAAAAGCTGATACAACGAGTGCAAAACGCTTGTGCCAGATTCTGCTTTGACATCCCGTGGAGGTCGCATGTGACACCATTTCTCAATAAGAATCTCTGGTTGAAAATGATGCACCGTCGCAAGCTGCATTTAGCGTGTCTGTTGTTCGGAGTCATCAAGTGCCAAAAGCCGTTGTATCTCAGCGACAAGTTAAAGTGGTTGGCTGTGCGTCGGCCTCAAAGTTCCCGAACTTGTTCGATGCAGCTGAAGACGGAGCGGCATTTCTCGGCAGCTTTCAGAGGAAGTTTCCGTTACGCTGCATCGAAATGTTGGAATAATATACCACCGCCGATTAAGAACCTGCATTGTTTGTATAGTTTTAAAAATAATATTAAGAATTTCATTTTTGCACACCAGAAGAGAGAGGAACTGTTGGTTCAGGACACCAGTGCACTCTAATGTTTAGTTTTATATAAAATAGTAAACTATTAATATTACTAGTGTAAGAATGTGTTAACTTATGCTATAAATACTTTCTTTGGTAAAGTGTAGAAATATGAAATTTATGTAATATAAAATGTATGTAATGTGTAATATAAAAATTGTGTAATATGTAATATAAAATGTGTGTAATATGTAATATAAAATGTATGAGCGCATGCTGTCAAAATGTGCGTGCGGAAGGTCACCTCCCGGTCGCAGCGGAAGACCAGCGTCGGTTGCTGTTCGCAGCATCCGGCATTATGCTGAGCTGAGGCCGGGTTTGTGACACACACTGTCTTATAATTTCTTGTTTGTATTAATTGGTCTGTGTATATTTGTGTGTGTGTGTGTGTTGCGAATAAACGCTTTTCTATTTCTATTTCTATTTCTATATTAAAATAAGAATTAAAGTTGTATGTAGACACATCAAAAGCGCCTAGGAATCGTGTATATTTTGAACCATAAAAATCAATTAAAATTTACCAAATCTAATTATCCAGACTGGTGTTTAATTGTATCCCTATGGTTAAGTTAACAACGAATCCCCATCTTATGTATGAATAAAGAACATTTAAAATTTTTGCAATTTGAAGAAATGTAACCTTAGCCTGTCGTCAATCAAATGGCAGAAACAAAAAAAAAGGATTCTGGCTATGTTTATTGTATAATTATATTAATTAATAATCTTTCTACTATTTACACTAATCACACAAGTACAGCGATTTGGCATGCTTAAAATCAGTTCATCAAAATCACTTTTAGAAATGGTCGCCTACGTTCTTCGTAACAAGTAGAAAAGCTGTTGTGGGGTATCTTATCCATACTTGGCAAAGCTCTTCTTTGTAGCATATCCCATGCATGTTGATTGAGGTCTGGCAATTGGACAGGCCACGGCAGAACGTTGATGCGAGCATCGGCAAGAGTTCGAGTTACGACTCAAGCCGTGTGTGGACGTGCATTATCGTTCATTAGACGAAACAAATTACCCAAACGGCTTCGCAAAGGGATGATCACTTCTGAAACCATACTCTCCGTAGTAATCTGAGCATTGAGGTTGCCCCTGATCCATTATTGTTCCCCCTGCATATGGGTGAACTTCTTGACAGAATTTTAAACGTTCTGGACGTTCATCGTCGTGTGTTCAAACCTCTTTTCTTGTAAAATTTTCCATGATAAGGTTTATTTTCATTTCTTTTCCCGCAAACCCTACATGACGAGGA
Source organism: Plagodis pulveraria (assembly GCA_963890685.1). NCBI lineage: Eukaryota > Metazoa > Arthropoda > Insecta > Lepidoptera > Geometridae > Plagodis > Plagodis pulveraria. The sequence continues at coordinate 13,472,993 of OY982971.1, read as the reverse complement.
TTACATTGGTACCAAGAAGTTATATATATTATACAGTGCATCAAATAAACCCGATTTAAAAACCAAAATCCTCAAAATCTGAATAAATATATTGTTAAGATTCCAGATTGCCCAGGCAGGGATGGTTCAGTGGAAGGCGCCTTCCACCTGGACAATCTGTTTTGAATGCTTAACTCCGGCGATACGCCGGGAAGGCTGAAATAAAGTACACAAGTAAAATACAAGAAAAGGGTATGGTACCTACAGAATGATGCAGGGTTTTCTCCGCTCCGTCGTTGATCCCCTCAGCCTATCGTACCCTAGGGAACCTATCTGGCCAGATGTTCGCTACTTCTAGGGAACTTACGAGATCCAAAGTCACGACGGCAGCGTCGCACAATTACACCACACAGTGTTGAGTATTTTATAGATCAAATCGTAAAGTATAACAAATAATACACGTAAGCAAATTAACTGCAATTCAACAATAAAGACGACAAACCAATTTAAGAACATAGAATGATTTTTCAAAAATTTTCCCAAGATAATCTCACGTACAAAAATTACATAGATCACAAATAGACGACTACCAAAGCGGCGTGTTCCAATTGCCCGAAAAATTGATCGGTCCGAACATATATTCACATTTCGCTGGTGGGTCTACTCAAAATAAATAGATGAAAATGTTATTTTTGTTTGGTATAAGTGATATATTGAGGTATTTGGATATGAGAGTGAAAAGTTTAGGTATTGGATAACGTCTTAGTACTAAAAGAACGTCACGGGGCGTCGAGGAATAAAAAATTTGGAAAATGCATGGATAGCTGCGTCGGACCCTATATGCACCAAGGCCATTGCAGGGGATTGAGATGTCTTTGTATGGTTATGGTACAATGTGAAATAATAAGTCATGAAGATTAACCAAGAGCAGTTAAGACGCGCACTAAGGCCCTAGCAGAGTGAAAACCTATAACATTTTACGAATAATTATACTGCGTGTTAGTAAACCCCAGAGTAGGAGAGTTCGTCTCGCAATTTTTACCTCAATTTAACTCGTTTATTAAAAAAACAAACTATTGTAGGCATAGCGGTAAACAGAATCTAGTCTATATCTATATCTGTAATCTATAATCAGTATTAATTTATTATAATGAGGAGAGATTTGTATTTTTATATACTTGTATGTTATGAACACACTTCAAAACTATTGGACCTATTTGAAAAAATATTTCACCATTAGAATCCTACTCTATATCTAATGAATATAGGCAAAATTAAAAAACTTAGGGATCCGTATGAAAACTTCGATAATGTAACAATTTCCGCAGCATACGTGTAATATCACGTATGCTGCGGAAATTGTTGACAATAGATCAAAGTGATGTACTACAATTTTATAGAGGACATCAATATGTACAAAAAAAATAGTAATACCATAAGTCTAACTATTACAGTTATGTCACAATAACTACTTTCTATGTGTTTCAGCTTAAATTTTTTGTTAAACACCTGTGCAAAATTGGGGCGGGCCGCTAGTAATAGGGCGTGCACTGCAACACACTTTTTCTCAAAAACTTTCGCGGTTACCATCGTGTTTCATTAAATTTTCATCGCTTAGGTTCCAAATAAGTAATTTGAATTTGAACAAATCAAATGTTGCAAGTTTCCTTACTGTTGTAATTCGCTTTAATAAAGCTTGCGACGCTATCGCCGTGACACGGCGGTTTTCCACGAAGCTAGTTCGCGGTTCACTGAACAAGGCTTACATGGTTCATATAAAGCTATTGTGCTTAGCCTGTATTCTGCGTAATGTATGTAGATTTTATGTAAATATCGAGCAATCTTTTCTTAAGACTTTTATACATAGATCTATGTCTACACTTATTATGAGAGACATGTTTCTGTGTATTCTAACTCAGCGAGTATATAAATAGAAAATAAAAATTATTAATTTTACAGACGTAAAAAGTAAAATCTGTTGTCTAGTTGTGTTACTAGTGTAGTTATATGAAGTTTTAGTTAAATAATACCTACATAGTTGTATATCTTAATATATTTGTATACGTACATATGTTTTTAGAGCTGATAGGTTAGCCTTTGACCACCATCTCACCTGATGGTCCGTGATTATCTGGACAAAAATGTTGTTCAGACCAACCTAGAATTACTGGCTCTTAAGGACAGCTTTCGGAACACATTATTAGGTACTTGGCAACAGATTTTCTACTTGAAGGTAGTAGCTAGCCAGGCGGGCATTCGCAAAACGACTGCCATCCTAAAACAACAACCAGGACCGACGCGCGGCGGTTTAACGTGCCCTCCGAAGCACGGAAGCGCTCAGTAGTAATGTCACTAGCGGTCACCCATCCAACTCCTGATCGTGGAGGACGTTGCTTAACTTTGCTGATTGGTTAAGAACAGCTAAGCTAACTTTGCTACGACCGTTTCAAAGATTGTCATCTGACAGCAAGTGATGATGTGGTCGAACATGCGGTTCAGGCTAACCTAGAATTACTGGCTCTTAGTCTGGTGCATGGAATACTCCGTGCTTGACGACAGATCTTCTACTTGAATTTGGTAGCTAGTCAAGCGAGCATTTGCAAAATGCCCTACCAGCAAGCTATAATTTTTTTATATTTTTTTTTTATATTTTTTTATTTTTACAATTTAGGGATTCTTACAGCTAGGTATAGCTTAAAAATCTATGTAGGTGCTGAAGGCCATTTAAAAGATTCCACTTATAAATTAAGAGAATTATTCTTATCGAGTAGACTAAAACATAGAGAAAATCAAAATAATATTATACAACACTTGCACAAGAATAGATTTAATTGAAAAATACATTAGACTATACCCTCTTAACTTGCTCGACAGACGTATTAAAAATATCAAGGTAATGCCGAGATGCTAATACTATATAATGACTGTGTTGTCCTAAATACAAAAAATATATAAACTAAATAAACCAACATAATAAGTAAAAATAATTAGGTACCATGCCAAATGCTTACATTTTCAAAGTCCGACCTTTGGGCCGACTAATAATAAAACTCAATGTTAAAATTTTAAAACCATTTTTAAAAACACTTTAAAACCAACAAGTTATTCTAAGATTATTCTAATTTATATTAAGTTATTTAACTTTTTACATACATATAGGTAGAAAGTTAATTCTCAGAGTAGATATTGTAGGGATTCTTTTGAAACGATCTCAAAATAGTATATAAGCGCTCCTAAGGTTCCTTACCTCCCAGTACTTTATGAAGGTAATGAACCCATTACGAACGTTGAATGAACCGTTTCATGAATCAATACTTAATTATACGTGCAAAAAGGTTTCATATTTCAAGAAAGTGCTTAGAATATTTTCTGTCTGGGCTTGATTTATAGCACAGCATATTCACGCAGAATTTTGATTGAAGTGTGACTTTATGTAGGTTTAGGATTGCCATCGGGTATGCCTAATGTTGACAAAAAACCTGATTTCTAATTAAAGTCCTGACATTTTGCTAAAGCCCCAACATAAGTAGTGTCATGATCTTAAACTGATTACAAGATTATTTTATTTAAAAAGTAAGTTTTTGGGTGACCGCTAGTGACATTACTACTGAGCGTTTCCGTGCTTCGGAGGGCACGTTAAGCCGTCGGTCCCGGTTTTCGCCTTAGGATGGCAGTCGTTATAGCATGGTGGTAGGGCATTTTTTTTTACTATTATTTTAATTTGTAGGACATTAATTAACTATTTTGTAGTTTCTGTATAACTTTTTGTGTTTTTGGAATGAAAATTATGTCAATCGATGTATAATTTTATTAGTGTTTCACTCTATGTACTAAGTATAACTGGCATTGCCGTTCTTATGTAATAAATAAATAAATAAATAAATTTTGCGAATGCCCGCCTGGCTAGCTACCACCCTCAAGTAGAACAAGTAAATCTGTCGCCAAGCACCTTACGGTGTGTTCCGGCAGCTGTCTTTGAGAGCCAGTACTTCTAGGTTAGCCTGAACAACATCTTCGACCACATCATCACTTACCATCAGGTGAGATAGTGGCCAAAGGCTAACCTATCAAGCATAAAAAAAAGTAATTTAAACCAATATGTTATTCAATATTTCGGTATTTTTAAAAGTAGCAACACAGCTAGCATCACGTGGTCGGTTGTTAACAATCAACCAATCATTAATTAGCTTGATTGACCAATCGGAGAAGGTTTCTCACTATCGCGTTTTGGGCAAAATACAGGAGTGAGAACCAGTCAGCTCGTCAATTAATAGTCATTCTGGCAAGAAATTTAGAGGCGACTTGTACTGTACCGTACTGTATCAGCCGGATCGTCCACTGCTGAACACAGCTTCCCCTATTAAGGGGGTATTTGCCATAATCCCCACGCTTGGCAGGCGGCTTGGGGATCGCTGCCCATGCAGTTTCCAGTATTTTTCCCTCAGTCGCCTCTTACGACACCCACGGTATGATATGGGGAGGTGCAATTCTAACCCGGCACCCCACGGAGTAGAGGCAACTAGTACTTGTTTGAAAATGTACAAGTTTAGAATAAATAGTATATGCAAGTATTTTTTATTCCTGACTGGGTAGCACTTGACCACTATCTCACCTGATTTTAAGTGATGATGCGATCGATGATAGAGCGTGCTTACCCAAAAGATACCTATTCACTCGCGTTTGGAAGATATTGTAATTAACCGGAAACACAGACTCCGGCAGGTTGTTCCATTCCCGGGCGGTTCGTATGATGAACAAAGACGCAAATCACTTCGTTCGGGTAAATGGAATATCAACCATGTAGCGGTGGCGCTTCTGAGTAACCCTGGATGTCCGACTATAGAATGGGGATGGCGGAATCAAATTATGAAGTTCCGTGGCACACTCTCCGAAATGTATCAGATTAAAAACCGATAAACATTCTACAATTTTAATATTGTTATGTTTGCAATAACGCTGCTTGGCTGCACATGACCATATTATTTTCAGTCGTAAATTTGTAATTTAGTAATATTATGTACAATGTTTTGGATTTCATAAAAGTAGTAACTAAGATAACATGAGCCACTAAAACAGTACTTCTTGTCTTCTCCTGGAGTACCAGTAACAACAAACATTTTTTTTGAGAATGAACTCGACGATGTATATCTATTTCTCGCTTAATCTCTCATGTCAATTTTCAAATAAATATTCTGGTAATAGAAAAGTAGTACAGAGATGCACTACTTTTCTATTACCAGAATATTTATTAGATGTTGCCAGAATATATCTGTATATGGAACTTGGAGTGCATGAGCAGAAACACACTTTAAGTCTATCAAAGAGAGAAAACTTCTCGCAAAGTGCACTTTGAATAATCAAAATATGTATAAGCAAGACGAGCATAACCTGTACCAAACTTGCATTCAATACTTGGACAGATGTTTTAATTTCATCATTGATGTTTAGTAAAATAATTATATAATAATTATTGTTAGTGTTAAAATAATGCGTAAAATTAAAATTAAGTACATATAAGAAAGTTTTAATAAGCATCTAATTTAGATTTTTGTGTTAATTATTATTATTTGGAAATGTACTTAATTAATTGTTACCTAATAACAATAAATTAAAATTTATTTGTACGATTTGTTTTAAAATCCAAATATGGCATTGTCCGAATCCGGCCGGAATAATCCTGATAAGTACCAAAAAGTCCTGACATGTCAGGATACATCCTGACGAATGGCAACCCTATGTGTAAATGTATACCTATTACTATTTATTTCATTTTGTAAACTATTTGTGCAATATATAGGATTTGAAGCAGTGATGGCCGAGTGACAATGACTGTGGCTCATCCTGCTGAATGTATATAGTTTGATTCCCACAACGTTAGTTATTTTAATTTACTTTAAGATAGTTATAACAAATTCTGTATGTTTTCCGAAGAAAATAAAATAAAATAAAATAAAACGGATTTGAGCCTCACCGTATTTCTAGGTACCACCATTGTGTAGAAAATCATCGCCAAGCACCTCACAGTAGCCAAAGTTATGCTTGTTTACCATTTTCAACTGCATCACTTACCATAATTATATATTTTATTGGTATAATTGTGATGAGCAAACGATATCCTATCAGTAAAAATATATAAATACCTAAATAAAAACCTATCATAAAAAATATATTTATATATACAGACGAAATGAGCACCTTTTCCTTTTTTTGAAGTCGGTAGAAAAGAGGTTGTCTTTATAGTTTCCAGCATAAAAATAAGGACTGGTCCCAATCAATGTTGTTTTTTTTTTTTTTTTTTTTTTTTTTTTTTTATAAATCTACACTCCACAGACTCCAGGGTCCGTGCCTTTTTTTTAATAGTGACATATTTTTTTTTAATTATTACTAGAATTAGAAAATATACATACAACATTCTAAGAGGGAACAGTGCTAAAAGAAAAGTTTTTTTTTTTCCGGTTAAGTCATTGGCACTAGCATTCAGAGCAGACCGGTGTTCTCTAGCATCACCCGCTCACGAGTTGACGCATGTGCCAGCCATCGCCTTCCTCAACCATTTCTGAGGGAAGATGGCGACCTGACACACAACACCGCCGCTAGACAACACCTTTATGTGAGCATGACCGCTCTGGATACCCGTGCCAACGATTACAATTATTACACATATTTATAATTTGGGACTACAATAATATTATATATATGAAAATAACATACAGAAATTAACATTTTTTTGTCATTCTCCCACGTCACATTTTAACAGGGTCTCCATTACCACGCTGTTTCGATCTTTGATCGCCATTTTGAGGTTGTAATCATGGATAGCTTTTGGTGTCGCAACCATCGCCTTCCTAACGAACCGTCCTATGGCGTCTTCTTCGTCATCTGCGTAGTATCTGAAGATTCCAGTATGACGTGAAACTGCAACGACTGCGTGCGGGACGCTCTCGTGCAGCTTCATGCTGCTCTTGGTCTTGATGGCGATGACCGACTCGTATGTAAGTCCCTGAGCTTCGTGGATGGTAAGGGTGCGTGATCCCTTTCCCTCTCCGTAGCCCTGGCTTGTTAGGGCCTCCTTTTCTTCCTGAGTGTGAACCAGGAATAAGGTGTTCGGGAGGGATTTGGGGATTTTTGCACCCGTGTACAAGCTCAAGTGACTTAATACGGGGAGCTGAGGAATATATACCAGAGTATATTTCCCTCAGTGCGTACGCGACATCCATTGGGTTCCGATGCGTGCATAACAACTCCTGGGTAATGTTTGTGACCAGGTTAGGGCGGTTGTACCTTAATACGAAGAGATTATCTCTATTGATGTAAGGCAGCTGATTGACATCTCCGATGAGGACAAGTTCACCAACTCCAGCCAGCCTGGAAGCCATGACTATGGCTCTGAAATGGTTCATGAGAGCTTCATCCACTGTGAGGCGGCTGTAGCTCTCAGTCCTTTTAAAACCATTTACGAGGACTGAAGCCATTGTGCGCACCTTGGTTTTCACCAAGTCTCCGATTCGGTGCGCAAGCTTCTCCCTCAGGTCTTTCGCTGCTTCTGTGGTTGTTGTGATAATGATGTCCCTGTCCACATCGAATTGCCTTACCACCCAAGTTGTTTTGCCACATCCTGGAACTCCATTTACCCATTGTATTTTCGGTACTTCCCAGTGTTTCCAGAATGCTTCTATGTCCGATCCCCCCGCAATAGATTTAGCCATTTCGAGGATACGGTCATCTAACATTATTTTGGTGCACTGGGCCGTTACTACTATTGGGTCGTTTTGTGGTGTCGCGTATTTAGGCCTCCCTAGTCGCTCCGTTGCTCCCCCTTCCAGGGACACAAATCCGCCTGTTGCATTGTATGCCGCCATATACTTACCTGACATTTTCCCCTTGATGACCTGGGATGTGTCGTTGTTGTATATAGCGGCTTCTGCCTCTTCGAGTCTCACCTTTAGAAGGTTTTCATTTTCTAGCCTGAAGGACTGCAAGATGTTTTCGCAGTTTCTGTGGTTGACCTCTCTGGTTACCCTTATAATGGCTAGAAACTCTAGGATGGCATTAGCTGCATGGCTCGTTGGTTCCTGTGCCGGGATATATCGGGGCGGACTGACCTGTCCCATGTCGGCTCTCGTCCTGGTAACCTTTGATGGTGCTTTGCCACGGGGTGGTGGTTTTGTGGGCATTGGGTTTCGGGGTTGGGATGGGTATCGGAATAAGCTTCCTACTGCTGTACCGAAAGCTGTCAGGAATGCGGCGACTCGCCCACTATTCTTTTTTGGGCTACATTCCTGGCTTCTTTCTGCCTCTGCTCTTTTTTGGAGCCTTTCTGAGCCACTTTTAGTAACTGAACTCGGGATCGGATGTCCCCAACAATCAGTTGCATTGTTGTGTATGGGTTTTTTGAGGTAACTAAGATTTTCTCCTCTGTCTTCATACACAACTACCTCATGGTGTTCTGAGGCTTTAATGCAACCAAGTTGGTCAGCAACTTCTCCCTTTGAGTGTTCTATTACCATTGCGTCTACGCTTATCACTCGGGCTCTGTCGGCATTTTCTGCAATACTTGAGAGCAACGAACATGCTTGAGCAAAGGGTGTCCTGTCCGTCCACTCGATTAGTACGACCGTCCTGTTTTTCAGTCGCAATAAACAACATGGATTTCCCATGACAACCTTCACTGGCATCGCGTTGTAGGTTTTACGCTTCATAGTTGTTTTAAAGCTGCTCCCATTCAGCAAGCAAGCGAGCCCGGGTGATAATCGGACGCGGCTCTTGGCTCCAGCATGACAGAAGCTTATTCCGAGTCTCTCTTTACTGCCTTCCATATAGAGAGCAACGCCTCGGATGCGAATCCCAGGCTCTCCTTGCTCTCCATGTGCCAGCAGTTGGGAAATTTCTGTGTTTTTTGGATCGGGGATGTGTGGGGCTATGATCGGGGCAGGAAGGGTAAGAGGGGTACTAGAGCGGGGGGGTAGATTCGAGTTGCTCTTCACCGCTGTTTTGAAGGACCTCTCAACGAAAGACAGGAAGTGTGCTCTGCTATCTGTATCTGCTAAGATGGTGGGCAGATCAGATTCTAGCAGTTTCCTGCTAAGCAAGATTTCGAGGTCCTGTCTGGCAGTGGAAAAGCGGGGAATTTCTAAAATTATGTGCCATACCGTCTCGGGGATGTTTGGATCGCACTCGCATCCTGGGCTGTCCTTCAGCTTGAACCTGTGGAGCTATTCGGATATTCCCCCGTGTCCTGTCATCATTTGCACTGCAAGAGGTGACAGTTTCACAGTCCGCGTCAGTTGGTATGCCTTGGTGACATCCGGTAGAAGCTTTTTTGTGACTGCACCTGTGCTTGAGGTCTCATACCGATCTTGCCATTTCCGATTTTGTCATAGTCTTGGGAGGCATCTGCGAGTGCCACTGATTTTGCAAGTTCGTCAGCTCTCTCGTTACCAGCGGTTCCCACATGGGCCCTCAACCAAAACATGCGAATATCTCTACCTTCAGCTTTAATCTTACCTTTAATGTTCTCTTTTATGCTTTTTGCCAGGGGGTGACTCGTTTTGGGACATTTGAGCAGATCTAGAGGATCTTGAATCACTAAGCACGTTGACTAGTGGATCTCTGCTCATTTTCACCTGTTGAGTTGCCCTGTAAAGAGCATAAAGTTCCGATTGGAAGACTGTGCATTCAGGATGGAGCCTGAACTTAGAAGAGCTGATCTCTTTTCCTTCCTCCCACCAGGTTAAGGCAGCACCTACTTTCCCCTCAATTTTACTGCCATCTGTGTAAATTTGGGGTCCGGTGATGTGGCTGGTGTCGGTTTCGAGAAGCCCGTACTCCACGGATGTTCTCGTGGACGGGTGGGGTTGGTCCATAAAGCGCACGCTTTGTTCGAGCTCCTTTTCCGGAGGGAGGTAGTCAAGTGAGAGGTTCTTCTTCGCTCGGTACAGGCTCGCTACTTCTTGGATTCTCAGGTCTATTGGAAGCAGACCTGAAAGGGCGAGTGCTGAGGTGAGAGAAACAGTACGGTAGGATTTGCATATCTTTTGGGCAAAACCTCTTTGTAGGGCAAATAGCTGGGATATGTTCATTTCGAGGTCCACTGCCTGTGCCCACACATTTGCGGCATAAGTTATGATGGGTTCCACCACTGCGACATATATCGTTCTCGTAATTTCGCCGTTCAGTCCCCAAGTCACCTCCGCTGCACACGCCAATTGCTTGTATATGTCTGCTGCTTTTTTACACTGCGCGGAGACGTGTGCTTTGTAGGTGAGCTTTCGGTCGATCACAAGGCCTAGCAGTTTAATCTCCTCTTATGTTCAATGTTATGCTTGTTTACCATTGTCTCACTTACCAATATACTTAATATCGTGAAGATCAAAGGCCATACTTTCGGCAAATTATGTAAAGAAATAAGTCCTATCGTATATAAGAGGTTGATTTTACAGTTCCCAGCATAAAAATAAGGACTGGATACGATGGAATTCCAATTTTTGATATATTTATGCCGACAGGACAGCCTTTGATCATTACCACTTTACCTGATGGTAAGTGATTTATCCTCCAAGAGAGAAAAAGAACAGTCCTTATTTATATAGCTGGGAACTGTGCAACCAATTTCTTTTTACGATAAGATTTTATTACAGCAATTGTTAAATTAGACTAGGAAGAAAATTGCGCTAAGTGGAGTGTCTCTTCTCACGTCAACAGGTCTGGCAGAATATCAGGCGCAGAAAAATGTATCAATTAAAATACTGGACAACTTTAATCGTTTGAAATTTGAAACAAATATGATCATATAATTATTGGACTACTATCAATAAAACACGTATTTTAGCGTTTATCGAAAATCAACACCTACAAGGTAAAACGGGATATTAAGTTTGTACTAGGAATTATATTTTCCTGTTAAAATTCAGCGTTATTTTTTTTTTATTTAAACCCGTTAAATATAAAATTGGGTAAAACAGTTCAATAAGTAATACATTACTTATATCTGATTATACCTCTAAATATTTCGCGGGCTGAGCGAAAATCACATTTACTAATTATTCGAGTACAATTTTTTTTGTTCGGAACGGGAACTGAATCCGCGTCCTCCTAATGTGATTGTGCACGCGATAGTGTTTGCAATCATATTTAGAGGTATAGAAGGGCAGCGACAACATTGCGAGAGTTAAGTGTTTGAAAAATCACTTCTTTCATTCGATCAGATGAAGTTTAGTAGACTAGTTGATGGCCGCGCACCGTCCCCTGTGACGGTTAAAGTAATACAATTGGAGTACATATTTTCGACTCGAAAGAGTAAGGTTCCGATGGCCGAATGGAATAGGCATCCAGCGCGAAATCGGAGAACGAGGCTCGATTCTCGCCGGAACAAAAAATTTTATACTCCAATAATTTGTTAATGGGATTTACGCTCAGCACGCGATAGTGGTTATAATCATAATTTAGAGGTATACTCAGATATAATAAATGTATTGCTAATTAAACTGTTTTAACTAATAAAAAAAACAAAGAAAATATAATTACTTGTACAAACTTTAAATCCCGTTTTACCCTGTAGGTGTTGATTGTTGTGTTGAACGCTAAAATACGTGTTTTATTGAAAGTCCAAGAAGCATTATTATTTCAAGACATTTTGAGCAGGTTTTTTTTAACAAACTCCATAGTAACTGTCCTAATTCCTTTACTGTAATTTAATAAAATCCTTAATTACGTCTATATTATAATATCAATTATCTCTCCAAAGTTCTAATGTTTATCATTATCGTTGATGAGTAGGTTGGGAAATTGGTGGGTGGCCGATCGGATCTTAATTAATTAGTTAATTTTGGAGTATTCTTATAGTTACAAAAAATATGTATGGTGTATATCAGTAAAGCATAGTGGCTGACTTACACCTGTCAAAAATCGAAAATGGTGGATTTAAGCTGGCCACCGTACAAAGTTCTACAGTCTTTCTGAAGCGAAGCCGTCAGTTTAATCGGTATCCAATGTGACAATTGCAACCTAGATTAGGTTTAGGCTTCTAAGAGGTGGAATTTATTGTCAAATTATTAATGATTTTTACAATTTATGATTGCCGTCAAAACATTTTATATGTGTCAAGGCAAGAGTGAATGAAATATACCTAGGTTTCATATCACAACGGCAACACCATCGTCACTTAAAATATCCGGCGATACAGCTGTCAAACGCATAAAACCACAATCTTTACGCATATAATAGTTTTCCTTCCTGTGTAAAAAACTGCAAGTAGACATTCTGTTCTTGGTTCATAAAATGTTCTTAAATGACGAGTGTAATTACTGAACATAACAGGCAACCCTTTCAGAAGAACAAAGCATTCGCTTTCCGACAAAGGTTTTTCCTTTTTATAATGTGTACCAAAGTACATAGTGTAAGCTTTGACTTTTGAAAGAGCTCTTTTTAGTTCGACATTTATTTATTTATTTAATTCTTTATTGCACTATAGTACAAATGGAGGACTTAATGCTAAAGCATTTTCTACCAGACATCCACATATTAGTTATAGAGAAAAGGACGTAGGCGTGCAACAAAAATATATTTAAATACTCTAGAACAGAAAACGCAAAGAATATTACAGATATAAAATATTATATATACCTTTATGCATAAATACTATACAATACATGCTATACATAATAACAAAAATAATACTAAATATATATAATAAATATAATATACTAATGGTAAATAAAAACAATTTAATAATTTATATAACATTTGAGAACAGTGATAAAAGTGACAGAATTTATGAAATCTTATAAAAATGCTCACGGACCCGTTGTTTGAAGACTTCCTTAGAAGGAGATTGTCTGATGGATAACGGTAACTCATTCCACAGACGAGGTGCAACCACACACCAGGATTTAGCCACAAAAGAGGTGCTGTGCAAAGGGATATCAAGGAGTAAATTATTACTTGATCTAAGTTCAAGGTTATTTAAGTCGGAGAGAAGACTGATAGAGTTTCTAAGATAGGAAGGGGAGTAAGGATTGTTGAGAATTGAGTATAACAAGCCAAGGATCCTCACTTTTTTCCTTTCTCGGATTTTAAGCCATTTTAACTTCAGCCTATATTCAGACACGTGGTCATACTTCCGAAGGCAGAATATGAACCTAATGCAAGCATTGAGAAGCCGATCTAGTTTATTTAGATGTCCTTCAGAAAGATCCAGGTAACAAATGTCTGCATAATCGATAATGGGTAACAATATGGTGTTCACAAGAGTAATTTTTGTGTCAGTAGGTAGAAATCTTTTATGGCGGATAATAGAATGGAGTGCTGCATAAAACTTACGAGAAACCTCATTTATCTGAGGCACCCAACACAAGTTGGCATCAATGATCAAACCAAGATCTTTCACAGTATCAGAGAATGGGATAACACAATCGTTATACTTCAGCGGTGATAGGTTACAATGATCAATCTTGCGAAGTTGATGTGTACTTCCAACAATGATAGCTTGACACTTGTCTGGGTTGACTTTTATGCCAAAACGTTGCGACCAAGACAATAAATGTAGGAGATCATTATTGAGCAGATTGATTACATAGTGCAGATCGTCAATGCTAGAATGATGGTATAGCTGAAGATCATCTGCATAGAAATGATACTTGCAACAGAAATCTGTGGAGAGCATGTTTATGAATACTGAGAAGAGTAATGGAGAGAGAATTCCTCCCTGAGGAACACCGGCTACTAGCTCACGCCATTCACAAAATCTCTGACCATCGCGAATGATCTGCTTACGCCCCTTCAAATAAGATGAAAACCATTTGTGAGCAATTGGGGAAAAGTTTAAGGATTCCAGTATTGCCAACAGCACATCATGATCAACAACGTTGAAGGCGTTGCTAAAATCAATAAGGACCAAGATTGTTACGTGAGTGTTCTGCATATTGGTTCTGATGTCCTCAGTGACTCTAAGCAATGCTGTTGTTGTACTGTGTCCCGCCCGAAATCCGGATTGATATGTATTGAAAAGCTCAGCTGTTGTGAGATAATCAGTGACCTGTTTGTGGACAATTGATTCAATCACCTTGGATAGAAAAGGTAAAATAGAAATAGGACGAAATTGATTTGGTAGGGCAGGGTTTGGGCATTTGGGAAGAGGCAAAACATGGGCTTTACGCCAAGAATCGGGAAATTGACCACAAGAGAGTGAGAAATTAATAATATGCGTAAGTGCAGGAAGGACATGCTTAAAAATATACATCAGCATAATACGACCAATTTCGTCATTACCCGTAGCTTTGGATTTAATATTTTGTACAATTTTACTAACAGAGTCTTCACTAACGGGTGAAAAATCAAAATGAGCTAGAACATTGCGACGAGGTTTATGAAAAATTGCGTTGATAGTGTTTAGTTTGGTACTGGGATCTAAAATTGTTGCAGTAGTAAAATGTTTGTTGAGTAAATTTAGATCTAAAGGGATTTTAGAATCCAGTATCTTGGGTTTACCTATGCCAATTGATCTCAAGAACTTCCAGATGCCTGCGGGGGTTGAGAGTTCTATTTGCTCTGCAATATATCGCCGTTTAGCAGTTCGACACAACTGATTGCACCTGTTTCTCAATCTTTTATACTCAGCCCAGTTTTCTTCGTTTCGATAATGTTTATATTTACGAAAAGCACTGTTACGTCTAGACATTGCCTTACGGATCAAATTGTTCATCCACGGAGAAGGTTTGTGTTTAAGTTTAACAGGATGGATGGGAGCATGACAATCAAATAACTCTAAGATTTTACCTGTCAAGAAGTCAATCTTATCCTCAATGGTTGGAATACTATACACTGTAGACCATTTAATAGCAAAGGCATCTGCATTCAAGCGTTCCAAACTCATGCGAGCAAAATTCCTCTGGTGTAATGTAATAGGTTTAGGTTTAGGTAATCTATGCTTTATAGATGCATAAATTAAATCATGGTGTGATATACCAGGGGCATCAAATTGCCCATGCAAAGTGATTAGATCTGTATCAGAAGTAATAATTAAATCAAGCAGAGTGTCACCCGTGTGAGAATGATGGGTGGCAGATAGGGGCAAGACATTTAAGTTTGAAGAACCAATCAGTGATTTAAGCCTTAAGGAGCGGTTATCCTGTTGAATTAAGCAAGTATTAAAATCACCCATGATATATATTTTGTTATAATCAACAAGTAAGTTCTCCAGTGCAGATTCTAGTTTAGAAAAATAATCAATTTTAGGAGGGCAGTACACTACACCAAGTACAAATTTGATACCTATATTTACCTCAATAAATAGGTATTCTGGAGAAGCACTGTAGACTGATGGGGACTGTAATATGATTTTGTAAGGAATATGACTCTTTAAATAAATTGCGACTCCACCGCCACCAGCACCAACACGATCATTGCGAATAAGTATACAATTTCTTATTGGAAACGTGGAAGAGGGGAGAGAAGGCTTCAGCCAAGTTTCAGAGACCAGAATGGCATGTATAGTATCAGAGGTAAGATAATCAAGCATTGCATCATAATGAGCAGAGATGCTTTGGGCATTAATATGACATTATGTTTGAGTTATAGTGTATACTGTTACTAAGCAAGATATGCTACATATAAATGTTCATATTGTCTAAGATATAAGTGAAACTTATGAAAATGTCAATCGTTGTTATGGGTGTGTTTATTAAAGTACCCTGATATTTAACCCCAAGCCTGACAAATACAAATTGGAATAAGGAAAAAAAAACCTGTTTGTCGTTTACCGCAGTGCCGTCTGGTCCAAAAGAGCTGTTCTCAGAGACATAATTCAGCAGATGAGAGTTTTCTTCTACTGCCCTTACTTATTTCTTGCTGGAATAATTTCTGGACGACACAATATACTTGCGATAAATTTACATGCAAACATTTTTGATACAATAAGACTCCAGAAAGATAAGCTGATCGTTTATGAGCGTAGAATATCGTATACGACTACATTTTCCAAAATAAATCATGTGAGGCCCTGAAAATGTCTTTTTTTATATTATTGTGACGGAACACCATGAGGCCAACGTGATTTTAAACGGTTATAAGTAATTTTACTGGCTCTCAAGGAATGCTGCCGGAACTCACTGTAAGGTGCTTGGCGCCAGATTTTGTACTTGAGGATGGTAGCTAGCCATGCGACCATTCACGAAATATCTTTCCACCATACGGTAATATAAATGACACGTTTAACATTCTTGGCGCAAGTGTACGCGACAAAATAAGCCGCTATAAAGTGAGAAACCTCAGTTATAGTTCCAGAATACTTCTTCATCTCGGGATCTAAAATAGTTATTCGCTCTAAAACACAATCTTGCTAACTTGTTGAACAAATAACTTCGAGGTTGAACAAATAACGAGGCGTAAAGCCTTCTAATTTACATTAAAATCACTAATTAAATTAATTATATATTATATTATTTGAGCCGTTTGGTGTAGAGACGTTGGGGCCGTGGGGACCGGGAGCTCGTCGTATTTTCTAAAACTTATCAGAGCGCTTGGTCGATGCGACGCCTGATCAAAATGCTGGCACCTATTTGGCTAACGAATACGCATTGCAATACATCGGGACAATGCTGCCAGCATGCTGAGCACGCTGCCAACTGATATTGGGCTGGAGCATTTGGGCTGCCTGTGAGTCTGTAATGACTTATTATACATTTATTGTAGTAGCTGTAGTGTTGTATATAGTTCGTAGTATTTTGTTAATAAAACTCAATACTCAATTACGTTGTAGTTTATCCACCTAACACTAGATGACACCACTAGAATCATGTTGTATAATAAACGCGAGCCCTCACAAAGCTCAGCTTTTTACTAGTACATACAATAATTGCTACACTTCACAACAGTCAATCACACATGTCAATCACTACACAAAGTCACAACATATAACATAGTAACTTTACAAACAATTCTACAAAAAGACAACAACAACTCTAAAATGTGTCTTATGTACTAAAAAGTAGACAGTGGACAACAGATAAATATTACACAACTACAACACTCGTAAAAGGGTTACTGTAAAACTAAACACAATACAAAGAGGATTAATTAAAAAGGTCCAATATGTAATGCTTGATTCACACGAATTTCAACCTTATTTAGAAGTACCCAGTTAAATTAGTCTTAGAAATATAATTACATGGCTTCTACTATTGTTAAAGCATTCGTTAATACAAAATATAAGAGCTGCATTTACAGGACTTTTTAGACGAGACAGAATAGAATATTATGTTTGTCTAGTTTAAAAGATCAAATGGTGTTACGGTGCTCACCGATTATAATTATTATATTTATTATACAATTATTATTATATACATATTAATGTTTGACTCTGTTCAGTGTTTACTGATTAATATGCCTATTATTATTCTATACAAAAACGGATGTAATATATCAGTTTGTTTCTTTTATATGCTACCATAACCGTCCCTTACACACAGTATGCCATTGTGTAATTGAAGGCAATATACACATTTTTAATTGATTCTGTCTGGTGAAAACATTGTTCTATTTTCTTCAGAATTATTTTTCAACTTCGTGTGTTAATGAACTTGCATGAGTGTATGCAGATGAAACAATAGCAAGAAATGTTACTATTCCAGTCTCGTCTAATCTCTCTGAACTTTTGGAAATGTATATACCATCTTTTGCATAACTTGAACTCTCCTGTAATTTATTGGCATGGCTTTTTTAAATTAAAACCTCGGTTGTGACTACTGTTATTAAAATTCTAATTGTATAATATACATGTCAAATGGAATATGTTCAAACTGTATGAGTCTAAAACAAAAAACTACATACCAAATACTCTGGCTGAGTTTAGGAATAACGTTAAGAGAAGGTAACAATCAGCAACGCATATAGAACTAAAAATTACATGTATGTAAATTAATTTGATACATGTATGTAAATACGTCATTGTATCAATTGATCTTGCATTTTAATTACTTCAAATTCATCAAGATCCTTCAAACATAATATTGAAAGATATCGACAATCTTCAAAACCCAAACTAAAGTCAGTCACTTTACCCGCTCAAAAATTTAACTCTGGGCATGCTGCCAACTGGTAGCGAGCTGGGGCATTTGGACTGCCTGTGAGTCTGTGATGATTTATAGGTTGTCTAAATGCTTTTATTGTAGTAGCTGTAGTGTTTAGTTTGTAGTGTTGTGTTTGTGTAGTAAAAATATTACGCTATAGATATTTGTACTACAATCATTTACCGTCAATGATGTCACTACTATTTGTGTTTTAAAACCCTTAAATTTTAAGGGCATATGTAATTGCTTGTTTTTCATAATCTCTTGCAAAATTCATGCCTATTTATGCATTCTTCTTCGATGTATCAATATATCAAATTTCACATTGAAAGCATTTGGGATAGAAATGTATATAAATATAAACGTTTCTATTTCCATACTTAAAAGGTCGTATCGTGTGAACGAAGCGATGAAGGAAGACGAAAACAAAAACGTAAAAGACGACAGAACGTGTAACTTACCGCGTTTTGCTTCGCCAAAAGAGAGCAAGCAAAGAAAAAAGGTGTTATTTACAGTAGAGCACAGAATTCAGCCACTAATTAGTATAACTATACTAAGTTAAGGTATAAATATTATTTCTACCTATTTCTATGGTTCAGCTTCAAATTTTACGGTAGCGTCGAGCAAACACTCAAGATTCACGACAGAGGATAATGACCTACTGTTTCATAGAGTTAAATGAAGCTTCTTTGTTGTGTTTGTTACTTTTACCCGTCAAATACAACACTTGCATCAATTCGAACATATCTCGTCTTTCATAGATCAATAAGAAACTGCAGGTCATTACATATAGGAAAATAGTCTTTGGGAAGTAATTGCTGTGTCATATAAGATCATTATTCAAAGAGTTATTCTTCCATAAGAAGAGAACCTTTAGGCTACGGTTGTACGAGTGCTTTAAACATTTTTTTACGCAGGCTTTTTTTCTTTTGGAATATACCACAAGTCTTTTCTTGTATGCGACTTTTCGCATGCGGGTGCTTTTTACCTTGGAAGCTTTTTATAGGCTAGCTATGTAACGCTCCAAACGCGGAGTACTAAAATAAAAACGCTCGTGCAAATGAAGCCTTAAAGTTAACGTTTGAGCAGTGCTTTCGATAAACATAGTTTCGTCATACTTTAGCTACCATAAGTTTCAATACTACGAAATTTTGAACCCATATTATTGAGCTATATCTTTGCGCTCTTGGTTGATGAGTTTTCTATTATAGTATCTATATTCCCGTCACAAGCTATTTTTCAAAAAATACTACTTCATAGTTTAACAGGAATCTGGAAAATAATATAAAGTTTGCAAAACTTCACTTAGCTTTCACAGGTATGTAAATATGGTGAAACTAAATTGGTATGCCAAGCTCTGCACATTTAGTAACTTAATAAGTGAACAGCTACGCCAAAGTTGGCGCAGTGGGATTTGAGGATAGCAAGAAAATGAAAAGGCAATTAACCTCAAGCGCCACAGCGTCGAATTTGCATCTGTTTATTAAAGATGTGATAGAATAGAGTAGAAAGCGTGAGCAGATAAATAGTTAAAGTGAAAAGTGCACTGTACTTATATCTAAGATATATTATCTACTACGTCTAGCCTCAGTCCCTTTCTTGCACAACTACTTGCGAGCCAGTTCAGACTGCAAGCGAAAGCAATAATATGCCAGGTGGATCAGTATATAGAGTACGCCTTACGTGTTTATACACTGAGAAAAATCTAAAGTCAAAAGCGCTCTAATGATGGCCAATTTATATGGTATGAAGGCAAAAAACCGACCAAACGTAAATACGTATAAAAACGCCTTCCAACTACAAGGCGTTAAACGAGGTCAGTGAAGGCGAATGTTTCGTCTTCATTTTAGGTGTATTTTGTGGTCTTTCTTAAATATTGACTTTTCGATGAGGCTGATTAAGTCGTACGTTATAGTGATAATCACCGTATATAAACCGCCGTAAAAGTAAGGTATATTTTATGGTCAATACTGCAATTATTATCGTATAACAAGTTCAATTCTGAAAATACTTTACGGAAGGCGTTTTTTGACGGTTGTGTTTATTATAAAACATGGTACAATTTTATTGATTTCGCTTTGCGTGGTGAAAATCATCTTAAGAGTTGTGAATTCATCTTGCGTATTATATATTATTAGTTAGTTACAATTTAACGGTAAAAGGTCAAATTTGATTTAAGCTCCAAAGTCGTTTTTCTCAGTGTAGACAATGAAGAAGTAAAATAAATAGATATTATCCTTATAGCTAGAGAGGTACGATATAGACAGATCCGTCAACTGTCGTACAGGTAAAATACCCACACATACATAAATGTAAATGTGTGTATATCGGTTTATTGGTTCGTCCTTATTTTACGCTGCAACTGAGCAACAACGGATCGACGTGATTTTTGCACAGAGATAGTAAAAACTGAAATATCCCGCACATGACTGAAATATTTTTTATCGTATATTCGTAATTTTGTACCTGAAATATGCCTTAAGTTGCTTTTCATCCCAAAAATCTGTTTTGTAGCTATATTGCATAGTCAAGATATACCTGGAGGACACTAAACAATACATTATTGTAAATGTATTAAAATGTGTGTTGCTTGATCAGTGGTGATTCTTACTTACGCTATTAACATCCTGGTACTGTTTGTTGTTTTTTTTTACTGTTTTTTTAGTGTTTCGAAACGCACTCGGAAATATCAAAGATCCACAAATTAGGAGAATGTTTTTTAAAAATATGAAAAAAAGGAATTAAAAAGAAGTGTTTTGTCAACTCCTCCTTCACAGATAAGTTCGAACAGCTTCTTCTCTTTCCACCAATACCCCTCTCTCGTGTGACCAGATTCGAATGTCAGCCCGTAGTTAGTTCTTATATCTCGCTTGCACAGCAATTTCACTTGAAGCAGTACCCTTTCCACCAAAACATAATAGTGTTTGCACACTACTGATTAGAAGCAAAACAGCTTACAGTATGGTGGTCCTAACAAAACGGACTCTTGCTGAACAGACCTACCACTTGGTAGTATGTTTACCTCCAGCAAACAGTCAAATTAAATAATGACAGAAAACTTAGGGAATGAGATTCGCAGAAGAATTCAGCAGGGCCGCGTTTAGAAAACGTTATCTAGTATTTTCTTCACCAACCCCGCAAAGCCTAAAGATGAAGGTATTCAAAGAAAGCTTCTTATCCATTATGATATTCGGTGTTGAGGCGTAAATTTTCCCGGTACGACTTTTCTACCAATTAATTTGTTCCGAGAGCTATGCAGTGGGCTAAGAATTCAGTTTCTCTGAACGATTACGTCAGAGCAGTTGGAAAAGTGGATTAAAAAATCACGCTCATTTAAGTGCAGTAGAAGATTAATATATCCAAGAATATATCAGAAAATACAGAACGATAATGATACAAAAATATAATATTATTGTAATTCGTTTTACGGAGTAGATGATTAAGTTCATTCCAAAGCTCCACTACAAGTCGAAGTCTCAAACACCAGCTTACTATAAGTGATTTATTGCTATTATAAAAATTAGAGGTAGGATCAATTGCCCCGGCAAAGCCATTAGTCAGAAACCATAACCGATCGCTCGTTAAATTGACTGTCGACACAAACCCTCAAGTTTCATCAATTTAATTAAACTCTTGTAAGTCTATTGTGTATTCTGTGACGGGCTGTAAATCGAACCTTTTTAGAACTGCCTGAGAATTTCTTAGATTCATTACTTCACTGGAGCAAATTGATACTAAGGGTGGAGCGTCTCTATATATATATACAGCGTGTCCCAAAATTCAACGATAAGCCGGCATCGGAGCATGGACATACTCATGACTCCTCGGAAAAAAAAAAAATTATAACTGTTTTTTTTATTAATTACAGAGACTTTTATAAATTTCATCGATATTCGATACCCATTATGCTATTTTCAACTACCATGACCACAATTTTTGATATTTTTTGTGCATTAGCAACCTAAGAAGGACGGCTATCTACCACAATCCTTTAAAATTACAGAAAGTCTGTAGTTATTTTACAAAAATCAGTAAAAAAAAATTTTTTTCTTAAATTTTCATAGATTTTAACATTCTATGCACTTTCTATAGTCTGGGTTAAAAAAAAAAGTATGGACACTACCATGGCTAGTTTTATTAAAAGTTGGCGCAACTTTATAAAAGTCTCTGTAATTAAAAAAAATAAGAGTTATAATTATTTTTTTTTTCCCGAGTAGTCATGAGTAGGTCCATGCACCGATGCCGGCTTATCGTTGAATTTTGGGACACGGTGTATATATATAGGTACAAGAAACGTTGACTATTTTTAAAGCAATTCTTTTATATTTTTGAATTTTGTAGGAGTAATGTGTGGTGAGAAATGTATATATACTGCAGTGAGAGCGTCCATGATTCCAACCCAACTACAGTTTTGAACTTCCGGGATGATTGGGCACTTTGCAAACGATGCGATTCGTCAGCGAGGAAATCTCATCAGCAATCTTACGCTTAATTATTACCAGCTGTTCGGAACGATGACGCCTGGAACGGCACCTAAGCGCGGGCAAGGCTTGGAATGCCCTCCTAGCGTAGTCGTCTACTTTTAGTCTATGGACATTTTGAGTGAAAAAAAATAAAATGTTTTTTTGAGGTTTGAATATTGAAAATTTGTTCCTTTTTTGTTTTCATAGCTCGTGCTATAATTGTAATTTATTTTGGGGACACCGCCGGGTTGGACCCCTTCGCGCGTGTTTGTTTTTGTGTGAATGTTGGATTTTTGAATGTTTTGAATTTGTGGAAACTTTGAAGAATCTCAAGAAGAAAGAAGAACGGAACTCCCGGAAGCCATAGCCGTAGTAATCTCTTAGCTTATTGGCCAATTATATATTCTTAGGGAAACGCTAGGCTGGGGTCGTCGAAGCAACAAGAAAAAACATTGTAAGTCTCATTGTATGTATTTTCAGCCCCGTGCACCACGGGCCGTGTAAGATTCAAAAAGCAGGTTGTCCAGGTGGACGACTCTGCTTAACATACCCATCTAGGCAATCTGGAATCTTAACACCAGCTATACATATCATGCAGATTGTAGAATGTGGATTGGTGAATGTTTCCTCACAATTTTACTTTTATGCATCATCATCAGGTTCATTCGTAATCACGACGCACAAAGCTTGAAATTATTCATATCCTTGCTAGATACAATATGTAAGTATAATATATATAACAATTGTAAAATCAGAATTTGATACTTTTAGAATATAGAAAGTTATGATTATGCATTTTACAGATGATTTGAAGAAATTAAAAAAAAAACAAACCGACAAGTGCGAGTCTTATTAGCAGACCGAGCATTCGGTAATAATTCTGAAGCAGTGATGGCTCAGTGGCATTGGCTATGGACTGCCGTGCCGCAGGTCCATGGTTTGAATCCCGCCGCGGGCTTGAGCTTCAAAGCATGGTGGAAGGGCATTTTGTGAATGCCCGCCTGGCTAGCGACCACCCTCAGGTAGAAAATGTGTCGCCAAGCACCTAACGGTGTGTTCCGGCAGCAGTCCTAGAGAGCCAGTGAAATTACAGGCACATGAGACTTAACACCTATGTCTCAAGGTGACGGGCACAGTACAATTCGTGACTTGTGTGAAATGCATCAGTTATAGGCAGAGGTTAGTCCGCTTAACATCAGGTGGGCCTCGTGCTTGATCCGTCACAAGTACATAAAAAAAACGGAAATTTGGAAGTGAGTCTCCCGAAATACTTTATAATGATTATATTAACCAAAACTTGTTAGCTATATATTCTTTCATCCCGGCCTCCTTAGCCTGACTCCAAACCTTGCTATGGAAAACGGAAGGAACGTACTTACTTTCTATTTTATCTTATAGTTTGTACTTTAGCTGTTTATAATCTAGACATTTATGAATAAAATTTTATTGTGACTTATTATGATACGAAATATTAATCATATAATTTTTACGATAGAATAGCAACAAAAGATATTAAAAGAAAATATGTCTATAGTATACTAGCAGTGGTTTGAAGCGCTCGTAGCGAAGTTTACTTAGCAGTTCTCAACCGATCAGCAAACGCAACGTTCGCTGTGGTAATGACTGTGAGGGGTAGCTTGTGGCATTCAGTATAATATTGAGCACTTCCGTGTTTCGGAGGGTACGTAGGCGGTCTCACGTACCGACAACGCGTCATCGACTCATCGGTATGACGCGTTGTCGGTCCTAGTTGTTGTCTTAGGATGGCAGTCGATATAGATAGATAGATAATTCTTTATTGTTACACCAATAAATACAAATTAAATCTTATATAAAACTTTCACTAAAGTGTCACAATGGGCGGCCTTATCACTATAGCGATCTCTTCCAGGCAACCTTTTTATGGAGAGGAAATACAGGAACAATTTCAGGGGTGTACATAAGAAATATAACTAAACAATCATCGAGCTAAAGATAATTAGTCTACGTTATAATCTGAAACACATAATTTAAAATCAAGTGTATTACTTGATTTTAACAATATATTTATCATTATACCAATACATATTAATATTACATAATATATTCACACAAATATATATTACAGGTATATAAATTATACATATATAGAGAGAGAGGTAGCTAGCCAGGCCAGTATTCGAAAAATGCCCTTCTATCATGCTATATAGTTATATGACTGTATTTATATATACTTACATATATATATATATATATATATATATATGTATATGACTGTATTTATATATACTTACATATATATATATATATATATATATATATATATATATATATATATATATATATATATATACAGTCATATAACTATATAGCATGATAGAAGGGCATTTTTCGAATACTGGCCTGGCTAGCTACCTCTCTCTCAACAACAGCTTTGAACACATCGTCACCTACCATCACGTGAGATAGTGATCAAACGCTACCGTATCAGCTATAAAAATGAAAAGGAACCCCGTTTAATGTATTTTTATTTGTTATAGAATCCGTCATAATATTTTTATTACCTATATTAGAATTGTAACTGGCTATCAATCGCAGTTAGATACTTTTATTACTATTGCAGGAATGAAATCTCGTTTTCTAACCCTAGACCCTGAAAATCATGTTTATGAATCGCTGACAACGATACAATTTTTGAAACTAAGATAGATATGAAATCGATTCCTTACTTACACGATTTTATTTGCGTCGAAATGACAATAAGCAGCCTTAACAACCCTTTCCACTCGATACGTGAGCAGGGTACTCGATTGTGTCCAATCGTTCGGAAGTTAATCGAAATCGAATCCGACCTTAACGACGTGCTAAATTATGTGACCCCGATTATCATGTGTGAACAGTCGACACCCAACCTTCAGGATAGGCCTATATCAATAAACAGTTTTACTTTTGCGGATTGTCTATTTTAGGGCGTAATTAGCCACTTGGCACCTGAATAATGTTACGAATGTATAATCCACATAGTGCATAAGTTAACTTTATAATTGCAGGTGGGGAAAAAGTAATCACCCTATCGGAAAACCATATAACTCTACAAATGGTGCCAAATGTCAATTCGGTTTTGATATTTGTGTAGTAAACAAACGCAGAATACAAATCGACAAGCCATGAATTGGTTTACTCCGCAAAAACGTGGAATAATTGCTCCAATTTTTTTGCGCCACAAATCGTCGTTTTTGTTAGCGCAGTGTGAATTTTGTCGCAGATTTCCTGGCAGTCCGACATCAACTGCATAAACACTGCGGCGTTTGGCCACTCGCCTTGAAGAGACTGGGACAACACGAGATCTTCCCCAGGCTGGCCAGCCCCGGAGCTGCTGAGAATATCGCAGCTGTTACCCAAGATGTCGAAGAGAAGCCAGGAGCATCGATCAAACGACGTGCAACTGAGCAATAACCGTGGTCCCTACGCAGAATTTAGGAGAAAGATTTGAAGATGTTCCCCTACAAAGTGCAGACAGTAAATTAACTGTTAGCTATTGACCGCCAAACACGTGAAACCTACGCTTAAGCCATCCTGAATATCAACGGTGAACTAGAGGACAATCAAGAGGCGGACGATTTTTTATCGAAAATTATCATGAGCCATGAGGCTCATTTCAATCTTAGCGGTTACGTGAATAAACAAAATAATAATTTCTTGGACACCGAAAATCCGTATTTCACTCACGAAGAACCATTACACTAGCTCAAATTTCTGCATGATGTGCTGTTTACGCTGGAAGAGTCAATACGTAAACTATTTTTCATGTCAGTAAAAAAAACAGTTGCATCGAAGTCAATTTTAAAATTTGTCTATCCAGTGCGAAGGATTGACAAATTTGAAAATATGGAGTAACTAATTATTGAAAATGTACCATGCTGGTTCGACGATGCTTAGCTCAAAATTGTCTTCATAGTATCAAATTGTTGATAGTTAAGTCATAAGCAATCAGTCCCAGATTCAGAATTATGTGGAAGCCACTCTTTATTTTTGCTGCTACACTCATCCCCTGTGATCCACTACACTCAGGAATAGGTTTATCCAGTTCTTCACTTTTTGGGCCACCATTGTGACTCCCAAATGTTCTAATATAAAAAATTAAACATTATATTTTATTTTATATTAAATATTGTTTTTATTGATTTTTTGGTCCCTACAGTAGTATTATATTTATTTAAGCTACATAGTGAAAAATATGTTTGCGTGTGCTGAATAAATGTATTTTCCTTCTTTCTTTCCTTTTTTAAGAATGGTCACTGACTGACTCAATCAGGAATGGAAGCGATTAAGAAAGTGGTAGTGCAATTTTTTTTTTATTTAAAAATCGTTTTTAAGCCAATAGCATCGTGGTGTGACCTTTTACGAATGCCCGCCTGGCTAGTCAATCTGTCACCAAGCACCTTACGGTGTGTTCCGGCGGCTGTCTTTGAGAGACAGTAATTCTACGTTAGCCTGAATAACATCTTCAATCAAATCATCACTAGGTACCATCCGCGGGTCTAGCATGACCGGAGATATCTCCCCGGGTAGAGGATAAAAATTGCCTGACAAGAAATTATTTTGTAACCTCTGACCATGGGCGCGATTAACACGGACGGTATATGGATAACGAGAAGTCATTTTAAATATTTAACTAAAGTACCGCTGACCGGGGACACAAAGTATGGGGACGGGAATACACCTGCCGATCTATATGTATTCTCGTTCGATAAATCCATTCTCTCTATTACTGTCGCTATATGTATAGAGCAATATACAATACAATAAAGTAACTATAAATACTGACGGCATTTTAATATTCTTTGTGGTATTCTTGGACCTTCATCATCTAATAGTAAGTAATGAAGTTGTCAAAGATTAAATATGTATATATTTAATTTAAATATACCTAGGGATCAACGAATAAGCATTGCATTTCAACGGGGTAATGCTGCCAGCATGCTGGACACGCTGCTAACTGGTCGCGGGCTGGACTTCCTGTGAGTCTGCAATGACTTAAGTATAGGTTGTCTTGATGTTTTTACTGTAGTAGCCTTAATGTTGTATAAAGTTCGTAGTATTTTGTTAATAAAGGCATACCGCTGAAAAAAAATGCCCAAATAAAAAGACACTCGCGACATTACATTATTAATTAATAATTTATTAGAAACTAAGATAACTTCTCCCTTTACGAGAAAATGTTATCTATGTATTACTCCTAAGACAATTCTATCTACGTTATGTGTCATATCTTTCAAATGGAGACATATTTCCACCGAAATGACAAGAGATAACTTTACTTCCACCTGTAGGTAATTTTGTCTCTTCAAAATGGATAAAATCAGAGGATCTAATTAGGGGATTGAAATTATATCTCCAGTCCAAGCTAAGTTTATAGGTGAGATGGTGGACGAATGCTTGTCTATTTAGGATGAAAAGTTCTCAGTTGTTCGTCCAAGGAAAAACAAAATTTCTATACGCATTAATGTTGCGGGTGAAAAGGACGATAAAATTTATCACCAAATCCGACAATAAATTTACGGGAAACTTACTAAGAGTATTTTAGCACGCAATATACGTAGGTACCGACAATCTTTCTCACAATACCGTTTGTCGTTCATTTCTCGGCTCCATTAGACCTTAGCGACGGAAAGGTCACATATAGTCTTTTCACAAATAAAGTAAAACATTGTCTCGATTTATTATATTACTGTAGACAGTGTATACATGTGGTATAAATCTTTGACAAACTTTATAGACTATTTATTCTCTAGTGTTTTTTGCCGTGAAGTGCCGGGCTAGAACCACCCTATTTAATAATAACAAATATTTTGTCTAGATATATTTTTTATATTTGTAAGTGTTTTATTAAAATATTTAAAAAATATGTTTTATTATTAACCGATGGATAGGCTAAATCGATGACTGTGAACCGCAGAGATAGTATTTGTATTTGTTTATTCAGGAAAAATATGCAACATTACAATATACAAATATGTCTATTGTCTGTCTGCCTGTTTATCCTTACGTCCGTATGTCACAGACCCTTAGCTTTTAAACAGAATATGTTACAAATCCGAAATATTGATGTTTTTCGAAGAACGTTGACTCAAATGTCGGCGTTAGACTAGAGAGTGAAATATATAAAATTTTTATTAACAAAATTTTAAAAAACATTTAATTAATAATTTTATTATACACTTAAAAAAATATATCTAATGACAATTCCGCCTTATTTTCCTGCTAAGACGACGTGACCTCATAAACGCCACGCAGCCACACTGGAAGAATTTTCGACGTTTCTCGCTTCTACACAAACCATGCTCAGGAGGTTTTGACTCCACGAGCTCACAATCGAGAATCGATCGTTTCGGCTTAACAGGAAAATTAGGCAGAATTCTCAGTAGAGATATTTATATATTTTTTAAGTATTTTATTAAAGTATTAATTTGATGTTTTCTAAAGATATTTCTAAAATATTTGTTATTATTATGAATTTCCGCAAAGTAACGCCTGAAACAATTCATTATATTTTTTTAGGAAGTCTTTATAAACGAGAAAGAAGTGAAAATCTTTATTTATTTTGCAACCTAGAAAGTGAGGTGATATTGTCTCTAGCTCATAGAGTCATAATTATATAAATACATATTTTTTAGCTGTTTTCGGCCCGTATACCGTAATATAATTGTCTTAGTGTCCCTACCTGTCAATAGTGACCGTATTCACTGCAAAGTGTTTGAAACATCGGGATAAAATAACGATACATATAAGCAATTTGCTAGCCTTTAGTTTAGTTAGAGCACACAATGTTTATCCCGGGCGGGAATCGAAATCGCGTCTGCCGATTTTGCGCTGGATGCCTATTTCGCACCAAA
The DNA here is from genome assembly GCA_963890685.1 of Plagodis pulveraria. Classification (NCBI taxonomy): domain Eukaryota; kingdom Metazoa; phylum Arthropoda; class Insecta; order Lepidoptera; family Geometridae; genus Plagodis; species Plagodis pulveraria. The sequence continues at coordinate 13,443,614 of OY982971.1, read as the reverse complement.
CGAGTATGTTCCGGTGGCCGAGTGGAATAGGCATCCAGCGCGACACAAATGTTGTGCTCCAATAATTTGTAAATGAATGTAATGAATATAAGGTACGATAGGTAGTAGTACCTATATTAGATCCAATCGGAAGAGTAAGATCCTCATCATTAGAAAACCAAAAAGGATATAATTATAACGTTTTATACAAAAAGTTTCTCAATCTCTAGCATGTTAAATTAATTTTGTTTACCGTGAATGGTAATTTTTCATACATAGTACCTACGAATGTGGTCTTGATATGCATTGTTAAAAATATAAAAAGAAAATACGTAACCGACTTCCACGACTAAAGAGTATGAAATAACATGTCCATGCTGATTCAAAACACTGACCTCACATTATCATGGTCCAACTTCAACAAGTATTTAATCGTACTATTTATTAGCTATAGTATGCGTAATGAAATAGGATTCATCATCATTACCTCCTGTGGAACGTCCACCGTTGAACAAAGGCCTCCACCATTGAGAGATTGCAAGTCTCCACGTTTGGCAGACGTCCTAGGGATTGCAATGTTAGATGGCAATTCTTCAGAAGGCACTGCTGCACTTTTACTGGTATTTTTTGCTCTGAATCCCACGGCAAGATATGTATTAATAAATATCTTAGGTATATTATTAGAATAGCCCGTGGGGTGCCGGGCTATAATGTCACCCCCCATCTCTACACGTGGGTGTCGTAAGAAACGACTAAGGGTAACACACCAGAAGGTGGGCAGCAGCGCTTTCTGAGGAACTTTTATCTTACACTGCGACCCCCAAGATGTCTGCCAAGCGTGGGGATTATGGCAAAACCACCCTAAATGGCGGATGCTGTGTTCAACTGTGGACTATTTAGCTGATACAGTACAGTATTATTGGATTGATATGTAAATATAGCATACTAATAGACATAACTTAAAAAAAGTATTTTTAATATTGTTATGTTTGCAATAACGCCTATGCGGATACATTACAAATATACGATAGAAAAAATTTACTACAGATGTCGCTCCATCCCAATACGATGGTTAAAGAACTATAGGAAAGATTTGAGATATGACGTCATATCATGTTAGCTCAATTGGTTAGAGCATACCCCGGCTAAAAGGGGGGAAGGACGCGGGTTCTAATCCCGCACATGACTTAAATTTTTTCAATCGTATATTTGTAATTTTGTAATTCAAAAAAGTAGATAAAAAAGGACTAAAACATTTACCCATTCTATCGAGTTTTCACTGCATTAAAATTAATCACGCCAGAATTGACAAGGGACATTTTCGGCAGTTGCTAAAAGTATTTGAACACGCTATATACAATGCTTCATACCAAACCGTTTGTCGTCAATTTCCCGCCTCCATTAGACCCTAGCTGCCCCGAAGGTAGAGGTCACTAATGGACGCTTTAGTAATAAATAAAATAAGTTGCTATTTATATGCCATGATGTCGAACAAATAGAATAGACACAAACAAATCTAGTAATATTTGCTCGATAAACGAATTTTGTGCCTTTGGATATTTTATCACCTATTCTTAGTTATTGTTTTAAGTTATACATTTGTAAATTTTAATGTGCCAATAATGTATTCTCTATCAATCTATTTTACGCGAATATAATTTATTTTTTCAATATTTTTTTGTTGCTGTTATGTATGCCTTTTACCACAATCTAAACCTAGAATTACTGGCTCTCAAGGACATTTGCCGGAACACAGCAGTAGGTGCTTGGTGACAGATTTTCTACTTGAGGGTGGTCGCTAGCCAGGCGGGCATTCGCAAAATGCCTTTCCAACCTGCGGTGAAGCTCAATCCCGCGGCGAGATTTAAACCATGGACCTGCTGCGTGGATAACGGTGTGTTCCGGCAGCAGTCCTTGAGAGCCAGTTAAATTACAGGCACATAAGACTTAACAACTATGTCTCAAGGTGACGGGCGCAGTGCAATTCGTGACTTGTGACGAAATGCATCTGTTATAGGCAGAGGTTAGTCCGCTTAACATTAGGTGGGCCTCGAGCTTGTTCCGCCACAATAAGATAAAAAAAAATCTCAATAGATAAAAAAATAAAAAGAACTTGTATATTACACAACAGCATTAAAAATATCTCCAAATGTCGTAAAATTGTAATACGAAAGTGTGACAATGGGCATTTACCACACAATTACTTAAGTTCGTACTCATTTTTCGGCAAATGGCATTAATGGACCTTTTTGGGTATTAAGAGGTATTTCGGAAACGAACAAGGGTCTTTGGGTTATCTAATGTGATTAATACCGGTCTTTCACGATCTTGCATATGTTGACCACGATAATATAACCAAAGGAACATTAATGTGGTCGTCTGAAACTAAATATCAGCCTCATTGTTACGAAAAGTCTGCGGCACTTTTATAAATTAGTTTATTTTTCAACAAGAAGTTGAACCTATTTATAACAGTGAAAAGTATGAAATGACTTGTTATAATTGGCCTCATGCTGATTCAAAACACTATGAGTATACATTTTCATGGCCTTCAACAAGTTATTTCGTAGTTTTCAGTGTTAGAAGTCGGTTCTATACTGTGCTAAATACATTTTTGACCCTTTTTAGTTATAATTACTGGTTAACCGTTCAATTTCACTCACGTACAATACTGGTCACCATCGACAAAACTAGCAACTACCAAGTCTAGGTATGTCAAAAAATTTTTTGTTACTTGAGTGTAACTTAAAAACTGCTTCATTGATTTAGATGAAATATATGTGTGACCACCTCATAGGTATACTCTTTTCAATAAAAATATTATCAAAATCGGACTAATATATGTGTCGAATTGAGGACTCCTTCTTTTTTGGAAGTCAAATAAAAATGCGTGGCAGTCGACGGTTTGTCAAAGTGACACAGATACAGAAACGACCAAACTACTGACTTAGTGAAAGCTGATGTATCAGCCAAATTATCTACTGCTGAACACAGCGTTTAAGGATTGTTTTCGATAATCCCCACGCTTGGCAGGCATCTTGTGAGCACAGTGTAACATAGCAGCTCTTCAGAAGGCAATACTGCCTACATCCAAGTATTTTACTCTTAGTAGCCTGTTATGGCAGCCACGGGAGAAAGATTATGATTTATTAATATAATAACTAACTACGGTTCAAAATCAGAAATATTGTCAAGTTAAATTCATATAACCATTTAAAGAAACGAATTATGTACATGTTCACACCACATAACGACGCGACGGGCGACAGACCTGGAGCGGGGTCAGCACGGGGTGAAGGGTTGTTTTCGATAATACCCACGCTTGGCATGCGTCTTAGGGATTGCAGTTTAAGATATCAGTTCCTCAGAAGGCGCTGCTCTCTACCTTTCGTTTTGGTATTTTACCCTTAGTCACCTCGTACAGCACGCACGGGTAGAGATATTTGACATTCTAGCCCGGTAACCCACAGAATAATAGTTAATACCTTGTTTTGACTTACCAGACTGCTGTTTGGGTTATCAGTGACGAGATATCGGAATATTTGAATATAGTATGATGAAAACATTATTATTTCACGCTCTTTGTTGTAGCTAACAATTGTTAGCTACAACAAAGAGCAGTGACTCAAGGTCGAGTCTAGACAAAGGCGTGCTGACTCAGCTCTAGTCTATATAAAGGCGTGCTGAGCCGCCGGCCGCTCATTCTCGATCGTGCGCTCGTAGAGTCAAGACCTCCTGAGGATGCTTCGTGTAGAAGCGAAACGCGTCGAAAATTCTTCCGGTTTGGCTGCGTGGCGCTTATGACGTCACGTCGGCTTAGCAGGAAAATTAGGCGGAATTGTCACTAGATATATTTTTAAGTGTTTTATTAAAATATTAATTTGACGTTTTCGTAAAATATTATAAAAATATTTGTTATTATTATTATTTCGTCCCAATATAAGATATGGGACATTTCCATTCATAACTTAGCTTTTATCGTGGTCAAACTGTATCAAATTAAGTAATGGGCGAAAACCCCAAAGTCCCCAAAGTAGGAAGAAAGAATGCTTACACAGCAATAAAATACGGAATAATAAATACTTAACATCGTTTCGTTAAGGTTTATTATTGTAGAGCAAGATATTACACAGACGAGCTGCACTTAAACTGCCAAAAGTATATCTTTCAACTCACAAGTTCGGAAAAGTGTTGTTTCTGCATGAAAGTGCTTTAAATCCGCTAGCGTGGAAAAAGTTTTTGAACTTCTATAAAAGTTTCAGAAAACGAATTTACCTTTTATGTTACCAATTTTAGTAATATTACTTTTTCTATTTATTAATGAATGTTTGTTTCTCGTTCGTGCGCTCGATGAGTCAGGACCTCCTGAGGATGCTTCGTGTAGCGAAACGCGTCAAATATTCTTCCGGTTTGGCTGCGTGGCGCTTGTGACGTCAAGTCACCTAATAGGAAAATTAAGCGGAATTGTCACTAGATATATTTTTAAGGGTTTATATTAAATATTAATTTAATGTTTTCTTATAATATTTGTTATCATTAATTAATGAAGTTTTACTACATTATTTTAGCTGTTTTCTTGCAATTTGCATTTTCCTCGCTGTACGAGTATAGAGGTGAAAAATTGTGTGTTGCGCTCGGCAGGAAAGTTACTTTGCGTCGCGTACTTTTCAACCCCTTGCTCCGCAATTTTTTTAATACGATAACCTTTCGTTTCCGTACAAGTAATAGTGGCAAATAAAAACTTAAAGCCTTGCATAACAAGTTACGATTTTGACGTTTTAAATTAAAAAAAACAGGATGGTAACCGCGCAAGTTTTTGGGAATAACTGTGCTACTAATGCATTAATAGTGTTTGCCTAAGTTGTCCTCAAGCATAGTGTCCTCGTAGTTTCCATACAAACGTAGTTTCGTTATATTTTAAATAACAAGTGCTTACACTCGTTGAAGCTTTTGCATGGTGGTAGGGCATTTTGCAGATACCCGCAGATCCATGCCAAGCACCTAACGCTGTGTTCCGGCAGCTGTCCTTGAGAGCCAGTAACTCTAGCTTAGCCTGAACAACATCTTCGACCAAGTCATCACTTACCATCAGGTGAGATAGTATTCAAAGGTTAACCTATCAAGTGTAAAAAAAAAGTTGCAAGGATCCACAAGTTGACAACGGTGGTGTCTAGGAAATCTCTTGTTTTAAGCGCATTTCCTGGAGCCTGCGTATTCGCGGGCTTGCTGACTCTATACTAATGCGATGTGGCGCGACCTATCAAACCGTTATAGCTAGGCAGCGTGGTGAGCAGAGTATCTTCCATTTGCCTCACGTCACATTGCTCACATTGGACACACAGCATAGGGCGCTATGTGCGACAGCCGCGTTGAAGCTGTGCTACTGTACATTACTAATCATTTATTATTCTTAAACGTTATAATTAATTGAAATTAAAACTGCAACTAATTTACATTAATTTAATAGTATTTAACTTGATACAGTTTTAAAGGCCTTCACTTTGATAACCCGCTCGACGGGTTTGGAAGGAGTGATATTTTTTTATCTCAAAATATAGCGTCGAAAATCTACCAGTTTGATTTTTTTATATTTTTTTCTGTACCTAGTCACTTGCGCTCTCAAGACGATTCTAACGATATATGATACATTAAAATCGGTTAAGCCCTTTAAAAGTTATGGTGGAAATAATAAACTCACAAACATACATACATATATATATGAACCCTGAAAACAAAACACTCCTTGTTTTAGCAGTCGTGTAATAAACGTAGCAATTGTCAGGCAGTTCGTGTGTAAAAGCTCAGAGACTTGGTTGGCGTACACACCAGGGAACACCGCGGGAACTGCGCCTCTGCTTACTTTAAGGAAAGTGTTTGTACAGCAATATCAATATATATCTTGAGATTTACGTAATAGAAACGAAATGATTTTGAGTATTGTTGTAATGTATATTCAAATTTGAAGGAATCTATGAATATTTAATATTATAAATAAGTTCGAATCCCGCCGCGGGCTTGAGCTTCACCGCATGGTGGAAGGGCATTTTGCGAATGCCCGCCTTGCTAGCGACCACCCTCAAGTTGAAAATCTGTCGCCAAGCACCTAACGGTGTGTTCCGGCAGCTGTCCACGAGAGCCAGTGAAATAACAAGCATAGGAGACTTAACAACGTATATGTATATGTGTACATGTACAGTGACGGGCGCAGTGCCATTCATGACACTTGTGATGAAATGCATCTGTTATAGGTGGAGGTTAGTCCGCTTTACATCAGATGGGCCTCGAGCTTGTTCCGTCATAATAGCATTAAAAAAAGTTTACACTTATAGTCAATAATAGTGTAAACTCCATATTAGGTTACTCGATTTAACGATAAACTCCCAAACGAGTCGAAATCACTTGGTTTTGGTTGGTTTAGCTTGCCTTCCATTCAATTATACACTTTTTATAGTATTAGGTATGCCCACTGTTAATAACGACGACAATTGAGAAATAAAAAAAAGTTCCTTTAAGTGGTAAAAATGAGAAAACACTGTGCAGCTGTGCACGTTCTTCTTTCGCTTTACTTCGTAGTGTTTGCTGCGGGAAGGTAGAATTTCTGACACTACGGTCGTACCCCTCTTCCTTCAAAGGCCTGCCACCTGGTGTGTTACAATAGTTTACATTTTTTATTAAGAAATATGACCATTGGACATTAAATGTAGTGTAATAAATATTTAATAGATTAAATATTAAACTCGTCTGTTAAACTGTTGTATCCACACTAATCTTTATTTAATTGGTCAATTCAGCCCACGGACACATCTGCCCGCGAGCTAAGTAATTTTTTTTTTTTTTTTTTTTTCCTATTAGATAAATGTTTTTTTTTTACTGGCGGTATGCCTTTATTAAAAAAATACTACAAACTATATACAACACTACAGCTACTACAATACTACAGCTACTACAGTAAAAGCATTTGGACTCATAGGGAGTCCAAATGCTCTAGCCCACTATCAGTTGGCAGCGTGCCCAGCATGCTGGCAGCATTGCCCCGTTGAATTGCAATGCTTATTCTTTGAGCCAAATAGGTGCCAGCATTTTGATCACGCGTCGCGTCGCATCGACCAAGCGCTCTGATAAATTTTGGAAAATACGATGAGCTCCCGGTCCCCACGGACCCAACGTCTCTACACCAAACGGCTCAAATATGTAACCCATTCCGAGGTTAGCATATTTGCGCCGCTTGAGTTGCTCTGCCGAAGTAGCCGCGGCGCCAGCCCTCACGTGGGTTTCAGAAAGATGTGACGGCGCTAAAGTGTCTACGCATGTAGCGTCCCACACTAAGGGCCGTCCTAACTTCCATGGAACCAGAGTCATGCCGTTAGGTCTTTTACCATCGTCACGCATCAGACCGTTCGGTTCGAGAACAGCTGGAACATTGGTGCTGGTAAAAGCCCGGCGAATGATATCGTTAAGGCTGGCGTGGCGGGAAATTCGACCAGCACTTCGAGAGCAGGAGAGGCCATGGTGACCGAGTTGGTCAACTACAGTACCACACTGGCAGTGATGTGCAACACAACACCTTGCGCCCAAGCGTAAGCTAATAGCGAGACGAAAAGCGGAAGGATCTATAAGGCTACCAGTTTTGTAAGAAGGAATGGCTTGTAACCAAAGACCTGATTCCCACATAGAAACAGCGAGAATACGAGCACGATCTGCGATACTAGGGCACGTATTTAAAAGATCTTTCCGTGCTAGCTCGCATAGGGGCCGATCCCACTGTTTCTGAGATGACAACATTTTTGGGAACTCAGTATTTGGACAAGCCGGTCCCCATGTGGTTTTGGCCTCAGCCAGATATGCTACATCAAAAGAGCCTAAAGATGGTGCAAGAATTTTTTCTACTAATTTGTGTGTACTGTGTACAGATGACAAAAAAGCTGGTAATGCCACACTAGAAATTTTGCGTATCCCTATGCCCCCCAACCTCACAGGGAGGGAAGCTTGCACCCAAGCCCTATCATCCATCTCAACATTCAAAACCGATATTAACGTATCTTTTAATAAATTGTCTAAGCTTAAAAGAAGCTCACTGTGTTTCCACAGCTGACAACATCTCAAAAAGTATGTAAATTTAGGAACGAAAAGGCAAAATCTAATAATAGTAAAAGCCATATGGGCGTTAATTTTGAATAATCTGCTAGAAGCATTTCTAAACTTTTGAATTTGTTCTTCGACAAATGGTGACAAAGATTCGTCAAAAATCGGTGAACCCAAAAGACGGAGCGAACGTTTTTCTACTAATTTTATATTAGGGGCAAGTAAGTTGAATTTTTCAATTATAATAATTCGAAATTTTATCCGGACAAGTATCACAAACAAAAAGTTCACATTTGGAAAAATTTAGTTCAAGGCCAATAAGACGAAAATCGTCTATAAGTACTCGCAAGTCATTCAATACCGTGTTCGCATCGCCTCCTAAGGTTCCGTCATCCAAATACCAAACGTTAAGTTTTGATTGGAGACGTTGAATTATTGAGTGGATGGCCAGACTAAAGATGGCTGGTCCCAGAGGATCACCCTGTTGACATCCTACGGAAGATAATATAACGTTGTTTTGGTATGTTAATTTTGATGGTTTGCCGTAACATTGCCAAAGAAAAGGGTATAATTCCGGAATTTTATCTTTCACTTCGGTCAAAAGGGTGCCTCTATCTAATGAGTTGAATGCATTTTTAACATCCACCTTCAAAAGCACATCTCCACAATTTTGATCAAGAAATGTGCGAAGTGAATGTACAGCAGCCTCACAACCACCCTGAGAACCAAAACCGAGTTGTAGTGGTTAAAAAGATTACTTAAAAAAGTAACCTTTTTCCTACAACCACATTTGGCTGTGAGGCGACGATAAGTGGTGCCTACTGCTATAGGCCTAATACCACCATCTTTTTTATTAAGGGCACATAAATTCGCACCGTACAGAATTTCGGTAATTTCATTGTTGACCTGACCCGACAACATCAAATTAACCAAAGCCGTCACATCCCTTAGAAGTGTCTCGCCTACCTCACCAGAACTAAAAGATAAAATATCTTTTAAATGCTGAGGCGTCAGGCCATCTAGACCACCTATGAGTCCAAATGCTTTTACTGTAGTAGCTGTAGTATTGTAGTTGCTGTAGTGTTGTATATAGTTTGTAGTATTTTTTTAATAAAGGCATTTACTTACTGGACATTTGGTCATCCTCTTTAGATCTGCTAAGAAAAATAAACATAGTACCAGACACAGATTAGAGTTTAGCTATTATAACATGGTTGTAGGAGGGAGGCTCCACGTACATATCTATCTCTCTTTTTGGTATGACATTTTATCAGAAAGATATTCTTGGAGCCCTAAACAGCCATTTTATAGTGTGTGACACTTAACGCGACGCAGAAAAAGTATGCACGATGCGTTTTGTAGTAATGTTGTAGAAGTATAGTGTGGGATTTTATGTTAGTATTTAGTAATTTCAGTATATAAATCGTGTTAGATTAAATCATTCCATTCTAAAATTAACTTGGAATATCAAAACAATATATTTTTTTTTTTTTACTAAAACATTCATGTTATGTAAAATTTTTAGTAAAAAAAACAACTACTGCCGGGATTTCAAATTCAATTGTGAAAATTGTGTATGTGTTTTATTTATGTGTTTGTTGTTAATTTTTATTTCATTTTAGAGAAATGCATTATACAAGCCTCAACCAGTAAGAAAGCTATCCTGGCCTCGTGTATAACCAGAGCTCACCTTCCGTTCGGTTAGGTTAACTCATACTTGGCCAGGAAGGCTTACTTACTGGAGTCTGCAGTAATGTACTATTAAGTTTGTTTATTGATCACTTTGTTATCACTTGTTTATTGGCCACGGTCAACCCGATCCACTGCTGTGCTATTTGATGGACTCAGTTGACCATTTTCATTTCATTTCGTCGTTCGAATGGTAGACTAATAGTAAGTAAGGTAAAGAGTGATTAGGTATCTTATGGATAAGCTCGCTCCATCATCGATCGCATCATCACTTAACATCGAGTGAGATAGTGGCCAAGTGCTACAGTTTGTTATAAAAAAATAAAATAATGGTAAGCTTGACCCGTGATCAACTCGAATACTGCAAGATCGGAGTACGTCTATTGTGACAAAGGTATTGTATTGTACAGAGATTAAAGTTATCTTTGTATTAGTTATTTTTGATTGGTGAAATTAGCCCGAAGTATTTTATTCTTGTCAATATGATTTTAAAGCGCATTTATATAATATTTCAGCTTCGGCAAAGCCCTTTCTCCATAGTTCAGCTATATACGAAGGAAGTTTGATATTTTGGTTATTCGCGAAGGGCATGTGAACCATTTAAGCCACCGAAACCGACAGCGGAGGCGCGAGTTTTGTTTTTTCTGTCATTAAATTTTCATACCGTTCCTAAGTAAAAGTTGGCAAGAGTATCCATGTTCCATATCACTGATGAATATTGAATATTCTATAAAGATGACTGAAAGAAAATCGCACCTACTGAAGTCAACATGAGTAAGGTGTTGTTGAACAATAGATGCACAACAGGGCTCTTCATCATTACACGCCCTTGTTATGTTTCTAACGTCTTGAGGTACGGCGGGAGCGATTTAAATCTACCCCCGTTCGTTACGCCCTTGTTAACCAAAACGTAGCGCATGCATTACCAACGGGAGCATTCACGAGGAGGTCTGGCAGTCAACCGAACATAACATCGAAGTAAAACTTATTCAAGTATGTGCATGTTAAGTTTTTCTTTTTATATTATTGTGACGGAACCAGCTCGAAGCCCACCTGATGTTCCTTGAACCTCTGCCTATAACAGATGCATTTCTTCACAAAGTCATGAATTTCACTGCGCCCATCACCTTGAGACATAGTTGTTAAGTCTCATATGCCTGTAATTTTACTGGTTCTCAAGGACTGCTGCCGGAACACACCGTCGGTGCTTGGCGACAGATAGGGTACCCGGTTGCTTAATATATTTTTTAATAATATATGTTGCTTTATATAATTTATATGTTGTTTAATAATCACACAATCGATCTTAGTATCGCAAGTTTTATTTAGAAAGTGGAATTGATAGCAACATTGAATAAAATAAAGTCAGGGCCTTTGCAAATTATTTTCCTTAGCAATATGATATCGCTCCTCGTTAACCAACAACGATTTAAAGCAATATTTCCAGGCCCTTGAAGTTAGTTTCTTTGGATTTTCAGTTCATCAGTTTAATAAAAATGCACCGTTATGTATACAGGTAGGAATGAAACTGTAATGTATTTAGAGACTTTTAGATCCATCTGGTATTTAGTCTACGTAGAAAATTATAACTGAAACGGGTTTTTTTGCGACTTTCGAGCGTCTAATTGCGACGAAATGTATTACACCGGAAATCGTACATAAAAGCCCAGTACGTAAGTTAACAGAAAGTTACTATGCATAAAAATACATGATACATCATTTATAAACTAATTGTTACCAAAGTAAATTAACTATACCAAAGTAAATTTTGAAGCGCTCGTAGCGAAGTTTACTTAGCTGTTCTCAACCGATCAGCAAAGTTAAGCAACGTCGCGCGCGGTCAGGAGTTGGATTGGTGACCGCTAGTGACATTACTACTGAGCGTTTCCGTGCTTCGGAGGGCACGTTAAGCCGTCGGTCCCGGTTGTCGTCTTAGGATGGCAGTCGTTATAGCATGGTGGTAGGGCATTTTGCGAATGCCCGCCTGGCTAGCTACCACCCTCAAGTAGAAAATCTGTCGCCAAGCACCTAACGGTGTGTTCCGGCAGCTGTCCTTGAGAGCCAGTACTTCTAGGTTAGCCTGAACAACATCTTCGACCACATCATCACTTACCATCAGGTGAGATAGTGGTCAAAGGCTAACCTATCAGGCATAAAAAAAAAAAAAAAAAAAAAAAAAAAATTACTACAAATGCCTTGTTACTGCCATGATCAAAGAAACACTTGTCAAAAAAAAAAAGTATTAGACATAAAAGAAAAAAAATAGAGGTCTAAACATGCTTTTTCTTATATTTGTAATGCCAGTAAATAATTGAAGGCTTAGTTTTTGAGGCGAAACCGAAGAGTACGAGAAACGCGAAACTCATTAAGGTCTTGAAATGACTTGCAGACCTCGTTCCTCCTTAATAAGACGATTTAATATCAATTATGATTTGGTATCGGAAAATAAAACGCACGGTAAATTAAATAAAATTTAATATCAATGCGCACTGTAACGTGGCACCTACAACAAATCTTTCCCCGAAATGCGCAGTTTTTTTTACATGACTTCAATTGTCTGATTTGATATTATTTGTTTTTTTTTATTTTCTGATTGGTAAGCCTTTGGCCACAACTCACCTGATGGTGAGTCATGATGTGATTGAAGGTGTTAACATCCTTAATCTAGAATTACTAGCTCTCAAGGTCTGCTGCCGGAACACACCGTTAAGTGCTTGGCAACAGATTTTCTACTTGAGGGTGGAAGCTAGCCAGGCAGGCAATCGCAAAATGCCCTTCCACCATGCGGTGAAGCTCAAGCCCGTGGCGGGATTCAAACCATGGACCTGCTGCGCCGCAGTCCATAGCCAATGCCAATGAGTCATCACTGTTCTAATAATTAATTTTGGACACGGTTTTGTTAAGGATATATTATATATTCACGTATTGCCAAAGCTGAATGTGAAAATTCGTTATCGTTAAGAAGTACAAAGAAATAATTTTAAAACAGCTTCACGTTATGTTTTGTTACCACAATGAAGCAAAACATCTTCAGCGCGGATTTCATCCCAAAGCGCCGATAACATTTATTTTTTCCGAATCTAAATTATGATCCTCTCAAAAGGAGCTCATTTATATAGTGACCTTAAATCAGGTAATAGCTGCACTAGCCCTAATCTCTAGGTTGCTACCGTGGCAAGACACGACCATGACTTACACCTCTTCTTCTGCAACGCAATAAAAACCAGCAACCACACTTCGTCTAATATTATACGCCGGAGTGTGAGAGTCGACTGTTTTCATGGAACTTCAATTGTTTGATGAAAGCTACATTGCTTTCATCGAACAATTGAAGGCTTGTTCGATGAAAGCAATGTAGCAATGTCGATTCATAAAGGGGAATAACAGAGATATAAATATCTAAATCGGATCATTATTAGAGAAACTAGATAACATATTGTTTTATAAATAATATACGAATTTACGCGGCGAATTGTAAATTACTTTTTGGGTATTTTTTTGTTATTTGTTGCTAACAGGCTAGCATTCGACCAATAACTCGTTGATCTGGTTGAAGATGTTTTTCAGACTTACCTAGAAATACTTGCTCTCAAGGACAGCTGCCGGAACACACCGCTAGTCAGGCTTTCAAAATGCCCTACCACCATGCAAAACTATGTTCTACACCCAAAGAGCAAAACCGAAGTCTTTTTTTTTTATTTGGGATAGGAGGGCAAACGCGTCGGCGGGTCACCTGGTGGTAAGTGATCACCGTCGCCCACGAACATCCGCAACACCAGGGGTCTCGAGGATGCGTTGCCGGCCGGTTGATAAGATTCCGGTGTCTGTCTATCCGTCAATGTATTTCTTTTTCTTCTCCGTCCTTATATATTCTATCTAGCATAGTCCGTCTCTAGCTCGTCAACTGAATGAATGACCATATTTTAACATATTGGAAATTAAAATATATTTTAAAGAACGTTGTCGCAAAAACGATTAATTAAAGGTAGGGAGAAAATTGTGTTCCCCCTAGCAAGTAGTGTGTTATCGTCTACAGCAGGCTTGAGTTTTTTTTATTGTTATTATGTCAAAACAAGCTTGAGCCCCACCTGATGTTAAGCGGATTAACCTCCGCCTATAACAGATGCAGTACGCACGAGTAACGAATTGCACTGCGCCCGTCACCTTGAGACATAGTTGTTAAAGTCTCATGTGCATGTAATTTCACTGGCTCTCAAGGATTGCTACCGAAACACACCGTTAAGTGCTTGGCGACAGATTTTCAAAGTTGAGTGTAAAATAATGACCAAATATAAATCATTGACAAGATATGAAATTTTTAGCAAAAAGAAAAATAAATGGGAATTCTCATATATATTATAAAAAGTTGCTTTTGAGTTTCATGTATTTTTAATTTGAGTTTTGTTTTTGTTGTGCAAGATTATTTTTGAACTTTTTAACCACGTGATCTATAAATTTGATAATTGCAAACAGAAAAAAATGGTTCCCGGTAACATCCCTAAGTGTGCGGTAATCAGAGGTTACACAGTCAAACACCTCGCTCGCCGGCGAGCTCGAGGCAAAAATAAAATCCCGATTAGTGTATCTCCAAATAGTCACAGAGTATTATTCAGTAGGGCCCATTCTCAACGGTACAACACTGCAGTTGTACCGGGGCATCTAGTTCCGATTCCCCCATTGTCTCTCGGCAGCGAGACAAGCCGAGGTCCGAACCACAGTGGTGCCCTTGAGCTCGCTGTCACCCCTCCCGATAGTAGTGTAGCGTTTTCGGCGCTCGCAGGAGATGGAGGTATAAGGCGCTTTTCGCCTTATGCGCCCGTCTCCGTCAAAGTTAGGATTCAAAAAACAGGTTGTCCAGGTAGATAACTCTGCTTACAAAGCCTATCTAGGCAATCTGGAATCTTAAACAGTATTCTTAGTCTGAAAGGTCTCTATATATTTAACGACTTCAAAAAAGGAGGAGGTACTCAATTTGACCGCATTTTGATTTATGTTTGTTACCTCAGAACTTTTGACTGGGAGAACCGATTTGATGATTCTTTTATTATTTGAAAGGTGATACTTTTCTTGTGGTCCGTATTAAATTTAATCGAAATCAGTCTAGGCGTTTTATTGTTATAATCCAATAATTGAAGTGTTTTCCTGTCTTGATGAAATAGTCATTGACAGTGAATAACAATCGATCCCGTAAGTAGTAAGGGTCACTAAAAAGGAAGTTTTTTTACCTAAAAATAGAATCGACTTCAACACTCAAAAGTGTGTAATATTTGTCAAAATCGGTACCATGTGCACAATATTGTGATAGGTACTTTTGAACTGATTTTAACAAGTTATTTCACCCTTTTGAGTGTTGAGTTCGGTTCCATTATTAGGTAATACACTTTATTAGTTATAAAATATTAAATCATTATAATTGAACTATGTTAGAATTCCACACCTATTAAATGGATCGTAATTAACTGGCTCATCTTCGCAAGCGACGAAAGAATTCGCGGAATCTCACACAAGAGACATAGTTTCTGCTCGTCTCGACTTTCAAGTAAATAAACGGTGTAACACGTCACAGATTAGCTAATAGTTTTAGATGCCTCCTTCACGAGTCTGTGAACCCTTTGTCTACATAATAATGAATCTACGCTTAGGAGTTGCCTACAAGTAATTACTTACCACTAATTGCGATTGATGCATGTTCCCTAGCAAATCGGAATAGAATTAGAACTACAATTTATTACGACTTCAGAATGTTCGAGTAAGTTCCGGTTATATTACCCAGAACATATTTAATAAATAAAACACTATCTTTTCGTTTCACAGCCATCAATTTAGCCTATCCATCGGTTAAAGCTTGAAACGCGCTGCATGTCTTTTTTATTATTCAGTTATTTTATGTTCTGGGTATTATAACCGGAACTTACTCGAATATTCTGAAACAGGCCCTTAACCTATTGGCTTCGGCGATAATGATAACAATAGAATTTAGATTCATTCATAACTAGGAGATAGTGGTCCTGAAGATGCCAACTTAATATATTATAAATTAAACCGGCAAAAACAATCACGTTGAGGATGGAATACGTCGACCCGGGTTTCGAGCATATCAGATGCAGGGTCGACGTATTCGAGCCCCAACCTGTTTCTGCCGGATAAATTAAAACAAAAAAAACTGGAATTTTATTTCACAAATAGACTTATCAATTTGAAAAAAGAAACAACTTATGTGTGTTCCACATCTATACTAATATTATAAAGAGAAAGATTTGTATTTTTAATTTTTGTAACGAATAAACTTAAAACTTTACTGAACTGATTTCAGAAATGCTTTCACCATTAGAATCCTACAGTATTCCTGATGAAAATAGTTTATAGAATATTTTCAAAAACTTAGAGATCCGTATAATAACTTCTATAATGTAACCCAACGTGTAAAAAAATCCCAAATAAACTGCGGAAATCGATGGCAATAGAGCAAAGTGATGTACTATAATTTTATAATAGACATCAATATCTACAAACAAGTCCGCAATAATATATCTCTAACTAATACAGTTATGTCACAATAATTACTTTTTATAAGTTTCAAATAATAATTTATGTCAAATACCGTTGCAAAGCCGCGGCGGGCCGCTAGTATAAAATAAAATTCATTTTGCCTATATTGTTCCAATACGGGAGTGGGGTTAGCCATAATCCCCACGCTTGGTGGCTTGGGGATCGCAGTGTGAGATATCAGTTCCTCAGAAAGCGCCATGCCCACCTTCTGGTGTGTTACCCATAGTCGCCTCATACGACACCCACGGGTTGAGATGGGGGGGAGGGATTCTAGCCCAGCAGCTCACGGGCGTATGTATATACAACTTCTATAATGTAATAAATATTGTAACAGTTTAAAGTGATAATTGTATAAATACTGGGCCCAAATTTCTTGCCCGATCTTCCCGCAGTATCTGTATACCCGTTTGCCGAACGCGGCAGTAAAGATTTATATTACTGACCTTCATAAAAGCGCTGAAAAGACCAACAGCTATAATTTTGACTTTGAAATGTTTGGTCCTATGTAATAAGAGACGATCAAATTGTCTTCTACTGGGCATAGTTTCAGACACCAGTCTGAACTATTAGTCTCCAACTCGAGGATGGAAGCCGTAAGACTCCAAGTGTTATTTCAGCACCTTGAAATTGGTATTTTTCCCAAAAAAAGGTTTTAGTTCTTGGAAATCGAGAGTGTTAATAAATACAGTTCAATAATTACTATTAATATGTTTGGAAAACAATGCGACATCTTCTCGTCGAATAACTCGTAGAGCCTGAAGACTATAAAGTCTTCAACCAGTGTCTGTCGCCAGTGATTACTTGTGGCACTGAAACGTAGTCCTCAACTGTGGCCTTTATGGACTTTCGTTTCGTTAGAGAGTCTCTCAACAAGTTATGGAGAGAGCTATAGACTTTATTTGTGCGATAAAATCCAGAATAACAAAATTAGCCCAAGATTAGTCATCGTCATAGCTTTCAAAATTTGCAATGTTATTGTGACGGAACAAGCCCGAGGCCCACCTGATGTTAAGTGGACTAACCTCTGCCTATAACAGACGCATTTCGTCAGCGACGAATTGCACTGTGCCCGTCACACTGAGACGTCCAGTTGTTAGGTCTCATTAGCCTGTAATTTTTCTGGCTCTCAAGGACTGCTGCCGGAACACACTGTTAGGTGCTTGGCGACAGATTTTCTACTTGAGGGTGGTCGCTAGCCAGGCGGGCATTCACAAAATGCCCTTCGACCATGCGGTGAAGCTCAAGCTCTGGGCGGGATTCGAACCATGGACCTGCTGCACGGCAGTCCATAGCCAATGCCACTGAGCCATCACTGCTTCCAATAGGCAAACCACATTGCTCGATAGACCAATAACCAAATGGGGGAAAAAGTATTCGAGTGGTTACCACATTATACCGGAGGCCGTAGTCATGATAATGATGATGAAGTACCATACCTATGATTTTTCAGAAATGTTTACCTTAGTACGTAATACCTAATAAACTTGCCTGTTTCAGAATGTTCGAGTATGTTCCGGTTATACTACCCAGAAACTGTTTAATAAATAAACACTATCTTTGCGTTTCACAGTCATCGATTTAGCCTATCCATCGGTTAAAGCTTGAAAGACGCTGCATGTTAACTGTCATTTTTATCATTCAGTTATTTTATGTTCTGGGTAGTAACGGGTGGTTAAATTGTAAGGGCCGATGTTGAATATGAACCACACCTAAACGCCAAGTTTTTTTTCGAATTTTATTTGACATTTCTCTATTTCAGACTTACTCAATTTGAACCATGGAGAGATACACAATCCAACAACGTGTTAAAGTTATCCAGACTTATTATGAAAATGGGCGTTCAAATAAAATGCATATCGTGCACTTCGTGATTTTTTTGGTCAATTTGATCGTCCAAATGTGCGTACAATCGCAAAAATCGTGGAAAAATTCGAGCAAACCGGGTCTGTAGAAGATGTGAGAACACCAGTGCATGCTCGTACAGCTCGTACTGCAGAAAATATAGCTGCTGTTCGCGATAGTGTGGCTGAAGAGCCGTCCACCTCAACTCGTCGTCGTGCCCAACAATTGCACCTCTCACGCTCGTCGTTGATGAACATTATGCATAAAGACTTGCATTTACACGCTTACAAGGTGCAATTGGCTCAAGAACTAAAGCCTCTTGACCATTCCAAACGTCGTGAATGGGCAGAATGGTGGCAAGAAATGGCAACAGTGGATGATCAATTTTCGAAGAAAATGATCTTCAGTGATGAGGCACATTTTCACCTCAGTGGATTCGTCAATAAACAGAATTGCCGCATTTGGGCGAATGAGAATCCAAGAGTGATTGTCGAAAAACCAATGCACCCACAAAGAGTGACTGTTTGGTGCGGTTTATGGGCTGGCGGCATCATCGGGCCGTATTTTTTCCAAAATGAGGCCGGTCAGGCAGTTACTGTGAATGGTGTTCGCTATCGTGAGATGATAACGAACTTTTTATGGCCCGATTTGGAAGATATGGATGTGGACAATATGTGGTTTCAGCAAGACGGTGCCACTTGCCACACAGCTAACCAAACAATGGCTCTTTTGCGCAACAAATTCAATGGCCGTGTTATCTCACGTAATGGCGATGTCAATTGGCCGCCAAGATCATGTGATTTGACACCGTTGGACTTTTTTCTTTGGGGTTATTTGAAAGAAAAGGTGTACGTCGATAAGCCAGCAACAATTCAAGAGCTAAAGGATGAGATAATTCGGCACATTAACGGCATAGAACCTCCATTATGCCTCAGGGTCATCGAAAATTTGGACCATCGGATGGAGGTGTGCCGCCGTGGTCGCGGCGCCCATTTGACCGATATTTTATTCCATACATAATTGAGTAATACCAATATATCAAAATAAAATAAAATTACAATAATTTCCTAAATAGTTTGTGTTTTATTCAAAATCAACATCGGCCCTTGAAATTTAACCACCCTTTATAACCGGAACTTACTCGAACATTCTGAAACAGGCCCTTACTCTTCAATCTACCTTTATACGCTCTAATTATCTCTGCCCATATATGATAGAATGTTAGGTACGTAACCAAGGTACAGATTAACTGATAGTTACTTCACAAGGGTATGTCGTAATTCGGTACGGTAGGCGTATTTGGAGCCCGTAATTGTCTATCACGGCGCCTGAGAGTCTTGTCAAAGGTAGCTCCGGAATTCGGTTGAAATGACATTGTTTTCTCAAATGTAAATTCGTCACATCCTGCTTGTCCCACATATGCAGGATTCGGTTACTGAGTAATAATAATATTTATTCGCAACAGTAGGATACATAAAACATAAAATTTAAAAAAAAATGTTGTCTAGTTAACACTATAGAAACCTTGTATAGATAGAAATTTAATATAAAATGAAGAAAACATGACTTTAAAACAAAAATTCTTACTAGGCTATATGAAAAATCCCGTTTTTCACCCATAATAATCACCAAGAGAACCATATCAGCCGGATGGTATACTTCTGAACACCATTATGGGGGGGTTTGCCATAATTTCCACGCTTGGCAGGCGTCTTGTAGATCGATGCCCACCTTCTGTCGTGTTTTCATAGTCGCGACACCCACGGGTAAAAATGTAGGTGTTACATTCTAGCCCGGGATTACACCAAGAGAACAATAAACCAAAAACATAAACTTGAAAATATGTGAATTACAAGGAAAGCACAAGATGATTGAAGCTGTCATAATTAAGCTTGCTTCGTCGTGCCTAACTGATCAACTAGGTCAAGATAGATTCACTGCGGTCGTGATCTGGAATGGTAATTGCACTAAACTAACTAACTACTGAGCATTTTTGAAGCGCTCGTCGCTATTGTCGCCGATCAGCAATGTTAAGCAACGTCCGCTGCGGTCAAGAGTTGGATGGGTGACCGCTAGTGAAATTATTGTCACTAATGTCCGCGCATTTCGGACAAATATTAGTGGTAGGCGCCACGTTACAGTGCGCCCCGTTATACAGGGTTATTGGTAAAACACTAACATCCTCTTAAAGTTGACTTCTGCTAGTCCCAAGAAACATTATGAGTAGATTCTTTTTGTTTTAAAAAAAATCTTTTTAATTTTTTTTAATTTTCTTTTTTGTTTTATTTATATATATTGTTTAATGAATAAACACAAGGACCACCTGATGTCAAAGTGTATGTATTATTACATATTTTTATTACTTTGCTCGATGTAAATATTTAAAACTCTATTCAAAGGGCCCATGGCGCAGTTCAGTGTTGCCGGGGCGGGCGCTCTTAGCTCGGAATAGGCATTAAAACACATTTTTTTAAAGACTAAATTAAAACTTCTTAAATTGTTTCTTAGGATTTGCAGAAGTCAACCCTAAGAGGTTGTTAGCATTTAACCAATAACCCTGTATATTAATCGTTATTTAATTCATGTTTCGTTTTATATTCCGTTACAAACTTTTAATTGATTTTTACCTCGCCGACGTCCCAGACCTCGTTCCCTCACAGGGGCGACCCCTAGTCAAGCTGAATTAAGTCTGCGAGGAATTTGGAGAAACTTTATGATTCGGCGTTTAGTAATCCCCTGTTTTTTCCTCCAAAACTAAGCCTTCAATTATATCTTGGTTATATTAGTTCCTTTTATGTTAAAAACCACAGATTTCAGAACAGAACATTTCTTGTTCTGAAATCTGTGGCGTGGACACTGGATTTCAAACAGTAAACATTGCAAAACCCAACTCTCTTGTTCTGAAATATGTGTTAAAAACCTTCTCGTTTTTCTAGTGGTTCTATAAACATGGCGGTAAAAAGCGTTTTGAGTTTTTTTTTAGAATTATATTCTTTTATATAACAATTAGTTGCTGATATAATTAATGTGTTACAATTTTAATAAAAACACGACTTTTCACTAAAAAGTAAATAAATCATACTAACGCATAAAAGTTTTGATCATATTATTTATTTATTTCTTTTATTGTACTATGTCACATGTTTTACATCGATTACCGACCGGCGTTATTTTCAGTTTAAACATTATTTTTTTCTCAGTGAAAGTGGTAAAGCGTTTTACGTTGTATTTGTTTGCTAGCTTAGCTACCAACCTCAAGTAGAAAATTTTGCGGAACTTGTATCTGAAACTGTAAATCTATTGTTATAGTTATTTGAGGGCTTATAGTATATAGTATTTTAGGTTACGATTCTCTAGTTTAGTTTACGATGGGACTGGCATGCAATTTTGTAAAAAAGTCCCTAAATCAATAAGATAATGATGGACGAGGGGTAATAGCTATGGACTGCCGTGCCGCAGGTCCCTGGTTCGTTCCCCACCGCCGGTGGAAGGGCATTTTGCGATTGCCCGCCTGACTAGCAACCGCCATCAAGTAAAAAATCTGTCGCCAAGCACCTAACGGTGTGTTTCGGCAGCAGTCCTTGAGAGCCAGTGAAATTACAGACACATGAGACTTAACAACTATGTCTCAAGGAAATGGGCGCAGTGCAATTCGTCACTTGTGTAAATGCATCTGTTCTAGGCAGAGGTTAGTCCACTTAACATCAGGTGGGCCTCGAGCTTGTTCCGTCACAATAAGATAAATAAGAAAAATAAAAATATAAGAATTATCTTAGCATTAGTATTAGAAGGAGAAAAGACCATAACCCTCCACCCTACGCAGCTGCTACCTTATACGCCTTGGTACATAGGTTATGGGCCAGCCATAGTCATGTCCTAGTCAAGTTTTTAGACCACAGTAACAACCAAGCTTAACTACCACACTCAAACAGCAACTGGGACTAATTTGATGACTTCACGTACCCTGCAACTCGGGAAGCGCTCAGTAATAAATTACACTATCAGTCACCCATCCAAGTAGTGTCCGCAAAGAACGTTTTCTTATCTTAGATGACCGAGAACGAAAAGACAAGCTTCACTACCAGAGATATTACCTCTTGAAAAATTCACTGATATGTGGTATTATTTTGGTAATAGACAAAATATTGACTATGATCAAATATTTAGTTAATAAATACTATACAGGGTCATTGGTAAAATGCTAACAACCTCTTAGGGTTGAACTCGGCTAGTCCTAACAAACATTTTGATTTTGAGATGTTTTTTTTTGTTTATTTGTATTTGACGTAATAAGCACGAGGACCACAGGATGTTAAAAGTCTCTTGTGCCTGTTATTTAATATTTCATGTTTTTTATTACTTTTAGTCTAGTGTGAATAGGTATCTTCTAGGCAAGTATGCTACATCTTCGGCCGCATCATCACTTTCCATCAGGTGAGATAGGAGCCAAATGTATGTCTATCATGCATAAAAAAAAAACTTAGTTCGATGTAAATATTCAAAACTCTATTCAAAAGGAGCGCGGTGCAGTCCTGTGTTGCCGCGACGGACGCTTTTGGCTCGGAGAGACTCAAACTTAAAACAATAAGTTTTTCTAGTACTGTCTGACACTTTTAAGTTCTGTCTCGTAGGAAAAGAAAATAAAACAAAAAAATATATATCTCCAAATGTTTGTTAGGACTAGCAGAAGCCAACCCTAAGAGGTTGTTAGCATTTTACCAATAACCCTGTATAAATAAAAACATGTTATTAATCATGTTACTCCAAGGTATTTATAAAGTCGGTGTCTAAAAGTTAATGAGAGAGTATTTCTTGAAAAAATCGCAAAAGAAGTTGATCGTGTACAAATTATCTTATGAAAGAAAATAAAAACTGTACAGTGACTAGCAATAAATACAGCACATTGAATAAAAATGACAAACAAAATAATGGATAAGGCGTGGATGGACGCGAGTTCGAAGCCCGCACATGACTATAATTTTTTCTCTCGTAAATTTGTAATTTTGTAATATAATCCGCCGAGCAGGCGTTATTGCAAACACAATAATATTAAAACAAAAAAAACTATTTTTTTTTTCCGTAGTCCGGATAAAATATTTTTCATAGCAGATCAGCCTATTGTCACTACAATGTTACGGAATGTGATATAAATTATTGATCACATTAATAAATGTGAAAGTTTGTCAGTGAGTGAGGATGTCTCAGTGTATATCTCTGTCACTTTTTTATGCTGAAATCTTATTCGTAGGCTAAAATAGAAGAACCGTTGAACGAAACATGAAAATATACATTAAGTAGTTTTAGTTCTTTATTAGCACCTAATAATTTTCACCATTATCACTTTTTACGATTGTCTATAAAATCGCTAGCTGACCCCAGTGTCCAACCAATTGCCTATACTTATGTATAGATATAGTTATGTATAGACAATTGGTTGGATAGATAATTGGGACACTGGGGTCAGCTAGCGATACATAGAAATCAATACATGTATTTTGCAGATGTATAAAAAAATTAATTATATTATGTACATTTGTGTGCCATTTTATATGACTTGGTAGAAGTAACTTTCCATTTAGAAAAAGTTCATCGAAAATTAACGAAAAGAAAGTGACATAAAATGAAGAAAAAGTGAGTAATAAGTTTGTAGGTGAAAGAACTTGTAAAGGTTGGAACCATTTATAAAGAGTGACATGGCCACGACAAAAACGCTTTCTGTGAATTTTACGTCTTTAGAGTACCGTACGAAAAAACATCTAGTAAAACATATTATATATATAACACAACGTCAGGTCTACCGTCTTTTCGACATGTTTTCTATTTAAGGGTTCTAGATAACCTGGCAATTAATCGTAAAATGCATATTACCACGTCAGGATTATAAACGGTGGAAATGACTTAGATGACTAGTAATCAGACTAGTAAAACGCACCGTTACACACCATTAGGGTCTTTTGAAGCGCTCGTAGCGAAGTTTACTTAGCTGTTCCCAACCGATCAGCAAAGTTAAGTGTAGTATCGGAACACTACCCAGATGAGAGGTTTGTGAATCTGTGGTCGGGTCTGCATCTTATCTTTCTCTCTGGTCATCGAAGCTTTTCGCAAAGGTAATTTTATGTGGATTTATTAAACCTTTAATTAATTATTTTAAAGTGTTTTTCTCAAGATACCACATTTGGCGACGAGAAGTAAAAAGAACCAAAGTGCTATTAGAAAATTGAAATTAAAATATCTAGTAGAATTTGGAAAACGGCGTTCGAGGTTCATGTCGGACTCGGAACTTCTAGAAACTTCGGAACAGGAATGTCATAAAAAAGCCCTAATTAAATCAGGTAAAAGAACATATATCTACAAATGCACAAAACAGGAGCTTCTACAATTACTACGAGAAGAAAATATTCACCTTCCAAGTGACACAAATATAGACAAATTGCGTAAAATTGTAGGAGATTTCTACAATAGAAAGCATCCGGAGCGTGAGTCTCAACACATTGTAAAAATGTCGATGTGTGGCGATCTAAAGCCATTTGACGGAGAAAATTGGGAAGTCTTCGAACAACAGTTGGAATGCTACATGATAGTAAATGAAATCCCCGACGAGAAGAAAGTGCCCTTACTCATAACTAAATTGTCACCTCGAGTATTTGAGACACTTACATATTTGTGTTTACCAACGAAGCCATTTAAGCTTACCTATAATCAACTGTGCCTAAAACTAAAAGATAAATATGTAAAACCTTTATCCACAGCCCTTGAAAGGGCTGAGTTCAGGAGAAGAAATCAATTACCAAATGAAAAAATTCAAGATTATGTCTTAGCATTGAGAAAACTAGCAGCTGCTTGCAGTTTTAAAGACACAGATGATCAAATTAAGGAGAAATTTATTGAGGGTGTGTCATCTAAATTGATAAAATTTGAATTAATGAAAAGTGAAGTGGAAATGTCCTTGGAAAAATGCATATCAGTAGCACGTACCGTAGAAGCTGCATTATTGCACACCAACAATGGAAGTGATGTAACAGAAATATATCATAATAAACAATTTACAAGACCAACATTGAAAAATAAAAAAAACATGCAACATAATACTCAACAGTGTTTCTGTTGTGGTAAACAAAATCATCTCCGAGCCCAATGTACACTGAAGAAAAAGTACTGTTCGGAGTGCGGTAAGCAAGGACACATTTTTAGAATGTGCCCAAGGAACCAACACCAGACAAATTTACTGGAGGTGAAATCTACAGAACCCCAAGAGCCCAAAGAAGAAGAAGGAGAAAGTGATATAAAAAATCTATTCGAAGAATATCAAACATATACAGTTAATAGTGTAAGTAGAATACCTCCTCATTATATGACAGTTTTGGTGAACGGTCATGAGGTACCTTTTCAGCTAGACACAGGGTCAGATGTTACAGTTATATCTATTAAGGATAAATTAAATTATTTAAACCAATTTGAACTACAGCACTGCAACATTTTGTTTAAAAATTTTGATCAAACAATTACACAACCAGTAGGTATTTTAAATAAGGTGCCTGTTATGTTTCATGGAATTAAAAAAGAACTTAGTGTTTTTGTGGTTGAAAATGATGTTCCACGTGTCATAGGGCGTGATTGGCTAAGTGCACTTAACTTGTGGCCTCCTAAGGTAAATAATAGCTTGGCTATGGGCATTAATGTAATTCAAACTGTTTCAGATGCACAAAAGCTTGTAAAAAATCAGTTCGCAGAAGTATTTAGCCCAGGCTGGGGGAATTTCAGAGGTGAGGTGATTACCTTAAAATTGAAAGCAGATGCCAAACCAAAGTGTCTACCTGTTCGGCGTGTACCATATGCTCTGAGAGAAAAGGTAAATAATGAGATTACTAGATTGTTACAAAATGGTAGAATCAGCCCAGTAGAACAGAATGAGTGGGGCACACCAATAGTGCCAATCTTAAAACCGGATGGCACGGTCAGACTTTGTGGGGATTACAAGCTCACAGTCAATCCATGCTTGGAAGTTGACCATTTCCCTCTACCTCATGTAGAAGACATATTTAATGCATTAAAGGAGGGAGAATACTACTGCGAACTAGATTTGAAAGAGGCCTATTTGCAGGCGCCGCTTAGCATAGACAGTCAGAACTGCACCACTATTGTAACAGAGTCAGGTACTTATAAATATCTGTTTTTGCCATACGGTGTAAGCTCTGGACCTGGAGCTTTCCAGCGCTTAATGACTAAAAAGTTACAAAATATCCCTAACACAATTGTATTCATTGATAATATTTATATAAAAGGTCAAAGTTTACAGGAAGTTTATGTAACATTGTGCAGTGTTTTAAGTAAATTAAAAGAAATGGAATTTAAACTAAAGATAAGTAAATGTAAGTTGTTTACTACTAGCTTAGATGTTTTTGGTTTTAATGTGAACAAAAATGGCATCAGTGTAATAAAGTCAAACATTGAACCACTGTTAAAAGTGAAGACACCTACAAATTTAACATTACTGAAATCATTTTTGGGAAAAATTAACTATTACTCACGTTTTTTACAAAATATGGCAACTGTTATAACACCATTGTATGAATGTACCAGAAAAGATAAATTTACTTGGACACCAGAATGTGAAAAGGCTTTTCAATTGATAAAAATTAGGCTAGCATCAGCTAATAATTTAAGGCATTACAACCCTCATTTACCTCTGATTCTAACATGCGATGCCTCCGACACGGGCTTAGGAGCAGTACTATCTAACAGAGATACTAATGGTGTAGTCAAGCCTATCGCTTTTGCAAGTAAAAAGTTAAGTTCAGTCGAACAAAAGTACTCTACTATTGACAAGGAAGCTATGGCAGTAGTATTTGGAATAACAAAATTTTATAATTATGTATATGGCAGATCTTTTGAATTGGAAAGTGATAATGCTGCTTTAGTGAGAATTTTCGGCCCATCCAAGAGTATTCCAAAAATGGCAGCAAAAAGATTGCAACATTATGCCATATTTCTCTCTGCTTTTAACTATAAAATTCGGCACATTAAAACGACATTGAATCCAGCTGACTTTTTGTCAAGAACTGTCAATGATACTACTTATAAAACTTATGAATTGGATACTCAGGACACTCTCACCTTGTGTCAGGAAGAAGACGCAAGTATGGTTTATTATATAAATGAATCTGATATGGGGACATTGAATTGGAAAACAATTCAAATAGAGTCAAAGAAAGATATAATTTTATCCCAAATTATTAGATATACAACAGATGGGTGGCCAGAAAAAAAAAACATATCAAAAGATTTATTACCATTTTACTATCGTAAGATGGAATTAAGTTTGGATAGGGGGTGTGTACTCTGGGGGTATCGCATAATAATCCCATCAAGAATTAGAGAGGCAGTGCTCAACGAATTACACAAAAGTCATTTTGGAATTGTACGGATGAAGGAGATAGCAAGATCATATTTCTGGTGGCCAAATTTAGACTCTGTTATTGATAATATCACAAATAAGTGTAAAATATGTTTACAGAATAGCAAAACTCCTGGTAAAATCCAGAAACCATGGCCAGTGGCCCCTGCCTCGTGGTATAGAGTTCATGCAGATTACTTAGGACCTTTTTTCAATAAAATGTATTTAGTACTTGTAGATAGCTATTCAAAATGGCCAGAAATATTTGAAATGACTACCATTACCAGCAGTCGCACAATAGAAGTTCTCAAAGGACTGTTTTCTCGATATGGATTCCCGGTACATTTAGTAACTGACAATGGCCGTTCATTTACAAGCTTAGAATTCCAAAATTTTTGTATGCAATCTCAAATTAAACATACTTTCACGGCGCCCTACCATCCCGCAACTAATGGGGCGGCGGAGAGATTCGTAGAAACATTTAAATCCGCTGTTACTAAAATTAGAGAAAGCGGTTGCAGTATGTCATCAGCAATCAATTTGTTTTTATCGGATTATAGGAGTACGCCACAACGCACAACAGGTGTATCACCAGCTCGGTTGTTGTTAGGAAGAGAGATACGCAACAGGTTTAGCTTATTACGTCCACCACCCTTAGTAGATGTAGTGCAGGAAAGAGTAGATCAAAGGGACCAGGGAACGAGAACTGTTAAGTTTCAAATTGGGCAAAAAGTTATGGTTAGGGATTACAGGAGAGACACCAAGCCATGGGTTTTGGGTGTAGTGATTTCAGAATCTATACCAGGTGTCACATATATAATAGATGTGCATGGTTGTAAATGGAAGCGTCATGTTAATCAAATGTTAACTTGTTCAGAGTCTGTAGATGAAAATTAAGTTGTAATTTGTTGCCTTTTAGCCTTATGCTATTATTATGAGATCCTAGAACTAGAGATGTTAGGCTAAGTAGTGTTTAAGCTTTTTAAGTTGTAGGAGCATGGCATTGTTATATTTTTTTGAATGTTTAGTTTTTATACAACACTTTATTTAAAGGGCAGTCTCGGATAGGCCCCGGAGAGTGTAGTATCGGAACACTACCCAGATGAGAGGTTTGTGAATCTGTGGTCGGGTCTGCATCTTATCTTTCTCTCTGGTCATCGAAGCTTTTCGCAAAGGTAATTTTATGTGGATTTATTAAACCTTTAATTAATTATTTTAAAGTGTTTTTCTCAAGATACCACATTAAGCAACGTCGCGCGCGGTCAGGAGTTGGATGGGTGACCGCTAGTGACATTACTACTGAGCGTTTCCGTGCTTCGGAGGGCACGTTAAGCCGTCGGTCCCGGTTGTTATCTTAGGATGGCAGTCGTCGTGGTAGGGCATTTCGCGAATGCCCGCCTGGCTAGCTACCACCCTCAAGTAGAAAATCTGTCGCCAAGCACCTAACGGTATGTTCCGGCAGCTGTCCTTGAGAGCCAGTACTTCTAGGTTAGCCTGAACAACATCTTCGACCACATCATCACTTACCATCAGGTGAGATAGTGGTCAAAGGCAAACCTAACAGGCATAAAAAAAATCTACAGGTTTTCTATTTAATGGTTGTAGATTTTTAAATGCTGGCAACGCATCTTCGATACCTATGGTGTTGCGGATGTTTGTGGGCGACGGTGATCACTTACCACCAGGTGAGCCGCCTGCTCGTTTGCCCTCCTATCCCATAAAAAAAGATACCCTGGCAATTAATCGCAAAATACCTATCACCATGTTAGATTATATACGTTGGAACTGACTTATATGACTAGTAAACAGTCTAGTAAAACACACTATAATACACCATTTGAGTCTTATCGACAGGTTTTATATTTAAGGGTTGTAGATAACCTGTTAATTAATCGCACAATGCCTATTACCATGTCAGATTATAAACGGCGGAACCGACTTAGATGACTACTAAACAGTCTAATAAAACACACCGTAACACACCATTAAGATCTTTTCGACAGGTTTTCTATTTAAAGGTTGTAGATAACCTGTTAATTAATCGCAAAATGCCTATTACCATGTCAGATTATATACGGCGGAACCGACTTAGATGACTAGTAAACAGTCTAATAAAACACACCGTAACACACCATTAAGATCTTTTCGACAGGTTTTCTATTTAAAGGTTGTAGATAACCTGTTAATTAATCGCAAAATGCCTATTACCATGTCAGATTATATACGGCGGAACCGACTTAGATGACTAGTAAACAGTCTAATAAAACACACCGTAACACACCATTAAGATCTTTTCGACAGGTTTTCTATTTAAAGGTTGTAGATAACCTGTTAATTAATCGCAAAATGCCTATTACCATGTCAGATTATATACGGCGGAACCGACTTAGATGACTAGTAAACAGTCTAATAAAACACACCGTAACACACCATTAAGATCTTTTCGACAGGTTTTCTATTTAAAGGTTGTAGATAACCTGTTAATTAATCGTAAAATGCCTATTACCATGTCAGATTATAAACGGCGGAATCGAGTTGGATGACTAGTATACCGACTTTTAAAACACACCGTTTGGGTCTCTTCGACAGTTTTTTTTAATTAAGAGTTGTAGCTAACTAGGTAAATTATAATGTCAGGATAATAAACGGCGGAACCAATTTGGATGAAATTTGGAATATACAAGTGTATTGGTAAAATGCTAACAACCTCTTAGAGTTGACTTCAGCACGTCCTATGAAACATTTTTTTGGAGGATTTGAAAAAAAAAAATTTTTTTTTTAGTAAAAAGATATATATCTCAAAATGTTTCTTAGGACTAGCAGAAGTCAACCCTAAGAGGTTGTTAGCATTTTACCAATAACCCTGTATATATACCATAGGTCCTGGATTAATAACCTATCATGGCAAGTGATGATGTGATGGTAAGGAGGCTTAAACTAGAATGGAAACTTGCTCTCAAGTATATACCTACAGCTGCCGAGCTGCCGGAAAACACCGTTGGGGTCTTGCTGATAGGTTTTCTATTCCAGGGTTGTAACTAACCAGGCGAATATTTGCAAAATGTCTACCATTTCAGCATAATAACAGGACCTACAAGAAGAAACTGGCTCCCAAGGAAACCTGCCGCAATACATTGTTACGAACTTAGTGTCCAATTTTCTATTATATAAATTCATAAAAAGATTCAGTTTTTCAATTCGATTGTTATATTTTTTTTGTTTGCTAGGTGTTTACTCCGATAATTTAAAAATGAAACATGTGTTTTGACTACCACTAATTAAGCGATTTCTTTACGGCCACGACAATGTAAAGAGTGACTCTGGCAGTTGTTTTCTAAAGTAATTTGGCTTAGCTTGCTTGCAATAAAACTTTTTGAATGTATTAGGTACTTATTTTGAGAAATGTCTGGCTACGCTTAGCAATAATAATAACAATTTATTCGAAAATTGAACATATGAATGATAGCAGACGAGAACATATTACTTGTTCAGTGACGAAAACGATATATTCGCGAACGTTTTAGATAATAAAATGTGTTGCGAATATGGTACAGATAGTTCCACGGAATACAAAGAATCAAGTAGTCTTAAACATGTTGGTGTTTTAATAAAACAAATTTAAACCGTTTAAATCGCGTATATATTTATCATTATTATTTGTTTAAAAATTTGATTGTGAATATGGGCTGTCATACATTGGGCAAACAAAGAAGAGCGTTGGTATCCGGGTAAATGAACACATTGCTGACACGAAGAACAGACGCTCGACCAAGTCTGCGGTTTGTGAACATGCTCAGGACAAACTCAATCACTACATTCGGTTCGACAATCCACAAATCCTCGCCAGAGAGACCCGGTTTATGCCAAGATTGTTACGCGAGGCCATTGAAATCAATCAGTACCCAAATTTCAATAGAGATGATGGTTGGCAAGTACCACCTGCTTGGGATCCTGTTATCAAATTTAAATCCCAAGGCCGACACAAATCTGCAAGGCCTCTGGACACTGTGAGCGAATACTACGTGATTAATATAAAATCTGTTATGATTAATATAAAATTTATGACGGTAGGACAAATAATATCTTAATAACTCATGTGACAAATATAAACAATTAGTCACCCCGTGACGACGATCACTGCCAAGTGTTTGAAATGTCGGAACAAAAATAATGATAAATATACGCGATTTAAACCGTTTAAAGTTGTTTAATTACTATGTGTAATAATCGCAAAAACCTAAGACAACATTGTATTCTCTTTTAATTTTATTAGAAGGTGTGTGTCCGTGTGAAAGAGAGTTATTTGTTATATTATGTCACATGAGAGTAGTAGCTCTTAAGTTTGAATATCACAATCTGCTCAGTTTCGTTGTATATATGAGAGAAGACTAAGGAATGTGACATTTAAATTTCATTATTATTAATAAAATTACGAATACGGTCGACCCAGATTCCAAGTAAATAAGGTGCTCGGCATCTACGAGCTCTTTTCGTCCGGGTTGACTTATTCAATCCCAAACCTAAGTATTTTGTAGGTTAATTAATAATAATTAAATATTATCATTTCATTTCAAAAATGTATGTTGTACCAAATTCAATATATATTATGTAGTTATCGTGATGTTTTATATTAAAGTGAGAGTAGTAAGTGACAATTTGGAGTTCTGCTCGTTCCGAATTATGTAAGGACATACCAATTCTTTTTCGTTCGGTGAAACATTGGCTGGTTAAAATACTTTAAAGCGTCTTAAACGAAGCTAAGATACGCATGTCTCATCAAGGATGCTACAAAGGAAGCTGTAAGTATAATAGTATATTTTGTTATCTCAAAAATAATTAATAGGTTTAAACTAAAGAGAATAAATAATTTATATAAATGTAATTGTTTTTATTCGTTCGTTTAACTTGAATATATATACATGGTATCTAGGTATCGAATAAATTCCAGCATGTTTGTGGACAGAAACGAAACAGAGTGCTTGTAGTCGGTGTGATGTTTTTTGATGGCTGAGGTGTCACGTTTAATATTGAGTTGTAGTTATATTTTATATTGAGTAGTTTTGTTTTGTTTATTAGGTTTTATCATTGTGTCCGTGCGTCACTTAGGTCTTGGTTGAAAATCAGCGCTGTAGGTTTTGTCTGCAGCACTATGCTGAGCAAAGTTCTTTTTAGGACCGCACATTACAGTATATTAAAATTTTTAATATTGTGTTGTATAAATATATTATTTTGTTTACTTAACTCTATGTATAAATTGTGATTGTATAGTTTTATGTGTATATTTACTTACGTGTTTTATATGTATATGTGTATTATGTCTTTTGTTTGCTGTCGTGTGTTTATTCAGTCCTAAATAAATGATTTCTTTCTTTCTTTCTATTTCTGTTTATTTTTGTTTGTGAACCTAGTTTTAGTAAAAACGTCTAAGTGCAAATAAGACTGGCACACCAATTGATGATGAAAATACACACAATTTACAAAAAAAATATTTAAGTATACACAATTCTGTATCCTACAGGAATTTCAAGTCGCACTTGGCCGATATTTATTGGCTATTTTACTTTATCATTTTACTAAGTTTGAAATAATAACACATTGAGTAGAATTTGAACTTACTTACTACTAATTTTTACATTATCCCGAATATAATTTTTTTCTCTAGTAAATTTGTAATTTTGTAACAGAGTAGAATTTTTTAATAAGTTAAGACAAAACAAAATTTAACGTTGTAACTGTTATACTCTGTTCAATAATTTTCTGTAATGTTATCTGTTAGATAATTTTCCAATATGATACATATATTTCTGTAA
This sequence comes from Plagodis pulveraria, assembly GCA_963890685.1. NCBI lineage: Eukaryota > Metazoa > Arthropoda > Insecta > Lepidoptera > Geometridae > Plagodis > Plagodis pulveraria. Next base: position 13,410,269 of record OY982971.1, on the reverse strand, counting down.
AGAAATATAATTGACTGCCTTATATCATTCAAAAGTTACAGCCGAAGCACTCCTAGTGAAGTTGGCTTAGCTGTTCTTAACCGATCAGCAAAGTTAAGCTATGTCCGCCGCGGTACCAAATCGTGGTGACCGCTAGTGACATAACTACTAAGCGCTTCCGGGCCTCGGAGGGCAAGTTAAACCGTCGGCCCCGGTTGTTGTCTTAGGATCGCAGTTATTACAGAAACTGGTGGTAGAGCATTTTGCGAATACCCGCCTGGCTAGCTACCATCCTCAAGTAAAAAATCTGTTGCAAAGCACCTAAAGGTGTGTTCCAGTAGCTGTCCTTGACAGCCAGTAATTGTAGGTTAGCATGAACAACATCTACGAGCACTTCATCATTTACTATCAGGTGAGATAGTGGTCAAACGCTAACCTATCACGTATCAAGCCGCTTAAAAGCCCTTTAAGCAGAGACACAAGAACAGCGTGGTCGTATAGGGTTTTGTTTTATTGTCCGGAAAACTTACAAAAATTACAAAAAAATATATAAATTATATTTCCTATTTAGTCATCAGTTAAGTATGCATTATTTTATACATAATATTATGCGTCATACACACACGTAAGTTAGTAGACATTGCACAAATCATGCTTTATGCTTTATGATAGGTTAGCCTTTGATCACTATCAGGCTAACCTATATATAGAGTTACTGGCTCTCAAGGACAGCTGCCGGAACACAGCGTTAGGTGCATGGCGATAGAATTTCTACTTGAGGGTGGTAGCTAGCCAGGTGGGCACTCGCAAAATGCCCTGCCACCATGCTATAACGACTGCCATCATAAGACGACAACCGGGAACGACGGCTTAACGTGCCCTCCGAAGCACGGAAGCGCTCAGTAGTAATGTCACTAGCGGTCACCCATCCAACTCATGACCGCGGGCGACGTTGCTTAACTTTGCTGATCAGAACAGTTAAGCAAACTTCGCTACGAGCGCTTCCAAATTGTGCCAATCATGTATCTGTCTTGCACATAATTCTCCCTCTGGTATGCATTCACAGCCAGTAACGTTGACATAAATCTATTGTAAGAAGTATTTTGGAGAACCCTTTCTATATGTTTCTAGAAATGAGTACTAATATATTTCAGTAAAATTAACGTTATATGCTCATCAATAAAAAGAGAGTGAGATTAGACTGACATTTCAAAATAACTTCATTCATATCCGGTGGTGTTCAGAGTCCGCGTTGACATTATTTTCTAGCGAGATAACACTTGTTTTTTTTTTGTTATTGTAACGGTACAAGCCCGAGGCCCACCCGATATTAATTGAACTAACCTCTGCCTATAACAGATGCATTTCGTCAATAACGAATAGCACTATGCCCGTCACCTTGAGATATAGTTGTTAAGTCTCGTGCGCCTGTAATTTCACTGGCTCTCAAGGACTGCTGCCGGAACACACCTTTAGGTGCTTGGCGACACATTTTCTACTTGAGGGCGGTCACTTGCCAGGCGGGCATTCGCAAAATGCCCTTCCACCATGCGGTGAAGCTCAAGCCCGCGGCGGAATTCGAACCATGGACCTGCTGCACGGCAGTCCATAGCCAGTGCCACAGAGCCATCAGTGTTCAAAAGAAAACTTGTAGAGAATGTCACGTCAAAAAATGGCGTTAAAAACTAGGAAGGAAATCTTTAAGTTAAAATTCACTGCAAAACTATGAGACATATTTTAAACTAACAAACTTCAAAATTATCTATGTCATTTGATATTTCACTAGCAATAAACAAGACTTGACACGGAGCAAGGCATTGTAGCATACCTACAGTATATCTTCCACACAATCTACTGACGTCACACGCAACAAACCACATTCAGTACGAAGTGAGGCATCTATGCCTGCGTTCTGAATTTCCCTAATGAAAGCGATTGAACAAGTGAGTTCCGTATAATCAAACAATGACTTGTAGGTTATCTAGATGTAGTTTTGTCTAAAGTCCGTACTATTTTGTTAATAAAAGTATACTGCCAGTAAAAAAATACGATACTTTTTATTGTATGTTTTTACCACACGTTTTATAGCTAATGAAGCTTTTTAGCCAGGCTTTGGTCACTATCTTACCTGATAGGAAGTGATGTTGTGATTGAAGATGTTGTTTACTTTGGCAATTTATGTATTTTGTTACGAACGAAACTTGATTGAAAACATCCCTAAATGACGGTTTTGAGATAGCAAATTACATGTAAAATTACTCACTCTTACTGAGAGTTACCGAAGCAAAACCATGAGGTGCTTGGTTACACAATTCATACATGGCTAACCAGCTGGGCATTTACAAAATGCCCTACCGCTATGCCATATCGACAGCTCAGACTCAATGTGCCCTACGAAGTCCAGAAGCGCTCAGCAGTAAATACTACTATAGCAGTGACCCTTTCAAGTCACGATCACGACTACAGTGACCTCAGATCAGGAAACAAGGGAGATGGGTAATGGAGGCGTGGCACGTGCGAACGCATCTGGCCTAAATCAGGCTTGTTTCTAAGAAAACCATTGCGCGCTTAGCACAAATGAACAAACGAATCAGTTCTTGCAATGACGCAATGGATCAGTGTTTTAATAGCTGTGTCTGTGACTGTAACTAGTGACCGTAGCTACAGGCTGAAGCGCAACCCATTTTTGCATGTGTACGATTAGTTAGTGTATTAGTTTGCGACGGAAATCTTAGTGTGCGTGGCAAAATGTGCGTAAGTACGCCATACTTATTGTTTTTATAGATGTGAGAGTGAAATGGGTGGGCGAGACGTGGCGACATTTATGTGAACAAACACGGAGTAAAGGCAAACTCCCTGGTTTCTCTGCCGATTGGTTTAAAAACGACGAAGCTAACGCTACGAACGTGTCCATGTCGTTAACACGTAATTTTCATTATTTTCTGGGATATATCGTGCAAATCCGGTGCGCACTTAGCGTGTTTTTTTATTAATATTGCTTTGTTGGTTATACTATCCAACTACCAAGGGTTCTGTAACAACCCTCAATATACAATTTAATGTATTTTTTACCAATCGATAACATATTTTTTTCATTCATTTGGAATACCTAGCGTGAGACTTACTCTATCGTATCCAGTTTTTAAATGTATTGTTTTACTAATGAGTTCAAACTTTTGTGGCTCCAACAATTAAAATTTAAAGCAATCGATATTACGAAATTCACAACAAATTATTATCAAGATCTTTCTTACTTAACAATACGAAAGATTTTATTCTGTTATTTTTATTTCTTACTAACATCCAAATTACTATATAACATAAGAACCATAATTCTATTTAAATGTTTATTTTAATTTGCAGGTGATTTTAAATCAAGATGGTTATCACCAATTTAGATGACGAATAATGTATGTCTAAAATAGCCGCAATCTCGCAGATTGCATATAGTTTAGGTCTATAATATTCAAGTTTTACACCAATTTTGACTTAAAAACTTAAGTAAGGAATAAATAAAAAGATTTTTATTTAGAACTTCATTTTTGTGAAGCTGTGCATATCAGAATTACGAAATATGAACATGCATGTTTCTTGTTCATTACAAGTAAAAAGTTAGAGGGTTGAAATTTAATCAGTACTTTTAATTTACTGGTGAATTTTCAACCTTCACTTTTAACTATTTGTTATTATTTTTGTACGTCAACCTGCTATATATATTAAGGAAGTTTAATTTGAATTTGAAGTTTTGTTGATCTACTTTTTCTTTTTCGGTAAGCTAAAATAAAACTGAAAGTGCTTGTGATTATAATGTAATAAAGCTTACATCTATCTGATCTATCTATTTTCGGATGAAAAAAGATGATTTCCATTGGAACTTGATCCTATTTGAATTATGATATGGAAGCGCTTGCTATATTTTTCCTTCCGAATCATTTCTATGTTTTCCATTAGCATACGCAAATGCTGTTTTAAATAAACTTGATTCATTTCTAATTGTACTTCAAAATCATTTATTGCATGAACGTAGGTACATAAAATGGTTAAGATGTGTTTTTAATGTAAATGTAAATAAATCTTAATTGTTTTACTACATTCAACCCAATTACGGTGTGCAAAATAAATTGTTTCATATTTTAATATTACTTTGCGTTATGGTGTTTTAAATTAATACAAAATTCACATTGCAAACACATAAAGAATAAATGTCAGTTAAACATTAAAATTCACCAATATTTAAATGGACCTAACAAATAAAATTATGTCAAAGAAATAATTATGTTAAATTTATTAATGTTAAAGAATAATATTAGTAGTCATAATATAATTTTTCCTCATTCATAAATTCATTAATGGAATCACCAAATTTATCTAGCAAATAACATTTCTGTTAGTACTTAAACACATTTATAAAATTAATGTCCATAGGAGTGGGTGACAAATTGTTATAGATTTTCGTACCCATTATAAAAATGCTATTACTATACAAAGTCGTTCGACACAAAATATTGCGAAGCGTTTAGATTATAGAAAACGGCATCATCGAATTGGTGTTGAGAGTTGATCAAATATCAAACTACCAACCTGAGAAGTTGCACATTATATGTGTAGATGTCACCACAGTCAGAAAGAGGTGCATTCAAAGTGGATGGAAAAAACGACTGTCCAGCACCTGCTTCCATAGCATTATCGATAATAGTGAAGATAAGTTAAAAATCAGTATTCTGTAGAGTAGCGGGTAAATGTCTTGCTGGAAGTTACCCTTTGCCATCCGAAACGTGTTAGTTTTTGCTTAGCATGCGACAATAAATATTATATCTTAAACCTACTTTCTATGATGCATGCATACCCTTACCAATATCTGGACACTCACCCAAGCTCGCGTCATACGTGTTCATATATTCTGACGTCATAAACTGTGACACCAACGCAGTTTTGCCAACCCCTGCGTCTCCGAGGAGCACCACTCTGTATTTTGGTATCTGTAAAAAAAAATATACTATTCAATTGGGCCCAAAAAATACAAATAAAGCATAAAACTTAAGTAATAAAGGCGGATTATTGCTTAAAGCGATCTCTTCCAGTTAACCTTTGGATGAAAATCGATTAAAGAGTCAGAGAGGTTGGCAAACACAATAAATTGATCGTATATATATTGCACTGTGTTTAGGTATGAAGGGCACTGTAGCGAGTGAAATTATTGGGCAAACGAGACTTTAGAACGGATGTCTCGGAGTGACGAGCGCAGTGCAGTGTGCAGATCAATGACACTGCAAATGTTTCTGAGCAGACGTGATGCTTACCATCAGGCACCGTTTCGCTCGTCTCGTCACTTCATAGCATACAAAAAATACAGTATATATCTACATCCGTAAATCAAATGATTCATATGAAATTAAATGCGATATAAAAAAATCCTACGTTTCTTGAGCTGAGGAATAAGAAAAATATTAAGAAACACACATATTTACTGTTTGATGTTATATATGTGTTAATATGTGCAACAAAAAAGTGGCTTGCCTGATAATTAATCGCACATTAAACGAATTTTATGTGCGATCTTTTTTCCATACATCTGCAAGATTTTATATAAGCTCCTAAGAAGCTTAACAATTAAACAAAGCCCTAAAGAGAGAAGGCTTGCGAGCTCAGATTCTCCATTCAAATATGTTCCTCTATTTACTTCCTAGATAATACATCTAGGGCAATAATTATTGCATAACATATATTTATGCCTGCTATAAACACACCCCTGCCATTTCCTTAATATTAATTCGGTCTTTTTAGTGCAATCGTGTTTTGAATTTTTTTTAAATATTTGTTTTAAAATAGACTTTTTTATGTCACTGTGACGAAACAAGCTCGAGGCCCATCTGATGTTAAGCGGACTAACCTTTGCCTATAACAGATGCATTTCATCACAAGTCACGAATTGCACTTCGCCCGTCACCTTGAGATATAGTTGTTAAGTCACATGTGCCTGTAATTTCACTGGCTCTCAAGGACTGCTGCCGGAACACAGCGTTTGGTGCTTGGTGAGAGATTTTCTACTTGTGGGTGGTAGCCCGGTGATATTGTAAATCCATTAGTGGGTATTTTTCGCAACTGAAAATCTAGATCATTACAGCTATTTTAACTATCGGTAAGTGATAATGTGTATGAGGACTACAGGGTAGACTGACAACCAACGCTAGGATGAAACAAACAACAATTATTTTACCTTAAAATGGAACCGACTTCAACACTCAAAAGCGTGAAATAACTTGTTGAAGTTGGTACCATTTTTCGTGCTTCGGAGGGCACGTTAAGCCGTCGGTCCCGGTTGTTGTCTTAGGATGACAGTCGTTATAGCATGTTGCTAGGGAATTTAGCAAATACCCGCCTGGTTAGCTACCACTCTCAAGCAGAAAATTTGTCGCCAAGTCCCTAACGGTGTGTTCCAGCAGCTTTACTTGAGAGCCAGTAATTCTAGGTTAGCCTCAACAACATCTTCGACCACATCATCACTGGTGAGATAGTGCTCAAAGGATAACAGGCTTAAAAAACAACAAAACACGATAAACAAAAGTACCTATTATAACAATATTGTGTGCATGGTACCGACTTCATCAAGTTATTTCACACTTTTGAGTGCCGGAGTCGGTTCCACTTTTAGGTAAAAAATATTTTTTCACTCTTTTTAGTGACCTTTGCTATTTACAGGAACGATTGTCATTCACTGTTAACGACTATAATATCAAATTAGAAAAACATTTTTCAGTTATTGGAGTGTAACTCCAAACAAGCTTGACCCATTTTGATGAAATTTAAATGCAATGCGATCAAAAGATAAGCCGTTTATGCTGCAAATTTTCGACACTCGCAAGGGAATCAAAACCTACAGGGTACTTACTTGCATACGAAACAAGACTCGCAACAAGTGTACTTACATAACTTTGAGATTATGGACACGATAATTCTTTATTGTTTTTTTTTATTGATGGGGTCAGTTATTGGGCATAGATAAGTTGAGTATACAACTTTTTTAAAGACTAGAATCTCCATTATAGAGAAGAAGCCATTTTACGGATTTTTTTATATTTTTATTGTTGAAAGATAAGCCTTTGAAGCCTTTTACCACAGTCTCACCTGATGGTAAGTGACGATGTGGTCGAAGGTGTCAACAGGCTTAACCTAGAATTACTGGCTCTCTGGGACATTTTTTTCTTCTTTAGCAATACTTTTTTGTTATCTACACTTATATTATAGAGAGGAAATACTTGTATTTAAATATTAAACGAGTAAACATAAAAACTACTGGACCGATTTGGAAAAAAAATTTACCATTAGAAATCTACATTATCCCTGATTAACATAGGCTATAGTTTTTTTTTTATATTAGTTGTGGTTAAATTACCGTGTGAAGCAGGGGCGGGTCGCTAGTGTGATATTATTTTACAGATTCTATTTGTTGCTTTTTCTATTTAATCGCTTTTTTGCACTATGGTTTGGTAAGGACTTGGAAAAGGTTGGAGTTAAAAAAGGCACCAACAATGGGTTTAACGTTTTTTTACGTACTTCGCTTTTATCACTTTTACAAACGACGACTAAAAACGGCAAGTCAATTTTCTACAAGACTACGAGCGCTTCATAAAATAAGAAAAAGCTACTCGTGCCCGCCGTAACAGATAAAGTTTGTGGCGTAGACGATAATCACTCGCTACAAAAGTACTACGAAACTGCTACGAGGGTGCTACGCGTGTAGTAAACGAGTTGTACTATCACGCATTTCACACGCAATCAGCTACTCAAAACCTTGCCAACAGTATTTGAACTTTAAGTATTTGTTATAAGAATGAGTTTTGTATACAAGAGTATTGTAAATAGAAACGAAATCGTCCTAGAATTTGGACTTCGTTGCTTGGCGATAAGTGTTACATAAACCAGTGTTAGAATTTACATTAAGGAATAAAACATTCTTTTACTCTTTATACATAAATTTGTCACATTTATCTCTAGTTGATTGTGATTAAGATTATTATGTTTAATCAGCATTTGCACTGTAAGGCACAGCGACAAGCAAATCATTCAAGCAATACGTAATGTATAATGACTTAAACCAACACAAAACGGGATAGCTTAGCCACTGTTTTTTTATGCGATTGTTGTGGAACAAGCACGAAGCTCACAAATACAATTCGTCACAAGTGATGAACTTCACTGCGCCTGTCACCCTGAGACATACAATTGTTGAGTATAATGTTCCTGTAATTTTACTAGCTCTCAAGTACTGCTGCCGGAATACACTGTTAGGTGCTTGGAGACAGATTTTCTACTTGAGGGTGGTAGCTAGCCATTTGTAAAATGCTTTCCCACCATACAATGCAGCTCAAGCCGATGATGGGTATCAAACGATGTTCCTGCCGCACCGCAGTCCATAGCTATAGCCACTCGGCTATCAATGGTTCAGAATATAATATTGTTATGATTTAAAAACTCCCACAGATTTTAATAAAGTGGCAACACAGGTATCGTGCTCCCCTCCCATTCCGTACTCGCCCCACCACTGAGTTACTGGGGAAGGGATGGTACCGAGCGATGCCGAGGCATTCGGAGTAGACGACTCGGTGGCTCCGGACGTGTAGAAATTATTGTATAGTCTGTTAGAGATATTGTAGTGAAAAGTAATATATCGATATAAGTCGTAATAGTTGTGAAATAAAGTGATAATCGAGAAGAATTAGGAGTTTCTTTTCAATGTACTGTTACTTTGTGCCTGTAACTTCCTGTGTGATGTGGACTTACAAATTTTTTTTTACTTACAGGGTCCATTTCGTCATCATCCGGTGTGTCTAAGCTCGCGGAGTCAACGGGTCGGTAGCCTGAGCAGCACGATCCGTCAAATGGTGACCTATCTGATGCCCTGTGAACAAAATACCAATTATAAGAATACAGCTTTGAAGCGCTCGTAGCGAAGTTGACTTAGCTGTTCTCAACCGATCAGCAAAGTTAAGCAACGTCGCGCGCGGTCATGAGTTGGATGGGTGACCGCTAGTGACATTACTACTGAGCGTTTTCGTGCTTCGGAGGGCACGTTAAGCCGTCGGTCCCGGTTGTTGTCTTAGGATGGCAGTCGTTATAGCATAGTGGTAGGGTATTTTGCGAATGCCCGCCTGGCTAGCTACCACCCTTAAGTAGAAAATCTGTCGCCAAGCACCTAACGGTGTGTTCCGGCAGCTGTCCTTGAGAGCCAGTACTTCTAGGTTAGCCTGAACAACATCTTCGACCACATCATCACTTACCATCAGGTGAGATAGTGGTCAAAGGCTAACCTATCAGGCATAAAAAAAAAAAACAGCCTACGTTACAGCAAATACCTATATCGTGTAGCGTCTAGTATTGCTTTTGTATATACATACATATAATCACACCTATACTTTTTAAAGCAGTGATGGCTCAGTGGCATTGGCTATGGACTGTGGCGCTGCAGGTTCATGGTTTGCGCCCCGGATTTGAGTTTCACCGCACGTTGAGTGGGCATTTTTGCGAATGCCCACCTGGCTAGCGACTACCCTGAGGTAGAAAACCTGTCGCCAAGCACCTAACAGCGTGTACCGGCAGCTGTCCTTGAAAGCCAGTAATTCTAGGTTAAGCTTGTTAACACTTTCGACTACATCATCAGTTACCATCGAGTGAGATTGTGATCACAGGCTTACCTATCAACAATAAAATAAAATAAAACATGACGTGTGTGTAATCACCGACGCTTTTTTTTTTGCTTTTGTATTTAAATTCAAATATTTACTTCTGTAAAGGTTAGCCCAGAAAGAAACGCGTAATGAGAAATTTGGAGCGAAGAAGTGTTGGGGTACAGAAGAAAATACTGGTCATTGAGAGGTTTGACTCACGCACTGAGGTTGCCACACCACCAATAAATATATTGTTAAGTTATGCAGGTATTTGGATATTTTTTCATTTTAAATACAGTTGAGATTCATTGCGGTTATTATTATTTCTTATAGCTGACAGGATAGCTTTTGACCACTACTTCACCTGATAGTAAGTGATAATGTGGTCGAAGACGTTCAGGATAACCTAGAATTACTGGCTCTCGAGGTCAGATGCCGGAACACACCGTTGGTGCTTGGCGACAGACTTTCTACTTGAAGTTGGTAGCTAGCCAGGCGGTCATAGGCAAAATGCCTTAGCACCATTTAGTACACAGTATCGTTCCTAAATTTGCATTTACTCGCTATATAATTAAAAAAAAACAATACATGGAACCGACTTCAACACTCAAATGTGTGAAATAACTTGTTGAAGTCGGTACCATGATGGTTCAAAAGTACCTATGTTCACAATATTGTGCGCATGGTACCGACTTCGACGACTTAATTTTTTGGTAAAAAAAATTTCACCCTGTTTAGTGACCCTTGCTACTTATGGGATCCATTGTCTTTCACAGTCATTGACTATATCATCAAGATAGGAAAATCTTTTTAATTTTTGGAGTGTAACTTAAATAAGGTTTAATTTTTACATAATAATAATTATGGACAAAACTCGCGAAAGTTTTTTAGCTCAAATAAGGTTTGACCGATTTTGACTAAATAAATAGGACCACGCGGCAAGCATCAGCTTCCACATAAAAAAATAATCATCATAATCGGTTCACCCAATCAAAAGTTCTGAGGTAACTAAATAAAAAAACAGATGAATTGAGACCTCATGCATTTTTTAAAATCGATAAAAATTAGGCCCCGTAACTAATAATATCTAACAAACCACTTCTACGGCTCAACTTCATTATATTTTAAGTTTATAATAACTTTATATTCGTATTTTACTCCTTAAGCTCTAGTAGATGGCAATCTACTTGCTAAGATAAAATATAATTAAGGTATGTCTCTTACTTAACTACACGCCCAGATGAAATTTTCTACATAAAGATATGGTCAGAAATGAAAGAGAAAATTGTATTTTCAGACACAATATATTTTTTTATTGTAAAGGCTCGGTTTCGGGTCAGCGGTGAGGGTAACAAAGGGCTTAATTCGCGTTGCATGAGGTACATTAAACATATTGAACTGTGTGACGAAAAAACTTATCGGCGTGTGATACATCTATATACTCGAACATTTCATCGTTCTCTATTAGAAAATGATAAGAACGATTATAATTTATTTTTATTATTTTTTTAAAATTACAGCCAGGCATATCAGTAACCAACCAGTAACTTTATTTATACCATACTTTGATTTGACCTTTTTGAACACGAAATGAGATATTCATATTCCTAATTCAAAACTCATTACTACCCGTCAAGTCCATGAAAGTCTCTTGGGAGCGTTTCAGTAGGAAAATTGGAAATACGACGTATTATTGTTTATTTACAAAAAAATGTGTTATTTCCAGTGTCAATGGGTTATTACGATGGACTATTATCGTTAAGACTGCTCTGATTAACGTCAAATCGTTCTTTAATTAATTATTCCCTCAGAATAAGGTTCAATGTGGAGCTTTTGTGAATATAACCATCATCATTTAGTGCAACCCAGTCTAAATGTTTGTGAACGTGCACGAGTGAAGGCAGAGTACAATAACAAGAAACCTTGCTTTTCGTGTTCTCTGAGCGAGAAGCAAAATGCTAGAAACTAAAACCATCAGGGCGAGCAGTTAGAATTGAGTGTGTACTCGTTCCTCCTATAGTTTTGTTGAGTGTGCGAGTGTGACAGTGCTACTAGTATGCGTATCTACCCAGCAAGAGTCTCTTAGTAAGTATTCTGAAAGCAAAGCCAGCTTTGTACTGCATCGTAATGCGACAAACAAACGGAGAGAGAGAGAGGTCTCGCCGGGCAGAGTGAACATTCAGGGATGAACTATATATGTATGAACTATATATCTATTTTATTGACACGAGATCTGCATACTTTTATTGTTTGCTGAGAGAGTAATTGTTGTACTGTGTCTACCCACATAGAATTAAGCATGGCGGTAACCTCAATAAATCAGCTGTGTCGTCAACTTGGTGTTTCATTGTGTGTGCTCCCTTGTAATTACCTAAATATCCAACTGTAATAAGTCTTTATTAAGAGTTATATGCTTCCTTGCTGGCGATTAGAGAGTGCCTTAGTAAATAATATATTCAACATTTTAATTAAAAAAAGATGATACTACTGTTTCTTGTTGGTAGGTAGTTGTAGGTACACGTTTTTAGACAAAAATGTCTTCAATTAAGTTTTTTTTTTTCTATTTCTGATAGATTAGCCTTTGACCACTATCTCACCTGATGGTAAGTGATGATGTGGTCGATGATGTTATTCAGGCTAACCTAGAATTACTGGCTCTCAAGGACAGCTGCCGGAACACACCGTTAGGTGCTTGGCGACAGATTTTCAACATGAGGGTGGTAGTTAGCCAGGCGGGCATTCGCAAAATGCCCTACCATCATTTTATAACCACTGCCATCCTTAGACAACAACCGAGACCGACGGCTTAACGTGCCCTCCGAAGCACGGAAACGCTCAGTAGTAATGTCACTAGCGGTTACCCATCCAACTCATGACCGTGGCGGACGTTGCTTAACTTTGCAGATCGGTTGAGAACAGCTAAGTAAACTTCGCTACAAGCGTTTCAAAAGGTTTGTGTAACTTGCGTAATATAATTGTTAATATAACAAATGGTAAACGTAAAAAGAAGAATGTTAAGAAACGTGCGAAATCAAATTGAAACTTAATAAAAATTCTTGGGGAATAGACATATGGCACATATTTATCGCAGGAAAAAACCCCTCGTCTTTTCACAATTCGTTAGGATTGTAAATAAATATGTTGAAAAAAATACCAGTGGTACCTATTACAGTATTTTTTCGTTAGATATAAATTTGTCAAACACACACAGAACCGAACTTTAAAGTGTTTTGTTAATTTTATATTACCTTTTTATGTTATTTGATTAAGTCACTTACACGACACAAGGACAGAGAATGGTCACGTGTATGTCTAGTTAGTGAAACTCAAAAAATATATCAATGATATTTCGTCATACAATACAAGAACTCTTTAAAACCAATTTACAAATTTTACACATATTAATTAATAAACAATATAAACCCTTATAAAATGGGTAATAAGATTTTATAGGTGGTCCTATCGCTATAAAAAGCGATTTCTTCCAGACAACCTTTGGATGGACAAAATCTGAAATAGGGAATAGGTACGCTTAGATTTTTACCCGTGTCCAGATAGTGAAACTTAAATCAAATCACTTTTGTTTTCGCCATTTGGACCAACCAGTTTCTTGTACAGCCAGGTTAATAATTGCCTTGTGAAAATAATACTTTTTTGTATGAAAAACTTTATAAGCTTGTGTTTTATACTAATTTTGAAATAAAACGAGTGTAACAATATGATACATACAATTAAGTTAAATAATATGGCAAAGAACACAGCAGTTTTGTGTCACAATCATTATCGGCCACTAAACGCCCCACTGCTGGACACGGTTAATTTTGTATGTCATTAAAATAATTCAGTATTTATAAAGAATATATACTTATAAAGAAATAATTTATTTATATAGAGATTACATATTTTTTATAAATGTTTTATAAAAAAATATGTAATATTTTATATTTTTTATAAATGTTTTATGGTATTGCGGCGGAACAAGCACGAGGCCCACCTGATGTTGAGCGGACTAACCTCTGCCTATTACAGATGCATTTCGTCACAGACGAATTGCACTGCGCCCGTCGCCCTCATACATACAGTTGTTAAGTCTCATATGTGCCTGTAATTTTAATGAATCTCAAGGACTGCTGCCGGTACACACCGTTACCGTTTACCGTCGTAGTTGGCGACAGATTTTCTACTTGAGAGTGGTAGCTAGCCAGGTGAGCTTTCGTAAAATGCCCTTCCATCATGCGATGAACCTCAAGCCAGAAGTGGAAATCGAATCATGGACTTGCGGCACCGCAGTTCATAACTATTACCGCTCGGCCAGCAATGCTTCCAAAATTACAGTATTTGAAAGTTTCTATGCTTGTCTATAATTGCCAATATGTCACCAGTCATGTTACACTTGTTGTATTCATGGTGGTTGGTGACTAACAATGACGTAGTCTGCTCTTATTGGTTGAATCAGGTAATGAATCCCAACCCGGTAACTCTTTGGTCATAATTCGTTATCAATTTACTTTGTTTCATGTGTTCATTAAGAGGCCTTTTACATTTTGCAGCCCTCTCATTCGCACTTTTTGACATAATTTTAAATAGCAACAATATGGTAATGAATTATTTTTTAAAATGTGGTCTCACATTATTTAGCTGCATGCGACTATAGACGTTCTCGACTAATTTTCATGTTTATATCTGTAATGGGGGATCCAAAACGCGTATTTTAGATATTTAAAATGTTGGGCCTCTAATTCTAGTTAGACTCAACATGTTACAAAAAAAAATATGTTAAGACTATTTCTAGTCGCAAAAAGCGAAATAATATCAGATCAGATTTTAAAAAATCATTACCAAATTGATTCTAATTGAAATTATCTTTAAAAGTGCAAGTGAGACGGCTGCAAAATGTAAAAGGCCTCTTAAGTGCAGTATATGAGAAATTTTAAGGTAATGTGTGCTGTGCTTCCTTGTTGGCGGTTGGACAGTGCTTTAGTAAATAATATATTCAATATTTTGTTTTTCAAATAAAAACAAAGACACGTTTGTAGCTTGTTGGTAAGTAATTGTGTGTACACGACTTTTAAACGAAAATGATTTTTTAAGTTTAAATATTAAAATACAAATGTTTTAGACGTGAATTTTAATAGATACCTATATTTAATGTATTAATTTTAATAGATACCTCTATTCTAGGATAATAGATATCTCTATTTTATTCTAGTTGGTACTCAATTTTATATTCAACGTCGTATATTTTTTGTTATTTTAATCGATGTCGCTGTATTTTTTTTTTTCATGAAAAAATCTTGTTTATTGTTTCAAGTAAAGACAATTATGAGTATAAAATAAGTCAGAAGTTAACAGAAATACATTTTCATTCATATTTTTTTAAAGAAATCATCCAGTTTAATTAAAAGATCTACGACTTAGGAAAACTGAAGATTGATCTTCAATGTGGCGTTGCTTGAAAAAATCAACTTGTTGAGCTATGATCAAATTCAATTTCATTTCAATAACATCACTATCATCACATTAAAAGCAACTGATTGATGTAATATGGGTGAATCGTCGAATAATGAGATTCTAATGAATTTAAATGATTGCGAAGATGAAGCATAATCTAGCTGCGTCTGTCTCAAATCTATATTTTGATACTATTGTGATTTTATGTACGAATGGAAGAGAAAGGATCCATTTAGTTGGAAATATCCCACGTTTCCAAAGTGTGTAAAATCAACTTTATAGAAACAGGAATAAATCATTACTGGCACCCGTGGGGTCCAGGGCTAGAATTGCCAAGATTAGCATACTTGTGCCGCTTGAGTCGCTCCGCCGAAGTACCTGCGGCGCCAGCCCTAACGTTTATTTCAGGAAGATGTGACGGCGCTTAAGTGTCAACGCAATAATTGTACCATAGTAAAGTGACTATTTTCATTCAAATAATCTGTATACATAAAAAATAATAGACACTTTGCTATGCATTTGGTTCGCTTTCTGTTTAACAAGGCTAAAACTATGACTCCCTACTGTTTGAGTTTCTTTTTGTTCTGGATGATATTAACATAAAATGAATCATAATTAGCTGTTGACATTAAGTAGGTACTGTTTGAGTTTTTTTGATATATAGATATAGCCATTATTCAATGACCAGAGTATTTATTTTTTCTTAACTTAAATAGTGCTTAAAGTAAAGTACATTCAGAGGTTTATTTTATTACATTATATCTAAGTAAGTATTCAGCAACCAGTTGATTTGTCAGGTTGTCGTTTGATATAGGCCTCTCCTAAATCCTTCCAAATTTTTCCATCGTAAGATAATCTTCTCCATCCCTTTTTGTCTCTTCCCGTTTCCCGAGTTTGACATAGAATGAATACTAAATATCTATTGACATTATGTACCCACTGATTGTTTTTTTTTGTTTTGTATTAGTTTATTTTGCCAACAAATTTAAAATGCCCTGCTAAACAGATGTGAACTATTTATTATTTTACCATCGAAAACTGAAATGTTCTATTAATATGATATTTGTACGCCACACCAGGCAAGAACAAGAGGGCATCGTTGTTGTAATTTTTTTTTTCTGTTATGACGTACTTAGTGTACTTCATTGCATTACAATCTAGCCAACAATACGGACTAATGAGTAATTTTAGTTTGACTTTAACTGCTAGATGGAGTAAAATTAAGAATGTGTCCATTAACATATATCTTATTGTCTCTATTAAGGGGAAGACACTATGTGTTCTGGTATTCTTTATATGTAGCACTCACTTCACTAATTATAACTGTCAGTCAACTACACTAACTCAAAAGTTTTTGCCCTTTTTAGCATTCTTACTATGTTTGTGTTGTCAAGGAGCTGGATTGTCTTAACGTTCACGTGGTGGTGAAGTCTGTGTTCGTGAGCTTCTGCATGTTTTTATTATATCCACAACGATATCCATTTTCAGGTTTCAGTTGTAATTATTGACATAATATATTGTATTCTTCTGTGAATATATACGTACCATGACAAACAAATAATTCTGATTCTTATTCTGTCTCAACTAAGATTTACGGTAGCTAAGATCGGAAGAGAATGTCCTGACCACAGAGATGGATAACACTAGAATTCGGGACACTAATACTAAGCCTGGGCTGTCCGTAGCCTTCTCATCATCATCCGGCCGTCCGTTTGTCCGACCTTTAAAGGGAAATCAAATCTTTGGAACGGTAATATAGGTTTCTGATAAAAAAAAACACAGAATGTCTGTTAACATGGCGGATTGTTACAAAAATTAAAAACAATAAATAAAAAAAAGGGGATCCTCATACAAGAAATATGTTTTTTTAAAACATGATTATCATTTTGGTCTGTCTCTAAAATAAACGGTAATACAAACAAGCGTCAAACTTATTATTGCCTTACTGTTATAAGAACTGGCCATGTTTTGAAGCAATGATAGCAGAGCGGTTATAGCTATGGACGGTTCGCAGGTCCGGCTTGAGCTTCACCGTATGGTAGGAGGGCATTTTGAGAATGCTCGCCTGGTTAGCTACCACCCTCAAGCAGAGAATCTGTCACCAAGCGCCTGACAATATGTTCCGGCAGCAGACCTAGAGAGCAAGCAAAATTACAGGCACATGAGACTCAACAACTGTATATCTCAGGGTGACGGCACAGTACTGTTCGTCACTTGTGGTGAAATGCATCTGTTATAGACAAAAGTTCCCACCCAACATCAGGTGGACATCGTACTTATTCCGTTACAATGATATAAAAAAAAATCCCGCTAAACATCTCTCTATCTGTATTACAAAATGTAATGATTTTTTTGGTATATTCTGTGTTTGTACTAGTGGGAGTACAAACACAGGGAGACTTTACAAGGCGTATTCTCTAAATAAACTTACATACAAAGTTTTCGTACTCAGTCTTTCACAAACAATGTATTAATTTACGACTAAATGTAAGTCATAAGATAACGCCATAAATATTTACACCTACGCGCTTAATCCAAGTAAATACCATCGCCTAGTAACGATCAGATACAATATTAATCTTGGTATTATAGCAAAGCTAAGGTGGCTTAATGAAGCCTTGCGTACGCTTGGCACCTTATACAGGCAATTTTAGAAACGTAATAGGAATAATATTAGATATTTATAATCATGTTTCTACTTGACATATACTATGTCTAAGAAAAGCGGATTACCTACTGTTAATTAAATTTAGCAAATTCAACCAGCCAAGTGCTAAATTGGCCTTAAAAGCAGGAAAAGTTTTGTAAGTTTCCAATCATATCCAACAATAATATCCAACAGCTTAAAAAATTAAACAATACTTAGTTTTTACCGGATTTCGTATACGAGCCAGAGATTCATGACTTACGGACGAAAAGACAGACAATGGAGTCTCAATATAAGGGCTTTCACTTTTTCTTTGGGTACAAATCTCTAAACATTAACATCTACGGCATATTCAGGATTTCAAACACTATTACCACTAACATAGATGAGTCACTATTTCATTCGGATATAAAAGAATGATTCCACTTTGCAGATAAATGGTAAAACAAGATTGGGAATATAAGTGACTCAAAAACAATTGTAAGGGAAATATCTTGCTGAATGTACTCTGAGAAAATTGGAGACTTACTGGAGAAATGTTATGCGAAAAAAACCCTTATCCAAGAAGCATGTATGTTTCCTTTGATATGTGTTTCCAACGTTTAATATTGGTAGGGACATTGAGAATTTCAAAAAGCCACGTGCCCTATTTACTTTAACAATGTCCGGGGATTTTAATTTCCCACCATCCGTATTATAAAATTGGGTCCCCCCGTGGGGTGCCGGGTTAGAATTGCACCTCCCCATTATCATCCCGTGGGTGTCGTAAAAGGTGACTAAGGGAAAAATACTAGAAGGTGGGCAGCAGCGCCTTCTAATGAACTCCCATCTTACACTACGATTCCCAAGCCGCCTGCCAAGTGTGGGGATTATGGCGAATACCCCCTTGATAGGGGAGGCTGTGTTCAGCAGTGGACGATCCAGCTGATACAGTACAGTATTATAAAATTAGTAGGGCCTCTCTCGCTCAGACCGGAATATAGTATCCGTGCTCGGTAGGACTGAAAAAAACCCTTGAAAAATAATATTGAATAAAAAGTATACAAAATAATATTATCATAATATATAAAATAATAATTAATAAATAAAAAAAAAATATTTTAAATTTGATAAGAATGGGTCTCCAAAGTTTTAGGAGGAAATAGAACTAAATTAGGGGGATATTTTAGTAAACACAATTGAGGGACATTGGGTACAGTCAAAACGACAACTTATGAGACTCCAACATAAAAAATGGATCAAATTTCTAATCCTGAATAGTATTAAACAACTCGTGCAATTCCAAACATAAAAATGGGAGCTCAGATTGATTTGAACAGCATGGTATAAATTTCACTAAGTAATGTCATACTTTTCAGTGTTTGAAGTCGGTTCCGTTTTATTTCAAGTCATAGAACTTTACTTGTTTGGTAAGGAATACTCGGACTGGACTCACAGAGCCAGAGTAGCTAGAAATCCGTGGCTTTGTCTACTCCTCTGGGGTTTAGACGTGACTGTAATTAATGCATGCTCTCCAATACCCATTACACAATACAATGTACAAAGGCTTTCGTGTGCTTTGTCGTATATCCAAGGTTTGGACAACAAAAGGGTGAATTAGCGATGAGTTGGATTCCAGTCGTCTTTGTCACGTTATGTTGGAACCA
Source organism: Plagodis pulveraria (assembly GCA_963890685.1). NCBI lineage: Eukaryota > Metazoa > Arthropoda > Insecta > Lepidoptera > Geometridae > Plagodis > Plagodis pulveraria. The sequence continues at coordinate 13,390,881 of OY982971.1, read as the reverse complement.
AAGGAAATGCTAACAATTATTGATTGCGTGGTTTATAGGTTTCACACGTACCTACGCCTACATAAACTGGTGTCCGTCTAAGTAAGGTATTTTGCGAATGACGCCTGGCTAGCTACCACTCTCAAGTAGAAAATCTGTCGCCAAGCACCTAACAGTGTGTTCCGTCATCAGTCCTTGAAAGCCAGTAAAATTACAGGCACATGAGACCTAGCAACTGTACGTCTCAGTGTGACGGGCACAGTGCAATTGGGCGTTGATGAAATGCATCTGTTACAGGCAGAGGTTAGTCCACTTAACATCAGGTGGGCCTCGGGCTTGTTCCGTCACAAGAACATAAAAAAAAGGTAGACAAATATACAAATAATATGTTATATGCAAATTTTATTGTTTTTGCTCAACTGGGATACGATATTACGTGCAAGCGTCAAACTTATTGCTCTTTATAGTGCTAACCCTAAAGTAATCACCTTCATCATCACATCCACCGTTGAACAAGGTTTCCACTATTGATTTAAACCCCAAATATTTCTTATCTAGAAGATTCTCTCACCAGGCAAAGTTAAATGTTGGTAGAATATGCCTACAAAGGTGTTAGTGGTATTAATTTAGTAAACGTGAGTAAATCAAACTTTGGTCAATAGAGCGAAATGCCAAAGAGGTCAATGTCAGCCGTCTTTTGTCGCGAAATGTTAGAGCTAAGGGAACATAAGAAAATGATTGATTGGGTAAGCCGCGGCTAGGGTTGCCACTTTCTAAACTCATGCTTAAGTTTATAAACAAAACTACTTCTGGACAAAGAAACAAAAGGAGAAGATATCCTGCGTTATGTCCGGAAGAGACTGAAGGGCCGGTGTGAGGAGCAAATCTCACTAAATTTGATAAGGTTTAAGCAGATTAGGGCTACAGACTTTAAGTCATATACCCTTCAGGTCCCAGCAGCTCAATCCAAGATGTTCCTGACACCGAACTTTTGGCCTGCAGGGGTGGTATACCGTTAGTTCAGGGAGAGGAAGCAGAGTAAACCTGTTATGTAGTGTCATCTAATAATATAATTTTTGATATATATATTTTAGATTAAGGTATTTATGTACTATGGGTCCGTACATTTTTAAATTTATATATTTTTATCTGTTACCTGAAATAAAGATTTATTATTATTATTATCTTATTGGCCACGTTTTTACTGGTCAGTAAGTATTTTTCGGTCGAGAATAGTTAACAGGATTAACTGAGAATATTAACCGCTTCTAAGGAAAGTTGTTGGAACACAGTTAGATTTTCTACCTAAGGATGGTAGCCAATCAAGCGAACAGTGATAGCTATGTGTAGTGATACCAATGGCAATATAATTCACGATATCTTCTTACTATGTTCAATGAACGTTGAAGCCACATTAGATTATATATCACATTCGTTTGGACTAAATCTCATTAATTGTTTAATGAGAGACCTAGCCCTTATAACACAGGGAATCCTAGTATGAGGATTAGTGCACGGTATAATAAAAACAATAAATAGAAGACCAATATTGTTTACACTTATGTTTAATATAAATACACTTCTGGACTCATCTATTGGCCCACCTTGTATTTTCAGTTTCGTTTGGTCCTAGCTAAAATTTTATATTAGGTCGAGCAAAAAGTTTTTATGCAGTTTTGAACCTGGCACATTCACAATTTCATTCAATAGTCTTTTTTTGAATTTCGAACACAGAATTTAAAGAAACAAAAGACAATTTGGAGCCTGTTTGTTGATATCAAACAATCGAATACTAAGAAAACTTGGTTTTATTGGTTTACTTGGATTTAATTCTTGAAAAAGTGATTGACATCTTTGGTTTTGCAACAAACATTACTTATTCTTAACATTAAGGTGAGGTTCTATCAATAATCTATGGATACTTCACCTGAAGTCGCCGCCCAAGCTGTGGCACTTATTCAGGCCGGACACAGCCAAAGAAACGTGAGTGCTCAACTTAATTTAAGTCGGTCTGCGGTCCGAAATGTTTATCGGAGGTACCTAGAGACTGGCGGCTTTGTTCGTCGCCAAGGAAGGCCACGATCTCGGGTCACAACTGAAAGGCAGGATCGATTCATCGTGACGACCAGCTTGAGAAATCGTCACCTTACCTCCATTGAGATACAAAACCAACTTCGCGACTTCCACGGAGTATCTGTGAGCGCTCGAACTGTTCGGAGAAGGTTAAAAGAACGCGATATGGTACCACACAAGCCAGCTAATGGGCCCAAACTAACGCGAGCCCACCGAACAGCGCGCCTTCATTTCGCACGAAGTCATTTAAATTGGACACAGCAAGATTGGAGCCGTGTACTCTTTTCTGATGAGTCTAAAATTGTGTTACATGGCAATGATGGAAGGAAGAAGGTCTACCGACGTAAGGGAGAGCGTTTCGCACAATGCTGCTTTGAAGAGAGGGTTGCTTATGGCGGTGGCTCATGGACTGTCTGGGGCGGTATATCCGCGAGCGGCAAAACTCAACTTGAGGTTGTTACAGGACCACGGCTGCCAACATTAAATGCTGAAAGGTACATTCGTGAGTGCTTAGAACCTCACGTGATACCATACGCGGACTATGTGGGCCCAAATTTCCTTTTTATGCATGATAATGCAAGAGCCCATGCGGCCGGCATCGTCAGGGAATATCTTCGGGATGTGAACATCACAGTTATGGACTAGCCAGCCAGAAGCCCAGACATGAACCCTATTGAGCACATGTGGGACGAGCTAAAAAGACGTGTTAGGGCTCGTCAGCCAGTTGCCCAGACGATGCAGGAGTTGAAAACTGCCATAGAAGAGGAATGGGAGATGATCACTCAAAATTTCATAGAGCGGTTGATAAACTCTATGCCTAATCGTATGAGAGCTGTGGTAGATGCCCATGGAGGCAACACGCGTTATTAAATTAAACCTTTATTTGATAAAACATGTTTTTTTATTCAAAAATCAATTGCCTTTAACAAGGCGCATATCCGACTTGTTAGGCGTAGCTCCATGTCGTATGGTATTCTGAATTCAAATTTAAAACAATACGATCGAAAAAGATGGTAAAATGTGCCAGGTTCAAAACTGCATAAAAACTTTTTGCTCGACCTAATATAAAATTTTAGCTAGGACCAAACGAAACTGAAAATACAAGGTGGGCCAATAGATGAGTCCAGAAGTGTATGTAAATATATCATTTAAAATTATGTAGTACCCCTCAATTTTGATCATAGTACATGGGGCACACCAAAAGTTATTCTAGCTAATCGGAACTATTTGAATTTCGAATATTATATGTTTTGAAATAACTTGCAACCTTTTCAATAATAAAAAATGATTGACGGGAAATCATTTGGCAATTGTTTTTTTCACACATCAAAGTTCTACGTGCGCAACGAAAATGGAATTAAGTCAAAAAGATTTTAGAGCGATGAGTTTATATGATTATAAAATTTCTCTCTCTCCGCAAGACTGTGCCGCTCGTCTTCAAAATGCTTTTGGGAGAGAAGCACCTTGTTTGAGCACGGTGGCGGGATGGTATGCTGAATTTGAGAGAGGTCGGGTTTCTTAATAATAACAAATATTTTAAAATATTTTATGAAAACATCAAATTAATATTTTAATAAAACACTTAAAAAATACAAAAATATATCTAGTGACAATTCCGCCTAATTTTCCTGTTAAGCCGACGTGACGTCACAAACTGGAAGAATTATCGACGCGTTCGCTTCTACCCGAAGCATCCTCAGGAGGTCTTGACTCTACGAGCGCACGATCGAGAATGATTTCTCGATTAAATATGGATTTCCGCAAAGTAACGCCTGAATCTATTTATTATCTGTCAGGTTTCTTCACTAGATTCAAGAACTGGTGTTTTTTATAACTTATAGGGTAACTTTTGACCACTATCTCAGTTTATGGTAAGTGGTGATACGGTCGAAGATGTTTCCAAGACTAACCTAATTTTCATATTTACTTCTTTCTATTGTAAAAAGCCAGGTGGCTATCGGCAAAATTCCTTACCATCATGCCATAATAACTACTATCCTAAGACGACAACCGAGACCAACTGCTTAACGTGCCCTGCAAATCACGGAAGCGCTCAGTAGTAAAATGACACTAACGGCACTCATTAAAATCAATACCACAGTGGACGTTGCTTAAACTAGTTGATCGGAAAAGGACGACCTAGGGAGCTCCGGCAGGATCAATTCAAACATTAAATTGGCAATAAAAACGCAAACTAAAAATCCTATAAGCATTTTGCTGTTTAAAATACAACATTTGTAAAATGTTATATAAAAATGTTTACGACGTCAGTATCATTAAACTGTTTTTTTTAATTTTAGGTAACGTTAAATTGGTAGTAAAACTGCCGCGTTTATGTTACTAATGCTGTCTATACTGCGCAAGTGAGAGGTAAGATTATCGGCACCATATTACTTTCGTTTCTATATTGAACCGTGCTATATCTTTAGGACAGCCCTATTGGAACTGGGGTTCGATAACCTTCGCATTTCCTTTACTAAAGTAATTCATATTAGGGTGTATGAATATGAATAGCGCCTTAGTTCTCAGCTAGATTTAATATTTGCATGAAGGTGGGGTCGAGCGTGTTATATTGACTAAGTGTGTCATTTTCTTTTAGGTTTCTAGTTTACGGCACTCTGGCATACCATCTAGATTGTGGATAGCCCAAATTAAAATAAAAAAGAGTCCTTTCAGCAGCCAGTCACAGAAAATTTTAGGAGTAACAGTTTTTATTATTGCTGAACGGTTAGTATTTGACGACTATCTAACGTAATTTAATCTCAGTAGTTATAGTGACCAAAGACAATGAACACTAAAAAAAACTGAACCGACATTTTAATACCGGAAAGTATAACTTCAACTTCTATGCTGATTAAAATCACTCTGAGATCCTGTTTTCATTATAAATAAATAGGTACCCGGTTGGGACTCGAGTTATATTTACCGGATATATTCCGACCCGTTTTGGGCTATATTGTAGCCCTTCGTCTGGGAGTCACGGTTGCGCGAGCGCGGGCCTCAGCCCGTAACTGACGTAACGATGGCACTGTCAGCTGCACTTGTCAAATTGTCTGATATGTCACTAGCTTCACTGTCACTGTCACTTTCCAGTCCCAGCCGGGTACCTATTTATTTATAATGGACAAAACTCCTGTTTTCATGTTTCAACTTCCACAGTATTTCATAATGTTTAGTGCTAAAAGTCGGATCACATTAATATAAACAAAAAAACACCGTTTTGGTTTAATCACGTGAAATAAACACTTACGTGTTTTCTATGTAAGGACTGACAATCGTTATATTGATCAAACTGGAAGAAACGTGTCTACCAGACTAAGAGAACACATTTATGCCATGAAAAATGCTGATATTAAAAGCTTGACGGAACAAAACACACCCTACCCACTAGCACGGCGCACTATAATCAGACTAGCAACAGATATTAGTCTACAAGACATGCATGCAAAATTTCAAACAGTTTGAACACTTGGTACCACTACATAACTACATAGTATAAAACATAGTCGTTTCCCGCTGCTAGTACCTATGTATGCTTAGATCTTTAAAATTACGAAAAGGATTTTAGCTAAGCTAGTATAAAATATGATGAACCTACCTTTCTATATAAAGAGCTACGAAGACACTAATATTAATAGAAAAGTTGAAATGTTTTTAGTATGTTCCTTTGACATTTTATCTGTCTGATATTTTAATCAGGTGATCGTAAAACCGGGACTTAGAAATAAACATTTCAGAATTGCAACTCAGTCTTAGATTTCTATTCAGTTACTCTCAGCAATTTATTACTTAGCATTACATAAACACAACTTAGAACAAAGTAACCATTGTTCAAGGAATGTTGATTAACTTTCCCTTTGCAGTTTGCGGTGCTTTTGTTAGGGTTCCGCAACTTGATTGGTAAATGGATAAGGTTATACCTACAGTGTTATGTCATGTTTTATCTAATAGTCATTCAGTCTTCTTCCTTCATTAAAATGTTTCGCATTTTATACATTTTATTTATTTATTTCTTCAAAGCTGTTAGAGGTGATTTGAGGATAATGTTTCTGAATAATATTACAGGCACTATCGCGTGTTAAGCGAAAATAATATTTTTCTAAATATTGGATCACAAAATGTTATGCCCCGGGCGGGAATCGAAACCACGTCCATCGATTTCGCGTCGGATGCCTAAACCACTCAGCCACCTGGGCACGCTCTATCGAGGCGACACCTCGTGCTCCAATTGTATTACTTTAACCGTCATAGGGGACGGTACGCAGCCATCAACTGCGACAACAATCTGATCGAAAGAAGTGCCTTTGCAAACACTTAACTTTCGAAATGATCTCGCTACCTTTATATTTTTTGAAGCGCTCGTAGCGAAGTTTCCTAAGCTGTTCTTTACCGATCAGCAAAGTTAACCAACGTCCGCCACGATCATGAGTTGGATGGGTGACCGCTAGTGACATTACTACTGGACGCTCCCGTGCTTCGGAGGGCACGTTAAGCCGTCGGTCCCGGTTGTCGTCTTAGGACGGCAGTCGTTATAGCATGGAGGTAGGGCATTTTGCGAATGCCCGCCTGGCTAGCTACCACCCTCAAGTAGAAAATCTGTCGCCAAGAACCTAACGGCGTGTTTCGGCAGTTGTCCTTGAGAGTCAGTAATTCTAGGCTAGCCTGAACAACATCTTCGACCACATCATCACTTACCATCAGGTGAGATAGTGGTGAAAGGTTAGCATATAAGCTATAAAAAAAAATGTGTAAAACATAGTCGCTTCCTGCGGCTAGTACCTATGTATGCTTAGATCTTTAAAACTACGAAACGGATCTTGATGCGGTTTTTTTTAAATAGGAAGAGTAATTTAATAGGGATGTTTATGTGTATAATACATGCATAATATACTAGAGTAACACTGATATTTTTAGGTATCTAATGTGATGGCAAGAGTAACCTTTAACCTTTCAAGAGTAACAGCTAAAGAAAACATGTATTGTCTAATGACAAAAAAGCTGTGTACGTTGTTTAGAAAGACATTCTGTACCTAGTATATTTAATGCATTGCACCCGTGTGAAGCTGGGGTGGGTCACTAGCATAAAATATGATGCAACTATCTTCATCACTACATAGCATAAAACATAGTCGCTTTCTGCTGCCTGTGCCCAACGTACTCGTATCTTTAGGTCTTTAAAACTACGCTAAGGATTTTGATGCGTTTTTTAAGTTGAATAATCAATAGGAATGTTTATATGTATAATACCTACATGCATTTTGAAGCGCTCGTAGCGAAATTTACTTAGCTGTTCTCAACCGATCAGCAAAGTTTAGCAACGTCGCCCGCAGTCATTAGTTGGATGGGTGACCGCTAGTGACATTACTACTGAGCGTTTCCGTGCTTCGGAGGGCACGTTAAGCCGTCGGTCGCGGTTGTCGTCTTAGGATGGCCGTCGTTATAGCATGGTGGTAGGGCATTTTGCGAATGCCCGCCTGGCTAGCTACCACCCTCAAGTAGAAAATCTGTCGCCAAGCACCTAACGGTGTGTTCCGGCAGCTGTCCTTGAGAGCCAGTACTTCTAGGTTAGCCTGAACAACATCTTCGACCACATCATCACTTACCATCAGGTGAGATAGTGGTCAAAGGCTAACCAATCAGGCATAAAAAAAATTAAAAAAATATATAATAGAAACGCACGCAATCACAATAGTTTTAGCTCTCTAACGTGATGTCAAGAGTAACCTCTGAAGAAAACATGTTTGTATTGTCTAAAGATAAAAAACCTGTGAACGTTGTTAAGAAGACTTTCTGTGGTATATTTAGTATCAGCATTGCAGCCATGTGAAGCCGGGATCGGTCACTAGTATAAACATGATGAAACTACCTTTCTATATAAAGAGCTTAGTCACACTAATATGAATAGAAAAGTTGATATGTTTTTAGTATGTTCCTTTAACATTTTATCTGTCTGATATGTTAATCAGGTGATCGTAAAACCGGGACTTAGAAATAAACATTTAGAATTGCAACTCATCTAAGATTTCTATTCAGTTACTCTCAGCAATTTATTACTTAGCATTACATAAACACAACTTAGAACAAAGTAACCATTGTTCAAGGAATGTTGATTAACTTTCCCTTTGCAGTTTGCGGTGCTTTTGTTAGGGTTCCGCAACTTGATTGGTAAATGGATAAGGTTATACCTACAGTGTTATGTCATGTTTTATCTAATAGTCATTCAGTCTTCTTCCTTCATTAAAATGTTTCGCATTTTATACATTTTATTTATTTATTTCTTCAAAGCTGTTAGAGGTGATTTGAGGATAATGTTTCTAAATAATATTACAGGCACTATCGCGTGTTAAGCGAAAATAATATTTTTCTAAATATTGGATCACAAAATGTTATGCCCCGGGCGGGAATCGAAACCACGTCCATCGATTTCGCGTCGGATGCCTAAACCACTCAGCCACCTGGGCACGCTCTATCGAGGCGACACCTCGTGCTCCAATTGTATTACTTTAACCGTCATAGGGGACGGTACGCACCCATCAACTGCGACAACAATCTGATCGAAAGAAGTGCCTTTGCAAACACTTAACTTTCGAAATGATCTCGCTACCTTTATATTTTTTGAAGCGCTCGTAGCGAAGTTTCCTAAGCTGTTCTTTACCGATCAGCAAAGTTAACCAACGTCCGCCACGATCATGAGTTGGATGGGTGACCGCTAGTGACATTACTACTGGACGCTCCCGTGCTTCGGAGGGCACGTTAAGCCGTCGGTCCCGGTTGTCGTCTTAGGACGGCAGTCGTTATAGCATGGAGGTAGGGCATTTTGCGAATGCCCGCCTGGCTAGCTACCACCCTCAAGTAGAAAATCTGTCGCCAAGAACCTAACGGCGTGTTTCGGCAGTTGTCCTTGAGAGTCAGTAATTCTAGGCTAGCCTGAACAACATCTTCGACCACATCATCACTTACCATCAGGTGAGATAGTGGTGAAAGGTTAGCATATAAGCTATAAAAAAAAAATGTGTAAAACATAGTCGCTTCCTGCGGCTAGTACCTATGTATGCTTAGATCTTTAAAACTACGAAACGGATCTTGATGCGGTTTTTTTTAAATAGGAAGAGTAATTTAATAGGGATGTTTATGTGTATAATACATGCATAATATACTAGAGTAACACTGATATTTTTAGGTATCTAATGTGATGGCAAGAGTAACCTTTAACCTTTCAAGAGTAACAGCTAAAGAAAACATGTATTGTCTAATGACAAAAAAGCTGTGTACGTTGTTTAGAAAGACATTCTGTACCTAGTATATTTAATGCATTGCACCCGTGTGAAGCTGGGGTGGGTCACTAGCATAAAATATGATGCAACTATCTTCATCACTACATAGCATAAAACATAGTCGCTTTCTGCTGCCTGTGCCCATGTACTCGTGTTTATACTAAGTGTAATAACTACGCAAAGGATTTTGATGCGTTTTTTAAGTAGAGTATTAAATAGGAAGGTTTATATGTATAATACATGCATAATATACAACAGAAACGCTGAGTTTTGGCTCTCTAATGTAATGACAAGAGTAACCACTGAAGAAAACATGTTTGTATTGTCTAATGATAAAAAACCTGTGAACGTTGTTAAGAAAACTTTCTGTTAGTATATTTAGTATTAGCATTGCACCCGTGTGAAGCCGGGGTCGGTCACTAGTATAAATATGATGAAACTACCTTTCTATATAAAGAGCTATGAAGACACCAATATTAATAGAAAAGTAGATATATTTTAAGTATGATATTTTTATCAGGTGTTTGTAAAACTGGGACTTAAAAATAAACATTTCAGAATTGCAACTCAGTCTAAGATTTATATTCAGTTACTCTCAGCAATTTATTACTTAGCATTACATACACACAACTTAGAACAAAGTAACCATCGTTCAAGGAATGTTGATTAACTTTCCCTTTGCAGTTTGCGGTGCTTTTGTTAGGGTTCCGCAACTTGATTGGTAAATGGATAAGGTTATACCTACAGTGTTATGTCATGTTTTATCTAATAGTCATTAAATCTTCTTCCTTCATTAAAATGTTTTGCATTTTATACATATTTCATCAAAGCTGTTTGAGGTGATTTGAGAGTAATGTTTTTAAATATTATTACAAGCAAATTCATATTTTACAAAATATTGGAGCACCAAAATTGATGCCCCGGGCGAGAATCGAAACCACGTCCATCGATTTCGCGTCGGATGCCTAAACCACTCGGCCACCTGGGCATGCTCTATCGAGCCGAAACCTCGTCCTCCAATTGTATTACTTTAACCGTCATAGGGGAACGTGCGCGGCCATCAACCAGACTACTTGACTTCATTTGATTGAAAGAAGTGCCTTTTCAAACACTTAACTCTTGAAATGATGTCGCTACCCTTCTATATTAATAAATATGGTTACAAGCACTATCGCGTGCTAAGGGAAAATCATATTTTACAAATTATTGAACGAAACCGAGTGGTTTAGACATCCGGCGAGAAATCGGTGGACGCGGGTTTCATACCCGCCCAGGTCATAAAAGTGTGAAATAAGAGTGTAAAGTTGTTTTTCTGTCGCATGTAATTAAATACGTTTATGGATTAAGGTTGTCAAGACATCTCGCATCATAGCAACACCGCTCCAACACAGAATATAACTTGTATTATTATAACTTGTAATATAAGTTAGGGCTTTAAATCTTGGGATAAAATAGTTGACGGCTCGCCGCCAGGGCGCTTGATTTTCGTCTCGTAGACCGCTATTCTAAATTTGTTAAGGTATATTATACCTACGCGGATAACTTTGTATCTTTAATTCAATTTCATTTCATTTCATTAAACTGTAATAGACTTTTGTATCGTAGAACGTCAAACCTTATAGCAATTTTTAAATGTGGTGAATTTCTGTCTGGGAAAAAGAAAACTCATTGTTTGATGTTCATGACATGCTGCGCTGTGCATATAGAAATAGTGTGGATTATCTGCTGTAGCTAACTGGCATTGGCTACGGACTGCCGCGCAGCCGGTCTACGGTTCGAATCCTGTCGTAGACTTGAGCTTCACCGCATGGTGGTAGGGAATTTGCGAATACCCACCTGCACAATCAAACAGAGTAAGCGTTTCAAATCACGAAATCTAGTACTTATATAACAAAATTGTAGTGACTCAGTTCACACTTTTCTTGACCATGCCGTTACCATCCATGAGAGCCAGTAAATTTAGGTTAAGCCTGTTAACACCTTGCTGCACCCGATCCTTAAAAAAGGTGACCGCTCAGATCAATCCAAGTAGCGCCTTATATAACGTCTTTGTTCTTCAAAATAATGGAATCCATTATCAACAACCAGCTCTTGCATATCTAGATGAGCACCAACTGATTAGCGATCGCCAGTATGGTTTTCGTCGCGGTCACTCAGCTGGTGATCTTTTAGTATATCTTACGCATCCATGGCGGCTAGTTTGGACATAGCGATGGCCTTTGATCGGGTGTGGCATAGAGCGCTTCTTTCGAAGCTTCCTTCCTATGGACATTCCGAGTAATTGTGCGAGTGGATCTCCAGTATTTTTGGCAGATCGGAGCATCAATGTCATAATCGACTGTGCATGCTCCGACTTGAAGCCGATTAATGCTGGCGTTCCGCAAGGCTGTGTGCTATCTCCGACTCCATTTCTCTTGCACATCAATGACATGCTGCAGCTCAGCGATATGCAATGCTATGCAGATGTCAGTATCAAAAATAATTATTACACCGGCCATGCTAAAATTTCTCGGGAAAACGTTGTCGAGAGTCGGAACAAACTTGTGTCTTCAGTCGAGACCATGAAAATTTTTTCAAATGTTTCGAAGTGGGGCCGACTGAATTTAGTCCAATTTAACCCCAAAAGACATAAGTTTGTGCGTTTACCGCTAAATTATCCCTCTTTGTCTTATCCCTCTGTTTTAAAGACACCCTTGCCACCTCATCTCGCATCGGAGTATTTGGCGTCGACATATCGAACATCGTTCAATTTCGCTGTGACTTGGAGGATAAGGCAAAATTAGCCTCTAAAAAGTTTGGTGTGCTCGGAAAGGCGAGGCGGTACTTCACGTCAGCCTATCCTCTGCAACTTTATAAGGCTCACGTTATGGCTATAGGGCGGTACTTGGATTGATCTGAAAGGTCACCCTTTTTAGGGGTCGGTGCACCAAGGTGTTAACGGGCTTAACCTAGAATTACTGGCTCTCAAGGACTGAAACAAAATTTGAAACTGCACCTCGTCGATGGCAATAGACTCACATTATAAGACATCAACATGAAACTGAAAACAAGTCTGGTTGAACGTGGGTGTTTAAACATATACTTTATGAGTTGATATCACAGGCGTGATTGTACGATAATATACGATTGCTTCCGTTTCCAGCCCACATTATCGACGCACAAGTGTATTTTTCCGTTTACTATCCAAAACCATCGGATTAGTAATGTAATAAATATTCCCGTCTCAACTTATAAGAGCATCTGCTTCCGACCCACTTTCTGCATTACGATACGATACGAAAACTCTTTATTGACCGCAGATTAAAAAGGGAAACAATACATGGAGTAGTTAACCTAAGTAGCTCCATTGGGCGGTCTGTTCGCTTACAGCGATCTCTTCCAGACACCTTAGGATGGAAAGAAGTAAATCTCAAAAATATGGACGGCGGTGTTTGAATAATAAAATCACAAAAAAAAACTACTCACTATATCTATATACCTAAATACCTAATGTAATATAAAGTTAATAGATATGCTATGAGTAATATATATAACGTATAATATATAATTTATATTCGATAATATACCCATATAACATAATTATATATAAATATATGTATATATACATAATTATTTGTTTGAAAGGGCATATTGACATTAGTGATCAGGATCTAATAAAAGTTATTAACTTTGATTTTAAAATCGTTGGGAGTTAGAGCACATCTGATAGTGATTGGGCATTCCAGAATTGAAAGGACTGTACAGTAAAAGAAAGGTTATAGAAAATAGTAAACGAACAGATAAGCTGATATTTGTCACAATATGAAGATATCAGGAATAATGAAATAACAGTGTTCGAGGTATACACTTTAATATGACTACAATAAAGACAGGATTATTTCTGCAAATGTTGCTATCTGCATTAGTGGGACGATCGGAGTATTGCTAAGCTTATACAGTTTACTGTTGTGAAACTGTCTACCCTACATGTATAATAATTTTATTTTTTACTACAGTGAGATGGATGATGTGTTTATTAAGAAACGTGTTTTATGTGCCTATTTAAAATACCTAAGACTGTTACTGCACTGGAGGAAGACATTGACAACTGTAACACAGGTACGACCTAGCACAGTTGTCAATGTCAATAACTGTACTATAAAATTAGATGATATACCATAAAAATATCAATATTGTAATTAACGTATAGTTGTAAATGTACTATGTGCTTTTTATAAAATAAATTGTATTTGTACTTTCTGTCCAATAAACAAATATCATTCCTGCGGAAAAGTAGACCCGCAGTATATAACTTTTTGTAGTCATAACTAACTATTGTTTATTCAGGATGTTATGCCACTATCTGTCTTCTGTCCATATTCTATCTAATTAGGATACGACATATTGTGTTTGTTAAACGCACTAATATACTAACTCTAACTTTGGCATTGTTTTTCTCTCGCGCAATGATTTTCATAAAATAGTCACTACTACTAAATACTATTTGGCCCACAGTACGCCCTGAACGGCAATTAAAAATGTAGACTACTAGCAGTATGCCCTGGCTTTACACGGATATTTAACTAAAATTATAAATTGAAACACATAAAATGTAGTTTGTGTGACATAGCTGCAATAGTTAGACATACGGTATTGTGGACGTTTTTTGTAGATATTGATGTCCTCTATAATATTGTACTACATCACTTTGCTATATTGTCAACAATTTCCGCAGTGTACGCGATAAAACTATTTTTTTTTTGGTATTTTTTCACACTATGAGTTACATTATCAAAGTTTTGATACGGATCCCTAAGTTTTTGAAAATATTCTTTAGCCTATGTTTATCAAAGATTGTGTAGGATTTAAACGATGATAGAGTTTTTCAAATCGGTCCAGTAGTTCTTAAGTTTATTCGTTACGTACTAAAATATAAAAATAACAAATCTTTCCTCTTTAGTCTATATACTTATCTATATACCTAGTATATATATAGATTAGTATAGACTAATGCAAGTACATTGACGTTAGTAGTAGCATGCTGCAATTTGGAGAATATTTACGCTTAGTCAGTTTTTACGCCCTCATAACTGGGCGCATGATTTTTAACTCACACATTCTACCGACAAACAAAAGATTCTGAAACCAGGCTGTGGATGCCGCTAATAAATGACCCCTTTCGCACGTTCTGATATTATCTACGTACATTAAAAGACTATCTTTGCTAGGACTATCAATCAAAAGCATAGCGTAAAAAAACCAGTGGGGAAAGATTTGTCTGAAATTGAAATGGTTTATGTTTTTAACAAGAAACGTTAAACTTTTTTTTTTGCTTGAAAACTGAGAGGTATAATTCAAATTAATAGTTTCGAGTATAACTTTGCAGGACGAAATTTTAAATAATATCAAAGAAATTTTCAAAAAACGTTCAAATCATATTTTAGAAAAACAGTTTTTTAATGTTTTTTTTTTATGTGGGCTGGAGATTTTGGACTTTCTGTGAGTCTGCATTGACTTAGGGGTATCTAAATGCATTTATTGTGGTAGCTGTAGTGTTGTGTATTCAAGTTCGTAGCATTTTGTTAATAAAGACATACCGCCGGTAAAATAGTTTTTTAATATAAAACAATATCTCGCGGCCACAACATCTATAAATGATGTAAGTTAATCTCTTTCAGAACTTCAAACAATATTTTTATCTTCATTAATGTGAGACTTTCCACTTATTTCCTTCAAGTACATCTCCATCATTAAAAGTTAGGCCATTTTAAACTTATAGAGAGAGCTTGTCTATACTGTATTTGATGACTCATATGATTCCTAAGGTAAATTGCTGAGGCTACAAAGTTTCCCGTTATTGCCCTTGATTACCTACTGAAAACAGGTCCCAGTTAGCCAATATTTCTTTGTTTAATGCAAAATAAAATATCGGCCGAATAGTCTACTGCTGAACACAGCCTCCCCCAATATGGGAGGATTTTCCATAATCTCCACGCTTGGCAGGCGGCTTGGGGATCACAGTGAGAGATATTAGTTCCTTAGAAAGCACTGCTGCCCACCTTCTGGTGTGTTACCCGTAGTCGCCTCTTACGACACCCAAGGGTAGAGATGGGGGATGACCTTCCAGCCCGGCATCCCACGGACAAAACCACGGAAATATAACATGCGCTGTCGTAATTATTATTATTTCAACGTAATCTAGTTTGATTTTCGTGTTCACTGCGGCAACGAGGTCCTAATTTAACAACTGTTAGTCTTTACGAAACTCCTTTTAGTCTTTACGACATTGTGACTTCAGTAACTGTATATACACTGTGTCCAATATGCGAAGTGGGTCAAACGGGCGCACGCGACTCTGTAATCAGTCACAGATCTTCCTAATCTGATAAAGTATCGCGCCTACTCAGCTAGTTTGTCTGTTATTGTTGTTGGGGGAAATTATGTCATTTGTACGTTACAGGAGTTGTAGCGTGGCGGAGAACATTATCACTCGCTTCCTTAATATTCTGACAAGCTTTCTTGAAAAGTATCACTTAGTATTAAGTACTGTAATTTTGAGATAGATTTTAGGGTATTTTGAAACATTGATTGATTTTTTACCATCGCGTCTACTCGCTAGTTTACCTGATATTGAAGTTTTTTTTTATGCCTGATAGGTTAGTCTTTGAACACAATCTCACCTGATCAGTGATGATGTGGTTGAAAATATTGTTCAGGCTAACCTAGAATTACTGGCTCTCAAGGACAGCTGCCGGAACACACCGTTAGGTGCATGGCGACAGATTTTCTACTTGAGGGTGGTAGCAAGCCAGGCGGGCATTCGCAAAATGCCCTACCACCATGATATAACGACTGTCATCCTAAGACAACAACCATTAGCTTTTAAGCAAAAATTAGCGTATTTTGCGAATATCCGCCTGGCTTGCTACCACCCTCAAGTAGAAAATCTGTCGCCAAACACTTAACGGTGTGTTCCGGCATCTGTCCTTGAGAGCCAGTACTTCTAGGTTAGCCTGAACAACATTTTCGACCACATCATCACTTACCATCAGGTGAGATAGTGGTCAAATCTAAAGGATCAGACATAAAAAGAAAATTAAAAAAATACCAGACGGTGAAACGAGTACGTAAGATGGCGGTAGTATTTAAGTCTATCAAAGATAGTTCAGACTGGGACACTATAAAACTCTTTACTACTCCCTCTGCCGAACAATAATAACTTACTGCATTACATCAAATGGTGGCACTTGTAAAACACTTTTACCACTCGAACGTGCTCAAAGAGGACTACTTAAACTTTACTTTTTAATTTAACTCGACTGTATTTTTTTGTTTGTTACCTCAGAAATTTTGCTGCGAGAACCGATTTTGAAGTTTCTTTTTTCATTTGAAATTTCCCTTTTAAATTTCATCAAAATTGGTCAAGCCGTTTTTTAATTACACTACAATGACTTAAAAGTGTTTTCCTATCATGATGATGTATAGCTATTGACAGTGACTGAAAATCGATCCCATAGGTAGCAAGGGTCTCTAAAAATGATGGTTTTTTTTTACTTCTATAAGACTACACTTTTACCACTCAAACGTGCTCAAAGAGGACTACTTAAATGTGGCACTAAGCGGGATATCTATCGGGAGATATACCTCAGCAGACCTATATATATATATATATATAGAGATTGCCAACTTCACACGGATAGACAGTTGTATATCTAAATATGATTACAAGCACTGTCGTGTGCTAAGCGAAGATCATATTTTACAAATTATTGGAACACAAAATTTGATGCCCCGGGCGGGAATCGAACCCGTGTCCTCTGATTTCACGGATGCCTAAACCGCTCGGCCACCTGGGCACGCTATTTATAGCCGAAATTTCATGCTCCAATTGTAATACTTTAACCGTCATAGGGGACGGTGCGCGGCCATCAACCAGACTAATAGAGTTCGTCTGATCGAAAGAAGTGGTTTTTCAAACACTTAACTCTGGGAATGATGTCGCTACCCTTCTACATTTACTCGTATATCTAAATATGTAATCAAGACAGTTGTATATTCAACAGATTATAATTTTACATCACACATTTACCAATTATTACCCTAATGTAACAAAATAAAGTACGTGAGATATAATATGTGTATCGTCCTAGTATAAACACTACATATACCAAAAAATTCTACCACTTTCTTGGACCATATAGACTAACAATAAACTAAATAAGGTTAAGGGCTACAAGCTTTACAAAATTACAAATTTACGAGAGAAAATAATAAAGTCATGTGCGGGATTCAAACCCGCGTCCATCCACCCCTATAGCCAGGGTATGCTCTGACCGCTTGAGCTAACATGACAATGATCATAACTCCATTTTTTTCTCTCGTTCTTAAACCATCGTATTGGGATGGAGCAACATCTATAGTTCAACTTACGTTGTACTTAACAAATTATCCGTCGAGCAGGCATTATTGCAAACATAACAAAATGATAACATACAAGCTTTATCAGTTTTTGAGGTTAAAAATATACTATTCCATTGGTTAATCGATATGAATTATGATGAGACAGAAAATGAACTTCTTACCCTAGGATGAACAAGAAAAAAATATAATTATGAGGACAGATGCCATTTTGGCAATATCTAGATAATAAGTATATGTACACGATATCACATACACGATACCTTTATTTAAATACACTATTTTCTGAAACACGCCCATACATCCTAATCCAGTAATCCAAATATCAAAAATCCAATAATTTACAATTTGTACTATTTAGGTATCTTGTATATTATATTTTTATTTTAATAATTGATATATTATTTTTATAAATTATATTGTTAATTACTATTTTAATTGACGGCGGTTACCCATCCAACTCAAGCCCGCAGCGGAAGCAAACTTCGCTACGCGCGGTGCAAAGAAAACATATTAATTTCCGAGAAGACTCTTACGGGTAACCATCCTTAGGGATTTTGGAGCGTGAATGTCCGTTTTCAACTTTTCGCTCAACTCTCGTTATCCTTACCACAACACATATAACGGAAGACCTACTGACTATACAGGGTTATTGGTAAAATGCTAACAACCTCTTAGGGTGGACAGCCCTAACAAACATTTTGCGATGATTTTAATGGTTTTGAAAAAAAAAGTTTTTTTTTTATTTTTTATTTTTTTTTGTGTTTTAATGCCTACTCCGAGCCAAGAGCGCACGCCGCGGCAACACTGGACCGCGCCGTGGTCCCTTTGAAAAGAGTTTTGAATATGTACATCGAGCAGAGTAACAAAATATATGAAATAATACATTACAGGCACAAGATACTTTTGACATCAGGTGGTCCTCGTGCTTATTCAGTCAAAAACATGAAAGAATATTAAAAAAAATTTTTTTTTTTTCTCAAAACAAAAAAAATTATCTTCTCAATATGTTTCTTAGGATTAGCAGAAGTCAATCCTAAGAGGTCGTTAGCATTGTACTAATAAACCTGTATATGTACACTTTATAATATAAGTACGATACAAAACCCCAACTGACCTGCTATTGGTAGAGTTGACTGAGGTATTAGAGCGACTTCGGCGGTTACAAATGGAGTCACCGCAGTTGACGACGCCACCCTTGTTCGTGATGCTGAAGGTACGAAGACGGTAGAGGTCATCCGAAGCTCGAGGGTTGTAGGGCTTTTCGGGTAAAGAACATACCCGCGGCCTGGAGTGTTCCAATACTGCGGACAAAACGGTTTACAATTTAATATAAACTTTTTTACGATCAAACTTATAAACTGTAAATTTATGTTTTTTTTTTATATTTGTAATTTTTTTATACTATGCACAGGAGGTAATAACATATTTTCTCGTTAATGGTCTCTTATTTCACCCATTTTAATTTCGTTTTGTATCTAATTACGTAATTGTGCGTTATTGCAATGTAAAACGCATGACTTTCGTTTTAATAAGGTGAAACGCACGGTTTATCAAGATGCTCTGTCTAAAACGAACGGTTCTTTTTTAAATCTTAGCAAAGAGTTTTTGTCAGGGAAGTGTTCAACATTTATGAATAAAATTAACTTTGGGAGATGATAATAATAACTTGACAACATTAAAAATGCCAACTGGCAAAATAATAATACATTTTACAATTTATTAAAAAAAATCTAACTGCTTTAACAAGTGATTAAAGATTTATTCGTTTAAGAAAGTCCGAGTTTTATTTATTTCCTCGCAAATATGTTGTAAAACGTCGTATGACATACGTGCGCTTTGATAATTACAGCCTCTGCTTTCTTGTAGCAATATCGCATCGGCTGTAATTTTTAACTTACCGCACTTACATCAATATGTACTATTTCACTTCTCGTGCTCGTAAAGTTCTTTCGAAAAGTTTCCAAACGGCATATGTGTAAGTCTCAAAGAGATAAATTTACTACAGGTGTTTTAGAAAAAAATATGCCTATTAGATATGAATAAAATATATGATAGTTTAGACGATATGACAAATACTATCGTATAATTATATATTGATAAAGATAAATCATAAATAGAGCTCTGAAATTTTGCTTAGTCAAGTTTTGTGTCAACATAATCTAATATAGTATATCGTATAAATACAAATTATATATCTCAGTATTTTGTAGCATCCATGTGATAATGCACCTAAATTTTATTCCGTCATTATAAAGCTAACTAACATACATGAATTTTATAAAAATTAGCTCCTGCTATTTCAATTTTGCATAGTTCTGTTTCACATGCGAGTGAGCGAAAAAAGGTCTCTCCATCCTACGCCCTCAGTCTGACATTTTTCAAGGACCACTTCGTCTTAATGTCAGCTTTTAAGCCCACGTGCATAAAAGTAAAACTTGTAGAAATATACTCGTACTCGCTTTTGAATGAAACAACGGCTTCAATTCAATCACAGTTACTTTTCTATCAGCTAGGCACATTTACATACACGCGTATTTCAAAGCAGTGATAGCTCAGTGGCATTGGCTATGGACTGCCGCGCAGAAGGTCCATGGTTCGAATCCCGCCGCGGGCTTGAGCTTCATCGCATAGTGGAAGGGCATTTTCCAAATGCCTGCCTGGCTAGCGACCATACCCTCAAGTAGAAAATCTGTCGCCAAGCACCTTCCGGCAGTTGTCCTTGAGAGTCAGTAATTCTAGGTTACACTTGTTAACACCTTCGACCACATCATCACTTAATATCAGGTGAGATTGTGGTCAAACGCTTACCTATCGGCTATAAAGAAAATTTAAAAAAATATGCACTAGTCATACAATAATAATAATATTCCTGTTGAAGTACCAAAATACTAACTTATACTGATATTGGATAAACAAACACAAGAGATTGAAATACAGATAGTGTCCTCACTCTGCATGAAATTGCACTGCGCTTGTCACTCTAGGACGTTAGTTCGTATATGTCTCGTTCACTGAATAATTTCACTTGTTTCAGTACCCTTCACGCCTTAACCCACAATTGTTAGGTTAAGAAAAAAACGCAGAAATGGTGTGAGATAGGATCCAAAATGAATACTACTGAACACAGGCTCCCCCATTACGGGGGAATTGCCATAATCACCACGCTTGGCAGGCGTCTTGAGGATCGCAGTTCCAGATATCAGTTCCTCAGAAGGCGCTGCTGACCAATTTCCGTTATTTTACCTTTAGTCGCCTCTTACGACACCCACAAGTAGTAATGGGGGAGTGACATTCTAGCACGGCACCCCACGGGGGGATTGAGAAATGAAAGCTAAAACAAATGTAATAATGAATAAATTCAGGCGTTACTTTGCGGAAATCCATAACAAATATTTTTTAAATATTTTAAGAAAACATTAAATTAATATTTTAATAAAACACTTAAAAATATATAAAAAATATATCTAGTGACAATTCCGCCTTATTTCGTGCGCTCGTAGAGATCTCCTGGAGATGCTTCGTGTAGAAGCAAAACGCGTTGAAAATTCTTTCGGTTTGGCTGTGTGGCGTTTGTGACGTCACGTCGGCTTAACAGATTAATTAGGCGGAATTGTCACTAGATATATTTTTTGTATTTCTTAAGTGTTTTATTAAAATATTAATTTTATGTTTTCTTAAAATATTTGATATTATTAACTAATGTAATCTTAAAAATTTTGGACGATGCGATTTTTGGCATCATAGCAAAATAAAAAGTTATATTGATAGTACAGATGCAGTTCAGAAAAAAAAATGGGTTCCATCAGAATAGGAATACTCGTAGTCTCAAAATCACTATTTTTAAAGAACACAAACATTGCTTACCGCTATTACAGGTACGAATGCTACCGTCACTAAGAAAAGTTACGTATTATAATGTTCTGAGAATGTTTATACTGAAGTTGTTCACGCCCTAAGCTGATTAAAAAACTTCTTCAATGGAATTGCGAACCATAACGGAATGGAATTCATAAAATAAAATCTTACATCTTTAAGACTTTCGCGACTTGAACACATAGAAGTATTTAACGGAATTTAATCACGATAAAACATGAATATATTTATTTACGTCGACGTTTCGACCAAGTTGCATTGGTCATGGTCACGAGCGGACTGAAGACGCGGGTGTCAACGTCTTGAAGGGCGGGTATTTTCTCCAACTACCCGCATTTGATTTAGAAATGTATCTTCTCGACACACAACACCGACAACAGTGACAACATCCAAAGGTCTTAATGTAGGTTTTGGAAGTGCTCGTAGCGAAGTTTGCTTAGCTGTTCTTAACCGATCAGCAAAGTTAAGCAACGTCCGCCGCGGTCATGAGTTGGTTGGGTAATCGCTAGTGACATTACTACTGAGCGTTCCCGTGCTTTGGAGGGTACGTTAAGCCGTCGGTCCCGGTTGTTTTCTTAGGATGGCAGTCGTTATAGCATGGTGTTAGGGCATTTACGGAATGCCCGCCTGACTAGCTACCACCTTCAAGTACAAAATCTGTCGCCAAGCACCTAACGGTGTGTTCCGGCAGCTGTCCTTGAGCGCCAGTAATTCTAGGTTAGCCTGAACAACATCTTCGACCAAATCATCACTTACCATCGGGTGAGATAGTGGTTAAAGGCTAACCTATATCAGGCATAAAAACAGAATGTGAAAAATGAAAATGAAAGAATGATCTGCCATGCAGAGTATAAGATTACTTTGAAAACCAAAATTTGTACAAATATCATCACAGTTTTTACGTTTCATTTATTTAAATAAGTTTTCTTAGTGAGAAACACGTGTGATTTTCGATTTTGTTTGATTATGTGTGTTAAATTAGTATTCCAGTCAGTTTTTTCTATATTAATATAATGGTACTAAATGAAAGTCGAAAAACTTCCTTTGGCGATATATTATGTTATAAATAAACCTAAGTCTATAACAGCTATACATTTATACATATTTATATTATAATGAGAAAAGATTTGTATATATGTATGTAACGAATAAACTTAAAATCTACTGGACCGATTTGAAAAATTCTTTCACTATTAGAATCCAACACTATCCCTTATGAACATAAGCTATAGAATATTTTCAAAAACTTAGGGATCCCTATTCATAGGGATCGATAATGTAACTCAACGTGTGAAATAAATACCAAAAAAATCGTTATACGCTGCGGAAATTGTTGACAATAGAGCAAAGTGATGTATGAAAATGTCATAGACGATATCAACATCTATAAAAAAAGTCTGCAATACCATATGTCTAACTTTACAGTGATGTCACAATAACTGTGTTTTAATTTATATTTATTTGTTAAATTACCCGTGCGAAGCCGGGGTGGGTCACTAGTTACGTAATAATCGTATATAATAAAATATCTACAGTGTAGTTGGTTATGAATTATGGTGTACAGTGTATTTTATATTGCCCTTCGAGCTAGTATGTCACCTCCCATCACTTCCCATGAGTGTCGTGAAAGGCGTCTAAGGGTAAAATACCTGAAGGTGGACAGCAGCACCTTCTGAGGAATCACTGTCTTATACTGCGATCCCCAAGTAGCCTGCCACGCGAAAGGATTATGGCAAAAGCAAAAGCATGAGGCTGTTTTCAGCAGTGGACATTTCGGCTGATACAGTACAGTAGTTATGAAATACGAAGATTTCATAATTCACTTTTTGTCTGTAGAAACACGTGTTGCATACCGAAACATACATTGAAATTTGTTGTATTGGAATCTATATACGCTTATCAATCTCCAAGTAGATATAACGTCAAGATGTACTTATCACGAAACCTTCATTAATACTTAGCCATTTGTAATTTTCTTCTGGCAAAACCCTGTTTTTTTTTTTGATTTCACATGTTTTGCCATTTTAAGCTTTGCGGTAATAAAGAAACAGTGTTCTTTTAAATCATTGAACTTGTGCACATAGGCTTTTATTTTCATTTTGAGTTTATGTTGCCGTTTGTACTAGCTCACAAAATTCAATTCAACCTATTACGACACAATACTGACAATTAACAGTGTATCGCCTTTGCGCGGCTTTGGTAATATGAATAGGTGAGCCACCTGCAAGCGTTGCTATCCCACAAAAGTAATAAAATGTTATATCACGATTGGCAAATTAGGCTTTTGATAACCTTTGCTCTGTAAATTATAAATCGAGAGCTTCAAAAGTGAAAATAACAAGGGAAAACGACACAATTTGCCTTTCAGATGAGAGTAAACCCTTGAATAATTAATCCGCCATCAATATCTAAGCAGTATCAATTTACAACATAAAGTTACTTCTCCGAATCGATTATTTTATTTTCGTCCTTATCAAAATGGAACAAAGATCCAAATCAATACTTCGAAAGCCAGACGGTACATATAAACATTGGATTAATTGATTAGGCAGCATACTATAAAATTCAGAGAATTTAGACGTACCTGGCAACTCCAGAAAATTTGATGTCCTCCTTTGTCGTCCACGCATAGTGTTCTGGAAATTGAGAGGTCCGATATCTTCCACAGAATCGCAGTTCGACATGGTCGATTCCCTTGACCCTCTTCTGCTTGCAAGGTATGCCAAACCTCCTTTCATAGAACCACGACGCATTGGCGAGCATGGTCTACTTATGCTGGTGGAACGTGTTTGAGGCGTATCTTCAGTTAAATCAGTCAAATCTGATGTGGACTTTCGACAGATCTTAGAGGAGGTTGTAGTAGCTTCATCATCAGCATCATTGAAAATAGCCGATGGTGTCCCTGGCATCGCGTCTGTGGAATCATCTGTATGACTGGACACAATGCTCGGAGATGTGACCAGACGTGGAGAGCTCACTGTGGAATTAGAACCATAAACTTTTCGGGTACGGTTCGGGGAGACATATCCAGGGTTTGTATGGATGTGTACCGGCGGAGGTTTTGGAGATCGGGAATTCTCCCGCCGGTGGTGCTTGAGCGATGTGGTATATTGCAGGCCTTGAGGTGGGCCTCTGTCATAGCAAGGACTTGAACGGCCAGATGGTGACTTCTGAGGGAAATTGAAGTGCCTTGGACTCATAGGACTCCTGTGCCCATGCGCGATAGGAGACTTTGGAGGGTAACTGCATCCAGACTGAGGTGTGTAGTAACCAGAGGAAGATGTGCTTGATGTAATTGAAGGACTTTTCTGAGGGAAGACGAAATGACGTGGACTTTTTGGGGTATGAGGTTTGGGAGAGACGGGAGGATATCCACCGGGGCTGTTTACTGCCATCGTGGAGTCACTGTTTCACCATCTCACTTCATTTACCTGAAATGAAAGAAAACAGTTGTTACACCTCTGTAGACCAATTTTGGTTTTTGCCTTTTCACATTATCTGGTTAATGTCACAGGAAGTAATAATGCTAAAGTTATATCAATTTAGTTAGTATTGTGTAAGTTAGGGAGGCCACCTGTTTCGAAGCTCTGTTTACTCTCTGTTGATGACACATGACTTCATTATTGTATACCACTTTGCTGTTTGCTCTAAGCAATAAGTTAAGTGATGGTATCTACGAACCGTTATTAACCTTGTTACTGTGACATAGAGTCGCATTTAACCCTCATCAACTCAAACTCAACGGATACTGACGTTATATATCAATTTGGGTCTTAATGCATGGAGATAGAGTTCGATGAGCCACTTTGTTTTCAGCTCGTATAAGATATATACGTGCCATATTATGAGTGTTCGTACATAAAGGCAGCTACCTAAGCTCTTTTAATAGGTTCTAAAATGTGCCCTCGTAAATTTGTGCCTATAAATATTACCCTTCATAAAAGTATAGGTTATGGTTTACTTGTAACAATGTTGGGGTTGGAATAAAGTCATTATAAAAGGCATATGGTAGATATTACACCTATAATTATTTGTTTGTACACCAACATTGTAAAGACATTAAATGATGTAAAATGGTATTTCTGATGTTTGGTGCGAATATTATATTGTTTTTATGTAACGCTTCGTCCTAATTGCCATGTTGTTCGAAACAAAATCGGTTGCTTGCAGTTCCTTGCAATCAAATTACTTATTTCAATCATCCAATGAAGTCAACGTTTCCAAATCAGACCCAGAACGACGTCTGTGGTCAAGAATGATGATTCAAATCCTCTATGTGCATTACCTAGGTCAAAACTTATGGGTATTTCTCAGTGCTTTAAATTTTCTTTTTCTCATACTATCCTCCGTAACTAGTTTTTTTTTATGTTATTTTGACGGAACAAGCTCGAGGCCCACCTGATGTTAAGCGGACTTACCTCTGCCTATAACAGATGCATTTCGTCACAAATCACGAATTGCACTGCGCCCGTCACCTTGAGACATAGTTGTTAAGTCTCATGTGCCTGTAATTTCACTGGCTCTTAAGAACTATTGCCGGAACACACCGTTAGGTGCTTGGATTTCTACTTGAAGGTGGTAGATAGCCAGGCGGGCAATCGTAAAAAGCCCTTCCACCATGCGGTGAAACTCAAGCCGGCGGTGGGGATTGAACCAGGGTACTGCGGCGCGGCAGTCCATAGTTATTACCGCTCGGCCATCATTGCTTCAAAAGCTAGCTAGTAAATTGCTCTGATATTTTTGTAATTTTCTGACTTTTATGTTACTTGGACCAATTCAGTTTGTTTAATAATTATTGCATTCTAAATTGATAAAAAATCTTTTGAAACGCGTTCTTCTAATTTATATCACGTATCCGTTCCCCATTATTCTGAACAAAATTATAAATAACGCGTAATCTAATTGAAATAAACAATAGCAATTGTAATTATATATAAATATATATATATATATATAATATACTACACTACGACTCCTTCTACATATATATTATATATGTAGAAGCATAAGCTTAACATGAGCTGGGACTCGTGAATGTTCCGCAACAACAATACAAAAAAAATATATACAGTTTTGACTACTTTGACAAGATAGCTATATTCTAGGTTAGCCTAAACAACATTTTCGACCACATCATCACTTACCATCAGATGTGATAGTGGTTAAAGGCTAACCTAACAGGCATAAAAAAAGCATTACCCGTTAAGACGCTGCTCTAACCTGAATCATATCACGTCGTGCGACAGTTCTCCAAAAAGTATTAAATTTAAAATATAACCTACATGAATAGAAAGTAGATACCATGCAGTATATACTCTATTTAACAATTTTTTTTTGTTTTTGTTTTTATGCTTGATAGGTTAGCCTTTGACCACTATCTCACCTGATGGTAAGTGATGATGTGGTCGAAGATGTTGTTCAGGCTAACCTAGAAGTACTGGCTCTCAAGGACAGCTGCCGGAACACACCGTTAGGTGCTTGGCGACAGATTTTCTACTTGAGGGTGGTAGCTAGCCAGGCGGGCATTCGCAAAATGCCCTACCACCATGCTATAACGACTGCCATCCTAAGACAACAACCGGGACCGACGGCTTAACGTGCCCTCCGAAGCACGGAAGCGCTCAGTAGTAATGTCACTAGCGGTCACCCATCCAACTCATGACCACGCGCGACGTTGCTTAACTTTGCTGATCGGTTGAGAACAGCTAAGTAAACTTCGCTGCGAGCGCTTCTTATATATATTGTACCAAAAGACCAAATCAAAGCTATGGCAGACTATTCAGAATGATGCGGAGGTGTTGTTGTGACGCAAATGGAATCCAGGAGCGCTATTTTCTAACAAAATGGAGATAAACTTAAATTTGACATTTCCTTTGAAAACGATGTCCATTACGGAGTTCGAGTAACAAAATGAAGATTATTTTTGTTATTAGAATTACATAATAAGGCCGCAGGTTGAAGCTAATAATAAGTGATAATAAGTGATCTATAAAAAAATGTTTTTCGTTTAAGAGTTACTACACACTGTAATAACGAATATTGTATCTGTTAATACAGTGTGTATAGTTACTCTTAAACAAGGTTTCTTTTTCATAGATCACTTTTTATATTTAGTCTCAACCTGTGGCCTTATTGTGTAATTATAATAAATAAAGATACCTCTGTTTAACGATAATTAACGCATTGGTAACGCCCCTGGTGTTGCAAATGTCCATAGGCGACGGTAACCACTTACCATCAGGTGGGCCGTCTGCTTGTTTTCCAACCCATTACATAAAAAAAATTAAAAAGTCGGCATAATTGTATTATATTTCTGATAGGGGTAAAGTACTGTTTTTAATGCACAAATATATTTTTTCTACAATAAAGATTAATCGACCTATGTATACGCTAGTATTTTTTTTCTACTATTTACACAATTTGGAGTAAATAGTAGAAAAAAAGAGAGGCCATGCTTTTAAAAGTAAAATAAAAAATCCTAAAGCATAGTAGTGCAGTAGTTTTGTAGTATATATCATACATAAATGTCTTGTAATGGGCTGCTGTAAAAACCAACTTAAAAATCAGTTCCACGTGGAATATATAAGAGCAGAAACAACTTAGGAGCCTTAAAGAAGAGAGTATATTCCCTCCTCAGAAGCGGGCAACGTATCCGCGAAACCTCTGGTGCTGAGGAAGTCTGTGAGCGATATTGTTCACCTACCACTAGGTGAGCCGCCTGCTCGTTTTCCCTCCAATACAATAAAAACAACTTGTATACCCAACACTACCAACTAAGAATTTTGACATCAAATGTGGCTGGTCATAAAACATTAAATGATGCTAATGTGCATTTTATTGTGTAGTTATAGGAAACATATTAAACCAACCCTACAATATACTAGGGATAAGGTAATGAAAAGGTAACGTAATGTAAAGAAATCCATCAATAATCCAGATACCTATGGAATAATAATACTATGTACCTGATGCGGATCGATTTCAGACGTGTTTATCTTGTTAACGAAGAAAAGATTTTTAATTTTTATTTTATTGTGACAGAACAAGCTCCAGGCCCACTTGATGTTAAGCGGACTAACCTCTGCGTATAACAGATGCAGTTCGTTACAAGTCACGAATTGCACTGCGCCCGTCATCTTGATACATAGTTCTTAAGTCTCATGTGCCTGTAATTTCACTGGCCCTCAAGGACTGCTACCGGAACACACCGTTAGGTGCTTGGCGACAGATTTTCTACTTGAGGGTGGACGCAGCCAGGCGGGCATTCGCAAAATGCCCTTCCACCATGCGGTGAACCTCAAGCCCGCGGCGGGATTCGAACCATGGACCTGCTGCGCGGCAGTCCATAGTCAATGCCACTGGGCCATCACTGCTTCAAAGTAAGAAGTAGTATCAACACTGGCTTCAACACGGCAGTAGTGTGAACAGACATAAATCTAACACCACAGTACTATGTACAGGCTTGCGATGAGAATAATGCTATAAGAACAACGTATCTGAAAATCGTAAAATGGTGTTGTAATTTCAACAGAAATATCTATATCTAAGCTCTACAGCTTTCTGAACCACCGATATTAAAAGCTAACATGGTGCCTCGATCTAGCACTTAACAATGTAAAGAAACGGCAGAAAAGTAGCCAACAAGGCAACTTTTTTATGGCTATATACGCGGTAGGCAGTACACAGTTAGTTAATAAAAGTATGCCGACTTTATACAAGCTATAATATTAATTTCATATGGCTAATAACCACGAAACAAAAAATATTTAAATGGGTTTTAAAAATTGGCAGCTAGACTTTGACTACTACCGTGGTGTTTATGTTACTCACTTGTTGGTAAGTGGTAATGTGTTCAGTGATGTTTATAATTTAGCAATCGGATAGGACTCATAATATTTTTTGTAAATTTCTCCGCCCAGTTTCATCTTATTTGAAGTTATTCGTATGGGAGTGATGATTATTCAAAACGGCGTGCATGGGCTTCTGTACGTACCTAGCGCCTGAGATGGTTGCACTGTTTCTGCCAAGATCAAAATTCTTCCATCCAAACTGTTACTTATGTAAGTATCAGTATCCGGGGGTATACGTCGTAAGTGCGAGATGATATTTACTTTACAAAGAGAACAAACCAACAAAACGTTTAATAAAGGAAATCTTCCGTGGTACCGTCACCCGGACTACGGAGGACCTTTTTTTCAGTTGACCTTACCTACTACGAGCAAAACAATTCGGCGGTGGAAGCACACAGATCTGCGACGCCTTCGTGACAATTTGATGGCGTGTCTTTTGAAGACACTTTGAAGCCTTGATGTCTGGACTCTACTCAATCTTAGCTCTTGGGTAAAATACACTCTTTCATGCCAAGAACAAGCAAAACAAAAGGAAAATAAACACGAGTACATACACTTTTTTCATATCACAGCGTGTATACAAGTTTAATGTGTACCGCGGCGTACTGACTATTTCTAGGTTAAAAGTGGAATTCGTATCGTACGACGATTAGACGACTCTAAAGCGGTTCGTTTTGGCACGGTCATTAATGAAGGCTTACCATAGCAATGTATGAGCCTCACACAGACATGTGATTATTAAGCTAAAATACTTGTCTTGACTAAAGATATTATTCTGTTTTATTGCGCTACCGAAGCGAATGATTTGTTAGCAGTATACTTGACTCTGAAAGCTTTGCCGCGTATTGAGCTGGGAGCCTCGGAACATAAGTTTAGAAACTACGCTTTCAGGGAATTGAAGATATTTTGAAAGATATTTTATAGAACTCTGTTTGCTTTAAAAAAACAACAAATTCTCTCAGAGTTTTATCGGAAAGGTATGAATTATCTTCCTATTAGATGACACATTTATGTTAATTTAACGCTAAATGCTTTGAATAAATAAATATATCTCATCAAACATAATATAAGATATATTTTTCATTATGAAACGGCTATTTCACGTATTTACCTCTAATATGAAACGAAACTGTAGGTATCAATTAATTTCAATTCCTAATTGAAATTTTACTGAAGCCACCTCAATGCTTTGACGGTTGATAACAAAGCTTCGATACCAGTGTAATAATGTGGAAATTCAAAGTTCGATATCAATCTCAAAATCAGTATTGTATTGTTGGGATATGCTCAATAAAGGGCAATGATTTCTTTGTTATATAACAAAGTGTCCTTTGAAAAAGATTGCCCATTCTTCGGTAGAAATCAAAAATTAAGAAGCATTTTCGCTATACGTAATCATGGAATTCAACGATCATCATTATTTAAGTTGCAATTTTACTAGAGCCCTTATCAAGCAATGTTTTTTTATGCCTGATGTGTTAGCCTTTGACCACTATCTCACCTATGGTAAGAGATGATGTGGTCGAAGGTGTTAACTGGCTTATCTCAGAATTACAGGCTCTCAAGGACAGGTGCTGAATCATACCGTTAGGTGTATGGCGACAGATTTTCTACTTGAAGGTGGTCGCTAGCCATGCGGGCATTTGCAAAATGCCCTTCCACCATGCAGGAAACTCAAGCCCACGGCGGGATTCGAACCATGGACCTGCTGCGCAGCATTCCACAGCAAATGCCACTGAGCCATCACTGCTTAAAAAAAATGCATACTGCTTTCGAAAATTACGATATCAATTGACACTTTGACAGCTGTCAGACAAAAGCCCTACTTCTAAGATATTTTTATGTCATATGTAGCACAAATACTAAGAACTTCCATGTTGTGCCTGTCCCGGTAACAGTTGGGAACTTGGTATTCAAAGTTGTTGATAAATGAGTTTACTAAGGACAACACGTCCAGCTAAGCAAGTCCAACTAAAAGAAAGAGGTCCAAACCCAACTCGGTTGATCGGAAAAAAACACAGTCTTTTAGTCTAAAATACCTCAGTGCCTAAAGATGAAAGTCTTCAACCAGTGAGTCTTACCAGTGATGACATATGGAATCGAAACGTGGCCTCGTCTTATAAGTAAGCTAAAATTTGTACAACGAGCAATGGAGCGGGCCATGCAGGGTGTTTCTCTACGCGATCGAATCAGGAATGAGGAGATCCGTAGACGAACGAAAGCCATAGCCACACATAGCTCGCCAGATTAGATGGTTAAAGTGGCAGTGGGCCGGGCACATAGCATGCAGGTCGATAAGGCCAAAAGGTTCTTAAATGAAGGCCACAAACCAGCAAACGCATCTTCGGAAGACCGGGTGGTCTTCCTTGTATAGGAATACAAGGTGGACGGACGGAAGTCGCTGGATGCAGGCCGTTTGGAAAACTATGGGGGAGATCTATATACAGCAGTAGACTTCTAGTGGCTGAAATTATGCAAAAATGTATGATGATGATATTTTTTCTAATAATCCATAAGGCAATACAAGGACAAAGAAAAAAAAAGAAGTAAAAAAAAATAGTTTTTATCTTCAGTTTTATGGTCGACTGCATTCCTTATGCCGAACCTTCTTAGAAATATTTTTTTATATAATAACCGCTACTAAATAAAGGGATTTAAGAAATTATTCTATAAATATATATAACTTGCAGTTCAACGGAATGATTAAACGCTTAAGAGCCATTTCACAAAATCACGCTACTGAAGTTTAGGTAAATGCCAGCGCATCGCTTACACAAGCGAAAGAAGTGACGACGGAATAGCGTAACTGTGAGTAAAATATTTTGATACTAGCACTCATTAATAAAGAAATGTAAGTTGCGAATTTAAAAATTGTGTGATTGGCATGAGTAAATAATCAATTTCTTGTCGATTACTTGCTAATGTTATAGAAAAGAAGTAGGCATGTACATATTTATGAATGAAATTCTATTGTTATCATTATCGCAGATATCAATGGGTTAAATAGTCAACCTACATCGTGAATCGTATATTAACATTTCATCTTTGATGAATAAAAAATAGATATGTTTGAATCATAGAATAAGAATACGAATAATTTATTAACAAAAAACACAATTAATGACAGTTACACTTAATTGTGAAATGCTTACAGTTAAAAGTTGATCAGGTATGTCAAGCGTTGGCAGTGGGTCCCAAACTAGGCAAAGCCTGTATCTTGGGCACCCTTGAGGACGTTACAATTAGATTTTTATCACACAGAGTTGTACATGTTCACAAATCAAGGAAGTTTCCTGAGCTAAATATATCGTTATGAGGAGGATTACTTGACTGCATAATGTTTATTTGAGTAAGTCATTTGCGTGGGGGTATGGGTACGTGTATGTGTGTGAGTGGGAAGCGATGTATATGTGAGGGAATAAGTGTAAAAAAATATGGGAATGAGCAGGGATCTTTAAACAGGAGGACCAAAATGCAAATATTTTGATTGTAAGTTGAAATTGGCATAGGAGCAGATAATCATGACTTCTATTGTTATGGGTTAAAACTCGCTGCATTTCACAAGTCTCTCTGTGTTAACATAGGAGAGAGAGAGCAACCATCTTCTAATTTTTCTCTTTGCCTCATCAAAGTGAAGGTTTCTTATGTCAATTCTTCTGCAGACTGAATTGAACGTATAAATATGGACATACTTTGGGAGACGTTTGGCAAAAGTGGTATTCGTATGTGGTAAATGTTGCCTTTGGTAATGTCTGCGTGTAATCTTATGTTGTGATTGGGTTATGGACTGTGAAATCTCTTTTCTACTGATCTTAAAACAAAAGTTGCCGCACTGTTGGAACTGAAGCCTCTTGGTATATGTTTTCTGTAGGATAGCGACGTGGTCTACCGAGCATCACTTTTAGTCATTTATTGTAACAATAAACTTAAATAATAAAAAAAATATACAGCTTAAAATTATATAAATATTTGACGTAACGGGATTGATTAAAAGCTGCGGACTAAAAGCTCTTTCTTTTAAATTTTCCAAAAATTGCTATTTTCCTCGTTCACACTCTTCAGTATCTATATCCAGTCGTTAACACTGTCTGCCATAATGATCATGCATAGGATTGAGGTTTATTTTTGGAAAACAACTTAGTACCAACCACAAACGTCCCATGACGTTTTTAGTTTTCCATTACTTAAACATGTCACCCTCATATTCTAATGTATAATTTAAATTTATTCAAATTTTTACGAACATACATAATATTTTCAAATATATACAGACTTGGTAAAGTTAAAATATCAATTTCTTTAAAAAGATCCCTCACAGATTCCCTAGGACCCATTTTATACATGGCTCGAATTGCACGCTTTTGTATGATAAAGATTGTATTATATCTTTGATGCAATCTATTATTATCGTATATACTTCTTGATACTAATGCAATCCTCACTATATACTCTTATGCTCACTATTTCCTCTATGGAAAATAAATGATAATAACCTTTTTATAAAAAAAAATACTGGAAATGGGGTTTGAACACACGACAAAAATGGTGGGAAACAGTAATTTAATTGCTATTTTTATTTTTTTGTAACTAACTCACCTAAAACTTCGATTCTTCTTTTAATATGATAATTTACTATTGTTCTTTAGCCATGAATTGTTACAGATTTTTACGCCAAATATTTTAAAGTAACAAGATTAAAACAACCCAATTGTTTTAAGAACTTTGGCGGGAAAACTGTATTGGAGAGCAATATTTTTTTCTGAAAAACTATACCACCTACGGCTTTGGTCCTTTGATATTATTATTTACATGTAATTTATACACCTGTATTATTTCAGATTTATTGGTTTAGAAGTTTAAAATTAGTTACGAGATTATTTAATACGCAAATTTGCATCGGTAAGTGTTTGCGTTGCAAAATGTATCGAGTGAAAAATGACTTATACATATGCAAAATTGCGGTTTTCTAGGTTTATAACTGTTGACGTAGTTACGAAATTTATATGAAATGACGTAATATTTGTGCTGGTAAAATGTAATTTGTGCTGGTTTCAGATTTCATCAAAATATTCAAAATACTTCCGTTATCTCAGAAAAATATGGATTTTTTCTTGTATGGGCAAGGATGCATCCTTTTGAAACCCATTTGGATTATGAAAGTCGGACTTACGCAGATTTTATGGTAAATTTGTAAATACTTTCATAATCCAAATGGTCTATGGTGACTATCGACCGCTAACTGGTATCCCGGTTTGTACAAATGAGGAAGGTAGTTTAATTTCTAGCTGAAGTTATCGCTGTGTTCACTTATAGACATAAACTGAATCCAAAAATATTGGAAATCAATTATTCGCCTGCCATCTTATCCTCCTAAAACAAATGTTATAGTGAGTTACTAATTTAAACTAGAATAATATAAAAACTAGCAGACCTAAAAGAAGAAGTCAACCCTCTGAGGTTGTTAGCATTTTTCCAATAACGCTGTATAAGGCTGCATAATTGTGACGTTTCCTTTTTTTAACACAATGGATGAACAGAAACTAAAGATATAGTTACTTAACAAGACAACAATACTTATATTATGGACAACAAATATAAAGTATAGTTTGTTACTTAAAAAAATAAGGACATGATCAAAACTCTGTGGTCGCACTATAAACTTGCGTCTAAGCGTTCCGCGTACGAAACGTCAGAGCAAGGCAAAACGAACACAGGTCCTACCTCGATGGGCGCTCGCGCGGTACTGATCGCCTCGCGCTTGTACATTTCAATTTATAAGCATTTCGAGTTATGTTAAATATTTTTTCTTGTCTTACAAAACAGAGTTAATATCACAATTTATTGAAGATCAGATTAATAAAAGAATGGACTTTCTTTTCATATAATATCTGTTTGGAATTACACTTTATTAAACGCAATATATCGTGGTAAACTGCTGATATAATTCGTGGAAATTGGCGCAAGATCTTTATTTTTTTTTCTACAATGACGATTAATTATCGATATTCTAGTACACTATGTGTCAACAGGATTATATGCCTGATGCACAGTTTTTTTTTTAGTTAATTTGATGAATATTTATACAAGAGCTAGAACTCTGAAGTTTGCTATGTGTACTTTAATTCGTAAAACAAGGTGCGGGAGATGAGTCACTACAAAATAATTAATGTTATGTTTGTAAATCTGGTACATTAACTGAAAAGAAAACAGATTATTCTATTTTTATCAATTATTAAACAACTTGTAGATATTTCCTATGATAGTAAATTAAGCGCTTAAAATCTTCGTATACCGCATTAAAATGTAAAATGCCTCTTAACAAAAATAAATAATTTGCAGTCGGGTTTTTTAATTTTAAATTAATTTATACTTATTAATAGTTAAAGCAGATTTCCAGAAAATGTATAGGATATCGTTCAATTACTTTTATCAGTACAAGAATTAGCAAAAAGTACGTCTGCTCTTTTGTTACTACATATTTATACAAGTATGTATGTAATAATAACAAATATTTTAAGAAAACATCAAATTAATATTTTAATAAAACACTTAAATAATATAAAAATATTTCATTCAGCATTTCTCGATCGTGCGCTCGTAAAGTCAAAACCTCCCGAGGATGCTTCGTGTAGAATCGAAACGCGTCGAAAACTATTCCGGTTTGGCTGCGTGGCGTTTTGACGTCGCGTCGGCACAACAGGAAAATTAAGCGGAATTGTCACGAGATATTTTTTTATATTTTTTAAGTGTTATATTAAAATATTAATTTGATGTTTTATTAAAATATTTGTTATTATTAAATATGGATTTTCGCAAAGTAACGCCTGAAACTATTCATTAAGTATGTATGTGCACATAAACAACTAAAACTAGAATGTGTACTTATAAATGTGTGTGTTCTGACTATCTAGCTATACTTATATACACATAAAAACAAATTAATCGCTTCCAATACCCATATTTTATAAATAGCATTTATAGCATTGATTTGTATTACGTTTGCAAATAGTACATTTAGCTTCAAAGAGAAATCGCATAATATCGTGGTAACAACATATACGGTTACTAATTAATTAGCAGCAAGCTTCAATACGGTTTTTAATGGAAACATACACATATGTTGAAATATCACTTTGGTATTAATATTTATAATGACATCGGCGGTTTGCTTTTATTCTATATATTTCTAGTAATTAAATCGTACTCGATGAGAAAATCTAACGTGTTCTGAAGTTTCGGCTGGATTGCAGCATTTTAGAACCCTGTTGTTAATATTATATTTTTGTGACTGAATGTCAAAATGCCCAATTTTTTATTTTAATGCTGATAGGAAGCCTTTGACCACAATCTCACCTGATGGTAAGTGATAATTTGGTCGAAGGTGTTAACAGGCTTAACCTTGAATTACTGACTCCCAAGGGCAGCTGCCGGAATACACCGTTACTTGTATTCCGGCATGTGTTGTTTCGCGACAGATTTTCTTATTGAGGGTGGTCGCTAGCCAGGCGGGCATTCGCAAAATGCCCTACAACCATGCTATAACGACTGCCATCCAAAGATAACAACCGGGACCGACGGCTTAAAGTGCCTGTCACCTGCCTACCTAAGGTTGGTAGTAGGGAGCATAAAGGAAAGAAGAAGAAATCAGAGCACAAGTATATTAGAGAGAAGGGTCGTGGATCACAGACAGGTTTGGCAATTTGACAAACTTCCTTGTTTAAGGACTTATCTCCGGTCCGCTAGTATTCGAGTCGATGCTCAGCAGCAGGTCTGCCGTGCAGGGGCTCAGCTCCACACCGCCGCGCCGGTAGAAAGTCCCAGCTAGTCGCTGTAGAGACGAATGGCCGCGGTCGGTGCTGGAGGTCAGAGGACAGCCGGAGTTCAGAAGGTCAGGTATAAGGTCCTGGAAAGCCGTATACTGGTATGCCGTATACTGGCAGCCGTGTACTGGAATGCGTATACTCGTAGCCGTGTACTGGAACCCTGGTATTAGATGTTTCCGGTCACTATGGGTCCAGTAAGGTGCTAAGCTGGTGGATCCACTGTCCCTCTGCTACTGAGCATGTAGTGACTCGCAGAGGGCCTTAAGGGATGTGGTCCGCCAGCAAACAGAGATATGCCATAAGGGCCAAAGAGAAGTGCTGCTGGTGAAGAATTCGCATCCACTAAGGCTTCCGCTACCGAGCATAAAGGGACTAGCTAGGCCCTTTGCGGATGCGAACCACCAGCCGCTCAGAATGCCAGAAGGGCCAAGTAGGTGTGTTGCTGGTAAAGATGCGCACAATCCACGAGGTCCGTTCACTATCGAGCAAAAGGGGCTAGCCTAGGTACCTCGTGAATTGCGAGCTACCAGCAACACCCTTTAAAGTTTGCCAGAAGGGCGTAAAAAGAAATACAAGTAGAAAGTTGAGAAGCAACAGAAAACACAGAAAAATATATAAATTAAACAAGAGAGAGCAAGTAAGACATATAATAGAAATACAGAAAAATAAGATGTAATTACATACCAACGATTGCAAATTGTAAGTTAGAATTTAGGGTGGATCAAGTACATATTCACTACAAACACACTTACCCAGTTTTGGGGTTCAGAAGATTTAAGTTCAATGAAGATTTTAGTAATCAATATTCAACGTAATAAATTATGATTGAGTTTATGAAGTTGCACGTTGAGTGGCTGGTGGAAAAGTGAGGCCAATTATCCTTGAGGAAAGACATCCGAGGTTTGCCGGAAGTCTCTTGTCCGATTCATGGCCTTATATATGGTAAGGTACACAAGCCTCAAAGCCGTTAGAGTCATCACGCCAATCACTACACTGAATTTAAATGATTTCTTAAAAATCAACGTTTGTCTATAGGAAGTTCCAAAATCTATCTTGGTATTTTTTCTGACGTCAGCTAGCTTGACAGTTGTGCATAGCTGTCAACGATATGAGTCGAATTGACGAGTAATTACTATCAAATATTTTAGATTTTTGGAACTATATTTTTCTTATTATATAGTCCAAATAATGTTTGGTATTTATTTTAACGTTTAAATAATTATTTAGTAATGCTGATATATTCTAAAAAGTTATAAGTACCACGGCGACATCTATCATCTTGTGTAGAAAGTTTCTTCTACCGGAAGGTATCTGAGACTTTAGATTGTGATATGCGACCTCTATCGGTGTGTCGCTGAACTACCTCAGCGCGCAGCAAAGGTAGTTAGGTTCAGTGATTTAATGGAAGCTTTAGATACAGATAACACAGATAACTTGAGATGGCGCTAATTTAAAATTAATTCAATTTATTTAATTTTATTTAAATTTTATTTATTAAGTTAACCGATTTTTGAGAACGGTTACATGCCCTCCAAAGCACGGAAGCGCTCAGTAGTAATGTCACTAGCAGTCACCCATCCAACTCATGACAGCGCGCGACGTTGCTTAACTTTGCTGATCGGTTGAGAACAGCTAAGTAAACTTCGCTTCAATGCGCTACTGTTAGTTAATATCAGACCAGGGAACAAAGTAAGTCTATATACACGTTTGACAACTTTCAGCTTGAATTTACTTAGTATATTAATTTTAGCCATCGTATAAGTATAACATTAGTACACATGTGCACTTTGTTGACTAAATAAATTGTTTGATGCTGATGGCAACTGAACTAGTAATTAAACTGTATTTCAGATGCCAAGCACTGCTCTCTGGACATTTTAATCGGTAAAATTTGTAACTGTATATGTTAAATATTTAGAAACTGAAGAAATATATTAAGTATGACTGGGTATTTGATTTCTCAGTATGTGAAAATTACATATATTATATGAAAGCATTCTGGTTTTTATTTAAGTGTGTGTGTGTGTGTGTTTGTGTGTATGTGTGTGTGTGTGTTATAGTTAAGCCGAGAGTTATAAGCCAGTTAATAATTATTATATGTATGTTATATATATTCAGCCACAATAAATTTACGCGGATAATTCAAAATCTTCTCGCATATTCCAAATATATGTTATTTTTCTCCGGATATAAAAAAATGGACAGGCATATTTTAAGGGTTCTGTACCCAAAGGGTAGAAACGGGACCCTGTACTGAAACTTCGCTGTCCGTCCGCCGTCTGTCACCAGGCTGTATCTCAAGAACGGCGATAGCTACACAGTTGAAATTTTCACAGATGATGTATTTCTATTGCCGCTATAACAACATATACTACAAATAAAATAAAATAAATATTTAAGGGGGCTCATACAAAAAACTTGATTTTTTACTGTTCCTTGCTCGATACTAATAACGGTGACAGGTAGACGCTTTAACTATTCACAGAATATTTAGTTACGGAACCCTTCGTGCGCAAATCCCAATCGCACTTGGCCGGTTTTTTATTAAAAACTTACCGGCGAAATACTTTGAAAACACGAGAATAATCTGAGCGAATGATATTTCTAGTAATAAATTTTACAAGGCCAAGAAAAGGGTCTTAGAGCGAAAAGACTTTGCTACAACGCTTTTATTCCTGTATCAGCTTTATACTTCTCACATAAAGGTCCCTTTTCATAACTCCTTTATCACCATAGAATGATCAGCCCATTAAATGATTCATGACTTGCGTCACGTTTGGGCGGGTCTGTAACCGGGACACACCTGCGCAAGTTTCTCGTGACAAACTGGGAGTGTCTATCATTATTCATCACTAAATACCACACATTATTTGGTGTGTGATGAAGATAGCCAACCTGATCACTTTATCATTTTTGAAGCGCTCGTAGCGAAGTTTGCTTAGCTGTTCTTAACCGATCAGCAAAGTTAAGCAACGTCCGCCGCGGTCATGAGTTGTGTGGGTGACCGCTAGTAAGATTACTACTGAGCGCTTCCGTGCTTCGGAAGACGCGTTAAGCCGTCGGTCCCGGTTGTTGTCTTAGGATGGCAGTCGTTTTAGCATGGTGGTAGGACATTTTGCGAATGCCCGCCTGGCCAGCTACCACAAGTAGAAAGTAGTAAATTTGTCGCCAAGCACCTAACGGTGTGTTCCGACAGCTGTTCTTGAGAGTCAGTAATACCATATTAGTCTGAACAACATCGTCGACCACCTCATCACTTACCAGCAGGTGAGATAGTGGTCAAAGGCAAACCTATGAGGCATATAAAAAAAAAATGTCATATATGTTATCGAGGTACGCAACATGTATTTGTATTATCTCCTTCTATAAAAGGAAACCCAGCCAGCGTTGCCTCGGTTTCAAAAAATTCAGTTTAGTTCTGAAATATCTAGCGACAATATGCACAAAGATCTGTTACTACACGCGCAGTATGGTGCGTGGACCATACTTAAATCTGGATATCTTGGAAAAGGCTCATCATATAATCAAAAGACATGGCGAAGAAGCAACTTATAAATGTGTACGTAAGTATACCCAATACATCCGAATTTGTTCAGGCATTTAAAATTACGGACATTAAACCTAAAAATATTACACTTGTTTTGAGCAGTCATGTAAAACAGACATACTTTTCCAGCAATGACTTAAGTCTTTCCTTGGATACTTGAGGACTTCAGTTGATCCTGGATTCAGAGACTAACGTTGTTTTTCTGACAAATAAATTTACATTAGCATTCCGGAGTTTTTCTCGTACATAGTGCTAAGCTCATTTTCCATTACAAAGCTTCAAAATATAGTTATGTAAGCCTGGTTACTTCATCAGCAAGTTTGTCCACTGTTAAACAGATCCTCCCCCATTAAGGGGTTTTTCCATAATTCTCACACACTGGTATCTAGGGGATCGCAGTTTAAGATATCAGTTCCTCCAAAGGCACGCTGCCCACCTTACGGTATTTTACCTTTAGTCGCCTCTTACAACTCCCACGGGTAGCAAAGGGGGATGACATTCTATCCCGGCACCCAAAGGAAAACTGGCTAACTTCCTCATAAATACAATACCTCTACGTTCGGGGAATATAGGCAAAGCGAAATGTTTTTGTTTTTCGTGGTTATCTTTAGGCGATATGTGTTATTAATTTTTTAGTCGCTCTAATCGTGTAGGTATGTGTAGGTTGCATTAACTGGACTGGTCGCAACGTGATATGAGATATCTTATCCAGAGATAACGTTATTGATTGGAGCTAAGCAATATAATTTTGGTGCTTTCCGATCATAAAC
Organism: Plagodis pulveraria; assembly: GCA_963890685.1. NCBI lineage: Eukaryota > Metazoa > Arthropoda > Insecta > Lepidoptera > Geometridae > Plagodis > Plagodis pulveraria. The sequence goes on along the minus strand of OY982971.1, from coordinate 13,349,292 downwards.
AGCAATGTTTTTGAGGTCGTTTATAAGGTCAATGAGCTTATTACTATTGTCGTATATTTTTTCGTAGATATGAAAAAGGGTCAACAAGTTAAATATAAGTTCTAGGTTAACACCTTCGACTAAATCTTCAGTTATCATCAGGTGAGATTGTGGTCAAAAACTTACCTATAAGCAACAAAAAGAAGTGGAACTGGTTTTATTTCAAAAGCATGTTTTGTATGCATGTTTAAGTACTTCAAGTTGTTGAGAAAATAAACTAGAACTAAGAATATTTTAACATCCAGCCAATAATATTTGGACTAAGGCATGTTACTGTCACTCAAAAGGCATGTAAAACTCAGGCCCAACTCAAAACGTTTGTACCATTTTACCAGTGATTGAAGTAAGTACATTAAAACCTGCCAAGTGGGAATTGGACTCTCACATTGAGGGTTACGTTCCAACAACGTACCAATACCGTTTTGTATGAAAAAATATCATGATTTTTTCCACGGGATTAGCGGGAGTCCAACCTATATTTGGCCGGTGTTTAGTATTTGTTGTTGTATTTTAGATATTGGACTAAGTTCACACCAAGTTGGACGATTGTATGTATTACGTTTCTACGATAAATCAAAAAGTAAAAAGACACGTTTCATGTGTGGAGGCTCCCTTTTATTTCTAACAATTTTTTATTATTATTATTTACTAGGCAATCCGCTATACTAACACATTACAGTATTTACTTATAAGGAACCGGCTAGGATCCGCGTTATATTTTCCGAGAGATTCCGGCCAGTTCCGAACTGTTTTAAAATCCTTCGTCCAGGAGTCACGATTGCGCGAAGCGATGAGTACGGGCTTTAGCGCGTAACTAACGTTGCGTATGTCTGTCTCGGTTCAGCTGCATTTTTCAAGTCGCGGTCAGAACTGCCACTTGTTTTACTGTCAATATTAATATTAACATAGGGCTGATGATACACCACACTAACTGTATCAGTCTCACGGTCCAGGCGCACAATATTGTTGGAACAAAGTGTTCCTAGTAAGTTAATGGATAAAATTCGGGACAATTTTTAAACTGAACACATTGTATCTAAAGGTAAAACGGCTGAACTCGACTGATTTGAAATAAACTTGAGATATAGATAGAATTGGTCCAGAATTAACATAGAATAATCTATATCATCATCGTTGTCTCATCATCATCATGAAGCGCTCGTAGCGAAGTTTACTTCGCTGTTCTCAACCGATCAGCAAAGTTAAGCAACGTCGCGCGCGGTCTTGAGTTGGATTGGTGAATGCTAGTGACATTACTACTGAGCGCTTCCGTGCTTCGGAGGGCACGTAAAGCCGTCGGTCCCGGTTGTTGTCTTAGGATGGCAGTCGTTACAGCATGGTGGTAGGGCATTTTGCGAAAGCCCGCCTGGCTAACTACCACCCTCAAGTAGAAAATCTGTCGCCAAGCACAACGGTGTGTTCCGGCAGCTGTCCTTGAGAGCAGAACAACATCTTCGACCACATCATCACTTATCATCAGGTGAGATAGTGGACAAAGGGTAAACTATCAGTCTTAAATAAAAATAAAAAATCATATCAACCGGAACGTCCACTGTTGAACAATGTCTCCCCCATTGGGATTTGCCATAATCCCTACGCGTGGCTGGCGCCTTGAGGAGCCAGAAGAAGTTGTTAGTTCATGAAAAGACTGCTTCCCAGCTTCCAGAATTTTTCCCTTAGTTGCGACACCAATGCGGGAAGAAATGTGGGCGGTGACATACTAACCCGGCACCCTTCGGGTTTTCATTGTCTACGTGGGTGAATCTGCGGGGTGTACCTAGGTAAAGTCGTGAATTGGACGAAAAAAACTTCTATGGAAAATTGCTTCATTGATCGTGTGGCATAAAATGTTGTTTCGGAGCCTTGAAGTCCTGGAGGCTTCAATATCCAGTGAGGATTCTTAATGGTTTTTTTATGGCTGATGTGCTAGCTTTTGGCCACTATCTCACCTAATGGTATGTTATTGTGGTCGAAGGTGTTATTCAGGCTAACCTAGAAATATGGAACGTGGGACTCCTCTGGTATTATAAATGTCTTTAGTTTCCGGTGGAAACAACATAGAAATCAAGTGAATACAATTTCAAAAAATCAAGGTCACTGGAAACTTTTCCTTTCAGTGTTTTCAGGGTTCATGTATGTATGTGTGTTTGTGAGTTTCTTTGTTCCACCGTAACATCTAAACGGCTTAACCTATTTTAATATATAAGATATAGTTAGATTCGCCATGATAGCGCAAGTGATAGCCGTCCATTGTACATCCCTTAGCTTATGTCTCTCTGTTACATCATTGTATTGTAAAAATTGGTGTTCAATAAAGAGTATTTGTATTGTATTGTATTGTGATCATAGGTACATAAAGAAAATTCAAATTAACGTATTTTAGACGCTATATTAATATAATTTTTTTTTCTTTCAAACGCATTGAGTGGGGTATCAAAATCAAGGGCTTTAAAATACGATTCCATAAATGTATATATAACTTACAGTATCTATTAATTACAATGGAAAGACAATACGTTTGACTTTTTTTTTTATTCTATATTTTTTGTAACGGTGTCTATATGGATATGTTTATCAATGAGTCTTGATACTAGTCACAAAATACATTATCAAAAATGTATTACCCTATACCAGCGTAAATAAAGAGCCCGGTGTGCAGCAACATGTCACTAGATATGTTTTTGTCATTAAATATATTAATTAATTGTTAAATTTTTTGAAAATATTAATTGAAAATTTTGTTAAAATATTTGTTGTTATCAAACGTGGATTTCCGCAAAATAACCCTTGAATTAACAATTAACAATTTTTTTTTTTATGCCTGATAGGTTAGCCTTTGACCACTATCTCACCTGATGGTAAGTGATGATGTGGTCGAAGATGTTGTTCAGGCTAACCAAGAAGTTATTTTATTCAAAAGTTTTCAAGGCAATGGCATGTACGATGTAACAATTGTTATTTTTATTATTGCCATTGTTACAGACCTGTTTATTCACGAAGGCCCGCCACTCCATAGATTTGGATAAATGTGCATTTGTACCCATACGCCTCTTTTGTACTCTACGGCAGGCCTGGCTCACTCCGCACTTTATTACAAAGCTACAGATACATTGGCATATCCGTCCGGACGGGATATTCTCTGCTGCGTGCCACGTCAGAAGAGATCAGAACTATGCGTGGCTATGCGATAGAAAGAGAGAAGCCTTGTAGGCTACCCTTTCATTCCTCAATGCTTGTAGGTGAATAAAATTTGCCCGTGCTTTGCGAGCTGAAGTGGACTTTATTGCTTCGTAACTAGAGTCGCTTCTTTATTGGCATGGCTTTGCGGAGTGATCCTTCTGCTCTTTTTATTCTGTGACTATGTATTTGTGTAGGTGTAAATGTTAATCACACAGACACAGTAATAGTAGCAACTACGCTCAAAAATATTATAGGGGCGTTTGTAAGTGCAAATATCTATACTCCTAGGGTTCTCAAAAATCAGTGTAGAAACCGTACATAATCATATTACGAGAAGCTTATCACTCGGAGTCTGCCTATTCGAATAGACATCCTACGTCAATACAAACATTTCCACCTACCCGTATATTTCAGAGGTACTACGAAAGGGGTCGACCATAATAATTTATTCATACTACAGATACTGTAGCTTTAAGAGCCGTTCCTTGTACTAAAAAGCCTTTCAGGAACTTTTCATTAGTTCTTCATTAATCTTTCAATAGAATGGTAGCTTTCTAAAGGAAGCTCTACAGTCCTTATTCTGTAAGGAATGACCTTAATGCTGTCTTTATTGGCAGACTACGTGCCGAGAAAATCTTTGGAATAGTTGCAAAAGGAACTTTTGAAAAATGTGAGAGAATAATAGACTAAAGAACGAGTGCCAGTTGGTTTTGTAGAGACCTAGGTATATAACATGCAGTCCGATATTGTTTGGGAAGTTGGCCCACAATTTTTTTTTAGGGCTCCGTACGAAAAATGAGATATTATTACTTTTTTGCATCTGTCAACCGAGGGCTGTGTATTTTAACCCATTGCATATTTACAAATTATAACGAATAAAAAAATTCTCACCTCGTGTGGGACTCGAACCCACGTAAAATCTGGGGACGTGGTTTCGATTCCCGCTCCAATTGAGAATGTTTGTACTCTAAAAATTCGTATGTGATTTTCGCATAGTACGCGATAGTGCTTGTAATCATATTCGGATATATAGATAGACATTACAAAAAAACATGTGGTCAAGAAATTGTATATGTGATTTTGCTTAAAATGCCAAAGATATTTCTTTTTAATAAGAGTAGATATGTAAGAATAATATATACACGGGGCACACTAAAAGTCTGTTTGTGTGTCTAAAAGTTTACACTTCTAGCTAATCGGAACTATTTGAATTTCGAATGGTATATTTTTTTAAACGACTTGCTACCCTTTTGCAACGTCAGCATAATATAATTTCCCAATGTCATGCGAATATAGTCGAAAATAAAACAAAAAGAAAAATATATGTGCATATATGTGTCCTTCTAATGCACGACATTTTGAAATTGGCATTTGTCATTGAGCCCAAACATCTTAGTTTTGGAACATATGTCTTGCCATCCTTTAGTCCTGTATCGCGGTATACCTAAATAATAAGACTTCATTTATTTTGGGTCATATTTCTAAAAATCTCAATAACTTCTTACATTGTTTTCTGCTTTTGGAACATTTTGATTGAACTTAATTTTAAAGGACACCAACATTTTTAAGATTAGTAAAAATATTTTGTCCCATTTCTAGACCAATCCACCTCTTTGAAAGTCATATTTATAAAAAGCCAGTACTCAGAAAAATATAGTGAGTGAGAGTAGAGTTTTGATATAGTGCTAAAATATGCCCCTGGGGGTAATTTTGTGTCCTAATATGTATACTGAAAAATCATAATGGAACATTTTGGACAGGCAGGTACCTAAAGCCTTTCCTATGTTACTATTCCATCAACAAATATCCTAAAGCCACCTACGGGAGCAAAACCAATATTTGCGCGGGCCAAGCCCACGCTTTGAAGCTGTTTAGGCTTTTCAACTATCAGATAACTTAATGATGCGTTAGGTTTTAACACAAAGTAGTTATGTAGTAGTTTTTGACGTCGTTATGTTGTAAAACTGATGCACCAAGTAGTAGGATTGCTAATGACAAAGCAGTCTGGGTGGATACCACTACCTTATATGTTACCTAATAGATTTGGCAAGCGTCATTGTTCACATTAGTATGCTCTGAAAATACATTGTAGGCATATTACGTTATCTCACTCATATCATTTATAACAAAAAAAAAATACTGAGTAGTGCACTTAAACTTTGGTTAATAGGATCAATAATTTCCGAGGTAAAGCAGTTAAAATTTGACAGCTATCATTCAAGAAAAAAAATCGGTTATTAATAACAAATATTAAACAAAAAATTGTCTATCGATCTTTGACTCGAGAATTCTCAATCACTGCACTCATACAGTCAAGACCTACTGAGGACGCTTCGTTTAGAATCTAAACGCGTCGAAAATTATTCCGGTTTGGCTACGTGATGACGTCACGTCGGCTTAGCAGGAAAATCAGGCGGTATTGTCACTAGATATATATTTATACAATAAGTGTTTTTCAAATATATAAAAATTTTATAATGTAAAAATTGTACTAACTTATAAAAACGCCGATGTACAATTTTGTTTTTGAGCTCAGATCAAAACCACATTTTTTATATTTTTGATCTATTAATGTCGAGCTTATTTAAGGACCAAAGTAAAGTTAATACCTATCTAATAAATTATTATAAATGTGATAAAAAAAAGATTCAGCTGGGTGATTATCTTACCATAAGATTTGATGATTATTGATTGTAATAATTAAATATCAAAAAAAGTTTCACTTCAATGACCTCTACTCATAATATTTGGAGGGTCTCTAGCATCTATCGGTGTGTTCCGGCAGCAGTCCTTGAGGGCCAGTGAAATTAGAGGCAGATAAGACTTAACAACTATGTCTCAAGGTGACAGGCGCAGTGCAATTCGTGACTTGTGACGAAATGCATCTCTTAGTTAGTCCGCTTAACATCAGGTGGGCCTCGAACTTGCTCCTTCACAATAACAAAAAAAAAAAGAAACTTGCATTCATCAGTTTATAAAGTACATCACTGTTGTTTATTATAAACTGATGAATGCAAGTTCCTCCTCAGGCGCGAGGGTTGAAGAACAAGAGCAAAAATTTTAGTTATGACTCATAATGTCATGTTAGCTCAGTTGGTCAGAGCATACCCTGGCTATAGGGGTGGATGGACTTGGGTTCGAATCCCGCACAATACTATATTTTTTTCTGTATAAAAACAAAATTATAAATCTTAAAGAAGTTGTGAAGTAGTCGAAAATTCATGCCTATACTGTAGGTCTAAACACAAAGCACTTCTGCAACCCTAAACACTTAAACTAACCATCTTAAACTAAGGTACTTGTTTTCTCAACATCGAAGTTCCCTGTATAATACACTGTTAAGTCAATTTTCCGTCCCGCAGGCATGGGAGTAATTAGGTTGAGATGGTTGTCATGCATTGCAGTTTAGGTACAACATCGAGTTTGCAGGTTAATTGACCTGAAATGTATCTGAAATTGAGTTATCAAGTTCACGTTGTTTAAAGGACTGGTTCAATTAAATTAGAAACTCATAAGGAAAAATTCACAACGCCATTTATATAAGATTTTATCAAAGCTTGCTGTAAAGTTGCTGCTATGACAAATCTTTGTCAGAAATTGCCAAAAAGAACCTAATACGAAAGTTAGAAAATTAACCTAATACGTTCGTTGGACCAAGACGTGCCATTATATATTTTAGGGGACTAGTTGTGTATATTGATTGGTCCATATAAAACTCTTGTTGCAGTTTATGATAACATAACCTTGAAACATTTTGAGCTTAAAAAATAATAACAGAACCGGAGTAATATGCGGTAAGTTATACGCGGTTACTGGATAATAATTACCTTATATAATGAATAGATTCAGGCGTTACTTTGCGGAAATCCATATCTAATATTAACAAATATTTTTAATAGTAATTAAACAACTTTAAACGGTATAAATCGCGTATATTTATGATTATTTTTGTCCCGACGTTTCAAACACTTTGCAGTGATCGTGGTCACGGGTTGACCGGGGTAAACCGTTTAAAGTTGTTAAGGTAATTACTATGTGTAATAATCGCGAAAACCTAAGACAAAATATTTTTAAAATATTTTAATTAAACACTTAAAAAATATAAAAATATATCTAGTGACAATTCCGCCTAATTTTCTTGTTAAGCCAACGTGACGTCACAAACGCCACGCAGCCAAACCGGAAGAATTTTCGACGCGTATCGCTTCTACACGAAGCATCCTCAGGAGGTCTTGACTCTACGAGCGCACGATCGAGTTTTTTTTTTTTAGATATACCTAATATTGAAATATAAACATATTTCAATATTGCTTAACTTCATATTTCAGTACCAATGCGAGCTATAACATTACAGCTACGTTTTTTTCAGAAATTAGCGAAAATTATTGAAAATATCTAATACTGTTTACAAGGGTTGCATAGTCCGTTACTGAAATCTACAACACTAGTTTAAATTTGTAATGATATGCTCTACTTCTAAAAAATAAACTATACTAAAATTATAAAGAGGAAAGATTTGTAGTTTTGTATGCAACGAATAAACTTAAAAACTACTGTAACTACTACTACTTCGATGAAATTTGGTATGGAAATAGTTTGAGACCCGGGGAAGGACATAGGACAGTTTTTATCTAACTGCGCAAAAAGAGGTTTTGCGTGATAACTGACATATGCGCGGGCGGAGCGGCGGTATATAATAAATATCTATTAGTATTCTATTCTAAATATCAATGGAAAATGGTAGGAATAGCATGTAAATTAAGGTAGGCTTCACATTTGGGTATATTCCAAAGGTCAAAGCTCGTTCAAGATTGTGGTTTCCAGGAATAGACCAAGCGTTAGTAACTATAATTGGTTCGTGTGATGTGTGCATTCAGCTGCGGCGTCACTCCCCGTGCCCCGTTAGCTGCATGGGATAACCCAGCTGGTTCATCCGACAGAGTACATATTGATTTCCTCGGTCCGTTCAAGGGTTGTGTATATTTGGTAGCCGTTAACGCAATAGCACAGTGCTCAAGTCGAATCCCAAGTCCACTCTCTTTCTAAACCAACTCTAAGTTATTTTTCTGACATTGAAATCACCGAAAAATATCATGCATTCGCAAAATAACGTACCACAGTGCAAAATCTTAAGTAGATGTTATAGTAGATTTTATGCGAACTGCAGAGGAATCAAAAGACTTCCCAGGCTGCGTTTTTGCTTCCAGTTGAACTTAACCAACAACTAAGCCGCTGAACTAAGTTTATTGATTAGAAATGACTCGACGAGCTCCACTACGCACTTTAATCATATAACTATCTAATCCACACATATAATTGTGTATTATATTAAATTAGTTAGTTATGGAGTCTGTGCCACTTAATGTGCGCACTTAATAAGCTTATTTTTTAAATAATCCAAATAATTAAGATATTAGAAATATTTAAACATGGAGAACTGACCAATTTTTTTTTATTAACTCTTATTGTACATGTTGAATATATACACTCATGTAGTAATAATTCACAAACCACGTAAGTATGTGTTACAGAAGCTATCTTTGATATACAGTAGCTAACTTTCCAGTTCATATTTAGAATATCAAAGAAAAACCTACGACTGCAATTATATGTGATTCAATTTAACGCTCATCGATTGTTCTCATGAATATCTCAGCTGACTGGAAAAGATTGCTACCTGGCAATAAGGCCGCTGATTGTACTATTTTTAAAACATTTTATTATTTCTTGTAACTAACAATAACAATTTTAAAAGTGCAAGAAAGTGTAATCTATCAATCTATTTTTAGTTACAGTTTTATTAATAGTACTATACAATAATCATACTTTTAAAACAAGTATAAATTAATTAAAAAGGTAAAAAAAACCCGAATGCAAGTATACAAAATAGCGGTATGCCTTTATTAACAAAATACTACGAACTATTTACAACACTACAGCTTCTACAATACAAGCATTTAGATACCCATAAGTCATTGCAGACTCACAGGCAGTCCAAATGCTCCAGCACACTACCAGTTGGCAGCGTGCCCAGCATATCTAATTATATCTGATAAAATAAACAGGAATATTTATGACACGGACACTTATTAGTCCCTGATTTTAATCTTGGCGATTAAAATTAAATTCTTTCAACTAATTGCGAATACCAAATTAAGCATCTGACAGGACTTAGACCAATTATAGTCAACTCCGACAGTTAACAGGAGATTAACTTCTAATTAAACGTTAGTATCTTTTTTAGATATAATGTTGAAAACTATATGTTCACCAAACAACTTCATTTACATACAAACAAATAAATTAATCCCTTAATTCTATCTACAATAGTACATTATGATACGAGTAAGTCCGAGCCATAGATGAGAGTTTTCAATTATATTATTCATTAACTAGAGGCAAGGGCTTTAACAGATCATGCCGAGATTGAAATAATTATAGAAGCGATTACGAAATTACGAGTGTCATCCGCCTAACTTCAATGTAAGTAACGATATCTTAATAAATACAAAAAGTTAATAAGAAAACGGCATTGCCTTCGGTGACATATCCGCCAAGAGTAAGAAGGTTATTATGTGATTGGTATCAATAACTCTAAAACTATACTGATTGATATTCTAAGGAAAATAAAAAAAAACACAACTATCTATTCAGAAAAGCTAATTAACACCTAGCTACCTATCTCTTACTTGTTGAAAAACTTGTTTGAAAAAGTTTAAAACGAATGTTCCGAGTTTCTTGCCCATTCTTCTCGCAGTGGCTCTATACTTAATTATGTACTGAATGTCGCTGTTTACAGTACAATACTTCAATATTGAAAATTTGTAATTCACCTTTGTAAGAGCGACGTAGGCGCCTAAATTGAATACATTTCGCAACATACTATACCGCAATGCAAAATCTAATTTTATTGTTTTTTTTTTGTTTTGGAGACAAATAAAGATTATTATTATTATTGCGCGAAATGCGGAGGAATTGAACTACCTCCCAGGCATCGTCTTTCCTTCCAGTTGAACTTGGCAAACAACTCAACCGCTGAACTCAGTTTATTGGTTTATAATAACTTGGTAAATACTACACCAAAGCTACGAACTTTAATAATATAACTATCTAAAAACATACCTACATATAAACATTTTAGGCGTTGTGTGAATACACGACTTTGACTTTGAATCTCTTTGGTGTTAATCTGCTGACAGCTTCTTGAAACTTGAAAATAAAAAGCACGTGTGCAAAAAGAAACACATTTCGATACAGTTAACGCTTACATAATACAGCTTTTGCGAGCAATCGTTTTGAAAAAATATTTCAAACACGCAACAGACTACAGTCCTAAACGTGAAAAGTTTTCCCCGAGCGGCGTTTCACTAACAAGTTAAAAACGCAACAAGGTGTTAGAAAGTCGGTAGCTTTTAAAAACATTTTTGCAGCGCGCTTTATGATGTTTAAGTGAAAAAATATGTCAACGTGAGTGATGCGGACAAATTTAATACCGTTGATGTATTTTTAGTGTCTATGTTTTTACTTTAGCGGTGTTCAGTACGCCTTACGGTACCTCTTAGTACCGTACTGAACCCTATATGGCTACATTGAGAAAAACGACTTAAAGGCTTAAATAAAATTTGACCTTTTACCGTTAAATTGTAACTACGTAAGATGAATTCACAAGTCTTAAGATGACTTTCACCAATCAATAAAAATGATGGTACATTTTTATTGATTGGTGAAAGTCATCTTTATCAGTTTTATAATAGACACAACCATCAAAAACGCCTTCCGTAAAGTATTTTCGGAATTGAACTTGTTACACGATAATAATTGCAGTATTGACCATAAAATATACCTTACTTTTACGGCGGTTTATATACGGTGATTATCACTATAACGTACGACTTAATCAGCCTCATTGAAAAGTCAATATTTAAGAAAGACTACAAAATACCCCTTAAATGAAGACGATAAGAAACATTCGCCTTCACTGACCTCGTTTAACGCCTTCCAGTTGGAAGGCGTTTTTGGACGTATTTACGTTTGGTCGGTTTTTTGCCTTATACCATATAAATTGGCCGTCATTAGGGCGCTTTTGACTTTAGATTTTTCTCAGTGTACGTATTATGATATGGTTGTATACTCGTATATGTATGTTGCTATCTCCGGACACTGCTTGATTTAATTCGGTGAAAATAGCCTTTTTACATACTTGTACTTTTATGATCTGCGATAACCTAAGACGAGCATTTTTTTTATATATACTAAATCTTTTGTTCTTCTTACTCTGGGTCCGTACTCTTTTTAGATCTTCCTTTTTATTATTATCAGTTTACTACAATTTATAAAGTAATTGTTGTCTCCAATACATCAGTCTTCCTTAAGGGAACGATGTTAGTTTTTTACAATCTTAACGATAAAGTAAGTTCATTTGTTTTCTTGTTATTTTTTTTTTTCTTATATCTAGTTTGTTAGCTGGTGAAAGTTACACTAAGGACCTGTTTCAGAATGTTCGAGTAAGTTCCGGTTATACTACCCAGAACATATTTAATAAATAAAACATTTTTTGCGTTTCACAGTCATCGATTTAGCGTATCCATCGGTTAAAGCTAGATCGGTTAGGCGCGTTTCAGCGCTGCATGTTAACTGTCATTTTAACATTCGTTATTTTATGTTCTGGGTAGTATGACCAGAACTTACTCGAACATTCTGAAACAGGCCCTTAAATTAATATTAACAGTAAAAGAAAAAATCTTTTTTTTTTATGTCTGATAGGTTAGCCTTTGACCACTATCTCACCTGATGGTAAGCGATGATGTGGTCGAAAATGTTCTTCAGGCTAACCTAGAAGTACTGGCTCTCAGGGACAGCTGCCGGAACACACCGTTAGGTGCTTAGCGACAGATTTTATACTTGAGGGTGGTAGCTATCCAGGCGGGCATTCGTAAAATGCCCTACCACCATGCTATAACGACTGCCATCCTAAGGCAACAACCGGGACCGACGGCTTAACGTGCCCTCCGAAACGCGGAAACGCTTATATGACATTACTACTGAGCGTTTCCGTGCTTTGACCTAGTAAACTAGCGGTCACCCATCAAACTCATGACCGCGCGCGACGTTGCATAACTTTGCTGATCGGTTGAGCAGCTAAGTAAACTTCGCTGCGAGCGCTTCTAATGACCTAAAAATGTTGTATTAATGCGGTGTGACCAAAATGTCAATAGCATCATCTTTCGATAGGTAAAAAATGGAGTACAATAGATCAAAATCGAAATAAACCTCAAATCGATTAGAAGTTTGGGTTGAAAGAGCGAAAAATTAACGTATCTATTTGATTTCTGCGGTTGAACTACCGTTATAATACCTATTATAACGATTCATGGTAACTGTTATTCCTGCGGCTTAACTATCGTTATTCGTTAAGGTATTATAACGATGTTCTATAGCTGGTATTATAAGCTCCAGCATCCGTATCCAAAACATTTGACGTTTTAATGAGGACAATCTGTTTGACCTTTAACGAACGTGATCCGTAACGGTTTTGTAGCTGAAAATTTGACAGTTACCGATCTAGATGTAGCTTGTTATCGTCACTAAGTTCAAAAAAGATATCCAATACTTTTTTTGTGCAAGATTATGAAGCGCTCGTAGCAAAGTAGCTGTTTTTAACCGATCAGCAAAAGTTAAGCACCGTCCGCCGCGGTCGTGAGTTGGATGGGTGACCGCTAGTGTCATTATTGCCGTGCTTCGCAGGGTAGGTTAAGCCGTCGGTCCCGGTTGTCGTCTTAGGATCGCAGTCGTTATAGCATGGTAGTAGGGGATTTCGCTAACGCCCGCCTGGATAGCTACCAACCTCTCGTAGAAAATCTGTCGCCAAGCACCTAACGGTGTGTTCCGGCAGCTGTTCTTGAGAGTCAGAAATTCTAGGTCAGCCTGAACAACATCATCACTTACCATCAGGTGAGAAAGAGGTCAAAGGCTAATCTAACGAGCATAAAAAAAATGTAAAGAGGTAAGATTTCTATTTTTGTATGTAACGCATGAACTTAAAAACTACTGGACAGATTTAAAAAACTCTTTCACCGTCAGAATCATACTTATCCCTAATTAACATAGGCTATAGAATATTTTCAAAAACTTTGGGATCCATATGAAAACTTCGATAATGTAACCCAAAGAGTGAAAAAACTATCAAAACAGTCGTTATATCGCGTAAGCTGCGGAAATTATTGACAATAAAGCAAAGTGATGTACTACAATGTTATAGAAGACATCGACATCTACAAAAAAATCAGCAATACCATATGTCTGACTATAACAGTTATGTCACAATAACTACTTTTTATGTGTTCCCATTTATAATTTTTGTTAATTACCCAAGCAAAGCTGGGGTAGGCCGTTTGTATTTTAAAATTAAATAGATTTAGGTAATTATATAAGTAGTGGTTGAAAGTTTAAATTATATATTTTTAAATAAATATTATAGGAACCTTAAACTAAATTTACAGTTTTTCGAACTTTAGACAGCCAATTAATTTCAAAGGCAATCAAAGCGAGTGCCTTTTCGTAGCTGTTAATAATATATACTTCTACGTAGAGACTCTTATTATTAATCTCGCCTTTGACAAATTAAGGGCTTTAAAAGGCGCCATGGAGAGTTGTTGACTTTCACCACGGTCGAATTTCACAAGCCTTTTAAAGTGGTCATTTAAATGTGCCTCCGTCAGTACAAAATGGCAGGTGTCCAAGGTTTTATGCTGATTTATATTAATTGACAAAGGATCATAATGGTTTCATAATGATTGATATGATTCAAAATGTTTTATACCACATTTGTTTATCTTTGCTGTTGCAAGAGGCGATTAAAAGACAAAAACTATTAGTATGCACATTAGGCGTACAGAAGTATCTTTAAGGCCCTCTTTAACTTACATGTAGGGAGTATTCAACCAACAAAAGCATTGAATGAAATTCTGTTCAAGAAGTTTAGCATGACTCCGAACCGTAGCACATGGCCCGTTGTTATTGTTTGTTATTTTATTCTAGTGTGTACTTCATGGAAAATATAATTTAATTATATTGTTAAGCCTCGTGGGGGGCCGGTTAGAATTGCACCTCCCCATATCATTCCTTGGGTGTCGAAAGAGGCGACTAAAGGAAAAATACTGGAAGGTGGGCAGCAGCACCTTCCAAAGAACTGCCATCTTACACTGCTATCCCCAAGCCGCCTGCCAAGCGTGAGGATTATGGCAAATACCCCCCATAAATTAATAGAGAAAGCTGTGTTCAGCAATGGACAAGTCGGTTGCTACAATTACAGTATATTATTAATAAATATAATTACATTTTTAAGTTAAATTAATTATTGGTCACTTATTTATAATATATATAACATTTCAGATATAATCCTATATCTAAATTCAATCTGATTCCAACTCAACACGATGTTTTCATATAAGTAAATCTACATTGAATTTAACATACTATTTATTTAAAGGGAATTAAGCTTTAACCTCCAAAATACATACCGAAATAGTTCTCTACCCTCAAATTGTCATTCAGTTACCTCAAGAGACAATTTTGTTTATATCTATATATTCTACGTTTCGAAAACCACAGTCACGACCTCTTACCTTTAGAAGTGGTTATTAGGGTTAGAAGTGACCCGAAGCCTACCCAAGCGCTCTTACAGCGAACATCTTGATAAAGTTACTCATATTTATACATTCGTACGACTGAAAATGTTGTAAGAAGAAAATTATTCAATGACTATGATTTTTGCCAATGTTTTTACAACTTTACACAGAGATTAGCTCTAATTTTAGTAAAGGATTATATTATTCAACATAGGTAACGGCAAAAGAGGTTATTCTTGGAGTAAATTTTATCTCTACGATCGATCAGGTTTAATTTAGGATGATAAATACAGACTAGGTCCAAAAAGGTAGCTTAGGCAGCTCGAATTCTTCAGCCATATTGCCAGAAAGGAGGGGCATAACCTGGAGCAGCTCATGATTACTGGCAAGGTGGATGGCAAGCGCCCAAGGGGTTGTAGTCTGTTGAGATGGTCGGACCAAATCCGCTCAGCTTTGGACTCCAATCTACACGACGCACTCCATAACGCCAAGGATAGGCATAAGTGGCGGGACACCGTCAAGGCGAAAGTACTCCAGAAGCGGGGTAATCATGACCCTCAGTAATGAGGAGAACGAAGCAAGGAGGAGGAGGTCTAAAAATATATATTTTAAAGACGCTACTTAAAATATATTCTTGGACGTACTTATTCATTTTAATTAATATATTTAATTACTAGACGAGCGGCCCGCTCCAGCTTCGCACATTTAGCGTATTTTTTGATAATTTTCTATAGCCTATATTCATCAGGGATAATGTAGGATTCAAATGGTGAAAGAGTTTTCAAATCAGTCTAGTAGTTTTTATGTTTATTCGTTACATACAAAAATACAAATCTTTCCTCTTTATCATATTGGTACCTATAGATTTCTTAGTTCTCGAGACACTCCACTAATTGCACCACTAGAGGCACAAGATTTTTAAATCAAGAATGGCAGTACACTAAGCTAGACAAGCGAGAATGCAAAATGCTTTCCCACATTACAAAGCGGCTTTGGGACACCAACTTGACATACCTCATGTATCTCAAAAGCCTCATCTAACATACCACAAAGTCAACTTTACGACAGCCACAGCCACGAACACACAATTCTCGTAAGTGGCTTTTATATTTAATGAGTTACACTGTTTAATTGTTCTTCCTAATCTATACTTCTAATAAAACAGTAACAGATCCAATTCTGTGCATGGCAGATAATATGAAAAAATATATTTGAGAGCACTCTGTAGCTGACACTGATGCCAAAACTATATGTTTTTTTTTATTTTTGTCTGTCTGTCTGTATCCAGGCCGCGCATCACTCCAAAACTTCTGAATGGAATTCAATGAAACTTAAAACAATTTTAGGATATTGTATACTTTTTATCCAGTAATCCAGCACGATTCCCTCGGGAAAGGGGATGATAGTCAAAATGTACACTTAGTAGTAATTTATTAACGCGTCGTCCGATTTCAATTATTCTTTTTTGTTAGAATAGTTCTAACCCCACGGGCAGCCCGGCACCCCACAAGTACCCCAGCTCCCCATGGGCAGCCCGGCAACTCACAGGCAGCCCGGCACCCAACGGGCAGCCCGGTACCCCATGGGCAGCCCGGTACCCCATGGGCAGCCCGGTACCTCATGGGCAGCCCGGTACCACATGGGCAGCTCGGCACCCCAAGGGCAGCCCGGCACCCTTAATTAGTTTTGCAAGCTTGCTAAGATAAAACTCTAAAATCTGAAACATTCGCCACTATCAGTTTTTTAAATATCTATCTTTTGCCGGATACATTTTGGAGACTACGCAATGGAATTGCTCTATCTAATATATTTTCGTTCTACCGCCAAACAAGAAACCTTGGCAAAAAGACGCCGTTTTAAAATCGAAACTCCAAAGAAACGCACCAAGTACTTTGCTTCAACATTATTGTGAATGTGAATATTGCGAAGGAACTCTCTGATTTACTTAACAAAAAGCTCCTTTCTGAGCTATGATTTACTAAGAGTGCTTCACCGCAGACCACAGCGTTGCTTAATATGAAATAAACAGTGCTCAAATGTGAATAATCAGTCTGCAGGTACGGGAATCGGGAAACGAAGTCGCAGGTACAGCTAGTTATGTATATAGAAGGTAATATGTCCATGGATCAGGGTGACAGTAAATTAAACTTTATTTTTCACTCGTACTATTCTCCAAAACTAAAAACCAAAAATTACAAATTAATTACCTACTGAATTTAGATTGGGTTGAGGCCCGGTCACCGCGGCACCGAGACGCAGGGGCAACTGCTCGCTCTACTTACTATTTCTCACATCAGCAGTTTAGCCCACTCGTCCATGTGTACAGGCTATTCGGTTCAGAAGTGGCTCAAAGTTCTCAATTATTAGGTTTTACCGCATGGTGTAAGGGAAATTTGCGATTGCCCGCTTGGCTAGCTACCAATCAAGTAGATAATCTGTCGCCAAGTACCAAACGGGGTGTCCCGGTAGCAGTCCTTGAGAGCCAGTGAAATTACAGGCATAGGAGACTTAACAACTATGTCTCAAGGTGACGACGGGCACAGTGCAATTCATCACTCTTGATGAAATGCATCTGTTATAGGCAGAAGTTAGTCCACTTCACATCATATAAAAAAGCTTGTTCCGTCACACAATATAAAAAAGATACCTATGTATAGTCAAAGTAAAAATCTTTTATTAAATTTTGCCGTTTGCGACGCGAGTTTACAAAGGTCAATTATAAAATTTTAATACAAGATTTTACTTATTCTGTGACTCGGGCCTTTCATTTAAAATGTCACAAAACTTTTGTCCAATCTGTTACATAAGTCTGATATAATTATTTATAGCTAGCATTTGACTCCTATATCAAGTAAGTGATGATGTGGTCGAAGATGTAGTTTAGGGTTACTAAGAATTAGTTATTATTAGACTAGGGATAACACACCAGCCCCCCGAAGGGTTCCCGCCTTGTCGTGGCGGTGGGGCTTAGTAGCCGTGGCTTCGTCACCCACGGTGAAGCGAAGAGGAACCAGGGGCCGTGCTGGCTTGGGCAGTCGGCTGGTCCCAGAGGGGCCGCTCCACTGGGCTTTGCCTCTAAGTCCAGACTGGAGCGGCAACGGGTAGGCTGCGGTGCTGTATGGGCAGCACCGCATCTGAGGCGGGCTGTGGTGTTGTATGGGCGACACCACAGCTGACGGTGAGGGGCCACGGCGGGAGAGGAGTGCCGGTATCACGGTGCGCCGCTCTCCCTACCTTCCGTGGCCACGGCGGGGCCGCCACCGTTTGATGGCGGACGCGGAGGGGCCGCAGGGGAGGAGGAGTGTTGGTATAGCGAGGCGCCGCTCTCCCTATCCTCTGCGGCCGAAGTAGCTGGCGACGGGGCTACTCATCTGACCCGTCGCAGGGGGACCTAGGGTGTCGGAAGTGGGGTCGTCTGACGCCCATTAGCGGGCTTGGTCCCCGGGTGGTAGCGACGTGCCATGTGTTCTGGTGCGTCGTGAGGGGTAGCACTCCAGGAGGGGTCCGGCAACGGACAACCGTGGCGGGTTCGTGGTTGAGTGCTAAAGCGACCCTGCGATCCCGCCGAGAAGCGGTAGAGATGGAGCACCGTGTGTTATTTAGTCGGTAGGGGCACTTGCTGCTGTGGGAGTAGTTGGTGTCGAGCCCGACATATCCCGGCCACCTTCCCCGGGGTGGACGGGAATGCGTAAATGCATTTTTCACACGTTAAAAAAAAAAAAGGGATAACACACCAGAAGGTGGGCGCTTAGTGAGGAAATTTTATCTCACACTGCGATCCCCAAGACACCTGCCAAGCGTGGGAATTTTGGCAAACACCATAATAAGGAGGCTGTGTTAGATAGTCCGGCTGGTACAGGATTGTTACAAAAATATTTGTCGTCGTCATATTCGTCGTATTGTATCTCATTACGTACTTGTGCGTTATTGTGATGTAAAACGCACGAGTTTTTGTTTAATAACGTAATACGCACGGTTTATCAAGATGATCAGTCTAAAACGAACGGTACTTTCTTAAACGGTACTTAGCAAAGAGTTTTTATGTCAGAAAAGTGGTCAACATTATGAATAAAATTAACTTTGGGAGATAAAAATGGGTAAGTTATCACCGTCACCCACAAACATTCGCAAAACTAAAGGCATCGAGGAAACGATGCTCGATTTTAACGAAATTCGGTGTTAGATGACGAATTTTCGATTTTGGGGGTATATTGCCAGTAAATTTGCTAGCCTAATAGGCTTATGGACGAGCGTGCCTTAATTCACCAAGTTTGAATACATGGTAAATTATAAACAACGTTTGTATGGAAAGTATTACGAAGGTTCCCCTAGTAAAAAAACGGATAATGAAGATAAACAATGCTTTTATCAGCGCTTGCAACAATATGGTAGTTAAGTACGGCAATCTCTCGTTCCGAAAATGCAAGATAGACATAGTTCTTTAAAATCGTGTAAGTTCCAACTAAAGATATAAAATTAATCTTAATTAACAGCCTTACCTTTTTAAAGAAAATTGACGATGTAATTTAGATGAAGATACGAGTTTTTTCCAGTAACTTAACGAAACTCCAATAAACAAACAAATTTTCATGTCACAAGTTCTGGAGAAATACACAAAGTTTATGTTGAAAATGTAATCACGGATCTAACGATTCTTAATTAAATTTTTCTTATTGTTTTTTGTAACTTGATTAAGTGAAAATTGATCGCTTTTTGTCTTTTTTTATGACTAATAGGCCTTTGACCACTATCTCACCTGATGGTAAGTGATGATGTGGTCGAAGATGTTGTTCAGGCTAACCTAGAATTACTGGCTCTCAAGATAGCTGCCGGAACATACCGTAAGGCGCTTTGCGACAGATTTTCTACTTGAGGGTGGTAGCTAGCCAGGCGCGCATTCGCAAATTGCACTACCAACATGCCAATTAGCCTCAGCTACGAGTGAGGCTAATTTGTGAAAACTAAAAGCTCTTATTCTTCCACCAAAACAATCCCCAAACACACACAAACTCATTTTTTTTATGCGAAGAAATTAGTATACGGACATATTGCTCACCTGATGGTACGCATAACGCCTGTCCACATTTACTACAGCACCGTTCAAGCCTAGACACAGTTGCGTTTGCACACTACTGCTTAAAGGCATAATATTGGACAATGCGGTGGTACCAACCAAGACAGACTAACTAAAGAGACCTACCACCAGATGTGACGTAGGTAGGTAATCAACTGATATTGACTTTCTAGTCTTTTATTTACACAACTGAAGCCGCTGTTTACTTCACAAAGTTTCCTAAACTTGAAACACTTTGGGGACTGTAGGATATTAAATTGCAAATGGGTCTAGCGCAGGGGTTCTCAAAATTGATACTCTGCTTGTGGCTATAAATTATAACAGTTAAAATCGTCTGATGGTTGGTTTTGGTACCTATTGGTATTAATTTGCCTTTCGGTCTGTAGGTACAGAAATATTAATAATATCAAATATAAAAAATATTTTCAGACAACATTAAATCAGTATTTTTGAAAGTTATAAAAAATGAAGAGCTTCAGGCGTTACTTCGCGGAAATCCATATTTAATAATGACAAATATTTTAATATAATATTTTAGAAAAACAATTTAAAGATTTATCTAGTGACAGTTTCACCTAATTTTCCTGTCGTAAGTAGTGATTTCGTAGCAAAGAAATTATACCACTGAGATCATTATTGTAAAAAAATAGTGAATGCCAACTGTGGTTTTTATGTTACAACTATAATACCCTTACATTACAATTTGGAGCTATTGAATAATGTTCTCCAAGCTATGAACCTCAGTAGCTTTAGCTTAATCTGTATGAACTAAGATTTTACAAACGGCAATATACTGTACATAGTATAGAGCATAGTACATAATAATATGTGGTATCGATATGGTACATAAAATACTTTCGTTGGGACCTCGTAAAATCTGAAAATACTTTCACTGTCCCTCATTTATGTTTTATTTTATGACTCATATTTTCGGTTACCTTTTCATGTACAGTCGCCTGCAATAATGAGTATACACATTGTAATTTTCATAATTGAGGCAAAGATTTATGTGCCTCTCTGTGTACACAGAAGTATCTTAAAATCAAAGAATAATTTGAATTGTTTCACTCATGTGTATATTAACTTCAATCACTAAGAATTTAGTGCTATCCACATTATTATGAAAATTACGAAGTGTATACTTATTATTGCAGGCGACTGTACCAGGAAAGGGGCCACTCATTACATGTAAGTGTAATGAGTGGCCCCTTTCCTTCTGAAAAGTAAAATATTTGCATTTCCAAATCAGTATTTTGGTTTTTAACTAACATTCTTCACGAAATAAAATATCCTCCATTGATAAACAAATTTCATTTACCACCAACGTGCCCTTTTAAATACGGGTGGACAGACAGACAGACAGACAGAACAATGATAATAATTGTCACATCTGTTTTGTTCACAAAAACTAAGGAACATCTCAAAAATATTAACAAAAAAGCTTTGATGTCAGTTTTTTTCTTAATTTTTTTTATCGAGAATATTTTAAAACTAAAAATTCACTAAAAAGTATATGTAAACCAAACCATCGTATCCAGTATTTTCGTTAATATTACATCGCAAAGTAAAAATGAGAACATCTATCTATACTTATAATAAAACTGTAACAGATAAAATTCTGTACATGGCAGATATTTTGAAAAAAAAAATTTGAGTGCACTCTGTAGCTGACACTGATGCCAAATCTGTATTTTTTTTAATTTTTGTCTGTCTGTCTGTCTGTCTGTCTGTCTTTCTGTCTGTCTGTCTGTCTGTATCCCGGCCGCTCATCACTCCAAAACTACTGAATGGAATTCAATGAAACTTAACACGATTTGAAATCATACTTCGAAGAAGGTTATTGTATACTTTTTATCTCGAAATTCAGCACGACTCCCTCGGGAAAGGAGATGAAAGTCAAAATGTACACTTAGTTGTAATTTATTAACGCGTAGTCCGATTTCAATCATTCTTTTTTTGTTAGAATAGTGACGAGTGAGCTCGGAACCCCACATGCAGCCCGGCACCCCACGGGCAGCCCAGCACCCCATGGGCTACTGAATGGACTTCAATGAAACTTAACATGATTTGAGTTCATACTACGAACAAGGTTATTGTATACTTTTTATCCCGAAATTCAGCACGGTTCCCTCGGGAAAGGGGATAAAAGTCAAAATGTACACTTAGTTGTAATTTATTAACGCGTAGTCCGATTTCAATTATTCTTTTTTTGTTAGAATAGTGATGAGTGAGCTCGGAACCCCACATGCAGTCCGGCACCCCACGGGCAGCCCAGCACCCCATGGGCTACTGAATGGACTTCAATGAAACTTAACACGATTTGAAATCACACTACGAAGAAGGTTATTGTATACTTTTTATCTCAAAATTCAGCACGACTCCCTCGGGAAAGGGGATGAAAGTCAAAATGTACACTTAGTTGTAATTTATTAACGCTTAGTCCGATTTCAATTAAGTATTCTTTTTTGTTAGAATAGTGACGAGTGAGCTCGGAACCCCACGGGCAGCCCGGCACCCCACGGGCAGCCCAGCACCCCATGGGCTACTGAATGGAATTCAATGAAACTTAACACGATTTGAGTTCATGCTACGAAAAGGTTATTGTATACAGTTTATTCCGAAATTCAGCACGGTTTCCTTGGGATAGGGGATGAAAGTCAAAATGTTACTTAGTTGTAATTTATTAACGCGTAGTGCGATTTTAATTTTTCTTTTTTTGTTAGAATAGGGACGAGTGTGCTCGGAACCCCACGGGCAGCCCAGCATCCCGTGGGCAGCTCGGCATCCTTATTTAGATTTACCAGCTTGCTAAGATAAAACTCTAAAATCTGGAACATTCACCACAATCAGTTTTTTAACTATATATCTTTTGCCGGATACATTTTGGAGACTGCGTAATGGAAGTGCACAATCTAATATATTTTCATTCTACCGCCAAACAAGGAGAACCTCGGCAAATAGATGCCATTTTATAATCGAAATTCCAAAGAAACGCACCAAATAGTTTGTTTCAACATTTATTGAGCGAACCGCGAAGAAACTCTCTGAGTTTACTTATCTGGAAAATACAACCTGGGAGTTTTCAAACCCAGAGTTAAAAGCTCCTTTCTGAGCTATGCTTTACTAGGAGTGCTTCACCACAGATCACAGCGTTGCTTTATATGAGATAAAAATGTGAATAATTAGTTTGCAGGTACGGCAATCGCGAACGAAGTCGCAGGTACAGCTAGTCATCAATAAAGTCGAAGCGAACTAATTCCACATTATTAGGGATAACTCACATACTACTCGTCAGATCTTACTCAAATTTAAATAGAAGCGCTCGTAGCGAAGTTTGCTTAGCTGTTCTTAACCGATCAGTTAAGTTATGCAACATCCACCGAGGTTATGAGTTGGATGGGTGACCGCTAGTGACATTACTACTGAGCGCTTCCGTGCTTAAGAGGGCACGTTAAGCCGTCGGTAGGGCATTTCGCGAATGCTTGCCTAGCTAGCTACCACCCTCAAGTAGAAATCTGTCACCAAGCACGTAACGGTGTGATCCGGCAGCTGTCCTTGAGAGCCAGTAATTCTACAGTCAGCCTGAACAACTTCTTCCACCATATCATCATCAATAGTTATTGACATGGACATTTATTTAATATTATATTATTATTTTATAATATAATATAACAATCGTAAAGTTGAATAATTGTATATGTAAATAAATTTAGCATGTAAAATATTTGTACGATATGAAGGCTCAGTTTTGTTGGAACTGTATTTTTATGCTATTTTATCTTAGCAATTATGTACATATTCATTCATTCATTACATAAAAAAAAAAATGTTTAGACTCTGTAAAGATTTATTAGGTATCACACTAAAACAAAGCCAGTCAAATTGAGAACCTCCTCCTGTTTTTAAGTTGGTTAAAAGAAAATAATCGCCTCAAAAAGACTGTAACAGATAACTTTAATTTTATCGTGACAGCGATTGGGAAGCGTCCTACCAGAAAATAATTTCCCTATTTTTGTACAGCCCTCCATTTTCGCGCCGGGGCGGCGTCGACGTGGCAATTTGTTGTTTCCAATTCAGCGGGCAACAAAAAATCGCCGGCGACCTCACGCCTCACCCTGCCAAGTTATCGGTGGGAATTGAAAGTTATAGTGATTATATCGAGAAACTTTAAATTAAGTTCCGGCAGCTGTCTTTGAGAGCCAGTAATTCTAGGGTAGCCTGAACAACATCTTCGACCACATCATCACTTACCATCAGGTGAGATAGTGGTCAAAGGCTTATCTATCAGGCATAAAAAATTAATTAAAAAAATGTTGTCAAATTTAAGACATTTTACTACACGACTGCCCAAAAAAAGGACTGTTATATTTTAAAGGTTCATGTATGTATGTTTGTGAGTTTCTTTATTCCACCATAACTTCTAAACGGCTCAACTGATTTTAATTTATAATATATCATTAGATTTGTCTTGATACCGCAGGTGAAACATTTACATAAAAAAAAAAAAAAAAAAAATCTGGATATTAGACACCATATTGTAAAAAAAAAACTCCCGATCCCATCGTTTGGGGTATCAAAATAAAGGGCTTTAAAAATCATTGAAAAAATATATATAATTTGCAGTTTTAATTTCGATAGAACGCTTAATGATAATAAATAATTTGCAATCGGTTTTTTTTTAATTTTTAATTAGTTTATTAGTAGATTATACAAATGAGCTAAGTTGCTCATTATACACAAGCATGTGTGTTGCAGCTCGAGCCGTAGGCGAGGGCGTAAATCAGCCGAGTGTATAATGAGCAAGTTGCTCACGAGTTTCATAAGCACGTTTTCATCACCCTTGTAAACAAAAAAATATATATTGCACAAATGCGATACAAACAACATACGAAAATTATGGAAAATAGTGCGCAAGTTTTTTTTTTTTTTGCGCGCGTCAAATATGTTGGTTTATTACTCTTTGATGTTACAAATCTGTATTACCCGGTTAAATTGAAAATGCTCTGTTTACTCGCATATAATTTAGAGTTAGGTACTAACTTAACTTTGTAGGGATAATTCTATTACGCACTAGTTTATAATATTATTATGCACGAGGGTGTTATAGTTATGGCCCTAAGAACGATATAATAAAGCTCACTTTACGAGCAAGGGTGTTGAAAACTTGTTTATATTATTGTGACAAAACCAGCACGAACTCTACACCTGATGTTAAGCCGACTAACCTCTGCCTATAACAGATGCATTTCGACAAAAGCCGCGAATGGCACCGCGACTGCAACCCTGAAAGATAGTTGTTAAGTCTCATGTACCTGTAATTTTACTGGCTCTCAAGGACTGCTGCCGGAACACACTGTTAGGTGTTTGTCAACAGATTTTCTACTTGATAGGCGAGCATTCGCGAAATGCCTCCCATCATGCGATGAAGCTCAATCCGGCGGTGGAGATCGAACCATCGACCTACATCACGGCAGTCCATAGCTATTACCGTTCGGTTAGTATTGCTTCAAATAATACCACCACCTACCACACTCGCGAAACTTTGCCAAAACAACTTGAATGAAAACAAAAACGGCTGACTTAGAAAAGGATAGCGGGACGGGCTTAGTAAGGGAACAACGGTCCTCGACCGTGACCCATATTTAGAATAATTTACATAAATCACGGTCCCGAACCCACACAGAGCGTTCTTGAGTTTTGAGTTCCGAGTTCTAGGGTCTGCATTTACTGTGGAGTACGCAATCGCTTCGATGAACGCCCACACAACAGCTGTCAGATTGCGGTCATCAAAAAGAACGCACGATCTTTAATAGTTACGTTTTGAAACGCTCGTAGCGAAGTTAACTTAGCTGTTCTCAACCGACCAGCAAAGTTAAGCAACGTCGCGCGCGGTCATGAGTTGGATGGGTGACCGCTAGTGACATTACTACTGAGCGTTTCCGTGCTTCGGAAGGCACGTTAAGCCATCGGTCCCGGTTGTTGTCTTAGGATGGCAGTCGTTATAGCATGGTGGTAAGGCATTTTGCGAATGCCCGCCTGGCTAGCTCAAGTAGAAAATCTTTCGCCAAACACCTAACGGTGTGTTCCGGCAGCTGTCCTTGAGAGCCACTGTGGGGGACCCCCCACAGTGCTTACGTCCTCGTCGTGTCCCCTGGAAACGACCCAGTTCTGACCACCGTAACGGAGTGGCAGACTGGGCTCGGCTAAAGTGCACTGTACGTCGTAGATCTTACTGCGGTTCATCTGCGACACTGGCGGAGGCTAACATGCCTAAGAAACCAGCGCGGGACGCCTCCGGGCGTTTCCTAAAAGGCCCTTCTCAGGGCCAACCAAAAGGCCCTTCTCAGGGCCACGCCGACGATCTCGCGTCGGCGTCGGAGGCTAGTCGCGCACCATCCGTGGCTAGCGTATCTAGAGCGGACGAGTTTTCGGACTCCGACGAGTCATTTACGTTTGGGTCCAATGCTTCGTTGGCGAAAGTGGAAGGTCGCAAGCAGGCGCAGAAGCGGGCCTTATTGAGGGCTGGGTCTTGCTCCTCGGACTCCACGACGAGCAAGCCCAAAAAGACCAAGGCTAAAAAGCCAGTTATCGCGGATACTCACAACGTGGGTCTCGTTGACGCTCAACGCCAGTTGAGCCTGGCTCAGCGGACACAGCTCCAACAGGACCTTGAAGAGAAGGTCGCTGCTAAGGAGAAGCAGGCGCGCACCGCGCGGGCCAAGTCCGGGTATGGTGCGTCCATCGTCCTCTACTCGGACCATTCCCTTGCTGAGCTGGAGCGCATGGCGCAGGAGGACGAGGGGGAGATAGTGGAGGTCGCCTCTAAGTCCTCCAATCTCAAAGGGACTTTCCAAAAGTCCCTAAAATGCAGGGCCGCGAGTATGCGTGGCATTATTCGGGAGCTGGTAGTACGCACCGCAACCGATGAAACGCGACAACTGCAGGCAAAGGTGAACCGCCTGCAGTCGGAAGTCAGCCAGCTGCACCAAAAGCTGGCTGAAGCCACGGCCCGGCCAGCTGAGGCCGAACCTAGACCAGTGGCTGAAGTCTCTTCCTCCTCCAACCTTGAGGAAGTTATCCGCAAGGTTGTAATGGAGGAAAGAGCCTTCACGAGAGCCTGCTTCGCTGGCATCGAAGACAGGCTCTTACCAGAGAACCGTACTCGGCCGCCACTTGCGGCGGACAAGAAACGGAACGAGCCGGGGCCATCCTCCCAAAACGAGGACACTTTTCTACCCTCCTCCACCCCGTCCAACCAACCTTGGATGGAGGTGGTTAGGAGGGGGAAAGGAAAGGCCAAAAAGGCGAGAACGGCCGCTTCCCCTGCCATCCCCGCGACCACCCTTCCCTGCCCGTCCCAGACGACTGGCAAGGGAAAAGGGAAGGGGAAAGGGAAAAAGTCGGCCCAGAAGTCCACCACCGCCGCCCCTGCAGCCAAAAGGGCCCCCACCGGTGGAAGAAAGCCCAAGCCCCTGGTTCCCCCCAAGACCGCGGCTGTTGTGGTGACGCTCACCGTGGAGGCTGCTGAGCGGGGGGAAACGTACGAGTCCGTCCTTAAGCGGGCCCGTGGTAGCGCTGATCCCACCCAACTGGGAATCGGAGCTGTTACGTGCCGTCGGACCCAAGCTGGGGCTCGAATCTTCGAGTTCCCAGGAGCTCAGGGCGGAGCCAACGCAGACCTCTTTGCAACTAAGTTGAAAGAGGTCATTGCAGACGCGGCTAAAGTTGTCAGGCCAGTAAAGTCGGCGACCTTGGAGGTGACCGATCTGGACGATTCGGTCACCAAAGAGGAGGTGGTGGCGGCGGTCGCAGCAATAGGGGGCTGCGATGTCGCAGCGGTGCAAGGTAGGGGTATCCGACCTGGCCGCGGTGGCATGGGCACCATCCGCCTCGAGTGTCCGGTCACCGTGGTTAGAGCCGCCCTCGCCAAGGGACGCCTGTCGGTAGGCTTTAGCTCCTGCAGAGTCCGAGCACTTGAAGATCAGCCTTTGCGCTGCTTCAAGTGCTTCGGAATCGGACACACCCGGGCCCTCTGCCCATCCGAGGTGGACAGGGCGGACAGCTGCTACCGCTGCGGCAAAGTGGGGCACAAATCCGCCTCCTGCACGGCCACCACGCCACGCTGCGCAGTGTGTGCCGCAAGCGGCCGCCCAGCGGACCACATCATGAAGGGGAGGAATTGCCATCCTCCCCCTAAGAAGGGTAGAGCGCAGGCGCTGACCCGGCCTGCCGTGGCCACCGCCGTCCCTGAAACGGGACCTCCGGCGGCTATCGGGGGGGGTGCGATGTCCGAATAATGGATAGGGCCGAGCATCGCATCCTCCAGGCGAATATCAACCACTGCAAAGCGGCCCAGGACTTGCTGATGCAGTCCATGGCTGAGTGGTTGGTGGACGTGGCGGTGGTTGCCGAGCCATACTCGATCCCTAGCCGTTGGCTGGGTGATCGGGATGGCTTGGTGGCAATGGTGTCGCGGTCTTCCACAGACTCCCCTCCCTTCTCGCTCTTAGAGAGGGGACCGGGATATGTGGCCGCCGCGTGGGGGGACATAGCTTTCGTGGGGGTTTACTTCTCCCCAAACCGCCCTCTCTCGGATTTTGAGAATTACCTCGAAATCCTCACCGCAGTTGTTGGTAGGGCGGCGCCGCGCCAGGTCGCCGTTTTGGGTGACCTTAACGCCAAGTCGGTGGTCTGGGGTAACCCGGCCACCTCTTGCAACGTCCGAGGCCGCGCAGTTGAGTACTGGGCGGCCTCCTCCGGTGTGTCCCTCCTCAACAGAGGGACGGTCCAGACGTGTGTGCGGCAACGGGGAGGGTCAGTGGTCGACGTCTCGTTCGCCACCCCCGTGCTAGCCGCCCGCGTCACGAACTGGCGGGTAGAGATGGTGGAGACCCTGTCGGACCACCGATATGTGCGGTTCGACATCTCCACCCAGAGCCCCCGGAGGACGGTCCCCTCGGGCCGTTCTCCCTTTCCACGGTGGGCTCTCACTCGCCTGGATCGAGAGGTGGCAATGGAGGCCGCATTCATCCAGGATTGGCTCGCGCCTCCTGTCGACGTCCTGGATGTTGATTCCACAGCGGTAGAGCTCAAGAGGTCCCTGACTGAGGTGTGCAACGCCAGCATGCCTCGGTCTCGCCGCCCTCCCCCCCGTCGCGCCGTCTATTGGTGGACGGAAGAGCTAGCGGGGCTCCGGGCCGCATGTGTGGCAGCACGGAGGGCCTACACGCGGAGTCGACGGCGCAGCCACCGGGATGAGGCCAGCGAGGACCTTCTCTACGCTGCGTACGTCGAGGCGAGGAAGGCCCTAAAGTCGGCCATTGGCGCCGCCGATGACGCGGCGAAAGCCGAGATGCTGGAGGGTCTCGATAGGGACCCGTATGGGAGACCATACAAGGCGGCGCGGAACAAACTGCGCCCCTTTGGTCCCCCACTGACGGAGTCTCTCGAGCCGGCATTGCTGGATGGGGTGGTCCGGGCCCTATTTCCGGCAGGATCCAACTACGCCCCACCAGTAATGGATCCCCCGCAGGGGGCGGCTCCACTAGATGGGGAGGAAGAGGAGGCTTCTCCAGTGACGGTGGCAGAGTTTGAAGAGGAAGCTCTCCGCCTCCGTGTCAAAAAGACGGCACCTGGGCCAGACGGCGTTCCAGCACGGGTGGTGGCCATCGCCGCCTTCCAAATGGGCGAGAGGTTTCGGGACCTATTCAGCACGTGTTTCGCGTCTGGAAGGTTCCCGAAACCCTGGAAGGAGGGGCAGTTGTGCCTCCTCCGGAAGGAGGGACGCCCGGCGGACTCCCCCTCGGCATACCGACCCATCGTTTTACTGGATGAGGTCGGTAAAATGTTCGAGGGGATCGTAGCCAACCGGCTCAACGAGCACCTGCGGAGGGTCGGACCGGACCTGTCGGACGCCCAATTCGGTTTTCGAAGGGGGCGTTCGACGGTGGACGCACTGGCCCGACTGAAAGGCCAGGTGCGGGAAGCTACGGAGGCAGGGGACGGGGTTTTGGCTGTGTCATTTGACATAGCCAACGCCTTCAACTCCGTCCCCCATTCAACAATCTTGGAGGCACTCCGCTACCACGGAGTGCCTCGGTACCTGCGGTGTCTCCTGGCCGACTACCTGGGGGACCGAGCTGTCCTCCTTGTAGATCGCACGGGCCAGCTCCGTCGATATGATGTCGGGTCCGGTGTTCCACAGGGGTCTGTCTTGGGGCCACTCCTGTGGAACATCGGATTCGATTGGCTCCTGCGGGGAAGTCTCCTCCCTGGCACGAGTGTCATCTGCTATGCGGATGACACTCTTCTCACCACCCGGGGAGGAGACTTTAGAGAGGCGGCGAGCCTAGCTTCAGCCGGCGGATCCCTAGTTGCGGGAAGGATCCGCCGCCTGGGCTTGAAGGTGGCGCTTCAAAAGACCGAGGCCGTATTCTTCCACGGGCCTCGGCAGCGCATTCCCCCTGACGCCCACATTATTGTGGAGGGCGTCAGGATTGAAGTGAAGGCCCAGATGAAATATCTGGGCCTAGTCCTTGACAGCAGGTGGCGCTTCGGCCCGCATTTCAGCGGGCTGTCGACGCGCCTGCTGAAGGTTGCGGGCGCCCTTTCGTGGCTCCTCCCAAATATCGGAGGGCCCAGGGCACGATGCCGGCGCTTGTACGCCGGCATCTTGAAGAGTATGGCCCTTTACGGGGCCCCTATCTGGGCCGACTCCCTCCGTAGGAGGGAGAACGCAACCACTCTCCGCAGGCCTCAAAGGGCCATTGCACTGCGGGTGGCGCGGGCCTACCGCTCGGTAGGATTTGCGGCGGCGTGCGCTCTGGCTGGCACCCCTCCTTGGGAGCTCGAGGCGGGAGTGCTCGCCAGAGTGTACGAGTGGACGGCGGGGTGCAAAGCTCGCGGTGAGCCCCCTACTCTGGAGCAACGGGAGGCCGTCCGGCGTGAGGCGAGGGAAGCTGTCGTCCATCACTGGACGGAGGACCTCGCCGCCGCCACTTTTGGCCGCCGTACGCTGGATGCGATTGGGCCAGTCCTAGAAGATTGGTTGGGGCGGCCTCATGGCTTCCTCTCGTTCCGTCTGGTGCAGGTTTTAACCGGGCATGGGTGCTTCGGCTCATACCTGCACCGGATCGGAAGGGAGGAGACAGCGGTGTGTCACGACTGTGGCACCGCGGTGGACACGGCGCAGCACACCCTAGAGGTGTGCCCTTCGTGGACCGAGCTGCGCCGCAGCTTGGTCAATATTATCGGATCAGACCTCTCGCTTCCCAGCGTGGTCAATGCCATGCTGGGGGGTGAGGAGGGCTGGACAGCGGTCGCCTCCTTTTGTGAAGAAGTGATTTTGCAAAAGGAGGCCGCGGAGCGTGCGAGGGAGGAGGACCCCCTTGCTGCGCCACTGCGAAGACGTCGAAGGGGTGGGAGAAGGCGATTGAATAATCGCCTTCCCCCTCCCAGTGGTGAGTAGCGAGAGACAGGCGCGGGGGCGTCTTCTCTCGCATTGCACGTACTCACCACCTCCGTCGGGCGGGAATGGCCAAGCATTCCTGGTCATTCCCGGACCTCTCCCGTTGGGAGGGGCATGTAGGCCCCGCTGTAAAGGCGGGCGGTCGTCGGCGAGGGACTGGATGTAAAGGCTCTGCCAGTCTCCCAGTCCTTCTCCACACAGACGATGATGGAATGCCGCTGGGTCGTTTAGTGGGTATACCGGTCGTCTACCGGGGAGTCCCACATCCCCCCTCCATCCCCCGATGGGGGGGAATGCGTAATACATGCACGTATGTATGTTCGTAAAAATTTGAGTAAATTTAAATTAAACAGTGACAATCACGATTACAATACTAGGAATAAAGATAAAATAGTGGTGCCAGGTTTTAGATTAGCAAAGACAAATAAAAGGTCCTTCTTAGGTAATTGTGTGCGGTTTTATAATAAAGTTCCCAAACATATTACAACGCTCACAGAAGGGAAATTCAAGTTGCATGTGAAAAACATATTGATTAAAAAATCCTACTACACAGTTTCTGATTACATAAACGACAAAAATGCCTGGACAATTCCGCCTCCGCCAAGCTATTGCCTGTCACCTACATAATTTAAACAAATATTGTAATAACTCTATTATATAGTATGTATGTAACACATTGTTAAAAGATGTTTAAAAGAATGGCCCCGAGTTTCTTGCCCGTTCTTCTCGCAGTGGCTCTATACAATTTATTTGCTGAACGTGGCAGTACAATGTAGAATATTTCAATACTAAAATTTGTAATTGACCTTCATAAGAGCGTCGTAGACGCCTAAATTGAATAAATGATTTTGACTTTGACTTTACATTTTTCCCAGCGTAAAAAAAAAAAAAAAAAAAAAAAAAAAAAAAAAAAAAAAAAAAAAAAAAAAACTGATCGATTAAGAAAGGCAAACTTCGCAACGAGCGCTTCAAAATTATTAAACACTCTATTGATTTTTGCGTTTAAACAAAGTGTGTATCAATTTATCTCTATTATTCTTAACACATTCCATCAATTGCCAGAACAATATTATATGCACAGTAATAAAACACGTGGACCAACCCTACCCTTACATGCTGAGTTCTAAATTAGACTAACTGCGATAAATTGAGGGATATTAATAACCTACCAATATAGGTACCCATTGTTGTGTGATTAGTTCTAAGTTTGCACACTGTTTTATTGCACTGTGACGCAAGTGTGACGATAGTAGTTTATAGTGCATTGCTGGTGTTAATTGAATCTTGGACCGTAAAGTGCAAGGAGCGTTCCCGGTTCTGTAGGAAAAGCACTCTAAAATTTAGCCGTGTCAATGTAGGTTGGTGGCCACATTGCTCGACGAACTGATAACTGATGGGGAAAAAAGGTTCACGAGTGGTTACCACACTACACCGGAAGACGTAGAGTTGGTAGGCCCCCCACTAGGTGGACTGACGACATCGTGAAAGTCGCGGGTAGCCAATGGTTACAAGCGGCTAATAGCCGTTCTTTGTGGCGCTCAATGGGGGAGGCCTTTGTTCAACAGTGGACGTCTTCCGGCTGATGATGATGATGATGATGAATGTAGGTTTATTTAGTTTATAGTTTAATATTGTTTACGAGTGCATATTAAACTTGAAGAATATTTTGCGAATTCCGCCTGGAGAGCTTCCACCATCAAGTAGAAAATCTGACGACGCTCATCATGCGTTCCAGGTGGCTCTTTTTAACCGACTTTAAAAAGTACTCAATTCATATGTTTTTTTTGTTACCTCAGTACTTTTGACTGGGTGAACCGATGTTGATGAACTTTTTTGTTATTAGAAACCTGATGCTCTCCGTGAAGTCCCATTTTCATCAAAATCGGCTCAGTCGTTTTTGAGTTACACTCCACTCCATGGGTCACTAAAAAGGGTGAAAAAAATAGTTTTACCTGAAAAAGGAACCGAATACAACACTCAAAAGTGTGAAATAACTTGTCGAAGTCGGTACAATGCGCACAATATTGTAATAATAGGTCCTTTTGAACTACCATGGTACAGAGTACAACAAATTATTTCACACTTTTGCGTGTTGAAGTTAGTTACATTTTTTGGTAAAAATAAAATAATTACAGCCTGTTCCTATGCTAGATTAGGCCTATTTACTATTTATGATGAATTAATCCAGAATTCCCCGTGGGGTGCCGGGTTAGAATTGCACCTTCCCATATCATCCCGTCGGTGTCGTAAAAGGCGACTAAGGTAAGAATTATACTGGAAGGTGGGCAGCAGCGCCTTCTAAAGAACTACTATCTTACACTGCGATCCGCAAGCCGCCTGCCAAGCGTGGGGATTATGGCAAATATCCCCCTTAATAGGGGAGGCTGTGTTCAGCAGTGCACGATCCGGCTGATACAGTACAGTACAGTAATCCAGAATGTGAACACCATAACCGAGGTATACGTACCTTTTGGACTTGCACTACACATTTATTAAAGGCTTAAAGGCTGGCTAAGGGAAATAACGCACCGTATGACCAGCATAACCCTCCCCACGAAATATACTACGATGTTGCTGCACAAAGTTGTTCTTTACCTTTTATGTACCCTTTACCCTAAATTTGTAATGTAATTCGCCACATTACAAATTTAGGGCAAAGGGTACATAAAAGGTTTCTTTAGTTTAGCAGGCGTTATTGCAAAAATAACAGTATAAAAAAAATTTAGACATTACTTTGCGGAAGTCCGTAATTAATACGAGTAATAATAACTACGCTTCGAGGCATCTACCACCACTGACGTCACGAAATCGTTCTACCAAGCCAGCGGAATCGTTCCTGACGTTTATTTTTTTATTATTCATGTATTTTTGAAGTGTTTATTATCATTACTTATTTAAAGGATTTTTGAAGCGCTCGTAGCGAAGTTTACTTAGCTGTTCTCGACCGATCAGCAAAGTTAAGCAACGTCGCGCGCGGTCATGAGTTGGATGGGTGACCGCTAGTGACATTACTACTGAGCGTTTCCGTGCTTCGGAGGGCACGTTAAGCCGTCGGTCCCGGTTGTTGTCTTAGGATGGCAGTCGTTATAGCATGGTGGTAGGGCATTTTGCGAATGCCCGCTTGGCTAGCTACCACCCTTAAGTAGAAAATCTGTCGCCAAGCACCTAACAGTGTGTTCCGGCAGTTGTCCTTGAGAGACAGTACTTCTAGGTTAGCCTGAATAACATCTTCGGCACATCATCACTTACCATCAGGTGAGATAGTGGTCAAAGGCTAACCTATCAGGCATAAAAAAAAAAAAAACGTATTTGTTAGCGTTACCGGCTGGCTATGAAACCGAAGTCAAATCATTTACCAACACTACGTTGCTGTTGCCACTGATGTACTTATAGAAAAGTGAAAACATATTGTATTAATGCCATATTGTGTAGGGAAGGGGTAGCCATTACAAGATTTATATGATATTACACGACCATTTGAGACCTAAACATTTCGCGAGTTGGGATTATTTGTCCGATGACCACTCCCGACTGGCTTACCAAATAAAATCTTTTAGATGGCGAAATCGCCAAAATACGGTGACGTAATATATAAGTTACATGCTCAACAAGTGAGCGGAGTAGTTTTTGGTGCAAGTGTCGTCTTTTAATCCCGAGCTAGTGAATTCAGAGTGTAGTGTCATGTGACTCATATAAACTACTGCGCATAGTGAGGAATAAGCCATGAAATCTATAAAAATTGTTTCTCGTGTGAATCATACAACATTTCACCTCTACCAGTGAAAATATCAACAAAGAGGATTTAACACAGAAAATTAACTTCCCACCATATCATAATAAATAGATTCAGGCGTTACTTTGCGGAAACCCATATTTAATAATATCAAATATTTTTAAAATATTTTATGAAAACATCAAATTATAATATTTAAAACACTTAAAAAATACAAAAATATATCTAGTGACAATTACGCCTAATTTTCCTGTTAAGCCGACGTGACGTCACAAACGCCACGCAGCCAAACCGGAAGAATTTTCGACGCGTTTCGATTCTACACGAAGCATCCTCAGGAGGTCTTGACTCTGCGAGCGAGCTTTGATGTTTTCATAAAATTTATTTAAAAATATTTGTTATTATTTCCCACCATATCGTTTAAGGTTTATTTTTTATCTATAAAAGTTGCGTTCGGAAAATTTTCCTAATAATATTACCAAAATTAAAGCATGACATGTTTGAAGTGATATTAATTACTTTTTTACTAATAGTACGTCAAGAATGAAGATGAGCAAAGTGATTTTCATTAAATTAAATAAAATTAAACATAATCTATATTATTTGTTAGTTTAATAGTTTTTGAAAAAGTCATTGTTTTTAATATTTCTCCAGCGACGATAAACAAAATTCCAGGTGTTGATTTTTGGAAATCGAAACAAATTTCCTGTCAAATTTTCAGCAGAACCGGGAACGAAGCCCTGGGTTGTTTTACAGCACATTAAACTGTGCTGTAGACTGTAAGACCAAACCAGTAAATCGCCAATTGGAAAAGTTTTCAATTGTATTTGAAAAAGGTAATGTTAATTTTACTGCCTTCAAAATAACTGAGTGTTTGAGTTTATATAATGTTCTGTAAATATTACCGAAACGTATACATTTTACCAAATTTTTTAGCCAATTTTTCTTTGATAAAGATGAAGTAGATTGCATAGATGGAATGTTAAACTTATGAATATGATATATCATATTATAAAAACTTACGCTCATATTTATATTTTATGTTTGAAAACACGGGTGTTTGAGCGTGAAACAACTTACTGTGAGTCGATATGACTATCGACAACGTTTCGGCTTCTACCGGAAGCCTTCCTCAGGATATTGAGTGTGGCAGGGTTCGTTAGGAAGGCTTCCGGTAGAAGCCGAAACATTGTCGATACTCATATCGACTCACAGTAAGTTGTATCACGCTCAAACACCCGTGTTTTCAAACATAGAATATGATATAAGTCATGGAACAAAATTCAATGCAAACATTATTTTATTACCGACTTCAAAAAAAGGAGGAGGTACTCAATTCGTTTGTTTTTTGTTATGTTTGTTACTTCAGAACTTTTGACTGAGTGAACCGATTTTGATGTTTCCTTTTTTGTTTGAAAGCTGATGCTGGCCGTGTAGTCCCATTTAAATTTTATCAAAATGGGTCAAGCCGTTTTTGAGTTACACTACAATATCTGAAAAGGATTTTCATATCTTAATGATATGGTCAATGACAGTGAATGACAATCAATCTCATAAGTAGCAAGGGTCACTATACTAAAATGGGTGAAATAAAATGTTTACCAAAAAATGGAATCGACTTCAACACTCAAATGTGTGAAATAACTTGTCGAATCGGTACCATGTGTACAATATTGTGATAATAAGTACTTTTGAACCATCATGGTATCGATTTCAACAAGTTATTTCACACATTTAAGTGTTGAAGTCGGTTCCATATGTTGGTATTTTATACTTCTGTCTTTTCGCTTGCTTCTTCAAATCGAGCATTACACATATTATCGGGTACGACGTTACTCCTCAAAGTAAAACAAAAGTAAAAGTTTGATTACAACAAATAGTATTTTTTATAGTTTTTCAAACTAGATAAACTGAAAAAGTAACTGAATTATTTTTTTCCATACAGATGGTCAACTTTTGCTTAGAGACATAATGTTATAATTCATTGGTAATAACCTCCCCTACAACCTCTTAGCAGGAATAGGTAGATTAACCAATAATCATATATATCTTAAAATAATTTCTGTTCACGATTTGGTTTGTAACGAATTCTAAAATTAACTAAACGCATGCAATGAAACATTATCATCAAAAATATACCTCCATTGCTGTTTTCCGTCGACCTTTGTTTGCATATCGTACCACAGACATAATTAAAGTAAAGAGAACCTCCGCCTTTTTTAAAAGTCGGTTACAAATCAAATTTTATAATCATTTCTGTTCACGATATTGTATGTAACGAACTGTAAAATTAACTAAACGCTTATGAAACATTATCATCAAAAATATACCTCCATTGCTGTTTTCCGTCGGCCTTTGTTTGCATATCGTACCTCAGACAGAATTAGAGTAAAAAGGGTGTTCTTTGTATAGAATACTGTGAAAGCCTGATGAGGGCATTATAAATACAGCGGTGAAAGTACCAAGGACAGACGGAAACGGACGAGGGCGTCCGGATAATGAATAGAGTCATAAGAAATGCTATCGTAGGACGAAATAATTGGATGGACAAGATAAATGTTTTTCTTCTTTTTTATTACGAGTAACACGCTTATTTAAGCTTCAGGTGTAACTTAAAGGTCACTTACAGTCCTTTTATGATTGTTCATTAAACCTATTAAGTCTGA
The DNA here is from genome assembly GCA_963890685.1 of Plagodis pulveraria. Classification (NCBI taxonomy): domain Eukaryota; kingdom Metazoa; phylum Arthropoda; class Insecta; order Lepidoptera; family Geometridae; genus Plagodis; species Plagodis pulveraria. The sequence goes on along the minus strand of OY982971.1, from coordinate 13,311,506 downwards.
CAGTACTTGACTTAAGAATACAAGGGCTGCTAACATATTATTATTTTTAACTTAAGTTTTAAAACCTAACGATTTTAAGCGTCACTCTTTTCCAGTTATTTTTAGTTTACTATTTCAACATTATTGATTAGGAGCAAACAAGTTTGCATTTTAAATGACTTTCAAAAAAGGAGGAGGTTCTCAGTTTGACGCGTATTTTTTTTAATGTGCATGCATAATATTTTACTGAGTAATGCAATTTGGATATTTTTTTTGGAAAGGGTGGTCCTTCGTTGTGGTCTTATATAAAATTCATTAAAATCGGTTGAATAGTTTATAAGTTATAGTCTAAAACTTCAAGTCAATATTATGCCCGCCTGGCTTGCGACCACACTCAAGTAGAAAATCTGTCGCCAAGCACCTCACAGTGTGTTCCGGCAGCAGTCCTTGAGAGCCAGAAAAATTACAGGCTAATGAGACCTAACAACTGGACGTCTCAGTGTGACGGGCACAGTGCAATTCGTCGTTGACGAAATACGTCTGTTATAGGCACAGGTTATTCCACTTAACATCAGTTGGGCCTCGGGCTTGTCCCGTCACAATAACATAAAAAAATAAAAAAAATCATCAAATCAAATTAACTTCAAATCAAGGGACTTAGAGCGATTCTGATTATTAAGCAGCACGTTCACTTGAGAGGGGTACCGTATTGTACACATTTTGAAAGGACCGTGGCATAACTACTTCTTCCCCTTGTCTTCCTTTTGGAGATTCCGTCATAATATGACGGCATCTCCATAATATTTATTCCTATCTGTTTACAAATATACAGTTAAATATAACTGTCATATCATAACAGATGGGTAGGCTCTTTACCATTTCAAACTCCTTCTTGAAGCGTTCCTAGTGAAGGTTACTAGGCCGTTCTCAACCGATCAGCAAAGTTAAGCAACGTCGCCCGCGGTCATGAGTTGGATGGGTGACCGCTAGTGACACAACTACTGAGCGCTTCCGTGCTTCGGAGGGCACGTTAAGCCGTCGGTCCCGGTTGTCGTCTTAGGATGGCAGTCGTTATAGCATGGTGGTAGGGACTTTTGCGAATGCCCGCCTGGCTACCTACCACCCTCAAGTAGAAAATCTGTCGCCAAGCACCTAACGGTGTGTTCCGGTAGCTGTCCTTGAGAGCCAGTACTTCTAAGTTAGCCTGAACAAGATCTTCGACCACGTCATCACTTACCATCAGGTGAGATATTGGTCAAAGGCTAACCTATCAGGCATAAAAAACAATAAAAAGAAGTCCTGAATAATCAAAAAATGGAGTACATGTTTAACGGACTTCAAAATAAGTCAGGTAAGTAAACTTTGTGTAATTATTATTTAAAAATTTTGTTTAGTGTGGACATCAAGGTACTTAACAATAACAAAATTAGCAGCTCGTAGCCGTTGACTTCAAAAATCGCACAAATTACTTGTGAAATATAAAAGCGATTAGAATTAAAAAAAAAAACACATATTTAATTGTGGATGGGTTATAAAATGTGTTCTTTTAAGGATTTCATTCTGTAGTTTCCGAGACAATTTTCAATATATGTATATATAAGTTTTCTTTGAGATTTTTTGTATAAACATATAAGAATTATAAACAATAAACTAGTTCGTACAAACAAAGATGTAATGTAAAATTTTTGCCGTCTCTAAGAAGTCAAAGGATTCAATTCTACAAAATCACTTGAATTGTTTGCCCATCCATTCAAAAATAAGTTCTTTCGTTGTCCTTTGTCTTGTTACCAGATGGTTAGTCTCTTCAGCAAGACAAGATCTTAGTGGATACCTTCGCAGTGTCAACTGTGTTTAGACGAAGGCACTGTAGCAAACGAAATTATTGAACAAAACTAACGTCTAGCGTAACTAGCGCAGTGTTACGCAAAACAAGGATTGTGGCACCGCAACTGTAATGGACAGGCATGGCGCTTACCATCAGGTGCACGACATGACATGTCCGGCTCCTCACTTCAATACATAAAAAGGACAATAGAAGAAACAAATTATATTTGTGTTATCCTTCGTGGTGGTTTTCCATATTATTGTATACATATTATACAATATATTTTCCACATATATTTGTGATTTTGCAATTTAGTACAACAAATATATATATTTGTGATTTTGCAATTTAGTACCTAGTGGAAAATATATTGTATAATATGTATACAATAATATGGAAAACCACCACGAAGGATAACACTAATATAAATTGTTTCTTCTATTGTCCTTTTTATACGATAGGAAAAATTTAAGTCCCGCACATGACTTAATTTTTTCCTACCGTATATTTGTGATGTGCGGGACTTAATTTTTTCCTATCGTATATTTGTGATTTTGTTATGTAATCAGCATAGCAGGCGTTATTGCAAACCTAACAATATAAAAATTATAAGATTGCGTCATCATTTACAAGTATAAAAACAATTGCAAAATTGGTCTTGTTTGTAGTACAACGCAAGTGGTACTATAGATGTCGCTCCATCCCAATACGATGGTTAGAGAACGATAGGAAAGATTCGAGTTATGACGTCATGTCATGTTAGCTCAATTGGTTAAAGCATACCCCGGCTCAAGGGGTGGATGGACGCGGGTTCGAATCCCGCACATGACTTAAATTTTTCATATCGTATATTTGTGATTTTGTAATGTAATCCGCATAGCAGGCGTTATTGCAAACCTAACAATATTATAATAGGCACTAAATAATTATTCATGAGCTTTCCTTCTTAATCTTATGTAGTAAGATAGAAAAAAGGCTCAAAAATAAAACGCAAGGAAGCAGGTCCCTAGCTTCCTTGCGTTTTATTTTTGAGCCTTTTTTTCTAGAAAATTAATATTTTAATGTGGTGCATCTGGACTGCCTGTAGTCCTGCAATGGCCTCTACCTTGCTTTAATGCTTAGTTGTAGTAGCTGTAGTGTGGTATTTAGTTTGAAGTGCGTAAAAAGAGTATATTTTTGTTTTTTTATTTTTGCCTCACGCTATAAGTATATTGATGAAACATACAAGTCACAAGATGATAAGCGATCACATCTCTTCATTACAGGTGTCACCATCCTATCTATGGTTGTCACTGCACTTCGCTCCTAACTCCCAGACGTAACTTTTGCCTAGTAATTTCTCTAATGCCCTTAGCACCCTACTGTATCAGCCGGATTGTCCACTGCTGAACACTGCTTCTCCCATTTAGGGAGGATTTGCCATTATGCCCACGCTTGGCAGGCGTCTTGGGGATTGCAGTTTAAGATATCAGTTCCTCAGAGAGCGCTGCAGCCCACCTTCCGGTAATTGACGATAAATTGCCTCTCGCGGCAAGCACTTTAACATATTAGTATTTCAAGACAGAATATCAGACACTGCAATCGTGGCACTGAAATATGCTTTACACTTATTGCGTTATTCCAAGAGGTTAGTTTTTCTATCTCGTTTGGTCAGTAATTTAACTTGCTTTAATGCCCTTCACACATGAACACAGATTTTGGGGCACAGCGGTCGTATCCACCAAGACGAACTCTTGCTGAAGAGACCTTTTTTATGTGATTGTGACGGAACAACACGAGGCCCATCTGTTGTTAAGTGGATTAACCTCTGCCTATAACAGATACCTTTCATCATGTAACGAATTGCACTGCGCCCGTCTCACTGAGAAATACAGTTGTTAAGTCTCATGTACCTGTAATTCTGGCTCTCAAGAACTGCTGCTGGAGCGCTCTGTTAGGTGCTTGGCGACAAATTTTCTACTTGAGGGTGGTAGCTAGCCAGGCAAGCATTTTCAAAATGCCCTACCACCATGTCATGCAAAAGCTAGCACCTACTTTGTAAGTTGTAACCTTCTACCCTTCAACATTTATTTTTAAAAATACTTTTAGTTTATTAAAAAAAAGTGTTTTCGTTAGTTTCTTTTCACTGGAAAGAAAATAATTTCAGGATGAAATATTTCAAGTATGAAGCCCAGGCAGGTAATGAAATATTAGCTATGTATGGTATACAACTCAATCTCTTGCCGCTTTATGATATAACTAGTAAAATCATTGAACTGCAAAATTAATAACGTTGGTTGAGTTAAATCGCTGATCAATATTATAACGCCTACAGTACATGTAAACATAACAACCTATCAACATACCAATCCACAATCACTGCAAAATCTCACTAATCCCGTTATCGACCACGATAAAACGTTATAAAAATAACAGTCTAAAATATTTTGACTTTTCAATCACTAGTCCAGGGAAAACGCATGTAGGTAGACACTTCAGCAACAGGTACGATTTAAATATCAATACTTGTTATCTATATCTAGTGATTGCACAAAAATAACTTACCACGATTAAGAAGCGTTATTGATTGGTATTTTATCACAACACAACGTTATAACAGAAGATGGGGTCACAAATTTCACTGTTGCGCGGGAACGGGGGCGCGCGCGACCGTTCTCGGCGGGCAGCTTTAGCGTACTGAAGCTGGTTAGATCGGGAATATAAATGGGGAAGCTATCCTTGTAATATAAAAACAGTAAGAGCTTTCAGAGGTTTACGCTTTTATTGCATTATTGATTATGTAACCTATTACCGGCGCTTCAATTTAAAAACTATTATGTGGCTTTTGCGGAGCGGCTAGAACATCAATTGAAGGAGTTTGTTCAGGCTGTATTATTACACGGCTGTCCAAAACAGAAGTTGTTTTCAGGGTTCATATGTATGTTTGTGAGTTTCTTTATTCCATTTAACTTCTAAACGGCTTAACCGATTTTTACATTTGAGATATCGTTAGATTTGTTTTGTAAGCGCAAGTGCCACTAAGTACAAGCCTTTAGTAAACAAAGCCTTAGACGATGTTATTTTAAGTAATAATTTAAATGTAAATATAACTAAAGTGGTGCAATTTAATTCATATAACACTGATTCAATAAATATAAATGACGAAGTAGATACATACAATAATAATAATAATTCCTTGGAATTAACTTAGATAAATATTTAAATTGGAAAAAAACATGTGTAGCAGGTGTGCCTTAAACTGAAACGTTATGAATTTGTACTAAAAAAAAGTCAGACAAACTGTTTTAATGGAGGCTCTAACGGCTTACCATGGATATGTTTCCTTGATTCTGAGCTATGGTCTTATAATGTGAGGAAATTCAGTTGAAATGGATATGGTTTTTAATTCAGAAACGATGTATTCATGTTATTAACAAAACCTGGTTTCTAGATACCTGCAAGCCACTTTTTAAGGTCTGTCATGTTTTTCCTTTGCCGTGTATGTACTGTACTGTACTGTATCAGCCGGATCGTCCACTGCTGAACACAGCCTCCCCTATTAAGGTGGTATTTGCCATAATCCCCACGCTTCGCAGGCGGCTTGGGGATCGCAGTGTAAGATGTTAGTTCTTTAGAAGGCGCTGCTGCCCACCTTCCAATATTTTTCCCTTACTCGCCTCTTACGACACCCACGGGATGATATGGGGAAGTGCAATTCTAACCCGGCACCCCACGGGGGGTGGGGTGTATGTATATTAGGGATATTTGCTTGTTTTCAAAAGCACATCTAGATTTATTTAAAATTCGTAACGAGGTTTTTACCAGACCACAAAGAGCACAGTGTGTGTGATAACCTATTATACCAACCTCCTTGCCACAAAATAATTTGTAAGAAAAACGTAAGTAATATGTGTATATCCATATAAAACAACTTACCTAATGATATTAAAATTTTAAAAGGAAAATGCTTAAAGAAACAACTAAGTGACTGGCTGTTGTTTAAATGTTTTTATAGTATTAAGGAGTATTTTAGTTATAATTAAAGAAATAATGTTTAGTAATTTCATATTACGTAGTACCTCGATTATATATTATGTAATTTTTATAGGTGAATAATATTTAATATTTGCACGCCTGCATGCAGGCTGAATGCTGTACTTGACTTATCGAACTTAATAGTTGTACCGTATTCTTGCAAATAAACTTTTGATTTCATAAAATATGAGTACATAAAAAAACAAACTGGTGGATTTTAGACGCCATGTTGTGAGTTATTATTTTTCTTACAAACTCATATATCGAAATAAAGGGCTTTAAATAACGATTCATAAATATATATAACTCACAGTTTTAATTTTAATGGAATAAAAATTAATTTTGCAGTCGGTTTGCTTACTTTTTTAAATTAATTTGTAGTTATTCTGTTCTTTTCTTTGGTGAGCCATTCACAACGATCACACCTGATTCTAACATTGTAATTTTTGCAAAGTAATATATGAACTATGAGCAGGATTCGAATAGGAACGAAAGGATACATTTGAGCTATGGCTGACTAAAAACTACGATAGCTCCATTGGCAGAGTATGTTTCGGCTATAGAGACATTTAGTGGCGGGTTTGAATCCTGCTTGTAGTTGAAAAATTTCCTTTCGTTGTAATTTTGTTATCTCACCTTATGTTAGAGGGGATGTGGTCAAAGGCGCTAACAGGCTAAATCTTGAATGGATGCCTCTTAACGACAGCTGCTGCAGTTAGTTGGAACTTAAGTTGAAACACGCTGGTTCTTGGCGACAGGATGTTCTACTTAAGAGCTGTAGTTAGGTGATAATTCGCAAAATGTATAGTTGTGCAAAATCAATATAAAGGTACAGTCGCCTGCAATAAGAAGTATACACATTATAATTTTCAAATTTGTGGCAAAGAGTTCTGTTGTTCTCTTTGTCATCAGAAGTATCTTAAAATCAAAAAATAATTTGAATATATTGACTCATGTTAATGTTAACTTCGATTATTAATAACTTAGCGACATTACATTATTTTGAAAATTACGAAGTGTATACTTCTTATTGCAGGCGACTGTACCAAACTGAAGTATTCTATACCAAGAGTTAATTACCTTAATATAAAGGTACCTTTGTTAAAAAAGTAATAAAAGCTGTTGATGTTTTAAATCTACAATAAATAATAACTAATAAATAAAATGTATTTTCTATGAAAATGTTATTTATATCCTTGAGTATCGTGTGTATAAGTTGCAGTACTATGAGGTATCTGGTTTATGAGATTTTCTGCGTCGTGTTGGCATTATTTAAAATTTTCTAAGCTTTAAGCAAATCTGTCACGTATTAAATATATACGTAGTAATACTATGTTCACATGGTACCTATATTTATTATAATGAGGGGGGTTAAATTATGAAATTGCCTTTTTATTGTAATAGGTACTTCGAAATTGACATAGATACTTTATGTATTATACCGTTTATGAGGTTCTTCTTTTAAAAAATGTGCAACATTCGATTATCGACTTTCAGTTGTTTATTTTATTTAGCTTAGACAAGAAAGATCGTTACTTCGAAAATTCCAGTGATTTTTGAATACGAGTTCCGACGCGGAACTAACCCGGCAGAAACAGCTCGCAAGATCAATGTTGCGTTTAGCGAGGGGACTACTAATGAACGCACCGTGAGATTTTGGGTTAAACGCTTTCGTAATGGAAACTTTGATTTGAAAAACGAACCACGTGGTAGACCGCCCACACAGGTGAATAACAATGAATTGAAAGAGATGGTGGAAGCCGATCCGAGCTAAACTACCCAGAAATTAGCGGCATGGTTTAACGTTACCTTACCAACAATATTGACTCGTTTGCGTCAAATCAATCAATCCTTGAAAAACAATTTAAACTGCATTCATAGATATTAAATAATTTCATGGTTGAACCGGGAATCGAACCCATTACACGAGAAAAAAAACACCTGGTGTTTTATCATACCAATCGAAAGTTTTCAACATAAGGATTATTTTTTGCTACATAACATAGTGTCAGAAATAAAAGGAAGACCATGAATTTTTTGTAATCATGAACATTTGATGTGAAATTTTGTTCAGAAAAATGAGAAGCTGACATTGCCTAAGGACATTCAACTAACATTATCATAAGTACCTATCACTAATAAAGGTACCCACTTGAAAATAATTTCCCTATTCAAAAAGCAGACTCAGAATAGGGTAGTTGACACAGCCTAAAATAAAATACGGTGTAACGTTAACATGATAGTAGTTGGAGCACATAACTCGATGAAATTAACAAATTATTTATTTTGCATTGGATTACCTATATTTTGAATAAACAAAATGTGTTTAAATTTTCTTGAAGTCACGTGATCTCAAACGGAAGTAAAGGCGGAAATGATGTCATAAGGACAAAAACAAAGCCACAGAATAGGTAATAGTAATAAGAGAGTTTGCTTCCAAAGGTTTTGACAGTGACAGTTGACATTAGTAATTGCTAATTGCAAGCAACCCACAAAATGTCGCATCACTATCGATTTACTACTTAGGCCCCTATTACACTATCAAATCCATTGGATCCCATATATTTTATAGTGTAATACGTACATTTGACTCACACTTATCTTTGATCATATTTCGCCGTGAGATTTGATCAAAGATCAGCAAATATAATAAAACCCAAACTCGGAACAAGAATCTATGGAAACATATTGCAATCATTACTCATAGTAATACAACAACAGTTCGAAAAGCTTATGTTTTTCATTATTTTTAATCCGATGTCACTGCGCGCCATTGTCTCGATCACTTGAAAATGTTTACATTTCGGGATTACAAAAATGTTCAATAAAATAGTGATTTTGAACCGTTTAAAGTTGTTTAATTACCGTGTATGAAAAAAATAATTGATAATGCTGCCACTCATGTATCCGTGCTTCAAACTGTGTTGGTTCTGTGATTTTTTTATTCAGTCTACATACACCCCTACACTATGGTACACGTTCTGCCGAACAACCTGTATAATCGATTCTAAAATCGATTACGCACGACACTACAACAAGCAAGCAAAACGTATTACATTCAGCACTATTTGTTTTTGTACTTGTGACGTCATAAGCACACAGGCCGCCATTGAATGATGTTTTAGCGCCAATTTTAAAAGTTGAAATAAAAAGATGGATTTCTAGTATTCCAGGACTCCTAAAAAAATATTAAAAGTGATAGGTGTATATTTCAGTGTCCTAAATAATTTAACATACTTTAAAAAAACAAGTCAACAACCCTATTGAGATGCTTGATTTGGGCTGCGTTCGGAAAGGAGTGATTTCTCAACTCTTTAGTATAACGCCTCTATTAATTAGGTTATACATCATGTATTATGTTAACTTAGTCGTTTCCGTACGAGCATTGAGTAGCTTACAAGTGACTAGTAAGTAGTTATAATTATTTCTCGACACCTTACTAAATGTTTCAATAATAAACATGAATCACTAAAACTTGCAAAATATTATATATAAGCAAAAGAGGTTCACGTTCTTGATATAATTAATTTTGAATTAATATAGTTTTTTATATTGTTTGCAATAACGCCTGCTGTCGAAAATGTCGAATTTCAAATGTTTTTTAAAAGCCTATTATCGCTTAAATGGGTTTTTTTTTCAGAACTGGTATTACATGTCCTCTTGCCGCTAGCAGATTATAGGCGGGAATACACATGACTGTAGCTGGCACACTTTCATAAAAGCTCCTTGCACATGCCGCCTACTTGACGCGAACTACCGCGAAACTTGCAAAGCTTGAGTAGTCTATGGGTTATCTATGGGTGATGTCTTTTGAAGTTGGTTTTCATTTTATATGCTGAAGCTTATTTTAAATTGAAAATAAATTTATTTGGTGACGGTGAACATGGAAATGAAGCGAAGCGAGGTTTTCGGATCCCGGTGAGTGTTCTGTAACCTATTGTTAAAGTCAATAGGAAAATTACGAAACAAGATGAATGTTTGAGAACTTTAAGTACGATTACATAAAATGTAATATTCAGATTACATTTCATGTAATCGTACTTAAAGTAAGAGAAGCAAGCATTAAGTGCCAAGCTTGCGGTGGCTTGGGACGGACTATAAGGGGAGTTGAGGAGGTCCGTGGCACGAATTTTGAAATGTTCTCATAAAGATAACGTGTTGTTGTTCTTGTTTCCTGGTTAACCTTTGATACTTGTTAAATTCTTTTCGTCATATGAATATGTCCTTTCAACTGAACCTAGGCTTTATAGCACAAGCGGCGACACTACTTTCATGTAGGTATATACGCTAACTGGCATGCCTGTATCTGCCACGCAAGTAGATAGCACAACATTAGATTTACTGGCATGCAACGTGAGGGAGGGGCCGTAGTTGACTGTTTCGTGGACTGGTTTGTGTATACGTCTTCCAAATACAGGTATGCAAGGACGCAAATTACATGCAAGTTTAACTTGCAAATCTGCCCCATTACGCCAATAACTTCTATATGCCGTTAGCAAGCATGCAAGCTACTGTTTCGTTCTACATGCATGGGTATCCTCGGCTTAATGTTGAGTTTTAAGACATGGGAGCTCTTTAAAAGGCCGGATGATGCGTACCATGTTTTGGTGGAGTGTAGAGAGATATAATATCTCTCTACACTCCACCAAGTGACTGAGTTGAATATTACTGTAAATAAAATGAAGCAAATTGATTTATAAGTTAATATATTACCCGTAAGTACATTATAGAAAAGCTAGTTAAAGGGTTTTTTTTAAATGTTATTTTACGGAACAAGCACGAGGCCCCTCTAATGTTAAGCGGTATCCTCTGCCTATAACAGATGCATTTCATCACAAGTGACGAACTGCACTGCGCCCATCACCTTGAGACATACTAGTTTAGTCTCATGTGCTTGTAATTTCACTGGCTCTCAAGGACTGCTGTCGGAACACACCATTAGACGCATGGCGACAGATCTTCTACTTGAGGGTGGTCGCTAGCCAGGCGGGCATTCCCAAAATGCCCTTCCACCATGCAAACACGGCACGGTGCGGACTTTCGTTACAAATTGTTTTGTTTATGTTCATATGTTAAGGTCATGACAGAACATGTGAATTCAAAAGTCCTTTAAAAATAAATAAAAAAGTACTTATAGGATTTTTATGAAACTTGATACATCTTAGGTGTTGATTTAGTATACGTACCCATTATATCCCGATTTGTTGTCTATACAACAAATCTAGTCTGTTCTAGCTATAGTTATAGTTTATTTAAATTTTTATAAAACTTCAAGTCCACTCTCATTCTCTCGATATGTCACCAATTTTCTCGCAGGTAGGTATCATTTAGCGTTTTTTTGGTGCTCGCCTTGATATACAAGTTATCACCTCTCTTATTAAAGTTCTATCTAAACACCGCGCCATCTAAATTACCGTCACGTATACCAAAAAAATTCGTAAGATGGGGAAAATCAAAAAGACTTGCTGTATTTTCGCTAGGCGATAGGTACAGCAAAGCATTCACTTTGTGGGATGCAACGTGATCCTTGATAGGAATTCAAATTCAAATATATTTATTGCATGAACATGGGTAGTAAACAAGTTCATAATTGTACAAAGTTCTCTATATTTCACCTTTATGGTATGCAAAAGTTAGAAAACAATTAGGTTATTTCAGACATGCTATTATAATATTAACATACATTATTTATTATACATATAAATATGATCCAGATAAATTAAAATTCTATATTTAGTTACATTAGTCATTTCATAACATATAAATGTCAATTCACAGTGTCAATGATATATATTTTTACACAGCAATAAGCATAGATTATAAGATATATTGGGTCAATTTAAATAACACTTTTAACAGTTCTAACAATATTAAAAACATAAACACTAATTATATAACGGTCATCTAAATATTCGTTAACTTGTTATAACTTTTATTAACTAGAAAAGTATAAAGTCTTTTTAAGGAGGTCATTATTCACGTCGCTATGATAGTCCTCGAAATCATATGAGAAAAGGCAGGTATCTTATTAGCTAAACCAAAAAAAAAATAAGCAGAAGCCATAAATTGAAAGAAAAAACTCATAATTAGTACAAGTACAAGGATTGAGAAAATAATGAAGGTTGGCACCGGAGCGATGATGGACAGCGAGTCATGGAGGATGATGGCCGAGCCAACCTTCTCCTGTGCAGACGAACGCGGGTGAGAAGGCGGTGGTTCTCCAGCACCCTACCTTCCTATGATCGAGTATCACATGACATCCTGCTGACAAAAATCTATGGATCAGGAATAAGAGGTACGGCTTTCACCTGGCTCAAGTCGTATTTGCAAAATAGAACGCAACTAGTAGAATTCGAATATTATGACGAAAATGTAAATGAAATTAAAAATGCCCAATCTAATATAAAACTAATAAATTGTTCCATACCCCAAGGTAGCGTGATCGGATGTCTATTTTTTTTATTATACATTAATGACTTACCAAAATGTATAAAATCAACTTGCGTACTATTTGCAGACGACATTTCGCTTCTATTCAAAACACCAGTAAATATCAACTATGCAGAAATTGACAAAGTTCTATTAGAAACAAAACGATGGCTTAACGAACATAATCTAGAAATTAATTACAATAAAACCAAAATAGTCCAATTTAGAACATATCAACGTCCGCCGCTAAACCTTGGACCTTTCTGTACAAAAAACAAAATTGAAGAAATAGATACTTTTAAACTCTTAGGAATAACGCTTGATACACATTTGAACTGGAAAAAACACATAGAACAGTTAAAATCCAAACTAAGTCAATTTAGTTATGCACTAGGTATCTTAAAAAGAAACACTAATTTTGAAACTGCACTAACAGCTTACTACGCGTTCGTGTATTCGAGATTTAATTATGGTATAATCCTATGGGGAGAGAGTGTAGAATTTGACAGTTTGTTCATCTTACAAAAGAAATGTATAAGAATATTAGCAAACAAAAAACAGCCAGAAAGTTGCAAGCCCCACTTTATAGACCGGAAAATTCTTACATTACCATCAATTTATATTCTACAGATTGCTTTATTTGTGCGTAATAATAGAACCTTGTACAAGTCAAATCTTGAAATTAACCCAAACTATCACCTAAGAAACAAGGACAGATTAGTTTCATCAGCAAACAATAAATTAAAAATTACAAGAAATAGTCCGTATTGTAGGTCATTAGATATTTATAATAGAATACCGAGAATTATTAAGCAAGAAGAAGATACCCACATATTTCATAAAAAATTAAAATCATTCTTAATAGAAAAGGCGTACTATTCTGTAAAAGAATTTGAAAAAGACGTCAAAAATATTTAATGTACAATTTTATACACATAGTTAATTAATGGCCTTGACATATATATTTTAATACCAATTTTGAATCATAATTTATTAATGAATAATGGAATGTTAATTCGTTTATTATATAATTTATTTATTTTGAGATTAGATTGTTTAAAATTAATAATGGATTGTAAATTTGAAGATAAATTATTTATGTTTATGACATTATATATATATTACTTACCTTAATTATCTGCCTGTTAGTTAGTAAGTGATTAATTTGTGACACCCTTACAGGGTAAATGTACTTACCTAATGATATCTATAAGACCTTTATATATTGATGAAATGTACATTTGGACAAAATAAATGAATACTGAATACTGAATACTTCTCCGTGGTGAATTCACTGGTGATTGTTATTGCTCACACTTTGTTATTAATTTATGTTGTCACATAAAAACCTGAAGCGCTCGTAGCGAAGTTTACTTAGGTGTTCTAAAGTTAAGCAACGTCGCGCGCGGTCATGAGTTGGATGGGTGACCGCTACTAGTGACATTACTACTGAGCGTTTCCGTGCTTCGGAGGGCACGTTAAGCCGTCGGTCCCGGTTGTTGTCTTAGGATGGCAGTCGTTATAGCATGGTGGTAGGGGTAGTACGTGTATTTTGCGATTGCCCGCCTGGCTAGCTACCACCCTCAAGTAGTAAATCTGTCGCCAAGCACCTATCGGTGTGTTCCGGCAGCTGCCCTTAAGAGCCAGTATTTCTAAGTTAGCCCGAATGGCTTTGAAAAGCAATTCCAAAATTATATATAACTTGATGTTATAATTTCAATTGAACGAGAAAACGGTAAAAGAAAATAAATTATTTGCAGTCGGGTTTTTTACCTTTTAATTAATGTATACTTGTTACCGGAAGCATATAATAATAAAAATAAAAGCTTTTTTAATGAGGGTTGTTCACAAGAAGATTTTTCTACAATTGGTAGGTTGAGTAGTTTGTTTTTTCTACCATTTTCTATCCATAGGCCGCGTTAAGACGAACTTTGAAGCAGTGATGGCAGTGCATGTCATTGGCTATGGACTACCGCGCAGCAGGTCCATGGTTTGAATCCCGCCGGGCTTGAGCTTCACCACATGGTGGAAGGGCATTTTGCGAATGCCCATCTGGCTAGCGACCACCCTCAACTAGAAAATCTGTCGCCAAGCAACTAACGGTGTCTTCCGGCAGCAGTCTTTGAGAGCCAGTGAAATTTCAGGCACATGAGACTTTAGAATTATGTCTCAAGGTGACGGGCGCAGTGCAATTCGTGACTTGTGACGAAACGTATCTGTTATAGGCAGAGGTTTGTCCACTTAACATCAGGTGGATCTCGAGCTTGTTTCGTCACAATAACCCTTAAAAAAAATGTTGTTGGAAAAGTATAATTATTACTAGTATTTGATATAGTAGTAACTGATCTCTAAATACCTTCAAACCAGATTAAATAAGTATTATGTATAGGTATTATGCTTTATTTTGGACCTTAATCCTCAAATAAGGGAGTGATCACCCTACGACGTTTGTATGGAAAACGGGCCGGCCAGTTCACCCTTAAGACTCCCACAGAAAGATACTGTACTGTATATCAAAAAGTTTTTAGAGACATATCGGCACATTATATAGAAATAAATTGTTTCATTCTAAGATATGTGGTAAGAAATAAACGTTAGCATTGACGGCGTGTTACATGTTAGAACTGTTGTAAATAGTATTTATATTTTGTAGGGACTGTTTAATTTGTAATTATTAGAAACTTTTTGAAGCAATGATGGCCGAGTGGTAATAGCTATGGACTGCCGCGCCGCAGTACTCTGGTTCGATCCCCACCGACGGCTTGAGCTTCATCGCATGGTGGAAGGGCTATTTGCGAATGCCCGCCTGGCTAGCGACCACCCTCAAGTATAAAATCTGTCGCCAAGCACCTAACAGTGTGTTCCGGCAGCAGTCCTTGAGAGCCAGAAAAATTACAGGTACACGAGACCTAAAAACTGTACGTCTCAGTGTGACGGGCACAGTGCAATTCGTCGTTGACGAAATGCGTCTGTTATAGGCAGAGTTCAGTCCACTTAACATCAGGTGGGCCTCGGGCTTGTTCCGTCACCATCACATAAAAAAAAAAAACAATTTCTTAGATTTAGGGTTCGAGGTGAGGCACAGGTTTCCATAGCACAGGATCTACCTAGTTTGGAATCCTGTTCCTTCCCATCGCTGTTCTTAAGATAAGAAACTGTTTTATGTACTATTATTAGTTTTCTATTAGTTTTATTAGCAATTAAGAACTATTGGTGAAGGAAAATAAACATTATTATTATTATTATATTATTACTGTATTAGCTGGATCGTCCACTGCTGAACGCAGCCTTCCATTAAGCGGGTAGTTTGCCATAATCTCCACGCTTGGCAGGCGGCTTGGAGATCGCAGTGTAAGATAGCAGTTCCTCAGAAGGCGCTGCTGCCCACCTTCCGATATTTTACCTTTAGCCGCCTCTTACGACACCCACAGGTAGAAATGGGAGATGCTATTCTAGCCTGGCCCTTTACGTAGAAGACTAAATAGTTTTTTTTATTACGAATAATCACTTTGCCTATTTTAATATTATTAAAACAGTAATGTTTATCTGTAGCAAACCATATACTTAGAGATAAGAGATACAAGTGACAATTTTTAATTGTTTTTTCAATTAAGTTGTTAAAAAATCAGCAATCTATCATTTTTGAATAAAATAATACCGAAGAGATATTGACCATGTAAAATAAATCTTTAATGTACGATAAGAACAAAATAGGTCCCAATATTGATCCTACCGGAACTCTCATTAATTAAACAACTGGAAAGTATAATGCCATTCATTTAAAACTTGTACGATAGATAAAGAACGAGAGGAAAAATCAAAATCATTTTTGGGATTCGAACCCGCGTTATCCACCCAGGGTATGCTCTGACCTACTGAGCTAACATGTTAACATCTCCTAACTCTAATCTTTCCTATCGTTCTTTAACCATCGTTTGAGGATGGAGCGACACCTATAGTTCAACTTACGTTGTACTACAAACAAGACAAATTATGCAATTAGCTTTAAACTTGGTAATGATAACGCAACCCTGTAATTTTAATATTTTTATCTTTATTATAACGCATTCTCAACGTATTACATTTCAAAATTACAAATATACGAAAGGAACAATTATAGTAAAACGAATTACACATTTACATTTACGTCTCAAAAAAATATTTTATAATTAATTAAATATAATTTCTAATTGCACAAAAATATTAATTATATATTAAATTACACATACAATAATCAATTAATTCAAAAATTCATACAATTTCAAAAGTGTTTATCAATAAATAAAAATAATAAGTTACAAATCAATTAAAATATCATCAAAGTCAATTGAGTTATCTTGTTCATTGCACCTGCATATTTTTTTTTTTTTTTTTTTATGTCTGATAGGTTGGCCTTTGACCACTATCTCACCTGATGGTAAGTGATGATGTGGTCGAAGATGTTGTTCAGGCTAACCTAGAAGTACTGGCTCTCAAGGACAGCTGCCGGAACACACCGTTAGGTGCTTGGCGACAGATTTTCTACTTGAGGGTGGTAGCTAGCCAGGCGGGCATTCGCAAAATGCCCTACCACCACACTATAACGACTGCCATCCTAAGACGACGACCGGGACCGACGGCTTAACGTGCCCTCCGAAGCACGGAAACGCTCAGTAGTAATGTCACTAGCGGTCACCCATCCAACTCATGACTGCGCGCGACGTTGCTTAACTTTGCTGATCGGTTGATAACAGCTAAGTAAACTTCGCTACGAGCGCTTCCAAAACTGATCATTTAAACTTTCACAATATAAAAGGTATATAATCTTTGCTCTCGTAAATTTGTAATTTTGTAATGTAATCCGCGTAGAGCATGCGTTATTTCAGTAATAAAAGTATTTAAAGTATGACATTACGATTCAGAGCCGTTCCACGTATACAATAGCGAGGAAGTTTACCAAACAGCGTCATGCTCCTAGTCAATTGCACTAAATCGATCATGAAGCAGTGATGGCTCAGTGGTATTGGCTATGGACTGCCGTGTCGCAGGTCCATGGTTCGAATCCCGCCGCGGGCCTGGCAAGCGACCACCCTCAAGTACAAAATCTGTCGCCAAGCACCTAACGGTGTGTTCCGGCAGTCCTTGAAAGCCAGTGAAATTACAGGCACATAAGACTTAACAACTATGTCTCAAGGTGACGGGCGCAGTGCAATTCGTGGCTTGTGACGAAATGCATCTGTTATAGGTAGAGGTTAGTCCGCTTAACATCAGGTGGGCCTCGTGTTTGACCTGCCACAATAACATTTAAAAAAATAAAAAACACGCCAATGACAACTTGTTTTGTGTATTGTATGAATTTTAAGCATTAAGTAATGACTATGTTTATTAAATTAATGCATGTAATGACACATGCAAGTTAATTAATACTGAATAATTTTCTCTGTAATTTTTTTTTTTTTTTTTAAGCTTGATAGGTTAGCCTTTGACCACTATCTCACCTGATGGTAAGTGATGATGTGGTCGAAGATGTTGTTCAGGCTAACCTAGAAGTACTGGCTCTCAAGGACAGCTGCCGGAACACACCGTTAGGTGCTTGGCGACAGATTTTCTACTTGAGGGTGGTAGCTAGCCAGGCGGGCATTCGCAAAATGCCCTACCACCACGCTATAACGACTGCCATCCTAAGACGACGACCGGGACCGACGGCTTAACGTGCCCTCCGAAGCACGGAAACGCTCAGTAGTAATGTCACTAGCGGTCACCCATCCAACACATGACCGCGGGCGACGTTGCTTAACTTTGCTGATCGGTTGAGAACAGCTAAGCTAAACTTCGCTACGAGCGCTTCAATAGTATGTAGCCGGATTTGTAGCGTCTGGTGGTCCGGTCTAGTTACTCAGGTGTTTCAGTAAAGAGACACATTCTAAAAATGAAAATGATATCATTTATAAAAAACGTAGTAACAAGAGCTTAAATATCAGAGCATAAATGAAATCTACGAGCGCACGATCGTTAAGAATTAAGACCTCCTCAGAATGCTTCGTGTGGAATCGAAACGGGTCGAACATTCTTCCGGTATGGCTGCGATGGATATGACGTCACGTCGGCTCAACAGGAAAATTAGGCGAAATTGTTATAAGAACATTTTTAAGTGTTTTTCTTTAAATATTAATTTAAAGTTTTCTCAAAATATTTTTAAAGTATTTTGTATATTATTATAATCATGAAAGTACCGACACTACATGTAGGAGTAGAGTTGGAAGTATATAAATGATTACCACATAAGTAAGCAATTGACTAGAAAAACTGTGGCAAACAAATGTATAAAAAATAAACTTAAATAATATCTTAGGACAATATAATATCAAAATTTCGAGTTATTTTTCAAATTTTGAGAACGATTGACTAGAGATTTATTTCCTCGGTCGTGCGATTGCAAAGTGAAGTCCTGATGACGCGTCATATAGAAGTGACACGCGTCAAAAATTCTGCCGGTTGGGCTTATAATGTCACGTCGAACAAAAGGATATTTTTTCCTTTTGTAGAACAAAAGGATGTTTTTAAGGTTCCGTACCCAAAGGGTAAAAACGGGACCCTATTACTGAGACTTCGCTGTCCGTCTGTTACCAGGCTGTATCTCAAGAACGGTGATAGCTAGACAGTTGCCGCTATAATAAAAAATACTTAAAATAATATAATATAAATATTTAAGGGAGCCTCCCAAACAACAAACTTGATTTTTTTACCGTTTCTTGCTCGATACTAACAACGGTGACAGGTAGAAGCTTTAACTATTCACAGAATATTTAGTTTTATGTTCTCCTTAAATTTAATCCATTAAAATAAATAATAAAGGCCCCTTCACTATTTATTTTATTTTACACATACAATAAAAGAGGTTTTCTCCGTACCTACCCAGCTCAATCGCCCACTGCGAAAAGTGTCTGTAACTTGCAAGATTAGGTCACAGATAATGGTAAGGAACCCTTCATGTGCGGGTCCCACTCGCACTTGGCCGATATTCCCTTTTGTTCGTAGTTGTAATTAATAACATGTATTGCATGTGAAATTGTTTATTTATTTATATATTTAAGATTAAAATGAGTTTCGAATATAATAAAATATGTTTACTTAAGATATTTATTAAATTTGGATACCCGCAAAGTAAATATATATAATAATAATACAAATATATATAATAATACCTCACTCTGTGATTTAATATATTTTTTTTAGTTTAGTGATATATAATTGTGTATTTGTGCAAATTCGTTGTGTTCCTTAATTCAAGTTTCCGTCTATAGTCTATCGTGTAATGTTATTTGAAATCCAGATGCAGGTTTAACCAACGTCTCCATTTTGATGGTCATTTTGCTAATATCGGACGATACGCGATATTTTTGCAGCACTTTAGCGAGAAGAACCTTCATCCACATCATGGCGTATGTTTTACCTGAAAAAAGAACTTGCTTACAACGACATAAATATTAAAAGGTCGATATTTACAAATATATATATTATATTTTGGCATAGGATGAGCATTTCAATAATAGTACATTAAGCAACAAGTGCGCGAAGTTGTTTATTAGTATAGTAGAGATTGTAATAAACAATGCGCACGAGTTTCATACGCACTTTTCAACACCCTTGCAAGGAAAAAAAATATATATTGCACAAATGCGATACAAACAACATACGAAAATTATGGAAAATAGCGCGCAAGTTTTTTTGTTTTGCGCGCGGCAAATGTATGCTGGCTGATTACATATAAACCTCTTTTTTTTTTTTATGTATGCCTGATATGATAGGTTAGCCTTTGACCACTATCTCACCTGATGGTAAGTGATGATGTGGTCGAAGATTGTTCAAGCTAACCTAGAAGTACTGGCTCTCAAGGACAGCTGCCGGAACACACCGTTAGGTGCTTGGCGACAGACTTTCTACTCGAGGGTGGTAGCTAGCCAGGCGGGCATTCGCAAAATGCCCTACCACCATGCTATAACGATGATCTTTGATGCTACAAATCTGTATTACCCGGGGCGCGTTCCTACAAGGCCGCGCCAAATATTGGTCGAGCTAGATTTGCTCCAAAGTACCTGGAACGACCTTTAGAGCTACTATCAAAATATGATATTGACAGTGATGTTTTTAGGTGATAAAATATTTTCTACATGTTTTGGAAATGGGGCTCATTACGTAATTAAGCAATGGTAGCATTGTAATCGCCAATCCTTGGCTAAGGTTGTACAAAATTTATTATTTAATGTAGAATCTGTCACTTATGACAGCTAGCCAAGATTTGGCCGATTCAAAAGGTAGCAAACTTTTGGCCAGACCGAATATAATTAGCTCTGACAGGTCGCCCGGAACGGGTACATGATCAAATCTTGTCTGGATCAAATTAAGCTCGATTGGAGTGCTGGAACGGCGTGTATCCGCGTTTAGACCAAAATTTGTCTTGGCCGATTATGATACAAGTGAGCTAAGTTGCTTATTATACACTCGGCTCATTTACGCCCTCGCCTACGGCTCGGCATGCAACACACAACCTCGTGTATAATGAGCAACTTAGCTCACTTGTATCATAATCTACTAATTCAACACGTTCGTAACGGGCCTTTAAATGCACTGATTTTAGTGTCATAATATAGTCTATTCTCGTGCCTTTTTTCTACTTTAACGCACTTGAGTTTTAAATAGAAAAAAAAACAACGTTTCCACACTTCTCACCAAGGAGGTTGTAGTTTGTTTCACACGTTTTTCATATAAAAACAAAACCAAAGAGTTTTTTACCTATTGACGTAGAACTTTAAAAGATTTAATTATAAACCTTCTTAATCAGATTATTATTGCTATCAAAAAGATAAAGTAAATATTTTCGTATCGAAATTTTCGTATTTGTTCCTCGCAAGTGTGTTGAAAAACGTCGTATGACATACGGGCGCTTTGATAATTACAGCCTCTGCTTTCTTATAGCAATATCGCCTCGGCTGTAATTTTCAACTTACCGCATTTTTATCATAATGTACTATTACAAAATACTAAGCGTTTTAGGGGATATTTGTAAATGTTTTGAAGTTGTTTACTTAAATGAGTTAATGAAAGGCGGTCTTTTCCAATGCCTGCAACGCAAACATATGGACGTTGTATTCTCCCCATCTCTACATACTGACTTGTCTTGGTCTTCGACGGAAAATATAGGACCACCCTAGAGGTTTGCCGGCGTGGGATGTAACGAAATCTAATACTGCGACTTAAAACCAAAATTGTTTATGTTACCCATATGGCAGAACAGTTTAAATGGGACTGGGCGGGGCTCGTCTGTTGGGTGTCGGACGATTGATGACATTGCACGACCAAGACTGGGCCACCAAAACTGAAGGCCAAGGTGTTTGGAAGGTGGGAAAGTAGGCCTAGCAGCCCAGCCTACGTGTTGATAAATTTATAAACAAAATATTTCGGAAATGTGACATGTTTTACTGTAGTATTATTTTATGTTCTAAGTCTTTGATAGTGATGTTCTATAGTCTTATATAGTTGATTCCAAAATTGGTGTTTCTTGTTTCACTATGGACAATAATTAAGGTAATAACAATAGCACTTAATAAATAACAGTACTGCGTAATAATAACAAAAAGGTTACTTGTCGTGTTCTTGTCCAATTTCCATTCTGAGTTTAATAAAGTAATATTTTAAGGAATCTCATTCGTAGCGACAATCTGTTGCTAAAGCATCTTATATACTTTTTAACACATTACACTTTTTAAATTGTAACAGAACAGACAGTAGAACAGGCGATCTGATACGACTACATAGACCCAAAATAGGAGCTTGAGCTTGGATGAAAAATATCCATTTATTACTAGTATTTATCGTAATCCTATTTGCCCTGTTGGTACAAGTATGGAAATAACTGATTTCTGTTCATCCTACTATATGAATAAGGTTATTGGAGCAAAAACGATATTCCTCAAAATATCACTAAGAGAGGGATCATAATTTTTTAACCTAAATGTACCAAGCAAACATTAGCCCATGGGATAGCACACAAATGCCAAAGACCTGAGAGTATTAAGAATGCACAAAATTGACAAACAGACTAATAAATTTACTACATAAACTAAAAGAAATTACGGATGTACTTAAACAGATAAGCTGCAAACGCAATCAGTTGAAGATATACAAAACTTTTTTTTATAGTAAAATAACTCAAGTTGGTAAAATATTAGCTAAGAATTGTATATTTGCAATATATGCTGCAAAACCTATTAGTGCCGTATTAAATGTATGTATATATATGCTTTATTATAAGTCTTACCAATACAAGTTCGTCGACCTAATCCAAACGCCACATGGAATTTCGAATCCGGTAGCGTATCTTTTTCCAACCATCGCTCTGGCCTGAAAGTGTCTGCATCAGGACCCCAAATTTTATGACGATTGATACCATGGATTGATATAAAGCAACCGGTATTTGCCTTTAAGGTGTAGTTTTCTATAACAAAGATAACAGCTTCAGTAGTAATGTAAAGATTACGAAGCATAGTCCCAGATACGCAAAGGAATATGATACGCAGGGGACCAGTATTTAAATTGCAAATTACCAGGCTCGCCTCGCAGATGGCCACGGTTCTATTACGCTAATGACCATATCTCAAATTTTCAAACAATCTGTGCTCATGTACCTCATTATCATCATCATATCAACCGGAATGTTCACCGTTGAACAAGATCTCCCTCATTGGGGAGATTTCCCATAATCCTCACGCTTGCCAGAGTATTGCAGTAGAAGTTGTAGTAGAAGGCGCTGCTTCCCACGTTCCAGTATTTTTCCCTTAGTCATCTCTTACGACACCCACAGGAAGAAAAGTGGGTTAAATTCTAACCACACATCATAACGGCACCAGACGCGGTCCTCATGTACATAATCTACCTCTATATGCACCATGTCTTGCCCATCTCCACACTTCTTGAGTTAAGTTGACATTCATGGATGTTTCCCATTTGGGAAGTAGGTCGTTTGCGTCCCTGGTCGATTGCGATTTAATTTCAGATCATTTGCATACTTGCTCAATTGGGATTTCAATTCAGTTTGTTTACGTATTGGGCACATCGAATTTGAAATCTGATTTTGAACGGTAATTTGCGTTTCTGGCACTGTGCGTTGATATCCTAGTAAGTGTATATAGTAAACGCTTATGCACATCAGATCACTTATTAGCCACAGCAAATGTATTCGATATGTTTACCTTTCTACTCACAAAGGTGCACCCCTTCATATTTGTCGACCGTGGTTGGAATAACTACCACTGCTACTACTACCTACACAAGCGTTCGTACCTTAGATTTTATTGTACTTCTTACTTGGCCAATTAGGGTATAATTCCTTGAGAACAAGAAGATCGCTTGACCAGCTAAAGACCGGAATCAAAATATTAAGAAGTGCTATCGATTCTCCTACACTGCACAATCGTATGTGTTCTATATATTTGCCCGATATGTATATAGACCCGATTACAGACACGAGTTGTTCCACATTGGCCGAAAACGTACAGTATCCCGGAGTAAGACACCTATATG
Organism: Plagodis pulveraria; assembly: GCA_963890685.1. Taxonomy (NCBI): domain Eukaryota; kingdom Metazoa; phylum Arthropoda; class Insecta; order Lepidoptera; family Geometridae; genus Plagodis; species Plagodis pulveraria. The sequence continues at coordinate 13,287,700 of OY982971.1, read as the reverse complement.
CCGTATCATGAGTGGTCTCAACGCATTCCTTAACGCATATCCTAATATTGACATTTTTTTGTGATAAGTTGCCTGATATATTCAATTTCCTCTTGACATTTTGTGAACTTAATACAATATGAACCTATTTGACATAATTATGTGTGATTATGATATGATAATTTAATTTTCTAATGTTTATATTGTACCAATTTGACTTTTTTGACATTGTATACCTATTTAATATATTTATGTATAATTGTGACATTATAATTTATAAATGTAATATTTATATTGTACCTCCTTGACAGTTTGAATTTTTGTTATTAATTATCATGATCTAAGAATTATTTATATGTATCATGAGTTTAGGCTTTTTTTTTTACAATAGTGTAATTGCATTGTAAGCGTTCTTATTATAATAAAAAAAAAAAAATTGTTTGACCGTAAGTACCATTATCATTTACATCCACATTAAGGCGTTGTGTACAAACGACGCCTGCTACCCTACTCGTAAGCATGCGCATCAATTACTTACTGTCGAGGAGTGCACGTCTTCGTGAGTGATCACAGGTATAGTACTGTCTTAGTATAGCTAGAGTAAAAGATCTATACAAGCACTTTACACGACAAGCACTAGATCATGCCTCAACTTAAATACAACATAAAATATGGTGTGTAAGTTGTTAGTAACAATAATTGAGGAACTATATCCATCAACAACTTTGGAGCTATACCATCTGTAACAATGAAATTCTTAAACTCTTTGAGATTTTCTGGTCCTTCTAACTACCAGCTGTTTGTTTACCCCACTCAATGAGTAAAGGCTGTGCAAAGTGTGCATCCTCGACTGTCACCTACGGTGCGGACTGGACAATGTGCATAGGTAGATAATGTTATAATATAATTTGGATTAGTTTTACTCACTGAATGTGATGTCTCTGTCGAGTTGTCTTCCGACTACTGGGCTGCTTGAATAACAACGTAGTGTTTCTTTCAATACAGCTTCAATGTACTCTAATTTTGACAACGCTTCTTTGTCTACATTAGATTCTGTCCTTCCAAGAACTTGAAGTACTCTGATGGAAATAAAATTCATCAAACATCATTTTATTTGTCTAACCGTGTTAACAGTATCTTAATAAAGTCATCAATCTTATATTTATAAGAATAACACATAAATCTTATTGTCATGGCTGTATTCTGTTGAGGGCTAGACAGAGATGTCTAAACACGCACGTTTTGCCAGGCATATTTTAACCCATGTTTTGGGGGAAGCCCATTGGTACCTACTGGGCATAGTTCCAAACACCGGACTGCTACTGCACATTTATTTCAACAGAAAAATCCAATAACTTGTTTGACCCGTGAACGGCCACCCATTTCGATAGGAAAAAGAATCTTAGGTAAATGCCGGGCTAAGATTTAAAAGTGATTTAAAACCCGTGAATGGCCATCTTTTCACGGCTCTGACAAGTAAATGGGTTTTTCTCTCCGTGTACCAACACAATGTCAGATATTTTGCCTCGAAGCTGTAGTATGCAAATAAAGAGTTTTTCATTAAGAGCGCTCGAACTTAAAAATCAAATAAAAAACATGTTTAAGGGATATTGCCACAATTTTTTATTTATTTTAAAGGATATTGACATCGCTGACATTATGTATGGTATATAATTTCAGCCAAATGGCCGCCGCGACTCCACTGTAGGTGGTGTATCCTAGTGGACCAATTTTAGATGACGTTTTCGCATAAATAGGGCTCAATTCACGAAGAGCGCGAGTTATGTTGGCTTTCAGGGCGGCAATTGACTGTGGTTTGTCTGCATAGACTACAGACTTCACGTAACCCCACAGAAAGTAGTCGAGCGGTGTTAAGTCACACGATCTTGGTGGCCAGTTGATGTCGCCACCAAGCGAGATGACGAAGCCTTCAAATTTCTCATCCATAAATTTAATGTTTCCCGTGCTGTATTACAAGTGGCGCTATCCTGTTGGAACCACATGTTTGTGTGATCCATACCATCTAATCTAGGCATCAAATTTCTTCATTAAACGATGGATTGTGGACTCTGCAGGACGGCCATGAACGCCATAAATTGGACTCAATGCACGGAACATCAGGCGAATAGAGCACTGATTTTGATAATACATTTTAACAATTTCTACGCGTTGTTGAAGCATATAGCGTTCCATGGTGAAATGTTACGACTAAATATGTGTTCATGCCAAATTTGACAGCTATCGCTTTACCAAGATGTCCACTATGCGCTGTCAAAGTTCGAGCGTCCCTATTGAAAAACCCTTCACTACTATGTCAAAATATGAAAGCTACTGTAGTAAGTGCCACGGTGCCTATCAATTACTGGGCAAACTAGATATCTAATGTAAGCGATTAGCGAAGTGCGGTGTCAAGCAGAGCGCGAATGGTGACACTGCATCTGTTCTGGACATGCGACTCAGCCGTCTCACTACTCCATAAAATAAAATAAAACTTACTCTTCATAAGCCTTATCTTGTATTTCATCGCTCGATCCAAGTTGTGTTAGAGCGAATGTAAGAGCAGATGCACTAGTTTCATGGCCTCCAGCTATGATTGCCATCGTTTCTTCTCGAATTTGTTCATCTGTTAAGCTGTTTGTGAACTGGGAGGCTTCCAGTAATAAATCTATGAATGGTTTTAACTTTTCTGAAGTAAAGTTAAAGTAAAGTATTTTTAATGAATTGACCGAGCAAAGCCCATTATAAATATATAATCTTACAATAAACTTACGTGAACTATTTTCCTTGTTTGTTGTTTCTTTCATTTTATTCCTCTTCTTTAGAAGAATCTTTAAAAAATATATGATTATGAAAATATTTCATTTAATAATCTTGGGATTTCCTATAAAATTTTAACTTTTACCCTAACAATATTCTTCCCTACGTCATATGGTGGTTGGCATAACACATAATATTTTTCTTTTAGACTACTCTATGAGCATAATTATATCGAAAAAATCATTATTCACGCAGTCAATATACATCATCATATAATATATCATATAAATATATAATATAGTCATCATCGTATAATATAGTAAATATCAATTTATATACACGGCTATTCATATTTCACATCCCTCTTATGTATTAGTAAGTATATTGTAGTATTTTTCATCTCTTACATCACTAGTGCTACCTTCAAGCTTACTTTGATATACTTATCTACGGCCAACGGACCTTCTTATCGTTCTGTCACACTAATTGTTTGACGGTTCGCGATAAAATCATAACCTTAATACTCGTGGCAATGTGAACATTGGAAATTTATTTCCATACGTTCATACCTTGAGGCACTTGAGTCGATTGAGAGACGCGCCAAGAGGTTAATAGGCAGCGACTTTCTAGGGGAGTCTCGGTTGCAAAGCCTCGAGCACCGCCGTAAAGTCGCTTGTCTATCGGTCTTTTACCGGATACATTTTGGAGAATGTGCACAAGAACTGCACGACTTGGTTCCGCCCTCCCCCTTTTCCATCGGACGTCCAGACAAACGGAGAGGCGCCATCCGTACATGGTTGATATTCCCAGGACTCCTACGAAGCGCTTCGCTTCCACTTTTCTCGTGCGTACTGCGAAGGAGTGGAACTCCTTACCGTCGTCAATTTTTCCCGATGGATACAACATGGGTGTCTTCAAATCGAGAGTAAATAGGTTTCTTCTAAGTAAGCTCCACCTTAGACCACATCAATGCTTAACATCAGGCAGGGTGTGGTCAAACGCGAACCAATTATGAATAAAAAAATAAAAATAAAAATACCATGTAAGATACAAAGAAGCTTTTCTTATCACAACATTTTGTACATTACGATATCATTTTTAGGGTTCCGTACCTAAAGGGTAAAAACGAAACCCTATTACTGAGACTTCGCTGTCCGTCCGTCCGTCCCTCCTTCTCTCATCAGGCTGTATCTCAAGAACGGTGATAGCTAAACAGTTGAAATTTTCACAGATGATGTATTTCTATTGCCGCTATAAAAACAAATACTGAAAATATATAAAATAAATATTTAAGGGGGGCTCCCATACAACAAACTTGATTTTTTTACCGATTCTTGCTCGATACTAACAACGGTGACAGGTAGACGCTTTAACTATTCACAGAATATTTAGTATTATGTTCTCTTTAAATTTAATTATTTAAAATAAAATAAAATAAATAATTAAGGGGGCTCCCATACAATAAAATAGGTTTTCATTTACTAAAAATAATATAATAGTACGGAACACTTTGTGCGCGAGTCCCACTCGCACCGGTTTTATTATATTTAATATTGCTAATTCGCATCAAGATAATTTTTAAATATATAATATATGATATAGTATTCTAATTAGTATATTTTGATAAATATATGCCTTTCCCATTGGGACGGAAAGAGATCGCCGTAATCCTTAATTTTTGTAGATGAATTTTAAGTATCGTTACGTGGGCTTTGACAGGATCGTATAAGATTCTACCCAAGCTTTAATTTATTTCGTCTGTTTTATCATAATCCGTGACATGAGAGAGATGTGTAATGAATTCGTTTACAATGCCTTACGACTGTATTTTTTATTAATACCATAACGATGGCTTGTCGTATAAGAAACATGAGTATTAAGAGACATCTTTGGCTACCCATTCGGGGATATAGACTTGCCGATTTGTTACGGTCTCTCTACCATCATGCTTGTACGTCCTTGAACGGGTAGATAAAGAGATGTTTAAAACATCACACAGTTTTTTCCAGACATATTTTAGACATGGGACTAAAATATTATATACGATACATATCTCCTCTAATCAAGGACGAACCTATTGCCCCTCTCAGGAGCAGTAATAGCTCAGTTGTAATTTTGATAGAACAAATATTACCCGACTTGATAAATCTATCAAATACTGTAAGATCTCATCCTCCTTCTTTTTAAGCGACGTCAGTGAGTAAATAAAATCATTGTGTAGCCAGAACTTCGTAAACCGCTCGTTGAATATATAAAGCAGTTCCTCCACACGTTGCAAATAACGTTTCTCTAAATCGCTGTGATCTTCTGGATCAACACCAACGACAGTCACTGAAATTAAAAAAAATATTTCAAAAACCACATATATTTATGTAGATTCCATAAATTGAACTACGTCGTGTGTAATTATTTGTGTCCTAACTCCGCTTATTTGTATTAGCAGTGAAAGTGCAACGTCGGTGGTAGAGGCACACACAGAGTATGGTGGGGAGTCCATGAATGAAATGCACAACGTACATATTTTATAATTATACCCTCCTATTGGAGAAAATTCAGAAAACCTTCCTCAGATATATTTACAAGCGTAAGTATGGGTTCTACCCATACATGTATCCCACTAACTATTTGCTTGTGTGGGCTACTCCCACATTTGTATATTTTTATCTATATAAATAACCACTTTATTATATCACATTAATATATATTCAACATATTTATTTATTCATATCACAATCATACATTCATACATACGTTTCAACATTGATAGCATACAAACATTATATATAAAACACATGCACAATATATCTATTCATTAATATTTACTTAACATCATACGAATACCAGCTGGCCGCTATCAGTGGACACACACGCCCGCGCCACCGAGCGAGTTCCATTGTTCTCCGCTGACGTCACACGAGCGACCGGCCGCTGCTCGATAGCGATAAATTATATAGACTCACGCGCAGCTCGCATTCCTCAGTCCGCTTCACCATTTGACGCTGGACGCACGCCTGTTTGCCCTCTGCTCTTTGCTTACGCTCGCGCCTCTCGCTACGTTAAATATTGTTTATTATTGTTTCTATCTCGTATCTGTTCTTCCCTGTTGTGTATATTGTTTCTACCTATCTGCTGTGCTCGTCATCCTTCTATATAACTGTTTATGTGTGTACAATTGTGACTGTGATTATACTTGTGACTATATACCGAATGCTGTGATTTCTTTCGCCATCAACCTGCTTACAGCTAAGTACCATCCATCACTTCCTCCATATAAATATCTTGGCCATCACTCATTGGTGATCATCACCACCAACACCCACTCGGCCAAATTGGTGACCCCGACGTGATTTGAACACCATGAGCGACAGCACAGAAACATCACGCGCTGACGGCGTGGTAACACGACGGCGCCGAACAAAACCGATGCGCGTTTCCATTGAACCGGAACACGTCAAAATTGACGTCATACGAGAATTTAATTTGAGGGTCCCGCCATTCTCAGCAGATGACCCCGAACTATGGTTCGCATTATTGGAGGCCCAATTTATAAATTTTGACATTTTTGAAGATGCTGAAAAATTTAACCTAGTTTTAACAAACCTTGAAATATGCCATGCAACGACCGTCAGAGACGTAATTATGAACCCTCCATCCCAAGACAAGTACAGCGTAATAAAGCGAAAACTGATCAAGCGTCTTACCGCCAACCATGAAAAGAAGGTACGACAACTCCTCACTCATGAGGAAATTGGAGATCAGAAACCTTCACAGTTTCTCCATCACCTTCAAGAGCTTGCAGGCACGAACGTGCCAGATGAGTTCCTGCAGTCCATTTGGAACAACTGCTTACCTCACAGTATCCAGACAGTGCTAGCGTCGCAGACCACCCAGACCCTGGAACAGCAGGCTGATTTAGCTGATCGCCTGCATGAAATTTTTTCACCTGCTTGCGTCAACGTGGCTTCAACTGCTCAGACTAGAGCGAATACAGTATCTGAGAACAGCTGTATCAGCGAGACTGCCGAGCTGAAGGTAGAGATCGAGCGCCTTGCAGCGAAGCTTGAGGAAAGCACACAATCTTTATGCATCCCTGAGCGTCCTAATAAGCAGCATCGTCGTACTCCTTCAAGCAGCACAACCACTCCGACTTCGAAATCCAAACGGTACCCCTGTAGGTACCACTCGAAGTACGGATTGAAGGCGCGCAGGTGTCAGAAGCCATGCGACTTCATCAAGCCGGACAATGCCGTGACCAACTCATTAATGGCCACGGAAGATGACCTAGCCTCTCCAGGTCGCCTCTTCGTGACTGACCGCGCTACGAAAACCCAGTTTTTGGTCGACACCTCTGTGTTTTCCCCCGGTCTCAACTTCGAGAGCGTCGTGCGGCCACAAACTACAAGCTCACCGCAGCCAATGGTACAACCATCAACACCTATGGCTACGCACACCTTAATCTGGACCTTGGACTTCGTCGAACCTACCCGTGGAAGTTTGTAGTTGCTGACGTTACGAAGCCTATCATAGGCATAGACTTTTTGTGTCATTATAATTTAATTGTAGACTGTAAAAATAAGACTTTAATTGACAATACGACATCTTTGTCTACTCCAGCTTCACTGGCTTATAGCGCTAGCGATATTCAATCGGTGAAGGTGCTGACTGGCGAATCGCGTTACCATCTTTTATTATCGGGTGAATTTCCAGATATTACGCGACCAGCTGGTACTCAACGCACCATACCTCACAACACACAGCACCACATCCGCACTACTCCTGGTCCTCCGGTATCGTGCACACCTAGGCGACTAGCTCCGGACAAATTGCAGGTGGCTAAAAAGGAGTTCGAGTCTATGCTTGCTAATGGCACAGCTCGTCCTTCTGATAGCCCCTGGTCCTCCCCATTACACCTGGCGCCGAAAAAGGACAACGGCTGGCGTCCTTGTGGGGACTACCGACAGCTCAACGCCCGAACGATCCCAGACAGGTATCCGATCCGACATATACATGATTTTTCCCACAGCATTTCAGGATGTCGGATCTTCACCACCATCGACCTGGTGAAGGCCTATAATCAGGTTCCTGTCTGCGCGGAGGATATTCCCAAGACGGCAATCTCGACCCCTTTCGGAATGTTTGAATTCCCCTTTATGGGGTTTGGTCTCCGAAATGCGGGTCAGACGTTCCAGAGGTTCGTCGACGAGATGATGCGCGGGCTGGATTTCATCTACTGCTACCTTGATGACTTCCTGGTCTTCAGCAGAGATGAAGTCCAGCACGAGGAACACCTCCGCCAAGTTTTCACCAGATTGCGGGACTATGGGATGGTCATAAACGTCTCTAAGTGTGTTTTCGGTGCTCCCGAGGTAACCTTTCTGGGTTACACTATTTCGGAGAGCGGAACAAAACCACTTAGAGACAAGATACAGGCCATACATGACTTCCCCCCTCCAAAAGATGTTAGAACGTTGAGACGCTTCTTGGGCATGGCCAACTTTTATAGGCGATTTTTACCAAATGCTGCCCAAATTCAAGCACCTCTCAACGCTCTTCTCACTGGGGCAGTCAAGGGCTCCACACCCATCCACTTGACCGACGATGCTCTGAAGGCTTTCTCAGACACCAAGGAAAGCCTAGCCAATGCCACCCTTCTGGCACATCCAGATTGTCACAACAAGCTGGCATTGGTAACAGATGCATCGGACGTGGCCATTGGAGCTGTTTTACAGCAGCTTCAAAATGACGTGTGGCAGCCACTGGCGTTCTTCTCCCGGAAACTAAGCCCATCCCAGCAGAAGTACTCTCCGTACGATCGCGAGCTCTTGGCGATCTACGAGGCAATCAAGTACTTTCGTCACATGGTCGAGGCAAGGCATTTCACGGTTTACACAGACCACAAGCCCATATGCTTTGCCTTTCACGAACGGAAGCGTGACTGTTCGCCAAGGCAGTTTAGACACCTGGACTACATTTCCCAGTTCACGACCGACTTAAAGCATATTTCCGGCAAAGACAATGTCGTTGCCGACACTTTAAGTCGCGTTGAAGAACTGGGCGCTCCAGTGTGTCTTGCTGACCTTGCCAAAGACCAAGACGCCGATCCCGAACTGGCACAGTATTTAACAGACGGGTCATCACTCCGTCTGCAAAGGATGAACTTCCCTGGCTGTCAAGTACCATTGTACTGCGATGTCAGCACACCGACTCCCAGGCCGTTCATCACAAAACAATTTCGCAAACAAGTGTTCGAAAGTCTCCATTCCTTAAGTCATCCCGGCGCTGCAGCAACTGCCAAACTGGTAGCTGAAAGGTTTGTGTGGCCCGGGGTGAGAAAGGATTGTCGAGACTGGGCTCGAACTTGTTTAGCGTGTCAACGCGCCAAGGTGAGTCGACATGTGTCTGCACCGCTAGGCACCTTTGACTTGCCACGTGCGAGGTTCATGAAGGTCCATATCGACCTCATAGGGCCCCTGCCTGTTTCGCAAGGTTTCAGGTATTGTCTCACGGCCATAGACCGGTTCACACGGTGGCCGGAGGTCATGCCAATACCTGACATTACGGCAGAAACGGTAGCTAAGGCGCTCATAACCGGCTGGATATCCAGATTTGGGTGTCCAACAGATATTGTCACAGATCGCGGCCGACAATTTGAGTCCGCACTGTTTCAATATCTGGCAAAATCATCTGGATTCCAGCACAAGCGCACTACAGCCTACCATCCTGCTTGTAATGGCCTTGTCGAGCGCTTCCATAGGCAGCTCAAGGCCGCTATCACATGCCACGCAGATAGCAACTGGGTAGAGGTCCTACCACTAGTGCTCCTTGGCATCCGCAGTGCGTTCAAGGAGGACTTGCAAAGTTCTTCCGCTGAACTGCTGTATGGCGAACCATTACGGCTTCCCGGTGAATTTTTTGACCCAAGTACGCCCACTACGTCTGACATGACAGACTTCACGGCGCGCTTACGGTCCTTCGCCGAGAAGCTGAAGCCGGTCCCAACTTCTCGCCACAGCAAACACAATGTGTTCGTGTTTAAAGAGCTGGCCACTGCTGAACACGTCTTCCTGCGTGAAGACGCTTCACGTGCCCCTCTCCAACCAGCATACACAGGTCCTCACAAAGTCCTACAGAGACAGGAGAAAGTTTTCAAACTCCTTGTCAAAGGGAAACCTATGACCGTCTCTGTAGATCGCCTTAAACCTGCATTCATAATGGCAGACCACCAGGACTTGTCACGTGACAGCTCTCCACCTGTCACACCTGTTAGGAACACTACACACTCTCATACCACAATACCCAATAACACACCTGTTCCATCACCTGCCCCTAGAACCACACGTTCTGGTCGACGTGTCAGGTTCCCCGATTTTTATCGACCCTAACCAGGTCTCTGGGGGGGAGTGATGTGGGCTACTCCCACATTTGTATATTTTTATCTATATAAATAACCACTTTATTATATCACATTAATATATATTCAACATATTTATTTATTCATATCACAATCATACATTCATACATACGTTTCAACATTGATAGCATACAAACATTATATATAAAACACATGCACAATATATCTATTCATTAATATTTACTTAACATCATACGAATACCAGCTGGCCGCTATCAGTGGACACACACGCCACCGAGCGAGTTCCATTGTTCTCCGCTGACGTCACACGAGCGACCGGCCGCTGCTCGATAGCGATAAATTATATAGACTCACGCGCAGCTCGCATTCCTCAGTCCGCTTCACCATTTGACGCTGGACGCACGCCTGTTTGCCCTCTGCTCTTTGCTTACGCTCGCGCCTCTCGCTACGTTAAATATTGTTTATTATTGTTTCTATCTCGTATCTGTTCTTCCCTGTTGTGTATATTGTTTCTACCTATCTGCTGTGCTCGTCATCCTTCTATATAACTGTTTATGTGTGTACAATTGTGACTGTGATTATACTTGTGACTATATACCGAATGCTGTGATTTCTTTCGCCATCAACCTGCTTACAGCTAAGTACCATCCATCACTTACTCCATATAAATATCTTGGCCATCACTCATTGGTGACCATCACCACCAACACCCACTCGGCCAAACTTGCTTCTCTAGGATATAACTCCTTGGAAGTAAGAAGAGCTTGCGACCAGATGGTGATGGTCTGTAAAATACTTCGTAGGAAAGTGGATGCCCTTGTCTCCATTCTCTAATATGTAGATTTTTTGTACCAGATCACTATCTTATGGGTAGGGATCACAAATTGCTGCCCACCCCGAGGTGTAGGACAGTTTCTCACGCCAACTCCCCGATACCGCGATCCCTTGCAGCCCTCAACAATATTTTTGACGCCAACCATAATTGTGACATATTTGCTGAGGACTGGAGAGAGATTTTATCTGCATGCTTGAAGTACTGTGAGGCAACGTACTATCGTACTTCAAGCATACAGTTATAGTTTATAAGTAGTAGATTTAAGATTGACATATTTGTTTAACTATGACTAATTATTGTTTATTATTAGTGACTAATATTATTATTATTTTGACATTAACTTTGAACTTAATCTTATTTTAATTTTAAATTGTACTTCATTTATAATTGTTATTATTAGTGATGTCTATATCATTAGTGTAATTGGCGTAAGCCGTGCTAATTGAATAAATAAAGAAATAAATAAATCTCCCCTAAAAATTGATCTCGTGGTGTTATAGTAGACACAAAAATTGCACGCGCACGTATATGAGATATATGAATGGTGGAACTGGCCATAACATCGGTTTACTTACACGACTGCCCAAAATGAGTAATGTTTTTAGGGCTCAGATATGTATGTGGGTTTTTTTATGTCACCATAACTTTTAAATGCCCATATTTTCTAGGGTACAATAGATAGATATCAATGTTTTAGCTGATCAGACATAATTATTTATATTTTAATATATTTTTTATCATATAACTTCGTTATATATAATCAAATCAAGCACTTTGTAACCAGTGACCACGTTAAATTAGTTATTTTGAACCATATTTGTTGGTTATTTCAATAAATTTTGTATGTAGGCTAAGCTAAGCTACTTGAAGTTTATAAAACTACCGTGTAATGAACATGACTTGTTAACTACGATTATCTAGTCCCAAAAAAATTTCATCACATGCCCAATCAACTTCATTGGTAATTGCAACTCTAAGAATAACGATTTGTTATTCGTAGGAAAAAAAACGACATGTCTTGGAATCCTGGTGTAAGAAGCTCCCCAAATTAATAAAGCCACTTGCACACAATAAAATTAGTCCTTTAATAATAAGCAACTATAAACGGTTTAAGTCAGATATATTTAATAATTATTTGTACTTTCCATTGTGATTGTGATCACGGAATGACGAATGAGTGAGTTGAACCGTTTCTAGTTGTTTCATTACAAAGTGAAAGGCAAAACCAATTATTAAATTGAGGAGTCCACGACGCTTTTATGAAGGTCAATTACAAAATTTAATATTGTGATATTAAACATTGCACTGCCACGGTCAGCAAAAGAAAATGTATAGATCCACTGCGAGAAGAACGGGGAAGAAACAAGACAACGCTTTTGTGAGCGTTGATATTTGGGAACTTTATTATAAAACCGCAAACAATAACCTGAGAAGGAATTTTTATTTGACTTTGCTAATATAAAACCTGGCACCGCTGTTTTATCTTTATTCCTAGTGTTGTAATCTTGATTGTCACTGTTTAATTTAAATTTACTCAATTTTGTACGAACGTTCATAATGTTTTCAAACATAATCGGTCAACAACGGTAATGTTAAAATATGAATTTCCAAACATCTCTCAGAGATTCCGTAGTACCTATCCATTTCACATATGGCTCGAATTGCACGCTTTTGTAAGATTAGGATAGTCTCTTTCTCAGCAGCAGCTCTCCACAGCAATACATACGACATAATACTGTGGGAGTTCGCGAAATAATAGCCTAACAGTAGCTGCGTCTGTTAACTGTCTTATCTTAGGAACTGCATAATTATGCTTGTACGTATGACAGCCTCCGCATTCATTTTATTTTACCATGTGGCACAATACATGCGTTTGTGATCAACTCAAAACTAAGCTTGTTATGGCGAAAAGATTTTCTAAATATGTCATTTTGATGTGTCTTTAACATTGTATTTGCCTTAGCAGTTTTAGCATATATAACAATCTCAAAACTTTGATTTCTGACGAATGATTCCCCATTTTATTTTAAAGTTATATCAATCTTATTTTATATTAATTGTTGAATCAAAAAATATGTAAATCTAAATACTTTACAAGGTTGATTACCATCTTGAATATAATTTACATTAGTTACTACCTGGTCGCATAAAGTCACTATTTAAATTAATAAGTTAATAGGTATTATTTGTGTATTTACAATTTAAAATTCATTATTTTATACAAATACATAATTATTATATTTTTGTGTGTGTTACTCGTTACGTTTATAACGGTTTTTTTTGTGTTTTGATGACATTCAGCATATAGATCCCGTAAGTCCCGAATTAAGACAGAATGGAACAGATTATGCCGATGACGATTGTTTTTGTAACCATGGAAGCGTTAACATTTATGAAATTATTTACTAATCAAACTTCACACGGTAACACAGCAAGCAAGAAACTAGTGGAATCAAGAATGTGATTGTATAAAACCACTGCCTTTTATTTTGGAAATACCCGCAGGTTAGTAAGATTTATAAGCGTTGGAAGGGCATTGCTCTGAAAGACATCTGTTGGGTACATCGTTGTGATGGAATCTAGCATTGGGACTGAATTTTATACCTGAAGATGGTGAAGAGCCAGGCGTGTATTCACAAAATTCACCCGCGGATGGATTCATATCAGTGACTTACCGATGGTTGACACTCACTATGGTGCTAATCTTTTTTTTTATTGCTGCTTGCTTATTATTATTATAAGCCTTTGACCACAATCTCATCTGATGGTAAGTGATGATGTTGTGAAAGATGTTCTTTTTTCAATATTAATAAATCTTTGGTAAATTTTCACTTAAAAATCCACCTTAGGAATACCACACCCCATAGATCACGGATATAACAAAGTTAATTTCACGTTAATATATAGAGTGTAGCACATTAAAAGTTACGTCTCCGGTAGCGTACTTCTTCTAAACAGCTTAATAGTACTGTTTAATAAAAAAAATCTACACCAGCCAGCAAAAACCTACCTTTGCAAAAAATATATAATAGAGTTTTAAATTTTTAGTGTTGTCTTTGTTTGTTTCCTTTTTGTATGTTGTTTTTGTATTTAGTATATTGCGGCCGCAGGTCGGTTCTATACGTTGATTTTGGCTAAATAGGTTTAATAGTCACAAAGTTATTAACATGTTATTGCTAAATTTATTCAATATTTCTTTCTTTTCAGTCATATAAATATCATTATAAAAAATTTTCTACAGTTCCACGCACCAGTACACACGGGCCGCGATCCCCGATCGTTTTCCATTGGTTTGAGCGCGATCGATTTAAAATTTACCTAAACTTGTTCTGTACAGTACATTTTCTAGAATTCATTTAATTTATTAGAATCTTCTTCTTTCTGTTGTTTGCTGTAACGGGTCTACTGATTGTTTCCACCGCGTCCTTGTATTTTGGTTGAACATTAAATGAAACTCCATCCTCCGAGGTGCGGAGCTCATCAAATTGTTCACTTACGAAGGCGCGCTTTGATTCACGCGGGTAGGACTCGTTTTTACACTACATCTTAGTGTGTAACACACCCTAATACACACAATTTAACAATAGAATGCTAAATATGATCGCTTGGGTATGTGTGAGTAGTAATAGTTGCAAGTACGCTATAAAAAGAAAGGTCTATGCTATATAAATATAAAGTACTTACAGCAGGTCGTATCCAAATTAATTTTCCTTAAAATAAAATCATGTTCGAACGGTTTCTCCACTTTTGTTGCGAATAGATCAACCATGGATTGAGCTTGAACGTTGAATGTTTCGATGAAGCCATCCAAAATTATCTGATTAAATGCGGGATTGAGTATTTTTCTATGCGTTTTCCATGTTGGTACTAAAATGATCGTAATGTAAAATATAAATATATTATTAGAATATTTTGACAGTGCAGTCTTCGATAGGTCATTGTGATGTAGCTAATGATTGAGTGTTATATAATTCATAATAATACCACATCACTACTCAAAAATTGCCACTTTACTTTTGACTTTTTCACGACACCGCAGAATTTATTTAGTTCTGACGAAATTTATAAGCCTGTAGCCCGATGATAGAATAGGATTTTTGTCACCCTTCAACACATAGTTCGCGGAGTACCTACGTCATATTGTTTAATTATTATTTTACTATTTTAAGGGGTCAGTATAATATTTCCCCGTGGGGTGCCGGGTTAGAATTGCACCTCCCCATATCATCCCGTGGGTGTCGAAGGGGCGACTAAGGGAACAATACTGGAAGGTGGGTAGTAGCACCTTCTAAAGAACTGCAATCTTCCACTGCGATCCCCAAGCCGCCTGCCAGGCGTGGGGATTATGGCAAATACCCCCTTAATAGGGAAGGCTGTGTTCAGTAGGGGACGATCCGGCTGATACAGTACAGTATAATATTTATTTTTATAACAATACAAGGCAATGGAAGTATAAAGTAGATTATTTCAAAGGGTTTTTTCTCTGGTTTTATGCCTTCTTGTCACTCTTTAGCTTTTGGCAGTACACTCACTGATATTCTGGCTGATAGGAAAACATAATCAGGAAAGTAAATGAGCCCTGCATAACACCTAATGTACAGATATATTTTTACGCGAGTAGTGGCGTAATATGTCCCTCATTCGGCGTAGATATAATTTTCCCTTACTGTTACTAAACAGGAACGAGGGAATTTGCCAAAGAAGTAAACTTTATATTATCTTATACATAGTTTTCAGAATTTGCAAGATGAAGTAGCAATGTCAAGACACATTGCGCGACGAATCGAGAACCTGAATGAAGAATACAGTTTCTCGAGTAGACCATTCGAAAGGCATAGAGTTGATAGGCTCCCCACTAGGCACACTAACAACATCGTAAAAGTCGTGAGTAGCCAAAATGTAACAAGGGGATAAAAAGTGGCAAGCAGCCATTCATTGTGGCGTTCTATGAGGGAGGCTATGTTCAACAGTGTATGTCTTCCAGCAGATGATGATGACTATAATATATAATTTCTTGCAAAGTGAGGAATAACTATAGTAGGAACTCAATATTTATTACCGTCTGCGGTTATCAATCCATTAGCAAACAAAGGTTTCATGATTTCATAAATTTCATGTTTTTGTAAACATGTGTTCGTAATGTGCAGACTCCACTCAGGATCTGTTACAACTGAAACAAAAAAAAATTTAAGGACTCACATTTAGCCACTGAGACACGTAAGTTTCGAACAATCTTCTTCAAGTAGGGCTATAACTTTACCGGCCCTTATCGCTTTATCAATATGAAAAAGTGGTAATTAATGTAAAAAGAGAGATGAAATTGTTTGTATTGCAAAAATATCCTAAAAGTGTTAAAATTTTAGTAATCAGTGTAAAATCGTTTCAGCTATTCACGCCATTAGTAAAGCAATTTTACTTTAAATATTAATTTTCATTTATTTATTTCAAAATGTATAGAATAATAATAATAGTAATATTATTTTTCCAAAGACTATACTCGAACTCATCGCGGACGCTGCAGATGGCGTTGGTTTGGGCCTAAGGTAAGCACTTAATTATGCTTGACGCCAAAAAGCTATTTATGGCCTATAACTTCACTACCTGACCCGAACCGTCGTAATCCAATGCCGTGTATATATCATAGTATACGTCAAGCAAATTTTTCAACGTCAAAACTATACGTTATCGTCGTTAGACTATTATTTAGTCCCAATCTGAATCGTAACAATTCTAACACAATTTGGAAGTTGACTTACCATAAACCATATGTGTACCGAAATACATCTTGACTACTCCACCCTTATCTGTAGTTTCTTGAAAAATCTTCATCATTTTTTTGTACATTTCTGAAATAAAGCCAAGGGTATGAATAATGATAAGTAGCTATATAATTCGTTTTAGTACATTTTGGGAATGCTCTTCAGGCTAGCACACACAAGAAGAAAAGAGATTGCTAGAGTATTAGAACTCTTTGCGAATGTTACTCTGGCTAGCTGCTACCACTCAAGTAGAAAATCTGTCACCAAGCACCTAACGGTGTGTTCCAGCTGCTGACCTTGAGACCTTGAGACCTGTTAACATCTACACTAATATTATAAAGAGAAAAGATTTGTATTTTTGTATGTAACGAATAAACTTAAAAACCACAGGACCGATTAGAAAAATTCTTTCACCATTAGAATCCTACATTATCCTTAATGAACATAGACTTATATTATCAAAATATTCAATCTTTTTAAAATATTTGTTGTCAAAGACTTATTAACATATATAATTTTGTGTATTTTCCTAATAATAAATTCATTTTCACATTTTTTGCAGTTCCATCGCATTAAAGCGAGCGAGCCGCGGTCCTTGATCGTTTCCCGTTTTTTGAGCGCGATCGGATAAGTAGTTTTCATTTTATTAGCATATCTTTGAAATTTCCATACTCCAAAGTTCACCTTAGGTGTACCATACCCTCATACATTGCGTGAACAGCAAAGTGAAATGTACTGCGTAATATAGAGTATTACCCATCAAAATTTGCGATGTCCGACTAAGCCATAATAATTGACACGCTCTATACATATTTTTTACACCCGACAGCAAAAAACTGATTGTTCTTCAAAATTACAGTAGATTTTCTAATATATATAGATATATATTATAACCCCCCCAGCTGTAATAAGTAGACAAGAGCCATGCAACGCTTTCTAATAGATGGGTAACAGAATTTGGGTATTCACAAAGCCTTATATAATAAGAAGTTTAAACTTAAGCATTATAAATCGCTATGCAGCACTTGTAATGCAAATTTGGGCCCCAAATTATACAGTCATATAATAGCATGATAGAGGCATTATATTGGTTGTCTACGGGAAGTATAAATGCTTTATATAGGTCAAAATTACAAATTATTAGGTAAGATAATAACTTTAATATTTTTTGCTACGCAGTCGGTTGTGAGGTACCAGCTTTAATTCGATTCCGTGTGGCCTATTTTTAGCGGTAGCTATGCCTGCGCCGCAAAAATGAAGTGAAACTTTTAAAATAAGGAGTAACAAAAACACAGAGAATAAATAATTAAAGAGAGACTAAGACTATTTTAAAGCACTATCGCGTAATTAGCAAATAAGTAGTCCCATTTAAGTCATAATATTCAAGTTAGGTATTTTCGCAGCTATATTGACTTAATAGTAAGTACCTCGGCTACCTAATAAAAATCAAACCATTACTGATGGTGACCGTAATTGACCGCAAATTCCTAACTCCATACTGTACGTAGTAAGTATCAATATTGAAAATTTTTTTTGATAGTAATATGACAGAACGTAATATTATTGGTAAATCTGAATGCTACCTTTTTATTATGTGTGAACGCAACCGTAATAACGACTACCCTCGACCTATCCTATAAAATTTCTTGGCTATCTTGGGGGTAGAAAAATCTAGCTGTTGACGTCTGGCGTGCATATGAACGAGTCGAGCTCCGTATAACTCCTCGCTAAATATAGGAAAACCCAACGTTCCAATCATCAGCCGCGATCCTTGCGCACGGAAAATCAATCCAAATCATCAGAAAAGAAAATCAACATATTGGTGACGAAAAGAAGAACATTGCAGACGCGTCGCAATACAATCAGCACGCGGGGCGAGTTTCGAACCATCCTGTTCTATTTTTCCCAACCAATTATCTGGCACGGTATTGACTTTAAGCAATTTATTTTATATTTTACTGTGCAAAAATCTGATTCCGTAATAATAATAGAATAAGAAAAAATTATTTGCAAGGTACATTACACAGTAGTACAAATATTCGGGGAATGGTCTTATAGATTACATTAGTCATTGTAATCAGACTGGATGCAGACGTACAGATATGTATACATGTTTGTCACAATAAACTACTAACGTAATATTCCAACATTAAAAAAATATGGTATAAACAAGAGCAAATAGTATCATAATACTGTGATATAAAATATCCAACTATTAGTGGAAATAAAATATAATATATACAGTATGGGGGTCTTCAAAACGCGAGTGAATAGGTATCTTCTGGGTAAGCGCGCTCCATCATTGATCGCATCATCACTTAACATCAGGTGAGATAGCGGTCAAGTACTACCCAGTAAGGAATAAAAAAAAAAAGAATTTAAAAAAATCCTTAATACTTAGGTACATAGCCTGGCTGGGTGTATTCCTGAAATCGCCTCTATGGAACTTTGAGGAGATATCTGGAATAAACCTGTAATGACCCAAACACGCAGTAAATATAAAACAAAGTAATAGGTATGTAGATACAATGATTTCTTCAAAAAATCTGTAGCATTCAGTGAAATGTTTGAGAATAAATATCACGACTGACAATGCTGCGAGAACTTAAAGATTTTAATATTATAAAAAAAATGCGACAGTTGCATATAGGTATTACTAATAGATAACTGTGTTTGATATTTTATTCAAATGCCCTGTTATACTATATATACCTTGAAATATTTCTTACCTACACAGTTACCAAGCAAATGATGTCCATGACCGATCAAAGGTAGTTTCCCGGATAGCTCCGGTGGCTCAGAAGGCTTACTTTTTGATGAATTAAACTTCCATATTAAATACAAACAAAAAGCGAGCAACATATAAAACATCCTTAATGAATTAAAAAATAATTAAACTGTTTATGATAGGCGAGTAGAGTGTTCCACGATTACCTCGGAAATGTGTAAGGATAATAATGTTATATTCTTAAGTAGCGGTACAAAAGGTTATTAAAACGAAACGCGTGTAAAAAATACAGCGGAAGAATAGCGTATTGTTTGTGATGGCCAATTAATTAAGACAAGACTCATTGGATAAAAATATATGACTGGTTAACTTCCGGGAAACTAATATAATATAATGAGGTTTTTACTTGGCTATGTATTTAAATCATGCTTAACGATAGCTAGCTGCTAAAAAACATTGTTCTGACAGATGTATCACAGTCGAACATTTATTCAGAAGGCGCAAAAAACAAGATTCACCGAAATTTGGTCCGAAATCTAAGAATCAATAGATTTGAATAACAATAACAAATATTTTAATATTATTTATAGAAAACATTAAATTAATATTAATAATACACTTAAAATATATACGTAGTCATAAATCCGCGTAATTTTCTTGCTAAACCGACGTGACGTCATAAACTCCACATAGCCAAATCAGAAGAATTTTCGACGCGTTTAGCATTTTCATAAAACATGCTCAGGAGGTCTTAACTCTTCGAGCGCACAATCGAGCATTTTGTCCAAAAACATATTTACAATATATGTTATTGTTAAATATGGATTTCCGTAAATTAACGCCTGAATCTATTCATTATTCTAAACCTGAAAAAGACCATCGCCGTAATGAAAGCAGATACTTAAAATGGGCTTACTGCTAGCTGCGAAGGCAATATAACATATGTAGGTAGTGAGCGTAAGGACAAACTCCTAATTCCTACCACGGACAGTGTGGCAATAATATACGCATTCAGAAAACCTGTAACCAGGGGGCCAAGTCTGCTAATTACATGTTCATATTCAGTATAGATTCATTCAAGATTCGTACAAGACAGAATCGGTAGTCTGCTGATTCTATATGAATCTATGATGATTCTAGGCTGGTAAGGTATTCAGAAAAGAATTTGTTTACATAAACTCACGTGTTTCAAGATTATAGCAAACTATATTAATCCCATTTTATTTAATTTAATTAAATTAACTGTTTAGATGCAAATACACATCTAAAAGAATAAACTAATATCAGCGGCAATAGCAGTAAGAGACGTATTGTATTTGCCAATACCTATTTAAAGAATGAAAGACCGATGTCAGCAGATGGAAATTCGAAATTACTGTTTTTGTTCTTAAAAGTAACTTTGTATATTATACGATTTTTGTTGGATATATTTTAGCTGAGCGAGTAATACTACATAAATTATTATCATAAAGTCCAACTACCTCATAATTGACATGTACCTATTGTATTCTTTGCAAGATTTTGCATAAATGTGCACCGTCTGAGAACTCACGAAAGAAGTTTTGAAGAATACTATCTAACTTATTTTCCGTGAACAATTACAGGAATGATACTTAGTCCTGTAACAAATTCAAGATATAATCAACATGTTGGCCAACAATTTTAGAAGTATCCACAACACCATTGGTTTAACATATTATGATTGACTTATGGGACTACATTTCATACAGTAAGCATATGTTCATTTAATTTATATATGTATTCATAGTGTATGAACTGCCCTCAGTAGGCGGCAATATGCTCACCCCTATTATATGGAATTTTAAAACATCTGACAAAGTGTAGATTTTTTCACGTTAAAACATAGTGTGAACCTAGAGGTGGTCTGAGAACTCCTTCCAATCTTCAATACGCCTACCTAGTGGAACCTGACCTACACTTCCTTCTATCTTTCTGGGGAAATTCCATGACCCAGCAGTGGGAATGTACTGTAATGTGTGTACCCTGATACTGTTTAGGCAACATTTCAATCTACACTTCTTCGACTTTTGTCTTTGATCCACACTTCTTCGACTTTCGTCTTTATAGGGGCAAAATATCTTGAACGATTCAGCCTTAGAACGTCTCCGAGTGAACTGCAAATGGCTCATGGTACCTCCTACACTCATTTATTTAGTGTTTTGGGTATCAACGGGGTCAACTAATACCAAAATGTGTCTCTATACAATTGAAGTATTTTAGGTTCTAAAATACGATTTATTTAAACAAGTGTTCTACTTCAACAGAGAATACACTAACACACAT
Source organism: Plagodis pulveraria (assembly GCA_963890685.1). Lineage (NCBI taxonomy): Eukaryota > Metazoa > Arthropoda > Insecta > Lepidoptera > Geometridae > Plagodis > Plagodis pulveraria. Next base: position 13,265,966 of record OY982971.1, on the reverse strand, counting down.
TCCCAAACAAATTCTTATAACAAACAAAGTGTTTTAGACCGTAATTTACTCTCTAAGTATACTAGTAAACGTTACGAAAATAAATATGTCGGCAAACAAACAATCTCAGCTGAATCTATAAAATTTGTACCACGCGACATCTGTCAAAAATAGTGGACTACCGATTTTGCCTCCCATTGAGATACGAGGTGCCAGCAGACTACGAAAAAGTTCGTATGAAACCGAGATTGAATCAATATTGACTCAATATGAACGAGATGAAGTTAGTAGACTACCAAAACTGTCAAAATTGACCAGGCCGAGTCCATTTTAGATTCATATTGATTAGCAGACTTGACTCCCTGGTCATGACTGAGTGTCAAGTTTCCTTACAAACATTGACCAACAAGTACAGACTAATGATAACATGGACATATTAGCTCCTATGGAACCCTCCAATAATTCCTTAGATCAGCACGTCGCACCCAGGTTGAGGGCCGACCAAGCTGATACAGCGCTCGACACAAACGGTATACTCGCCTTGATACTATTGGAACTCAGTACGACAGTGGCAAGGTAAAGCTGGCAGGCCCACAAGCCGTGCGCAACGCATCCCAAGACCACCATAGTGGATTGGTAGAGCCGCTTGATTCCATCGCTAGAGGAACGTTAAGGACTGATTCTACCACCAATTTTAAGATTATGTCGAAAGAAGAAACTTCCTCTTGACCAAGCCAGGTTGGGGTAGTCTGTAACAGGTTGATTTTCGGTGAAACCCATGCGTTACAAGATAATCGCAACGTGTTGTAAGGAGAAGTTGTATTCTAGAATTAGTATAAATGGTCTCCGGAATTACAGTGAGAAAAATTTGAGAACCTAAAATGTTAAGATATTTTTTACGTGGCCTCAATAAAGTTCCTTAAGGCCAGGTAAAAAATAAAAAAATATATAAAAGCAAAGTGTGAACAGGCCACAACAATGCAGGAGAAAAATTCACAATTCAAGTCACTAACCTCCAGACCCACGTCTGAGATGAGGAGCAGTAAAAGCGTAGAAATGTGGTAAAACTAGTAACGTGGCCCTAGCCTCTCTGCAGGGTTCTCACTTGTACAATATCGAGCTTGAGTTAAATGCTGCCCTCATTTTCAAGATTAACCACAAAAGCTCACGTGGCGTGGATAGCTACTTCGCAGCCCAGGCATGTACCAAGCCCTAATCAGCGTGAATACAAATACTCGGCCATATCCTCTTTAACAGCGCGGCAAGCTAGCTCGGTAATTCAACGGTGAAATACGCCATCGAACGGTCTTACGCCACCATCTTTTTAAGCCAATGCACAGAGCGTGCCCCGTATAGAAAGGATTTCTACTGGCCACTTAGCAAACAATTTATCAGCCTAGTTACCAGCACCCTAATAGATGCTTTCCGTTTTCCCCAGCCAACGCAGAAGTCAATTTCATAAGATGCTCCGGCCGGATCCCGACCGTACCCGCTGCGGAACTACTATAAAAAGAATTAAATGCCAATACCACGTCCTCTACGGTAACTGACAACGAAGTAAATGACATATCGGGATCTGATGGAAAACCGAGAGAACGTGAAGGACAGGTGTGGCAGCGGTTTCAAGGCAGAAAGCGTGTCAGTATCGTGAAAGACTTATTCGACATCAAAAGAAGGACGGCCCTCTCAAGTCACTCTCATGAACCATATACTATTTTTTTCATAATAGAGCGAGCTCCAGGATATTTTTTCTCAGTGAACCTCAACGTTTTTTGTTGTAGACGCTATCTGTATTTTACTGGATGTATTTTGGGGAGTATGCCCCTTTATAAATGGTTGATATTCCCCCAGCACTCTTTCCATTCCAACAGTAACGAAGTGGTTTGCTTGTTAGTTGGAAGATAGAGAGGAAATAATTGTCTGTCTCATAATATCCGGGTTTATTTAAGGCAAGGGTGAAAACTTAGTCATAAGTACCATCATCAACTGTATGTGTATATCGTTGACTGCTATTTGTCATCATCACCACGTGCCCGGTATACCCAGTAAAAACTCCAACGGTAATGACTGCTCTGCCTCTATGTGAGGCAGTGCGTGGTCGCTTGGGCATTCAACCGCTGCCACACCGACGCTATTTACCTTATGTTTGGTGACTTAGTAAATCGGATCACTATCAGGCTTGGCCCGTTGTTGAACGACCCACCGCTAACTCTAGGACGCAGAAGGAGGCGCACATAGCAGCACCTTCTACACTCCAGTCTCCTTCTTCGGGTCAGATCAGCAAATTCAATCTCCTCTTTGACCCGATCAGCAGCTCCTTTTATGATATATCTTCACAAAAGTAGGTCTATCGCTTTTTAGCACCGCTTGCTTCCGATCATTGCATTAAGAAACTCGACGGTAAAGGTCTATACAAACTCTACACTGTCTGAGTTCACCTGTAGAATTCCCATTCGGCACACTCCTCCATGGTGTGAAGCACCTTGCCCACGGGTGCGCCGCACTTATGATAAGTGGAGGTTGTCTCGCAACCCGGTGCAGATACTCACCGAAGCACCCGTTCCCAGTCAGCACCTGTATATTCGGAACGAGAGAGATCCATGCCGTCATGTGAGCCAGGGATTTCAATGGCGGCGAACCACCTCTATCGTCACCAGGTCGACTGTTCAAGACTGGAGGTCCTCGGCAAGGGGTGCCGTGTTAGATATGCACCTCCCCATATCATCCCGTGGGTATCGTAAGAGGCGACTAAGGGAAAAATACTAGAAGGTGGGCAGTAGCATCTTCTAAAGAACTGCCATCTTACACTGCGATCCCAAGTCGCCTGCCAAACGTAGGGATTATGGCTAATACCCCTTAATAGGGGACAGAACAGTGGACAAGTCGGCTGTTGCAGTATATTATTGTATTTATATAGATAAAGATGACAACGTATATAGATAAAGATTACCAAATATAACCAATATGAAGTAAAGTTAGTATTCAACAATAATAAAACCAAAACTTAAAAAAGACCTGTCACTGGTCAGGTTTTGTAAAATACTTAGTAGGTACCGAAACATACAGCTACTAATTACTCTAAAAACATATACAGAACAAAAAACACAATAACAGTAATAATACAACAACCGGAGTGGCAATGAATCTCTCAATAAAAACTCATGTAGGTAAACCCATTTTAGCTAACGCTGCAAAAACAGACAAATTAATAAAGTCAAAACGCAAAAAAAATATTGAACCAACTTAATAAGTACTAGAAATAGTTACTACGAGTACCAATAGATAACTATGCTAATTCAGGCGTTACTTTGCGATAATTTTTATAAAGATTTTTAAAGTGATTTATTAAATAATTAAATTTATGTTTTCTTATAATACTTTTAAAATATTTGTTATTATTAGATAACCATGCCTTATTTATTAAAATGGCATAATGTACTAAACCTTGAAATATTCCTTACCTACACAGTTACCAAGCAAATAATGTCCATGACCGATCAAAGGTAGTTTTCCGGATAGTACCGGTGGCTCAGAAGGTTTACTTTTGGATGACTTCAACTTCCATATTAAAAACAAACAAACGGCGACAACCAACACATAAAACATCTTTAATAAATTAAATAATAATGTGACGGTTTATGATAAGGAGCAGTGCAATGAACGACCACCTCGAAAATGTGTCAGAAATATAGTATTATATTCTTAAGTAGCGGTTACCACGGGTAATTAAAATGCATGGATGTGTGAAACATATGATAACGCTAATCCTGCCTACACGCAGGATAAGCGTGGTGCAACACGCAAGATTAACGTGCTGTTTGCCAATTAATTAAGATATAAGACACTGGATAAAAATATGTGACAAATTAATTTTCGGGCAAGTAATATAATAAAATGTGGGATCAATTAATGATTATCTAAATCAGGTTTTACGATAACTGAAGGAGATTTGGGGTATCTCAGAAAATCTGTCATCAAGCACCTAACGGTGTGTTTCGACTGTCTTCGAGAGTCAGTAAGTAATAATAGGTTAGTCTGAACAATATCTTCGACCACACCATCAGATGATATATTGTTCAAAGGTTAGCTTATCAGCTATAAATAAATAAAATAGTCAATCCAGATTAAATAAGCTTGTACCTAAACAGATCGAACAAACATTATGCCTTTTACATATACGAGTACATAGGTACATATTAAAATAGTTGTCTGCTAATATGAGGTATTTATATTTGAAATGTATTTAATTGCTTTAATATTTATTGGTACTATATGTACGTACATAGCTGTAATAGCTTGTGAGCAAACGATTACAACCCTAACCGACTTAACGCGTCAGAAGAGATATGAACTACGCGATAGAAAGAAATGTGTATTGTACGTGAATATAAATGTTAGGTTCTCAGCGGTATGTGATCTGAATTACTCTTTATTGCGTCGTAGCAGAGTTGCTTATTCATTTAAACGTCTTTGCGGAGAGATCTATCTGGTCATTTTTATTCTGTGGTATGGTTAGACTTCTGTTAGTTGTATTTTCTTTGGTCGTATGATATTATTGATATTTATTTGGAACAAAATATGTAATTGACACCAAGTCCATTCCCGGAACAAATTATCTCAATAAATTCTGATGTTAACTTGCCACCAAGATCATAGGATTTAACGCCGTTCTATTTTTTTCTCCAGGGTTTTCTGAAATCTCAGGTTTATGCGAATAAATCAGAAACAATTCCTGAGCTCAAATCCAAGATCCAACACGTCATTGGTGAGATACAGCCACATCCCTGTGGAAAAGTCATGGACATTTTCATGAAAAGAGTAATGGCCTGTCATCAGAGCCGCAGGGGTCTTTGACGGATATTTTATTCCTTACTTAATCGGAATTCCTTAGTACAGTTTTAATTCTATGAAAAAAGTAAATGTGTTAAAGATTGTATCGTACCTAATACGGTTAAGAAATTGAATTGTAGAAGTAAGCTCGTACACTGAAAGATGAAAGAGCATGAGAGCTACTGTTTATCGAGAATGGCACCATTTTTGTGTAAGATAAATTTAGCATTAGGAGTTCAACCAATCCATGACAGTTCTCAAAGCATTTTCAGCAAAGTTTTTAATTCATAACTAATACCGACCATGGACTAGCAGAACTTTATCAGCTGCGTATGTTATTATTCGACAGTTTTGGAGAGTAATAATGCAGAGAATTTTAATATATATTAAAAACAAGGTAGGTCCTAGGACGCTACCTTGTGGAATATCAATATTTAATGATTCAATAATTAATGATTTCTTTATTACTCACATATTTGGCTATTTGAACGTCCGTGTTCGATCTTTGATTTAACTAGAGAATGTATTTAAGGCTACACCTCTGATTCCTTACGTATAGGCCTAAGCTTATCCAGTAGGATAGAAGTGGAGACAGTGTGAAATCTAGAAATACATCTATAGTTTATAGTTTTCTATCCAAATTTTTAATAACCGTATCCGAAACTTCTAAAACAGCGTCGTCAGTTGACTTGTTTCGTCTTAAACCAAAATGATTGTCAGACAGTATGTTGTGTTTATTAAGATAATTCAAGAGCTTTTTATTAATAACTTTCTCAATTAGTTTTGATAATTACAAAATTAGAAATTTACGAGAGGAAAAAGTCATATGCGGGATTCGAACCCGCGTCATCCATGTTATATTAGCTCAGTCGGTCAGAGCATACCCCGGCTATAGGGGTGGATGAGGCGGGTTCGAATCCCGCACATTTTTTTTTTTTTTTTTTCTAATGATGTACTTAGTACGTCATTATATTACAATCTAGTCAACAATACGGACTAATGAGTAATTTTAGCTTGACTTAAACTGCTAAATAGAGTAAAGTTAAGAATGTGTCCATTAACACCTATCTTATTGTCTCTATTAAGGGGAAGACACTATGTGTTCTTGTGTTCTTTATATGTAGCACTCACTTCACTACTTATCACTGACACTCAACTACACTAACTCAAAAGGTTTTGTCCTTTTTAGCCTTCTCACTATGTCTGTGTTGTCAAGGAGCTGGATTGCCTCAACATTCACGTGGCTGTGAAGTCTATTTTCGTGAGCTTCTGCGTGTTTTTTTATTATATCGACAATGACATCCATTTTCAGGTCACGATGGAGGTCGACAGTTCTAATGTACCATGGTGCATTGACTATACCTTTGAGTACTTTATTCTGGAATCGTTGGATTATCTGAATATTGCTTTGTTTGGTACAGGTGGGGGTTGAGGTGTTTTTTTGGGCATCGGATTTTTTTGTGGTTTTTCGTCGGAGGCAGCTGCTTGTCCTTGTTGAGATTGTGGGGAGAGTGTCGAATTCAATTTCCTTTTCTTTCTGCTTTTTTGTCGAATCCATTCTGTTTCCCTCGCGAGGTCCTCTTCGTCTGTCTCGTAATGGGCTGATTCAGAGGGTCTCAAATCTTTTGGTTGAGATTGAAGCGGTAATGCATTTTTTTTGAACTTGCTCGAGTTGGCGCTGGAGTTCATTAATTTGTGATTTTAGGTCATTAACTAAGACCTGCAACTTTTCGCGTTCCAACTTTTCTTCGGTGTAATGTTTGAACAACATATGTTCTGTTTCAGTTTTCAGAGTTATATCAACTTTTTTAGCCATAGTTCTTGAGTATAGTTTCGCCTTAACAACGTTTATAAGATATTACACAATTATGATTCACGACAATATCACTATCGAGGTCATTGCGCGATCGCGGTCGCGGTCGCGGCGGTGCGCGACGGCCGGCGTTGATGCTATGTCAGCGCTTTACCCCAGCGCTAGTAACTAGGGCAAGAGCGTCGTGACGCTAGCGTTCTCTGCGAAAGTCGAACGAACACTGAATCCCGCACATGACAAAATTTTTATCTCTCATACATTTGTAATGTATAATAATGAGCATGCGTTATTGCAAAAATGAAAACTTTATTTTGACAATACTGTGAAAGGGAGATACTAAATTATAAAAGTATAACTCTAAAACGAAGAGCTAAAAATGGATGGTCACAGCGACGATTTAAAAAAAAAACAATTTTATTTCAACTCAATTGAATTTCAAATAAAAGTTACAATCTATTTTATGACTAAAACGATATGCTGGGTACGAAGTAAGGAACAAAAGTGTTTTACAAACTAGAAACACACGCCACGAAAACGATGCTCGATGCTGATGCAGCGATTGCGCGGCAATTGACGTCAATGCGAAACTGGGTCTGTGCGAAGTGCAACAATGCAAACTCATAGCGGTGCCACACGTAACACCTCTCCCCGTAGAACAGCGAGTGAAGACTTTGGTATTGAACGAAGCTGGCGGTTGATTCGCATCAACCCTTCCTTCAGTGTCAGGAACATCGCAGATCCGCGATGTTTTCTATCTTGTTCTATAGCTTTTGTTGTTCTGTCTAAAATCTATTGTAGAGTTGATACATAAATAGGTTTTTTGCCGTCGGTTGTACAAATTTAGTACATAACTGGTCTTTTTTTTATCGTTTAGTAGTAGTGCGCTAATAGAAACGCAACTTTTAGTATGTTACACGTGGCTTTTGGTATGCTATTATAGCTTGAACTTAACTTTGTTATTTTCCTAATGTATGGGGAGTGGTACACCCAAGGTGGATTTATAATGTAAAAATTCCATTTTTCATTTTATTTTAACAACTATAGCTCGGATCGATCAAATAAACGGGAAACAAACTTGGATTGCAATAGTTCTCGTACTTCCGTTGCTGATGTTTTGCAAAGGTTCTTTAATTCATCACATACCTGTTTTTTGCCCCGTGTTTGGCCAGATAAATATAAAGATAATTTTATTTCCATAAACATCAGTAAATACACAGTAATGCATTATTGATGATCAAAAAGAAGTAAAATATCCACATGTTTTGCCTAAAAAAGGTGTATTTTAAATACAGAGGCATGCAGGTAGATTTAACAATCAAACATAATGTCAGCAAAAATAAACAATTCGCATTAGTCAATAAAATGAATTAATACATTTTAATAATAACAATTATGCCAGTAGTCACCTTCAGGTCATTGAAAGACTTCAAGGTCATGTCAGTCAATATACAACATTTTAAATTAAAACTTATTTTATAAATTCACAAAGGATAAATTTGCATTAGGATCTACGATTAAATTCATATATATTCGTAGATTAGGATTAATAATTTGCATAGAACTTACTGTACCATGAGAAACAAACATACCTAAAAAAAAACTAAACAATATTATGACCTAACAAATGAATTAACCAAAAACGGTTATGTGGTTAATTTATATGCTGTAAAAGTTACGTTATGCTGTAGAGCAAGGGGTATACCATTTTGGTCTACTTTGCATGCCAGGAGTTCTTTGGTCGTCCCACTTGAATTACAAAGAGCTATTTGTTCAAGAAGAGAGGAAAGAAAATCCAAAACAATATGTTACAAATGCAATCAACATGTGTGCAGTGACCGTGTTATTCCGACATGTCAGAAATGCAATGAAGAAAAGTAGTTCCTATAATGAGTTGATTAAAGAAAAATTTTATGGCACTATCTGTTTCTGAGAGTGTTTATCTTTTACTCATGAGTTAAGTCAGAGATTATCATAAATAAAAGTCTGATATTGCATATAATTGGTAGTTTTTTTCTAATTCTAAAACCGGGGTGTAAAGCACCCCACGCGAGTACTTACGTAAGTTTTAGGCGCGAGTAACTAAGGGTTAAGCTTTGTTTGCTTTCTGAGAAAAACAGATTGAAGGTGAAAGTGTGGTTTGTGCTGTGTCTAGAGCTATAACATGGGCAACAATTATTTCAAGAAATAAATCGGACAAGACTTCCTGAGGATGCTTCGTGTAGAATCGAAACGCGTCGAAAATTCTTCCGGTTTGGCTGCTTGGCGTTTGTGCCGACACGTCGGATTAGTAGGAAAATTAGGCGGAATTGTCATTAGATATATTTTTAAGTGTTTTATTAAAATATTAATCTAATGTTTCCTTAAAATATTTAAAAAGTATTTGTTATTATTAAAAATGGATTTCCGCAAAGTAACGCCTGAATCTATTCATTAAAATTTTACGTTATGGTCCATGGAGTATGGACTACTTCATACTGTTTTTTTTTAATAGCTGATAGGCCAGCTTTTGACAACTATTTCACCTTATGATAGGTAAGTGATGATGTGATCGAAGATGTTTTCCAGGTTAACCTAGAATTACTGGCTCTCAAAGATAGCCGACCGAACACACCGTTAGGTGTTTGGCGACAGATTTTGTACTTGAGGGTGGTGGCTAGCCAGGCGGGCATTTGCAAAACGCCCTACCACCATGCTAACATTGAAAAAACTGTGTTTTATCGTTTGGAAAATCTAAATCTTTTGGAGTAGTCCAAATTAGACAACAGACCTATCTTATAAACCTACTCGGTAAAGTGCGAACGCCGGCTTAAAATAAGCCGTACGTTCAAAGGTTCCTGTAAATTATGGGTTTCAAATTATTTGGAACGAAATGTTAAGGTTGTGATGTCTGTAATTTCTGAACTGCAAACCCGATGACTTTGAAATATTTACGGGATAATCTTTAAAGTACCACTATTCTAACAAAAAAATAATGTATGAAATCAGACCACGCGTTAATAATTTTCAACTAAGTGTTCATTTTGACTTTCATCTCTTCTCCCAAGGGAACTATGCTGAATTTCGGGATAAAAAGAATATTGTATCCTACCTCGTAGTGTAAACTCTAATCATGCTAAGTTTCATTGCATTCCATTTAGTAGTTTTTTTTTATTTATTAATCTACACTCCACAGACTCCAGGGTCTGAGCCTTTTTCTTAATTGTGACATTTTTTTTATTATTACAAGAATTAGAAAACATACAACATTCTAAGAGGGAACAGTGCTAAAAGAAAAGTTTTTTTTTTCCGGCTTAGTTATTGGCACTAGCATTCAGAGCAGACCGGTGTTCTCTAGCAGCACCCACTCACGAGCTGACGCATGTGCCAGCCATCGCCTTCCTCAACCATTTTTGAGGGAAGATGGCGACCCGACACACAACACCGACACTAGACAACACCTTTATGTGAGCATGACCGCTCTGGATACCCGTGCCAACGATTACAATTATTACACATATTTATAATTTGGGACTACAATAATATTATATATATGAAAATTACATACAGAAATTATTTTTTTTTATCATTCTCCCACGTCACATTTTAACAGGGTCTCCATTACCACGCTGTTTCGATCTTTGATCGCCATTTTGAGGTTGTAATCATGGATAGCTTTTGGTGTCGCATCCATCGCCTACCTAACGAACCGTCTTATGGCGTCCTCTTCGTCATCTGCGTAGTACGTGAAGGTTCCAGTATGCCGTGAAACTGCAACGACTGCGTGTGGGACGCTCTCGTGCAGTTTCATGCTGCTCTTGGTCTTGATGGCGATGACCGACTCGTATGTAAGTCCTTGCGCTTCGTGGATGGTAAGGGTGCGTGATCCCTTTCCCCCATGTGTTCCGGCAGCTGTCCTTGAGAGCCAGTACTTCTAGGTTAGCCTGAACAACATCTTCGACCACATCATCACTTACCATCAGGTGAGATAGTGGTCAAAGGCTAACCTATAAAGCATAAAAAAAAAAAGTAGTTTTGGGGTGATGCGCGGCCGGAATACGGACAGACAAAAATTTAAATAAAAAACAGTTTTGGCATCAGCATCAGCTACAGAGTGATCTCAATTTTTTTTAATATTATATATCTGCCTTGTACAGAATTGGATTTGTTACAGTTTTATTATAAGTATAAATAATTAGGTAAAAAATATAATTGAAAAGTGGTTAGTTGAGCAAAGTTTTTATACTATTAACGATTTTTTAAAGAAAGGTTCGTGTTGCTTATATGCATACAGAAACGCTTAGTAGATTTAAAAAAATACACTTACAAAAAAACTTGATGACACTTTTTTGACAGGAAATTTTAATAACTGTGTTGTGTGATCAGATAATTCATATTCCAATATCTCAGTTTTTGAATGTGTGGACAAAGTTATCATAACATGTTTTGCTTGATAATCTAGTAGGTTGCCTAACAGCTAAAATCAAATAATAATTATTCAAAATGCACTGTAACTTCTTTGTTGAATTGTTTTCTTTTAGTATGTTGATATTAAAGTCTAGAGCTACTCTAACATGTTCGTATTATGTTTCGTTGTTTAATGATATTAAAATGTCATGTAACCTATCTAAAAATACATTTCAAGACATAGTTTTGTCTTTTTTTTTGGGAATCTCTTTATAGTCAAAGTAAAAATCATTTATTCAATTTAGGCGTCCAAGACACTCTTATAATGGTCAATTACAAATTTTAGTATTGAAATATTCTACATTGTACTGTCACGTTCAGCAAAAAAAAATGTATAGAGCTACTGCGAGGAAACGGGAAAAAAACTCGGCCCATTTTTTTAATCGTCTCGTAACAATATTTTACAATTTAACAATTATTTTAATACCAAAATACTACGAACTATATACAACACTACAGCTACTACAATAAAAGCATTTAGATACCCATACGCCATTGCAGACTCACAGGCAGTCCAAATACTCAAGCCCACTACCATTTTTTTTAGCAACGTGTTACATACTTACTATGTAATACATTATTACAGTAATTGTTTAAATTACGTAAGTGACAGGCAAAAGCTTGGCAGAGGCGGAATTATCCAGGCATTTTTGTCGTTTAAGTAATCACAAACTGCGTAGTAGGATTTCTTAATCAATATGTTTTTCACGTTCAACTTGAATTTACCTTCGGTGAGCGTTGTAATATGTTTGGGAACTTTATTATTAAACCGTACCTAAGAACCTTTTATTTGTTTTTGCTAATCTAAAACCTGGCACCGCTATTTTATCTTTATTCCTAGTGATGTAATCGTTATTGACAGTGTTTAATTAAAATGTACTATTTTTTTTACGAACATACGTAATATTTTCAAATATATACAGACTTGGTAAAGTTAAAATATCAATATATTTAAAAAGACATTATGGAACCAGCTGCGAGCTGAAGTATTTCCGAACAGATACGTCTTCAGGAGCCTTCAAGAAGAGGGCACATTCCTTAATCAAAGGCCGGTAACGCATCCTCGAGACCTCTGGTGTTGCGGATATTCGCGGGTGACGGTGATCACTTACCACCAGGTGAGGCGGCTGCTCGTTTTCCCTCCTATCGTATAAATACAAAAACCTACATTATACCTGATGAACATAGGCTATAGAATATTTTTAGAATATTTGAATTTACAGTTCAATATTTTTATTGTATCACCCGTGCGAAGCCGGGGCGGCCCCTAGTAATATAGTAACGGAATTGCGCATTAGTTACACCAAATATAAAAATAAATTATAGTAAGTTTTAGATTTGAGGGAATTGCAGAATGCGCAATGTATTATTACCTATATTCACAAATAAACCCCTGCATTATAAGAAATAAAATCCGGCCAAGTGCGAGTGGGACTCACGCACGAAGGGTTCCGTAACTAAATATTCTGTGAATAGTTAAAGCGTCTACCTGCCACCGTTATTAGTATCGAGCAAGAAACGGTAAAAAATCAAGTTTGTTGTATAAGAGCCCCTTAAGTATTTATTAACGGTGTGTTCCGGCAGCTGTCCTTGATAGCCAGTACTTCTAGGTTAGCCTGAACAACATCTTCGACCACATCACTTACCATAAGCTGAGATAGTGGTCAAAGGCTAGCCTATCAGCCATAAAAAAAAAAATGATATTTTATTTTTGTTATTTGTTACAGTGGCAATAGAAATACACCATTTGTGAAAATTTCAACTGTCTAGCTATCACCGTTCTTGAGATACAGCCTGGTGACAGACAAACGGTTGGACGGACAGCGAAGACGCGTAATAGGGTCCCGTTTTTACCTTTTGGGTACGGAACCCTAAAAATAGAACAATACATTCCACAAAGGTTTTTATTTAAATGGAACTAAGCCACAATGTAGGTAGTAATTAATGAGCCACTTTGTATTACTGCGTTTTCTCAGCTATCTGAAGGTACAATTGTTTACATAAAAAGGTCATTTTTTACATAATCACGTTTTCCATTAAAACTTGCATGATTCTGTTATGAAGACCATTTTTTTCATGATATTTATAAGTCACGTTTATGCATTAATTGCAGTTTATTTATAAAAACTTTTTTTTATGCTTGATAGGCTATCTCACCTGGTGGGTAAGTGATGATATGGTCGAATATGCTGTTCATGCTAGCCTAGAATTACTGGCTCTCAAAGACAGCTGCCGGAACACATCGTTAGGTGCTTGGCCTCAGATTTCCTACTTGAGGGTGGGAGCTAGCCAGGCGGGCATTCGCAAAATGACCTTACACCATGCTATAACGACTGCCATCCTAAGACAAAAACCGGGACCGACGGCTTAACGAACTCCGAAGCATGGAAGCCTTCAGTAGTAATGTCACTAGCGGTCACCCATCCAACTCATGACCGCGCTGGGCGTTGTTTATCTTTGCTTATGGGTTAATAACGGCTAAGCAACCTTCGCTACGAGTACTTCAAGATTCAGATTTGATATACATATTACCTAGTTTATATTATGATAGATATTACTTAGTTGGAAAAAAATCTATAATTTAAAGTCGGTAAATAGTATATTGCGCCGAATATAAACAAACGGATTTCAAGTTAATATTGGTTGTTAGATGTAACTTTTGAAGCGCTCGTAGCGAAGTTTACTTAGCTGTTCTCAACCGATCAGCAAAGTTAAGCAACGTCGCACGCGGTCAGGAGTTGGATGGGTGACCGCTAGTGACATTACTACTGAGCGTTTCCGTGCTTCGGAGGGCACGTTAAGCCGTCGGTCCCGGTTGTCGTCTTCGGATGGCAGTCGTTATAGCATGGTGGTAGGGCATTTTGCGAATGCCCGCCTGGCTAGCTACCACCCTCAAGTAGAAAGTCTGTCGCCAAGCACCTAACGGTGTGTTCCGGCAGCTGTACTTGAGAGCCAGTACTTCTAGGTTAGCCTGAACAACATCTTCGACCACATCATCACTTACCATCAGGTGAGATAGTGGTCAAAGGCAAACCTATCAGGCATAAAAAAAAAAAAAACTTAAATGTAACTTTACTGTTCGGAGTTACATTTGACTTAGGTAATAATAACAAATATTTTTTTGGTCCATTGACTCATTATATAGTCATAGTACATTGATGAGTGCACGATCGAGAATGAATCGATCGTACCCTCGTAGAGCCAATACCTCCTGAGGATGCTTCGTGTAGTAGCGAAACGCGTCGAAAATTCTTTCGGTTTAGCTGCGTGGCGTTCGTGACGTCACGTCGGCTTAACAGGAAAATTAGGCGGAACTGGCACTAGATATATTTTGTCGCGGTGTTGGGTGTCGGGTCGCCATCTTCCCTCAAAAATGGTTGAGGAAGGCTATGCTACATGCGTCAGATCATGAACGGTTGCTGCTATGACACCGGTTGACTCTGGGGGCCAACTCTTACCTCTTATAGTAATAATAACTTCAACTTACTGCTGAATTTTATACCTCTACGTCAATTAAGCAAGCTTACAATCGGTAATGGAATCGCTCAGCGTTTTGATGACGTCAAAACAAATTGTTCACTCTATTCGCGAACTCTGACGTTACATTTTATACGAAGTATTACTGTTCCAACGACAAATCCGTCATGTTTATCCATCTTATAAAAGTTACTTTCTAGCAGCGCATTTAAACTTAATTTTGAATATTTAATTTTAGGATAATATGAGTTTAATTTATATGTAAATTACGTACAATGTTTTTATTTGTAATCGGAGAGAGTGCGTGCGTTATAACGCTATATGTATTATGAACATCTTGTATCTAGCTTGCACATCCGTGATACATATTTCATTCGTTCTTTAAGTAGGATCAAACCAATATTGCTTGACGCGATTGTGGGTCGGTGATAGTTCGTGACTGCGAATGATTATTTTAAGCATGAAACAAGACGCTCTTTTTTATGATAGTTGCGATAAAAGTTGGGAGTTGGCCCCCTGGATGCTAGTGCTAATGACCTCACCGGAAAAAAATAACCTTTCTTTTGATACCTTAGAATATTGCATGTTCAAAATGGTCATAGATAACAAAAGTCACGGACCCTGGAGAATGTGGAATGTAGATTTATACTTAAAATTAAAAAAACATGTTAAGTCATCAATTATATCTGGAATTTGTTCGAGCATTAGGTACCATTACTGTAAGTGGGCATGGAAAATAAGATTTTTAAAACTCTTCAAAACCTGTTTCGTTAGTTCTCAAACGTTGCACATAATTATAATAATATATAGCGAAATCTTGCAAAAGATATGGTATATAAGTAAATTTCAATTCTGTGATTATTTAACGCATTAGTAGGTGGTTGCCCTTTGCGATTATAATTTATCTACTGGCTCAGTGATAAGATATCCAATATTTACAAAAACAATCCCAGCATAATTTCGATCAAATGACGTGGGTATTTTATTTGTTACATGACTTAACACTAAAGGAGTGTTATGTTTTCAGTTTTCATGTCTGTATACCTACGTGAGATGGCGCGCGGCGGCAGCCTCATTTGACAAAGAACTTTAGGCATAGGGGCAATAAGACTTATTTTAATTTTTACATTTGTTCTTTCGGTGCAACCGCAAAACCCTTTGTAAATGCCGCACCGTCACGGGCCAGTAGTACTTAAAGATGCCGACGTGTTAAAAAGGACACCTATTTCGATTTATTGTGCCGAATGGATCCGTGAATAGCGAATTATTTATACGCGTATACAGGAAACGAGTCGCATTTTTTTTAACCGCGTATAACGGTGAGGTAACCGTGGAAAAAGAGCTTTTACTGTATTGGCAAATGCAATAACTTCTCTTACTACAATTGCCATTTAATTTACGAAATTAAATATATCTGTTTATTATAATCATTCATTTTGGATTTTAATGTTTATATGCATCAAAGCAATTATTTTAATTAAGCGATTATAATAGTCTTCTTCACCCATGGGGTGCCGGGCTAGAATGTCACCTCCCCGTCTCTACCCGTGGGTGTCGTAAGAGGCGACTAAGGGGTAACTCACCAGATAGTGGTATCCCCAAGACGCCTGCCAAGCGTGGGGATTATGGCAAATCCCCCCAAAATCGCCCCCATTACACACAGGCTGTGTCCAGCAGTGGACAATCCGGCTGAGACAGTACAGTACAGTAATAGTTTGCTAAAATCTTAAAATATGTGTGTTTATGTACAGAAAATTGTTTTCTGAGTACACTGATGAAGAGAATAAGTTATACTCTCTTTTCATTTTGTTTCATAGCAATATCGTCTCATTAGCTTAGATTGAGCACAGATTCATCATAGATGTATATTCATATATTGGGTCAGCGGAGTACCGACTCTAAGCACAATCGACTCTGGACTGAATCTATGCTGAATATAAGCAGCAATTCAATTTTGAAGCGCTCGTAGCGAAGTTTACTTAGCTGTTCTCAACCGATCAGCAAAGTTAAGCAACGTCGCGCGCGGTCTGGAGTTGGATGGGTGACCGCTAGTGACATTACTACTGAGCGTTTCCGTGCTTCGGAGGGCACGTTAAGCCGTCGGTCCCGGTTGTCGTCTTAGGATGGCAGTCGTTAAAGCATGGTGGTAGGGCATTTGGCGAATGCCCGCCTGGCTAGCTACCACACTCAAGTAGAAAGCTGGCCCCAAGCACCTAACGGTGTGTTCCGGCAGCTGTCCTTGAGAGCCAGTACTTCTAGGCTAGCCTGAACAACATCTTCGACCACATCATCACTTACCATCAGGTGAGATAGTGGTCAAAAGCTAACCTATCAGGCATAATATATATATATATATATATATATATATATATATAAACAAGTAATTAGCAGACTTTGCCAGCCACCTGAGTGCTATCGTGCATAGGAGGGCACGTGAAGCCGTCGGTCCCGGTTGTTGTCTTAAGATGGGAGTCGTTATAGGATAGTGGTAGGGCATTTTTAATGCACACCTGGCTAGCCATTACCTAATAACATTAAACATTACCTAATAAGGAGACAACGGAACGCGATCTGATGTTCTAATTGACTGTGTCCCATAATAAAAATTTTATAGGTTGAAGATACAGACTCAGTATAAATTAAAAATGGAAATAATTGAGACAACTTTTGTTAATCGAAAAAATGCTCTTAATTAATGTTGTAGTAGATAAATAAACTTATATATAAAGAGTCCGCCATCAAATATTTTTTTTCAACTAGTGCTTATTTCGTGAATGGTAACACTTAGCTCATGTTTGATTTGACAGATAATTAATTTATCTTTCTGCTGAACGAATATGGTTGTGTATCCGCTTGAACAACGCTGGGAAATATTGTGACATTACTTTGAAAATCATGGTAATGTTGCAGAATGGCCGTTACAGTCAATGGCGATCTTTATCGGGCCATGTTGAACCAATTTTTGTTCACAAAAATTGAAGAGGAGGATATTGGCAACGTTTGGTTTCAACAGGACGGCGCTACGTGCCACACAGCCGAAGCTACACTCGATGTTTTGCGCCCTGTTTTTGAAGATCGCATTATCAGCCGCAGAGCTGATGTCGTTTGGCCACCTCGGAGCTGCGTTTTGACACCGTTGGACTATTATTTATGGGGTGCCGTCAAAGATAAGTGATACGCCGACAAGCCATAGACAATTGACGCTTTAAAGGACAATATTCGTGAAGCCATTGGTGAAATACAGCTACACACAAACGATAATGTGCTTAAAAATTGGATGATCGTGTAGGCTACTGCATGGCCAGCCCAGGCAGCCATTTGAATGAATATTTTCCATTATTAACCGGAAGGATTGTACTTTCAAATAAAAAAAAGATATTTGAGAAAATATTCAGTTTTTTTTTATAGCATTTAAAAAAAAGTTATTTGGCGGACCCTATATATATGTAAGACCACAACTGAACTTACAAGGGATAATTTGATACATTATACAAATACAAATATTTTTATTTCAGTAAACTTCATCTATGTTACTTTTCATGGGTTTGAGGCCCTCTTTTAAGTATGCAGATAATGTATTTATGTCTTCGTTTAGATTATATATATACCTAAATCTTATTAAACTATGGCTCTTCGAGCTGTACACCTCGCAAGTCTGCCCTTCCATAGCTTACAATTAAATGAAGGTTCACATCGCACGCTGATGGGGGGATGGGTCACAAAATACAAATATCTAGATATATAATGTAAATAATAAATGATTTTCTTGGACTTAAATCAATAACACGCGGACCCCAGCGAAAGCTAGTTGTATTAGAAATATGTAGGTAAGTAGAAAATATACAATAATTTTACATACTTGGTAATGTTATAATTACATAATTTTGTTGTTTGTGACCTAATTTTCTCCCGTGTTTATCTCGCATAAATATCAAATAATTAATTCAAATAAATAATTGATTATCCGAGAGAGAGAAAGAGACTATCGCAACGTCAATCAAGGACATTGCCATTAAATTAAACGCAGGCGTCCATACTTTCAACACCATATAATGTATCTCTACGTCATTTTGTAAAATTTCCAAAAACTGAATGGACAAAAAAATTTTATGTACTTATCAAACCTGCTCACAAAATTTCGTGAGAATCGGTTAAGAAATGCGACCTGTAGAGGAGAACAACCAGACATACGAAGAGACGCTTCGCTCGAACTAAGTTCTCGCTCGGTCAATTAAAGTTTTTTTTTAATGTTATTGTGGTGGGACAAGCTCGAGGCCCACCTGATGTTAAGAGCACTAACCTCTGCCTATAACAAATACATTTCATCACAAGTTACGAATTGCGCCGCGTAGCACTTTCCTCACGAACGTAGTTTATAGTAGATATATTTTAAATACCTATCTAGTATTCAAAGTCGTTGAAAATTTGCATGCATATCCCTGAACCTAATATATATGCTTCTGGTTTGTCAGTGTTTCGTATAATAATATATTTTATCCTAAATGTGAATAAAAGTTATCCCACAAAAACAATTTTTCAAATATATAAAAATTACTTAATTTTACGGAAAATTGGCTAACCAGAAGCAAATTTATAAGGCTCAAAGACATGCATGCTAAATTTAAATGCATGCAATACCTACTTTTATCTATTCTATGTAGCAAGTGTTCTGTAATTTCCTGCTTGATTGTTTGCCTGTAAGTTTGTATGAAAAGCGCTACGGGCACACTTCTCTTAAGTGACATAAGAAAAAACCATCAAGTAAATTTTGAATGATGCCGAGTACTGACAAGTTCAACAACGTATTGAACTTTTTTCCTGGATTAAATTCTGAATCCGTATTTTTTAATGTTTAACAATGTTTGGAATAATGGAATAACAATGTGGGAATAATAAGAAGAGGCATATCAAACTGTTGGTGCAGAAGGTTTGACTAGGATATATAATGTTTTTGCTTATACAGGGTTATTGGGAAAATACTAACAAACTCTTAGGTTTGAATTCTGCTAGTCCTAAGAAACGTTTTGAGATGGTTTTTTTTAAACATTTTGTGTCAGTTTTTGTGTATAATATGACGAAATAAGCACGAGGACCCCCTGATGTTAAAAGACTCTTGTGCCTGTAATTTAATATTTCATTGGTTTTATTACATAGATCGATGTAAATATTCAAAAGTCTATTCAAAGGCAGCGCGGCGCGATCTAATGTCACATGAATAAATAACCGTACTAATGTTGCCGCGGCGGGCGCTCTTGGTTTGGAGAGACTCAAAACTTAGAACTATAAGTACTATCTGACAGCTTTAAGTTCTGTATCTCGTAGTAAAAGACAATGGCTACTCCGAGCTAAGAGCACCCGCCGCGACAACACTGGACCGCGCCGCGATCACACTACACCGGAAGACGTAGAGTTGCTAGGCCCCCCACTAGGTGGACTGAAGATATCGTGAAAGTCGCGGTAGGCAATAGTTACAAGCGGCAGCCGTTCTTTGTGGTGTGGACGTCTTCCAGCTGATGAATAATTATTAACAGTAACTCTCATCATCCTGAACAACATCTTCGACCGTAGCATCACTTACCATCAGGTGATGAGATAGTTCTCCAAAGCTATCAAAAATCAACTTTAAAAAACTGCAATGATTCTTACCTTCGCAGTTACCAAGCAAATGATGTCCATGACCGATCAAAGGTAGTTTCCCGGATAGCTCCGGGGGCTCAGAAGATTTATTTTTGGATGACTTCAACTTCCATAATAAATAAAAACAAATAACGATCAACACATAAAACATCCTTAATAAATTTATAAATTATTAAATGGTTATGATAGGCGATCAGTGCGTCCAACGATTGCCTCGAAAATGGCCATAGAATACAATGTTATATTGTTAAGTAGTGGTTACAAAAAGTAATTAAAACCCGGCTCGCGTGTAAGAAGAGCAAAGCTTGCTAGATTTCATTTAAAATACATAAAGAATTAGATAAAACAATATTACTGATTAATTTCCTGATGACGATTAAAAAAACTATGATTTAAAATTGAATATCTAAATCAGGCTTTACAAAAACTTATGGACATTGAGTTTTTTTTTTTATGCATGACATGTTAACCTTTGACTACTATCGCACCTGATGGTAAGTGATGATGTGGTCGAAGATGTTGTTCAGGCTAGCCTAGAAGTACTGGCTCTTCTTGACCAAGGACAGCTGCCGAAACACACCGTTAGGTGCTTGGCGACAGATTTTCTACTTGAGGGTGGTAGCTAGCCAGGCGGGCATTCGCAAAATGCCCTACCACCATGCTATAACGACTGTCATCCTAAAACAACAACCGGGACGGACGGCTTAACGTGCCCTCCGAAGTACGGAAACGCTCAGTAGTAATGTCACTAGCGGTCACCCATCCAACTCATGACCGCGGCGATGTTGCTTAACTTTGCTGATCGGTCAAGAACAGCCAAGTAAACTTCGCTACGAGCGCTTCAAGGGAGGTCGAGGGAGAATCCAATATTTTTCCATCTTCATTATAATTTGGGTTTTAAAATTTAAATCAAAGTGTGGGAGCTTTGAGCGAGAGCTTCTATTCACAGGAAGTGCTGAAATTCTTCTACGGGAATCCCACCCGGACTCCGATATCCGGATACAGCTCCGACATGGGTTGGGGGACCTATTATGACACTTTTGTAAGTTGGTCTTTTACTTTAATGTTTTCTAGGTGACTGTTTATCTCAGACTTTATTGCATGTCTTTTCAAAGCAACCAATAATTTTTATGGGGTGTGACCGTATCCGCACGAGACCTCGCATTAAACTGCAACAGCATTTAAAAATCAATTTCGTCAGAAGTGATGAACTGCACTGCGCCCATCAGTGCCATCAGCATGAGACACACATTTGTTGTCACATGTGCCTGTAATTTTACTGGCTTTCAAGGAATGGTGCTGGAACACACTTTTAAGTGCGTGGGGACATAAGTTCCACTTGCGGGTGATGGCTAGTCAGGCGAGCATTCGCAAAATGCCCTTCCATCTTGCGGTGAAGTTCAAGCTGGCAATGGGGATCGAACCAAGGACCTGCGGCGCGGCTGCCCATAGGCGTTCCCGCTTCGCTATCATTGCTTGAAGCTATTTTTGTTGTTTTTCTATATATTTAAACGATTTTCATGGATTGTTTTATGAATATTTTTAAGACACTTTAATTTTTTAGTCTCAGCTAGGGTTAGGAAATTAAATTGCTCTCATCAATGAAAGGTTACTGCTGAGTAGGTTCATTCTTATTCATATTGTAGTTCGAACATAACGAAAAAGATGGCGCTAAAATATATATTTTTTTATTCATGTCCGCATTACGCTCGGCGTATCTAGTTTCATTAATGTTTAAAGACCTGTTTTTAATAAAATTAAATATAAGTGAACTCTTATTATAAAACCGCTAATGTATTTAATTTAGAACCCTTCAAATATTTTTTTAAATCCACAACTTTGTTGCTCGGTTTAATATAAATGCCATCATAAACCTTGACTATGGAGTAATAAATAAATATGTTTTGATTATTCGTAAACAAGCTAAACACTAACTAAGATTAGTTATTATATTATTTTATAACGTATAAGTATGTGATTTTATTGAGTTTTATGCGTTTATTAATATAATACTCTAATGCTTTTGAATATACTTACAAATACTTACTTAGTATGATATTGGACAAGAATAATAATTCGGTGTTTTATTATTCTTGTCCCATGATTTCCCATGTATGCTGTACTATTTCAAATTAAAATAGTAATCATTGCAATAGAATAAAATACATCATCATTACAGAGAGCAATCATTATACTAATCAGTAATGCAATGAATAGTAATAATTATGGAATATAAACGTACTAGTGGCTCTCCGAGCTGTAAACCTCGCGAGACTGCCCTTGCATAGCTTACAATTCACAGCGCACGCTTAAGGAGGAATGGGTCACAAAATCCAAATATCTAGGTATATATAATGTAAATAATAAAAGATTTTCTTGGACTTAAATCAATGAAACGCGGGCCCCAGCGAAAGCTAGTTGTATCAGAAATAGGTTAGTAATAAATCTATCTATACTTATACTAAAACTGTAACAGGATCAATTCTGTACATTACAGATATTTAAAAAAAAAAATTGAGAATTCTGTAGCTGATACTGATGCCAAAAATGTACTTTTTTTTTTAATTTTTGTCTGTCTTTCTGTCTATCTGTATCCCGGCCGCGCATCACTCCAAAACTACTGAATGGAAACAAGTTTAACACGATTTGAGTTCATACTACGAAGAAGGTTATTGTATACCTTTTATCCCGAAATTCAGCACGGTTCCCTCGGGAAAGGGGATTAAAGTCAAAATGTACACTTAGCTGTAAATTATTAACGCGTAGTCCGATTTAAATTATACGTCAGTGGAAATCTATCTTACAGAGTCAATCTATTTTATTTATAACATAAAACAAATGGTAATTATAAGATGTTGTTAGGTTAGCTAACTACTACTGTAAATTTAATTGAAATAAATATATTTTATTATTATTATTATTATATTACTACTTAAGACAAAAGGTCCTTTTAGTAGGGACTAAAATGCGGGTTTAATTTTGGTGATAATTTACTATTTTTGTATGTATATTTTACTCTACTATATCTGGTAGTAAGTTAAACATAAGCCAAAAAATAATACATTAAAAACCTGTACCTACGTATTTTGCTTATGGCCACGGTAATACTTTCGTAGATCTATGGTAAATTGTTGTTGATCCACATAATTACAATTTGATGGCTGGACATGGTCAGTTTATAATCTTACGAAAATTTAAACGTTAGATGAATACACTGGATACGCCGGCTTCATTTAAAAATTGGGTGATTTTTTATGCAGCCGCCCGCCACTTTCAGGTATTATTATAAAAATTTTTGAAGCGCTCGTAGAGAGCTTTACTTCGCTTTTCTTAACCGATCAGCAAAGTTAAGCAAAGTCGCCCGCGGTTATGAGTTGGATGGGTGACGGCTAGTGACATTACTACTGAGCGCTTCCGTGCTTCGGAGGCCACGTTAAGTCGTCGGTCCCGGTTGTTGTCTAAGGATGGCAGTCGTTATAGCTTGTGGTAGGGCATTTTGCGAATGCCCGCCTGGCTAGCTACCATCCTCAAGTAGAAAATCTGTCGCCAAGCACCTAACGGTGTATTCCGGCAGCTGTACTTGAGGGCCAGTAATTCTAGGTTAGCCTGTACAACATCTTCAACCACATCATCACTCACCATCAGGTGACAAAGTGGTCAAAGTATAACTTTTTAGGAATAAAAAAATAAAGTTTTTTTTTATTCTATAAAAAAATGCAGATGAGGTTCTGGTTTATAAAATAACTTTGTCAAAGGAGTGTATACCCACTCTTTTCTGATTATATGCAAGACCAAGCGAATACACCGGAAACGTGGAGTTTTCTGTACCTGGCCTGGCGCTGATGACCCAAGCCGAATCCTTCAACGACGCCGACGATGTTCCAATAGAAGTATGTACGGTACTTACAAAGTGATGGCATTATGCTACCGATTACTTGAAAGTATTGTATGATGAAAGTAGCAGGCACATGAGACTAACAACTATTTCTCAAGGTGACGGGCGCAGTGCCTTGTGATGAAATGCATCTCTGGCAGAGGTTAGTCCGCTTAACATCAGATGGGCCTCGTGCTGCTTCCGCCACAATAACATAAAAAAGCGTAAAAGCAGGCTTGGTGCGACGAATTAATTTTTTACGAGCTCGGTTCCTACTATGAAGAACATGACCTCAGACCCGGTTGGCACAGGGGAAAGGCATAAATCTGTGTCTGTGGGTTCCTCAAAGATACAGATTTCTCCTTTCCTCTGTTGTACCAACAGGCTAACCAGACTTGATATTAGAATCCCGTGCTTTATATAAAATATCTTAGAGTTACTTTGTACACGTGCAAATTACCTGTTATTGCTTACATCTGCATCAGACAGATTATCCACTACTGAACAAAGTCTCCCCCATTAAGGAGGGGAGTACCATAACCCCCGCGCTTGGCGCGTCTTGGGAATAGCTGTGTTAGATAACACAGCTTCTCAGAGAGCGCTGCTGCCCTCCTTCCAGTATTTTACCCCTATTTGCCTCTTACGACACCCACGGGAAGAAGTGAAGGACTAAATTCTAACCCGGCAACCTACAAGGTTAATAAAACCTGCTGCGCCGCCTAATTTCTACAAATTGGGGGTTAGTCCAGATGACGTCTGCACACTACGAATAAATAGAGTTTATTCGTAGTCCGCACACATATCTAGCGATTTATTTCACCGTTAGAGAAACAAAACAAACTTTTATTAAGACCATCGAATAATACCTAAGGGTTTAAAACACTTAAAAATATGGGCGTTAAAAGATGAGTACGATAATATATACAATCTGTATGGTCTTCAGTTAGATTGTTTGGTTTTAAAGAAATTTACTTGTTCAATCATAAGGGTTTTCACATTTATTTTCACGAAATATTATATAACTACACATGAAAGCTACAAAAATAACATCTCCAAATATTTCACCCTCCAGAGACAAGAATTTTTACGTACTGTTGAATATTATTTAACGCGTCCGAATATTAAAATTGACTTTTAAGTCTATATACTTATGATACAACTGTAACAGATCCAATTCTGTACATGGCAGATATTATGAAAAAAATAACTTTACAGCAATATGTAGTTGGCACTGATGCCAAAACTGTATTTTTTTTTAATTTTTGTCTGTCTGTCTGTCCGTCTGTCTCTCTGTCTGTATCCCAGCCGCGCATCACTCCAAAATTACTGAATGGAATTTAATGAAACTTTACACGATTTGAGTTTATACTACGAAGAATGTTATTGTTTACTTTTATCCTGAAATTCAGCACGGTTCAGAAAGGGGATGAAAGTCAAAATGTACACTTAGTTGTAATTTATTAACGCGTAGTCCGATTACAATTATTCTTTTTTTGTTAGAATAAGAACGAGTGAGCCCAGCACCACACGGGCATTCTGGCACCCCACAGGCAGCCCGGCACCCCACGGGCAGCCTGGCACACAACAGGCAGCCCGGCACCCCATGGCATCCCGGCAACCCACGGGCATCCCGGCACCCTTATTTAGTTTCGCAAGCTTGCTAAGATAAAACTCTAATATCTGAAACATTCGACAACATCAGTTTTTTTAACTTTATCTTTTGCCGGATACATTTTAGACACTGCGCAATGGAAGTGCACAATCTAATATATTTTCATTCTACCGCCAAACAAGGAGAACCCCGGCAAAAAGACGCCGTTTTATAATCCAAATTCCAAAGAAACGCAGAAAGTACTTTGCTTTATTGTGCGCACCGCGAAGGAACTCTCTGAGTTACTTAACTACCGTCTTCTGGAAAATACAACCCGGGAGTTTTCAAACCCAAAGAAAAAAGCTCCTTTCTGAGCTACGCTTTACTAAGAGTGCTTCACCGAAGACCACAGCGTTGCATAATATGAGATAAACAGTGCTCAAATGTGAATAATTAGTCTGCAGGTACGGCAATCGCGAACGAAGTCGCAGGTACAGCTAGTTACATATAAAACAGAAGAGTTAATAGAACATAATTTTACATATATTATGCTAATGATTCAATAATTATACTGAAAATATACGAATAGAAAGATTATTTATTTTTTTTGCTTAATTCATACATACATACATATAATCACGCATGTATCCCCCGAAGAGGCAGAGGTGTGTAATCACCCAAGTTTCGCTTATTGGGTTTTGGTGACATGTTATAGGGGGTTAGCCTATTGCAATTCACCGAGCACAGTTTCAGGGTCATACAAGATGTTGTCTCTAACACAGAGGACGAAGCACAAGAACATATTACGAATAATATGTTTACGCTAACAACATCTAAGTCAGGAATACAAGAACATATTGTATGAAAACCTGGCAGGGCACGGAGATGTTATGTAACTCTGTCGTGCTTCTAATGCACACAACACCCTAATTACATTTTTTTTATTATTTTTTTATGCATGATAGGTTAGCCTTTGACCACTATCTCACCTGATGGTGAGTGATGATGTGGTCGAAGATGTTGTTCAGGCTAACCTAGAAGTATTGGCTCTCAAGGACAGCTGCCAGAACACACCGTTAGGTGCTTGGCGATAGATTTTCTTCTTGAGGGTGGTAGCTAGCCAGGCGGGCATTCGCAAAATGCCCTACCACCATGCTATAACGACTGCCATGCTATAACGACTGCCATCCTAAGACAACAACCTTCATCGACGTGAGGAAGTGGTATGATTCTCCTTTGACGCACCCTTAGTCGCCTCTTACGACATCCACGGGAAGAAATCAAATAATAATAAATGACTTAAGATATTGGTTAAATATTGTCAATGGAATCGACAATATTTTAAGACGTGTATTTTATATGTGATGGGAAAATAACATAACTACAAAAAACTAGGTGCCTATATAAAACCGCTTCTAACTACGCTCGATTTTGTAGGTATCAAATAAAAACGGAGACATAAAAAATATTTTTTACTGCCGAGTCCGTCGAAAGAAATATCTTAATAGGGACTTGCAAAAATCAGATTCGAAAGCCGAAAATATTTTTTTTCGTCCTATGCGTTATATTCTATGCGTATCTGTTAATTTTCCGAAATATGATTAGCTACTGATTTTTAATTTCCGAATTTTAAGAAAAGCTTATATCAAAATTATAATCTAGAATAAAAAAGAACACGAAATACAAACGCAATTGACGGCAAATGTATCGCTAATTATGTGTACGTTAAATAAGTTTTTTAAATTATCTAAACTATCTAATCTAAACTAATATAATAAAGAGGAAAGATTTGATTGTTTGTTTGTTTGTTTGTTTGCATTGAATAGGCTCTGAAACTACTGGAGCGATTAGGATGAAAAATTGGTATGGAAATAGTTTGAGACACGGGGATGGTCATAGGATAGTTTTTATCCAACTGCGCAAAAAAGAGGTTAATGGTTTTGCACGATAACCGATCTACTCAACCGATTAGGATGAAATTTGGTGTGGAAATAGTTTGAGATACGGGGAAGGACATAGGATAGTTTTTTTCCAACTGCGCAAAAAAGAGGTTAATGCTTTTGCGCGATAACCGATCTACTCAACCGATTACGATGAAATTTGGTGTGGAAATAGTTTGAGATACGGGGAAGGACATAGGATAGTTTTTTTCCAACTGCGCAAAAAGAGGTTAATGATTTTGCGCGATAAAAAACATTAGAACCAAAAAAACAAATATAAATAAAAGTTCTTAAAAAAAATTATAATAAACATTCTTTATTCTTTTCTTTTCTTAGTAACCTGACTTAAATAGAAGGGTTTGTGTTTGTGTAAAAATTATTATAATTATTTTTTTAATACCCGTGCGAAGCCGGGGCGGGCTGCTAGTATAAATATAATAGTAGATAGTGTACTTCTGAGTAATAAAGCGGTATGGATACTGTCACTGAATCATCCAAACTCGACTCCTTCAGGAACTTGTCTGCCCTAGGGTTAAAAGTGAGTCAAAGACACGGAGCAACTGATTCCCCCTTTTTTTTTTATTCTCGCTCGGAAAAATGCGTTACGCATACCCTCCCGTCGGGGAATGGGAGTGTTATGTGGGACTCCCAGGTGGTAAGACCGGTATACCCACTAAACGACCCAGCGGCATTCCAGCATCGCCTGTATGGAGGAGGACTGGGAGACTGGCAGAGCCTTTACGTCCAGTCCTCCGCCGACGACCGCCCGCCTTGACAGCGGGGCCCACACGCGCCTCCAAGCAGGAGAGTCCCGGGAATGACCAGGAATGCTCGGCCATTCCCGCCCGACGGAGGTGGTGAATAAATGCAATGCGAGAGAAGGCACCCCCGCGCCTGTCTCTCGCTATTCACCACCGGGAGGGAGAACTCGTCTTCTCCCACCCCTTCTTCGCCTACGCAGTGGCGCCGCAAGGGGGTCTTCCTCCCTTGCGCGCTCTGCTGCCTCCTTTTGGGAAATCACTTCCTCGCAAAAGGAGGCGACCGCTGCCCAGGCCACCTCGCCCTCCAACATGGCATTGACCACGCTGGGGAGCGAGAGGTCCGGCCCGACTACTGCGACCAAACTGCGGCGCAAGTCGGACCACGTAGGGCATACCTCCAGCGTGTGCTGCGCCGTGTCCTCTGCGGCGCCACAATCGTGACACGCCGGTGATTCCTCCCTTCCGATCCGGTGCAGGTATGATCCGAAGCATCCGTGCCCGGATAACACCTGCACCAGACGAAACGAGAGGAACCCATGGGACCGCCCTAGAACTAGAACTGATTCCCCCTGGTCGCGTTTCGGTTCTACACGAAGCATCCTCAGGAGGTCTTGACTCTACGAGCGCACGATAGAATCCTCGATCGAAAATTCTTTCGGTTTGGCTGCGTGGCGTTTGTGACGTCACGTCGGCTTAACAGGAAAATTAGGCGGAATTATCACTTGATATATTTTTGTGTATTTTAAGTGTTTTATTAAAATATTAATTTGATATTTTCATAAAATATTTTAAAAATATTTGTTATTATGAAATATGTATTTCCGCAAAGTAACGCCTGAATCTATTTATTATAATAATGAAGGAGTAAATTAATGTTTTTTATATTTTACTCTATATTAAACCTCAAAACAGATTTTCAATTATTTCTTTAGAATGACGCATTGCCTTGTTTCAGGAGGCGTAGGAGGGGGTAAGGAACACTGCCCTCTCTGCCAGCAGCACTTCTATTTTCAATATTGATGTCTACAAACTGTCTACAAATTTAAAACTTAAAAGATTATTTTAGTTTTAAAAAATGTGCAAGTTCGCCTCACATAAAATACGAATTTATACTGATTGACTAACGTTAGTGTCAGAATATACTCACTGGTGATTTTATATACGACTGAGTAGCATCACTCCTAATTGATATTAGGTATGAGAATTACAGTCACGAGTGACTGTCAAAAATATCACTTAGAATGGGTATCGGTGATTAAGTCACTGGACGGCATAAAAATTGCATTTATGGTATAAGCACATTATCTGGGCAAAACTTGGAACAATAACATTGTAGAATACTTGTTTGAAATTACAAATATGTGGCAGACGACCGAAATGTAGGCATTTATTTTGGAACAACAAAACAGAATAATCCAAAATCACTTACCGTCAGGTGAGATTGTGGTGGAAAAGACTAGCCTATAATATTATATAATAATTATTAAATAAAATATCTACTATTTTGAATCTGTAATTTTAACTTTTACTACTAACAATACATCTTCTTCATCTTTCTAAATATGATCAAAATCACTACCTATCGCATGCTGCGAAAATCATACCTGTGGGTGTCGTCAGAGGCGACTATTGGTAAAGTACCGGAAGGGGCCCACCCACAGGGCCTTCTGAGGAACTGATGTCTTAAATTGCGATCCCCAAGACGCCTGCCAAGCGTGGGGATAATGGCAAACACCCCCTAATTGGGGGAGGCTGTGTTCAGCAGTGGACAATCTGGCTGATACAGTATATACTCGTAGTAAATCGTATCCAATTCTTATTTCCATTTTTTTCGTTTTTAAAAATCTGACTTTTATATGAATTTATTTTATAAAATACGCTCACCCTATTTATTGCGTAGTTTTATTTCGCACATTCGCAAAGGTCTCTCCGTCCTATGCCTTCAGTCTGACATTTTTCAAAGGCTACTTCAGCTTATAGCATTTATGTGCTTGAATATTGAAGCAGATATGCAGCATCTAAACCATCGGAACTACCGGAACTCACCAGTTGTTGTTGTTGCTTTAAATATTTCGGTTACGCAAATTAATTTCATTCTCATCCCATCAGAAATTACAGGCACATGAGACTTAACAAGAATATCTCAAGGTGACGGGCGCAGTGCAATTCGTGACTTGTGACGAAATGCATCTGTTATAGGCAGAGGTTAGTCCGCTTAACATCAGGTGGTCCTCGAGCTTGTCCCGTCACAATAACATAAAAAAACATACTTTCGGTAACCGAATTGGGTTCTGTATTGGAATATTTCAATCCCTATTGCAAGTTTACTCGGGAGAGCAAATTGTCGGAGTTTTTCCATCTCCACTAACGAGACACAGTTATTAAACATGGCGCAGGTTGCAATTTCGTTTTAATGCAATGGAATTGAGCAGATGATGCAAAACAGTTTTATGACTTCTCTGAACTGATAAAGTACTAAGTAAATCATTTTATTTATACCGTAAAATTGTGTGCATAAAATATACACATACACAATAGTATATAAAAGCTATTTAGAAGAAAGAAAACAGTCAGTTAGGATAGAAACTTTACTGAGTGACGAGAAAATTGTGTCCTACGGAGTCCCACAAGGGAGCGTCCTCGGACCAACGTTATTTCTGATATACATGGATGGACTGTGTAGGAAAAAACTTGATAATGCCGAAATTATAACCTTTGCTGATGATACTGTAGTTCTATTTGATGGTGACACATGGGATGAAGCTAAATATTTTGCTGAAAAGGGATTTTCTAAAATCATGAAGTGGTTAGACTCTAATTTACTAACTTTAAATTTAGAAAAGACCAAGTACATTACATTCAGTATCAAAGAAAACTTGCAACCGGGTCATAACTTTGAACTAAAAGCACATTCTTGTGATCAGTTTGATAACTGTCAATGCTATCTTTTAAGCCGTACCAATGAAAACAAGTATTTAGGCGTAATAGTAGATAAATACCTAAGATGGGAACCGCAGATACGTTTATTTGCGGGAAGAACAAGGAAGTTAATTTATATATTTAAAAACCTACGACATATAGGTGACATCAATACCTTAAAAAGCGTTTATTTTTGCTTATGTCAATCAGTATTATCCTATGGTATACTTGCTTGGGGAGGAGCACACAAAACATTACTTCTACATATAGAAAGAGCTCAGCGGGCTGTATTAAAAGTAATGTTCTATAAGCCTTACCGATATCCCACTCAACAACTGTATCTCGACACAGATGTCCTTAGTGTTCGTCAACTATTTATAAAATCATTGATCATAAATCAACATAAATATCAAATGATAGCAGGCCACCAGTTTAAACGTCGAAGTGACAGAGTATATGAATCTATAAAATGCAATACAAATTTTATGAAAAAATTTTCTTATTGTTTAGGTCCCTATGTATATAATCAAATTAATTATCATACAACATTATCTGATTCAACTGCATACAACTGCAAAAAAAAGCTAGATAACTATCTAAAATCTCTAAGCTACGATGATACTGAAGCCCTAATAACTGTTTTATAGTAGTAATAAAACAATATAAACAACAATATAAACATATACAAATAAATAATAATGAGTCCAATTAATCCAAATAGAGCACCAGTTTAAATTATATTTCTCGTATTGTCTTGAATACCTAGTTATTGAATACCAATGTACATAAATAAAGTGATTTCATAATTATTTCTTTAGATCCTTTTCCATATCTTTGCCACCACCTTGAGTTACAATATAATATACATACATACGCTAACACCAATACAATTTTAGACACGCCACCATCTACATACATACAGACAAATATATACATTACATAATACTTTATACTTACATTCACATGCATAGAATATATAAATATATTATTTTAGTATTAATTATTGATATAACACTAATCTACGTGTACATAAGAGTTTATAATTAAGTTTATACCACTAACTATTCATATATATATCCATATAATAATATCCATATAAATATATTATTTCAAATTATATATTTTATGATATGCATTGATACATCCCGTTACCATTACTCTTGGTATCATACTTACATAATATGTTAAAATTTACAGTAATAAATAATCTGTTTACCGCGCGTATACTGCGTGCGAATAATAACGTGTTTGGTGGACGAGGAACGCTCTGCCCTGCCGTCGTACAGTGCAAACTAGTGCGGAGGGTAGATGTGAATCTTTCATCTAAATTCGTTGTTTACCAATTCAAACCTTATTGTCATCAACTTTTAAGCATCTTCATTTATTTTTTGTTGCCTAACTCGTAAGTATGTACGTATTAGGTGCATAAACTGTATCAAATTATTTAAAATTTACTAACGTTTACTGACTTTCGCGACTTGAAAACATATATATACTTACAAGTATTTACCGGGACTTAATCGCATCGCGAATAACTAAACATTTGCTATGTTATTTAGGCATAACTGGCAACCGTTTGGAAAAGTAGTATAATGTAAATATAAAAAATGTTTTCGAGTACTTACTGCGAAATGTACGTATAACCTACATTAATAATATTAAAAAGTCAACGTTATTTTTCTTTTTTATTGGTAACAACTGTATTTTAAGTAAAGAAGTAAGATTCATTGTAAGTTTTTTTTTTTTTTATATGATGATGAATAAAGTTATTATTATTATTATTATAGTAGATTTTTATACAAGGGTCGAACGGAATCAATTCCCATACGAGGTATTGAGTAGTAATTGATTACTTTCACCCGTGTTAAGCACTCTACTTTTCATTGCGAATATAAGGAAAGTAAAAAAATAGTAGATTTTCTAAATTATTCACTAATAATAATAACATGACTGGAACTGAACAGGATTTAAAATTAAGTAGGTAATTGTGATATTAGAAAGATTTGTGAAATTTTACGTTAAATGTTGCTTGCAATATTTACGGATGGCTATCGTCCGAATAGGAATTTATGACTTTCACCCTTGTTAAACACTCTACTTTTCACTACGAATATGAGTAATATAAAAAATGTGTATTTATAATATTTATTGATAACAAGAACATGAGTAGAAACTATTTAAAATGAATGCACTTATAGTCAACATAGTATAACTTACATCCGTGTTAAACACTCTAATTTTCAATAAAAATATAAGAAAAGTAAAAAAAAATAGGTTTTCAAAAACTCTATAAAAAATGTAAAATATTTACTGAAAACCATGAGTAAAAGAAACATAACTATATAGAATTAATTGAGGGATAAGAATAATTTGTAAAATTAAGTAACTTTTTTGTTAGATTATTTATAATTTTACTTACCATCCTGCCAATTTATATATCTAGTGTTTTTTTTAATTTTATACATGGCACACAAAGCATCTGCCGCGGAAGCCATACCACTTAAAAGGTATTTTATTAAAGTTGTTTTTAAATTTACCCTTATAGGTTAACATAATTAGTGACTAAAATGTTCATATAAAATACACTAACTTGAGAGTCACATTAATTCTGTTATAAACTAGTTCTTTTAGCTTTTACATAAACACAAATGTAGTCGTAATTATTTTTTATAATACAGCAAAGTATTTTAGAACGAAAAAATATAGACGTCTAATTTTGTTTACAACCATGGTTGCCATGGTTACAGTTACAGCAGAGTATCTTAGAACGAAAAAACATAAACATGTTGTTACCATTGTTTACAACAATGGTTGCCACGGTTACAAGTCATTCCGAGCCAAGAGAGGGAAGCATTTACTATGAGTTTTTCCCACCCTTAGGTGGGGATCAGCGTCTTCTACCCGCTATGCAGATCAAATAAACACTACTTTCCGAGTATGAGAAATGAAAAAAATGTAAGCGCTCGTAGCGCTACATATATACCTACTAGTTTTTCGGGCAGTGTGCGACCAGCATGTATCACAAAAACACCTTATACAAAAAAAAAATATTTCAAAACTCCAAAAGTTGTACGGACGTCCCATACAAACTCTTAATACAGTGGATAACTATACTGTAGCCGCCAAATCAAAACAACCTTCAGAATCGTACCAAGGTTCAAATCCACTTTGGTAGTGGAACTCCATTCCTATGTGCTTTGGTTATATATAAAATCTACGCTTGTTAATTTCGCGTAAAGTTATGTTTTTGTTTTCAAAATGATTAGAGAGTAATTTTGTGTGGGAATTCTTTTCAATTATGATATGTGGTGGCGCGGTGATGAAATGCAAATTTTCGAATAGTGAACTGTATAACTTAGAAACATAGACGTAATAATGGGGAACACAGGATAGAAAATTGGATAGGTACTTACAGGAGTAACGTCGCATCAATATCACTTTCCTCCAGTTCGATATCAGCACAGCACAAATTTCGTTG
The DNA here is from genome assembly GCA_963890685.1 of Plagodis pulveraria. NCBI lineage: Eukaryota > Metazoa > Arthropoda > Insecta > Lepidoptera > Geometridae > Plagodis > Plagodis pulveraria. The sequence goes on along the minus strand of OY982971.1, from coordinate 13,231,224 downwards.
TTGCACACGCGGATTATAGTTTGTTGTAGGAACCAGGCTTTAGCGATGAAGATGCCACTGAACACTAGGTAGTTATTAGAAGACGTGTGTAGGAATAATGGCGACGGTTTTTGCAGAGAGAAAAAATATGGCGGAGCGGAGCAGGGGCAGGGGGTGAAATAGGGATGGGATACTATTACGTCAATGCACTAAACAATTCTATCATAGAAAACTGTAATGTGGCGTAACCATCCCCCCCGGCTTGAAGGGATCAAGGGATTACTTCGAAAAAAAAACAAAAAACTAAGCTATAACTAAACTAAACCTTAACCTAGGACGCGATTTTGCGAAACTAACTATTGCCTAGGTAAAGGGCACAGACGTACAACTGGGCGCAGGTACGATCCAGTTGATGTTCTAACGCGTACGACACGCACCACTCCATCAGCGGCGGGGAAAACCTCATCGACAATCCCTAAAGGCCAATGAAGTGGAGGCGAATTTTCCGTATTAAGAACCACGACGGTCCCAACGGTTACTGGGTTTGTGGGCGTATTCCATTTATCCCGAGACTGCAATGTGTGCAGGTATTCAGATCTCCATCTTCTCCAAAACGACTGCACTAACTTGTCCAACAGATCATGGCGAGAGAGAATGTGAAGCCTATCTCCCTCGATATCATGCGCGGGTAAGTACCGTAAAGGTGTTAGAGTTAAAAAGTGTGCGGGCGTCAGCGCCAGAGGCTCAGAAGGATCGCTAGATAGGGTCCGACAAAGAGGAGAAGCGTGGATCCAACATAACGTAACCGTCGAGTCAGAGAATGCGAATACATCCTTAATGACAACAACAAGCGTCGACTATGGTAGCGATCAATTTAGCGAGCAAAAGTGCCGCACAGAGTTCAAGCCTAGCCAGAGAAACGACTTTACGAGGCGCGACCTTAGACTTAGCACCTATAAGGTGCACAGTTATATCGTGGTTATTCTTGACGTGCAGATATACAACCCCACCGTAAGCTTTCTCACTTGCGTCGGCGAAACCCACGATGCAGACTTCACTTCCCTTCGTTATGCCAACATGGCGCGGTATTGTGATTTGTTCGAGTAAGGGGAGTTCTTCCCTGAAACGCGACCACAACGAAACAATGTTGTTGGGGGGTGCATCATCCCAGTCACAATCACATAGCCATAGCTCTTTGATGAGGAGCTTAGCGAACAAAATCACTGGAGCCACAAAACCCATCACGTCCCACAATCTCGCGACGCAAGACAAAATGGTGCGTTTTGTGCATTTGTCAGCGGGTTTACAAATTTTTAAACTGAAATGATCCGAATCGTGCGACCAGTTTAAGCCGAGAACTTTATGAGTGTCAAACTCACCAAATTCTTTAACCGATGAAAGGCGATGCGAAAGCGGGATAGAATCTAAAGAAGACTACCTGCGAATTGCTGGTCCACTTCACGAGATCAAACTGTCCAGCCTTCATAAGCGAGATGACTTCGGCGGCTGTAGAGATAGCTTCTTCTTCGCCATCGATGCAATACACGAAATCGTCCATGTAAAGACCAGTTTCAATGGCTTCCTTTGCCTTGGGAAAAGATTTACCTTCATCTGCGGCTAACTGCTTTATAGTGCGCAGTGCGTGATAAGAGCTTGATTTGAAGCCGAAACAGACGCGATTGAATTGGTATACTTTAAGAGGCTCGTCAGGCGCGAAGCGATATAGTATTCTTTGGAATCTGCGATCACACTCGCGTATACCTATACATAAAAACATTTGTCTAATGTCAGCCGAAAGCGCAATCGGGAACAAGCGGAAGTTAACAATAATATTAAACAAGTTTCCCTGCAGGTTTGGACCATTATATAGGATGTCATTGAGAGACACGGACGTGCTAGTCTTAGCGCTAGCATTTAGCACGACGCGAAGCTTCGAGGTAAGTTTGTCCTCTCTAATGACCCCGTGGTGCGGTATTATATAAGACGGTGCGTTAGTACTCTCTTCTGCATAAAGCGGTGCGGGGGAAATATATTCCTTGGCTAGGTATTCGTGTATAACGCCGTCGTAGGCTTGTTTCAATGTAGGCGAGGCTTGCATCTTACGCTCGAGACAGAGAAAGCACTTTTCTGCTAAGCGTCGGGAGTCGCCGAGAGTGGATGGATCACCCTTGAAAGGGAGTGCGACGGTATAACGTCCATCCACATCGCGTGTTGTAGTGCGGTGATAAATATCTTGACACACTTTTTCATCTGGACTCAGAATCGGCGGTACATTCACCTCTTCGAGTTCCCAGAATTTGTGGACGGCGGACTCCAAAGGGTCAACGAAGCAGCAATAAGATACAGTAGAGTAGGTATCTAATGTAACGGGAGCGGAGCCTACAATTACGTACCCTAGTACGGTCTCTAGAGCGAGAGGAGTAGCGTGAGTGGACTCACATTGAATCTTATTCGACAACAAAAGATGAGGAAAAATCGAAGCACCAATTAGAAGGTCAATATCTCCGGGAGCGTGATACGTTTTATCGGCTAAAGGTAAGTTTTCAAAATTAGTTAGTAGCGACAAATCGATATTGACGGTCGGCAAGCGTTCGGTTACCTTATCAACGACCAATGATTCCATATTAAACTTTACGTTTTTATTAAAGCGCGAATAAAATTTCATTTGTACGGAACCCTGAGTCTTTTTTGTTGAACCCCCAATTCCCTTTACAATAGAGCATGTCGGTCTTTGGTACGGGTTCAACCCTAAGCGGTCACAACAATCGCGAGTAATAAAATTGCTCTGTGACGCACTGTCCAACAGAGCACGAACGCTATGTTCGATACCTTGCGAGTCAATTATTAAAACACGCGCGGTGGCGAGCAATACAGTGGTAGACACACGCGGAATATTTTTATTGTTATGTGAAAATGTGCATAAAGCAACATCATCAGTGCGAGTATAAACTTGCGGCGGCACGGGAGTCGAACCCGGCCTACCCGCGGCGGCGGCGGCGCCCGCGCCTCCGATAGCGGGAGGCGGTGGCATAGGCATTCTTACGTGCGGAGCGGTTACCGCGAGCGATGTACCACCGTTTGCGTTCGGCGTGGATGCGGCGTTTTTATTTTCAAAATGTAACATCGTGTGATGTTTAGATTGGCACTTACGACAGTGCGAATTAGAATTACAATTAGCTGCGCGATGATTTTTGCTCAAACAATTTATACAACATGATTGCGTTTTTACATGTTTATAGCGTTCAGTAGGCGTTAAATTTTGAAAACCCGTACATTTATATAAATGTTCGTGTTGCGAGTTACATAAAGAGCACTGAGTCTGCGAAGATGTTGTATTAACGTAAGTATACGTAGGTTTCTGTTGCTTCGATGCCGTGTCCACTCGACGTTCGACACTTTTCTTAACAACGTCTTGTTTCGAAGTGCGTTGCAGAATTTTCACCTGTTCTCTAACAAATGTAACCAAATTAATAAAAGACGGCATATCGGAGCCACGCTGGTCTAATTCAAAAGCGCGCGCGGTTTCAGGATCTAACTTTTTCAAAGCGATATACAAAAAAACCAGATCAGGAAGGTCCTTGACCTTTAAGTTATTTAGCGCGGACACAGACGTTGCGAATTTATCGAGAAATAGTTCGAGATTAGATACACTTGAAGAGTTCAAAGGTTTTAGTTCGAAAATCTGATCTAGGTATGAAGTAGCAAGCAGCCGCTTGTCTTCGTATTTATCTATAAAGTCTGTAAAATTATTTGGTAATTATCTGCGGACGGAGTTATTCCCGCAAAAACCGTTTGAGCTTTGTTTGTCAATCTACCTATCAAGTAGTGCAACTTTTCGGAATCAGTCAGAATAGGATTTTCATGAACTGTGGTTTTGAAACTGGAATAAAACAATGGCCAAGTTTTGATATCACCACTAAACTCAGGTAACTCAATGGGCGGTAATCGCGGCCTATCGCGTTTTTGATGGTGATTAAAGCTATCACATTTTGTTTCAATGGATTTAGCGGTACGTTTAATTCGAGCGTACAGATCGTCAAAGGCTAGTAAAGGTTGATAATTAACTACATATTTAGGGTTCGAAGTTAATTCAAGTGAATTAATTTTATCCAAAATTTCTTCGAAATCTGAACGAAGTTTATCTACCGTTTCAACATGACACAAAAATGTTTCTCTAAAGCATTCGTCAGAAGTTATAGTTTTGGACTCATCAGCGATAGATTGTATACGTGAGAACATAAGTTCTCTTTTTGCGTGTAAAAGCGATAATTTATGTTCCTGTGACATCGTGAAAACGCGAAGGAATAATGCGGAATGTAAACAATTAAGTACCTAAAACTATCCTACGTTTATGTAAACGTGTAGTTTTGAAGACGAAAGGAAGACAGATATACTCACACACAAATACACCTGGGTGTGCGAATTTATAAAATGGTAAATATGCGACCTTAATTATCGGAAAATAGCTATACTGTCAGGCAGGTATGCGAAAATAATGCTTACGAATAAAGTGTACGTAACTGCCCTATGAGTTGTAAGTCTGTGTCAACTTAATCGTAAATGTAAACAAAATAGCTAGGCACAGGTATCTAGGTATGTACCTAAGTTACAGGTTTAGCTTAGTTTAACTATTCAATGCGGTAGATCATCTATCGACAAGTACGTATGTAGTACATATAAATAGTGCGGTGAGTGCTGCACAAAACTTGCAGCAAAGCGAATGAAGTTATTTCAAGTTAATTGGTTGAGATTTGAACAACAAAAATGAATGCGGAATGACAATAAGAAATAGACAAAGTTGTTGTGCGAAAATAAATAGGATGCAATACCTATCTATTAATTAAATCGTATTTAGCACGATGCGTTTGCGAATTGTGTATGTTATTAGCAGGTATGTAACTGCCTGCAGCGCGGTACGAGGAGCCGATAGCGTGGGTAGGCGATTTCCCTATCTACTACAAATGAATTTAAATAGCTACGTACTACAACTACCTAATGAGTATGTGAAAATACACGAAATATATGTTAAAAAACCCCAGTAAGTAACTATTAAATGCAAATATGGCTCAAAAGTTACTATCAAATGGTATACGGTTTGACCTATGCTAGTTCTATCCGGCTCGAAGGACCAAAAATGGTGGCGCGGTGATGAAATGCAAATTTTCGAATAGTGGACTGTATAACTTAGAAACATAGACGTAATAATGGGGAACACAGGATAGAAAATTGGATAGGTACTTACAGGAGTAACGTCGCATCAATATCACTTTCCTCCAGTTCGATATCAGCACAGCACAAATTTCGTTGTTGCACACGCGGATTATAGTTTGTTGTAGGAACCAGGCTTTAGCGATGAAGATGCCACTGAACACTAGGTAGTTATTACTTTTTATGATAGACATGCGCGGGCGCGGGTATTGATAGGGTGCTGCTGCGCAGCGCGGCGTGCGGGAGTTCAATTTCACTTCGTGGCTCGCGCGATGACGAAGACGTGTGTAGGAATAATGGCGACGGTTTTTGCAGAGAGAAAAAATATGGCGGAGCGGAAGTAGGAGCGGGGCAGGGGGTGAAATAGGGATGGGATACTATTACGTCAATGCACTAAACAATTCTATCATAGAAAACTGTAATGTGGCGTAACCAATATGAAATAAATAATAAACCGTAAATTTTAATATTGTTAGGTTTGCAATAACGCCTGCTATGCGGATTACATTACAAAATCATAAATATACCATAGGAAAAATTTAAGTCATGTGCGAGATTCGAACCCGCGTCCATCCACCCCTTGAGCCGGGGTATGCTCTAACCAATTGAGCTAGCATTATATGACGTTATAGCTCAAATCTTTCCTATCGGGTTCGAATCCCGCAAATGACTTAAATTTTTCCTATCGTATATTTGTGATTTTGTAAAATAAACCGTAAAACCGGAAAACCAGAACTAGAAACATAGATATTACGCTCAAAGACATACATGAAAATATTGAAAGAGTTTGAACCCTTGGTTTTCCAAATATACTTAAACTACTGTATGGAATGAGCTACGAAGACAATAATTTCAAGTACATAATATTAGGTCCTTACATATGAAATTGGCGTTTTGTATGGGAGGAACAAAAAGTCGAATATTTTTTAATATAATATATTTAATTAATCAAAGTATGAACCATTATTTTCTATGCACTTTTGCCATCTCATAGGTAGTTCATTGATCCCTTTACTAAAAAAACCAGTCGGACGGGAATCAATAAAATCTTTGAAGGCGATTTGGACTGCCCCATCGGAGTTGAATTTTTTCCCTTGCAAGAAGTTATCCAAATTTCGAAAAAAATGGTAATCTGTTGGAGCAAGGTCCGGGGAGTACGGAGGATGTCTTAGACTTTCCAATTGAAGCTCTTCTAATTTAGTAGCCGTCTGTAGCGCAGTGTGTGGTCTAGCGTCGTCGTGAAGCAGCAGTGGCGTGGAGCGATTGACCAGCCTAGGTTGTTTAGCCGCTAGCTTTTCCATCATGGTTTGCAATTCCTGACAATAGACATCAGCCGTAATAGTCTGGCCAGATTTGAAAAAACTGTAATGAACAATACCGGCACTAGTCCACCAAACGCTTACAAGTAACTTTTTTGGGGTTAATTTTCGCTTGGGGCAGGATTTGGCTGGCTGGCCAGGATCTAACCATTGCGCTGAGCGCTTCCGATTATCGTAAAGAACCCATTTTTCATCACAGGTAATGATTCGGTTTAAAATACCTTCATTATTGTGCCGGTTTAGTAATGTAACGCAGCAGTCGACGCGCGTTTGCCGGTTTGTTTCAGTCAATTCGTGAGGTACCCACCTTTCAAGCTTTTTAATCTTCCCAATTTGCTTCAAGTGAATTAAAACAGTTTTATCACTAACATCGCAGCCTGCAGCTAACTCGGACGTGGTTTGCGATGGATCCGCTTCCACAATAGCCTTCAACTCTTCATTATCAACTTGAGTCTCAGGCCGTCCACGGGGCTTGTTCTGCAGGTCGAAATTTCCAGAACGAAAACGTTGGAACCAAAAACGAACTGTGTTTTCTTTTGCAACACGACCGCCATACACATCATTCACCCTTCGAGTTGTTTCCGCAGCACTAGTGCCACGGCGGAACTCGTACTCGTAAATAATGCGATATTTAAGGTTTTCCATTTTGTAAAATGAGTGACGCAAACAGAAAAAAACAGAAGAAAAAAAACAAATGAATGACGATCATCGAAGCACAAATACATGAGTCTATAGCTGTACAAATTTGAATTTGGAATTCCTTACCAAAGAGGAGAAATTCGTGATTAAAGTGGCCAGTACGAAAAACGCCAATTTCATATGTAAGGACCTAATATATACCATAAACAGTAAAACATTACTTGCTCAGTGATAAACAGTACATTGCGTTATCCGTTAACGACATGATATACCTATTGCTCTCCTTATTTAATTCATCAAAGTCAAACCTTCGGGCTTCGCAAACTGTCAAATGAGACGAAGCACTCAATGATTCACAATTTAAACTTTGTTCGTTTCTAAAACATTGTTTATACAAGATACAAACTCTTTGATCTTATATGAACACATCAGATTAAAATATGATACATTTTATATTCTGTGGTTACAAAAAAAAGTATTTTTAAGTCATGATTATAAAGTAACTCGGCACCCCACCGAATAAGCTAAGCTATTAAGTATAGACAATATACTTAATAGCTTAGCTTATTTGTTGTCTATACTTAATAGCTTAGCTTATTTGGTGGGGTGCCGAGCTAGAAAAGCTGTTACCTAACACTGCGATGCCCAACGCACCTGCCAGGCGTGGTTATTAAGGAATATGAGGAATTATGGGGATATGATAAGCAAACACCATGTTCGAGGCTTGATTTGCTAATTTGCTTTACTTGGACGTTAATGGTTGTAACAGGAACAAATTTTGGTTTAATGCGTCGACTTTTTCTTATTGGTGAACGGCTCTTTGGTAGAAAAGAAGAAGACACGTGCATTATTTGTTGTAAACTAGAAGCAGGTATCCGATTAAAAAAAGTTCTTGGTTATCAGTTATCAATCACTTATCATAGTTAATTTTTGATATTAAGCATATTAATTTTTGATATTAATATATATAGTTTGATTCTATAAAATATAAAAATAATGAATTAATGACGAGTGAGCCCGGCACCCCACGGGCAGCCAGGCATCCCACGGGCAGCCCGGCGTCCCCTTGGGAGACAAGGAGAACCTCGGCGAAAAAACGCCGTTTTATAATCGCAACTCCAAAGAAACACACAAAGTACTTTTACTTCAACATTTATTATGCGAACCGCGAAGGAACTCTCTGAGTCACTTAACTACTGTCTTCTGGAAAATACAACCCGGGAGTTTTCAAACCCAAAGTAAAAAGCTCCTTTCTGAGCTATGCTTACTAAAAATGCTTTACCGCAGACCACAGCGTTGCTTAATATGAGATAAACAGTGCTCAAATGTGAATAAGTAGTCGGTATGGCAATCGCGAACGAAGTCGCAGGTACAGCTAGTGAATGAATAAAATCAAAACGGATTATTTTGGTGAAAATTATTTTATATAATTTAATAAAATGTCTAGACAATCTACTTCAAGTTCAAGAAGAGAGATAGATTAAGAAAATATATCTGACCTGTCCTCAAAATGTCAAAGGAATAAGAACGCCTCAAAGTACCTAAGTACCTACTTATCTATTTATTGAAAGCCAACGTGCTACATTATTCATTAACATTAACATGAAAGCTATATTTACAAATAAATCATTCGAAGCTTGAATCCGAATGGATTTTGACAGAAATTATGAATGGGCTAAGAGCCTCTTGACATTTTGATTTATTTTACAAAGCGAGGAGTTAGATGATTTGCATTCTGTATTAGGACATTTTAAGTATAAAATAACAAAGATAAGTGGCTTTTACAAAATTACAACGAAAGAAAAAAATTGTACCACGAGCGGGATTCGAACCTTCTACCATCCGTCTTGCGAAAGGATACATTCGAGAGATAATAATGACTCACTCAGCATTCTCGCTCAATTATTGCCAGAGCATGTTCGGCAATAAGGTTTATTTGTATTATTCACTTAGCATACGCTAATGCACGTGGTGTCGGGCTAGAATGCTACCCAGATTGAATTGTGGGTGTCGTAAGAGGCGACTAAAGGTAAAATACCGGAAGGTGGGCAGCAGCGCCTTCTGAGGTGCTGATATTTTATACTGCGATCCCCAAGATTACTGCCTTGCGCGGGGATTATGGCAAATTCCCCCTTTATGGGGGAGGTTGTGATCAGCAGTGGACAATCCGGCTGATACAGTACAGTAAGTACAATGACAGAATAGGAACGTAGTTTTTCATGACGTTTCTTTGCTTAAAGGAGTTTTGACATTTATGGCTGACGTAAAAACTGGAGGAATGTTTTGCTACTGACAAGTTTTGCTTTTTTGCATTTTGTAACGGTAAGATGTTTTGCATGATAGGTATTTTGGATTTAAAACATCGCGTTCTTAAAGCGAGATAAAAGAACATATATATATAAAAAATTGGCCAAGTGCGAGTGAGACTCGCATACAAAGGGTTCCATTACAGACACTTTTCGCGGTGTCCGATTGAGCTGGGTAGGTACAGTAAAAAGCTCTTTTATTGTATGGGAGACCCCTTAATTATTTATTTTTTTAATTTATTATGTTTAAAGAGAACATAAAACTTACTATTCTGTGAATAGTTAAAACGTCTAACTATCACCGTTGTTAGTATCGAGCAAAAAACGGTAAAAAAATCAAGTTTGTTGTATGGGAGCCCCCCTTAAAAATCTATTTCATTTTATTTTAAGTATTTGTTGTTATAGCGGCAATAGAAATACATCTTCTGTGAAAATTTCAAATGTCTAGCTATCACCGTTCTTGAGATACAGCCTGGTGACAGACGGACAGATCTTTTTCCTGCTACCTGACCCTGGACCAGTAATCGTTCCATCGAGTCTTCATTTCTGGAAATGTGCCCAAAGAACTTTGGGTACGGAACCCTAATAAAACTTGTCATTAATAAAAATTGTGTTTTTATTCAGAACCCTGCCTGTACGACTTTGAGTGGCATTTGGTTGGTTGGATGGTCAATTATTTTTACTAATACACGCAAGCCTTTGACCACTGTGATTTGGATCTGCATGAAAATAATTACGAGTTTTTGGTATATTTTGTGTGGGACCTCGGTGTAGGAGTCCAAGCCACTCGCACTGGTTTTTATATATTTTCATATCAGTTGTCATCGTTTTTAGGGTTCCGAAACCAAAGGGTGAAAACGGGATTACTAAGACTCCACTGTACATCTGTCTGTCACCAGGCTGTATCTCGTGAATTGTGATAGCTACACAGTTGAAACTTGCATAGATGATGTATTTCTCTTGCTGCTACTACAGCAAATACTTCAAATCGGCCAAGTGCAAGCCGGGCTTGTGTACGAAAGGTTCCGAACCCTTCGTGAAAACTAATACAAGGTAATTTAGTGTCTAATGTTGCATAAATTAATTCGGAACCCTTCGTGCTCGATTCCGACTCGCACTTGACCGATTTTTATTATTACATATTTTTAGAACGAGCACTATCTATTAGATTATAAGAACTTTTGCATTAAAATCTTTCATATTAAAACACCTCTATGAAGCGCTCGTAGCGAAGTTTACTTAGCTGTTCTCAACCGATCAGCAAAGTTAAGCAACGTCGCCCGCGGTCATGAGTTGGGTGACCGCTAGTGACATTACTACTGAGCGTTTCCGGAGGGCACGTTAAGCTGTCGGTCCCGGTTGTCGTCTTAGGATGGCAGTCGTAATAGCATGGTGGTAGTGCATTTTTCGAATGCCCGCCTGGCTAGCTACCACCCTCAAGTAGAAAATCTGTCGCTAAGCACCTAACGCTGTGTTCCGGAAGCTGTCCTTGAGAGCCAGTACTTCTAGGTTAGCCTGAACAACATCTTCGACCACATCCTCACTTACTATTAGGTGAGATAGTGGTCAAAGGCTAACCTATTAGGCTTAAATAAATAAATAACCTTTTTTATCAAAAAAAGGAGGAGGTTTTCAATTGACTGGTTTTATTTTTGTGTGTTTACTCATAATTCCTTAGGGGATGTACTGATTTTATGTAATTGTTTATATTTGAAAGCTGGTGTTTGTTTTGTGATCTCATTTAAATTTGAGTAAGATCTGACGAGTAGTACTTGAGTTATCCCTAATAACGTATTATTGATGTCGGTTTTTTTTTAGTTGAAACTGGCCAGTACACTCGTACAAACATAGCAAATAAAACAAATGAAAAATACAATTGTTAAGTGCACGATGTGTAGTGGACACGCTAAGCTATGTAATTTGAAATACTAAGTGAACTCAACAGTGCTATAAATTGGGCACAAAAAATTATATGCCATTTTTATTTACAGATTACAATAAAAAGTCGGAGTTTAGGCCACTAAATAAAGTGATGGGCAGCCTCCCAGCCTATACGACCCTTATTAACATTCAATATGTCAATATGAATAATCCTCATTTCGGATACATTGGGTGAATATGGCTGACCTGCGAAAATCTTTTTCAGAGACTCAATGTCGCCGTATCGTTTAGATCAAGCCACGTCCTCTAAAACTGACATTAATTTGTAGTCTAAAGGGTTGAAGTCTGGGCTAGATGAGGGCCAGTCTCTTATAAAGTCCGGAACGTTGGTTTCAAGCCAGGCTTGGGTAGTTCGTGTCTTGTGACCAGGTACAGAGTCCTGCTGGAAAGTCCGCGGTATATTTTTAAAAGTATATTGCTGTGAGGTTTCACAACACGATCCGAAATTGTCTCTTGATACACTTTGGCTGAAGTTTTCACTCCTTTTTCACAAAAATATAGTTTTGTGACGCCTTAATAAGATACGCCCCACCAAACCAGTACTGACGTATGATGATAACCACTTGAGCAGCTTCTTTAGAACTGTGATCCTACACTTTATCATTTTGTTTATTGTATACTTAGTGCTTTTCAATCGTGAATTTTTTTTCTTCGGTAAAGAGGATATTTCTTTGCCCTTCACCTGCGTATCGCGACAGAAGGCGTTTAAATCGATCCACTCTCTTTAATTGTAAAAAATGATTTAAGGCATGTCCTGTATATTAAATTGGTATCAGCTGTATGTTCGTATATCGTACTATCAACAGATACAACAACACAGACCATAAAAAATCGGGGCGGCTGCGTGCTGTCAAAACTACAAAGGCTGTATTAATGCTGTTAAAGCCAGAATTCGTCGAAATCCCATTCCTCCTTGAACCTTCAATATTATACCGCTATATCTGTCCTTCTTCTTTCATTTTATGCTCACAACTACCCAAGCAAAGTAAGAGGACAGACTTATACTCACGAATACTTTTAAAGCAGTGATAGCTCAGTGGCAAGGCCGAAGGTCCATAGTATGAGTTCTGCCGCGGGCTTGAGTTTCGCCGCTTGGTGTGAACGCTCATTACGAATACCCATGCGGTGTGTCCCGGCAGGTGTCCTTGAGAGTCAGTAATTCTAGGATAAGCCTGTTAACACATTCGAACAAATCATCACCACAGAATAAAATCACTTAGCATCACAGTCAGCAGGTGAGATTATGGTCAAAGGCTAACCTATTCGTAATAAAAAAAATAGCTCGCTAGCTTATCCTTATTGAGTCAAGGCAAGGTTTAAAGCAGTGATGGCTCAGTGGCATTGGCTATGGACTGCCGCGCAGCAGGTCCATGGTTCGAATCCCGCCCAGAGCTTGAGCTTCACCGCATGGTGGAAGGGCATTTTGTGAATTCCTGCCTGGCTAGCAACCACCCTCAAGTAGAAAATCGGTCGCCAAGCACCTTACGGTTTGTTCCGGCAGCAGTCCTTGAGAGTCAGTGAAATAACAGGCAAAATGAGACTTAACAGGTATGTTTCAAGGTGATGGGCGCAGTGCAGTTCGTCACTTGTGATGAAATGCATCTGTAATAGGCAGAGGATACCGCTTAACATCTGGTGGGCCTCGCGCTTGTTCCATCACAATAACATACAAAAAAAAATAAAAAAATAAGGCAATATCAGTATTGGTAAGTGAGCGTTCTAGCATGTAGAAATCCATACAAGGAATACTGAACGGCTTGAGTTGAGGTCAGGTATTATGGTGCTGGGAATTAGAAGAATGGTGTACACCAATCGGATAAGTGTACGCGAGCTGTTTATTGAACAGTGGAGAAAAAAAAACATTGATAATTCCAGAAATCCAATTTCCATTCAATAACATTTTTCAGTTCTGAGAAGGCATAATATACGTCAGAGATTGTTTGATTTTCAAAGGGGTTGTTGCACGTTTCAAGTTTTTATTCAATTTATTTCGGTGTTTGAGGATTAAGGCTTCATTTGAGGACAATTGTAACCCTCCAGATGCATGGTTGAGTCGGTCAGACCCATTATGATGTAAACCAGACCTATATAAACTTTAATACCTTCCATTTACTTAAGTGTGAAGTTATTTTGGCCGTGGAGTGCCGGGTTAGAATCTCATCCCCCCATCTCTACCCGTGGGTGTCGTAGGAGGCGACTAAGGGTAACTCACCAGAAGCAGCACTTTCTGAGGAACTGATATCTCAAACTGCGATCCCCAAGCCGCCTGCCAAGCATGGTGATTATGGCAAACCCCCCCATATTGTGGGAGGCTGTGTTCAGCAGTGGACTATTCGGCTTATACCGTACAGTACAGTACAGAAGTTATTTATTCAAAATATCAGTGTCTTGTTTATGTATTAATGACGTATACGGCTGCAGCCGAGGATAAAAAAAAACTAAATGATTTAAAAAATAATTTAATTCGATATAATTTTTATTTTATTTTATTGTGACGGATCAAGCACGAAGCCCACCTGTTAAGCTGACTAACTTCTGCCTATAACAGATGCATTTCGTCACAAGTCACGAATTGCACTGCGCCCGTCACCTTGAGCCATAGTTGTTAAGTCTCATGTGCCTGTAATTTCACTGGCTCTCAAGGACTGCTGCCGGAACACAGCGTTAGGTGCTTGGCGACAGATTTTCTACTTGATTGCTAGCCAGGCGAGCATTCGCAAAATGCCCTTCCACCATGCGGTGAAGCTCAAGCCCGCGGCGGGATTCGAACCATAGACCTGCGGCACGGCTGTCCATAGTCAATGCCACTGAGCCATCACTGCTTCTTATAATGATTATTTTATAAATAAAGAAATTACAATTAATTCGATGTAAGAATGAAGGGTAAGGATCTAATCGCTACAATGTTCCCGCAAGTTAACAATGTCAATGCATTGTCACGGCACATGACTAAAGAATTTATTCATGTTACAAAAACACAAATATACGATAGGAAAAATTTAAGTCATGTGCGGGATACGAACCCACGTCCATCCACCCCTTGAGCCGGGGTATGCTCTAACCAATTGAGCTAACATGACATGACGTCATGACTCGAATCTTTCCTATCGTTCTTTAACCATCGTATTGGGATGGAGCGACATCTATAGTACCACTTGCGTTGTACTACAAACAAGACCAAAAAGATACAATAAGAATAAAAAAACCTATCGAATATTTGTGTTTTTGTAATGTAATCCGCATAGCAGGCGTTATTGCAAACCTAACAATATCAAAATTTATTCATGTGTTCAAGGTGCACGGGAGCTGGCAGGTAGCGCTGGGTAGTTTTACTGGCGGTGGCTTGTGGCGCGTTGTAATAAACAACTTGGTGATAATAAACGAAGTTAGTAATATTTTTGCATGGTGGTAGGGCATTTTGAATAGGGCATTCGCAAAATGCCCTTCCATCGTGCATAAGTAATTATGGAAGCAATAAATGATCTGAATCTGAAACTGAATCTAAGTCTACCTCTACGTAAATACATAATCTAATATACCGTAGATATTATGGTTACTAATTTCTTGTAAAAGTCAATCATAAGCCGTATGTACTGTATCAGCCGGATCGTCCACTGCTGAACCCAGCCTCCCCTAACAAGGGGGTATTTGCCATAATCCCCACGCTTGGCAGGCGGCTTGGGGATCGCAGTGTAACATAGTATTCTTTCGAAGGCGCTGCTGCCCACCGTCCCAGTATAATTATTCCCTTAGTCGCCTTTTACGACACCCACGGGATGATATGGGGAGGTGCAATTCTAACCCCTACGGGGATAACCGGCACCCCACGGGGAGTGATACGGGGATAAGCCGTATAACGAGATTTAAATATCGAGTATTGCCGAGGGTTAAAACTTACTTGTTTTTAATGAGACCCTTGAAAAAGTTTTGAAGTATTTATAAACATATTTTCTTCCTGTTCTGACATTATTTGCCTTAACATTTGTTATTTATGAACAAACTTTCATATTCTTTGGTTGGAAACGTACGTCGACGATTATGTAATGCTGCAGGGTTATTTTGAATGCCTCGATATTGTAACTTAATTAGCAACTTTACAATTTAACTGACATTTTTTCAACAGTTATTCGTATCTCATAAAGGTTATCTTGTTCGGAACGATCAACTTAGCGGGCAAGTTTCTGAACGCCTCCTTAGCGTAGAAGTCTACTTGTCTATGGACATTTTGAGTTAAAAAAGAAAAAGTTTGCTTTTGAGTCACTCGTGGTTAATTATCCCTTTGAAATTGATTTTGGTTTTTGATAGCTCGTGCTATAAATTAGTTGTTATTTTGGGGACACCGCCGGGTTGGACCCCCTCGCGCGTGTTTGTTTTTTAGTGATTGTTGGATTTTTGAATGTTTGAACGATTACCAAGTTGTGCTGTGACGTCGAGACTTTGAAGAGTCTCAGGAACTGGACCAGGAAGACCCATCACCATCGCCCTGGCAGTAAGTACTTACCTAATATAGTTGGCCAATTGTATGTTAGGTAGGGAAGCGCTAGGGAGGGGTCGTCGAAGTAAGAAGACACCATTGTAAGTTTGATTGTATTACGTCATTTCAGCCCCGCCAATCGCGGGCGATTTAGGATTCAAAAACAGGTTGTCCAGGTGGAAGACTCTGCTTACCATACCTGCCTGGGCAATCTGGAATCTTAAACATATCTTATCACAGATGAACTTACTTAATACAATGATTTTAGAAAAAAATGAGGTACCTACATGCGTTACATAAATCACATTCGATGTTCAGAAGTGGCACGCTGCGTCTGCGCCGCACCATTTAACACATAGATAGGTGTTATTTTTTATTTTTTTTATTTTATGCCTGATAGGTTAGCCTTTGACCACTATCTCACCTGATGGTAAGTACGATGTGGTCGAAGATGTTGTTCAGGCTAACCTAGAAGTACTGGCTCTCAAGGACAGCTGTCGGAACACACCGTTAGGTGTCTGGCGACAGATTTTCTACTCGAGGGTGGTAGCTAGCCAGACGGGCATTCGCAAAATGCCCTACCACCATGCTATAACGACTGCCATCCTAAGAGAACAACCGGGACCAACGGCTTAACGTGCCCTCCGAAACACGGAAGCGCTCAGTAGTAATGTCACGAGCGGTCACTCATCCAACTCATGACCGCGGGCGACGTTGCTTGACTTTGCTGATCGGTTAAGAACAGCGAAGTAAACTTCGCTACGAGCGCTTCAAACGTTATAACGTCACACAGACCACAGAATAAGTAGGTTTTGACTGACATTCAAATATTTTCGTTTACAAAACAAAGACATCATTGTAAAAAGTTCCGTTATATTCCTTTGCGTCTTTGAGAACTATTTGCTTGTTTCCTAGTATACTACACTCGAGAGCAATGAATCCGGGTCACTTAAAGAATCCTAAAAATCTCGGAAACTAAAAATGCTAGGTTAATGCAATAAATTGTATTTAATAGACAATGTAATACTCCTTAAATGAAGGTATTAAAACTTCTTAGTTATTGTAGAGTTATATCATAAAAAAATCAAATTTGAAAAAGGGCCACTTTCGAAGATGGAACTACGAAATTACAGCATTTGGTTTTGCTTTTGTTTGTAATCTGTCATTTATGTGGGTACATAAACCATGTTGATAGTGCTCTATATTCATTATTCAAGCTGAAATTATGTCGCTTACGCCTGAAGAATGCATCAGAATACTTACAATGCTGGAAACCGGCCGGAGTCAGCGCGATACAGCCAGGACTGTCGGTGTGTCGCTGTCAACAGTACAAAGAGTTCTCCGACGTTACGAAGAAACTGGTTCTAACCTACGCAGACCAGGAACGGGCAGAACCAGGTGTACCACAGCACGAGAAGACCGATACTTGGTGAACACCATGCTTCGAAATCGCTTTCTCACAGGAACTGAACTCACCAATCAGTTTCGACGCCTCGGAGGAAGTAACCCAAGTGCATGGACAGTAAGACGTCGGCTTGCTGAATCTAACTTAAAACCCCTTAGACCTGCAAACGGCCCTAAACTGGAGCGTGGGCATCGTATTTCGAGACTAAGATATGCCCAGAGCCACGTAAATTGGAGTATTGAAGATTGGTCAAAAGTTATGTTCTCCGACGAATCAAAATTTATGCTCTACAAGCACGATGGAAGACACAGAGTGTATCGAAGACCAGGGGAAAGATTCAAGCAAGCATGCATCGAAGAAAAAGTAGCCTACGGTGGTGGGTCTGTACTTGTGAGGGCCGGAATTTCTTCTGAAAGTCGCACAGAGCTGGTGATCATAGAAAACGGCTCTTTAACTAGCGTAAGATATGTGGAAGAAATCCTCAATGATCACGTTGGTCCATTTATGGTCAATTTAGGTGAGGATGCTATATTTATGCATGACAATGCCCGACCTCATACAGGTAGGATTGTGAATGACTACCTTCAAGAGATGAACATTACTCGTATGGAGTGGCCAGCGCGCAGCCCGGATATCAACCCGATCGAGCATGCTTGGGACGAGCTAGGCAGATGCGTAAAACAACGAAACCCTCCCCCAATCACGCTTCGTGAGCTCAAAATTGCTCTCACAGAGGAATGGGAGAATATTCCCCAAAATCGTATAAGGAACTTGGTGTACAGCATGCCAAACCGCGTAAACGCAGTAATGGAAGCACGAGGAGGCAATACGAAGTATTAAAATTCAAGAAAATGGTAATAAAGTTCAAAAATTTCATGTTTCCTATTTTTGTTTTAAGGAGAGATCAGCAGTTTTTTTCTTTATGTAATTTTGTGTTAATAAAATGTATGGTGACTCATATTTTTTTTACTTTCATTTAAGGAGTATTACATTGTCTATTAAATACAATTTATTGCATTAACCTATCATTTTTAGTTTCCGAGATTTTTAACATTCTTTAAGTGACCCGGATTCATTGCTCTCGAGTGTAGTACAAGTACCCTTAGGGCAATCAGGGCGCTAAGAGGGTGAGGTGCCCCGTTTTGTACCAAATGTGCAACGACACGTCACTCACATCAAAATGAGTGGTGACTTACTGCTCATTAGGGACATGTCATATTGTATGACATCAGTAGGAGAACATAGAACGGTCCCCTATGACGGAAAAAGTAATATAATTGTAGCACCAAGTTTCGGCTCGAAAGATTAATGTTCGGATGGCCGAGTGGAATAAGCATCCGGTGGGAATTCGGAGGACGGTGATTCAATTCCCGCCCGGAACAAAACAAAATGTACTTCAATATTTTTAAATGTGATTTTCGCTTAGCATGCGATAGTGCTTGTAATAATATTTAGAAATATAAAAGGGTAGCGACATAATTGCGAGAATTAAGTGTTTGAAAAATAACTTCTTTCCTAGAAGGCTTAAGGATGGACGCGGGTTCAAATCCCGCACACGACTTAAATTTTTCCTATCGTATATTTGTAATTTTGTAAAGAACTTCTTTCCATCAAAAGAAGTCCAGTAGTCTGGTTACTGGCCGTCCCCCTATGGTTAAAGTAATTCAATAGTAGCACAAAGTTTCGGCTTGAAAGAGTTGAAGAGGAATAGGCATCCGGTGCGAAAACAGAGGTAGCAAGTTAAATTCCCATCTCAAATAAAAAAAATGATCCAATAATTAGTAAATGGAATATAGAACAAAAGTATTAAGGCATCGGCAAGTGCTCCATACGAAATTCGCAGTGTACCTAAAAAGAAACTCAATTATAATGCCACTCATACACGGCTTTATATCAATCGAATTATTTTCTATGAAGGTAAACATCCATCAGAATTTCATTGGAAAATTGCGGGTTCGATCGTTTCACAGAATTCGCGGTATTCGATTACGCAGCCAATATGATGCCATCACCGAAATTGGTTAGATATTGTGTACCAAATTTTATATTCACTTATAGGTGCTTTTATTCACTGGAGGTTTCACCGATGTTTTATAAACAAATCTACACAAGGGTGGCTCGATTTGAATGTTTTTTTTTTTGTATTTTTGCTATTGTGCACACACTGCAACTTTTAAGACATTCATGTATGTCTTAACAGTTGCAGAATCACAAGAGCAATGAAATGCAGTCATAAGTTTTTTTTAATTAATTTGACTTATAGCCGTCTATCTCCATTCGACATTTCAGAAAACTTTTTTTTTTATGTTATTGGACGAAGGGCGATGACGACTGTTAGCACGAGGCCCACTTATGTTAAGCGAACTAACCTCTGCCTAAAACAGATGCATTTTGCCGCAAGTCAGGAATTGCACTGCGCCCGTCACCTTGAGACATACTTAGTTGTTAAGTATCATGTGCCTGTAATTTCACTGGCTCGCAAGGACTGCTGCCGGAACACACCGTTTGGTGCTTGGCACCCCTTAAATATTAATTTTATTTTATTTTTAGTATTTTTTGTTATATAATGGCAATAGAAATACATCATCTGTGAAAATTTCAACAGTCTAGCTATCACCGTTCTTGAGATACAGTCTGGTGACAGACGGACGGACAGACGGACAGCGAAATCTCAGTAATAGGGTCCCGTTTTCACCCTTTGGGTACGGAATCTTAAAAATCAAGTTAATTCCACAATACTTTTTATTATTATTCATACATTGTTTATCAATATTTAGAACAGACAGTAACATTATAACTGACATATTGTGGTAAAAAATGTCTGTCAATCAGAGAAAATCTCCATTTTAGCATCTGAATTCGGCTATAAAATTAAAGGATGGCATTAGAGATCTAGGCTGAATTTTCATACGGTTATGACCGTCGCGAGCTTTTTCTCTTGCCACTTTGATAGACGCTTCATTAACTACCTTCACACAACCCTCAACAGCTTGGGTGTGACCATGCACAGAAAAGAGAAAGCAATAGAAGGGTGATGGGGGCGTGGCACGCGTGCCAAGCATACTCCTCAACAGGAGTATTTACGTCAACGAACTATAATGCTACTGATAGCCGTTCCGCAGATATATAGATCACTGCATGCAGCTCCATCAAATTAATTGAAAATGCCGCGGTGTGCTGTTATAACTTGCAGATTAAATAGCTGAAATATTAAATAGTATTATATTTCTCTATGGGTGTGACAGGGAAATTGGAAAAATTCTAAACTTATAGAACTCTTATAACGCAACATTTTCAGCAACGATGATGATCAAAAATCCTGTGAAACATAGGAGGTGAGGTTACTAATAAGTCGTTCCAATGAATAATTTCTGTTTAATCACTCGCACTGAAGTTTAATTGCGGTATTTTTAATATTCTTATTTAAGGGGCAATTCTTTTTGAGCTTTACGCCTCAGGGCCAATTCCCTCACAAGTTTTATGTCTGTGATCAAGGCTACCCATCATCATTTTGCTCTTGGTCTTTTGATCTAACAGAAACGACCTTTCAATAATATGAACTTTCATATCCTTAGAACAGGTGGATGAATCAAAACTGCTGCATTTATAAGCCGCGATATCAAAGAGACATGTCATGGCAGTTGGTCGAAAAGCTTGTACTTTTTTCTCATAAAAATCAGTATTTTTTTGTTTATGGTAGCGAATAAGCTTTAGGTATCATCATATTACCTCATAAGCAAGTCCTAAATGCGTTTAGTGCTCACAATAGGAATCGAAGCAGAAGGCTAGATCTTTTCGATCTTGCGGCAGACAGAGGCGAGAACGTTCGCGTCGATTACCGACGCGGACGTTCTCGCCTGAAGATGGCTGTTTTCTTTAGATTGTTTTTTGCAAATCATGTCGTGTACGGGCTGATGATTGTCCTTACATAAAATTATGATATTATATGATATGAAGTAAAAGACGTATTAACGGAACGGAGGTTTATTGCAGACTGAACTTTAAATATAGTTTACATAAAATTATAAGCGGACACAGTCGCGCTAAATCATCAAAATGTACGTAAACCGTACATGTCGTATATACAAAATAGACTTTTTAACATTACTTATAGTAGGTAATATGGTCGCACACGATACAAGGGAAGTTCCAAAAATAGGACAATTTACATCACTTCGAGTTTTTAAGACTTTTGAATCTATTCTGAGAAAGTACGTATTTGACACATACGTAAAGCCAATTTCACTTATATTTACTGGAAATACAGTCCGAATTAGCCTTTTTTCGCGAGATAATGTCAATTAATGCAATTTTTTTCAAATCATAACAAAAGTAATAGCGGCTTTCTTGAGTAAAGGTCACGTGTGCATGTGCTAAAATCAAGATTTTTTTGTGATATTCTAGTGTATCTATCTCGCTCTCTATTGAGTACACGCGGCATCGATAAACTTCTCGAAGACACGCGGCTACCTCGCATATACATAATAGATTATAGCTATAAAAAGGTAGAATTTAATAAGTTGGCATCGTACTTAACCCATTCATTTTCCAAAATCTATCAGAGCGCTTGGTCGATGCGACGCGTGATCAAAATGCTGGCACCTATTTGGCTCAAAGAATAAGCATTGCAATTCAACGGGGCAATGCTGCCAGCATGCTGGGCACGCTGCCAACTGATAGTGGGCTAGAGCATTTGGACTCCCTATGAGTCCAAATGCTTTTACTGTAGTAGCTGTAGTATTGTAGTAGCTGTACTGTTGTATGTAGTTTGTAGTATTTGTTTAATAAAGGCATATCGCCAACCCATTGCTATCGGCGATAATGATAACAATCATTATCGCCGATAGCAATGGGTTAAGCAGTGAACGTGTTTTTGTATTGAAATATTGTTATGTTTGCAAGAACGCATACTATGCGAACTACATTACAAAATCACAAATATACGATAGGAAAAATTTTAGTCATGTGTGGGATTCGAACCCGCGTCCATCCACCCTTTAGCCGGGGTTTGCTCTAACCAATTGAGCTAATATGACAAGACGTCATAACTGAAATCTTTCCTATCGTTCTTTAACCATCGTATTGGGATTCGAATCCCGCACATGACTAAAATTGTTCCTATCGTTTATTTGTGATTTTGTAGTGAAAGTGTTATTACATACAAGTAAATCACATGGAAATTTGCTTTTTTCATATTATTTAGGAACCCGTAGAGGGCCATAAGTAATATGCAATGTTTTTTTAAACCATTGTCACCACAATGTATCTTTTTCGACCTACCCCGACTTAGTTTTGGATATTTGAAAAAATCAACCCAGCCTAATCTACACTTATTTAATAATAATATTATAAAAAGGAAAGATTTGTATTTTTGTATGCAACGAATAAACTTAAAAACTACTGGACCGATTTGGATGAAATTTGACATGGAAATAGTTTGAGACCCGGGAAAGGACATAGAATACTTTTTATCCAAATGCGCAAAAAGAGTTCAATGCTTTTGCGCGATCACCGACATACGCGCGGGCAGACCCCCGCCCGAAATGCTAATTCTTTATAAAATGACGCATTAGTTTTTGAGTAAGCGCTAATGATACACTACAGTAAAACTTTATTATTTATGTGAATGTGAAGGAACATACTCAAGGCCCACTTGACGTCTTATAAACCGCAGAGGACGATAAAAAAAAATTAATAAAATATCATCACACAATAAGTGTGAAAATGGAACATTATGATAACAATATGGTTATGGAGCTCCTGGTTTCCAAACTAGGCTCTTGACCCGTGGGATAGGACCCAGGCCTCTTTCGTCGATGTACAAAAGTATTGGATTGGTAATATATTTTGGTTATCATGATTAAAATTAAAATTATTTCTTATTTATTACCATTAAACAAAGCAATTTTTTTTTTAATTTATGTTCAAGAACAAAAATACAATATTAAATTATGGAATCTTACATAATAATACATCAGACAATACTTATCAAAATGAATGCATACAAGTAAATATTATGGTAAGTGTGTGTGGAAGTGTGAAGAAAATGAAGGGTGCTGTGAGGGGTGAGTATGGAAAATGTGTTTTTTATGTGATACGCGTATGTATTATAATGTAATTCATGTAATATATATGTATATATAGATAAATATATTATAATTTGGTATTTTACTCTATTTTCAATGTGTGATAATATAATTCGAATTTAATTTTAATTTTATATTTCCAGAGCCAGTTTTTCAGTGTCGTCATAGTCGAGATTCTTCAATTTATTGTATAAAATATGTTTGACTTCGAAAGAATTTAACGTTAGAATTTGTTTGTCCTTGTGTATTTTGTTATACAGGAAAGGTCCTATGATATTTCTAAATTTACGTGAATATGTTGTGTTTCCTAAAGGCTTTATACACACATTATGAGAAGGACGTTTTTTTGGTGCTGCAGGGTTGTAATTTATTAACTTATGATAGCGAAGTACTACTTGTTGTATAAATAGTTGCCGGACTGAAAGAACTTGGCATTCTTTAAAGAGATTGGCTGTGGGGTATCTAAAGGGTTTATTTTTACTACATTTAAGGACTCCTCTTTGGGCTCTTTAAAGGGGAAGCAAGTGTGTTTTGTATGCACCACCCTAAGAAGTGATACAATATGTGATGATAGACTGACACAAGGAAAAATAGAGAAGTTGTATAATATCCCGTCTCGCACTGTCGCGAATGGCTTTGAATACTGCCATAATTTTACGCACTCACTGAGTTAGTATGTTGATATTTGGTACAACAGAAAGGTCTATCAAGAATGACACCTAGATATTTAATTGTACTTACCCTTTCCAGAGCATGGCTATAGCTTGTGGGATTTGTGGCGTTTGCACATAAAGGAGTTTTGTGAGCGATAATTTTTAAAGTGTCACTTATATCAGGAGTACCCTTAATGCTAAAAGTGATAAATTTGGTTTTATCTACGTTAAGAGTGAGGAGATTATTCCGAAGCCATGACGTGATCTTATTGAAGGCACTCTGAGCCAATTTGTACACTTCTTCCCAATTACAACCATGAACTAGTAAGTCAGTATCATCGGCGTATGTTATTATTGCCCCGTAAGGTGCCGGGTTAGAATTGCACCTACCCGTCATCCCGTGGGTGTCGTAAGAGGCGACTAAGGGAAAAATACTGGAAGGTGGGCAGCAGCGCCTTCTAAAGAACTTCCATCTTACACTGCGATCCCCAAGCCACCTGCCAAGCGTGGGGATTATGGCAAATACCCCCTAAATGGGGGAGGCTGTGTTCAGCAGTAGACGATCCGGCTGATACAGATGTTATTATTGAACAATTTTTTATGCGGATGTCACACAGGTTTATGTAAGCCAAGTAAAGCGTTGGCCCGAGAATACTACCTTGAGGGACGCCAAATTTCAGAGGTAATGCTGACGTAGTCTCCTATTTTTACACTTTGGGTCCTGTCAGTCATGTAATCCTTAATAAGGTTTTGTTGAGTTCCTCTTACGCCAAGCTTCTCTAGCTTATTAAGTAATAATGGGACAGACGCACAATCAAAGGCTTTCGCCAGATCCAGGAATATAGCGAGAGTTCTCTTTTTAGAGCCTAGTTTTTCAGCTATAAAACTTGTGAGTTGAAGGACGGCGTTGGTCGTCGACTCATTTCTGCGGAAACCAAATTGATTATCAGAAAATAAGTTTTTTTTTTTTTTCAAGAAAAGTTACAAGTCGTTTATTTATGATTTTTTCAAAAACTTTAGATAGCGATGATAAGATGGAAATAGAACGGTAATTTCCTATTTCAGTTTTATCACCAGTTTTGTAAATAGGTATTATAACTGCATGTTTCATAGTGTTGGGAAAGCATCCTGAATGAAGAGATAAATTTACTAAATGTGCTATTACTGGTGCAAGTATTTCTCTGTTCTGACGAAGGATCTTTGACGATATGTTGTCCCATCCAGCTGCAGAATCCAACTTTAACGAGTTAATTACTGCTAATACTTCCGTCGTATCTGTTTCCAGCATAGCGATAGAGCTTGTTGATGATGTAATGTATATATTAATAGAATGGCTTGTATCTGGAATGATGTTATCAGCCAAGCGATTGCCAACACCAGCGAAGAAGTGATTAATATCGTTCACAGATTTTTCCTGAGACTCACTAATCTGCAGTAGTTCAGTCGATAGTTTTGGAGTACTCTTGAAGTGAGTGATTTCATTTATAACTTTCCAAGTCTTTTTCAGGTCATCACTATTACTGGCTTTGAGTAGTTGTTCCTTTTCGTAGTTTATCTTAGACTTTTTGAGAATAGACTTGCAAAAATTTCTGTATCTCTTGTAGGTTAATTTCAATATCGTATTATCAGGTTGCTTCCTGAGTCTTAAGTGCATGCGATCCCTGTTTCTGATGCATTTGATAATGCCTATAGTGATCCAAGGTTTCCTAGCTGTTTTACATTTAGGTGTTAGAACTGTTATTGTTATTGTGCAGATTATTTGTGAGATTATTTTTCCAAAAAAATCATTGGCGATATTATTGTCCATAGAAGATAAAATTTCAGTAAAATCAACAGTTTGGATAGAACAAGACATTGCAGCACAGTTTACTTTAGAGATTTTCTTAGGGGTTTGTAGTTCTAAGTGTTTAATATCCATTGAGAATAATATCGTGTAATGATCTGTAACGGTGTTTTCAATGACTAAAGTTTGACATTGAAAGTTAGAGCGTAACAAGAGATGATCCAAACAGTTATTAACTCGGGTAGCGAAACTATGTGCTGGCAGTAGTCCATGCATCGCTGTTATATCAAGATAAAGAGATGCGTTACTATCAATAGGGTCAGCTGTTATATTGATGTTAAGATCTACGGATATTATAACGTTTTTGTACTTATTGTATATGTTTAAGACGTTATCAAGGGGTTAAGAAAAGCGGCATCATCAATATAAGATGGAGACCGATAAATACATATCAAAATTATATTATTGTTTATTTTTGTGACGAGGCAAGAGCCATCTATAGTTGTTGGTTCGGAAACTTCACATGAAAGTCCATTTCTGTAATAAACAATAATTCCATTGTTTTAATTGGTTCTGTAAGACGTATAGCCTTTCATCTGTGGGAAGTTTGGGTTCGAGGCAATCCAGGATTCCGTAAGAGCTATAATGTATGGATAGATATCTATCCAAGTCAATAAGACAGTAAAATCTAAAAAGTTGCAGCTAAATCATTAAAGTTTCCCAGGACTTCTTATTACTAATTAACATTGTTATGGCACACAGATTTGAGATTGTGGGCAACTAATTTTATCAACATAATCAGTAAGTAATGACATGCTATCCATATTTTATATTAACATTATTTATCAGGTAAAATGAAAGTGATGGATAAGGTAATATTGTCCATTTCTATTGTTTTTTCGTCTAACCCGATATAACGTACAAATTTTAGAATTAATGATGGGCGAGCGGCAATAGCTATTGACTGCCGTGCCGCAGGTCCCTGGTTCGTCCCCACTGCCGGCTTGAGCTTCACCGCGTGGTGGAAGGGCATTTCGTAGCTACCATCCTCAAGTATAAAATCTGTCGCCAAGCACCAAACGGTGTGTTCCGGTAGCAGTCCTTAACTGCCAGTGAAACTACACGCACATTAGACATCAGGTGGGCCTCGAGCTTGTTACATCACAATAACATAAAAAAAAACAAATCTCTACTTATAACAGATGCATTTCATCACGCGTGACGAATTGCACTGCGCCTGTCACCCTAAGACAAGTGGTAAGGTCTCATGTGCCCATAATTTTGCTGGCTCTCAAGGACTGCTGCCGGAACACACATAGGTGCTATGCGACAGATTTTACTTGATGGCTAGCCAGGCGAGCATTCGCAAAATATTTCCTGAAACTTCACATGCGGTGAAGCTCAAGCCAGCAGTGGCGATCGAACCATGGACCTGCGGCACGGCAGTCCATACATATTACCGCTCGGCCATCATTGCTTCAAAATATATACACAGAAAAAAAAATCTCTTCAGACAAGCAATATTATTTGACTTAAGAACGGATGGGTTTTCGATATAAGGAAAGTCTAAAATGTCTTACTTCAAGATATTAAATATTTCGTATTATAGTTCTTGACTCAAGAAGTATATTCTTGTTTCAACAAACAAAAACTTGTTGTATGAAGAACTCAAAGCTATTACTTTAAGAGCGAAACTATTTTCAGTGAAGCATTTAAAAATCTTTGCTTTAAATTTAAACTGTTTTACTGCAAGAGTGCACCTATTTTAAATAAAGGATATTTAACGTTTGTTTTTATGGTTTTCAATTTTCAACCAAGAGTGAACGCTTTTTTCTTCAAGATACTCCCTATTTTATTTCAAGATTATTTCCGTTTTGACCTGAGATATTTGTTATTTTCTATATGATACTTTCTATTTTCTTTCAAGATATTTCTATTTTGACTAGAGATTCTTATTATTTCCTTTAAGATTCTTCCTATTTTCTTTCAAGATATTTCTGTTTCGACTAGAGATTCATGTTATTTCCTTTAAGATACATCCTATTATCTTTCAAGATGTTTGTATTTCGACTAGAGATTCATGTTATTTCCTCCAAGATACTTCCTATTTTCTTTGAAGATGTTTTTATTTTAACTAGAGATTCCTGTTATTTCCTTCAAGATACTTCCTATTTTGTTTCAAGATTGTTTAAGTTTAAACCCAATCGTTGATTTCTCGTTTTGAAATATTTTCTGCTTTGACTTACACAAAATGTTTTTTCTTACAAAACATATAAGATCTAACAAAATTTGTGTATACTATTTAAAGGGAAGATTCAGCCCGTGAAATGAAATACCCTTTCTGAAACATGGGTTGAAATCCATCTTAATTTTTTACTTCCCATACAAAACAAATTACTGCGTAGTATAGGAGGTCAAATAAATTGGCCAGATTTCAGTTCATGTTTCATTGGAAAAGTTGTTCAATTTAACAGTCTCAATCTACCCTTACAACAGTATTCACTAGTTTCGTTAAATCTTAGAGATGTGTTTAGGAAGCAGCACCATGTGTTATTAATTGATTTCTACATACTTAATTGCACACATCTGCGATAGAAATGTAGAGACAAGATATTCTGAATGCAGATAATAATAACACTTAAGGCTGCTTTATAAACAAATCTATATTATATTTGAAAGTGTAAAAGTTACTCAAAAGTTCAAAGCATAAAGTATTTTAAAACGAAAACATAACATTATTGGGACAAATGAATTATTATAATCGCAAAAATTTAAATTGTTGAAATTGGTTGTAATCTCGACTTGAAACGATGCTAACGACTTCAATTTCATCTGTTTACTGAACCACACAAATTATAGCCAGCGCAGGGCAATAGAATTCAAACGAAAGATATAGATATAAAATGAAAATATATTTAAAAAAACACAAATGGGACACAGGTTACTGAGTGAAAAATGTCATAGTTAATACAAAATATACGTTAGAGACATCACAATTAGTATTCAGGCGTTTTTCTGAAAATAATGTAACTCACATAGTTATACTACAAAAACATATTGTATAGATTGTTGTATTTTTACATGATAAATTTTTCCTTAAATTATAAAATAACAGTCTTAAATTATTCCTTCCTATGTGAAGAATGTCACCACAAAGTACAAAGTCACATTAATTGTATTCAGGCATTTTTACATGATCCATTTTCTTTAAACTCATAAATTATCGCTTACTAAGCGAAGAGTGTCACCACAAAAAACAATTATACTTATCAAAGCATTTTTACATGATCTCATTATCCTTCAATTATATTCTGGCTTTTTTTTTTAAAAAAAAAATTTCCTTAAGTTATATAAAGTTATCTCTGACGAGCTAAGAATATCACCACAATATACAAAAACAAATTAATTACATTCAAGCATTTTTACATGGTACATTTTCCTTAAATTATAAAATAAAACCCATAAATTAACGCTTACCGAGCAAAGTATGTCAACATAAAATGCAAATCAAATTATATAGATTCCAGCATTTTAACATTATCAATTTTTCCTTAGATTATAAAATTAAACAAATTATGCCTTACGGAGCGTAGAATATCTCTATTATAAAGTTGATATTTTCTAATAATGTAATTAGTACATAGTAATTTTATATAAAGAACATACCAATCCTTGATATCTTATAAAATGCTCCAAAATTCCGGGAGTTCATGCATGGTATGAATATTTTGTTCTTTTGTGTTGTTCCATTTCTGTACTACTTGGTGCCATAGTTCATTGTTATGTTTTAACCAAGTAATATCATCATTACAAATAGCATCTGAAATCATAAGACAAAAACCTGAGTAGGTACTTAATTACTTCTGCTTTGTAAAGATCTATGAATGATAATCATGAATGAAAAGTTAATGTACACTAGCTGTTGCCCATGGCTTCATCTTTCTAGAATTCGGTTATATCACGTTCTCTCAGACAGGAACATACAACACGAGTCCAATGACTTTATTCATTTAACAATATTGCAGTAGTTATAGCACAATCAAATAACAATCATTTAAAACAAGTCGTATTATATGAAATCGCACTCATTATTTTGTTTAAAAGTACATATTCTTACTTCGAGAGGTTGTAGGACTTTCAGTGTAGAGAGTTAGGTGATCCACTGCCACAAAACTATACTATTCAAGTTTTGGTACTACCTAGCTAATGAGATGCGTTAATGGATCGAGGACCACTTAACTTGGTCTTCTAAACCCTTTTTAGTGTACCTATCCCCTATACCAGAACCTAATGTGAAGCCCATTACATTACCTATATCAACCTACCTAAATCAGCAATGGATGCGCAAACCTCGATGAAGCCTCAATCAAAATAATAAACGGTCGGAGAGTCGCCTTCGGTAGCTAATTTAATACAAATCACTTTATACATCTCACTTACCTTTGAAGTTATTAACTACAGCTGGCGGAATGCCCCAGTCCTATAGCACTACTTCATTACTTGGAAGTCATCTAGCATGGATGGCACCATAATGCCTAACGATGGCACGCACGTTCTCTTCTTTCTTCGGACAGATTTAAACTTTGCAAACCGTCGAAAGACAGTATGTATGTATGTATATAAATATAATAAATTAAACAAAGTAATGCGTTTCTTTCAAAAATCTATGTAAGTAGCGAATGGCAGGCACAAACGGCCCGGGCGTGCGGAATGTATGATAACGGTGGGGTGGGGTTGCCCAGTCCTTAAAAAATTACCGAAATATTAAAGTACGTTCCTCGTAAATCACAACATATAAAAATAGAATAGTTAAAGTTTTTGGTATACACTTATAGTAGCCTAGTTAAACAACAAAGAGTTTTAACGTTATACTAGAGAATACCGATAAAATCGCATAAATCCTGTGGTTATGTGTGGTACGTACACCGTAGCCAGATTTTTGGGCAAATCGGGATATTGGAACGTTTTGAGTAAAAAAGCGGACTAATTTCGCCAAAAATGGGACATGACTTAAAAAACAGCCAAGTGCGAGTCAGACACCGAGGGTTTTCTACAAAGTTGTAGGTAAATAGTTCTTCCATCACGGGAATAGAACCTCTTTTTTTCTGAGTAGATATATTTTTAGTTTCCCCCTAAATCTAGGTAAGCCTGAACAACATCTTCGACCACATCATCACTTACCATCAGGTGAGATAGTGGTCAAAGGCTAAACTATCAAGCATAAAAAAAAAAAAAAGAAAAAAAAATTTGTGCACAATAATAATATATGAATATATTCCACAACGTATCATTAAAATTACATTCGCGTTATCGTCATTTTTCGAGTTGGCTCTCACTCCCACTTTCCACAAAGCAAATATAAAGACGTAGGCACGTCAAAACGAGTTCTTTGCTTTTTTGGCGCGTTTGATTATTGGATGAGTAAATTTGAAATGACTGGCATGATTTTTTGGTGTTATACGAGATAATAATAAATGGTGATGAATAAGCCTAATAAATGGTGAAACGATAAATCATTCGTGGTAAATATTTGAATGATTTTCCATGATAACGGGGGTAAAATAATTACATAGCAACACTGCCTTTGAGCTAAATTACATCGTTCTTCATACAAGATTTTTGTATTTTCCCTACAATAAGTTCTTATTCTTAGATTTTGGCACAAGAACGGACAAACTTTTGGCTTATGAAATTTGATACTTGAATGAACACTTTGCATGTACTCTTGAATGAAATAACTTATCCTCTATTGGACATTGGTCGAAGTAACACACTTTTGGTATAAAATTACGTTAGAGACTGGATCCATTGCAGTAATGAGTACCTACATCTAATCAGGTATGTATAGTCATCTTTATTACCCATGGCTGATTATGATTAGCTACGATCATATGGCAGTTTTTCTGAAAGCAGTTTAGGGTATTTACTCTGGATCGAGGGGGATGACTGAGAATGACTTTATGTAGTCAAATGATCGGGGGGTGGCACCCGCCAGGTCTCTTATTACCTTTCATTTAACAATTAATTTCTTACGTTGAAAACAAAAACATTTTAAGTCATGTATACCTAATTTAGTAAACATCTTAGCCTTATTTTCTCTTAACTCTTGATTGCAAGATTAACTGACTCTTGAACCATTGGACCATTAGTGAGAAATTATTTTGTAGCAAATAATATTTATCTTGGTGTGAAGTGGTCCTTATTTGTTGATGCATGTATGACTCATTCTTGGATGGAGAACTTATTATTTTGTACCAAATTAATGTAATCTTACATTAATGGTGTTTTTCATTCGTCTTCCATGTATCACTGATTCTTGAGTGCAAAAATACAATTTGTCCAGAGTAACTTAATGTTTCCTTTAAGATTCTACAATTCTTAGTTAGACATCGAAACTGTTTCTCTAGTCAAAATTGAGGTATTCTTTGGTGTGAGGAATAATTCTTAAATCAAAACCACTAAGACAACATATTTTCATTTTTAAAACAAGTAACAAAATGTTTTTAATCAAACTACAACTCTTGTGAAAAATAGCAAAACTATTACACACGACACAAAATATAACATTTTGCATTAAAACAAAATTGTTATTATGTGTAGGAAGATAAACACAGCGTCGATATGAAGATGCATTTGAAACTATTACCTGAATTTCGCCTTTATGGTATAAATATCACCTGTTTACTGTTCGTTTCCCAGCTTGATGTTATCTATGCACTTCATCTGTCAAGGATTTTGAAGTGTCATATGTCCAAAGAGTATGTCATTCATAGAGTCTTCACCAGTAAGATATTACTGCGACGCTGTGTTTATCTTCCTACACATAATAACAATTTTGTTTTAATGCAAAATGTTATATTATGTGTCTCCAATAAACACAGCGTCGATATGAAGACATGTTTGTTATCTGCTGGTGACGAACACAAACGCTATGTTGAAAATATGTGTCTTAAATCAACTTCCTCTGCAAAAAATCAAATCCTTTATCAACACAAAATAATTAATAAGCACAGAAAAAAATAACTATTTTCTTTGGTGCCAAGCACTGACAAGGAAATAAAAAATAAACTCATATTCCTTTGAAGGATTACAAGTACTGAATACTAACATAGATTCACTATTGTTTATGAAAATCTGCTGCAAGCAATGTATAATATGCAATTGCTTAACCATACTGGAATCATTATTATTTCCAATAGTTACTTGGATAAAATTTGTGATTATAATAACGAAGAATGGAGTCATATACCTTGAGTTAAGTAGTTTATCATGTAAAAAACATGTACATACCTTCCCTCAACCAAGTGAGCTTAAGTTCAGTAAACTGCAAATCTAACCAGTTCAGTATACTTACATACATTGTGTATGTAGGTATATAAAGAGGCCAAGTTCCCATTACTGGCCCATAATATCACCCATTACTGAAAGTAGGTAACGGCCCAAGTTTGCCAGAAGTCAAGTGCCACTATGTATAGAAAACAATGTTAAGTAACTTACTCCGGTATTGGTATTTTATACTGTTGACACTGTTTCGTAGTGAATGGTCTGTTGAACATGGCTGATATCTACAGACTTGTCTGGAGGGCCCCAACAATTTATTGAATTGGTTTGTTCCATGGGAGGCAGATGGCATTCATTGATTAAGGTATTGATACCTATCCAATAAGTAATATTATCTGCTTGATGATGACAAATTGTTTGTATAAAGTATGAACCCTGCCAAGCCTTGTGTCTAAAATTACCAACTATATCATGTTATGGTTGTGCACTTGGTGGTATCCATAACATATTTGTCCCATTACAAAATTAGGACATTTGTGTTGTAGCAACTACACCCTTCCGTAGGGTCTTTAGACTGATAGAACATATCATCAGTCTTAATAGCTTGTATATTAAATTAAGATGAACATCAGGCACTGTGCTAAACTTTTATGTGTCATGTTCTTATAAGAACAACTGAATCCTTCTGTAAGATAATAGGCTGATAGGGGAGCTGCCCTGTCAACATCAACAGTTTACAATTTAAATATATGGTGTCTATTCCAACATCATTTGTGCTAATCATGATCATCTTGGAGCAACTGTACCCTTCCGTAAGGTAATTGGCTGTTGGGGGGGAAATCACCCCTCCAGCCTCAACAGTGCATGTTAAATTAACTGGGATATGGTGGCTGTTCCAAAGTTATATATGTATTTATCATGATTATGTTGGAGCAACTGTACCCTTCCGAAGGGTAATGGGCTGATGGGGGAATCGCCCCATCAGTATCTACAGCTTTCATGTTAAATGAAGTGGAATATTGTGCCTGTTCCAAAAGTATTACTTATCCTGATCATCTTAAAACAACTGCACTGCTGCTTCTGTTGGGTAGTGGGCTGCTGAGGAGAATCATCCAAAGCCATCGAAACCTCAATAGTTTGCACATTAAACTACTTTGAATGGGTTGGTCCAATTTCAAGTAAGTAATTTTCCTTGATATGTTATATTTGGCAGTTGATAATAACATAGAATTTGTATATCAAATAGCCATTCAACTCTTTTCCTGGGTAAAGCTCTTTAATCCAAGCGCATTGTAAATAATAGTAACAACAAAATTCCACTCTTTAAATGAACATCATTGGTTCCATGTGATATGCAATGGTAGTTACTATGACCGTAACATGGAAAGATGCACCGCTGACTTGTTATGTGATCTTATCATAGAATGGCAGCTGTACCCTTCTGCAAGGTAATGTGCTATAAACTGTAGTATAAGCATCAACAACTTGCATCTGTATGCAGTACAGATAATATTTTAGAGTAATACATGTACTCCTACAGTAAGTGATTGGCAACTTTACCCTCCCGAAGGGCCTGTAAGAAGGTATCTGTAGTACCTCCCAAAGGGCTGTAAGAAGGCTCCTGAATAGTATAGTACAGATAATATTTTAGAGCACTACAAGTACTCCTACGGTCATTCTTGTTAACTATGCCCTCCCGAAGGGCTGTAAGAATATGATAGAGGAGTGCCACAACCTTGTATGTAATGAGGTGGTGTTCATTATGTTTATCTCATAGTAGATGTTAGGTGGCCTGTATTCCACACCCATACTGTCTATATATTGCATCTTGTTATAAGTGTGTTTATCATTAACAACTGGTATCTCTACTCTCTCAAATAATAATGTATATGAGAGAATTCCCAGCGGTATACTATAATACACAGAGTAGTAGATGCTTTGTACCCTCCAAGTAAGGGTAATAAGCTGATAAGAAAATCTGTTTGTCTATCGACCTGGATGACTTGTGTTGTAAATGGTGTAAGCATATAATACCACAGCACTATCTCAGGTGTTCTGCTACTAAAATTGCTCATAGCAACACAGTGTTGAGCGATTAGCTGCAGGTTTGAAGTCCTTCTTGATAATAAATATTTGTGAATGTTATAATTTAATATTGAGATTATGCATCTATACATATGGTGATATAGTGGTAAGGTGTAGCATGATTATTCATTGCTTCCATTGCAAGGAACCCATTTAAATTTATAAAAAAAATGTTCTCTCACCTTTTTTATAGCATCTACCAAGAAAGTCTGAATATCACATGATGCATTCTGAAGCCAACCATAAGCTACAGACAGTTTATAGATTTATATTTATGCTTTTAGCTTACCCACTGGGTAAGGGTATTTATGTGTTGAGTACTACCACTCATGCTCATAAAATGAAAGAAAGAAAATATGTCCCTCCTAATTCATTTACTTCTTTTTTGATAAATGCTTCGGAGCAACTCAAGTAGGTACTTTGAAGTACTTTACTTAAGATTACTCTTTGAGTAAGTTAATTACTGTTAGAATAATGAGTACATTGTCGATTGTATCCCAAGAAATATCAAGTGTGCTACAAAAAGTGCTTATTCTTAGACTGGGAAGCTTCCCACCCATAGTATGAATGACTGAATATAGTCCATAATATTAATCAATTAGAACACTATATTAGTGTTCCCCATACATAAACATTTTAAGTAAGCATAGCTGTTATCTCTGACACAATGAGATTCTTATATTGCTAACCAAAAAACAATGCTCTTTAGTTTGACAGAGCTGTTCCAAAAAATGGGGCACTGGTCTAGTAGCAACAAATTCAAAGCTAGGTCTATGATTATAGAAGATCTTCAATCCATTGCACTAGCATAGTTTGAACAATGTGTTACCAACAAAAGTCCAATTTCCATGCTAAATGTGTTCAACCAACTTATACTTATTTAGAGCAAGAAGCTCAATATTTATTCTCAGTTATTTGTAACTTAAAAGGCACCGCTTCTTATTAATAAATACTTTCAAAGGTTTATTCCTTAAACATGTGTTAACATATTCAGTGCAATCTTAGAAAAAAATTACCTTGGACGCTTCAATCATACTTGGATGTGGGTTTGATGATTAATTTACAATCCTCTTGAAGTTAGAATTATTTTTCTTAAATATGTATGTACAGTGATGATTAATAGCTGCAGCTTTTAATTGGCTACTTAGTTGCTAATTCTCTTGATCGTCTCGTATGGCCGATCTGATTAGGCAGGGAGCCTAGGTAATAAAGGTATTTTAAGTAACACCAGTTACAGTTAATGATGCTCCAAATACTGTCGCAAACATTTTCTATTAATAACAAGACAATATTCATATAATACTGTAGTTTATATATGTATCCATAACATACAAAAGACGGACAGTTATTGTTAAGCTTCCAGTGTGTTGTTATATTGAACTATGATAGATACTTTTAAGAATTGGTACATTATCATGGTTTGCATAGTTATTAGTATTCTTAATCATAAGTTCATGCCAGCATTGTCAGCAGACAGTGTTTTATTTATAAGAATTATATATCAATAGGTATTCAACAAGTTGTATCATGTAGATTAAGTTTTGTCATGTACAAAATAGAAAAGCAATCTATCGCCGAGATAGAAAGATGAGATGGATAAAATCCATACTTGATTTGTGTAGGTAACAAAATATATGTTAAAACTTACGTGTGGTACATAAATTATGGAGAATAACTAAAATACATCGGACTGTAGGTCTTCTCAGATTATTGAAAAACATAGCACAGGCTGTGCGTAAACCACACTGTATACGTTACCACCACATTTAATACGAACTTTTTGCATCTGTTGCTTGTCGTATACGATTTATATTTCATTGAATTTCATTTTTATTGCGAAAATACGTAAAGCTGTTAGAAAAATTTCAAACGCTATGAATGACATACTCTTTGGACATATGACACTTCAAAATCCTTGACAGATGAAGTGCATAGATAACATCAAGCTGGGAAACGAACAGTAAACAGGTGATATTTATACCATAAAGGCGAAATTCAGGTAATAGTTTCAAATGCATCTTCATATCGACGCTGTGTTTATTGGAGACACATAATATTTACATTTTAATTCTAAAAACTTGGCTTTTTTGATACGTTAGCGTGATTATCTTCGTTGAAAGCATTAATATTTGAGGTCAAGATACATCCGTTGAGAGATATTGGGTTCTTATTTTAAGACATCTTTTTTTTCTGTGTATGATCACTTGTGTAAGTTGTGTAATAAGATCCGTAGCTTATTACAAGGAAAAGAGATTCTCTTCTATAAAGGAACTGTGTCTTCCATTATAGGTACTGTATTTACCATACTGTCCAGTGCTGTACATAGCCTACTCCTTCAAGGTGTTTTTTGCCATAATCCCCAAGCTTGGCAGGCAAATATCTTAGGTATCGCAAATGTAATATAGCAGTTCGTCAGAATACGCTGCTGCCCACATTCTGTTATTTTACCCTTAGGCACCTCTTACGACACCCACGGGAAAAGATGGTGGGATAACATTCTAGCCCAGGACCCCACTTTTTGTTACTGTGTATCTACTTACCCTAAAATCTATACCTTACCTGGAAGTATTTTGATGCGCTCGTAGCGTAGCTTACTTAGTCGTTCTTAACCGACCAACTAAGTTAAGTAGAGGCCGCAGCGGTCATAACTTGGATGGGTGGACGTTAGTGGCTTTACTACTAAGCATTTGTTTTTTTTTTTTATTCCTTTTAGGTTAGCCTTTGACCACTATCTCACTTGATGGTAAGTGATGATGTGGTCGAAGATGTTGTACAGGCTAACCTAGATGTACTGGCTCTCAAGGACAGCTGCAGGAACACACCGTTAGGTGCTTGGCGACAGATTTTCTACTTGAGGGTGGTAGCTAGCCAGGTGGGCATTCGCAAAATGCCCTATCACCATGCTGTAACGACTTACATCCTAAGACAACAACCGGGACCGACGGCTTAACGTGCCCTGCGAAGCACGGAAGCGCTCTGTAGTAATGTCACTAGCGGTCACCCATCCAACTCACAACCGCGGGCGACGTTGCTTAACTTTGCTGATCGGTTAAGAACAGCTAAGTAAACTTCGCTACGAGCGCTTCGTTTCTGTCCTTTGAACGTAAAGCTGTCGGTACCGGTTTTTGTCTTAGGATGACAGTCATAATAGCATGATGGTGGGGCATTTTGCGAATGCCCGCCTGGCTAGCTACCACTCTCAAGTAGAAAACATGTCACCAAACACCTAAGTGTGAGTTCCGACCATCGAGAAACTAACCGGGTTACTTTCTCGAAGGTTCCGGCAGATGTCCTTGAGAGCCAACTAACTCTAAGTTAGCCTGAACAACATCTCGACCACATCATCACTTACCCTCATATGAGTTATTGGTCAAATGCTAGACAATAAATACTACTACAAAAAATATAAGCAATAAAAAAAGTACATATAGCTTATGAAAATTTATTATTTTAAGGAAAAGTAAAATCTCTCCGACTTTCCCTTCTCGCAAAATCTTAATTGAGCTTATAAGCTTTCATGAACCTCGCCATGTGTAATGTAATTCAAGGCGGTACTTACCCATTTTATCCCTAAAGTTTTCCGAGATTATGCTTCACCAAATAAGATGTAAAGCCCTTATTTTTAGAGGTTTTATATGTTTGCCAATTTAATATAAGTTTTTCGGAATATAAGTATTTGGTCTTGAAACTTAATAAAGAAACGTATCGAAGATGGCGCCGCTACTCTAAACATATCACTTGCTTACTCTAGGCAGTATACAGAGCGTCCCACGGATATACCACATGGAGGGAAAGTACCTTGAATATTGGTAGATGGAATATTTTAATGAAAGAAGACATTATTTTAATTAGAAAAAACAATTAGAACTGCATTTATAGATATTCAAATAATTACATGATTGAACCGGGAATAGAACCCGTAACATGAGAAAAATAATCAACCTGTAGCTTTGTCATACCGATCGAAAGGCTTTATCATAAGGATTATTTTTTGCTTAGTAACATAGCGTCAGAAACAAAAGAAATACCATGACTTTTAACATTTGGTGTGAAATTTTGTTCAGAAATATGAAAAGCTGACATTGCCAGAGGTGTCGGCAGAGGTGTGTTGTTACTCACCTCTACCGACCGCTTCGGGGAATACAGGCGTGAAGATCATGTATGTATATTTTTAACTGTTATTCGTTATGCATATAGCTTGCAAGATCATTAACGCCTCTGTAGGTACTCTACTAATCTATTGTTCACCATCGACAAGAATTTTTACCAAAAAAAGTTGTAGTCAATTAAATGATGACATTTAATTGACTACAACTTTTTTTTTATGCCTGATGGGTTTGTCTTTGACCACTATCTCACCTCATAGTGGGTGATGATGAGGCCGAAGAGGTTGTTCAGGCTCACCTAGAATTACTGGCTCTCAAGGACAGCTGCCTGAACACATTGCTAAGTGCTTGGTGACAGATTTTCTACTAGAGGGTGGTAGCTAGCCACCAAAACGCCCTACCACCATTTTTTTTTTTAAAGCTATAACGACTGCGATCCTAAGACCACAACCGGGACCGACGGCGTAACGTGCACTCCGAAGCACAGAAGCGCTCAGTAGTAATGTCACTAGCGGTCACCCATACTAATACATACTATACTAAAACTTTAAAGCTACTTCACATATTTTGATAAAATTAATATGAAACCAACCTGGAGATATATTCTACACAACAAGAAAAAAACAGATCATAATTAAGGCGGACTTATCGCGTTATAAACATACAAAAAATACATTCTAATTGAAAACTTCCTCCTTTTTTGGAAGTCGGTTAAAAATCATGTGTCATATTATCAGTTCATGAATCTGTGAACTCTGTGATAAAGTTACTTAGTTACTCGGTACGTGGTACCGAAAAGATAATAATAATAATAATATTTATTTTCCATAAAGAGTTACAAATTAAGTACACTTCTATTTAGAACACAGTTAACAAATCTCTTAAACAGAAGTAGAGTAACAACGAATTCCAAACTAGGCAAAAGCCTGTGTCTTGGAACCCAGAGATGCGAAAATACAAAATAAAATATCAAATAGGTGCAGAAGTTTAAGTAGTAAGTATATAATATGTTGAATAGTATAAAATATAAATGTTTCAAATAGGTAGAGTGTAGTGAGTGAGTGAGTGAACTCATACACAATCATCAATCATAGAATCCTATCGACAAATGGAAAGTTAACAAACATTCCTGTTTTATTTGGCCGAACACTATGACAGCTCCATGTTCAAAATCCCAGTATTGATGGATGTAAGGCCCTGAGTAAATCCATTTCATGGCCGTGTCCGACTACAACCAGCGCACAGTAACATAGACTGTAATGCAGTAACTGAACTTTGGAGCTCAACATTTGTACTATGGCTGTAACAAGTTAAACGTTTTTTTTTATGTTATTGTGTCGGAACAAGCTCGAGGCCCACCTGATGTTAACCGGGATAACCTCTGCCTATAACAAATGCATTTCATCACAAGTCACGAATTTTTTTTTATTGTGTCGGAACAAGCCCGAGGCCCACCTGATGTTAAGTGGACTAACCTCTGCCTATAACAAACGCATTTCGTCAGCGACGAATTGCACTGTGCCCGTCACACTGAGACGTCCAGTTGTTAGGTCTCATTAGCCTGTAATTTCAAGTCACGAATTGCAATGCGCCCGTCACCTTGAGACATACTTATTAGTCTCATGTGCCTGTAATTTTACTGGCTCTCAAGGACTGCTGCTGGAACACACCATTAGGTGCTTGGCGACAGATTTTCTACTTAAAATACAGGATAAACGAGATGTAAGAGCTAACGTGTATGTATAGTGTGACGATAAGGCAGCGTAGTATCAAATCGAACGAGAATAGTGACCCTGCAACTGTAAAGGCCGGCACACACGTGGAGGACAAACTGTCAGTTTTTCATTGAGGCTTCAGGCCTCAAGGCGGCCGGACGTCCCTGGAGTACACACACCTAGAGAAAAAACTGTCAGTTCTGGCTCAAGGCAGGCCTCATCCGTGCCCGAACCAGATCTGTGAGTTCTTTACTTTTTTAATTCTTTTCTGTAATTACTCCTTAAGTTGTAGATTTTTTTTTATAACATTCTCTTTATTAGCTGTTGGTTCAATTGGTTTTAATTGTTCTAACAAGTTTAAGTAAATAAATGTACAACTGACGGCCCCCATTTACGTATCACATTTAAAAATTGTAAGTTGCGGCTTACCCTTGCTGAATAAAACATAATTTTATTGTTAAAAGTTATCTCTCGAAATATAATTTGACAATTACTACCCACATGGTTGAGTGCAAAAAACGTTTATTTCCGTTTACCTTCTTACTGAGCCCTCAGAAAATAATTGTAATTAATTTAACTCCAATATTTATCTCTGGGCCTACATTCTACATGAAATATGTATCAATATTCCAGGTTTGTAACTCATTCTGTTAACTATATTGATAGGAGCATACACACAGAAAAAAAAGATGTCTTAAAATAAGAACCCAATATCTCTCAACTGATGTATCTTGACTTCAAATATTAATGCTTTCAACGAAGATAATCACGCTAACGTATCAAAAAAGCCAAGATTTTAGAATTAAAATGTAAATATTTTGTGTCAATAGTTTTGCTATTTTTCACAAGAGTTGTAGTTTGATTAAAAACATTTTGTTACTTGTTTCAAAAATGAAAATATGTTGTCTTAGTGGTTTTGATTTAAAAATTATTTCTCACACCAAAGAATATCTCAAATTTGACTAGAGAAACAGTTTCGATGTCTAACTAAGAATTGTAGAATCTTAAAGGAAACATTAAGTTACTCTGGACAAAATTGTATTTTTGCACTCAAGAATCAGTGATACATGGAAGAAGAATGAAAAACACCATTAATCTAAGATTAAATTAATTTGGTACAAAATAATAAGTTCTCCATCCAAGAATGAGTCATACATGCAACAACAAATAAGGACCACTTCACACCAAGATAAATATTATTTGGTACAAATTAATAATTTCTCACTAATGGTCCCCGTTCAAGAGTCAGTTAATCTTGCCATCAAGAGTTAAGACAAAATAAGGCCTAATTTCACCATGCCATGTTTGTTTACTCTAAATCAGGCATTAGCTAATGGGTCCTTAAAAGTAACAGAGCTGTTAAATCAGTTTACGTGCTATGAAGAAAAGTTAGCGGACCGTTAATTAATCCCATGTTACGGGGTGGTATATATTCTATTTGATCTATGACGGGAACGAAACATAAATCATTCACTCTCATTCGAATACGACCAAATCGGGGGGCCCATATTCTACAGGTCTCAGTATTCTGCGTGAACGTTATTTGAATTCGGTCGCTTGTTAAGCTACGCGGCCGAATTCAAATAACGTTCACGCAGTAGGAGTATAATGCAACCGGGCCACTTTTCATTTTACTGGTTGAAATGTTAAACTCCCGTTAATTTGAGTTTCAGGATTTTACGTTGTGCTTACTGCTTGACGCTTTTAGTGTTTGTTTTTTTAGTGTTGATAAAACAAGTTTTTAATTAGTTCACGATGTTCAAGAAAACTCACGGGCTTATTTTTTTACAAATGAGAAGAAAATTATAGTTCAGGAGCTCGTTTTGGGTTCACCACACCACACTTATCATCTCAAAACTTGCTGAGACAACATAAAACGTACCACGAGGAAAGATAAAGCAGCAACAAAGGAACAAGTCCTGTTAAAAGGTAGGGAACTAGTGTTATATTCATACGTATCACCCAGTTATTCCATCCAGGTAAAACGCTCATTGCTCTAGTTTTACTTTGCAGAAGGAGGCCTGACATTTTTACAGGATTAGACAGCCCATACGATTCTGATAGGTATCCAGTTTTTAGACCAACGAATATCTCATAATTTCAAAACTATAGAAGTTACTGAAACTCAAGTAAGTTTTGGCTTTAATATTTGCTAATATAATGCACTGTTGATGATCGTACTTCACGAACATCTCATAGATTAAAATGTTTATATTTCTCACAGTTCTTCATATTTCACTATTTTTGTGGTGATAAGCGTCTTTGCAGTGTCTGTCTTGGAAAATGCCACATGCAATTATTCAACTGCTAAGCAGTAGGTATTGTGCATACACTACTGTGTTCGAAGTCGGGATTGAACGGCAATGTTTTCAATGAATTTACTGGGCATAAAGATATTTAACATCTATTATCTTCGGGTGATGGATGAGTGCAGTGCACTGCTGTGCAAGTTCTTAAATTGTAGATTTCCAAATTCAGAGTGACACTTGTTGCAGGCAACTTGCTTTTCTCATTCCTAACTAATACACTTTGTAATTGTGTGTTGATATGATACGCAGTAAATTATTTACTTTATTTATACCAGAATGACAACGCAGATGTTAATGATGCTGGACCATCGCAAATATATAAACTACTGGTGGCTATTCAGCTTTGTTTTTATTTATATACACAGGATGGTTGATGGCAGAAAAAATATCCAGAAAGTTATTAAGTGTATTCACTGAGGCAGAGACTTCTAAAAATCTAGAAATCATATCCCATTCAATTCACATCTCCGATAACAGCTGCATACAAAATGTATTGGTCCGTTTGCTTGTATAATATATTAATTTAATAATTCTTACTATTCTTGGTTTAATTAAAATTATAATTAAACCAAAAATAGTATGAATGCATTGGGATTTTAGTATATTGTAATAATTTTC
This sequence comes from Plagodis pulveraria, assembly GCA_963890685.1. Lineage (NCBI taxonomy): Eukaryota > Metazoa > Arthropoda > Insecta > Lepidoptera > Geometridae > Plagodis > Plagodis pulveraria. The sequence goes on along the minus strand of OY982971.1, from coordinate 13,187,317 downwards.
ATTTGTAATTAAAGATAGGACTATCTATATCTGTTCATTGAAAGTATTTTAGCTGATATTTATTTTTGTTTCAGAATGCAGAAAATAAATATTTGAAAGAAACAGTTGAACACCAGAAGCATTAAAAACTATAGTGGTCACTACACTTTCTGTTAATAGAGGAGACACATCCTGAAATAAGTTGGACTTATTGGAAATTATGAAAATGAAATGCAGAAACCAACAGTAACATAAAAGAAAAGCAGTTAAATAAATCAAGAAATAATTAAAACTGCAAAATTACAAGAACAATTTAAAAATATGAAAAATCCTAAAATGAATAATTTTAGTATTTAATCTAGAAGTATTTGTTTTTAGTTAGGTATATATGTACAATATTTGAATGTAAGGTCCAATAAAATAAAAAATTTAATGTAGTTATTTTAATTTATTATTAATACCTTAGTAATAGTTTCAAGAAATATTTTTGTCCTAGTATTGAATTATGCCATAAATGTGTTTTAGGATTTTTGACTGGCGCAGGTGAAAACTTTTAAAATAATTATTTATTAGCTATCTTTGCTCATACACACATTTATGTTTCTTGTGATTGCATCTTCACTTCTTTGTTCTGTGATGTAGCCTTGATCTAATAATTCTTCCCATGGTGCTGGTAAGTCAAGTTAAGGGTCATCTGTTGGTAAACCTTACTTTGCTTTACTAAAAAGTTATTCAGTACTCCTGTGGTACTAACAGACAGTTATTTAATTTCATTTACATGCCCAACTCAAGCTCGGGGAATCAACATTTCCATACAAGCGTTCAATAGGATTTCTGCTCTTTATTTGAGATTCATAATAGAGTACCTCCACCAGTGTTCTTGGATTTTCCAGTGGCACCATTACTCACAGTCAGGTGGTTGGTGACAGATTTTCTACTTGAGGGTGGTAGCTAGAGGATTGACCCTATCTACTATCAGCCAATAAAACTGCATTACCATACCACTCACTCAAACATAGCATTTCTGTAAAAGGCTTGGCTAGCTACCACCCTCTGGTAGAAAATCTGCCGCCAAGCACATGACGGTGAGTTCCGGCAGCTGTCCTTGAGAGCCAATAAATCTAGGTTAGCCTGAACAACATCTTCGACCACATCATCACTTACCATCAGGTGAGATAGTGGTCAAAGACTAATCTATCAGGCAAAATAAAACTGCACTGCCAATACTTGCACATTAATAGATAGTAAAAAGTAGAAAATCTGTCGCCAAGCAACTGACGGACATAAAGCCCTTCCAATTTCTAAACTACTTTGCATTTTCCCCACCCGATAAACGAATATGCTCATAAAATTATGTGCAGTCTCCTGGATTATTTATATATTATCATTTATTAATTCCTGGATGTAGTACTATTCTGTCCATATTATCTAAATTTTATAAAACATCAGTTTCAAAAATAATCATCATCCATTTTTGATCTACATCTTACCTATGTTATGACAATAAATTCATATTTCACATCACTGACAGCCTGTTAACTATTTAACGGACCTCTAGGGCAGTGATTAGATTTAACGTCTTGTTAAGAGAATTAATCATCCATTAACGCTTGGTGGGACACTCAGTTCAGTTAACAGTCTGTTAAAAGGATTAACAAGGCGTTAAATAAATAACAGAGTATGGTGAAACCAGGTCGGCTAAGATATTTAATAAATTAGGTATTATATACTTAAAATCTTTTTGTTTTCAACCTAAGAAATTAATTGTTAAATGACACGTAATAAGTGACCTGGCGGGTGCCGGGTGGAACCCCCCGCCCCCCCCACATTGCAGGAGCAAACTATCATTGCTACCTGTGGGAGTCGTAAGAGGCGATTATAGGTAAAACACCGGAAAGTGGGCAACAGCGCCTTCTGAGAAACTTATATATAAACTGCAATCCCCGAGACGCCTGCCAAGCGTGGGGAATATGGCAAACCACTCTATAATGGGGGAGGTTGTGATTAGCAGTGGACGATCTGGCTGATACAGTAACCAGTAATAAGATTAATAAATAAGTACTACTAAACATCCGCCAGCGGCTTCGGTCGTCGCGTGACTAAAAATACCATCTCCATAGGTCAGGTGGTTTTTGTACTAGAGATTTCGTGTAAAACCAGTGAGCATACACCTTTCGCTATTATTAAAGATATGAGAGATTTTTTAGAATATTCATTAATTATTACTCGATTAATACTAACAATTATATAAAGTTCGGGCTTTTTCAGAAATGTCACGTTAAATTAGTGGTGGAAAACGAAGGTGAATTAATATCAAGATGCTTGATAACGAGTAATTATTAATCAATATAAATACGAAACGATCTGCCAGAAAAATCTAAAGTCATTCTCAGTCATCCCCCTCGATCCAGGGTAAATACCCTTAACTGCTTTCAGAAAACTGCCATATGATCGTAGCTAATCATAATCAGCCATGGGTAATAAAGATGACTATACCTACCTGATTCGATGTACTCATTACTGCAATGGATCCAGTCTCTAACGCAATTTTATACCAAGAGTGTGTTACTTCGACCAATGTCCAATAGAGGATAAGTTATTTCATTCAAGAGTACATGCAAAGTGTTCATTCAAGTATCAAATTTCATAAGCCAAAAGTTTGTCCGTTCTTGTGCCAAAATCTAAGAAAAAGAACTTATTGTAGGGGAAATACAAAAATCTTGTATGAAGAACGAAGCAATTTAGCTCAAAGGCAGTGTTGCTATATAATTATTTTACCCCCCTTATCATGGAAAATCATTCAAATATTTACCACGAATGATTTATCGTTTAAGCATTTATTAGGCTATCTCGTATAACACCAAAAAATCATGCCAGTCATTTCAAATTTACTCATCCAATAATCAAACGCGCTAAAAAAGCAAAGAACTCGTTTCGACGTGGCTACGTCTTTATATTGTTATTTGCTTTGTGGAAAGTGGGAGTGAGAGCCAACTCGAAAAATGACGATAACGCGAATGTAATTTTAATTATACGTTGTGGAATATATTTATATATTATTATTGTGGACTAGTTAAGGGGGAAACTAAAATCATATCTACTCAGAAAAAAAGAGGTTCGATTCCCGTGATGGAAGAACTATTTACCTACAACTTTGTAGAAAACCTTCGGTGTCCGACTCGCACTTGGCCGTTTTTTAATTCATGTCCCATTTTTGGTGAAATTACTCCGCTTTTTTACTCAAAAGGTTCCAATATCCCGATTTGCCCAAAAATCTGGCTACGGTGTACGTACCACACTCCACACATAACCACAGGATTCATGCGATTTTATCGGTATTCTCTAGTATAACGTTAAAACTCTTTGTTGTTTAACTAGGCTAATATAAGTGTATAACAAAAACCCTTAACTATTTTATTTTTATATGTTGTGATTTACAAGGAATGTACTTTAATATTTCGGTAAATTTTTGTGGACTGGGCAACCCCACCCCACACGGAAAAAAAAGATATCTTAAATCAAGACAATATCGACTTGGTCAAGACAAATGTAGTTTCATATATGGGCGGAAACAATATATTCTCGAAATAAGTAAAATATTGTTTCAGTTTTATTGTCTTCTTACAAGACATTCGTTCTTGAAACAAGAATTTAGAAAATTTGTATTAAGAATGTATTTTGTCTTATTTAGAGAATAAATAGCCAAGACAATAATTATTCTATTTTCTTTTAAACATTCTTTATCTTAAAAACAAGACTCACGTGTTTCATACTGAGAAAATATTTTCTTAGGTGAAACCATACTTTTCTTAGCTGAAGAGATATATGTTTCTAGACAAGACTAGTATGTCTCTTATTAAAACAATGTATTGTTATGTGAAGCTTCTACTATTCATAGCTGAAGAGATAACTAATTTCAGACAAGACACGTTTGTCTCATACTAACACAATGTAATCTTAAGTGAAGCCTCTATTTTTCTTAGTTGAAGTGATATTTATTTTCACACAAGACTCGTATGTTTTATACTAAAACAACGTATTCTTAGGTGAAGCCTCTACTATTCTTGGACGAAGAGATGTAATTTTCTAGGCTAGATATTTGTTTCATAGCAACAATGCATTCTCAGGAGAAGCCTCGACTGCTCCTAGCTAAAGAGATATTTGTTTTCAGAGAAGACTCGTGTGTTTCATTCTTAAAGAGTGTTATCTTAGGTGAAGCCTCTACTATTTTGAGACTAAGATATATCTGTTTCTAGACAAGACTTGTATGTCTCATACTAACAAAATGTATTCTTAACTGAAGAGACATCTGTTTCCAGCTAGGACTCACATGTTTCATTCTAACACAATATAATCTTAGGTGAAGCCTCTTCTTTTCTTAGCTGAAATGATATTTATTTTCACACAAGACTATTTTGTTTCATACTAAAACAACGTATACTTAGGGGAAACCTCTACTATTCTTAGACGAAGGTTTGTCTGTTTCAAGGCAAGACTCTTATACCTCATTCTAACACAATGCGTTCTTAGAAGAAGCCTCTACTACTTTTAGCTGAAGAGATATTTGTTTTCAGCCAAGACTCGTATATTTCATTCTAAAACAATGTAATCTTAGGTGAAGCCTCTACTTTTCTTAGCTGAAGTGATATTTGTTTTCAGACAAGACTCGTTTGTTTCATTCTTAAACAACGTAATCTTAGGTGAAGCCTCTAATATTCTTAGAGGAAGAGATAATTGTTTCTAGATAAGACTCGCGTGTTTCATACTAACACAATATATACTTAAGTGAAGCCTCTACTTTTCTTAGCTGAAGTGATATTTGTTCTCAAACAAGACTCGTATGCATCATTCAAAAACAATGTAATCTTAGATGGAGCCTCTTATTTTCTTAGACAACAGATAACTGTTTCTAAAAAAGACTTGTGTGTTTAATACTAACACAATACATTCTTAGATGAAGATATATTTCATACTAGAATTAAATATAGAAGGTACTTGTATTACGGCAAAACTGTATTGTTTTATACTAATACAATGTATTTTTTCATTAACCTTCTAATATTTAATACTGAAAATATTGGTGTTTGAGTTAATCAAATATATTTTTAGAAAAGAATATTAAAACTATCACTTAAGATTAATTATATAGTCTGAAATACACACATATTGTATCATAAAATATAGATAAGTATACAAAATCACTTCTTCTGCGAACAATACTTAATGTTTATTATTTCTTAACATATTGTTTTACTATTAACATATGCCCTTAACTTTTTAGCTAAGAATAGTACATGCCTACATATATGACTATAATGTTTAAGTATGAAACATAAATCGTACAGGTAGGTACTGGACTATAAATTAAATGCAACGTTTCTGGAAAACAAGGTGGATCATATATTTATTGAAATTAAATCTCTTAGATATATAAAACTTGACTATAAGTATAGGTTGAAGTGTCATTGCACGTTTCAAGAAAATTTAAGTTACATGATATTGTTTAGTCTGCAATATTATTATTTACATACTGGCATGTCAATGGAAAATTTTCATAAAATATCACACGTCAATTTCTAGTACTTTAATTATAATTTCACATGACACAATCAGTAGATATATGTATTATAGTAGTACACGAAAGCAAACATTTTACCGTTTGATTAATTGGTTAACTCGATAACTCGATATAGACATTCGAGGTTCACTCAGAATCGATATGGTCCACTGTAATTTATTATATTACAATAAAAACATAATAATTACCTATGAATAACAACTTAACGAGGTCCGTGTCGGTTCTGATCTACCAAAAGTTTATTTAAAATATCCCTGATTGTGTCCAGTAAATGATTGTCAAATATTACATATCACTCGAAAAATTAAAGAAAACACAAAAAAACACGGTAGCATTTTGTCATACCGGCTTTTACAATATCCATGCAACATATACAATAATTTGTACAAAACATCATCTTAATATAGAGGAACTTAAAACATGCTATTATAAAATTATTTTATTTCTTTTGTTTTTAATTTTTCTACACAATGTTTACATATTCGAATAAAGCCGCAGTCTCTTCTTTTGAATGTACGTTTATTTTTAATTCTGTGATCTTTTCTATGAATACATTCCATAGAAGGTGGAACATATTTGACCTTCCCGGATGTATTGCATCAAAGTCTAGATGAATCTGAAAATAGGTGAGGAACGTCAGTGAGTGAGTCATTGATTTAGGACAGGTATCCCAAAATTAAAATAACATAATGAATGAATGAATTACATTCAAAAAAATTAAAAGAATAATTTAAACATAAGAGGTTTAGGTGATGTTATTTAGTTTCAGGTAATCCATACGACACAATATAGGGGACTATTGTTATAGATGTCAGTAGTTAATCTCAAATAGAATAATAATAATTTATAATGTTACATTATAACATGTTGAAATAGTTGACTAACAATTAGAGAATAAGCTACTATTAATTCAAGAATTAGTTTTAAGCTATTTATTATGCCTTATAGATTAGCCTTTGACCACTATCTCCCCTGATGGTAAGTGATGATGTAGTCGAAGATGTTGTCCATGCTAACCTAGAATTACTGGCTCTCAGTAACAGCTGCTGGAACACACCGTTAGGTGCTTTGCGATGACAGATTTTCTACTTGAAGGTGGTAGCTATCCTGGCATTCGCAAGATGCCCTACCACCATGCAAAATGTGTTTGTTACAATCATGGGGTTTGATACGTGTTGGAATGATTGGCAGTCTCTGACGTCATACATACAGTTTTTTGATTACTTACCAAAACACCACTTCTAGTATCACTCAATATTGGCCGAGCAGTTTTGTATTCTAATAACAGTCGGAGTTCGCAGGTATTTTTCCATTTGTTGATAAAATCTTCCCATGGTTCATCAGTGATTTTAAGCGAAATTATATCATCTATATGCAATCCTAAAATAAGAAAAACAGTGAATTTCGTAAATAAACCACAATCTGCCTGTGAAGGTAGCTACTATACTGCTTGGAAGCGCTCGTAGCGAAGTTTACTTAGCTGTTCGCAACCGATCAGCAAAGTTAAGCAACGTCGCGCGCGGTCATGAGTTGGATGGGTGACCGCTAGTGACATTACTACTGAGCGTTTCCGTGCTTCGGAGGGCACGTTAAGCCGTCGGTCCAGGTTGTTGTCTTAGGATGGTAGTCGTTATAGCATGGTGGTAGGGCATTTTGCGAATGCCCGCCTGGCTAGCTACCACCCTCAAGTAGAAAATCTGTCGCCAAGCACCTAACGGTGTGTTCCGGCAGCTATCCTTGAGAGCCAGTACTTCTAGGTTAGCCTGAACAACATCTTCGACCACATCATCACTTACCATCAGGTGAGATAGTGGTCAAAGGCTAAACTATCAGGCATAAAAAAAAAAAAAAGCTACTGCATGTGAGCATTTCACACACATTTTACCTAAAGGAAACTATCTCTTCGAGATCTGGCTATTTTTAATGTTATCTAATGAATTGGAGGCAAACCATGTCAAAGTAGATAGATTGTGACATACTTTAGGGATTGGTTTATGCTCTACTGTTTCAGAGATGCCACTGTATTAAAAGAACTCAAGTACCCGTGGCAACTTCTATTTAAAACTTTTTTGTACTGCTGAATACCTACACACAGCAGTACAAAATGTTTTAAATAGAAATTATCACGAGTACTTGAGTTTTTTTAATTAATTTGTCTGAACTACACCTACAAAGAGCCACATAAGTCAGTCGTGATATTACTGTACTGTATCAGCCGGATCGTCCACTGCTGAACACAGCCTCTCTCCCCTATTAAGGGGGTATTTGCCATAATCCCCACGATTGGCAGGCGGCTTTGGGATAGCAGTGTAAGTTGGTAGTTCTTCAAAAGGCGCTGCTGCCCACCTTCCAGTATTTTTCCCTTAGTTGCCTCTTACGACACCCACGGGATGATATGGGGAGATGCAATTCTAACCCGGCACCCCACGGGGGGAGTCGTGATATTAATATGTCCCATTCTTTCAAACCAAAAACTAATTTAACAACTATTCGGAAAGCAAATATCACAACAACCTATTTATTCAGAAAAAAGAATGTGTTTGTATGATTGCAAATATAATATATACTATTTATGTAAAATATTACATTATAATAACCAGTCGTAGTCACATAATCTTCTTTCATAAAATAGAAGATCTTGTCACAATATGAGTTTTACAAATAACTGTAGGTAAATTCACAATGTTTTCTTGGATCATGGTAAAACTTACTTGCAAAGCTATCTACAACATCTTCTCCGAAGTCCAGGATATCAGAAGTTCTTCAGTTCAAATTTTTGTAAACCCCAACAACAGTTATTTTATACACGAAGACAAATAGTGCGCACTTCGCGTCGTCCAATCGAAAAATAACGCAAAAATTTAAATCTCTGAAGGAGTCGGATTCCAATGCTGCCAGGACTTCTTACTCAAAAGTTACGTTATTTTCCTTAAAAAGCTACAATTTTGAAAGAAACGTATAATGTTTACATAGCTTTACAATTTGTAGGTTTATAAACTTCTTTTATATGTTAAATAAATGTATAGGCATACAAATACACTTAGTCAAATCTATATTTATAAGCATTAAACTTTTATAAACCTGTTTCTAAAAGTACACAAGTGCATTGTAAGCTATATAAGGAGTTGAAAAACGTAACTCTTCGTGTTATTTCCTTAGCTTCCATAGAATTACTTTCACGACCTAATTGAAGCATAACTTATGCCTATTTTCCTACGAAGCTTTTTTCTTAATAAATTCATGCGACAATCAGACATAGCGCGCTTTGAAAGTAAACTAAAATCAGTCTTTTTGAGTTGTATTTTATTATTATTGTATTTTGCACATTATGCCCATAGGAAGATCATATTCAAATGAAAGAAACTTTTAAACTGTGCAAATTAGATCTCAGAGCGACCTCACCCGTATATTACCACCCATAATTAGATCTCACCCGTAGTTACATAAAACTTAAAAACTTTCATTCTTACAATGAAATCTTAAAATATTTACAACAAACTATTACTTGACTAGTAATAACAACGATATATTCCAGTTTTTCCTGAAAAATTAAGACTTGGAAATAAACCGGTGATGTAAAATAAAATTATTCATTAAAAACACCTGACTGTAGTTTTTTTTTATTTTAGACTTTTTAGTTTCAGTCGGGTAAAAAAGACTTCTAAAAGAAACACTCAAAATTATAAAATAATAATTTATATTTATGCATGAAATTGACCAACACAACTAGAGAAAGTCTGACCATGAAAATCTGATCGTGAATCATAGTTCTACTCGCCCAACCCACTTTATCAGCTTAGTAGGTACTTATACCGATTTGTTTTGCCTTTTTCCTACGTTACGTGTATTAAAGCTATATGAATCCTAAATGAATAAAATAAAACACGAATTTTTGGTCCCAAAATCAAATTTAATGAGAGTCGGCATACCGTCACAGCGCAACTCGCACTTGGCCAGGATTTTTAAACCTATTCTCCTTGTATACGTACTCTTTTAAACCCACACTGGCAACACTGCTGGCAACTTCAAGACTTGAGGTTGAGACAAGCATTCTTGGGTCAAGAAAAGCAGTCTTCGGAGATAAATTATTACTACAAACTGTTGTGCAGCTCAAGTCTTGAGGTTGAGGAAGACTAGCATTCTTGGGTCAAGAAAAGCAGTTTTGCGGCCCTGTCTTCCTCTGCCACACTCACTCTCAGATCTCAATTATCTTTTAACCTCGATCACCACAGGCGGTACAATACGTACTAACCTACCAACTATTAAATGGTCCTATTTTACCTGCTTCCAAAAAAGATGCAATAGACCACCTTTATCTATAGTCTGTATAACTAGGTATTACCTATTTAAGTAAGTACTAGGTAATATCTGCCGTCCTTTAAATAAAAGGCCATATTTTTCTCACGTAAATTTGTAATTTTGTAATGTAATCTACCGAGCAGGCGTTATTGCAAACATAATAATATTAAAATAAACTCTTTTTTTAAATAAGATTGGTATGGTGTGAAAATACACAAAATTATTTGGATCAAGTAAATCAGCATCTTGGAAAGAGTTCTTTTTTTAAACTTAGGAAATTATATAGTTTTCATTTGTAATAAATTCTTCTTTGAAATAAGATTGTCATGTTCTCGAATCAAGTACTGTGTGTACTTGATTCGGTATCTTGAACAAATTAGGAATGTCTTGAATCTCGTGTCAAAATACACTAAATTATTTGGATCAAGTAAAGCAACATCTTGGAATGAGAAAAATTATTCAGAATTTGAGTAAATATATGGTTTTCAGCTGAAATTAACTCTTTCTTGAAATAAAATGGGCATACTGTCAAATCATGCAACACTATCTAGAACGAAGAATGTATTGAATCTCGTGTCAAAATACACGAAATAATTTGAATCAAGTAAATCAACATCTTGGAATGAGAAAAACTGTTAAGAATTTGAGTAAATATTATAGTTTTCAGCTGAATAAAACTTTTTCTTGAAATAGGATTGGCATCTTCTCAAATCAAGCACACCCAATCTCGAACGAAGAATGTATTGATCTCGTGTCAAAATACACGAAATTATTTGAATCAAGTAAATCAACATCTTGGAATGAGAAAAAATGGTAGGAATTTGAGTAAATATATAGTTTTCAGCTGAAATGAACTTTTTCTTGAAATAAGATTGGGATATTCTCAAATCTTGAAAACACACAATCTTGAACGAAGAATGTATTGAATCTCGTGTCAAAATACACGAAATTATTTGGATCAAGTAAATTTACATCTCGGAATGAAAAAAACTGTTAACAATTTGAGTAATTATATAGTTTTCAGCTGAAATAAACTGTTTCTTGAAATAAGATTGGCATATTCTCAAATCGAGCACACACAATCTTGGACGAAGAATATTTTGAATCTTGTGCCAAAATACACTTATTTATTTGGTTCAAGTAAACCAAATTCTTGAAATAAGACAACAAGTCTTCATTAAAAATATGATAACGTTCTTGAGTTACAGAATATAACTAGATTTCGAAACGAAATTGTCAATTTCTTAGAATGAGTAAACATTTCTTCAACAAAGTTATTTTATTTCTTCAGCCAAGAAAAATCGATTTGTCTCAAATTAAGTAAAATATCATCTTGGAAGAAGATAATATTATCTTGATTTATAAAGTTTTGAAATTGTTCAGTCAAAATCAGATATTTTCTTTGTTTGGTAAATAAATATTCTTGAACCAATAAATCTTTCTTCAATCAAGAATTAAATGCAAGAATATATTATTTTTCATTTAAGAATACTGTGTTTTTTAGATCAAGATAATTTACTTATGTGAAGCAAATATTTACTTGATTTTAAACAATTATTCTAAGAATATTGAAATTCTTGGCCAAAGAGATCCTTTTTTTCCGTGCACCATTATTATTCATTCCGCCCGTCCGTTTGTGCGCGATTCGCTACTTACATAGTTTTTCGAAAGAAACGCATTACTTTTTTATTTTATTATATATACATACATACATACTTTCTTTCGACGTTTTGCAAAGTTTAAATCTCTCCGAAGAAAGAAGAGAACGTGCGTGCCATCGTTATGGTGCCATCCACGTTAGATGACTTCCAAGTAATGAAGTAGTGCTACAGGACTGGGGTATCCCGCCAGCTGTAGTTAATAACTTCAAAGGTAAGTGAGGTGTATGAAGCGATTTGTATTAAATTAGCTACCGGAGGCGATTCTTCGACCTATTATTATTTTGATTGAGGCTTCATCGAGGTTTGCGCATCCATTGATGATTTAGGTAGGTTGATATAGGCAATATAATGGGCTTCACATTAGGTTCTGGTATAGGGGGATACACTAAAAAGGGCTTAGAAGACCAAGTTAAGTGGTCCTCGATCCATTAACGCATCTTATTAGTTAGGTAGTACCAAACCTTGAATAGTATAGTTTTGTGTCAGTGGATCACCTAACTCTCTACACTTAAGAAAGTCCTACAACCTCTCGAAGTAAGAATATGTACTTTTAAACAAAATAATGAGTGCGATTTCATATAATACGACTTGTTTCTAGTGTTAAATGATTGTTATTTGATTGTGCTATAACTACTGCTATATTGTTAAATGAATAAAGTCATTGGACTCGTGTTGTATGTTCCTGTCTGAGAAAAAGTGATATAACCGAATTCTAGAAAGATGAAGCCATGGGCAACAGCTAGTGTACATTAACTTTTCATTGATGATTATCATTCATAGATCTTTACAAAGCAGAAGTAATTAAGTACCTACTAAGGTTTTTTGTTTTATGATTTCAGATGCTATTTGTAATGATGATATTACTTGGTTAAAACATAACAATGAACTATGGCACCAAGTAGTACAGAAATGGAACAACACAAAAGAACAAAATATTCATACCATGCATGAACTCGCGGAATTTTGGAGCATTTTATAAGATATCAAGGATTGGTATGTTCTTTAGATAAAAATTACTATGTACTAATTACATTATTAGGAAATATCAACTTTATAATAGAGATATTCTACGCTCAGTAAGCGATAATTTATTTAATTTTATAATTTAAGGAAAAAAATATAATGTTAAAATGCTGGAATCTATATAATTTGATTTGCATTTTATGTTGTCATACTTTGCTCGGTAAGCGTTAATTTATGGGTTTTATTTTATAATTTAAGGAACATGTACCATGTAAAAATGCAAATGAATGTAATTAATTTGTTTTTGTATTTTGTGGTGATATTCTTAGCTCGGTCAGAGATAACTTTTTATAACTTAAGGCAAAATAAATGCCAGAATATAATTGAAGGATAAATAGATCATGTAAAAATGCTTTGATAAGTATAATTGTTTTTTGGGTGATACTCTTCGTAAGTAAGCGATAATTTATGAGTTTACAGAAAATGGATCATTTAAATATTCCTGAATATAATTAATGTGACTTTGTACTTTGTGGTGACATTCCTCACATAGTAAGGAATAATTTAAGACTGTCATTTTATAATTTAAGGAAAAATGTATCATGTAAAAATACAACAATCTATACAATGTGTTTTTGTAGTATAACTATGTGAGTTACATTATATTCAGAAAAAACGCTTGAATACTAATTGTGATGTCTCTTACGTATTTTGTATTAACTATGACATTTTTCACTCAGTAATCTGTGTCCCATTTGTGTTATTTTAAATATATTTTCATTTTATATCTATATCTTTCGTTTGAATTCTATTGCCCTGCGCTTAATAGGCTATAATTTGTGAGTTTCAGTAAACAGATGAAATTGAAGTCGTTAGCATCGTTTCAAGTCGAGATTACAACAATTTCAACGATTTTAATTTTTGCTATTATAATCATTCATTTGTCCCAATAATGTTATGTTTTCGTTTTAAAATATTTTATGCTTTGAACTTTTGAGTAACTTTTACACTTTCTAATATAATATAGATTTGTTTAGGAAGCAGCCTTAAGTGTTATTGTTATCTGCATTCAGAATATCTTGTCTCTACATTTCTATCATTTAATAACACATAATACTGCTTCCTAAACACATCTCTAAGATTTAACGAAACTAGTGAATACTGTTGTAAGGGTAGATTGAGACTGTTAAATTGAACAACTTTTCCAATGAAACATGAATTGAAATCTGGCCAATTTATTTGACCTCCCATACTACGCAGTAATGTGTTTTGTATGGGAAGTAAAAAAATAAGATGGATTTTAACCCATGTTTCAGAAAGGCTATTCCATTTCACGGGCTGAATCTTCCTTTTAAATAGTATACACAAATTTAAAACGAGAAAAACAACTATTGGGTTTAAACATATACAATCTTGAAATAAATTAGGAAGTATTTTGAAGGAAATAACAGGAATCTCTAGTTAAAATAAAAACCATCTTGAAAGAAAATAGGAAGTATCTTGGAGGAAATAACATGAATCTCTAGTCGAAATAGAAACATCTTGAAAGATAATAGGAAGTATCTTAAAAGAAATAACATGAATCTCTAGTCGAAACAGAAATATTTTGAAAGAAAATAGGAAGAATCTTAAAGGAAATAATAAGAATCTCTAGTCAATATAGAAACATCTTGAAAGAAAATAGGAAGTATCATATAGAAAATAACATATATCTTAGGTCAAAACGGAAATAATCTTGAAATAAAATAGGGAGTATCTTGAAGAAAAAGCGTTTCACTCTTGGTCGAAAATTGAAAACAATAAAAACAAATGTTAAATATCCTTTATTTAAAATAGGTGCATTCTTGCAGTTAAACAGTTTAAATTTAGAAAAAAGATTTTTAAATGCTTCACTTAAAATAGTTTCGCTCTTAAAGTAATAGCTTTGAGTTCTTCATAAAACAAGTTTTTGTTTGTTGAAACAAGAATATATTTCTTGAGCCAAGAACTATAATGCGAAATATTTAATATCTTGAAGTAAGACATTTTAGACTTTCCATATATCGAAAACCCATCCGTTCTTAAGTCAAATAATATTGCTTGTCTGAAGAGATTATTTTTTTCTGTGCAGACGGACGGACATACAGCGGAGTCTCGTTAACAGGGCTCTGTTTTGTCCTTTCATTACGGAGCCCTAAAAACGGAGGGTAAGTTTTAAGATTGAAGACGTTCTGAAAAAAGGTTAAGATACCCTAAACCGACGCTTATGTATGAAAGGATTGAAAAGTGTAGATGAAACGAAAGAGATATGTAAGGATCGTAGTAAGTGGAAATCCGTGGTCACTGCCTACCCCCACGGGACAGAGGCGTGATTTTATGTATGTAATATTTATACATATCTTAATTCAGGTAAAATAAATAAATAAAAATATAATAATAATATCTAATTATAAATAGTCAATTAAAGTTTTTACCTAGTAATGAAATAAATAAAAATAGAATAATAAAACGTATTTTATTTTAAAAGTATACACCAAAATTGATTTTCACTCATATATTTATATGATATTGATAAACACGAATGATTGAGTTGTGTCACTGTATACTGCTGAACACACCACCTTTCAAAACATTTTCGCCTGGATTTTCGCTTTTCACTGGTTCTTTCAATTAATTAGAGATTTCAAAAGGTATTTCAGAGTTGCGGTTTTGGAATTCAATTTGTGAGACTTAGTAATGTTGTTTGCAAAGGAAACAACTGATATTGTGTAGTATACTTCCCCATAGTATTTTCAATTTCAATTTTCAATTGATTTCAAAGAAGCAATTCCAGTTACAATACAACATATAACATTCACACATAAAATTATGTTAACAGAACTTACATTAAGTTGAAAAAACTGGTGCTGTAGGTTACTGTTACATCCCTTCTAAGATTGGTATGTATTAATAACTTTATTCCTAATATAATTATATATCCTTAAAGTACTCTTGTAATGTTGTGTGTAAGTATACGAGCGTGTCCACACAACATTACAAAAGTACTTTCAATACTCATATAATTATTCTATTCTATTATATTCATTAATTTGAGATGAAAGCGTTTGTAGCAGTTTGGGTAGGCATTCGTAAGTAAACGTTCGGAAAGCAATCTTTTTGCCCCAAATCGAACGACAGTTTAGACATTACAGAACGAAAGTAACACTTTTTGACAACAGCTGTCATTACAAAATCACAAATATACGATAGGAAAAATGTTGCGTCATCATTTACGAGTATAAACCAATTGCAAAATTGGTCTTGTAGTACAACGTAAGTGGTACTATAGATGTCGCTTCATCCCAATACGATGGTTAAAGAACGATAGGAAAGATTCGAGTTATGACGTCATGTCATGTTAGCTCAATTGGTTGGAGTATGCCCCGGCTCAAGGGGTGGATGGACGCGGGTTCGAATCCCGCATATGACTTAAATTTATCCTATCGTATATTTGTGATTTTGTAATGTAATCCGCATAGAGGCGTTATTGCAAACCTAACAATATTAAAACAGCTGTCATTATCAAAAGACACGCGCGTTCGTATTTTGATTTATAAAAATTATGTGGCAGTCTTCCATGCAAACAAAGCTAATATATAAATCCTATACGACACACAAAACTAAGTTTTCAATACAATAAACTGCAGGAAATATCTTTTAGGAGGTAAAATTCCTCCATTATGCCATCGGCCGGCTCATAGGAACAAATATAACGATGTCACAAGATAAGAAATTATGTTGTAAAACTGATGAAGGTTGCGGAGACGTAGCATGATCTGGTACCATAGAGAAAAGATAGAGAAAATGCTTAAATATATTTTTGACTGTAATTTTTTTCTAATGAGTGAGAATTTCATTACTTAGCGACACTGCAACGCGCATACCTTAGTGACACTAAGTAATAAAATTCTCACTCATTAGAAAAAAATTACAGTCAAAAATATATTTAAGCATTTTCTCTATCTTTTCTCTATGGTACCAGATCATGAGTGAGAATTTTATTACTTAGTGTAGGTACACTAAGTAATAAAATTCTCACTCATTAGAAAAAAATTACAGTCAAAAATATATTTGCATTACAATCTAGCCAACATAAGGACTATTGAGTAATTTTTATTTGACTTAAACTGCCAAAATGGAGTTAAATTAAGAATGTGTCCATTAACGCCTATCTTATTGTCTCTGAAGGGGAAGACACTTTGTTCATTAATTTGACCATCGACACTAACTCAAAAGGTTTTATCCATTTTAGCCTCACATGTCTGTTGTCAAGGAGGTTTCAATATCCTATCAAAGTTTTATATAATTTTCCCCCGATGTCCCAGGAGCGGGACTGGTACGTGCATACTTTTTAGAGTTTCCAGAAAATTCCAAGTTTTATATGATTTTACGTTTACAAATATACATAGGCTACCTATAATGTTTCTAGGCTGTTCTAAGCTAAAACATTATTTGTTATTCATGAAATATTGTTATCGGACTTTTCCGGCATTTATCTGGAAAGTACCGGGACTTACAAAGAAAAGCAGTGCCGAACCGCGCTGCTTGTAGACTAGGTTTTTCTCTATAACCTACTAAAAGTCTTATCCCGCTACTTTCATTTATGTAAAAAGACTAGGTAGTTTTCCATTCTGTGATATTCTACAAGTAACTTAGAACTATACCTATTTCTATCATGCATTATTTATATATTTAATGTAAATTCATATCATAGCACTTACAATAGACTTATTACTATATAAGTCAACGGAGTTGAATCATTTTTAGGTTTCCGTAGTCCTGACAAGGAACCCTTATAGTTTCGTCATGTCCGTCTGTCCGAAGTTTTGCTAAGAGACCGTTTGCACTAGAAAGCTGTAATTTGGTAGGGGTATGTATATTTACGAACTGTTTCTGCGGTGTCAGTTCCGCGTTGAAACTCATATTCAAAAATTACTTGAATTTTCGAAATATCCATCTTTTTTTGTCTAAGCTGAATAAAAAAACAACTGAAAGTCGTTAATCGAATGTTGCACATTTATTAAAAGAAGAACCTCATAGGTTCCAAGTGAAAAAAAGTTTCACTCAAACTTTTCAAATCATGAAGAAATACTTTTAAACCCTATTATTAGTGTAGATGTATGTGGACAGTAGCAAAATATGAACTGAGGTTATAAACTGAAAAAAAGGATCAATTCGTCACTATATCACTATCAACAACCATGACATTAGAAAAAAGTTATCGCTTAGCAGTAAACGCCACTTACTAGCGATCACCCATCCTCCAATTCCTACCAAGTTCCTACCTAGTCCTAGTTGAGCAGTTAAGGACGATCACAGAATAAAAGGAACAGAAGGATCACACCGCAAAGCCATTCCAATAAATAAGCGACTCTAGCTACGAAGAAATAAAGTGCACTTCAGCTCGCAAAGCACGGAGTAGCTAATATTTATATTCACCTACAAGCGTCTCTCTTTCTATCGCATAGCCACGCATAGCCTCATCTGACGCGGATTGTACAATAACCCCGGCATGACGGATACTCCGATATACCTACCTGTAGCTTTGTACCTAAAGTACGTTGGTGGTACTATAATTATGTTTAACTTCGTTCGTAGCATAGACTTGCAAGCATTTGGCTGTGTAGATTCATTTTTTTTTATCGGATTCTAATGGTTTATCATTTTGAAAATATGAAATTATAATTTATTCGTTTGCTTATAAGTAATCAGTCGAGTTCTAGATATGCATAAATAACACAAATACTAATGAGGATATAAATACCTATGGAGAACAAAGTCATTAGCGTAAATTCTAAATATTTTACCTGTATTTTCTAGAACAGTAACGACACCTCTCGCTGAGCTCCATAACTAGGATTCTCAGAGTCTTACCATGGGAATATGTTCTTTAATAGCTGTGTGTTAAGACTTAAAACTGATTGAAGCATAACAGCGTTCCCAGAGTAGTATGGGAGATTCCATAGCGGGCAAGTTTTGTGTTGAACGTTGCGGTCCGACCATAGACAATATCAAACAACGAACTTCGTACCGCAAATTCAATTTTCGTTGTCTGAAAGGTCGCTATAACACGAAACTTCGTTGAATTGTAGTATCGGCCCTGGTATACGATTTGCTACCGCTTCCTTTGTTTCGATAACAGTTTTATTGCCATGTCCAATCATGAACAAATTATTTGATATTAAGAGCAATTACAGGCAGAACACATTTCTCATTCGGGTGTGCAGATTTTTTATTAACCTTGCAAAGATTATTCATTACTCCCTCTGCTAAACTGTAAAGTACCCTATTTAGTAAGTTTTACGTAGGCTAACTTAGCTTTTTATCTTCACTTCAATGTAATAGCATTAATAATCGATTTTTAATCTAACTTGTAAAGTTCCTAAATATTATTAAGTATTTAGTAGTCGTTCATTAACTTTGATCCTTTTTAAATCTAGTTGCTATAAGTGGAAAATTTTATTAGCATTCAGTAATTTATTTGTTATGTTTGTTATTCCTAGATATCTGTTAATTTCCCTAAAATTGTTAAATAAAATTATAATTTAAATAATTAGTGAAATTTTGCCACAAGCCATATTATTGAAAATTATTAAGAGCTATTTAGTCGTACTTATAGTACCACCAACTTAACTGTGCAGTTCTCGAGGGCGCTATTGGTCAATGAAATCAACTACAAACTGTCACAATTTGGGGGAATTTTGTAGTTCTTTTTTCTGCCGCCTGAACAGATAAGTTGGTCGAACTGTAGCTACCACCCTCAAGTAGAAAATCTATCGCCATGCACTGCTGGATTCCGGTAGCTGTTATTTGACCGTTGACCCATTACCCATTCTAGGTAAGATAAGCTTCTTCGGCATAATCGACTGCGTCATCCTTCACGAGGTGAGTGGTCAAAATATGCTAGCCAAACATTAAACCTAAGGTACCTATATATCCTACCTAGGTACATGTAGGGTATATAGAGGTATACCTATATATACCCTATAGTATAGGTACCTATATACCTATTGGCACTTACCTATAACAACGTTACGTTCCAAGTACAAAATAAAAAACTGTAATTCCTTCTAAATACAATTCCTACACGGATAGCTAAGTATATCTATGTGGAGCCTTGCCCTAAAGCGAGATTATCCGAAGTGGTGAATTCAATTATACGGGCGTCCTGTTACAAGTTACAGTCCCACCAACTTATCTGTTCAGGTGGCAGAAAAAAGAACTAAAACATTCCTTCAAATTGTGACAGTTTGTAGTTGATTTCCTTGATCAGCAGCGCCCTCGCCAACTGCACAGTTAAATTGGTGTTACTATACAGGGCTACGAAAATACAGCTTAAAATTACGTGTTACAACCATGGAAGTAATAAGTACTACGTACAACAGGAATGAGCTGTTGTCGTAAAATTGAAGCCGAACGAGAGCTCAGTAACTGTACCTCTTATCCCTCTCTGGCGATGGTGACTATATTTAAATATGGTTTAAGGACAATAATTACAAAAAAAAAATTGTTATATGACGTAAGCAGATCATTGCTTCAGATGGATTAACGAAGATGCTCATGATAAACTTGCCCTATGGAGCACTATACATTTCCTGTTTTTGCTTGCTTTGCTAAGCAAGCAAAAACTTCTTCGACCATATCATCACCAACAATAACGTGAGTTAGTAGTCGAAGGATAGCCTATCAGCTATAAATAAAAATAAAGATATTGTTCAAATGCTAGACTATTAGCTATAAATAAATAAAAAGTTAATCCAGATCACATAAGCTTGTACGGAAACATTATAGATATACGTGTTCATAGGTATACATAGTAAAAGAGTGTTCTGCTAATACCATGCTATGCTATATGGTACCTTATGTTTGAAATGTATTTAATTGCTCTAATAATTACTAGCGGCCCGCCCCGGCTTAGCACGGGTAAAGAACAGTTCAAAAAAAACTTTTTTTATGAAAATATTCAATTGCCTTTGTTCATCTGGGATAATGTAGGATTCTATTGGTGAAATAATTTTTCAAATAGGTTCAGTAGTTTTTAAGCTTATCCGTTACATACAAAAATACAAATCATTCCTCTTTACAATATTATGTGTACATGTAGATAGGTACTACATGCACATACATAGGTCGCTGTAATAGCATGTGAGCACAAGATCATACCCCTAGCATACGAAGAAATGGGAACTACGCGATAGAAAGAGAGGCGCCTTGAAGGTGAATATAAAATTTGGTACTCATCGGTGTGCGATCTGAATTACTCTTTATTGCGTCGTAGCAGAGTTGCTTATTTCATTAAGCATCTATGCGGAGAGATCCTTCTGTTCCTTTTTATTCTGTGATATGGGTAGGTACTTACCAACTGGTCCTTGTGGGGCATGACATGCAGCTGGACTGAGATAAAATTACGATAAACTTCGAAGCGCTCGTAGCGAAGTTTACTTAGCTGTTCTCAACCGATCAGCAAAGTTAAGCAACGTCGCGCGCGGCCATGAGTTGGATGGGTGACCGCTAGTGACATTACTACTGAGCGTTTCCGTGCTTCGGAGGGCACGTTAAGCCGTCGGTCCCGGTTGTTGTCTTAGGATGGCAGTCGTTATAGCATGGTGGTAGGGCACTTTGCGAATGCCCGCCTGGCTAGCTACCACCCTCAAGTAGAAAATCTGTCGCCAAGCACCTAACGGTGTGTTCCGGCAGCTGTCCTTGAGAGCCAGTACTCCTAGGTTAGCCTGAACAACATCTTCGACCACATCGTCACTTACCATCAGGTGAGATAGTGGTCAAAGGCTAATCTATCAGGCATAAAAAAAAAAAAAAAAAAAAAAAAAAACTTACTATTGTGGTATATTTAATTGATTAGTTAAGAAAACAACAGTTAAGTTTACATTTAAGTTTAATTCTAAATCAGACATTGCTAAATAAAACAGTCTTGTGAAGTTTCTGCCGCAAACTATCTTATTCGTTATATTTTTCATTGATTCTAATTTTGCATCATGAGTTAAACGTAAATTGAGATATGAATTCGCTAACGCCTTCACCAATTGAATATCATGTGGATCTTCAAATATAGATTGAGTAGGATGTGGTAGATTTCATCATTTCTATAACATTAGGATCTTTAGGAAATCTGAAATTGAAACGAAGTTATTTTAATAGAGAAAGGGATAAAAAATGCATGGGTATTTAAGTTATTTGTTCTTGAACTAGGATTGGATAGTCATGCATGGTCACCGTAATTCATCACTTACAAATTATGTTTAAAACTATTACTTGTGAAAAGATAAACCACAATCAGGATAATACTCGCTTCCGCAAGCCTCCGCAACACAAATATTCCCCATTTTAACTAAAATTCTTCAAAAATATCACGAAATCAAAAAACACTCCGCCATTAACGTCCGAGTCTGCAATTTCAAGTGGGGTTGTCAGGTCAAGTGTCCGTATTTAATACATATAAAAGAAAACCTATACGCTAATCACAAAATGTTTGCGTTAATAAGGCTTTACACGTAGCAACAAATAATATTGCTTTAACATGTCGATAATAAATTATTATTAATATTTAGAGACATTTTAGAAGTAAATGTTTTTACTTCATTACATTACATCAATCACATATTTCTCTACCAACAACGAAAAGATTGAAATCAACTTAACTCTAGCAACTCTAAGACACTGTTAGAACGGGACACAGGGTTCAGTGGTTACGCTCTCACTCGGCTTCATTTTTACTTTGCGCGCAACAAGACTCTTACGACCTTAGCATAAGGTTTTATTTTCTTTATTTAAGCTGCAAGATGTACAGATTGAGCTCATTCCTGTTGTACGTAGTACTTATTACTTCCATGGTTACAACTTCCAAATAAGACAGTCTTTTTATTTTTTTGTGATTGGACTCGTATGGTTTGTACATTTGTCATTCGTGATGATTCTTCAATAGTCAACGACTACCATTGAACTAATGCCTTCTCCATAAGGCTCTGTATGCACAACATTTTATATGTACGAGGTAAAAATCTACTAATTGCTCTGCCACTGCGCTCAGTGAGGATAGGAAAATGAAGCAATCTAATTGGTGGATTTTTTCCTCGCATACCGCTCATCTTTTTTCCTTTTCTTATTTATAGCTGATAGGCTACCCTTTGAATACTATCTCACCTGACGGTAAGAGATGATGAGGTAGAAGATGTTATTCAAGCCAACCTAGAATTACTGGCACTCAGGTACCGGAACACACCGTTGGGGTCTTGACGACAGATTTATACTTGAGGGTGGTAGATAGCCAGGCGGGCAAAACCTCTTCGGAGAGATCATAATTTGGATTCAAAAACATATATTTTATGTACGGACGGACGTTTTTGCAACCAATCTGTGCTGAAGGTTTTTCATCTAAGTTTTATGGGGGACGGTTATGCTCGCGTCCGCAGGAATTACCTACCACAACCCTGCACGTGTCCCCTGGGTGGTGCTAAACGAGCTCGAAAAATAAGACGAAACAGGCAAACATAGAGAGAAAATACGATCATGAACACAAATTGCCCTTATATGGGTCCCCTAATAAATGGTTCTTCTCAGAACCCTCCTATAAATGGCTCTTCTCAGAGCCCATTAACAAAAGATATCGGACCTTCAGTCCGTATATTGCAACTAAATATTGAAGGCATTAGTAAGGCCAAAACTGATTTCCTGCATAAATACCTGCAGGATAACAAAATTGACATAGTTAATATTCAGGAGACACATACAAAAGACCACCAAGATCTAGATAACAGAGGCACATTACCTGGGTATGACATAGTGAAAGCTCTTCACCATCCCAAATACGGCATAGCTACATATGCAAAAAGGAGCCTTAATGGCGTTCGGCTTATAGATTCAAGCGAGCTTGGCCAAGTATTCACTATCACTATAAAAGTAAATGAAATTACTGTTGTTAATATATACAAACCCCCAAGAGTGAGCTGGCCTCAACATGTCCTGCCACAGTACCCACATCCTTGTATTTACACCGGAGACTTTAATAGCCACCACACAATGTGGCGATATTCAAACGTCGACCACAATGGGAGGATTCTGGCCCAATGGATGGAAGACTGTGACCTGCAATTAGTATTTGACGCAAAAGATAAAGGCACCTTTCACTCCGCTAGATGGAACAGAGACTATAATCCTGACCTCACTCTCGTCTCAACTGACCATTTGTGTCTACCCTTGAACATTATAAGATCTGTTCTCTCACTTTTCCCGAACAGCCAACACCGCCCTATACTACTTGATGTTGGACTTAAGGTACCGCTGGTGAACTCAATGCCTTTACCTAGATGGAATTTCAATAAAGCCAATTGGAAAGGTTTTAGTGACTGTCTTGATGCAGACCTGCGAAAGAGCAACCTGGAACCCATTGCTTCAAACTATGACACTTTTGTGGAGCGTGTGACAAAAGCAGCCAAGCAAAATATCCCAAGAGGCTATAGAAAGGTGTATGTCCCAGGCTGGTGTCATGAAAGTGAAGAACTTTATAAAGAATTTATAAAAACAACAGACCACAGCACTGGTACGAAGCTTCTGCAGACACTGGATGAACATAGAAAGTATAAATGGGAGACCACGGTAAAATGCATGGACTTCAAAAATTCGAGCAGAAAAGCATGGAAAGTACTGCACAGGCTCACTGGAAAACAGCCTCCATCAAAATCAATTCCCGGCATAAACCCCGACTCCATAGCGAACCGAATGGTAGAAATCACACGGACACAAAGAGACAAAATTTTCACTAAGAAGGTCAAACAAGAGCTCAAGACCTTGAAAAAGTCTTCCCCAACAAACCAACACCTTTCGAGACCTTTTCTCCAAGATGAAATAGTAAGCGGCATTAAACTTTTAAAAAATAATAAAGCTGCTGGTACTGACAACATCTACAACGAGTTTATCCGTCATATGGGCCCCATGGCTGTAGGTTGGCTCACAGCTCTTTTTAATAACATCCTAAATTACAATAGATTACCTAGACAATTTAAATTAACTAAAGTAATAGCCGTGCTAAAACCAGGCAAATCTGAGCTGCTACCTGAAAATTATCGGCCTATTGCACTACTCAGCTGCATTTTCAAACTACTTGAACGTGTTATACTAACAAGAATAGAGCCATTTATAGAGGCTGCTACACCCATTGAACAGGCTGGGTTCCGTCGAGGAAGAAACTGTACTGACCAAGTAATGGCCCTCACCACGTGCATCGAAGCCGGTTTCCAAAAGCAGTTAAAAACTACAGCAGTATTTATAGACCTCACAGCTGCATACGATACCGTTTGGAAACAGGGACTAGTGCGCAAACTATTATCTGTCATCCCCAGCAAAGAAATTGTAGATCTAATATCTAGCATGTTGAGTGAAAGAGAATTCGAAGTCTATCTGGGTAATGCCAAAAGTAGAAAGCGAAAATTAAACAACGGCTTACCTCAAGGGTCTGTTATGGCACCGCAGCTTTTTAATCTCTACATTCACGATCTGCCAGTCACCACAGGTACTAAATTCGTATATGCTGATGACATTGCACTTATTGCTCAAAGCAGGGACATGAAGACGAGCGAAAACATCTTGACTGATGACCTAACAAAGCTTTCAAAATACTTTGAGTGTTGGCGTCTTATCCCCAGCCCCAGCAAAACCGAGGTTTCATGTTTTCATCTAAATAACAACCTCGCGAAATATCAACCTACTGTAAACTTTAAGGGAAAAAAGCTTCATGTCAACGCTTATCCTAAATATCTCGGTGTAACCCTCGATAGATCACTAACCTACAAAGAACACCTAATCAAGTTGTCTCATAAACTATCCACACGCAACAACATTCTGCACAAATTATGTGGCACGACCTGGGGAGCGTCTGCGGATTGCTTGCGTACGACGGGTGTCGCCCTGGTCTACTCAGCTGCAGAATACTGCTGCCCAGTTTGGCTGGAAAGTGCACACGTTCATAAAGTAGACACCAAACTGAACGAAGCCATGCGCTGTATATCCGGTACTATCAAATCTACACCTCTTCACTGGCTTCCTGTACTTAGTCACATAGAACCACCTCATCTCCGCAGACAACATGCACTAAAAAGAGAAACAGAAAAAATTGAGCTACACCCAGAACTACCTCTCCATGCTGGTTTCTTTTGCCCACCACCACATCGATTAAAGTCGAGGCATCCCCCGTACGCTCATGCCGATCGCATAAAACATTTTCAAATCACAGACGGATGGAAAAAGGTTTGGCATGAGGCTACAAAAAACTCAGGTGCTCGAAGCATTGACCCCACTTCCAAACCCAAAGGCTTGAACCTTCCACGTAAAATATGGTGTCGCTTAAACAGATTAAGAGCAGGACACGGGCGCTGCAATTACTTCCGACACAAATGGGGCTGGACAGACAGTGCATGCTGCGAATGTGGCGAGGAAAACCAAACTATGGAGCATATTTTCCAGCACTGCCCTATCCATTCATACCCAGGACCATGGAGTGATATTGTGGATCTACCTCCCGAATTTATTACTTGGCTGGAGAACCTGAAAATTGACATTTAATTTATTATAGAATTCTAATTTATATTAATTTAATTTTGTTGACATTTTTATATATTATTTTAGTTTTAGATGTAATTTTGCCTGTAGTCATACGATTAAATAAATAAATCTAAGTTTCCCCAAAAATGTACTTAAAGAAAAAGTAGAAATATATGCGTGAGAGAATATGTGTATAGTAAATAATATCAGCCACTACTAGTGAACTAGTCAATTTACAGACAAGACAAGATATTCGCAAATTTGTAAAAAGCATCCATCTTTATTCCAAAAATATTCCGACCAACCACGTGATATTTCATCACTATATAGACATAAACCATGGACATATATATACATCCATGACATAAACTGATAAAAGCAAATACCAATCTAGAAATGTACAGGTCCGGCCCTAACTCAATGACTATAGATATATATGATAAGCTACCAAATACGCTAAAAGGCATAGAAAAGGTAAAATATTGAAAAAAAATCTTTAAATCCTTAATTGAATCTAAATGTTATTATACCTTAGATGAATTTATCAACGATAAATTGAATGACATAAAAATAGATCGCTCCGTTTCTACCATCGCCATACCCATAATAAACTAGTGGCTCTCCGAGCTGAAGACTACGCAAGTCTGCCCTTGCATAGCTTACAATTGAATAAAAGTTCACTGCGCACGCTGATGGGGTAATGGGTAAAAAAATCCAAAAAAAAAATGTATTTTAAATAATTAATGATTTTCTTGGACTTATGTCTAGAAAAATCAATGATACGCGGGCCCCAGCGAAAGCTAGTTGTATCAGTAATAGGTAGGTAAGTAGTAAATATACAATAATCTTACATACATACTTGGAAATGTTATAATTACATAACTTTGTTATTTGTGATTTAATTTTCTCCCGTATTTGTCTCGAATTAATATACTGGCTACAGAAACATCGAAAATAATTGATTATACGAGAGAGACTATCAGGCAACTGACTTTAATTAATTAAAATTTCTTTATTCAGACAACTTACATTCCATGGGTTAGTAGACACATAACAAAAAAATAAAAATATAACTTATTAACTAGTGTTAGTATATGGGCGATATAATAAAATAAAAACAAAAACTTTGTTTTAACTGCAGCTGAGGCGTGCCATCCGGCGCAGGTGTCCATACTTTCAACACTATATAATGTACATCTCCGTCATTTTGTCAATTTTCCAAAAAACTAAATCGTCAATAACAATTAAGGACTTATCAAACCTGCTTACAAAGTTTCGTGAGAATCGATTGAGAAATGCGACCTGTTGAGGAGAACAACCAGACATACAAATGCATTTTTGTTAAGATAAAGCAGAGACGCTTCGCTCGAACTAAGTTCTCGCTCGGTCAATAAGACCTGCATGTGTTGCAATAAATAGTTAAGTATTGAGTATTGAATGAACAACTTTGTCTCAAGATAATAAATAGATTCAGGCGTTACTTTGCGGAAATCCATATTTAATAATAACAAATATTTTTTAAATATTTTATGAAAACATCAATTTAATATCTTGACTCTACGAGCGCACGATCGATAAGAGATAAAAGAAGATATTCTCGATCGTGCGCTCGTAGAGTCAAGACCTCCTGAGGATGCTTCGTGTAGAAGCGAAACGCGTCGAAAATTCTTCCGGTTTGGCTGCGTGGCGATTATGACGTCACGTCGGCTAAACAGGAAAATTAGGCGGAATTGTCACTAGATATATTTTGTATTTTTTAAGTGTTTTATTCATATTCATCATAAAATATTTTAAAAATATTTGTTATCATTATCTTTGTCTCAGGGTTATGGTCACAGTGCATTTCGTCTCATGTGACTTGGGACAAACTAAGTATCATTATCAATTATATTTTTTGAGATAAAGTCCCATTTTTATAGCCTTCGTGTATCTTGTAACCAAAAACTATTATTCAATCTATGCCCTTTAACCTCGGGCTATCCTCAGGGAGGGCTCAAGTTGTCATGATGGGCTGTTAGAGATGTCGATATTTCACTTTTCGGGGAATGAACAAGGATTGGGTACTTTGAGACGTGTGACATGACAATTATCGTTTTATTGGTATTTAAGTTCCACAGCTCAGCCCGTAAACAAAATGTTTTACAAATGTGAAATTTATTGTTTATAGATTTTGTAATGCATATTAAGGTAAAATATCTTACTTACCCTGTAAACGTTTATACATATGTTTGAAAATACGGTTGTCAAACTTCACCTATTTATCAAACACGAGCGTTGAAATTCGTTTGATGTCTTGTTTGATCTCACTTTGACAAATTATTAGAGTAGAGTCATGTGGGTCAAGTGTGCGCATTCAATATATCTCCAAAACTATATAGAGCTAAGGAACGGCAACCCCCCTCTTCAGTGCCCCGCGGGATATCCTGTGAAGCACTCGTTTTACAGTGGCTGCTAGCGCGCCATTTTAATCTTACAGGTAAATGAAGATTTTAGCTAAAATATTTACGATATTTTGTCATATTTGATACGTAACCTTTTGTAGTCGTGTAAACTATTTGAAAATATGCTATTTGCTATCGAGTACAACATAATATCTAGTTTGATAATTGCCAGTGATAGAGTTGTTATGTTGACGCAACAATCAACGACATTCATACAATTCTGTTTCGATGGTTTGGGTTAAGTGTGCGCAGGAACCTGTCGTGTAAGTGTGCGCAGGCGCATACTTACTTACCCTGCTTGCAAATCTTTTTACATCTTTTTACATGTTACTATTTTTTGTTTTAGAGTTCAAATATACATTAAAATTCCTCGAGATTATCTAAGGAAAGTTCCGGATGCATACAAGCTCTGCCGAAAGTAAAATCACAAAATCAACGACAAAAAGGTGATACTAGATGTATGACGAAGTAACTGAGGATTTCTACGTTCCAATTGATCTCATATTTTAATTTAAGATGATTATTATGTTGATTACTTTAAGTAACTATGATGAAAATTTTAATAATTATGTTTATGTTCAAAAAATATGTCCTTACTAGTTGTTGCGTACACTTACCCACAGTGCTGCGTACACTTACCCCTATACTGGGGTAAGTGTGCGCGTATGGAACGGTCTTTATTTCTATAATTTCTTAAAATATAAGCTTATGACAATACTATTATTGTGTATAATTTGATAACAAATAAACAGTTTTACTAATTAACACAGTTTTGTTTCATTCTACACATAATTTTCGAGTCTTTGAAGCGTCAAAGTTTAAATGCGCACACTTGACCCACATGACTCTACAAGGTTTTTGTACCGGGAGGGAATCAAACTCGTGTCCCCTGATATGTATGAGATACATATTTGGTCTAGTAATTTGTACATCTGATTTTTGCTTAGCATGCTCAGTGCTTGTAATCATATTTAGAAATATCAAACGATTTGGTCGAACTTGTTTACAAACACCGCCGCACACCTTCAAACAAAACGGACCGCATCCGTGTTTGACCAGATGCATCAAACGCGCTTTCAAACTTGTATGTCAAGCACATAGATTTCCAACATCAAACGCGTCAAACATGTACCTATATTGTTTGATAAACTTTTAAACAAGGCTGCAGACGTTCAAATAATTTGATAAGCTTAACGTTCAAACATGTTTGACAAACATTTATGATCGAATATATATATACATATATAATATATATAATATAATATATATATATATATATATTCACATAACGCCCTAAAACCATACAAATTCAACTTTGCCTAAAGCCGTAATAGATATACCGAATCGGGGATCGCAGTGTGACATCAGTGCCTCAGAAAGTGCTGCTGACGATACCCACGGGTAGATGTGTGGGGTGACATTCTAGCCCGGCACCCCACGACGATGTACAAATGTGTTATAATGACAAGAATTTTTAAGTGCATGAATAACATTGTAAGTAAGGAATGAATAAATGAATAAACAAGGTAATAATAAACTTATTCACAAAAACTTGTGAAGTCGGCTTTTCCTCTAAACTACTGTATCAGCCGGATTGTCTACTGCTGAACACAGCCTCTCCTATTATAGGGGGGTTTGCACTAATCCCCACGCTTGGCAGGCGTCCTGGGAATCGCAGTGTGAGATGTCAGTTCCTCAGAAAGCTCTGCCTTGCCCTTCTGGTGTGTTGCCTTTAGTCGCGTCTTACGACCAGATTAAGGTATATCAATTCCTGGACATTTCTGGGGTTAGAAAGGGAGTTGGTACTTGGACATCAAGTTAGAATCTTAATAAATCTATGGTTGAACTAACAAATTAATGTTTATATAAATATTGGTTAGATGTATAGTAGTGTTTTTTCCTAGGAAAAAGACTGGCAATTATTGTTAGATATCTTTATTTGAGACAAAAAGGACGTTACGTATATTAGGTAATGAATCGAAATAACATAAAATTTAACTTACAAACAAAATTGAGCCACTCTTTACGGCTAACTTATAACTCATTATGAAACTTTGGATCAACATTAAAAGAAAAATCTCTATAACCTTATATAGGCATTTTAACTAAGCTTTGAATACCCAAAACTCGTGAATTCCGGGACAGTCGAGTGAAATTACTGGACACGGGACATGATACCCTATTCCGGGACTATCCCGGATTTACCGGACGTCTGGCAACCTGAACACCCACACGTAGCAATTGGGGGTGACATATAACCCACATAACCCGGCGGTATCTATTGTATAAACAAGCATGCAGTAGACTCACATATCTGCACACTACTGAGCCTCGATCAGGAGACGACACTTGTGACATTGCCGTGCTCGATGTACGGGTGCGTTTCTCCCGTTTTTTATAAGATGATTATATCTATCAACATATCTCTTAAGAAGCCTTTTACATTATGCAGCCCTCTCACTTGCACTTTTAAAGATAATTTCAAATAGCAACAATATGGTTTATATTTTTTTAAATGTGGCCAATCATTATTTCGCTGCATGCAACTATAGATGTTCTCAACATATTTTTACTTTGTTACATGTTGAGTCCAATTAGAATTAGAGGCCAAAATTTAAAATAACTAAATTACGCGTTTTGGATCCCCCATTACAGATATCAAAATGAAAATTAGTAGAGAACATCTATAGTTGCATGCAGCGAAATAATGATTGACCACATTTTAAAAAATATAAACCATATTGTTGCTATTTGAAATTATCTTTAAAAATGCGAGTGAGAAGGCTGCATAATGTAAAAGGCCTCTTAGGTGTAACAATAAAAAAGAAATATCACACTAATATACCTCCATAGGGTGCCTGGCCACCGGGAGGTGGGCAGCAGCGCTTTCTGAGGAACTGATATCTTAAAACTGCGATCCCAAGACGCCTCCCATGGGAGGGGATTGTGGCAAATTCCCCTTTAATAGGGGAGGCTGTGTTCAGCAGTGGAAATTCCGGCTGATGCAGTATACAATATTTAGCTGCTTGCATTATATTGTGCTTGTGTAAAATTTGATCTTGCTTTTTTTATTTTTTTTATCGATGGATATAATAAATAGCTCTTTTATGATTTTTCGAATTTCCATTCAAATGCGAAGCCCGAATTAATGATTTATTCCAATTTACGCTTTCCTCGAACAGTAATCAACCTCCTTTTCAATAAAATAACATAGTTCCGTCAACGAAAAGGCCCTAACTAAAATAAATCCAAAAACCACACCAACTGAATATAAAGAAGCTTTGGAATACATATATACAGTTGCGTACTTATTCTTCCGCCCTTGACATTTCCGGATTTCAGTGCCGAATATCCAAGGATCACGGCCACTATATCTTGACCTACAATACTCATTGCAGTTGTAGCCGAATGAGCAATTTCAATCGGGGATTATTGCGACGAAGGTCAAGCTAGAGTGGATAGTAAGTGGCACTACAATATTGCTAATTTGATTGTGCCGACCTCTACGGTTTTCCTGGTCATCGATTGGGAAGGTTTTGGGACGACTTCGTCTTGAACATTTTCGTGTATTTATAAAAATGTATGTTTTATGTGCTGATAATACTTTATTTATTCGTAGGCTGATAAATATTTTTTTGCGCGACAATCTCAGGCCATATTTATTTCGTTCTTGTTGCTTTGTACTGTTATGTGCGCGATAATCTACATGCAACTTGGCCCTATTTATTTCGTTCTTGTTACTTTATGCTGTCTGATTGCACGCGTAGCTTGCGTGCAATCTTTTTTTAACTTTTGAAGCAGTGATGGCTCAGTGGCATTGGCTATGGACTGCCGTGCAGCAGGTCCATGGTTCGAATCCCGCCGCGGGCTTGAGCTTCACCGCATGGTGGAAGGGCATTTTGCGAATGCCCGCCTGGCTAGCGACCACCCTCAAGTAGATAATCTGTCGCCTCGTCAAGTCAAATTATTCCAACGCAATAATTTGACTTGACGAACGACATGGTGCAACCTCTGACAAACTAGAAAGAAAGACAGAGCCCGGTAGAATATCAAACTGAAGCCACTAGTTTCTATATGTGTGCAATGGAAGTGTTGCCATATGTAAGAAAAAATAACTAATTTGTGGGATTTATGACAGATACATTTTTGATGATATGAATATACTATTACAGCAAAATCTGGTAGTTAAAGTACAATAATATTGCACAATCCTCACTTATTATTTTATATAATGGTTCACATTTTTTTATGAAAGTCTGTATTTTATGTTCTCTAGGACAATAAATAATTGACTAAGGTCGTGTTAGGTCACGTATATGGCAGGGTTTCGACTGTGCCGTAGTTGGAAATTAAACTACCTGGCGGAGTATTTATTAACAGATTTCAAAAATGGAGGTAATCAATTCCGCCTATGTGTATGTAATATTGTCAGAACTGCACAGTTTTTGAATATGTACACTCATAAAATTGGCACAATTGTTTAGAAGCTAGTATAGACATCAGTCTAGTATTAACTAGCATCAGATAGCCAGATAGTTAATTTATTGGTAAAACAATTTATATTCAAATTCAAATTCATTTATTTACTAGAATGTAGTTTGGATACAGCAGGTAGTAATGCTTAAAAAATATACCTTAACATTCTACCATTACAATGGTGTGCAAATTTTAAAATTTCATCAACATAATTTAATAATCATTACCTGTATACATAATAATTCTTATCAAAATAAAAATAAAATTACTTTACACACTAAAATTAATAACATTACAATAATTTTTATTTATTCAATAAAATATGTCAAAACGTAGTCAATATAGAAAAATAATAAAAATAATAATTAAAACAATTTCAATGTCATAAATTCGTTAATCTCGTAAAAACAATGGTTAGCTAGCCACAAGGTAACTTTTGTTTTGAAAGAGTGTATTGGCAGATCTTTGAAGCTATTAGGTAGTTTATTATAAACATTGATAGCATTAATGTAAGCATTCCTTTTGTATATACACTTAGCTCGAGGTAGGTAGAGTTTGTATTTGTTTCGAGTGATTCTATTTGAAATGTCAGAATTGAGATTAAAATAAGATGGGTGTTGTTTAACAAAAACACAAAGTTCCCTAATGTACATACAAACCAAAGGTAATATATGAAATTTTTTAAACAATGGCTTGCAGCTGTCCGTACTCCAGGCTCCACATATCGCTCGTACGCATTTTTTTTGAACTTTGAATGCTTTATCTATTTCTACTGAATTAATATAAGTCAAAACGTACTCAAACATTACAGCTTCTCAACATTTGTGCCAATTTCATAAGTGTATGTATATTTGTATGTTTGTCCACGTGTTACGCAGAAAATAGAAATTGTATTCTACAAACTTTTGTTTTCGTGAATAAAGTACCTCTCAACTTTGGAGTTATTGTAATTTTTATCAATATCGGTTCAGTAGTTTTCAAGATATGAACTTTTAATTTTAAAATATGAAGGTTTCAACGGTGCTAACCAACTACTGGGCGGATTTGAACAGAATTCGGCAGGTATATCACTCATAATATGTAATAAAAGGATCTGGCTTGCTTTATAATGCAAAATTAGGTGTAACAGTAGTATTGAAGTGTGTTTGAAAATTTAACGATCTTATACCTTTATTTAGAAGTTAATGTTGCAAAAAAGAACTCGATATTTCGTTAAGTCAGATCATTATTCGTCCCAGCATGTTCTCAAGTTGGAGTAGCGACTCAAATGGAAATTGTATGTTACACTAATGCGTATGTGTTCTTACTTGTAACATTGTCGTCCTTTTTATTCATTCATGTTGTGTATTATGTGATATTTTCTATTTGCTAGTCACATAAACGCTATGTTGGGAGGTCTTGGAAGGTCGATAGTATACAGGTTACCCGGTAATTCATGGATAAGATAAGATTCAGCAGGTACTCGTGGCCAATCAGGAAAAAAAATACAAAAAATCTATCTGAAGCAGTCTGGGTTTTTTTTTAATTTTTGTTATGTATGTTTGAAATTTGATACTTTTGTTCACGTTTTCGGGCACTACGGCTACAAATTCAATAATAACGAATATATTTTTCTGAGAATAACCATGAATACTTGGCCTTGTCATCGCGCGTTACAAAATGTTTCTAGCTGCAACTGTTTATTTTTTTTAAATACTTATAAATAACAATTGAATTTTTAATTTTTTGATGATAATGTTTAATCGGTAATTTTATAATATATGTTCAAATTGTTTACCACACGCACACACACACACACACACACAATTTGAACATTTATTATAAAATTACCGATTTGAAATTGTCGTTTTAATTATTAATTATACCCCAATCCCTCCCATAGAAAACTTCCACATCTATACTTATAATAAAACTGTAACAGAAACAATTCTGTACATGGCAAATATTTAAAAAAATGTAGGGCTCTGTAGCTGACACTGATGCCGAAACTGTATTTTTTTTTATTTGGCCCCGGCGCCCCCCGGAATACCTGCGGGGTTATCCATTAATTACCAGACAACCTGTATATGTTATGTTAAGTTTGACAATGCTATAATTTTGAAACAATTTTTTGTGGTCTCTGACGTCGTATCACCAATTCAAAGTCTTTGAAAAAAAGATCAAAACAGAACCCTTGCACTTTGTTGTCCGTCTGTCTGCCAAGACCCTTTTTTTCAGGAACGTGTGGAGGTATCAAGCTGTCATTCATATCAAATAATCAAGTTTACTGTCCCTCGGAGCCGTGAAAAATCAAACTTCTAAGCCAGCGCAATCAAAAGATATAGTCGTTTATACTGCAAATTTTCGACACTCGCAAGGGAATCAAAACCTAAAGGTACTTTCCGTGAACTCAGAATCTTGAAATTTGGTACGAAGCAACGTCTTATAGCACAAATAAAGGGAAAATTGCGAAAAGAATACAGTTTTAGTTACAGCATATAATAAAAATATTTTAAATAATATTAAAATGTTATGGTTTCATATCCCGTAACACACGTTTAGGTGCTGGGCGACTAACTTTATTCTTAAGGGCTTTTTAAATCTATATGTGACAGAACAAGCACTAGACCTACCCGATGTTAAGCGGACTAACCTCCGCCCATAACAGAAGCATTTCGTCACAAGTGACAAATTGCACTGCCTGCTCCGTCACACTGAGACATACAGTTGTTAAGTCTCAAGTGCTCGTAATTTTACTGGCTCTCAAGGACTGCTGCCGAAACACACTTTTAGGTGCTTGGTGACAGATTTTCTACTTAAGGGTCGTAGCTAGCGAAGCGAGCATTCGCCAGTCCATAGCTATTACCGCTCGGCCATCATTCCTTCAAGGAATGGTATTTAGCCACGCAAGCATTCACAAAATGCCCTAACTGCATGCGGTGCAGCTCAAGCCTGCGGAGATATGCAAACCATGATCCGTCTACGCGGCAGACCAAGACTGTTGCCAGTTATCACTGATTCAACTGATGGAACTTAAATGAAATATTGTTTTATGAATGTATGGCACAGAATACCTAGATTATGTACAAAACTTCTATAGTTCGGAAGTTAATTGAACAGTGCGTAGTGAAGTGACCGTCATTAATCGTTCTCAGCATGTTCACAAGTCAAAGTGGCGTGGCTTGCGACTAAATGGAAGTTCTATGTAGCGCTAAGTAATGCGAGAATATAACAGAAATTACATACCTAACGTTCTGTTATTTTTATTTGCTATAAAACGAGTCGGTCGATGTACCTCTATTTTATACTACGGTACCTTTTACTTACATTACAACAAATAGTTTTCATACAATATTTGTCTATGGTTGTTTGAGTACCTACTATTGGATAGTGCTCCCCGTGGGGTGTCGGGTTAGAATTGCACCTCCCCATATCATCCCGTGGGTGTCGTAAGAGGCGACTAAGGGAAAAATACTGGAAGGTGGGCAGCAGCGCCTTCTAAAGAACTACTATCTTACACTGCGATCCCCAAGCCGCCTGCCAAGCGTGGGGATTATGGCAAATACCCCCTTAAGGGTGAACTGGCCGGGCCGTTCTCCAAACAAACGCCGTAGGGTGATTACTCCCCTATTTGAGGATTTAGGTCCAAAACAAAGCATAATACCGAATGATCTCGTCATTGCCTAGGCTTGTATGATGCCGAAATTTTAATAAGAAAATTAACTTCAGAGTTATGAGCTTCGAAACATTTTCATATAACAATTTCGAGGCTCATAACTTTCAACATAATTATATTTTTAAAATTTCCGCATCATACAGGCCTAGATAATGACGAGATCAATCGGTATTATGCTTATTTCTGGACCTAATATCTCAAATAAGGGAGTGATCACCCTACGGCGTTTGTATGAAGAAGCGACTGGCCAGTTCAACCTTAATAGGGGAGGCTGTGTTCAGCAGTGGACGATCCGGCTGATACAGTACAGTACAGTTGGATAGTACAGCTACGGTCACCTTATTTTTATTGGATAGGAAGGCAAACAATCAGACGGCCCACCTGGTGGGAGGTGATCACCGTCGCCCACGCACATCCGCAACACCTAAGGTCTCGTGGATGCGTTGCCGGCCTTTGATGAAGGCCTTTATTGAAGCACTCGTGGCGAAGTTTGCTTAGCCGTTCGTTCGTCATAGGAGTTGGATGGGCGACCGCAAGTGACATTACTACTGAGCGCTTCCGTGCTTCGGAGGGCACGTTACGCCGTCGGTCCCGGTTGTTTTCTTAAGATGGCAGTCGTTGCAGCATGGTGGTTGGGCATTTTACGAATGCCCGCCTGGCTAGCTACCAGCCTCAAGTTGAAAATCTGTCGCCGAGCACTTAACCAGCAGATGTCCTTGAGAGCCAGTAATTCTAGGTTAGCCTGAATAACATCTTCGACCACATCATCAAATAGTAAAAAACAATGCCTACTCCAAGCTAAGAGAGCCGCGGCAACAATCCGCGCCGCGCTCCCTTGAATAGAGATTTGAATATTTACATTGAGCAAAGTAATAAACAATATGAAATAATAATTACAGGCACAAAAGACTTTTAGCGTCAGGTTGTCCTCGTGCCTATTCCACCAAAAACGCATAAAAATCACAAAAAATAATTCATCTCATAATGCGTGTTAGGCCAGCAGAAATCAACCCAAGAAATAAAAAGAGGTTGTTAGCATTTTTGCAATAACTCTGTCTATAGATGTCAGAGTCGACCTTAATCAAGTTTCCTATCTAGAACCCACAAAGCAAAGTATTCCATTAATGTAATCCGTTCTGGTACACCTGGACATGTCACGGTCGTCCCAGGTAATCTAGGGTATTTCAATTACAACGTGTATTAATGCGGCGCGGCGCGGCGGTTGAACGTACCTATAATAAATCTGTAAGCCCTTCATTAATGGAACTCTGTCAAAAATACATTTGCCGTACTACTACGGAATTATTATTGTACATACTTATTATTTTTGTAATGTTGATAGAAAAGGTAGTAATTTTTCGAATATATTGTTTTTTTTTATAATGAAACCTACTCCATTGATGCCACTTTTATCTCCTCTGTACATTAAAATATATTTTTCCTTCTCTATTATGGTTTGTCCGATAATTTTTACTTCTGATAGCCCAATAATATCATATTTGATGTTTTTAAGTGCAAATTCTAATTCTATTATTCTGTTACTGGATTTTAGAGACCGAATATTATAGGTGCATAAGAATAGTGGTGACATGCAAATTTCTCTACCTTCACTGATGGTGATAGAGTTCTGTGGGTTATTAAGTTTTTCATTATATGGAGGGTCAAAGCTGGGCTCTAACAAGAGCTTTGATAAACAAAATTTCTATTTTCCAGAGAGCAACTGAAAGATCAATGCTAGGCATCAAGCTACGAGACCGAGTCAGAAACGAAGAAATTAGAAAAACTACCAAAATAATCGATGCAGCAAGCATGCTCTGCCATTTGAAGTGGATGTGGGCTGGCCACATTGCAAGGAGCACAGACGGACGCTGGAGCGAACGTATTTTGCATTGGTGTCCACGCGACAATGCAAGGCCTAGAGGTAGACCAAGACGGAGATGGCGAGATGACGTCGTAGAAATAGCAGGCGAGACGTGGACGAGATTCGCGCAAGATAGATTTAAGTGGCAACTTATGGAGGAGGCCTACGCCCAGTTTTGGGTGCCCGAACCTAAAAATTAAAATTAAAAATTAAAACTGTAATGTAAATTATTAGAGTAAAATGTATTCATATAAATGTATTTTGTTACTGTATAGTGCTATTTTGGGAATAAAAGGCTTATTTATTATTGTTTTTTTTTACATTTTACCGATTTCCAGCACTGAAAAGTATGAAATAATTTGTGGAAGTCGGTACAATGCTGATTATTTTATGGTGGTAGGGCATTTTGCGAATGCCCGCCTGTTAGGCTACCACCCTCTAGTAGAAAATCTGTCGCCAAGCACCGAACGGTGTGTCCCGGCGACTGTCCTTGAGAGCCAATAATTCTAGGTCAGCCTGAACTCGTAGTAGTAGTGATCAAAGGCTAACCTTTCAGGCATAAATAATAAAAACCATACTGATTCAAAACACCAAACTAACATTAGCATGGTCTGAATTCCACAAGTTATATTATACTATTCAATGTTGGAAGTTGGTTCCATATTTTTTTTCTCTTTTTAATTTTTTAAACTGCTTACAAGATCCTTCAGTCGATTAAAATAGTATTCATCGTCCACAAAAACCATATAATACCATTAAATCATCCAAGTACAAGCGGAATTCAATTGAGCATAGCTTATAAACTATCAACCGATTTATATGAAATTTATATGGAACCATTTTAGTAAAAATAATACGGGATAACTCACGTGAATAAGTCAGATAGCTCCGACTATAGTTTCTTACGTTCTCTTCACGTGAATATGTCAGAACATATTCACGTGAGTTATCCCGTATTATTTACTAAAATTAGTGAAAACCACGTTAGTTTTTATAACAAAATATATGGACCCACCAAGGAGGTATATACCCTAGTTTCCAATAAAAAATACGTATCAAATCGGACTACTCTGTAATGCGTCTGTTATGCGTGGATAAACATAAAAATATATAATACTCGTCGAATTGAGAACCTCCTCCTACTTGGAAATCAGTAAAAAATACTGATTTAGGCCTTTTTAGTGCTCTGTCAAAAATAAATTAATCTTACCATCAATCAAAAGAACTGTCGAATGCTACGAACACATTTCGTAGGTCGAATGGTACCAAGGCCACCACGCAAAACTCGAGTACGCAGTAATAAGGGCATTAAAAATGTTTTATGTAACTAATGTGGAAGTGCGGAGTAGCGGAGCTTGTCTAGCCTCTTATTCTCTTATTTGCCTTTAGGCTAACGTTTGACCTCAATCTAACCTGAAGGTAGTTAAGTGTAAAAATATTGTAGGGTCATAGTTAAAAAACGTTGCTGGATTGGTTAGCTGCGTA
The DNA here is from genome assembly GCA_963890685.1 of Plagodis pulveraria. Lineage (NCBI taxonomy): Eukaryota > Metazoa > Arthropoda > Insecta > Lepidoptera > Geometridae > Plagodis > Plagodis pulveraria. Next base: position 13,147,350 of record OY982971.1, on the reverse strand, counting down.
AATATAATATATAACCAACAAAATATATACATATATATATATATATATATATCATTATCACTGCAAAGAGTTTGAAACGTTGAACAAAAATAATGTATATATTTTTAAAAGTTGTTTAATTGATATGTGTATAATACCAGAATGCACGAGTTATTTTCTCAATTCTTTCATTAGTTAGTTGTTCTGTGTAGTTCAGATTTCGTTGAAGATATCATAAAGCAATAACGTTTTCAAGTACTCCCCGTAATACACGTAACTCTGGTATGATTAAGCTATGGTATTTGCTGCATCTCAGATTTATTAGAAGCTGTCATCGGCAATTTCACCGCGCTTGTATTATACTTAATATGATACAAAAAAAAAATACTACAAACTACATACAACAGTACAGCTACTACAATACTACAGCTACTACAGTAAAAGCATTTGGACTCATAGGGAGTCCAAATGCTCTAGCCCACTATCAGTTGGCAGCGTGCCCAGCATGCTGGCAGCATTGCCCCGTTGAATTGCAATGCTTATTCTTTGAGCCAAATAGGTGCCAGCATTTTGATCACGCGTCGCATCGACCAAGCGCTCTGATAGATTTTGGAAAATACGATGAGCTCCCGGTCCCCACGGCCCCAACGTCTCCACACCAAACGGCTCAAATATGTAACCCATACCGAGGTTAGCATATTTGCGCCGCTTGAGTTGCTCTGCCGAAGTAGCCGCGGCGCCAGCCCTCACGTGGGTTTCAGAAAGGTGTGACGGCGCTAAAGTGTCTACGCAAGTAGCGTCCCACACTAAGGGCCGTCCTAACTTCCATGGAACCAGAGTCATGCCGTCAGGTCTTTTACCATCGTCACGCATCAGACCGTTCGGTTCGAGAACAGCTGGAACATTGGCGCTGGTAAAAGCCCGGCGAATGATATCGTTAAGGCTGGCGTGGCGGGAAATCCGACCAGCACTTCGAGAGCAGGAGAGGCCATGGTGACCGAGTTGGTCAACTGCAGTACCACACTGGCAGTGATGTGCAACACAACACCTTGCACCCAAGCGTAAGCTAATAGCGAGACGAAAAGCGGAAGGATCTATAAGGCTACCAGTTTTGTAAGAAGGAATGGCTTGTAACCAAAGACCTGATTCCCACACAGAAACAGCGAGAATACGAGCACGATCTGCGATACTAGGGCACGTATTTAAAAGATCTTTCCGTGCTAGCTCGCATAGGGGCCGATCCCACTGTTTCTGAGATGACAACATTTTTGGGAACTCAGTATTTGGACAAGCCAGTCCCCATGTGGTTTTGGCCTCAGCCAGATATGCTACATCAAAAGAGCCTAAAGATTGTGCAAGAATTTTTTCTACTAATTTGTGTGTACTGTGTACAGAAGACAAAAAAGCTGGTAATGCCACACTAGAAATTTTGCGTATCCCTATGCCCCCCAACCTCACAGGGAGGGAAGCTTGCACCCAAGCCCTATCATCCATCTCAACATTCAAAACCGAAATTAACGTATCTTTTAATAAATTGTCTAAGCTTAAAAGAAGCTCACTGTGTTTCCACAGCTGACAACATCTCAAAAAGTATGTAAATTTAGGAACGAAAAGGCAAAATCTAATAATAGTAAAAGCCATATGGGCGTTAATTTTGAATAATCTGCTAGAAGCATTTCTAAACTTTTGAATTTGTTCTTCGACAAATGGTGACAAAGATTCGTCAAAAATCGGTGAACCCAAAAGACGGAGCGAACTTTTTTCTACTAATTTTATATTAGGCGCAAGTAAGTTGAATTTTTCAATAATCGAAATTTTATCCGGACAAGTATCACAAACAAAAAGTTCACATTTGGAAAAATTTAGTTCAAGGCCAATAAGACGAAAATCGTCTATAAGTACTCGCAAGTCATTCAATACCGTGTTCGCATCGCCACCTAAGGTTCCGTCATCCAAATACCAAACGTTAAGTTTTGATTGGAGACGTTGAATTATTGAGTGGATGGCAAGGCTAAAGATGGCTGGTCCCAGAGGATCACCCTGTTGACATCCTACGGAAGATAATATAACGTTGTTTTGGTATGTTAATTTTGATGGTTTCCCGTAGCATTGCCAAAGAAAAGGGTATAATTCCGGAATTTTATCTTTCACTTCGGTCAAAAGGGTGCCTCTATCTAATGAGTTGAATGCATTTTTAACATCCACCTTCAAAAGCACATCTCCACAATTTTGATCAAGAAATGTGCGTAGTGAATGTACAGCAGCCTCACAACCACCCTGAGAACCAAAACCGAGTTGTAGTGGTTGAAAAAGATTACTTAAAAAAGCAACCTTTTTCCTACAACCACATTTGGCTGTGAGGCGACGATAAGTGGTGCCTACTGCTATAGGCCTAATACCACCATCTTTTTTATTAAGGGCACATAAATTCGCACCGTACAGAATTTCGGTAATTTCATTGTTGACCTGACCCGACAACATCAAATTAACCAAAGCCGTGACATCCTTTAGAAGTGTCTCGCCTACCTCACCAGAACTAAAAGATAAAATATCTTTTAAGTGCTGAGGCGTCAGGCCATCTAGACCACCGGGTGAGCCACTTCGAAAAGATGCCACGGCTGCAGAAACATCCTGTGGGGTCACCTCAACAATGTCATTATTTTGTTCAGGAGAGTCGGGAAGGTGGAGACCTGCAGTTGCAGGCGGATGCTTTTCTATTAGGGAATTCAACGTGTCAGATGTGAAAGGGGCGATTGTATCACTCGAAAACAAGATGCGTGCCGCGTTTTTGATGTCACCATCATTAATTTTATTTTCTACTATTTTAATAGTAGCTGAATCGACATTATTTGTTTTTGTATTCCGCCGCAGTGGCGGAATTATTAAAGTTGAGCCAAAAGATTGCTCTTCCCGTGCCTTGTATTTCACGCAGTTTTCCTTTACTCTAATTGTAAGGGATTTTTTGTTAGAAGGATCAAAATTTACGTGAAATACGTGGTACGGGAATGCTAGAAGATGCTCCCAGGCTTGCCTAGTATTAGTAGCCAAAACTTTTTTAATCGAAGAAGATAACGATTGGGCAACAGAAATTCTCGCACCCCGAGGTATGCGTTTTATAACAGGAATATTATTTTTGTACGAGCTTAAAACCTCCCAAAACGGTTTGGCAGGGGTAGCAGGGCTCGCAACACTGCTACCACTTACTGTTTGATTATTTATTGGCGCCGAAAGGGGAATTTCCAAACCTTTATGACACCTTTTTTGGTGAATTTTGAGGCCTTTTTGACCTTTAAAATATCGAGCCTGGGGGCACTGCGGACACAACATCTGGCTGTCTTGCGATACAGAGGTCCCAACTACTGCATTCATTGTTTGGGTACAAAGCATTGTTTACAAAATAAATCAAAGCTTATCTTAGAATCTCTAGGGTGACGTCTCGACCCGGATGAAGTCTCGCGTCAACAACGTCGTCGAAGTCCGTAGTGCGCAGGTGTCGCAGGCACCGTTGCCATGGAAACAAAAAATAACCGATTAGAAATTAATAAGCTAATGAAACTACAGAGGCTCACAGGAGCCCTACAAACAATACCTCGCAAAATTCCAAGAGGAAGAATGCGGTTGATGAGCAGATAATGCCTATCTACTATCTGAAAATAAAATTAATTATTTTTTGTAAATAAACCTGAAATTTACTGACCTGTCAATTTGACTAATCATAGACAATCATCCAAAATACAAAACGTAATCCAATTTAACTAAATAATACCTATATAGATATGTTATCTGTCAAAAAAATATAATAATTTTATAACCATTAAAAAAAGAACATTAACAATTTTTACTCATTGGAATGAATGTTATTGTACTGCTAACGACGCCATCTGTTAGAAAACCAAAGAATCAACATCGCTGCAACAGAACTTAAATAAATAGGAACTTACTTAAATACATCGTAGTTAATCTACTTAATACTAGATGGCACCACAAGAATCAGGTAGTAAAATAAACGCGAGCCCACACAAAGCTTAGCTTTTTCGTAGTGTATAGAACAATAGTTCCTATCCATAGATTTCATAGACCCATGATCTACACGCGCATTAATAGAGCAACCTGCCTTCTATTTAATCCTCATTGCTGCCTCGTGAAATAAAACTTCTGTACTCGTGTCGTGAGTTACTCAGGGGGCCGTTCCGAACCTTCGAGTAGAGTGTTCGGTTGTTGCATCTTTTTACCTATCAAAATCGGTCGTCAAGGTGTTGTATTTTTAACTAGCATGACCTTGACATTCCTTGATGAGAGAATTATAGGCACTCTTTTGTATTTTGCAGGTAGCGGTAGTTATTACTATTTAAATATCGTTAAACGTCGATATATTTGCTAGTTCCCGACCAAAAATCGATATTTGAGGTTATAAAACAACCGGGTCGTTACGAACCTTTGATTAAGTTAAAACAACCAAACAACCACACTCTGAGGCTTCGAACGAGGCTCAGTGCTCGTTCGGGAACGACTATGCTAAAGGACGTAAAGTTTTTATGTGACAAATTACTCGTTTTCGAACGCAGCCATGTTTGGAGGGATGTTCCGATACCACCAAAGTATCGATATTTACTTATGTAGTACTCACTAACTTACTAAAAACTTGTTTTTTCAATTTCATGGGAAAAGTGTACCATGACATAATAATATATATAATAATAACAAATACTTTTAAAATATTTTAAGAAAACATCAAATTAATATTTTAATAAAACACTTAAAAAATATAAAAATATATCTAGTGACAATTCCGCTTAATTTTCCTGCTAAGCCGACGTGACGTCACAGTATTTCCGCAAAGTAACGCCTGAATCTATTCATTATAATAATATAATGTACTTTTTGCCCACACCTCACATTTTATATACATAGGGTTAGTAAAATAATTACGTTTTGCCGTTCTGTCCATACTTTCTTCACGATTATGGAACAATCATACATATGGTAGGTATAGTTAGTAATCATAAGCTAGATAATAATATACTGTTAGCGGACTAACGGCATCTTGGAGCAAAAACTTATATAAGGCGATGCAAAACCGGCGCTCGTGCTCGGGCTATAAGGGGGCTTCCCTCGCCCAAAATCCGGTGGAACTGTTCGTATGTATAGCGGTAGAACGCAACTATGACTTCCCTAAAAAGAAAATGTTCGTGATTTCGTGCTGAATGGACGTAGTTCTTTACCTACCCTCAGTTAATTTTAGTGCCAAGTGTATGTTTAAATCTTTTATGTGTTGTTTTGTAAAATACATTTAGATTGTGTCTTTCGCGTGTTTTTTTTTAAATAAATCCGCTTCTGATAACTAATAATAAATTTTTTGAACGTTTAATGGAAGGGATATAAATAAAATTATTACAACACAACACATAAAGTTTTATCGTTAAAATACATATAAACAAAAAATTCTCACATAGCTCTCAACTCTCCTATACAGTATAATTGGAAAAATGCTAACAACTTCATAGAGATGCCTGCTGTTAGTCGAAATGAAATTTTTTAGAAGAATGTTGATGGTACAAGCACAAGGCGGAGGGCCTTGTGTCTTATGTTAAGTCTCTTGTGCCTGTAATTTATTACTTCATTTTTTAATTTTATATTACTTTCCCAGATATCAATATTTAACTCTGACAGTACTAGATAAACTTAATGTCTTTTCTGACAGATGTTTTGATTAAAATCATAGAACTAATGTTGTATGTCATGTTAAACGAAGGTAGTCCACAAGCACCCTTTTCATAGAGTTTTGAATATTTACATCGCGGAAAGTAATAAATAATAAAAAATATTAACTAATACATTACAGGCTAAGATACTTTTAACATAAGCTGAGCCTAGTACTTATTTCGTCATAAAAACATTTAAAAAATGCAACTAACAACTTTTTATAGGACTAACTGAAGTCAGTTACAATACCTAAGAGGTTGTTACTATTTTTCTAATAATCCTATATCCAGCTTTGGATATTTTGCCAACAATTACTTTCTTGCTTGAGTCAGGTAAGACAAAGATACATTCACTCGGTACAAATATTACGACAATAAGTCAGAATGTCAATGCTCTAGTACGAGTTTATTTGGACTAAAAAGATGAATTTCACGTCTACCTACGAGTATTCTGCAAATGGGTTATTTTGACAGGTATTACATGATTTAGGTAATTCAGGTGCAATAATGCAAAGAGAATATGATAACGATTTTAATAACTGCGAACAATAAACAATAATGTCTGACTACTGAACTATTTTTTTGTAAAGAGGAGTAGCCTCTGCCTATAACAGATGCATTTCATCACAAGTCACGAATTGCACTGCGCGCGCGCCCGTCACCTTGAGGCATTCTTGTTAAGTCTCATGTGCCTATAATTTCACTGTATCCTAATCACTGCTGCCGGAACCCACCGTTAGGTGCTTGGGGACAGATTTTCAAATATAATAAATCTGTTTTAACTGATTATGTTTAGGCTGGTTGGCATTTGTAAAAAATAAAATCCTGATTTTTTTAAGCTTCGTATATTGACGTCCTCCATGTTCTGTCTGTGTTGATCTGAACATTTTTCGGAAAAATCATTTACAGTGCAAGCTACTCGTTTGTGGAATGCCTTGCCTTTGCCAGTTCGGCAGGCTAAATCCCTCAACATTTTTAAAATATTGACTAAGGAGTACTACCTGTCCAGCTGGTCTTCAAACTGCTAAAATCGTTATTATAATGTTTGAATTGTACATTATACGTATTATATATGTAAATGTTTGTAACTTATGTATGTGTAGTTTATATTTAATTTTACATTTAATATTATGTATAATATATTGCATTTATGTAGGTATTTATTTATTTATTTAGGTATATGTATTTTATTATATATATATATATATTATGTAAGTATTCTATGATTAATGCGTATTGATTTTATTTTAAAGTTTATGATTTCTTTGTTGCACACTACCGTTCACAAGTTTTCGTTGTCCTGTCCATCCAAAGGTTGTCTGTAAGAGATTGCTTTAGCGATAAGACCGCCGATTGTATTGCCATTTTACATATAAAATTAAGTAATACATTTGTAAATTAACACTTACATTTAACTCCCATTGTTTTTTTATGTTAATTCATAGTTTTTGTAAATGTATTGTACAAATTTTTCTTTTCTTGGTATGCAATAAAGAGTTATCGTATCGTATCGTATCGATACTATATTTTCTAAATATATTATAACCATGGAAGTAATAAGTACTACGTACAACTAGTACTTATTACTTCCACGATTATAACACACAAACCATAGGCTACAACAAACTCTACGTTGATCCTCTTCAATCACTTTGCTACCGGAAGAATACGGCCCCAAAGAGCATGCGAGCGACAAAGAATTAGTATACTAACCACAAGGAATAAAAAAGATCACGTGTGCGACAGTGATATACGAGATAGCCACATGAAAGAGACGATTTTAATCAATAACACGGCTGGTTCTGTTAGCTTCTTTATTCGTTAACTTAATATAATATAGCTATAAGCTAAACGTCTGTTCTCGCTGAACGTCAAGTCAAAAGTGAGCGGCACTGTTTGCTCATTCCCTGTGCGGATATTACGTGTTATGTTGTCATAGAGAAAGACTATCGGAAGCAAGTCGTTGACGCTAGTGGTAGTTTCTAACCAAATCCATACTTTAAGTATATATTTGTCCCTAAGTGCCAGATACATGGCGGTAGTGATGCCGTTTTTCTCTGGGATATTGATGATTGTTATAGGTGGCGACAACAGTTCATAAAATTAATTACGGAAACGATCAAAAATATTTTCTTGTTCTAGGTATGTTCTATGTATCAATACTGTATCAGCCGGATTGTCCACTGGTGAACACAGCCTCCATCATAAAGGAGGTTTTGCCACAATCCCCACGCTCAGCAGGCGTCTTGGGGATCCCAGTTCAAGATATCAGTTCGTCAGAAAGCGCTACTGCCCACCTTCCTTTCCTTTAGTCGCCTCTGAAATTCTAGCCTGGCACTCCACGCAAATATAAACTTAAATTTAGTTTTAATGCGACTATAGAATAGTAGGAATATGAAGTAAAAGGAAACACTGACCATAGGAGTACAAACTGCTTACGTGTATTTATAAACTCATTAGTAGTTTTTATTCGATCAAAGCTCCTCGCTCCACAGTGCTCCACGGGGCACGAGGCTTGTTTGTATATTTGATTCGAGTCTATACAAATACATAACCTTATTTCCGATACCGAATTGGTATCGCAAGAATGATTCGATGTTAAAATGTACAGTCGCCTGCAATAATAAGGATACCGTAACACACCCTAACTTCGCCTACATTTTGATACATTTTCATATTTTTTTCTTAAACTATGAGGAATTCCAGATATTGGCATATATCGAACGCTTCCTTTTGTTTTGAGCTAGATGTCAATATCAAGAAATCAACCAAATATAAGCATTTTCTTCTTTAAAACAGACCGCAAAGACGGTGGGCGAAGTTTGGGTCATTTTCCTAACTTCGCCTGCCCCTATTTGTGTGGCCCTTGTGAGAAATACATTTAACTTTGATACCACATTTTACCAAAAATGGTCTTCACAAATGATTTTTAATCTTATTGTACAGAAAATAAGGTGAGTTTTCAAGAAAAACGAGGTAGGCGAAATTAGGAACCCTTTGGAGCATATCTCAAAACACTCAATACATTGAACGCGGCATAGTCAGGGTTGTCACAAACAATTTTTTATTAGGTATTGAAAAGGAGACAGTCATGGTCGTTTGCTTAAAGCGATGGATTGAAAAAAAGTGCTACCATCTACAAAATTAAACGATAATTAACAGGAAATTAGTTTTTATTACCTTAATTCAGTTTATATTTATTAAAAACAATACAAAAATATTAAATATTATTAAAAAACTTAGGCTATATTGTGTTTAATATAATAGGAACTCAAAATTAAACATGCATTTAAAGGAAAAACTTTCCAAAAGGAAATATTTGTTCGAGCTGATATGAGATCAAAAAAAAATTTACAGTAAATAACACAAATATTTGCTATTAAAAATTTTTGATGTCATTTCAGCTTGATTATAAAAATAATTATTAATAAAAAATTAAAGTAAGTGCGTAGGTATGTATGAAGCTAAGTCAAGAAGTAGGGACTTATTTATTGAAGGAATTATTAGTAGAACAAAATTTGTAGAAAAAGTAAGTTATAGGTCCTACGTCACATAATTAACTTTTTTATGAAACATTATATTTTTTAAAGTCAAATTTAAATACAAGTCGGTCTCTCCGACCATCAGTTGGGGATGGAAGTATTGAGCATATGTCTTCCTTTGACAGGTTAACATGCCAAGTGCCAACCCTAGGCCCAGGCGAAGTTTAGAACAAACATGGATGCATCTATACTGCAGACTGATAAAATGCTGTTTTAACCAGAACCATTGAACTTATCATGCAAATTAATATCTTGGGAGAAAGCCGGTGAACCGTAGACTTAGCTAAACAGCAACTAATAATCTTACCTCCTTATTGCCTCTGATTTACAGTCAGAGTTTCACGGAAGTCACAATATTTCGCCACCATTGAACTCACATAAAAATGCAATTTCTATGTAACACATGAAGTTGGTTACAAATTGTTTGTAAAATAATGAAAAAGTTAACTAATTGGTAGTTTTTGAGACGGTTATCTAACATACTAGACTATGTTATGGTCATTCAAAAAATTTGGGCGAAGTATGGGTTACTAGGCGAAGTTCGGGTGTTTTACGGTACACTTCGTTATTTTCATAATAATGTGATGTCACTAAACTCCTAGCGATTGAAGTTATTATACACATAATTGATACAATTCAAATTATTCTTTAATTTTAAGATACTTCTGTGTACATAGTGAGACTCATAAATCTTTGCCACAATTTTGAAAATTTCAATGTGTATACTTATTATTGCAGGCGACTGTACGTGGTAACGAAAGAAAAGTATCAAGTATTTACTAGTATTGGAATTTGGATTCGGATTTCGCACGGAATAATGTTTGTTGACAATTCGGATAATTCAGAGGTGACGTGTTTTGTAGCAATATTTACGTAGTTATTTTGATATTATTTAGTAGCAAAACTAAGAAAAAGTTAGGTTTTTAATTTTCCAAGATGCTCAAAGCCGTCATACTGATCGGGGGACCACAGAAAGGTTTGTACTCTTATCTCCATAGCAAAACAACGTTACCGGCATGTAGGTTCTTCCAATGGTATTTTGAAATTATTGGAGAAGACATTCAATTACAATACTTATTACTTACTCCCATACAACTTGGCACACCATTGCTAATATTGCTTGATAGTGAAAAAACTGTATGTCCAAATTATTTATGAATAACATATTTGTGTACATGGTTACGTTGTTAACATAGTTGAAATTACGTGTATTTACTTATGCAAATAAAGTGTGTTTGGTGCTACCCGAACAAAAGCTTGGCTTTGTGCAAATCAATGATACTTAAGTTCTTCACGAATTTAATCTAAACCTGAACCATAGAAACCTACAATATTTTTTTAGATCTGTTATAAGTACAATATTTATTTAGATAAATAGAATTTATGGCTCAGGTTTAGTTTATAAAACATCGATTTAAAGGGTGTGGGTACGGGGGGGCAGGGTAGACCCGCTCCTGTGAATGGGAAGTAGCGGCCTTCGCTCACCCCCCTTTCTAAGATATATATCTTTTTAATTTCTAATCTCACTAATATAAAAATTATACTTTTTCATGATTAGATTTAACTCTTTTATGGGCTTTTGCCAGAACTCTCGCTATATTGCCCCTGAGTGTTACTCCTTCCACTGGACCTTTGCTGTACATAATTAAATAATATGTACATAATAATACTTCATCTAAAAGAAGGCTTTTGTTTTGCCAATATGATACTTATATTATTAAAAAGGTTTATATACAAAACAATAATTATTTTCCTAAGTGTAGGTGAAATAATGCATGTAACATTGCATAATGTTTCACAAGATTCGATGATAATTATTGTTATCTGTTTTTAGAGTAAGAACATTAGCAGCTATCACATATAAAATTTCACAATGCAGTCTAATGCTAACAGCTCAAGTAGTCTAGCATGTCATCGACAATTTCAGAAGTGATAAGATAAAAAATGTATTTCTATGAAGTTAATAAGGTCAAAAATGTCTAAATTTCAGGAACGCGCTTTCGCCCACTCTCGTTAGACACTCCAAAGCCCCTGTTCCCAATAGCAGGTCTACCTCTAATCCAGCATCACATCGAAGCATGTGTCAAGCTGCCAGAATGCAAAGAAATTCTCATCATTGGTTCATATACAAGCACACACATGACACAATTTGTGAGCGATATGCAGAAAGAATATCATATTATTATAAGGTTGGTAATTTACCTTTAAGGCTGAACTGGCCGGTCCCTTCACCATACAAACGTATAAGGGTGATCTATCCCTTATTTGAGGTTTTAGGTCAAGAACTAAGCATTATATTGATTCATTTCTTCATTATCTAGGTATCTGTTAGTCCTAACAAACATATTGAGATGAATGTTTTTTTTGTTAAAATTATTTTATATTATTTTCATATATGTTCGTGTTTGTAACAGCATAAGTTTGAGGACAACCTGATGTTAAATGTCTCTTGTGCCTGTAATTTATTATTTCATTATTTTTTATTGCTCTGCTTGGTGTAAATATTTAAAACTCTGTTCAAAAAACATTCATCTCCAATTGTTTGTTTGGACTAACAGAAGCCAACCCTAAGAGGCTGTTAGCATTTTAATAACCCTGTAGAAAACTTTTGTAGGGAAAACAAAAATTTTGTAAGAAATCTTACCACCCATACAGCCTGGTGTTGTGACTCTTGACTTGCTTTACCTAGCACAAAATTCTCATTCACAGGCCTAGAGACACTTTCCTTCAGTATTGCTTAATCTTAATTTTCTTTGTGTAATCTTTTTTATGCTATCATGAGGGAGCAAGCACAAGGCACGCCTAGTGTTTAGCAGTAACCTATAACAGATGCAGTTCGTAACAAGTGGTGAACTTCACTGCGCCCATCACCCTGTGACATAAAGTTGTTAAGTCTCATGTGCCTGTAATTTCACTGGCACCCATACCATTTGAACTGGAACACGGCTATGCGAACATTGCTGCTTGGCGGTAGAAATAGGTGGCAGTACCTGGATGAGTCTGTATTGCCAGTGATGACTTATGGCACTGAGACGTGGTCCTTAACTGTGGCCCTTATGGACAAGCTCAGAGTGGTTGAAGGAGCTATGGAGAGAACTATGCTCTGAGTTTCAATTCGGCAAAAAACCAAAGTCACGGATATAGCTCTCAGAATTTGCAAGTTGAAGTGGCAATGGGCGGGCCCACATTGCTCGACAAACTGATAACGGATAGGGAAGAAAGGTTCTCGAGTGGTTCCCACAATACACCGAAAGACGTAGAGTTGGTTGGCCCCCCAGTAGGTGGACTGATGACACCGCGGGTAGCCAATGGTCACAAGTGGCTAACAGCCATTCTTTGTATCGCTCTATAAATGAGGCCTTTGCACAACAGTGGATGTCTTCCGGTTAAGGATGATGATGATGGCCTGGATGAACTCACACAAAGAGTTCAACTGCTACTAACTGATCCTCTGTCTTACGGTAGAAACTCATGACTCGTGTTGGAAATTAAAAATTTAAACTGTTTTGGCACGTTGGAAGCTACGTTTGGCAACTGTTCTACATGATTATGGTATTTGTAAGTTTAAAATAATATTGCACATATTATCGTGTAAAGTTATTGAACAGCTACCCCAAATCATCCCGTGGGTGTCGTAAAAGACGACTAAGGGAAAAATACTGGAAAGTGGGCAGCACCTTGCCTTCTAAAGAACTGCCATCTTACAATGCGATCCGTAAGCCGCCTGCCAAGCGTGAGGATTATGGCAAATACCCCCTTAATAGGGAGGCTGTGTTCAGCAGTGGACAATCCGGCTGATACAGTACAGTACCCCAAAAACTGTAATAAATAATTAAAAAATAGCTTACTTTTGATAACCTGTCGAAGTTGGTACCAAGCGCACAATATTGTGATAATAGGTACTTTTGAACTATCATAGTACCTTCTTCAACAAGTTTTTTCACATTTTTGAGTATTGAAGGCAGTTCCATTATTAGGTAAAAATTTTGTTTATGGCACGCTCGCCAAATGTCATGTAGTAAAATGAAATGGTTTTCTTGCAGATACCTCCAAGAGTTCACGCCACTCGGCACAGGTGGTGGGTTGTACCACTTCAGGGATCAGATCAGAGCAGGCAGCCCTGCAGCATTCTTCCTGCTCAACGGAGATGTGTGTGCTGATTTTCCTTTGAAAGAACTGTGGCAATTTCATGGGGAAAGACCTAATGCTCTAGTAAGTTGTTATTGCTCCTCTTATTTCCCTTCAAAAGAAGGAGGAGGTACCCAATTCTTCTGTTTTTTTTTCATGTTTATTCCGTCGAACTTTTGACTGGGTGAACCGATTTTGATGATTATTTTTTTTATCAGTAAGCTGATGCTTGCTGTGTGGTCCCATTTAAATTTCATCGAAATCGTTTAAGCCCATTTTGAGTTACACTCGAATAACTAAAAAATATTATCCTATCTTGATGATATAGTCATTGACAGTGAATGACAATCGATCCTATAAGTAGCAAGGGTCATTAAAAAGGGTGAAATATTTTTTTACAAAAAAACGGAACCAACTTCAACACTCAAATATGTGAAATACAAGGGCGGCACTGGAAATTTCGGGAATCAAGGAAGTGACACAACATTACTATTTAAAAATGTATTTATTGCTTTTCGAAGTATTCTCCGCGAAATTTGACACATTTTTCCATACGATGGAACCAATCATTGAAGCAACCATTCCATTCGGAATTTGGGGTATCCAAAATGGCCGTTTTGGTATCCACAGCTTCTTCAGGTGATGAAAATCTCTGACCACGCAATTTATTATTTATTTTAGGGAGAGTATAGAAATCATTAGGGCTTAGGTCGGGCTGTACGGCGGATGGTCTAATAATTCTATGTTTTCTTGCTCTAAAAACTCTTTTGTTCTGTGCACGGTGTGAGAACTCGCATTGTCGTGATGGAGGATGATGCGGCGGTTGCAGTTCTCTTTACGGAGTTCAGAAACGACCTGTGGCAAACAAATGCTAGCATACCATTCTGTATTAACCGTTCTTTGTCCCTCAAGAGGAATAGTCGCAACATGGCCGGTTTTGGAGACAAACGTGGACACCATTTTTTTTTGCAACACTCCGTGATCAAACAATTTTTGTTGGCTTTAACTCATTTTCGAACACCCAAACTCGTGACTGGTTTTTGGTTTCGGCTTCGTACGCGTATATCCAGGATTCGTCACCTGATACGATGTTGTATACAGTATTTTTGGGATCCTGCGTGGAATCTTTCGAGAGTTCTGACGCACCAAGTAACGCGAGCCGCTTTTTGCTCTTCACAGAGCGAATGCGGAAAACAACTTTTTTACACCTAATTGTTCATGCAAGATTATTTGTATTTGACTCATGCCAATGTCTAAAGTTGCCTGAATTTCGCGGTATGTCATATGTCGATCTTCCTCAATCAGCTTACGCACAGCATCAAAGTTTTCTTGGGTGACTGCAGTTTTTGGACGACCTTGACGGGGATCATCACTGAGCTTGACACGTCCACGTTGAAATTCAGCAAACCAACGATAAATTGTGGTTTTTGTTGGGGCTTCATCACCAAATGCAGAAATCATCCGGTCAACACACTGTTTTTGTGTTAAACCACTTCGAAAGTCATAATAAATCATTGCTCTTGAATTTTCTCGAGTCAATCTCAACGACTAAACAAGTTTGACAAAACCTTGTGACAAGACCGAGAATCTTTTTTTAAATAAATAAATGGTATTCGATTTTTAAAACCAAGGACTTATCATTTAAAAAGATTTTAATATGACAGGAACAGTGGAAATGTTCCATTCCCGATACTTTTAGTGCAGCCCTCGTAATTTGTCGAAGTCGTTACCATGCGCACAATATTGTGATATTAGGTACTTTTGAAGCATCATGGTACCGACTTTTTGGTATTTTTTTTTCATTGTAATGTATACTGCACTGTACTGTATCAGCCAGATAATCTACTGCTGAACACTGCCTCTACCAATATCCTTACATAATCCCCACACTTGGCAGGCGGCTTGGGGATTGCAGTGTGAGATATCAGTTCCTCAGAAAGTGCTCCTGCCCACCTTATGGTGTGTTACCTTTGGTCATCTATTACGACACCCACGGGTAAAGATGGGGGGATGACATTCTAGCCCGGTACCCCAAGGGCAATAACTTTAACAAAAAAAGATGTATACATACCTATTTTCAGGTAACAATCATGGGTACAGAAGCAACCCGTCAGCAGTCTGTCTATTACGGCTGCATGGTACGCGAGCCTTCCACAAAAGCAGTCAACCATTACGTGGAAAAACCCAACAGTTACCTGTCGACCCTTATAAACTGCGGAGTGTATGTGTGTTCGCTAAATGTTTTCCAGACAATGGCTGAGGCGTTTCAGAGGAAACAAAGTGGATTTTACAAGTGAGTTTCTTATATAATTATAGTTATATATATTGAAGCGCTCGTAGCGAAGTTTACTTAGCTGTTCTTAACCAATCAGCAAAGTTAAGCAATGTCGCCTGCGGTCATGAGTTCGATGGGTGACCGCTGGTGACACGACTACTGAGTGCTTCCGTGCTTCGGAGGGCACGTTAAGCCGTCGGTCCCGGTCGTTGTCTTAGGATGGCAGTCGTTACAGCATAGTTGTAGGGCATTTTGCGAATGCCCGCCTGTCTAGCTACCACCCTCAAGTAGAAAATCTGTCGCCAAGCACCTAACGGTGTGTTCCGGCAGCTGTCCTTAAGAGCCAGTACTTCTAGGTTAGACTGTACAACATGTTCGACCCCATCATCACTTACCATCAGGTGAGATAGTGGTCAA
This sequence comes from Plagodis pulveraria, assembly GCA_963890685.1. Lineage (NCBI taxonomy): Eukaryota > Metazoa > Arthropoda > Insecta > Lepidoptera > Geometridae > Plagodis > Plagodis pulveraria. Next base: position 13,131,307 of record OY982971.1, on the reverse strand, counting down.
AGGCTAAACTATCAGGCATAAAAAAAAACCAGTTATTATGATATGTGATTATGAAGCAATGATGGCTAGATTTCAAGGATAGCTGCCTGGACACTTGAAACATTATCCTTATCGATTAGCCAAAGCGCAGCGTGAAGAAACGGTCGCGATAATAAAAAATTCGGGGCGTCTCGATTATCCTACATTTCAGCAAGTTTTCTACCATATGAGATGACTCTCCTTACCTCTACCCTCCATTGTCTGACCATATCCCTTCTACATATCTCTTCGAGGGTCTATAGGCGTGACAATGATGATGATTTATTGTTTAAGTGGCAATGGAGTGAGCAGTCCGGACTATATGTCATGGGAGCAAGATGTGCTAGCGCCCCTGGCCGGAACAAACAAGATGTATGCTTTACAGGTAATTTTAATTATTTTCTGCTGATAAGCCATTATAGGCTTTGACCACAATCTCACCTGATGATGTAGATGATGATGGTATCGAAGATGGTGAACAGGTTTAACCTAGAATGGGAATTAGGCTTTTTTTTAAATTTTTGTGACAGAAGAAGCTCGAGGCCCGCGGACTAACCTCTGCCTATAACAGATGCATTTCGTCACAAGTCACGAATTGCACTGCGCTTGTCACCTGGAGACATAGTTGTTAAGTCTCATGTGCCTGTAATTTCACTGGCTCTCAAGGACTGCTGCCGCAATACACCGTTAGGTGCTTTGCGACAGATTTTCTACTTGAGAGTGGTAGCCCTTTCACCGTGCGGTGAAGCTCATCGAGTTTTTTTATTTGATTTATACTTAATAAAATTTGTTATAGGTAACAAACTGGTGGTCTCAAGTGAAGACGGCTGGGTCGGCTATATACGCTAACAGGCACTACCTAGAGCTGCATAGAAACAGGGCGTCTCAACAAACTAAGTGCCAAATATATCCAGATGTTTTTGTTCATCCCACTGCTACTGTTGACCCTACTGCTGTCGTAAGTACAACATACTGTGGTTTACTAAAATGATACTTATTTAACAAATTATTGAAGTACAAAATTTTATGCCCAAGGCGGGAATCGAACCCGCGTCCTCCGATATCGCGTCGGATGCCTAAACCTCCTCGGCCATCTGGACACTGCATTTCTAGCTGAAATTTTGTGCTCCTATCGTATTACTTTAACCGTCATAGGGGACGGTGCGCGGCCATCAACCTGACTACTAGACTGCATCTTATCGAAGGAAGTGCTTAACCTTCGGTATGATGTCGCCACCCTTCTATATTTCTAAGCGCTAAGCTAAGCGAAAATATATTTAACAAATTATTGTAGTAAAATTATTTTTTATGCCTAAGTCGGGAATCGAACCCGCGTCCTCCGATATCGCGTCAGATGCCTAAACCTCCTCGGCCACCTGGACATTTCTAGTGAGACTTATTGCTACTAATATAAATAAACTATATTATTCCAGTAATCTCAACGTATTCAATTTAAAATACAGCCCCAATGTTTGTTCATAATACTGTTACTGAGTACTAAAGTAAGACTAATTCCTGTAGCAATTCGGAGATTAGAACTCGGTCTATAAATGCACACCTCTTCACTAAACTTGTTTTTTTTATTACTCGTATATGTGTTGAGTATATTGTATATATATTATATTGTTTATATTATTATTATATGGGGAGAGTATGCCGACCGGCTTACCTGCACTGGTCGACTATCCCCGTTTGAGATGTCGCGTCTAGTATATATAGGTCAATGGTCTGTAACCAACATAATATATATATATATTATGTTCGCGTAGATCTCACTCACACCATGATAACTGAAGAAAAACCAATGATATTGGTGAGGTTGCGTGTATGTATATATATACGGTTACGGAGAATTATATGTCGAACGGACAGACGGACAGCTGATGCTTTGTAATAGGCTTTAGTTTCCTGTTACAGAAAGGGTTCTGTAACAGGAAACTAAAGCCTATTACAAATTTACCTAAGAATGCCTAGTGAATCAGTTGTCCATGTATTGTAAAATTTGCATTTGAAATAATGCGAAATCAGATTAATGTATAAGATCACAATTCACATTGTATTAGTTGTTTTAGTAAAGAATTAAGAAATATAAATATTTATTAAAAAATAATACTAATTCCAATTCTTGGTAACTGCGCTTCAAGTATAATCTGGACAACCAATTAAGTTAAACCACTTTGATAATACAGCTAACGATCTTAAACAAGTTACAATTAAAACAAAATCAACATGCGACAGCTAGGATTAAAAACAAGCTCGCGTCTAAATCTTATGTATTAAAAACAAGCTCGCGTCTAAATCTAATGTATTAAAAACAAGCTCGCGTCTAAATCTTATATATTAAAAACAAGCTCGCGTCTAAATCTTATATATTAAAAACAAGCTCGCGTCTAAATCTAATGTATTAAAAACAAGCTCGGGTCTAAATCTTATTTATTAAAAACAAGCTCGCGTCTAAATCTAATGTATTAAAAACAAGCTCGGGTCTAAATCTTATGTATTAAAAACAAGCTCGGGTCTAAATCTTATGTATTAAAAACAAGCTCGCGTCTAAATCTAATGTATTAAAAACAAGCTCGGGTCTAAATCTTATGTATTAAAAACAAGCTCGCGTCTAAATCTAATGTATTAAAAACAAGCTCGGGTCTAAATCTTATTTATTAAAAACAAGCTCGCGTCTAAATCTAATGTATTAAAAACAAGCTCGGGTCTAAATCTTATGTATTAAAAACAAGCTCGCGTCTAAATCTAATGTATTAAAAACAAGCTCGGGTCTAAATCTTATTTATTAAAAACAAGCTCGCGTCTAAATCTAATGTATTAAAAACAAGCTCGGGTCTAAATCTTATTTATTAAAAACAAGCTCGCGTCTAAATCTAATGTATTAAAAACAAGCTCGGGTCTAAATCTTATGTATTAAAAACAAGCTCGCGTCTAAATCTAATGTATTAAAAACAAGCTCGGGTCTAAATCTTATTTATTAAAAACAAGCTCGCGTCTAAATCTAATATATTAAAAACAAGCTCGCGTCTAAATCTAATATATTAAAAACAAGCTTGCGTCTAAATCTTATATATTAAAAACAAGCTTGCGTATAAATCTTATATATTAAAAACAAGCTCGCGTCTAAATCGCGTTATGTTTTGAGTTGGAATTCGTCGTGTTGGAAAAACAGACCTCGTTTGGATCAGAAACATTTGAAAACTACCGTTTCTTTGTGAGATTGTGACGGAACTAGCGCAATACCTGATGCTGTGATGTTACATCTGCCTATAACAGATGCAATTCGACATAAGCTACAAATTACATTGCGCCCGTCACCCAGAGACAAACAGTTCTTACATCTCATGTGCCTGTAATTCTTCTTCTTTGTTTCGAGGACTCACATTTAGATGGATGACTGCCAGTAGGTACTGGGCTGTAGCCACCCAAATGGAACAAGCCTCGTACAGGTCACCTAAAATGCAAGCATTGGGATACTGAGGGTAGGACAGCAAGTGTCGCATGTCCTGCGTAGCACCACAACTATTGGGTTCCTACGTCAGAGTAAACCCAAGTGGTCCCCGCTAGATCTTTGCCTGGGGGAAGTTCTTCAGCCGGCTCAATGTAGTTGGGTGGAGGCACGTGTTCTGCCACAGTTCCCTCCCTGTAATTATACTGATTCTCAAGGACTGCTGTTGGATAGATTTTCTTACTTGAGGGTTGCAGCGTTGCTGAATGCTAGCCAGGCGAGCATTCGCAAAATGTCCTTCGACCATGCGGTGAATCTCAAGCCCGCGACGGGATTTGAACCATGGACCTTCTGCACGGCAGTCCATAGCCAATGCCACTGAGCAATCACTGCTTCAAAAGGATACTATTAATCCTTATATGTATGTGCGGAGCGGAGTAAAAATTATCTGTACATGACTATAATTTTTTCTCTCGTAAATTTGTAATTTTGTAATGTAAGTCACCAAGCAGGCGTTATTGCAAACATAACAATATTAAAATTATAAGGTTGCGTCTTTACAAGTATAAAATCAATTGCAAAATTGGTCTTGTTATTGTCGGCGTTATTGCAAACATAACAATAATAAAAGTTTTAAGTTCACTAAGTATATCAACGGTAGTGTCCTGCTGTTTTCCCCGTGAGGTGCCGGGTTAGAATTGCACCTCCCAATATCATCCCGTGGGTGTCGTAAGAGGCGACTAAGGGAAATATACGGGAAGGTGGGCAGCAGCGCCTTCTTAAAAACTGCCATCTTACACTGCGATGCCCAATACGACTGCCAAGCGTGGGGATTATGGCAAATACCCCCTAAATAGGGGAGGCTGTGTTCAGCAGTGGACGATCCGGCTGATACAGTAACAGTACAGTGTCCTGCGGAAGCCTTGGTGGAGTTTTTAATAACATTATTTATATTTCGTGCGTTTTCAGGCGCAGTACTAAAATAAACTATTTTTATATACTTTCAGATTGGGCCCAACGTGTCGATAGGCGCCGGCGTGACGGTGAAAGCTGGAGTCAGGATAAAAGAGTCCATTGTTCTCAACAATGCTACTATTAATGAACACGCTCTCGTCATGTATTCAGTCGGTGAGTGTCTGTAACATTGACCTATACTAGACGCGACATCTCAAACGAGTATAGTCGACCAGTGCAGGTAAGCCGGCCGGCATACTCTCCCCCACACACTCGTAGAGATTTCACGCGCTTTACGTTCGAAAATTGTGTATTCAAAATACACAATTGATAATACACAATTTTCGAACGTATAGCGCGTGTAATCTCTACGAGTGTGTGGGGAAGAGTATGCCGGCCGGCTTACCTGCACTGGTCTACTATCCTCGTTTGAGATGTCGCGTCTAGTATATATAGGTCAATGGTATGTAACCAACAAATATAGCATCGACCAATGATTCCATGGACGACTCAGGATAAAAGAGTTCATATTTCTTAATAATGCTGTTGTTCATATCTGACACTGCGCCCCAATAGGTAGGACTCTTGCTAAAATGATAAACCATTGTTCACGTATATTCTCTACGAATAAATATGTAGCCTATAAGATATAAGAGAGAAGATAAATGTAAATGTAAGTCAAGCTCAAAAACAGCCAAACGTAAACCTTACCGCGGCTGGTTTATATAGTATACCGTGCGGCGCAATAACGTTACCTTGACGCGACTCGCAAACTTCATGAGTACGAAATGAAAGCGGTAACTGTATGAGAATTACACTTCTTTACATATATATTCTTAGTTTATTATATAACATAATACAAATCAACAATACATTGTGGTACAAAAAGTAAATTGAGCTTGTATATTATAATGAAATACAAAATAAAAAAAGAAACATTGTCATACTTATAAATATTTAGCGGGACCTAATCGCTATAAATATTTACATATTATTTAGTCCGTTCGTGACCACGACCAATGCAACATGGTCGGAACGTCGAGGTAAATAAATATATAGATGTTTTATAGCGATTAAATCCCGTTGAATACTGATAACTGTAATGTTTTCTTAGGTTTTCGCGATTATTACACATAGTAATTAAACAACTTTAAACGGTTTAAATCGCGTATAGTCACCCCGTGACCACGATCACTGCAAAGTGTTTGAAACCTCGGGATAAAAATAAAGATGAATATACGCGATTTAAATCGTTTAAAGTTGTTTAATTACTATACTTATAAATGTTCAAGACGGGAAAGTCTTAAAGTTAGTATTGAAACAATATCTAATAATAATATCACAAAATACATGTGACCCTTTTTGTATACCTGATACGCTCTTGACCACTATCTCATCTGACGGTAAGTGATGATGTGATCGCAGAGGTTGTTCAAGCTAACCGCTGCTGAACACACTGTTACGCACTTAGCGACAGATTACATACTTAAGGGTGGTAGCTAGCCAGGCGGGCAATCGCAAAATGCTCTACCACCATGCAAAAACCTAGTGTGTAATATTTCTCTTTGTTGGCGTAGTGTGCGGTTGAACTGGCCGGTCACTTCTCCATACAAACGTCGTAGGGTGAGCTCTCCCTTATTTGAAATTTTAGGTCCAGACTTAAGCATAATACCGATTGATATCACTATTATCTAGGCTTGTATGATGCCAAAATTTTGAATTATGTTGTAAGTTATGAGCCTCGAAAAATTTATATGAAAATGTTTCTAGGCTCATAATTCTCAAGTTAATTATTTTATTAAAATTCCGGCATCATACAAGCCTAGATAATGACGAGATCAATATGTATTATGCTTTATATTGGACCTAAAGCCACACATAAGGGAGTAATCACCCTACAACGTTTGTATGGAGAACGGGCCGGCCAGTTCACCCTTAATATCGCAACGTCAATACTGTATAATAATAATGTCAAGAGAAAAAAAAAACTAATAATTATTAATCGTTATTAAACAGTATAAAAGTATTAAATTAATTGATGTGAAAATTAACAAATCTTAATAAAATTTTATTTAAATTATGTTGCAATATTTCTGTAATAAGACTTAGTATGTTCAAAAAGGAGTATTTTCCCTTCAAAAGAAGAGACTCCTGCTCGGTTGACCTCCTCCATATAAAACAATCCTTATATTTAATTGCAGTGGGACAAGAAGCGACAGTAGGGTCATGGTCGCGCGTAGAAGGCACACCATCGGACCCAGATCCCAATAAACCCTTTGCTAAAATGGACAACACGCCGCTCTTCAACACGGACGGACGTCTCAACCCTTCCATCACCATCCTTGGTAAGTTATATAATATTAGTATATCAAGTGGTAGGCATCTATTACCGTTTTGAAGCCCTGACTTTCAATTATCAGATAGGTATATATTTATATTAAATGTATACACAACCAATATAAAAAGAATGAATGTTAGTTGTTTAAATAGGATAGAACCTTTGTGGCTTGTCGTACCGCCGCCATATTGATTGTATTCTAATTTACCGCGCGTGTTGAAAGTAGGATATAAAGGACACTTAAGCAATCAAAAAATGTTATCTAATATGGTACCCTAAAGTGTCACGTTTCCGATATAAATATCACTATATGAGAACAATGAAAAACAAGGCATGAATTAGGTCTATTTTATAATTTAATAAAATGCAGTAGGACTATGGCATGAAAAAAACTACTTCATTTTTTTATTTAAGTTTCTAAATCGCTTCACATCACAAAGAAATGCTGTTTAATCAAAGTCATAATATTTTTTAATACTATTAAGCATGAAAAATATGACGAAGCTACATTTGTAGGAATAGATGAAAATACATTCCTTTAGATAAGTAACTAAAAATAAGAAAAATAATAAGAAATAACTAACTACATCGTATAACGTAACGCTAAAGATTGCGGGATGTATAAATATTTTTTAATATAATTTGAAAATATTATGTATGTTCGTAAAAAATTGAGTAAATTTAAATTAAACAGTGACAATCACCATTACAATACTAGGAATTAAGATAAAATATTGGTGCCAGGTTTTAGATTAGCAAAGACAAATAAAAGGTCCTTCTTAGGTAATTGTATACGGTTTTATAATAAAGTACTAGTAAAGTAAAATCATTTATTTAATTTAGGCGTCTACGACGCTCTTATGAAGGTCAATTACTAATTTTAGTGATTATTTTTGAAATATACTACAAGTTCTGCCACGTTCAGCAAAAAAAAATGTACAGAGCCACTGCGAGAAGAACGGGAAACAAACTCGAGGCCATTCTTTTAAAAGTCTTTTAATAATGTGTTACATACTAACTATACAATAAAGTTATTACAATATTTGTTTAAATTATGTAGGTGACAGGCGATGGCTTGGCAGAGAGGCTTTATTCAAAATAGACCTTTATCCCTTTTGGAATAAAATCTGTTTTTGTTTACAGGGGCCGGCGTAGTCGTCCCAGCCGAAATGATACTACTGAACTCGATAGTACTACCGCACAAACACCTCACTAGGAGCTTCAAGCACGAAATTATATTATAGTACAAACTACATCATATAAAGAATATTATTTACTTTTATATTTGTATATCTTGACTGTTACCGTGTTAAGTGAAAATATTTATAATCAGTAAGAAAGCAGAGTTTTTTTTTATTGTAAGAATAAATTATGAAATTTACGACAGAAGTGAGTTATGGAGAGGGCGTTATTTATCCGTTTAATATGACTTTTTTCATTTGCGAGGTAAAAATAAATTTCATTATCTTTTCAGAGATTTAAAACAAAATGTAACGTAAAATGCACAATTACAAGAAGAGTAAAAATTATACGGTAAAATATCCTTATTCGCGGGGTAGGTATACGTTCCACCAATAACAACCGAATACAGAAACCGCGGATGAGGAACGGTAATGGAAAAAAAATGTATAGGAATGTAAGGGAACATATTCCAAGAACACAAAATAAAAGTTTGTTTTTTATGGCTTATATATTAGCCTTTCACCGCTCTCTCACCTGTTTTTTTTTTTTTTATGACTGATAGGTTGTCCTTTGACCACTATCTCACCTGATGGTAAGTGATGATGTGGTCGAAGATGTTGTTCAAGCTAACCTAGAAGTACTGGCTCTCAAGGACAGCTGCCGGAACATACCGTTTGGTGCTTGGCGACAGATTTTCTACTTGAGGGTGGTAGCTAGCCAGGCGGGCATTGCCCTACCACCATGCTATAACGACTGCCATCCTAAGACAACAACCGGGACCGACGGCTTAACGTGCCCTCCGAAGCACGGAAACGCTCAGTAGTAATGTCACTAGCGGTCACCCATCCAACTCATGACCGCGGGTGACGTTGCTTAACTTTGCTGATCGGTTGAGAACAGCTAAGTAAACTTCGCTACGAGCGCTTCAATGGTTTGTGATGATGTGGTTGAAGATGTTGTACAGGCTAACCTAGATGTCCTGCCTCTCAAGGACAGCTGCCGGAACACACCGTTAGGTGCTTGGCGCCAGATTTTCTACTTGAGGGTGGTAGCTAGCAAGGCGGGCATTCGCAAAATGCCCTACCACCATACTATCAAATCAAATTCATTTATTACGAGCTACTTAGGACTCATATCATAGACACAATCATATATTTTAACAGAATTGAAAAATAATAAGAAATTGAAATTTAATTAAAATAATAATTAATAATAAAATAAACCATATAAATACACATCAAGAATTAAAAAATTACAATAAATTTATAATAAAAGTTGGTAAGTATGTCATATGATTGTTATAAATTTAAACAAAAATAGTCATCCCTCATGGAAAGAGGGAGCTACTTTATCTGCAATCATAGCTAGGACAGTGTTGTTGCTGGCCCGCACCCTGCGCACCAGAGACGCGGCACGTTTGCGCATGGTCGCGTGGAAGCACTCCACACGAGCCTGCGCAAACATGCCTGAGGAGCTACAGTAGCGGGGCAACCTCATCACTGCCCTAAACACCTTTTGAAGCAGTGATAGCTCAGTGGCATTGGCTATGGACTGCCGTGCAGCAGGTCCATGGTTCGAATCTCGCCGCGGGCTTGAGCTTCATCGCATGGTGGAAGGGCATTTTGTGAATGCCCGCCTGGCTAGCGACCACCCTCAAGTAGAAAATCTGTCGCCAAGCACCTAACAGTGTGTTCCGGCAGCAATCCTTGAGAGCCAGAAAAATTACAGGCTAATGAGACCTAACAACTGGACGTCTCCGTGTGACGGGCACAGTGCAATTCGTCGCTGACGAAATGCGTCTGTTATAGGCAGAGGTTAGTCCACTTAACATCAGGTGGGCCTCGGGCTTGTTCAGTCACAATAACATAAAAAAAAAAAAAAAAAACGCTTTGTTAAATTTACTCGAAGTGCATTATAGGACAAACGGGTATACCTCCCCCACAGGCTACACGTGTAGAGGGAGGTGCAGAACGCTCGAAAGAGCGTAACCTTCACCTCCCCCGAGCAACGTGCGGACCTGTGAGCCAACATGTTCGCTCGTACGGTTTTTTTACGTTTACCGGATAGATTCCGACCAGTTTCAGGCTATATTGTAGCCCTTCGTCGTATCGTTCGTTCGTATTTATAATGGACAAAACTCGCGATGGCTTTCTATGTTCCTACTATAATCATAAAGTAACTGTGTATATACTGAGTATAATATATTAGGTCCTTACATATGAAATTGGCGTTTTTCGTACTGGCCACTTTAATCACGAATTTCTCCTCTTTGGTAAGGAATTCCAAATTCAAATTTGTACAGCTATAGACTCATGTATTTGTGCTTCGATGATCGTCATTCATTTGTTTTTTTTCTTCTGTTTTTTTCTGTTTGCGTCACTCATTTTACAAAATGGAAAACCTTAAATATCGCATTATTTACGAGTACGAGTTCCGCCGTGGCACTAGTGCTGCGGAAACAACTCGAAGGGTGAATGATGTGTATGGCGGTCGTGTTGCAAAAGAAAACACAGTTCGTTTTTGGTTCCAACGTTTTCGTTCTGGAAATTTCGACCTGCAGAACAAGCCCCGTGGACGGCCTGAGACTCAAGTTGATAATGAAGAGTTGAAGGCTATTGTGGAAGCGGATCCATCGCAAACCACGTCCGAGTTAGCTGCAGGCTGCAATGTTAGTGATAAAACTGTTTTAATTCACTTGAAGCAAATTGGGAAGATTAAAAAGCTTGAAAGGTGGGTACCTCACGAATTGACTGAAACAAACCGGCAAACGCGCGTCGACTGCTGCGTTACATTACTAAACCGGCACAATAATGAAGGTATTTTAAACCGAATCATTACCTGTGATGAAAAATGGGTTCTTTACGATAATCGGAAGCGCTCAGCGCAATGGTTAGATCCTGGCCAGCCAGCCAAATCCTGCCCCAAGCGAAAATTAACCCCAAAAAAGTTACTTGTAAGCGTTTGGTGGACTAGTGCCGGTATTGTTCATTACAGTTTTTTCAAATCTGGCCAGACTATTACGGCTGATGTCTATTGTCAGGAATTGCAAACCATGATGGAAAAGCTAGCGGCTAAACAACCTAGGCTGGTCAATCGCTCCACGCCACTGCTGCTTCACGACAACGCTAGACCACACACTGCGCTACAGACGGCTACTAAATTAGAAGAGCTTCAAATGGAAAGTCTAAGACATCCTCCGTACTCCCCGGACCTTGCTCCAACAGATTACCATTTTTTTCGAAATTTGGATAACTTCTTGCAAGGGAAAAAATTCAACTCCGATGGGGCAGTCCAAATCGCCTTCAAAGATTTTATTGATTCCCGTCCGACTGGTTTTTTTAGTAAAGGGATCAATGAACTACCTATGAGATGGCAAAAGTGCATAGAAAATAATGGTTCATACTTTGATTAATTAAATATATTATATTAAAAAATATTCGACTTTTTGTTCCTCCCATACAAAACGCCAATTTCATATGTAAGGACCTAATATTTACCTCAAGTAAGCTTTGGAGCCTCATGAAGAAATCTCTGTTCATAACATTACTCTCTGAGGAAAACTGCGCGCGTCTTAGCGACATCTTACAGGACTAAAGCATAACACTGATAATAAGGCAACTTGGCGTTTATTGATTCGAACTTATGAACTCCATGCTGCATAGATGGCGCGCATACGAATTGTAAATGCACAACAAAATCAACTTTCTATATATTTTATGTTAACAAAATATAAGTCGAGGTTCGCTATATGCTTTTCAATCTTAGGTATATAAGTTAACGGCACAAGTCACAATCAATTTATGGTACCACGGCAAATGAACGATTTATGTTTGTAAGAGAACCAAAGAGTTTCATATATTAAGTATATAAGGGGAAGGAAGAAATATAAAGTCTTACAACGGTTGAATTTGTTTTATTTCGGATACCTAGTTCTGCTAACAGAAAAGACTGTTAGTGAAAAGTACTACCCTTGGAGGTATAACCCGACTATATCGAAGTAATTCTGCTAACAGAAAATACTGTTAGTGAAAAGTATTATACCCTTGGACGTATAACCCGACTATATCGAAGTAATAGGTATGAATAGTATTTTGTATTGTGAAAATTGCTACTGTAGGTATACTTTTACAAACTCTAAACTCAGCAACAAATAAGTGTGAACCAAGACACGATGTTTAGGTACTACTAATTTGACAGCTGTCACATTCAACATTAAAAATCGCAAATCCTGTTAGTATTTGTTGACAAATGTCCATTCAGCTATCATTGTGACATAAAATGGTATTTCTTAAATAAAAATATTATATTGATTCAAGTTAGTTTAATATATTCGGGTTATACGGCTAAGGGTATAGTGGTTTAACTTATTCTTCCACAGCATAATCAAGGGTACACAGGAAAACGAATTTTATTATCACTAATCTCAGTTTATTGTTATATTTTTTGACAGACCCTAGCTAGCCCTTGACCACAATCTGACCTGTTGGTAAGTGATGATGTGGTCGAGGACTGTAAATAGACTATGTCTAGAATTACTGACTCAAGGACTGCTGCTGGATGATAATGATAGGTGCTTGGCGACAGATTTTTTACTTAAGGTTTGTAGTTAGCCAGGCGACCATCATCGAAATTGCCTTCCACCATGCGGTGAAGCTCAAGCCGGCAGTGGGGATCGAACCATGGGCGTGCAGCGCGAAAGTCCATAGCATAGCTATTACAGCTCGGCTATCACTGCGGCGATTCTTTAAAAGTTTAAATACCTCAGCCTACCCTTTCAGGAGTATACAGTATGATGATGGTTATTAGTGTCTTACTTGACAGTCGTTTGCATGACCATATGAAGAACGCATTATTTGAACAGTAATTGAAAAAAAGGATTATAAAAGGAAATGCTATTTTTTTTTATATGCTGAATAGATTAACCTTTGACCGCTATCTCACTTGATGGTAAGTGATGATGTGGTCGAAGATGTTGTTCAGGCTAACCTAGAATTACTGGCTCTCAAGGACAGCTGCCGGAGCACACCGTTAGGTGCTTGGCGACAGATTTTCTACTTGAGGGTGGTAGCTAGCCAGGCGGGCATTCGCAAAATGCCCTACCACCATGTTGTAACGACTGCCGGGGCAACAACCGGGACCGACGGCTTAACGTGCCCTCCCAAGCACGGAAGCGCTCAGTAGTACCTAATGTCACTAGCGGTCACCCATCCAACTCCTGACCGCGGCGGACGTTGCTTAACTTTGCTGATCGATTAAGAACAGTTAAGCAAACTTCGCTACGAGCGCTTCAAAGCGCTTATTAAAACGTAACTACTAGTTGAATCTTAAACTAACTTTGATTTCTCGCAAATGTGATCAAACAATAATATTAGGCAGCGTGCCGTCTATTGATTCGAACTCATATGGCCGCTTGATGCACAAAAACATTTTTTTTACCTAAAAATGGAACCGACTTCAGCGCTCAAAAGGTAAAATAAGTTGTTGAAGTCGGTACCATGATAGTTAAAAAATATCTATTATCACAATATTGTGCGCATGACTTCGACAAGTAATTTTATAGTTTTGCGGGTTAAAGTCGTTAAATTTTTAGGTAAAAAGTCGCTCCCCTGACTACCTACCACCCTCATTAGAAAACCTGTCGCCAAGAAACTGACAGTGTGTTCCATTCTGGCAGTCCTTGAGAGCCAGTAAATTACAGGTACATGAGATTTAATATGACAACTGTATGTCTCAGCGTGACGGTGCAGTGCAGTTCGTCACTTATGACAAAATGCTTCTACTCTAGGCAGAGATTACCGCCTAACATCCGGTGGGACGGGTGCGAGATCACAATATTTAAAAAAAAATAAAAAAAATTGGGTCTAGTGTAATAGGAGGCGGGAACATTTCTATATTTTTTATTTATCTACTGTATACAGTACTTGACTCCAGCGACTTAAATATCAGAATTTCCTCAAGGAATGAGAATAAACCTTGGGAACCCAGGACCTCGCGGTTTGGATGTGACGCTTCATGTTTCTGCATGGTTTTATTCTGTGACCAGGTAAAGCAGTAAGTACCTAGGTTTTTCAATAAAATATACGTAAGTTTCACATCCACTTAATTTAATTATTTCTTTATTAAATAAAAGCTTCCAATCCGTAACGCAATCACCTTATAAAAAAGTCACTTTGTACCGGTCAAACAAAAATATCATTGCGGTCAAATAAATGGATCAGTTTTCGTACCTTCCTTAAGAGTAACGGGAAGAGAAGCTCCTATAGATAAAATAGGTATTTTAACAAAGTGATGCTCTCTCGCCGCTAAACGCCCGAACAGAAAATTGCGATAAGGACAATTGCAGTTTCTTCAAGTTTTGAGTTAGAATTTGCGCATAATTTGCTTTCTGGGAGAAAACTTTTCTCCTATCGTATAAACAATAATCAGATCTAAAAATTTTGGTCTTATTTTACCTATAACTGACAGAATAAACTGGGCTTATAGGTTTTCCTTTTTCTTTATATATCATTATTTTTCCTATAAATAATTCACAAACTAGAGATAGGTACAAGTTTTGAGAAAATTTCGGTTTTTAAATACCCTCTAATTCAAATTCCTCTAATATAATGATAAAAATCCTAACCTATAAGCCTGGATATTGATAACATCTATAAAATATTACAAAATTACAAATATACGATAGGAAAAATTTAAGTCATGTGCGGGATTCGAACCCGCGTCCATCCGCCCCTTTAGCCGGGGCATGCTCTAACCAATTGAGCTAACATGACATGGCGTCATAACTCGAATCTTTCCTACCGTTCATTAACCATCGTATTGGGATGGAGACAAAAATTTTTCCTATCGTATATTTCGCACACATAGTTATCGCATAGCAGGCGTTATTGCAATCATAACAATATAAAAAAAAAATCTATAAAATATCCAAAAATCATCAAAATCGGTGATTGTTTAGGCGGGGGTGTAGAAAAACGTTTTCTCTTTTTGTATGAAAATTCGAGACTTCCCTCCAGTCTTAATTGATTGCTTTTCAAATTATAATATACCTGCGGTAGGTACCTCTAATAATAATAAGTGGGATTAGGCTCGCCATTTTACTGTAATGGAATTGCAATTTCTAACTAGTTGAATCCTGAGCATAGGGGATGGAAGTGGATTTGCATTTATTAGTACTAGTTGAGTCCCCTGAATAGGGTACTGTAGTGGAATAGTGAGAGTTGTACAGTCCCCTGGGAGACTGAAATAGGGGATCATAGTAGAACGAGCGTAAAAAACTGGGATAAAGGGAGATTAAAATCCGATGCGAAGTATTGACGTGCTTAGTAGGTACGAACATATCAAACCCTAAAGTTGTCAACTATGATAGTCACCAGTTTCTTCCCGTGATAGACCACATCATCACAAGGTGACAACACCAATGATGAAACAGTTAGTGGAACATCTTCATTCAACAACAACCAACAACATTACAGGACTATACAGAAATTCCAAAAAAATATTATAGATATTCCATAAAAATCTAAAAATAATGCAGGCACATGTGACTTAATAACTATGTCTCAAGGTGACGGGCGCAGTGCAATTCGTGACTTGTGACGAAATGCATCTGCTATAGGCAGAGGTTAATCCGCTTAACATCAGGTGGGCCTCGAGCTTGTACTTTCAAAATAACATAAAAAGGCAGGTAATCTTATTTAAAGCAAATGTTCCTTTTCAGCCACTTTTACTTGAACATTACAACATTTACAACCTATGTAAATTGCTGGTACAAAATCTGTTTTTATTTGCAGATGTAACAAATACCGAATTGTTTGTGTTGTTTTTATTTATTGTTGAAGTAATGAATAGATTCAGGCGTTACTTTGCGGAAATCCATTTTTAATAATAACAATTATTTTTAAAATATTTTAAGAAAACATCAAATTAATATTTTATTAAAACACTTAAAAAATATAAAAATATATCTAGTGACTATTCCGCTTAATTTTCCTGCTAAGCATAATCTACGAGCGCACGATCGAGAAAAAAAATTGTCATTGTCGATCGTGCGCTCGTAGAGTCAAGACCTCCTGAGGATGCTTCGTGTAGAAGCGAAATGCGTCGAAAATTCTTCCGGTTTGGCTGCGTGGCGTTTGTGACGTAACGTCGGATTAATTTCATGTTTTCTTAAAATATTTTAAAAATATTTGTTATTATTTATTGTTGAATGTTTTTATGTATGGTTTCCTCTCAGAAAAAACTATGTAGGTAAATAAGGTCCCCTTTGACAGCAAATCGCTTGGACTTGTCTCAAGAAGACCTCATAGATTGAGAAACCTATACGTCTAAGGAATACCCAGTATTTCTGACGACTTCATTTGAAACACTCCCGTCTATAGAATATTCGGCTTTTTGACGACTTCTATTGAAAACTCCAAATGCCTGGTATCAACTGGCTGTTTTCTAATTGAAAAAGTCATTATTTGAACAAGCTCAGGACCTACTATTGATATATTTTCTGAATGTATTAAAATATAAGTCTAGAGCTAGGAATAAATATGTTGGAGGTTAGAATAACTTCTTTCTACTAGATTTGTCTTTGTCAAACACATAGAGAGAAGTACTATTTCCGCCGATGGGTAAGTAAGCACACCTTACTTCATTCTTTCAGACTGTTAGTTTCGCCTTTTTTTACCCCTGTAATCTGAAAATTAGACCTGTTTTTGTTTTGCATTGACGGTAGATTTAACAAACCAAAATAATCTGTGGCTGTAAAGTTATGATGAACAATCTTCATGATTAATTTAAAAATGTCAAGTGTTCCGAAACCCAATACCCGTTCACAAGCTTTCGAAACAGTCTACCTACATAATTAATGTTGCAGATTTTATACAAAAATCTAGTCCAATACGCACCTAGAATTTTATATTGACAAAAATTAGATCATCTAATTTGAATATAAGGGTAGCTACACTCAGCGCGTGACGTCAGGTCACAACACAAACTCTTATAAGTAGAATACATAATATTAGGTATAAACCTTATTTAAAGATTTCATTAAAAATATCTTATCGCACCAAGAACACTTACGTAAACCAGATCAACTCATTTGTATGTAAGAATAGCTACACACTCTACGACTGTCGCAAGGCAACTAACTGAAGTAAGTATATTTTTATTTTAATGTTAAAGTACATATGGAGTTATGAAACAATGTAGTGCATCACCCCTAGTCACATCTAGATATTTATTAATTACCTATTTTACAAATTTATAGCATTCAAAAGGTTTCACCCCGAGCGGGTATTGAACCCGCGTGCCCTGGTTTAACGCGCCGGGTGCCGTAACCCCCGGGCTATTGAGGCTGGCTCGACTGAGCCAAATTTAATGCTCTAATGCTATTACTTTCACCATCGTCATAGATAACGATGTAGTCCTTGTATAGTAAAATAAAAATAAAAAGTAATAGATACTATACTCTGGTTTTTAATTCGAGATCAATAATGTAAACAAAGGTGTTAACCGTGCAAAAAAATTACTAGTACTTGGTAATTTTTCTAATTTTGGGAACGGATGGATCATTTAATGTAAAAAATATATTTAATGCTATAATTTATTGCATCATTATGAAACAATAAAACACTTTTATATGCGCGTACATATTTACGCATATATTCAAGCCTGAAAAAATTAGTGTAAGATTTTTTTGTTTTTAATAGCCACACTTGTGAGAATATTTTTGAAGAAAAACTATTGAACACCCTGACCTATCAGTTTGACAATGACATATATTGACATTTCTTTGTTTACATTTTTGATCTCGAATTAAAAACCAGACTATAAGTACCTATAGATAAATTACTGACGCAAACATGTGTGTCGAGTCGAGTGTACCTATTTACTGTATCTTCTGCTTTTTAGCAGCCTTTGAAACGGGAGGAGATTCTCAAGTTGACATTCATAGATATATATCAGAATATGCAAAAGTATTTCCTGCGTAACATCTTCGACCGCATTATACTTACAATCAGGCGAGAGATAGTGACCAAGTCATCCTGTCAGAAACATAAAATAAGAACCAAAATCCACGATGCCGCAGTACGACAACATTAAAAAAACCGATATAGGAAGTTGCTAGTGTGAGTAGTAACTTAAATTTATAAAACCTGAATTTGCCGAAGCACCGAATCTTTAACATTGACGAATGCTAATGTTATGCACTTGAACTGATGATACTCATTCAACTGAAATGGGTGCAATGTTTAAGTTTTTGTAAAATTTTGGACTTATGATAGGACTTACTCAGTCGGTAACTACCGTGCTTGGCTACGTGATTGTTATTCCTCCTGTATTTTTCCCTTTTCATCAGCTTTTACCACTCTTGCGGGAAGAGACGATAGATGGGGGATGTAGGTACGGCATGTACGTATAAGTTCTACCCCGGAAGCCTAATAAATATGCCCATCGCCTATTCGGAAATTATTTTTTATTATGTTGTGTCACAATGTCTACAGATTCTATAGCCTAGTGACGTCAGTAACCCAACAGAAGCAATAATAACAAATATTTTAAAAGTATTTTTAGAAAAAAACTAAATCAATATTTTAATAAAACACTTAAAAATATAAAAAATACATCTAGTGGCGATTCCGCCTACTTCTTTTTTATATTATTTAAGTGTTTTATTAAAATATTGTCTTAGTATATTCCTACGAATAAATAATGTAAAGAAGTATAACTCTGATACAGTGACCGCTTTGATTTCGGACTCATCAAAGTCATCAACTTCACAAGTAACAAAACACGCACTATTTTCCAAATTCAATTTGATTGGTTAATTGTTTGGCGCTTAGAAATGATCGCATCTGATTGGTCGCGTCAAAGTTATGTTGTCACCGCCGTCATTGCCTAGGGCCAAACCGCACTACTGCGGCACAGCATTGCAGCGAAGCGGCGCGGCTCGAGAAATATTAATTTGTATGGATTTATTAATGGCGCAAACCGCACTATATCTTGCGGTACTACCAGAGAGACGCGGTGTAATAAATTATCATCATTTCACGGTCCACCCACGTTTCAACAATTCAAAAGATTATTTATTTGTAATTTTGAAATTCATAAGATCTTATTTTACGTTCAAAAATTTGTGTGAAATCGATTATTATCTCTGAAGAGTCGTGGAAAAAAGTTTTTTTACAAACGAGAATTAGGTTTCTTTCACCCAAATAGAACTATTTTTAATTTTTCAGCTCTATTTGCCTTTTTGCAAAACACCACTATTATTTCTCCTTCGACGACTTCATCTACTTGGAATTTTTGCCATTAGTTGAAAGAACCGTCTTTCTACGATGCATTGCTCTAGTGAACGAAAAAGGCGCATTATTTTTTAATTTAATATCCAAAAAATTATAATAACATGATGCTTTCTGTCAGTAATGTCGTAAAACCTATGTTAGGTTTGTCTAGACATTGAGCTCTCGATAAAAATAGGTATATATTATCACACTATATCTTACAATGTGTTACGTACACAGCCAAATAACGAACAAAATAATAAAACTTAACAAAACGGTAAAAAGATAGATTTTATATAGACTTAGATTTTAGAGTCAAGCATGACTTTTGCTTACACAAATAGCTGTTATCTCAGGCGCTCAATGAGTTATTTTATTGTATGTGCAGTAAGCAGCTACCCACTGAGCATACAACTAATACGAACCAGGGCCCCCTTCTCTAATTCGTCGAAGTATCGAACTTCGGGTCCGAAAGAAAGGTATCCGCAAAACACGTATTGGCTTACTTACGTTTAACTTCGTTCGTAGCATAGACTTGCAAGCATTTACCTGTGTAGATTTTGAATATCCTTTTTTTGATTGCTTTCGTATGGTTTGTACATTTCCCAAATATGAAATAATATAAATATAATTTATTCGTTTGCCTATAAGTCGAGTTCTAAATATGCAGAAAGAACACAATTAATAATGAGGACATAAACACCTATGAAGAACCTAGTGCAGCCGAAGCCACGCCGTTTCTAGAACATAAACTTAAATCCTAAATATCTAACCTGTATTTCCTAGAACAGTAGCGACACCTCTCGCTGATCCATAACTAGGACTCTCAGACTCTTACCTTGTGAAATTGTTCTTTAACTTCTCTGTTTTAAGACTTAAAATTGATTGAAGCATGCATACCAGCGTTTTCAGAGTATTATGGGAGATCCCATAGCGGGCAAGGTTTGTGTGGAACGTTGCGGTCCACCATTGACTATATCAAGCACAAAACAAACTTCGTAACGCATATTAAATTTTCGTTGTATAAAGTGTCGTTCGAAAAACGAAAAACGAAACTTTGTCGAATTGTAGTAGCGGCCCAGTTGTGTGACGGCTGTTTGACGTGTATCAGTGAAATTGATTTTGTTTGCGCTTACGCTCTACAAAAGATGTTCCATTTTATATAGCTATAAAATTATGTTACTAAATATTTTTTTAGAATGTATTTAATATGGTCCTTACATATGAAATTGGCGTTTTTCGTACTGGCCACTTTAATCACGAATTTCTCCTCTTTGGTAAGGAATTCCAAATTCAAATTTGTACAGCTATAGACTCATGTATTTGTGCTTCGATGATCGTCATTCATTTGTTTTTTTTCTTCTGTTTTTTTCTGTTTGCGTCACTCATTTTACAAAATGGAAAACCTTAAATATCGCATTATTTACGAGTACGAGTTCCGCCGTGGCACTAGTGCTGCGGAAACAACTCGAAGGGTGAATGATGTGTATGGCGGTCGTGTTGCAAAAGAAAACACAGTTCGTTTTTGGTTCCAACGTTTTCGTTCTGGAAATTTCGACCTGCAGAACAAGCCCCGTGGACGGCCTGAGACTCAAGTTGATAATGAAGAGTTGAAGGCTATTGTGGAAGCGGATCCATCGCAAACCACGTCCGAGTTAGCTGCAGGCTGCAATGTTAGTGATAAAACTGTTTTAATTCACTTGAAGCAAATTGGGAAGATTAAAAAGCTTGAAAGGTGGGTACCTCACGAATTGACTGAAACAAACCGGCAAACGCGCGTCGACTGCTGCGTTACATTACTAAACCGGCACAATAATGAAGGTATTTTAAACCGAATCATTACCTGTGATGAAAAATGGGTTCTTTACGATAATCGGAAGCGCTCAGCGCAATGGTTAGATCCTGGCCAGCCAGCCAAATCCTGCCCCAAGCGAAAATTAACCCCAAAAAAGTTACTTGTAAGCGTTTGGTGGACTAGTGCCGGTATTGTTCATTACAGTTTTTTCAAATCTGGCCAGACTATTACGGCTGATGTCTATTGTCAGGAATTGCAAACCATGATGGAAAAGCTAGCGGCTAAACAACCTAGGCTGGTCAATCGCTCCACGCCACTGCTGCTTCACGACAACGCTAGACCACACACTGCGCTACAGACGGCTACTAAATTAGAAGAGCTTCAATTGGAAAGTCTAAGACATCCTCCGTACTCCCCGGACCTTGCTCCAACAGATTACCATTTTTTTCGAAATTTGGATAACTTCTTGCAAGGGAAAAAATTCAACTCCGATGGGGCAGTCCAAATCGCCTTCAAAGATTTTATTGATTCCCGTCCGACTGGTTTTTTTAGTAAAGGGATCAATGAACTACCTATGAGATGGCAAAAGTGCATAGAAAATAATGGTTCATACTTTGATTAATTAAATATATTATATTAAAAAATATTCGACTTTTTGTTCCTCCCATACAAAACGCCAATTTCATATGTAAGGACCTAATATTTTTTTCTGTGATTTTATCATTAATTGTACACGGCAGATTATTAATGAGGTGAGAAATTATGAATTGAGAGATTCTTTTGCCGAATACGTTATTGTCTTTAGGTACATGTACCTAGTTTTCTATTTTTATGCTTCTGGTGAATTAAGAATGATTTCTAGAAGATGGATTTCTGTTCGGAAGTATTATTGTTCGAGAAGTATATTTAATTGAACTTTTTACGTTTTGTACGTTACTTATACTTCGCTTACTTATACTTCGCTACTTGGACGAACGCAGTACTTATACTTCGCTGCAGCACTGCTCTGCACCTCCGTAAATGCATTAGGTAGTGATGGTCGCTCAGATACCACGTCGCGCCGCACCTCTGTAGTGCGGTCCCAGCTTTAGAGTCGCGTGGATGGCGTTATGCCACAATATATTACCTTGTTTACGTATTCATTTTCTATTACATCTTTTTTCAATAAAATTGATTTATGGTTTTTCATGCAATTTATTTCAGTAGATTGGAATACTACTAAAATACTTTCTTGAAAATAATATTCTATAATTTAAAAGTCGGTATATATAATGCGCTAAAAGAGTAGAAATGGATTTCAAGTAAATTTTTTTAGTCAAGTTGATATTGATCTTGTTATAATTTACAATTAAATTTGAAGTAAATAAATCTTATTGCGTGTATTACATTAATAAGTACATCAAGTTTTTTTTGGCGGTATGTATTTTCACAAAATGCTGCAATCTATAATAAATAGTTTTAGCTACCACAACGAAAGCATTTAGTCAACCTAGCTGTCATTGCAGGCTTGCAGGCAGTGTAAGCACTCCAGCCCTCTACCAGTTGGCAGCGTGCCCAGCATACTCAGATCTATTATTCTAGTATTCCATTGTTCTAAATGAAGTAGTTGGATTATATATACCTATTGGAACTAACAATACCGCAGCCATAAGTGTGACAACTATCAATGTGACAGTTGATGTCGTATTCATCTGTTATAATTTTATATTTTGGCTACAAATGATAAAATAGTTATCTAGAAACAGATCTTTAGCATGACAGTTATAAGACCTAAGATCAACTTATTTGTAATTTTTATGTCGTTTGTATCCCAAAAATGAAATCAATACTGAAAAACACGACATCAATTGACACTGTGACAGTTGTCAGACCTAAGCCCTACTTCTAGCATATTTTTATGTCATTAGTAGCACAAATAGTAAATTAGAATTGAGGACCTTTTTCAAAGTATTTTATGACATTTCTAGCACATGTTTGACATACAAATATAAGAATATAAAAAAATGGGAATTGTTTTCATATAAAATGTTCTAAGACCAACAACGTTCCAAAGTAATTTTTTGATTTAGTGTAAAATTCATGTTGCATAAAACTATCCAGGGTAGTCAAGTATGGGTTTCGAAAATGTTGTGTTTTTTACTCGTTTACAAAAGGTATTCCTGTTTTTTTATATCCGTATGGCTTCTCAACCATTTTATTTTAAACTATGGTATTTTTGCAGAATTAAATAAAGCAGAAGAACATTTATAAATTCAGTTGAAAATTTCCGGGGTACAACCGCATGACTCGAACCCACGCGGCGAACTGACTGCGCCGCGCGGTACACTTTTTAAGCCACGCCCGCTGCGGTATAGTTTGCGTTCTGTTGTTTTTGAGCTTGAATTACATTTCTTTCCATTATTATTCGTAGGTATATTCTCAGAATACTTTTAAAATACTTGTTATTATTGCTTCTGTTGGGTTACTGGCGTCACTAGACAAGAATCTGTGCACATTGTGACATTATCAATAAAAAATATTAAATATTAGATAGTGATGACAATATTAAAGTATTAATTTAGATTATTCTTAGAATACTTTTAAAATATTTGTTATTATTAAATAAGTAGCGCCTGAATCTATTAATTATCAACTGAAGCAATATTGATAATTGATCTGGTTTTTTAACTAAATTATATATATTATGTAGGTAGGTTTCAGATGATAAAATTTGAAGTCGTTAGTCGTTATTTAAAGGCATTAGTAGGATCTTACCAAATTTGGTTAGGTAAGGAGGAGGCTCGGGCGGTGAAGGGGGGCATCGATATATCATAAAGGGGCGCCTTAACCCTACTCCTGGGCTGCAAGTCCCCAGGCCCGTCTAGCCTCTTCCTCTACAACGCTATGGACCTGACACCCGCACGGTGAATCCATGGAATGCTAAGTAATTCGTCTCTAACTATAGACTTAATCGGCGTAGGTAGAAAGGCGCCACTTTTTTGAGTTACTCTTAAGAAATTGTAAAGAATATTTTTTCAATGCTAAAAGGAAGAATGTCGCTCTTATGCATTTTAATTATACCTAGGTTAAGAAATGTGTGACCGTGGATTTGAGCAATCTGCATATACTTAACGTAAATTGTTGAACCCCTATTGTTTTGTCGGTACTCGGTACGTTACACGGAACTTCAAAGTACTAAGTACCTAACCTGGTTATCGCAGATATGTAAAGTTTTCAGTAGACATTGTGGGCTCCTATCTCCAGAGACGATTAAGTATATTGTACTTTGTTTCTAAGTTTCTATCACAAATTGACTTTGTTTCTAAGTTTTTATCACAATAGAATACATGATTCATAACGCACAAAAATATTAATTATAAATTACTTAAGTTGCGCAAGAACTATTAGGGTTAAAGCGATAAGTCCGCCATTTTAATTTATATGACTATAAAAATATTTATTTTTTTCACGACTTTTTATTCAACCAGACGACCAGGAACAACGGGTTTATAGATAATGGATATGGATGGCAGTTTTCCGCAAATATACTACTTACTTAACATGTAAATTACATGATATAAAATATTTATTATGTGTCTTTACCATATCTGATTATAAAAAAAGTTGTTACCAAAAACACCCTTTTAGTGACCCTTGCTTACTGGTCCGATTGTCATTCACTGGCAATGACATATCATCAAGATAGGAAAACACTATTTATTAATAGCTGATAGGCTAGCCTTTGACCACTATGATGGTATGTGAAGATGTGGTCGAATGTTGTTCAGGCTAACCTAGAATATTTCAGTTATTGGAGTGTGACTCAAAAACGGCTAGACCGATTTAAATTAAATTTAAATGGAGCCACACATCATCATAATCTGTTGACCTAGTCAAAAGTAATGAGGTAACAAACTAAAAAAAAATACGGTCGAATTGAGTCTCCTCCTCGGTCTAAAAGATCTAAGAGAAACAGGAATTTATCAAGCTAACTTGTGAATAATTTATTAAATGTAATGACCATGCAAATACTAAGTATGAACTTGTATGATTGATTAAAAACGTAATCATCGGAATTTATACTTTTGGTCCATCTGGTAGGATTATAATTTCATCAATCTTGGCCTAGTTTTTTAGATAAACTCATCACTGAGTTAAAAAGTATTAACAAAATAAAAATCTAGATATCCATAACATATATTCAAAAACGATAGAGCCATTCCATATCGTTGCCTAGTATTCTGTGATTCCTAGTGCAGGTACTAATTAGTATTATGTTGTTATCAGTTCATATTTAAATTTACCTACACGGTTGTTAGTGTACAATGTTACGAGCCTTCTCTATTACAATGGCTTCTAGTTGGTTCATTGATTTTGATGCCTTCAAAAAAACAAGTTTAAGGTTACAAATCTATATATCTAGACTTAAGCATATCCTTCTAACTTACCTACCCAGTTACTCAGACCTTAGATATGACCATGGGTTGCTGAAAGCCAGCTTCAAGGATATCACGTGCCTTTTTCAAATAAAACGCCTTAAGTTTTGTAATCTTTATTATGGCGGAATAATAAAGATTTACAATATTCAGCCAAAGATCTCAATCTTTGGCTGAATATTCAAAACTTTATTAGTTTTCTGTATTGCACTTGATCGCGTAATACGTGCGATTCGGAAAAGAGCATTTACAAAATGTAATATTTCTCCAACACTTATTGAATTACTATTTGTCACTGGTTTACGTTTTATTTGTGTCTTATAGGCTAGCCTATTAACAATATCTTACCTACAGGTAAGTGATGATACGATCGAAGATGTCCAGACTAACCTAGAACTACTGGCTCTCAAGGACAGCTGCCGAACACACCACTAGGTGTTTGGCGACAGATTTTGTACTTGAAAGTGTTAGCCAGGCGGGCATTCGCAAAATTTCCTACCACCATGCTATAACGACTTCCACTCTAAGACAATAAACGTGCACCGACGGCTTAACGTGCCTTCGAAGCTCGGAACCGCCCAGTAACAATCCCAAGCGGTCACCCATCCAAGCCATGACCGCAGCGGGCGCTTAACTTAGCAGATCGGTTAAGAACGGCTAAACAATCTTCGCTACGAGTGCTTTTAAACTGAATTTTTAGTTTATACGGTTTGTAATTAGTGTATCAATATAATATAATATATAAATCAGTAATAGTGATCAAGGTAATACGAGCATATTATTTTAAACTCACAAATACCGCGATCAAGGGGAATAGTTACCAAACCTATTAGTAAGAGCGAGAAAAAACTGCTTCTATTATATTTTTTTTATGGGATAGGAATCGAGCAGACGGTTCTGGTGGTAAGTGATCACCGTCGTCCAGAAACATCCGCAACACCAGAGGTTTCGAGGATGTGTTGCCGGCCTTTGAGGAGGGAATATTATGCTCTCTCAGATCTCAGACTTAGAAATCTTGCCCAAAGGTTGCTTGTTAGAAATAAAACCTGTGGTATTGGATAAACTTTTTATCAGTTCTGAAATATTGTTATCATTCTTGGAGTGCAATATAGTGCTAGTAGGTATATTGTATTATTAACTTCATTGCAATAGTTAATGACAGAAATATAAATGCAAAATCACTTCCTTCACTGAAAAGTATGAAATAACTTGTTGAAGTCGGTGCCGTGGTCATTCGAAACACTGACCTCACATTATCATGGTCTAGCTTCCACAACTAGTTTCAGACTTCTTAGTGAAGGAAGTCGGTTCCGTTTAATCGAAATATTTAATTTCACTCTATTTCGTGATGCATGCTACGTACAAGATCATTTATACATACATATCACGCCTGTATTCCCCGTAGGGTTAGGCAGAGCTGTGTAAACACCCACGTTTTGCCAATTTGGTTTTGGTCCCATGTAATAGGGGGCTAGCCTGTTGCCATTCACCGGGCACAGTTTCAGGGCATACAAATATGTTTTCTCTAAGACACTGGACGGAACACAAGAACATAATAATATGTTTACGCTAACAACATCTAAGACAGGAACATAAGAACATATTGTATGAAACACTGGCAGGGCACTAACATGATATTCAGCCCTGTAGTGTGTCTAATGCATACAACACCCTACTAACATTCACGTGAGAAGTGGCATGCTGCTCATTTGGCGCACTTTTCCCTTAGTCGCCTCTTTCGGCAAGAGTTATGTATAGTGGAAGGGCATTTTGCGATTGCTCGCCTGGCTAGCGACCACTCTCAAGTAGAAAACCTGACGCCAAGCACCTAACGGTGTGTTCCGGCAGCAGTCCTTGAAAGCCAGTGTAATTACAGGCACATGAGACTTAAGAACTGTCTCAACGGGACGGGCGCAGTGCACTTAGTGACATGTGACGAATTGCATCTGTTATAGGCAGAGGTTAATCCGCTTAATATCAGGTGGGCCTCGAGCTTGTTCCGTCACAATAATAAAAAAAAAGAAAAAAAAGTTATAATTACCATACATTATCTAGATAAGCAAATACATCTTTTAATTAATTCACTATAACTTAAAAACTACTCAACCGATTTTAATGAAATTAAAATGAAACTACCTAAGTGGTGTATTCTACCTACCCAACGAGCTTTGAACCTCTTTCTCGATGTACCTACCCAACAAAGAAGATTCATCAAAATCGGTTCATAATTGACGGAATAAACTCGTAACAAGCATACAAAAAAATACAGTTGAATTAACAACCTCCGCTTTTTTTAGAAGTCGGTAAAGTAAGAAAATTTTAATATATATTTATTTTTTAAATTGCTTTAATGAGGTCAGTTATGACAGAGGATATGACGTGTCATTTTTGAGGTATAATTTACAAAAAAATTTTCGTGTGATGTTTTTAAACATCATTTGAAATAAGCAGTGATGGCTCAGTAGCATTGGCTATGGACTGCCATGCAGCAGGTCCATGGTTCGAATCCCGCCGCGGGCTTGAGCTTCACCGCATGGTGGAAGGGCATTTTGTGAATGCCCGCCTGGCTAGTGACCACCCTCAAGTAGAAAATCTGTCGTCAAGCACCTAACAGTGTGTTCCGTCAGAAAAATTACAGGCCTTATTAGCCTGTAACCTACAACTGCACGTCTCAGTGTGATGGGCACAGTGCAATTCGTCGTTGACGAAATGCGTCTGTTATAGGCAGAGGTTAGTCCACTTAACATCAGGTGGGCCTCGAGCTTGTTCCGTCACAATAACATAAAAAAAAAATCTACTCAACATCCCTTTCATTTGATAAGATAATCGATTGGCTTCAAATAAATAAATAATATTACTTAAGATAATAAATAAATGCAGGCGTTACTTTCCGGAAATCCATTTTTTTATGATAACAAATATTTTAAAAATTTTGAAGAGATCATCAAATTCATTTTAAAGAACACTATTATTTAACCTATTTGGCTCAAAGAATAAGCATTGCAATTCAACGGGGCAATGCTGCCAGCATGCTGGGCACGCTGCCAACTGATAGTGGGCTAGACATTTGGACTGCCTATGAGTCCAAATGCTTTTATTGTAGTAGCTGTAGTATTGTAGTAGCTGTAGTGTTGTATATAGTTTGTATAAAGGCATACCGCAGGTAAAAAAAAAAAGAACACTTAAAAAAAATTATTATTATTATTTGTAATACACAGGCAGCTCTTAAGCTGATGCGTGTACATCTGAGTCTTTGTCAATGCACTTTAAATATTTGTCCAGTCTATTTTTGAAAGAGTTCACTGAGGGAGCACTGATCACTGATTCCGGTAACCGGTTCCAAGATTTAACTAGGCGATTCGGTAGTATGTGCTCTCTGGGTTTGCTTTTATAGTACCACCAACTTAACTGTGCAGTTCACGAGGGCGCTGCTGGTCAAGGAAATCAACTACAAACTGTCACAATTTGAAGGAATGTTGTAGTTCTTTTTTTTGCCGCCTGAACAGATAAGTTGGTGGGACTGTACTTGGCCCCCGTTGCAGCTTCAGCGAGTGTCCTCACAGATATCCTATCCAGGTGTCCTATCAGGTATATCTATATAGTGACAATTCCGCCTAATCCTGTATGCCGACGTGACATCACAAACGCCGTTCTTTTAATTCTGTGACGCCACGCAGTCAAACCGCAAGAATTTTCGATGCAGTTTCGCATTTATACGAAGCATCCTCAGGAGGTTTTGATTCATCAAGCGCACGATCGAGAAAGAGATGTTTCTTTTATTAACATATGAATATGATTGTTTTCTTACAATATTTTTGAATTATTTATCATCAAAATTATTTAAATAAATATGACGTCATTACTCATCTCAAGGGAAATATTAATGATTGTTTTGACCTCAAGTCTTACTTGTGCCAAATCTTGTTATCTATCTTGTTCATGGAATTTCGATTGTTTTGTGTACACCTAGTACTGTATCAGCAGGATTGTCCACTGCTGAACACAGCCTCATTAACATATTAAGGGAGGTTTTGACATAATCCCCATGCTTGGCAGGCGTCTTGGGGATCGCAGTTTAAGATATCAGTTTCTAAGAAGGTGCTGCTGCCCACATTCCGGTATTTTACCTTTAGTCGCCTCTTACGACACCCACAGGTAGCAATGGGGGGGTTACATCCTAGCCTATCCTAGTTTGGATTGAAAAAGTATTAAACTAAGTAAAAATTCTAAAGCAGTGATGGCTCAGTGGCGTTGGCTATGGACTGCCGCGCAGTAGGTCCATGATTCGAATCCCGCCCAGAGTTTGAGCTTCACCGCATGGTGGAAGGGCATTTTGCGAATGCCCTCCTGGCTAGCGACCACCCTCAAGTAGAAAATCTGTCACCAAGCACCTAACAGTGTGTTCCGGCAGTGAAATAACAGTCAAAAATGAGACTTAACAGGTATGTCTCAAGGTGATGGGCGCAGTGCAGTTCGTCACTTGTGATGAAGAAATGCATCTGTTATAGGCAGAGGATACCGCTTAACATCAGGTAGGCCTCGCGCTTGTTTCTTCACAATAACATAAAAAAAAAACTATGGAAATACCTGTGTGGATTTTGATATATGGTACCAATGTGCGGTATTTATGTTGTTACGCAATAGTGCGTAAGTACACATACCTACTTTACATGGAGAAAGTTCGAGAAAGTTATCTATATGGACGCTTTATGATAAATTACTCACCTGTTTATAACGTATTATACCTACACAAATTATAGTCGAACGGTAATTCGACGCTTAAGTTGTAATACCGCGGAAGTCAAAAGTTTTAGATTTTACGCTATTGTCGTTTTTAATATAGGATAAATCCGGTTATGTTTCTTTGAAATCAAAGCCTCATCTAGTAAATCCGTGAGATTTACTAGATGAGATTACAAAATCACAAATATACGAAAGGAAAAATTTAAATCATGTGTGGGATTCGAACCCGCGTCCATTCACCCCTTGAGCCGGGGTATGCTCTAACCAATTGAGCTAACATGACATGACGTCATAACTCGAATTTTTCCTATCGTATCGTTCCTTTAACCATCGTATTGGGATGGAGCGACATCTATAGTACCACTTGCGTTGTACTACAAACAAGACCAATTTTGCAATTAGTTTTATACTTGTAAATGATGACGCAACCTTATAATTTTAATATTGTTAGGTTTGCAATAACGCCTGCTATGCGGATTACATTACAAAATCACAAATATACGAGTTAAGACGTCATGTCATGTTAGCTCAACTGGTTAGAGCATACCCTGGCTTAAGGGGTGGATGGACGCGGGTTCGAATCCCACACATGATATAAATTTTTCCTATCGTATATTTGTGATTTTGTAATGTAATCCGCATAGCAGGCGTTATTGCAAACCTAACAATATTAAAATTTACTAGATGAGGCTTTGATCCGTGTGAAATATAAACTAGAATATTCTGAGAAGTGTATTAATAATTAGCAGCAAAATAACTTGCCGTTACGTTTTGATAATATGTTGGTGGTGGTGTGTGTCCATGTGGTCATGTGGTCCCAAAAGCAACCAAACATTCCATTCAGTGTCATTTTATTAATATTTTTTATTATGTTATGTAGGAATGAATGTGATGAGATGAATGGTGATCAGATGAATAAGTCACATGCCTGATGGAAAGCATCACGCCTCCCCATTACACTTACAGTGTCCCTGTCCTTGTTCTTCTTGACACAGAACAGTGCTCGTCAAGGTGTTAGTTCTTATTTCTAAATATGATTACAAGCACTATAGCGTGCTCAGTGAAAAACACATATTTTAGGGTAAACATTTCTTACCTCGAGTGAGAATCGACGTCTCCGAGTTTAGGTGCCAAGTGCTTTAACCACTTGGCCATCGATTAGCTTCACTGAGCCGAAATTAAAAAAAAAACTCTAAATTTTATTACTTTAATCGTCATAATTTACCAGACCAGGACCATTAACCAAACTACTAGATTTTATTCGATAGAAAATGTGCTTTTTCAAACACTGAACACTCGCAATGATGTCGCCAGGTCGCTACCCTTCTATATTTCTAAATATTATTACAAGCACTATTATCACATTAATGATTTTTTTTATACAAAATTTTCGACCTCGATTGTTAATCGAACCCACACCCACGTCCCCAGATTTTACGCACCGGGTGCATTAATCACTGGGCCATCGAGGATTGCACGGTTGAGCCGAAGGCAAATTATTATAATAAATTATTAAAATAATTAACCAGTTTTTTTTTCATGTGACTTGTTTACAGAATAAGCATAAGGTGTTAAGCGGGTTCCGCTTGCTTATAACAGATCTTGCCCAGGTGATGTGGTTTTGGATCGTACCAGATATACCAGATACCTGATATCAAAAGTATCTTAATGTTTCATATTTCACAAATATTTTCATAATATGTCAGTGTGTATTTCTGTATTTTCTTTTTTTTCTTTTACTACATAATTTTTGTAACTGTATTTGTTAATAAATGAGTTATTATTATTATTTTGACACATATAATGAACTGCACTATTACCCAGAGACATATGTGCCTGAAACTTCACTGATACCCATTCCCCATCAAATCAGAACACAGTTTCGAATCAGTGATAGCTCAGTGGTGGATATGGACTGCCACGCAGCAGGTCCATGGTTCGTATCCCGCCGCGGGCTTGAGCTTCACCGCATGGTGGAACGGCATTTTGCTAATGCAGGTTTTGCTAGCCAGGGGGCTAGCGACCACCCTCAAGTAGAAAATCTGTCACGAAGCACCTAATGGTGTGTTCCGGCAGCAGCCCTTGAGAGCCAGTGAAATTATAGGCGCATGAGACTTTAAGAACTATGTCTCAAGGTGGCGGGTGCAGAGCAATTCGTGACTTGTGACTAAATGCATCTGTTATTGGCAGAGCTTAGTCCACTTAACATCAGGTGGGCCTCGAGCTTGTTCCGTCACAATAACATTAAAAAAATGATTTATTTTACAAATCATAAATATAAATAACAAATATAAAAAATAAAAATAAATATTTAGCTATCTCTTATAGTTTTCTAATGGTAAGCCCCCCAAATAGTGCGAAAAACGCCGGCGAACCAGTATATACCGCACTATAATGGCCCGGCCCTCAAAGTGTTAAGCCTGTTAACACCTTCGACCAAATCGTCACTTGCCATCAGTTGTGGTCAAAGGCTTACAAATAGGCAATAAAAAATAAAATTTCTGCTTGGCGGTAGAAATAGGTATGGTATCAGTACTTCCCCGAACGAAAATGTTCAGGAATTCAACTGCTACTAAACATTTCAAATCAAATTTCGTCGTATAGCCGACGCGTATCATAAATATGCGACAAACACCTCATGTCGTCACTTAGAAAAATGAGGGTTTCCGCGAGCAAAAAAACGGAAGCTAATTATTGTTCGCTCAAGTAAAAAGAAGCGCGCACACTTATCTAGCGCATAGTTTTTACACATCTGAGACTGTTTACACTACCTCCTAAGCCAGTTCGATCGATTCCACCTCCGCGCGAGCATGAGTGTATCGACTGTGTATAATTAAAAAGTTAAATAAAATAAAATTTAAATAATATAAAAGTTAAATAAACTAAAAGTGAAAATAAAAACAATGAAGTTTTTAGTGACGAATATTACGTGGTTCAAAGGGACGAGACTAAATCAATATTTGTTCGCTATTATAAGTAAGTTTGTTATTATTTTTATTTTAAGAAGCAAACATAGTTAGATTAAATATCCAAAATGATTGTCATTCTGTTTATACCAAAATAATTGTTAATTTATAAAGGTCAAACGAAATAGGTATTGAATATACAATGTATAGCATTTGGACTGCCTGTGAGTCTGCAATGGCTTATAGGGATCTAAATGCTTTTATTGTAGTAGCTGTAGTGTTGTATATAGTTCGTAGTATTTTGTTTATATATGGTCAAATAATTAAATATAATCAAATAACCCGCCCCTCCTTGTACCTGGCGCAAAGGTGCCCATAACGCTCTTAAAAAAAACTAAAAACGTAACGATTTTATATCCCTTAGGGGGTAAGTAGAGGTGTATATACTGTATCAGTTGGATTGTCCACTGCTGAACACAGGCTCCCTTTAGGGGTAATTTGCCATAATCCCCACGCTTGGTAGACGTCTTGGGGATCGCAGTGTAATAAGTTTCTTAGAAGGCGCTGCTGCCCAAGAGCCAGCTGGGAAGAGATGGGGGTTACATTCTATCCCGGCACCACACGGGAGAAGGTGTTTTCAACTAATATTTATTCTGTGGTTCAAGCAGCAAACATCACTTTTCTGCAATACGTTGTAGATAAGTTAGCATCGTCAAGACCACTACGTCCTAGTTATGAATGAAATTCTATTATTATCATTATCGCCGATGCCAATGGCTTAATGCTAAAGGGAGCGAGCCTATTGCAATCTACCGTGCACAGATACAAACTTTTAAGTTGCTACAAAAAAAAACTAAATATAGATTAGTAGCGAGATGCTTAGCTAGAATCACACTTACAAATTTTTAGATATACCTACTCAATTTCTCACCTCTAATAGGAATCGAACCTACGTCACCCGATTTTACGCACTGCCTTAACTCATTGGCATCATCGATAATGAGAACAATATAATTACATTCATAAATAGACCCTTATGAATCCTGATGATGCCAATGGCTAACCACTGTTTGATGACCACACATAGTCACCTATGACGTTTTTAAAGTAATACAATAAAAGTACAAAATGTCGGCTCAACCGATTGACCACAGTGGTTAATCCATGCGAATCATAATGATAACAATTGAATATCTTTTCTTTCTATCTAATATATAAAATTCTCGTGTCACAGTTTTCGTTGCCATACTCCTCCGAAACGGCTTGACCGATTTTGATGAAATTTTTTTGTGCTTATTCGGTATCTATGAGAATCGGCCAACATCTATTTTTCATCCCCCTAAATGTTAGGGGTAGTCCTAGTTTTTAATTTCTATTTTTTTATGATACAACATACAAAAATACATACAATCCTCAATTTTCACCCTTCTACGATCAACCCTTATTTTTTAATATATATTTATATGGCAAAACAACGTTTGCCGGGTCAGCTAGTTATTTATAAATTGACGATATTCGTTCCGCGTAGGGTTGTCATTCGTCAGGACTTATCCTGACATATCAGGATTTTTGGAAATAAAGTTTTATTTAGTGTTATTCTATATCGCAACGCAGTGAACATAACTTGAAAAATAGGTATATATGTCAGAAACTACTTCTAGTTTCTGAACTATATACCTATTTTTAATAATACACCGTAGGTAGAAATATATCTTCATATATTTCTACCTACGGTGTATTATTGAAATTACTACGTAGGTATGTCGAACAGTGTGGGCGCTTTAGCAAAATGTCGGTACTTTTTACTTGTAATTAGGCTTTTTGGCAGGATTTAAATTAAAGGTATACCGTTTTAGCCCCATTATGGGGGGATTTTGCTATAATCCCCACGCTTGCCAGGCGTTACAGGCAGAGATATCAGTTCAAGAAAGCACTGCTGCCCACCTGGTGTGTTACCCTTAGTCGCCTCTTATGTCACCCACGGGTAGAGATGGCATTAGAGCCCAGCACCCCACGGAATAATAAACTAGGTATACCTGATGGCAACCCTAGTTCCACGTGAAACGTAAGGTACCTTTACCCGAACTCGATAAATTTGTATGTGATAGTGAAATGTACTGTATCAGAAAACTGTCTGACCCGAGAGTCGTCCCCAGGATTTCGATAATCTAATACGACAATTTATGCCACTCGACCAATGAGGCTTTTTACTGTGCACAAACAATTTTGTACTATAAGTAAATACATTCTTTTTTATGGTTATAAGTTGATTTGATGCATAATAGGTAAGTACTTAAGAGCCATTTCACAAAATCACGCTACTGAAGTTTAGGTAAATGCCAGCGCATCGCTTACACAAGCGAAAGAAGTGACGACGGAATAGCGTGACTGTGAGTAACATATTTTGATACTAGCACTCATTAATAAAGAAATCTAAGTTGCGAATTTAAAAATTGTGTGATTGGCATGAGTAAATAATCAATTTCTCGTCGATTACTTGCTAATGTTATAGAAAAGAAGTAGGCATGTACATTAAATAGTCAACCTGCATCGTGAATCTTTTATTTAAATTTCATCCTCGATGAATAAAAAATAGATATGTTTGAATCATTTATTGTAACAAAAAACTTAAATAATTAAAAAATTATACGGCTTAAAATTATATAAATATTTGATATAACGGCATTGATTGAAAAGCTGCGGACTAAAAGCTCTTTCTTTTAAATTTTCCATAAATTGCTGTTTTCCTCGTTCACACTCTTCAGTATCTATATCCAGTCGTTAAAACTGTCTGTCATAATGACCATGCATAGGATTGAGGTTTATTTTTCTGTGCATCCGGAAAACAACTTAGTACCAACCACAAACGTCCCATGATGTATTTGGTTTTCCATTACTTTAACATGTCACCCTCATATTCCCATACCATAATATATCACCTACACCATTAAAAAAATAACATTTTCATCCATTTAGTTTGAGTAGACTAAACAGCGAAATGTAAATATATATTTACAGATTTTTTTTTTGTTTTAAAATCGAATATCTTTGATGCAATCTATAATCAACATATATATACTTCCGAAATCAGATTGAAGACGTTCTGAAAAAAGGCCAGGTCAAAAGTACCCTAAACCGACGCTTATGTATGAAAGGATTGATGAGTATAGATGAAGCGAAAGAGATATGTCAGGATCGTAGTAAGTGGAAATCCGTGGTCTCTGCCTACCCCTACGGGAAAGAGGCGTGATTTTATGTATCATTTATTTTCTATAGAGGAAATAGTGAGCATAAGAGTATATAGTGAGGATTGCATTGGTACCAAGAAGTATATACATACATACTATTTCCTCTATAGAAAATAAATGATCATACACCTTTTTATACAAAAAAATACTGGAAATGGGGTTTGAACACACGACAAAAATGGTGGGAAATAGTAATTTAATTGCTATTTTTATTTTTTCGTAACTAACTTACGTAGAACTTCGATCTTCTTTTAATATGATAATTTACTATTGTTCTTTAGCCATGAATTGTTACAGATTTTTACGCCAAATATTTTAAAGTAACAAAATTAAAACAACCCAATTGTTTTAAGAACTTTGGCGGGAAAACTTCATGGGAGAGCAATTATTTTTTCTGAAAAACTATACCACCTACGGCTTTGGTCCTTCTTTGATATTATTATTTACATGTAATTTATACACCTGTATTATTTCAGATTTTTGGTTTAGAAGTTTAAAATTAGTTACGAGATTATTTAATACGCAATTTGCATCGGTAAGTGTTTGCGTTGCAATATATATCGAGTGAAAAATGACTTATACATATGTAAAATTGCGGTTTTCTAGGTTTATAACTGTTGACGTAGTTACGAGATTTATATGAAATGACGTAATATTTTGGGGCCAAAATGTAATTTGTGCTGGTTCATCAAAATATTCAAAATACTTCCTACTTCATACGTTATCTCAGAAAAATATGGATTTTTTCTTGTATGGGCAAGGATGCATCCTTTTGAAAACCATTTGGATTATGAAAGTCGGACTTACGCAGATTTATGGTAAATTTGTAAATACGACTATCGACCGCTAACTGGTATCCCGGTTTGTACAAATGCTGGAAAAGCCGGGAGGCCGGTTTGTACAAATTTTTAATAGAAGGTAGTTTAATTTCCAGCTGAAGTTATCACTGTGTTCACTTATAGACATTAACTGAATCCAAAAATATTGGAAATCAATTATTTGCCTGTCATCTAATCCTCCTAAAACAAAAGTTATAGTGAGTTACTAATATAAACTAGAATAATATAAAAACTAGCAGACCAAAAATAAGAAGTCAACCCTGTGAGGTTGTTAGCATTTTTCCAATAACGCTGTATAAGGCTGCATAATTGTGACGTTTCCTTTTTTAAACACAATGGATGAACAGAAACTAAAGATGAAGTTACTTAACAAGACAACAATACTTATATTATGGACAACAAAAATAAAGTATAGTCTGTTACTTAAAAAAAATATCGACATGATCAAAACTCTGTGGTCGCACTATAAACTTGCATCTAAGCGTTCCGCGTACGAGACGTCAGAGCAAGGAAAACGAACACAGGTCCTACCTCGATGGGCGCTCGCGCGGTACTGATCGCCTCGCGCTTGTACATTTCAATTTATATGCATTTCGAGTTATGTTAAATATTTTTTCTTGTCTAACAAAACAGAGTTAATATCACAATTTATTAAAGATCAGATTAATTAAAGAATGAACTTTCTTTTTATATAATATCTGTTCTGAATTACACTTTATTAAACGCAATATATGGTGGTAAACTGCTGATATAATTCGTGGAAATTGGCGCAAGATATTTTTTTTTTTTTCTACAATGACGATTAATTAGCGATATTCTAGTACACTATGTGTCAACAAGATTATATGCCTGATGCACAGTTTTTTTTTTAGATAATTTGATGAATCTTTATACAAGAGATATAACTCTGAAGTTGGCTATGTGTACTTTAATTCGTAAAACAAGGTGCGGGAGATTGGCCACTACAAAATAATTAATGTTATGTTTGTAAATCTGGTACATTAACTGAAAAGAGAACAGATTATTCTATTTTTATCAATTATTAAACAACTTGTAGATATTTCCTATGATAGTAAATTAAGCGCTTAAAATCTTCGTATACCGCATTAAAATGTGAAATGCCTCTTAAGTCTGTGTTTACGTAGGTGCATTGTATTATTTTCTATATATTCTTATGCTGTTATTCTTATTCCATACAATTTGAAGGAACAAAACATCTAGAATATAATTGAATGGTATTTTATTACAAAAAATACTAATCATAATATCAAAGAAATATTCTTTTTCTATAGAATTATAGGTACAACTTGAAGGAACAAAACATGTAGAATATAATAACTTTAATATTATTTTATTACGAAAATAACCAATTGTAATATTAAGATAATTAGAATGATAATTATTGTCATCTGAGACTTTGGAAGTCGGTATGACTGTGGCGCTTCAAAACTGGTTTGTGGTTACCAGGTACCTCTGCATGGTTAGTTTCTTATCTATTATATCTTTTGACTGAGAAAAAACTTGTTTATTAATGTATAGGTATAAGTTTTTGTAACAGCTGCACACAATGGTAAATAATGAATATATAATTTGTTTTTTTATTGCTGATGGGTAAGCTTTTGACCACAATCTCACCTGATGGTAAGTGATGACGTGGTCGAAGGTGTTAACAGGCGTAGAATTACTGGCTCTCTAAAGGACAGCGGAACACATCGTTAAGTGCTTGGTAATTCTACGTGAAGGTGGTCGATAGCCAGGCGGGCATTCGCAAACTGCCCTTCCATTACGCGGTGAAGCTCAGGCCCGCGGCGGGATTCGAACTATGGACCTGCAGCGCGGCAGTCCATAGTCAATGCCACTGAGCCATCACTGCTTCAAAATGTTTGAATAGGTAGTAAGTAAGTAGGCATTTTGTGTGTTGATATGTTTGTTTGACGGTAAAAAAAAACCTACGTTTGTACCAGTTTTCAATGGCCACGAGTTTTTAATCAATTTTAAAAAAAAGGATGGTTCTATAGACGACGCGTATATCCTTATTACTAAGCATGACCACGCATTACTTTTTACTGGTTATTTGATTTTTATTTTGTTATTATGGCCAGAGTATACCTACGTCCAAGTTGGATATTTAAATTTCATCAACATCAACCTAGTAGTTTTTTTGTGACGTATCAAGCATGATGCCCACCTGATATTAAGCGGTAACCTCTGCCTAATACACATACATTTCGTCACAACTTCTCAATTTACGAACTGCACTTCGCCCGTCTCAGTACATACAGACTGTTTCTTGAACCGACTGTTAGGTGCTTGGTGACAGAATTTCTGAGGGTGGTAGCTAGCCAGGCAAGCATTCGCAAAATGCCCTCTTACCATACCGTGAAGCTCAAATCGGCTGTGGGGATCATGGACGAGCGGCATCGCACTCCATAACTTTTACCGTTCAACTATCATTGCTTCAAAACTACACTCAATTTACTGAAAAATGTATTTGCCAATACGAAAGCCATAGATTTAAAAAATAAATTGATTACAAAAGTTCAATTGAAATTAAAACTGCATGTTATATGCAATGGGTTTAAAAGAAAAAACAATTTATTTTTTCTCACTATATTTTCTATGTACAGTCGCCCGCAATAAGAAGTATACACATTGTAATTTTCTAAATTATGGCTAACAGTTGTATATTTCTCTATTTAATCAGAAGTATCCTAAAACAAAGAATAATTTGAATATATTTACTCATATTAATGTAAACTTAGATTATTAATAATTTAGCGACATCACATTATTTTGAGAATTACGAAGTGTTTACTTCTTATTGCAGGCGACTGTACCTAGTGTCACTTGCGTTATCAAGACGAATCTAACGATATTTCATTAACTAAAATTGGTTTAGCCGTTTAGAAGTTATGGTGGAATAAAGAAACTCACAAACATACATGAACCCTGAAAACATAGCACTTCTATTTGGGCAGTCGTGTAATAAAAAGTACATACATATTAGGTCCTTACATATGAAATTGGCGTTTTTCGTACTGGCCACTTTAATCACGAATTTCTCCTCTTTGGTAAGGAATTCCAAATTCAAATTTGTACAGCTATAGACTCATGTATTTGTGCTTCGATGATCGTCATTCATTTGTTTTTTTTCTTCTGTTTTTTTCTGTTTGCGTCACTCATTTTACAAAATGGAAAACCTTAAATATCGCATTATTTACGAGTACGAGTTCCGCCGTGGCACTAGTGCTGCGGAAACAACTCGAAGGGTGAATGATGTGTATGGCGGTCGTGTTGCAAAAGAAAACACAGTTCGTTTTTGGTTCCAACGTTTTCGTTCTGGAAATTTCGACCTGCAGAACAAGCCCCGTGGACGGCCTGAGACTCAAGTTGATAATGAAGAGTTGAAGGCTATTGTGGAAGCGGATCCATCGCAAACCACGTCCGAGTTAGCTGCAGGCTGCAATGTTAGTGATAAAACTGTTTTAATTCACTTGAAGCAAATTGGGAAGATTAAAAAGCTTGAAAGGTGGGTACCTCACGAATTGACTGAAACAAACCGGCAAACGCGCGTCGACTGCTGCGTTACATTACTAAACCGGCACAATAATGAAGGTATTTTAAACCGAATCATTACCTGTGATGAAAAATGGGTTCTTTACGATAATCGGAAGCGCTCAGCGCAATGGTTAGATCCTGGCCAGCCAGCCAAATCCTGCCCCAAGCGAAAATTAACCCCAAAAAAGTTACTTGTAAGCGTTTGGTGGACTAGTGCCGGTATTGTTCATTACAGTTTTTTCAAATCTGGCCAGACTATTACGGCTGATGTCTATTGTCAGGAATTGCAAACCATGATGGAAAAGCTAGCGGCTAAACAACCTAGGCTGGTCAATCGCTCCACGCCACTGCTGCTTCACGACAACGCTAGACCACACACTGCGCTACAGACGGCTACTAAATTAGAAGAGCTTCAATTGGAAAGTCTAAGACATCCTCCGTACTCCCCGGACCTTGCTCCAACAGATTACCATTTTTTTCGAAATTTGGATAACTTCTTGCAAGGGAAAAAATTCAACTCCGATGGGGCAGTCCAAATCGCCTTCAAAGATTTTATTGATTCCCGTCCGACTGGTTTTTTTAGTAAAGGGATCAATGAACTACCTATGAGATGGCAAAAGTGCATAGAAAATAATGGTTCATACTTTGATTAATTAAATATATTATATTAAAAAATATTCGACTTTTTGTTCCTCCCATACAAAACGCCAATTTCATATGTAAGGACCTAATATTTTAAATATTCGTAGGTTTAAGGGCAGGTCACAACGAATTGAATTTGTGTCCGATTATCTATCAAATAAATTTTGTACTGTCACTTTATTTGAAAAAACACTGAGTTTTATCAAAGATTACAAAATGTCATGTTAGCTCAATTGGTTAGAGCATACCCCGGCTCAAGGGGTGGATGGACGCGGGTTCAAATCCCGCACAGGACTTAAATTTTTCCTTTCGTATATTTGTGATTTTGTAATGTAATCCGCATAGCAGGCGTTATTGCAAACCTAACGATATTAAAATTTATCAAAGATTCTTATTACCACCCATTTTTACAACATAATTTCCTTATTTTTATTTAGTACCTACTGACTGTACCAGACGGACCGTCCACTACTGAACACAACCTTCCCTATTAAGGGGGTATTTGCCATAATCCCCACGCTTGGCAGATGGCTTGGGGATCGCAGTGTAAGATGGTAGTTCTTTAGAAGGCGCTGCTGCCCATTTCCAGTATTTTTCCCTTCTTAGTCGCCTCTTACGACACCCACGGGAAGATATGGGGGGGGGGGGGGTAACATTCTATTCTAACCCGGCACCCCACGGTTTAAACTAACACATAATGGTAATTAACTTGCAGTGCTTTTCAATTATTGTTTACGACTGTAACGTTGATATGGCGATTACCTTTTTTAGATAATTTTCATCCACGACTTGATTTGATCTCATATTTGTAGTAAGTAATTGTCCATACTATACCTATCATCGCGTAAAGTGAGCTTTATTATATCGTCCTTAGGGCCATAAACCGAACTATAACACCCTCGTGCATAATAATATTATACACTAGTGCGTAATAGAATTATCCCTACAAGGTTAAGTTAGCACCTAACTGCAAATTGTATGCGAGTAAACAGAGCATTTTCAATTTAACCGGGTAATACAGATTTGTAACATCAAAGAGGTTTATATGAAAAAAAACACCAACTCGTACGCGTTGTATATTACAATCTCTACTTCATTTAGGCCTTCGATCTTCGATCTCTAGCCTTAAGCCCGTCTCGATTATAATAAACAACTATGCGCACTTGTTGCATAATGTACTACTATGTATGGAACACTGGCCGGACCACTCATTTGTAGGAGCCGGCCGGCTGGCTTTTTACGCATTTGTACAAACCGGGATCCCGGTCGGCGTTCGATAGTCTTATTTACAAATTTACCATAAAATCTGCGTAAGTCCGATTTTCATAAAGAAACAGTTTTCGAAAGGATGGATACGACCAGCCCCGGCTTCGCACAGGTGCAATACTAATACTAAATATACTACAGAATGTCTTTACACAACATTCACAGCTTTTTTGTCATTAGACAATAATCGCTTCGTAAATAAGCCATTATTTCTCGTAAAATGTCAAGGATAATAAATGGTTATTGTAGGTTATCCCTAAGATATAGACAATATACTTATCGCGGATTTTTTTGTAAACCTTTTTAAGGTGTACAATACTGCAGTCCATTATTTTGATCTAGGTATCTCGTAGGGTAGGTCGTAGCCAGCTTTTGCAATGTAAGCGTAAAAAAGTGCTTATTTACGACATCACATTAGAAACCTCTAAAATTATCAGTGTTTCTCTACTATATTATGCATGTGTTATCATATAAACCTTCCTCTTGAATGACTCTATCAAAACCGCATCAATATCGGATAGTTTTAAAGATCTAAGCATACATAGGGACAGACAGCAGGAAGCGTGGGCGACGGTGATCACTTACCACCAGATGAGCCGCCTGCTCGTTTGCCCTCCTCCCATAAAAAAACTACTTTTTTTTATGATATCACCCATAGTGATAATATCATTTACGAGAAAAAATACGAAAGTATACATAATTCAAATGATCCTCCACATATGATAATGTATGTAAATTACAGGCTAATGAGACCTAACAACTGGACGTCTCAGTGTGACGGGCACAGTGCAATTCGTCGTTGACGAAATGCGTCTGTTATAGGCAGAGGTTAGTCCACTCAACATCAGGTGGCCCTCGGGCTTGTTCCGTCCCAATAACATAAAAAAAAAATGTTTATTTATTTTATTTTTAGATAATACTGCTGATAGGCTAGCCTTTGACCACTATCTCACCTGATGGTAACTGATGATGAGGTCGAAGATGTTGAGGCTAACC
Source organism: Plagodis pulveraria (assembly GCA_963890685.1). Taxonomy (NCBI): domain Eukaryota; kingdom Metazoa; phylum Arthropoda; class Insecta; order Lepidoptera; family Geometridae; genus Plagodis; species Plagodis pulveraria. The sequence continues at coordinate 13,087,683 of OY982971.1, read as the reverse complement.
TAGAATTACTGGCTCTCAAGGACAGCTGCCGGAACACACCGTTAGGTGCATGGCGGTAGATTTTCTGATTAAGGGTGGTACCTAGCCAGGCGAGCATGCGCAAATTGCCCTACCATCATTTAGGGATAATGATATGATAATGATGATGTTTGTAAGATACGACTACAACCGGGACCGACTTCGAAGCACGGAAGCACTCTGTAGTAATGTCACTAGCGGTCACCCATGCAACTGAAGTCCGCGGCGGACGTTGCTTAAGACTGGAGGGAAGTCTCGAATTTTCATACAAAAAGAGAAAACGTTTCTACCACCCTAAACAATCACCGATAATGATGTTTTTTTTTGGAAATGTTATAAATGTTATCAATATCCAGTTTTATAGGTTTTGATTTTTATCATTATATTAAAGGAATTTGAATTAATGGGTATTTAAATACCGATATTTTCACAAAACTTGTATCTATAGTTTGGGAATTATTTATTGGAAAAATAATGATAAATAAGGAAAAACTATAAACCTAGTTTATTCTAGCAATTATAAAATAAGACCAACATTTTTAGTATTGATCAATGTTTACTATAGGAGAAAAGTTTTCTCACAGAACGCAAATTATGCGCAAATTCTGAGTCAAAACTTGAAGAAGCTGCAAGTCCTTATCGGCGGCGAGACAGCATCACTTTGTTAAAATACCTATTTTTCTGTAGGAGCTTCTCTTCCCGTTCCTTAGCTGATCGGTTATGAATGGGTAAGCAAATATCGCTTCGATCGCTCCGAAGATCAAAAAACTACACTTTCAAAAGATATACCATAAACATTTATCATAACATACGAGAATTTCGTTAACCAACATTCCGAAAATGCCCAAAACTTGTTTATTGTTGTAAATTAAAATCAACGTCAATAAACACATCCTTCTCGACTACCTACTTTCACTCAATCGATTATTGGGATTTCATCGATAAAATGCAAGCGAAATTTACACACAGTCTGACAAGATGTAAAGCATCATATTTATAGCCTTTTTAGTGTTATTTTATCACGCAATTATCAACGTTTTGTTTTAATAATTTTCTTTTATTTCTTAGGATGTAGACGTGCATATTTTTTACCGGCTTCAGGAAAGGGGGGAGGTACTCAATAATTTTTTTTTTGTTTTGTTTGTTACCTCAGCACTTTTTACTGGGTGAACCGATTTTGATGATTTATTGTAGTTGAAAGCTGATGCTTTCCGTGTGGTCCCATTTAAATTTCATAAAAATTTGTCAAGCCGTTTTTGAGTTACACTCCAATAACGTGAGATGGTGGTAGGGTATTTTACGAATGCTCGCCTGGCTAGCCACCACCCTCAAGTAGAGCACCTAACGGGGTGTTCCGGTAGATGTCCTTGAGAGCCAGTAACTCTAGGTTAGCCTGAACAACATCTTCGACCACATCATCACTTACGATCAGGTGAGATAGTGGTCAAAGGCTAATCTATCAAGCATATAAAAAAAGAATATCACCCCACGGGGCTTGAAATTAAGTATTAGCTTAGAAATAATTAAAAATGCTATAATTTTGATGAGTGTAGTCTTTTTGATTAATTGTTGAAAGATGAAATTTTCATTGGTCCTTTCCTTTTTACAAGATTTCCCATAAAAGCAGTGTTATGTTTTCAGGGTTCATGTATGTATTTATGTTTGTGAGTTCCTTTATTCCACCATAACGTCTAAACGGCTTAACCGAATTTAATGAAATGAAATTTAATTATGATATATCATTAGATTCGTCTTGATAGCGCAGGTGACACTAGTTACCTCAAAAATATAAAAAAACAATCATTTTTTTTATGTAATGGGTTGGCAAACAAGCATACGGCCCACCTGATAGTAAGCGGTTACCGTCGCCTATGGACATTTGCAACACCAGGGGCGTAACCAATGCGTTGCCGACCCTGTAAGACTCCTTTATCACCTTTTTGAAGAAATCCATACTGTAGCCCTGCGGAAAAACGCTAGATGGAAGATCATTCCACATTTTGCAAGTATGCGGTAAGAAGGAGCGCATAAATCGAGCTGTGTGAGACTTCCAGGATTCGATTATGTGGTGTCGCGAGGAACGATGATAGAATCGCGATGCCGGTATAAGCTCAAACTGTCAGATTATAGACGCCGTATTGTGAGAAAAAAAGGTTTTTTATCCCTGACCCATCGAGTGGGATAACCATAAATATATATAACTTGCAGTTTTGTTTTCAATGGAACGATAAAACGCTTAACAAAAATAAATAATTTGCTGTAAGGTTTTTTAATTTGTAATCATTTTGTAAATGAGACTGGTTGGGATGCTGCTGAACCAGTTTTAAAATGTCATTCAAAATTCCCCACACAAATTGACAAAGTTTGATTATTGCACTGAATGAAGCGCTCGTAGCGAAGTTTACTTAGCTGTTCTCAACCGATCAGCAAAGTTAAGCAACGTCGCGCGCGGTCATAAGTTGGATTGGTGACCGCTAGTGACATTACTACTGAGCGTTTCCATGCTTCGGAGGGCACGTTAAGCCGTCGGTTCCGGTTGTTGTCTTAGGATGGCAGTCGTTATAGCATTGTGGTAGGGCATTTTGCGAATGCCAGCCTGGCTAGCTACCTCCCTCAAGTAGAAAATTTGTCGCCAAGCACCTAACGGTGTGTTCCGGTAGCTGTCATTGAGAGCCAGTACTTCTAGGTTAGCCTGAAGAACATCTTCGACCACATCATCACTTACCATCAGGTGAGATAGTGGATCAAAGGTTAATCTATCAGGCATAAAAATCCATCAAATAACTCCTTTACTTGCCACTTCGTCTGAACTATAAATTACTTGCAGCTTTTTAACAGATGGAAAGGCTAAATCGACGACTGTGGAACGCAAAGGTAGTGTTTAAACAACAATTAAGTTCTAGGCAGTATAACTTACTGTAACCACAGAATAAAAAACTGTAACTTACTCGAATATTATGAAACAGGCCCTTAAGATTATTAATACTATCGATTAAAAAAAATATGATAGTAGATTCTAATACGCTTTATCTCGATGACATATGTCAACTTGAAAACTATTTAACCGATGTTAGTGAAATTTCAATAGGTCCAACTTTTTTTATTTATAGCTGATAGGCTTTGAGCACTATCTCACCTGATGGTAAGTAATGGTGTTGTCGAAGATGTTGTTCAGAATTACTAGCTCACAAAAACAGCTGCTAGAACACACCATCAGGTGCTTCGCGGCAAATTTTCTACACAGGGATGGTATAGCTAGCCAAGCGGACATTGAAAATGCCCTACCACGATGCTATATCGACTGCCGTCGTAAGACAACAGTCGGGACCGACGGCTTAACGTGCGCTCCGAAGCACGTGCACGCTCAGTAGTAAATAGTAATATCACTAGCAGTCACCCATCCAGGTCATGACCGCAGCGGACGTTGTTTCATTTGGCCGATTAAGAATCGCTAAGCAAACTTCGCTTCAAATCTTGGAGGTATACTCTACCAAACAGAAAAAGATTCATCAAAATCAATTCATAAATGGGCGTAGTAATCGCGTAAAAAAAACAAGTATAATAAAACTAAAATCCAACCCACTATCGCATCAAGGAATATAGACATATAATAATAGCAATTGGAAATACCACATTGAAATGGAAATCCCCAGATCAAATTAATAAATAAAAACCAAGAGTTTTAAAACAAAATTATAAAATTACCGCACAAAAAATTATTAGCATATCGGCTAAAAAACAGGTATTCATACCTAGTACTGTTAATAGTAGTTTTTGAGTAGCCTAGTCTAGGTAGGTCTAAAGGTTTCAATTAAATTGGAATAATATTTTTTTTTGTCTTTAACACTCAAATGTGTGTAATAACTTGTTGAAGTCGGTACCATAATGGTTTAAAAGTACCTATTATCACAATATTGTGCGCGCGGTACCGACTTCGACAAGTTAATTCACACATTTGAGTGTTTTTTTATGTTATTGTGATGGAATAAGCGCGAGGCCCACCTGATGTTAAGCGGTATCTTCTGCCTATAACAGATGCATTTCATCACAAGTGACGAACTGCACTGCGCCCATCACCTTTGAGACAGTTGTTAAAGTCTCATATACCTGTAATTTCACTGGCTCTCAAGGACTGCTGCCGGAACACACCGTTAGGTGCTTGGCGACAGGTTTTCTACTTGAGGGTGGTCGCTTCCCAGGCGGGCATTCGTAAAATGCCCTTCCACCATGCGGTGAAGCTCAAGCTCTGGGCGGAATTCGAACCATGGATCTGCTGCGCGGCAGTCCATAGCCAATGCCACTGAGCCATCACTGCTTCAAAAGCTGTGTTGCAGTCGGTTTGATGTTTTGGTAAAAAAAACACCATTTTTAGTAACCCTTGCTACTTATGTGATCGATTGTCATTCACTTTCAATGACAGTAGTCATCATCAAGATAAGAAAATACTTTTCAGTTATTAGAGTGTAACTCGAAAACGGCTAGACCGATGTTGATAAATTTAAATCGGACTACACGGCAAGCATCAGCTTTACATAAAAAATAATCATCAAAATCGGTTCACCCAGTCAACATTTCTGAGGTAACAAACATAAAAAAATACAGACTAATTGAGTACCTCCTCCATTTTTTGAAGTCTGTCAAATTACAATCCAAATCACCAAGTTTCTCTAACACCCTTAGGTCCTATTTTTTCTGTGTGCCACTGACCTCAATACGCCTATATCGGCGTACTATGCTTACGCGTACTCGTGGCTCCGTTACGGTATCATTATTTTGGGGTAATAGTGTAAATGTAGATGAACTCTTTGTCGCTCAAAAAATATTATCCGCATTCTTGCAAAGATCAAAGCTCCAGACATCAAGAATTCCATAAATCATACTACATAAAATATAAAATACTAACTGTTCCTTCCATCTATATCTTAAAAAAATATAATGTCGTTAAAAACTACTTAGAATATTTCGAAAAACTTTCAGACAAACTTTAGCTATGATGGCCGAGCGGTAATAGCTATATGCCGTGCCGCAGGTCCATGGTTTCATCCCACCGCCGCCGCGCCGGCATAGAACATATAATAATACTCCGCCGCCGGCTTGAGCTTCACCGCTTGGTGGAAGGGCATTTTGCGATTGCCCGCCTGGCTAGCTATCACCCTCAAGTAGAAAATCTGTCGCCAAGCACTTAACGGTGTGTTCCGGCGGCTGTCCTTGAGAGCCAGTAATTCTAGGTTAACCTGTTAACACCTTCGACCACATTATCACTTACCATCAGGTGAGATTGTGGTCAAAGGTTTACCTATCAGCAATAAATAAAAAAAGAACCATGCTGATTTAAAACACCAACCTCACATAAGCTGGGTTCGACTTCCACAACTTATTTCATACTTTTCAGTGGAAGTCGGTTCCATTTTTTTATATCTTGTTCTTGATAAAGACTGCTCACAAGATCATTTATTCGCCTAAAATAACTTATAAAGTACTCGACCAACTTTGATGAAATTTAAATGGAATCACCTCGGAGGTATATCTCAAATAAAAAAAGCATTATGAAAAACGGACTACTCTGTAAAAAGAAAAGCGTGGTTATACAAATACGCGTTGACTTGAGAACGTTAGTAAGATTACAAAATTGTATGTAACACAAACACACGTGTTTGTGGTAGCTACAAGAATATAAACAAGTTTATATAGTAAAAAACCCGACTGCAAATTAATTACTTCCGTTAGACGTTATATCGTTCCATTGAACATAAAACTGCAAGTTATATATATTTTTGGAATCGTGTAGGTATCAAAATGAAGGGCTTTAAACCTTCATTTTTATAGACTTATTCGTCAACTGGCGAGCGTGAAACTCGCGAGTGCCCGCGAGTTGCCTTCCGAGGTAGGTCTACCCTTCCCCGTACTGCCCCACCCCTTTAAAATCGATGACTGACAATAGTGAGGTTATAAATTTTAAAAAATCATATCTCCAAAAAGCAGGATGATCGCAACTTGGGGGTACCTATCACACGATCGATGTTTTATAAACTAAACCAAAGCCAGCCCTACATTTGAAATATTTATTAGAGGACATTGGAGTTTCACAACAGACAGATTACAACGACAATCAGGCAGCACAGAAGTTAGCCAATAATTTAATGGCTGGGAAAAGACAGAACCATAAACAGAACCAACTTACTCTTGAAAATGTGTCTCTTATCAACCTAGGCTTCAGATACGACACGACCAATGCCTTTTTTTAGGTGAGTTCAAGCAGATACACTGCATGACACTTGACAAGTGGTTTATTGAAAACAAACTTAATAGTGAAATTGGAACAGTAATGATTTAATATTAATTATAAACAGTTATGGAAGTTTACCTTCCGAGTTTACCTATTTTTTTTTGTCGTCAACTCGCGAGCCCATTTAATGTACAGTCATATACAAAAGGATAAAAACTAGTTAAGTACTGACCATACTGAAAAAAAAGAGAGAAATAGAGTTAATATGTTTATTTGACATGACATGATTTACTTATACAAAATAGAGCCACTAAGATGTATGTATAGACAAAAATATGAAATGTCTTATTTTCCTAATATTTATTAACAATATCACAATGATTCATGGTTTATTGTCTGTTATTGTTAGGTTTGGAAGATTTTTTTTTATCTGGGAATCTTTATAGTTTGAAGCAGTGATGGCTCAGTGGCATTAGCTATGGACTGCCGCGCAGCAGGTCCATGGTTCGAATCCCGCCCAGAGCTTGAGCTTCACCGCATGGTGGAAGGGCATTTTGCGAATGCCCGCCTGGCTAGCGACCCCCCTCAAGTAGAAAATCTGTCGCCAAGCACCTAACGGTGTGTTCCGGCAGCAGTCCTTGAGAGCCAGTGAAATTACAGGCACAATGAGACTTAACAACTATGTCTCAAGGTGACGGGCGCAGTGCAATTCGTGACTTGTGATGAATAGCAACTGTTATAGGCAGAGGTTAGTCCACTTAACATCAGGTGGGCCTCGAGCTTGTTCCGTCACAATAACATAAAAAAAAAATCTGGAAGATATGGCGTCCAAAATCTGCCAGTTTGTATTTTTATTTTTATGTACCTAGTAACACTTTCGCTATCAAAACAAATTTTACGATATTGCATACATTAAAATCGGTTAGACCGTATAGAAGTTATAGTGGAATAAATAAACGCACAAAGATGCAACCCTGAAAACATTACTCTCTTTTTTTGGGCAGTCGTGTAGAAAGGAGCGTCTATTTCAGCACACTAAAAAAAATAAACGCCATGTTACATTTATGTTTTATTATATTAAAGTTTTTTAATATAGTTTAAAATAGATAGATATATATCTAATATTTTAATTAATAATATTAACAAATAGATAAACAACATTTTGTTTATACATAACACATTTTAAAACATGTATCTGAAAACCGTAAATCAACCGTTTTTTTAGATATCATTAGATTCGTCTAATAGCGCAAGTGACACTAGGTACATAAAAAAACAAACTGGCGGATTTTAGTTGCCTTAAAGTGAGAAACAAAAATGATTTCTGCCATCCTCATTGGCTGGTGTATCAAATGAAGGTATTTAAAAAACGATTCCATAAATATTATATATAGTACCACCAACTTAACTGTGCAGTTGGTGAGGGCGCTGCTGATCAAGGAAATCAACTACAAACTGTCACAATTTGAAGGAATGTTGTAGTTCTTTTTTCTGCCACCTGAACAGATAAGTTGGTGGGTCTGTAACTTGCTTTAATTGCAATGGAACGATAAAACTCTTAACGAAAATAAATACGAGTAATTTGCAGTCGGGTCTTTTACTTTTATTACCATATTATACTTGTTACTTATTTGCGAACATTATACATGTAAAGTGAAAATAGGGTACTTACAAACTTTTTGGAACTGAGAGGAGTTTATAATGGCTGGCCTGCAGTGTTTCCACTTTAATGATTTCCTTTCCCCACCCCTCAATTGAAATGTCCCCTTCTCAAGGCTTTTTTCCCCTCAAAAATTTTTCTGCTGTAGTTTTTAGATTTGGCCCTAGTGTAGTAACTAAAAAAATAGGTTTTATCGATTTTATTCTATAACCTGCCCACGCCTCATTTGATACTATACTATGATAATATTATTGACACTAATTGCGTCAACAAAATTATCGACAAAAATTGTCGGCGATTTGTTTTTCTTCCAATCTGGACCCAAATTTCCCCTCATTGTGGAAACACTGCCTGGTATAGCTGGAATATTGATTAGAATTGTAATTAGGTCATACTTGAAAGTTTTTATTCTAATCAATAAGACCATAGAATTTTTATTAGACTTCTTCTGGTACTTTTATTGTGTTTCAATATACCAGGGTGGTCATGACTTGTGATAGAATATCTCGACCATGGAGCTACTGTTACGGACTTTTTTTTTATGAAGAACTAATGAAAACTTGCGTAACCAAATTTACGAGAAAAGTCGCAGCAAACTATTATTAAACGTTTTTTATTCATCAACATAAAGCCCGGGTGCTATGGCTACAATGCTGGTTTCGCAATACTTGAGCATCCTTTATGCTCACCCCACCTTGTCCCTACTATAGGTATGGTTGAAGGAGTTTTTGTGAGATCAGAGATTCGAAAATTATGAAGCACTAGTCGCTGCTATACAGGAATTTTCAGGTGGTAAGGATGAAGAGGTTATGAAATAATGAATTTTGAGATTTAGAAGATAAAAATCCAAGTGTATTATGCTTAAAGGCGACTATAACGACAAATAAAATAAGATTTTAACATAAATTACCGATCCTTAACATTTTATAAAGAATATTCAATTTATATATTTGCAATTCAACGGGGCAATGCTGCGAGCATGCTGGGCACGCTGCCAATTGGTAGTGGGCTAGAGCATTTGGACTGCCTGTGAGTCTGCAATGATCTAAATGCTTTTATTGTAGTAGCTGTAGTGTTGTATATAGTTCGTAGTATTTTGTTAATAAAGGCATACCGCCGGTATTAAAAAAAAACATATATATAATATAAAAATAATAATACATATTTTTTTTTTTATAATTGTTATGTCAAAATATTTGCAGTATTTTTAAACAAATTAACAAAGAAAATAGTGGCCAGGACAATGGCAGCAGTAGCAGTTATCGAGGGAGATAAGCTAAATACACATTTATGCGAGTTCCGCTGATGTGGTAAACGAGCCGTCATAGAACTTTGTTCTATGCTTAGGCATTGTAAGTATAAGATTAGTTGATAACATAGTACAACCAATAAAGTATTACCACATAATAAATGGACCAGAAGGATCACTCCGCAAAGCCATTCCAATAAATAAGCGACTCTAGCTACGAAGCAATAAAGTGCACTTCAGCTCGCAAAGCATGGAGTAGCTAATATTTATATTTACCTACAAGTCTTCTCTCCTTCTATCGTATAGCTCTGACCTCTTCTGACACGGCATGCACTGTAGAATACTCCCATCCGGACGGATACGCCGATGTACCTGTAGCTTTGTGAGCCAGGCCTGGTATTATTTATAATACTTATGCATATCGTTCGAAGGAATCCAGCAACGAACCGACAGATACCGGATGGATATCGGACGCAATGCCGCTTATGAATTTTATTTTGTGAACGAAGGCCAACCCTAAAATTTGCCAACGGTGAATGGCAACACCGTGGATTATTATGAAACCCTTGACGGGTATACAGGGTTATTGGTAAAATGCTAACAACCTCTTAAGGTTCACTTCTGCTAGTCCTAACAAACATTTTGAGATGATTTGTTTTTTTTAATTTATCGATTTTGAAAAATAAAATGGTTATAGTCGCCTTTTAGTACAATACAATTGGAATTTCATCTTCCTAAGCTCCAAATTCATTTTTTGATAACATCTTCATCCTTAGCACCTGAAAATTCCTGTACAGTAGCGACTAGTGCTTCATCATTTTCGAATCTCTGTTCTCTCAAAAACTCTTTGAAGCAGTGATGACTCAGTGTGTCAAGTCAAATCACCAGAAGTCTAACATCTGGTCTTATTGATAAGAATCAAAAACTTTCAGTATGACCTAAGCACATGAATAATTTTTTTGACACATGAATAAGTTTTTTTGTATAATATAAACTATTATTACATTTAGTATAATATAATAATAGTTTATTCATGTGACCTAAGTGCAATTGTATCAATATTCCACTTATGTAACCAATACCAGCCAGTATAAACTTCTCTTACGTCCAAAGAGTAGGTACCTCATTCCCACTTTACTTGAATAATGATATATTATGCAATAATGAATTATTGCAAATAAATAAAAATAAATAAATGTAACGAACTTGTACATGAGCAGTATAATAATGGTTTAAATTATGTTGAAATTATATAATAAGTTTCATTTAAAACTATTATATACAATTGTTTTTAATTCTTTCAGAAGTCATATCTCTTTAAACCTTGATATTATATTATTATAGACCAAGTCCAAATAAAGGAGTGTTGGTAGTTCTTACGGGTTGCCTGAAAGAGATCGCTCTCAGCGATTAAGACCACCCATCTTCACATCTTGTTTTTGATTATATTTTCATTGATATAAGTTTCACAGATATAATGTTTTTTATCTTTCTGTTAATATATCTATGTGGCATGCCCGTTACTACATCCTTCATCTTTGTTGACCAGTTTATTGACAAAACATAAACATAGCGAGAGCATATCACGGCTAAAGGGGTGGATGGACGCGGGTTCGAATCCTGCTGTACTGTACTGTACTGTAACAGCCGACTCGCCCACTGCTGAACACAGCCTCCCCTATTAAGGGGGTATTTGCCATAATCCCCACGCTTGGCAGGCGGCTTGGGGATCGCAGTGTAAGATAGCAGTTTTTTAGAAAGTGCACTGAGAAAAATCTAAAGTCAAAAGCGCCTTAATGACGGCCAATTTATATGGTATAAGGCGAAAAACCGACCAAACGTAAATACGTACAAAAACGCCTTCCAACTAGAAGGCGTTAAACGAAGTCAGTGAAGGCGAATTTTTCTTTTCGTCTTCATTTAAGGTGTATTTTGTGGTCTTTCTTAAATATTGACTTTTCACACAAAAAAAAACGCCTTCCGTAAAGTATTTTCAGAATTGAACTTGTTATACGATAATAATTGCAGTATTGACCATAAAATATACCTTACTTTATTGATAAGGCTGATTCAGTCGTACGTTATATTGATAATCACCGTATAGAAACCGCCGTAAAAGTAAGGTATATTTTATGGTCAATACTGCAATTATTATCGTATAACAAGTTCAATTCTGAAAATACTTTACGGAAGGCGTTTTTGACGGTTGTGTTTATTATAAAACATGGTACATTTTTATTGATTGGTGAAAATAATCTTAAGAGTTGTGAATTCATCTTACGTATTTACAATTCAACGGTAAAAGGTCAAATTCGATTTAAGCCTTTAAGTCGTTTTTCTCAGTGTGCTGCTGCCCACCTTACCCACACCACTTACCATCAGGAAGGCTAAGCTATCAGCAATATAAAAAAAATATTTCAATGGATCGATAAAACGTCTAACGGAAGTAATTAATTTGCAGTCGGGTTTTTTTACTATTTCAATGCTTTATTTATTCGTAGTATTTAAATTAATTTAAACTTGTTTATATTTTTATAGCTACCACAAACAGGAGTGTTTGTCTAAACTAATATACCTAATAAAGAGGAAAGATTTGATTGTTTGTTTGTTTGCATTAAATAGGCTCTGAAACTACTGGACCGAATAGGATGAAATTTGTTATGGAAATAGATTGAGACACGGGGAAGGACATAGGTTAGTTTTTATCTAACTGCGTTTGCGCAGTTTCATGGTTTCGCGCGATAACTGATCTACTGGACCGATTAGGATGAAATTTGGTTTGGAAATAGTTAGAGACACGGGGAAGGACATAGGATAGTTTTTATCCAACTGCGCAAAAAGAGGTTAATGGTTTTGCACGATAACCGATCTACTGGACCGATTAGGATAAAATTTGGTATGGAAATAGTTTGAGACACGGAGAAGGACATAGGATAGTTTTTATCCAACTGCGCAAAAAGAGGTTAATGGTTTTGTGCGAAAACCTATATAGCCGGGGGCGTAGCCGCGGCAAGAAAGCTAGTGTTCAATAAAATTTTGTAATCTAACGTATCTACGTAAAGCTAGACTGCAGTGACGTAAAGTTGTTTAATAAATTTATAAGTTCAAGGACTGCACAAATAATATGTCACTTCGTTTACCTAAACATTACAAAATCTCTTGAGCAAGTGATTTGGTCCTGACCATCTTAGTATATGTATTCCTAGTACTTGTTTTCAATAATGAAGCAGTGATGGCTCAGTGGCATTGGCTACGGATTGCCGCGCAGCAGGTCCATGGTTTGAAACCGGCCGCGGGCTTGAGCTTCACCGCATGATGGAAGGGAGTTTTGCGAATGCCCGTCTGGCTTTCGAATTATTTTTGAAAATACCTAATTTTACGGAAATCTGACAAACCACACATAGATATTAAGGTTGAACTGGCCGGTCAGTTCTCCATACAAACGCCGTAGGGTAGTCCCTTATTTGAGATTTAAGGCGCAGTAATAAGCATAATATCGATAGAGCTCGTCATCATCTAGGTTTGTACGTCACGAAATTTTAAAAATTTAATGCATTTGAAAGTTATGAGCCTTGAAAACTTTATATGAAAATGTTTCGAGGGTCATAACTCCCAAGTTATTTTTTTTTTTAATTTCTTTACCATACAAACCTAGATAATGACAAGTTCAATCGATATTATGCTTAATTCTGGGCCTAAAATCTCATATAAGGGAGTGATCACCCTACTACGCTTGTATGGAGAAAAGACCGGCCAGTTCACCCTTAAGGTTCATATACCTGCAAAGTTTCACCGAGTGGAACACCTAGAATTTAAAACATGACGAAACTGGGTACGTTGAAATTATTAAATAATTTAAAGCGCTCCATGAACTCCAATCTTAACGACCGATGTTTAAATCCATTCATAAAATTGCACTAATTAATAACATCCATTAATTAGGTACGTATTCATTCACCTTGACAGTAAAACCCAATTGCTCCATAACTACCAACTTCATAAATAATAACTAGTATTCGTGCACCATAAATAATAGACTAGAATGGCAATATTCAGTTAGTGCACTGAGTTGATACATTCAAATGATTTCAAACTTGGTGCCTAGGTAATTGATTTTAAGTACTAATAAACGTAATTAAGGCAGAAATTGCGAGAGACACGCACGAAATGTGTATTGTTCGGAGAATTGTGATCTGCTGTCCTGCCAGTAGTGTAATACTTAATTTGTGGTTATTTTGTAAAGAAGACCTCTCATCATAGATTCATAAAAGTATAATTAAAAAAATAGAAGAAAAGCATGCATTTCGTCAGACGTATTTTGTACTAATGGGGAAATCCACTGTGTAAATAATTCCACTCAAATGGCGCTATAAAGTAGGTACCTACATTGAAAATGTCAGATTTTATATAATAAGGTGTTCATAAAAATAATATGTACCTAGTAACTTTGCAGATAAAAAGGAGTTAGGAGGTCAAGAAATAATATGACTGCAAATTACCTAAAAACTTGAAAAAACATTAAATGGGATTGTTAAGATTCCAGATTGCCCAGGCAGGCATGCAAGGCAGAGTCCTCCACCCGCACAATCTGTTTTGAATACTTAACCGGGCCGGCAGATTCACCGGGCTGAAATAAAAAACACGAGATACACAAGCAAACAATTAGTATATATGGAACTTACGTACCATGCATGAAGTTTCGTCAATTTGGACGAACCAAGCTTAGGACTACCTATCTAACCAAATCGGCCGATGTAATTAGAATGGACTTGCCTAGCCGACGAATGTGGTTCCCGCTGCTGGTTTGCACAACACACCAAATGTTCAAATGTCTTTAACACGCGCGGATCGCAATCGCGGGGGTCGAACAAAGCGGTTTTCAAAAAGCAACACAACACAAAAACATTAATTTAAATACCGCTGACCCAAATCGATCCTCAACTTTTCCAAAAAAAACAGCTACCTAGCCAAAGCAGCAAAGTTCCAGTTATTTCACATACAAAAATTCCATAGATAACAAATAGACGACTAGCAAAGCGGTGTGTTCCAATTGCCCGCGAAATTGATCGGTCCGAACAGGGATATTTAATTAATGGAATCTTACCCCAATAAGTTAATTAAATATCACTGAAAATTTATGACATAAAATAATTACCATTCTTAACTAATCTTTTGTTATGTTATTGTGACGGAACAAGACAGACCCACCTGATGTTAAGTGAACATCAGTTATTTAACTTTTTTATGTTATTGTGACGGAAAAGCCCGAGACCCAGCTGATGTTCACTTATATTATATAAAAAAAAGTTTCATTAAGAATGGAAATTATTTTATTACTAACCTAGTAATTAAACTAACAGATGCATTTCGTCAACGACGAATTGCACTGTGCTCGTCACAATGAGACGTACAGTTGTTAGGTCTCATGTGCCTGTAACTTTACTAGCTCTCAAGGACAGCTGCCGGAACACACCGTTAGGTGCTTGGCGACAGACTTTCTACTTGAGGTTGGTAGCTAGCCAGGCGTGCATTCGCAAAATGCCCTACCACCATGTTATAACGACTGTCATCCTAATACGACAACCGGGACCGACGGCTTAACGTGCCCTCCGAAGCACAGAAGCGCGCAGTAGTAATGTCTCTAGCGGTCACCCATCCAACTCAAGACCGCGCGGACGTTGCTTAACTTTGCTGATCGGTTAAGAACAGCTAAGCAAACTTCGCTACGAGCGCTTCAAAACCAGAATCAACCCAGCTTCCGCCTGGACCAGTCGAGATGACTGCTATTGGTTATGGGGCCCATAAATTAAAAAAACTTGTCTAGCGGTTCTAAAAACAGATCGTGCCCCATTAACTGGTTGACAACCTAAGGCCTTGCAGATTGCATTATTGCATTAGGGTTGTCTATTTTAGATTGGCATTTGTAATGCGTTATTTTTACTCGGAATTTCGCTATGAAAGCTATTATTATCACAAGAATTGGTGTATGTGCGCCGCTTTGAAAACTTGATGTTTTGGGTTCGATACCTGGGAAGGTTTTTAGGTTTCATTGAATAAAAAGTTTTAATTTGTAGTCCGGAGTTTGGAAATAATATTTCTTGTTAAAAGTATAATTTTAT
This sequence comes from Plagodis pulveraria, assembly GCA_963890685.1. Taxonomy (NCBI): domain Eukaryota; kingdom Metazoa; phylum Arthropoda; class Insecta; order Lepidoptera; family Geometridae; genus Plagodis; species Plagodis pulveraria. The sequence goes on along the minus strand of OY982971.1, from coordinate 13,072,411 downwards.
TCCTTCTTACGTGTTTCGACAGATCATTGGTGACCGTATTTTTATATACATCACAAACTAATATAAATTAAGAAATTAAATATTAACAATTTACGAATATTCTTATCCTGTATGCGCTTAAAGCCAAATTAGTACGTTAAGAACGATAATCCTAATATTTCAGTGTTTTTATTTATTTGCGGGGTGAGTCTAAGTCATCAATTTAGATGATTACTAAAATAACGCAAAATACTTTAGTACTACTTTAGTCCAAACAAAATAAGAACATTTTACAGTCTAGTTACTTAATTTTGGATTAGTTAAATTTAGTTTATACATTTTTGTTAAGTCTGGCTTCAACCTAAACCAGCTCAAGTCGAAAATCTTGTGCTCTAAAAAATGTAAATATGAAATCCATCTTGTCCTTCCAAAAATTATAAATTTAGTTGATACAAAATACAATAAACATCGCCTGTGTTCTTTTGGAAGCGCATGAATAAACACATAATTTACTTTGACAGGAAGTTTAATCTTCAAGGTGGCAGCCCTATCTATAAGCGCTACATTTAGAAGCATCTGCGTGCCACAATACTGGTTTCAATTCTAATATTAGCATCATAGTTTGCATATACTTGCCCTCTTAAACACCCGCATAGCCTTCTGAAAATGTACGAAAACATGCGTCATAAGGGATTTCATAGAAGTTTGAAAAAATAACATGCAGGGGCAATTATGGTTACCATGTTTTGAAGCAGTGACGGCTCAGTGGCATTGGCTATGGACTGCCGTGCAGGAGGTCCATGGTTCGAATCCCGCCCAGAGCTTGAGCTTCACTGCATGGTGGAAGGGCATTTTGCGAATGCCCACCTGGCTAGCAACCACCCTCAAGTAGAAAATCTGTCGCCAAGCACCTAACGGTGTATTCCGGCAGCAGTCCTTGAGAGCCAGTGAAATAACAGGCAAAACGAGACTTAACAGGTATGTCTCAAGGTGATGGGCGCAGTGCAGTTCGTCACTTGTGATGAAATGCATCTGTTATATAAAAAAATGTACTATGTAATATAACATAACTTAGGTATATAATGACAGATTTATTTTAACTATGATACATCTCACACGGCAATCTACCTCCTTATTCCTAGTCAAACTTTATGCATCTTAACATAAATAAATGTTTTGTAATTTCATTTACTAAAAAACGTCAAAAAACTATTTGTAACTATAATATCGAAAATCAGGTTCTTGCAAGGTCATCTGTTGCGAAGGACCTAGGTATACTGTTTGATGAGCAGCTTTCATTTAGACCTCATTATCAGCACATAACGGGCAAAGCCAATCAACTATTAGGGTTTGTGTTCAGATCCACAAAGGGTTTCAAAAATCCAAAATCTTTTCTGTACTTATTTAATGCTCTTGTTCGTTCTGTATTAGAATACGGAAGTCCTGTTTGGACCCCGTACTACAAAGTTCATATTGAGGAAATTGAAAGAATACAAAAAAAGTGTTTAAGAATGTTGTGCTATCGCCAAAACTTAGGACGTTCTGATCTTAGCTACGAATCGCGTTTATCAAAATTTGGTGTACAAAAGTTAGTTACTCGTCGCAAATATTTCGATTTTATCTATCTATATAAAATAATACATCCATGTTCGACACTCCTGGTCTTCTCTCACTAATTAATTTTAATATAAAATATAGGGCGCGCAGATCTAACCGTACCAATCTCTTTTCACTTCATACATATCAAAACAATGTTTCAATCTATAACCCCCTGGTTCGAATGGCTCGTCAGTATAACGAGATGGCTGAGGATAATGTTACTATTGACATATTCTCCCCGAAATTAGCACTTTATATTAAAATCATCAAAGATATCCTCTATACTAAACACCAGATGCAGACTGGACTTAACTCTGATGTTAAGTCCAGTTGTTCCAAGCTCTGAGTTATGTACTCGGAATTTACATCTTTCCAGTTGCAGTAGCAACTGGAAAGATGTAAATTCTGCATTATGCAAATCATCTCTTAATATAAGTTAATAATATAATAAGCAGATGTACCGTGTTATAATGTTTACAAGTAAGACACTTCAAAATTTAATTTATTGTAATAATTAAGATTTTTGTAATTTGTTGGGTAAACATAAGAAGAATATCCTCTTGTTTACCTAATTGTATTTTGATCCTTTTGTCTAATACATATGTACTAATTTTCTTTTTCTAATGTTCATAATAATTCAATATTATACCTTAGAGACCTGTTTGTTAAAGTAAGCTTAGGAAACTAAATAAGTTTCTATATCGTACACATGTTTTGAGTTGCAATCCAGGTCAGATCTGTATAATTCTGTGCTCCTTCTGGAGCGCTCATGTGCTTCTTATTTGATTGTAATTTGTTTTGTGTACTTAATAAATAAAATAAAAAAAAATAAAAAAATTCCCTATTACGACACCCACAAGAAGATATGGGGGGTGCTGTTCTAGTCCAAAGAGAAACAGGAACTTAAATAACACCTGCAAATATATAGGTACAACTAAAACCAATCTGGTATAATTATTTATTGTAATGTTATTTTTTTAAACCGTGCCTAGTAAGGCCCATGTGCATCGCATAACAAAGCCCATTCCTTCTTTAAATTATAGGTTTGTTTGTTTGTTCACTTATAAAACTATCGCGAGTTTTGTTCTTTATAACTAAATAGGCACCCGGCTGGGGCTGTTGTATTTACCGGATGGATTCCGACCAGTTTCGTGCTATATTGTAGCCCTTCGACCTGTAACTGATTCTACCAGAATAACACTTCGTGTGACCGTGACTCCCAGTCGAAGGGCTACAATATAGCCCGAAACTGGTCGGAATCTATCCGGTTAATACAACCGGGTGCCTATTATAGGTTTGTTTGTAAAAATAATTGTTCAACTAATGATATACTGATTTATATTTACTTTTTTTTTAATTTAGAGCTGATAGGCTAGCCTTTGGCCACTATCTCATCTGATGGTAAGTGATGATTTAGTCGAAGGTGTTAACAGGCTTAACGTAGAATTACTCGCTGTCAAAGACAGCTCGGGCCACATTGCTCGACGAACTGATAACCGATGGGGAAGAAAGGTTCTCGAGTGGTTACCACACTACACCGGAAGACGTAGAGTTGGTAGGCCCCCCACCAGGTGGACTGGCGACATCGTGAAAGTCGCGGGTAGCCAGTGGCTAATAGCCGTTCGTTGTGGCGTTCTATGGGGGAGGCCTTTGTTCAGCAGTGGACGTCTTCCGGCTAATGATGATGAAAGACAGCTGCCAAAACACACCGTTAGGTGCTTGGAGACAGATTTTCTACTTGAATATATATCTAACACCAATCTGGTATCATTATTAATTGTTGTATTACACAGTTTTGAAAATTCCGCTTAGCGAGTCTCATGTCCATCCATAAAGCCATTTCCTTCTTTTCTTACACAGTTTGTTTGAAAATATAATTCTTTCACTAATGATATACTTATTAATATGTAGAAATTCATGAGTGCATACACTTCGAATGCAGTTTAATTTGTATGTATTAAAATCTCACTGTTTTCCGAAAATAAGGTTTTGGACTTTAATAAATGACATGGGTCGTACAAGACCACCTAGAGATTTGAGATCTGTAGGTACGTTTTTACTATTGTATAAATATAAGCCTGGAACATAAAAATGAAGTATCAAACATAGGTGTTTTATTTAAAAAAGTGTTTGATAGATTTTAAAACTATCTCTATCTATCTATCTATCTCAGTACTGCTGACAGTGTCCAGAGCTCATGGTACTTGTATCTATAGTGTGCAGAGAGATATTATTAATTTGATGATTGGAACCCAAGCAGGTTGTATTTGCCAACAATTTTCTCGGGTCTTTAATTTCATTCGCTTCACGATTTTTTTTTTATTGCTGATAGGTAAGCCCTTGACTACAATCTCACCTGATGGTAAGTGATGATGTGGTCGATGGTGTTAGCAGGCATAACCTAGAATTACTGGCTCTCAAGAACAGCTGCCGGAACACACCGTTAGGTGTTTGGAAACAGATTTTCTACTTGAGGGTGGTGGCTAGCCAGGCGGGTATTCGCAAAATGCCCTTCCACCATGCGGTGAAGCTCAAGTCCGCGGCGAAATTCGAACCATGGACCTACTGCGTGGCAGTCCATAGCCAATGCCACTGAGCCATCACTGATTCCAATCAAACCTTCAAAAGTCATGGTTAATTTGTTCTCTTTCCAGTTACGATACCACTGACAAGCTTCGGCATGGTCCAGGGGTGGCTATCACCGATGATATCAGTGCTGCAGTCACCCGAGGGTCCAGCCTCGGAGCCGTTCACAAGCACCGACATATCCTGGATGACCTCCGTGACGTACATCACTGCCATCATAGTTGGAGCCCCGATGGGCCATCTCACTGACAAGTTTGGGAGGAAAAACATGACATTGGCTACCACGCTGTCTTTAATAGTATGTTGTTTTTCTGGTACTTATTTATTTTGACTTTAAATAATATTATATCGAGGTAATGAATAGATTCAGGCGTTATTTTGTGGAAATCCATATATTAACAAATATTTTAAGACAACATCTAATTAATATTTTAATAAAAAATATAAAATTATATCTAGTGACAATTCCGCCTAATTTTCCTGCTAAGCCGACGTGACGTCACAAACTCGTCTTTCTCGATCGTGCGCTCGTAGAGTCAAGGATGCTTCGTGTAGAAGCGAAACGCGTCGAAAATTCTTCCGGCTTGGCTGCGTGGCTTTTGTGACGTCACGTCGTCTTAACAGGAAAATTAGGCGGAATTGTCACTAGATATATTTTATATTTTTTAAGTGTTTTATTAAAATATTCATTTGATGTTTTCTTAAAATAATTTTCAAATGTTTGTTATTATTATATCGAAGTTTGACCTTTAATACGTAGCCGTCATTAGCTGTCGTGTGTACAATAAAGGCTTTTAAACCGTAGGATATTTAGCGATATAGCTGTTTTTTGGAGTGAAGAATTTAGTAGGTACTATAGGCAACCTCCTTCCTTAGATCTCAGATCCTATTTTATTACTGTAAGGCTAGCCTTTGGCCACAATCTCCGTGTTGGTAAATGATGATAAGGTCAAAGGTATAAACAGGCTCAATGGGAGCTCTCAAGGACATCTGCCGGAACACACCGTTAAGTGTCTGGTGACAGATTTTCTTCTTTTCACAAAATTACAAATTTACGAGAATAAAAATTAAAGTTATATGCGGGATTCGAACCCGCGTCCATCCACCCCTATAGCCGGGGTATGCACTGGCCGACTGAGCTATAATATGACAATTTTCTTCTTTTTATTTACATTCGCAAAATGTAATTCTAGGTTTGTTGGTTGGTTGTAATTATGGGCTTTACGAGAAATTGTGCTAGTGGATCTCCAGTTTTTTGGCAGATCGGAGCATCAAGGTCGTTGTCGACGGTGCATGCTCCGACTTGAAGCCAATTAATGCTGGCGTTCTGCTAGGCTGTGTGCTATCTCCGACTCAATTTCTCTTGCACATCAATGACATGCTGCAGCTCAGCGATATTCAGCCACCAGAGATGGCTCCTACACCGGCCGTGCTAAAATTTCTCGGGATAACGTTGTGGGGATTCGGAACAAACTTGTGTCTGAAGTCTAGACCATGTTGTCTAATGTTTCGAAGTGGGGCCGACTGAACTTAGTTCAATTTAACCCCAAGAAGACAGAAGTTTGTGCGTTCACCGCTAAATTATCCCCCTTTGTCGCATCCCTCCGTTCGTGGGCGACGGTGATCACTTACCACCAGGTAAGCCGGGTGCTCGTTTGCCCTCATATCCCATAAAAAAAATGTTAGCCTGAACAATATCTTTGAACTCATCATCACTTACCATCAGGTGAGACAGTGGTCAAAGGCTAGCCTATCAGCTGAAAATAAATAAAAAACACATTTGGTGTTATGTTCATGCTGTACAGACAAGTTAAAATTAAATGTAGAGAATTTAATAACAAGAATAAGAGAGGAATAAGCTTTGCCATGCAACGGGGCAGTGCTGCCAGCATTCTGGGCACGCTGCCAACTGGTAGTGGGTTAGAGCATTTGGACTGCCTATGAGTCTGCAATGACTTATAGGGATCTAAATGCTTTTATTGTAGTAGCCGTAGTGTTGTATATAGTTCGTAGTATTTTGTTAATAAAGCCATACCGCCGGTAAAACAAATAATATGTTATTCTCCTTGATTGCTTCAGAACGAATTTTCCTTACTTATTATCAATTATTGTAGTTTAATTCAGTTTGGCGCAGATGTCGCTCCGTTATCATAAGACGGTTAAACAATAGTACCGACTTAGACAAGTTATTATACACTTGAGTGTTGAAGTCGGTTCCATTTTGAGTAACTATTTTTCACCCTTTTTAGTAACCTAAGTAGCAATACTTACGGGATCAATTGTCATTCACTTTCAATGACTATATATCATCTAGATAGGAAAAATCTTTCATTTATTAGAGTGTAACTCAAAAATATCTTGAGTGATTTTGATAAAATTTAAATGGGAACACAGAAGAAGCCCCAGGTTTCAAATAAAAAAGAATCATCAAAATCGGTTTAACCAGTCGAAGCTCTGAGTAACAAACATAAAAAAAACAGTAGAATAGACGCAACTCGAGCATGTGTATTGTATTCGTAATGAGTTTGCAGTGTTATTGCCATGAAATCAGTAGCTAAGCATCATTCCAGTTATTTTACTATGTACTAAATAAAATTATGGCCAGCTACATAGTATTTCATAACACGTGAATGAAAAACAATCATGACCTATCTGCAAAATGATATCCCTACGTGTTGTTTTTGTTTTTTCCTTAGATGTTAATAATTATAATATTTACAACTAGCAAACAAATGTTCCGTTTTATCAGGGTCACAATTCTGCTATTTGGATCCTAATATCTTTATTGAAGTAGCGGACTGCCTCGGCTTTGCACAGGTTATTAACAAAAATTATAAAATGAAACATATAAAAGTAGTTATTGTGAGATAACTGTAATAGTTAGACATATGATGTTGCAGACTTTTTTGGAGATATTGATGTCTTCTATAAAATTGTAGTACATCACTTTGCTCTATTGTCAACGATTACCGCAGCGTACGCGATATAACTACTTTTTGGTATTTTTTTCACACTTTGGGTTACATTATCCAAGTTTTCATACGGATCCCTTAGTTTTTGAAAATATTCTATAGGCAATGTTCATTAGGGATAGTGTAGGATGATAATGGTGAAAGAATTTTTCAAAAGTAGTATAGTTTATTATTTACATACAAAAATATAAAAATACAAATCTTTCCTCCTTATAATATTAGTACAGAGTATAGATATAGATGTTCTTAAGGTTTTTTTTAATTAACGTTTTCAAACTGTTGATAACTGTACAAAAATCTTACTAAGTGGCTATTTAGATGTTTGTTGTGGTAATCTCCGTAATAATATAGTGGTAAAATGAATTTATTATAAATTTATGTCAATTAAACTCAAAATTTTACATAACACTTTTTTGTTATGTAAAAATTTGAGAACTATACATAATCATTCACCTGTTATTGATATAAAATATTATAATTTACAAATTTAATATAATATAATATCCAATACATATTATATTTACATGATATCATAGATACATGTACATCTTATCATCGTATATAAAGTGTACCTACGTCTTCGAACCCAGAGACAGTAAAATTACAGGCACATGAGACTCAACAACGGATGTCTCAGGGCGACGGGCGCAATGCAGTTTGTCACTTGTGACGAAATGCATCTGTTATAGGCAGAGGTTATATAGCTATTTGTATATAGTTGCAACGTCATATAAAGTTTTATCTTCTAAGTACTGGATTATGGAGCAATAAAAGGATTTGATTAGTCTTTTATCCAAAAAATACAAACGAGTTAAGTACCTCCTCTTTTTTTGCTTCGGTAAAAATTACAGCGAAGAACGACAGGGTCCATATTGTACTAGTGAATATGGACATATTTATCACCTATATGAATATTCAAAAACTAAACTAATAATAATATAACAATTATAATAAAGAGGAAAGATTTGATTGTTTGTTTGCATTGAATAGGCTCTGAAACTACTGGACCGATTAGGATGAAATTTAGTATGGAAATAGTTTGAGACACGAGGAAAGACATAGGATAGTTTTTATCCAACCGCGCAAAAAGAGGTTAATGGTTTTGCGCGATAACCGATTAACCCGCGGGCGGAGCCGTGGCCGAAAAGCTATGCGACAAAAAACACATCTCGAAATGTTTGTTAAGACTAACAGAAGTCAACACTAAGAGGTTGTTAACATTTTTAATAACCCTGTATAGACACATAATAAGTACCAACCTCATTGCTTTTTTCTCACTTTTGATAATAAGTAGTTATTTAATCCAGACCCTATTTCCTCTTTCCCAAAGAAGCTCCGTATTCAGTAGGTATAGAGAAAAGACTAGACCAAATCTCAATAGCATCTCCATGAACATTGGTAAACAACGTAACGACTTACATGACATTGTTCTCTACATAATACATATATGTATACCGGTTAGGTACATCGACCTCATCAAGATCGATTGTTGACAAGAAAGTGATTAAACTACAAGATTCAATTTAAAAAACCCGCATAAAAATTATAATAGCTCTAGCTGGTTGGTAAGTTTAAATGAATTTGTCAGTAGGGTATATCAGACTGATGGGTTCTTACTTTAGCTATCATAGTTGATAAATAATAATGCAGTAGCAAATGTGAAAGACGCGAGGTGTCGGGCTCTATTTGTACCCTCCCAAATGTTCCCGTAGGAGAAGTATGAGGCGAGGAAGGCAAGAATGTCACCCCCCATCTCTACCCGTGGGTGTCGTAAGAGGCGACTAAGGGTAACACACCAGAAGGTACAGTACTTTCTGAGGAACTGATATCTCACACTGCGATCCCCAAGCCGCCTGCCAAGCGTGGGGATTATGACAAATCCCCCCATAAAGGGGGAGGCTGTGTTCAGCAGTGGACTATCTGGCTGATAAAGTACAGTACACCACAGTACTCCATGTTAGTTCTCTATCTTTTAAATCAATGATTACTTCACTTTACTAAAGCTAGTCCATAGAAAGCAGTAGATATCAGCCGTTGCAAAATTATAGCTAGCCTACTTGGCAGCGTGCCCAGCAACCTGGCTACACACCACCGCTAAATTTCAATGCTAAGTAGGATATAGGTAATATACTTCGAGCCAAGTGTTAGAGCATTTTGGTCACTCCTCATTACAATACTTCTTTTTTTGTTTTATTTGGTTACGGAACATGCACGATGCCTACCTGATGTTAATGGTAGTCTCTACTTAAAATTTTATATAACCAAATACCAAGCAGATGAAGTCGCGGCATAGTTAACGTAAAAGTTTTATATTTATATTATAGTTTTTTGTGATTGGTGCTAATAGGTTAAAGTTGCTTGCTAGTAAGTTCCTAGTTTAATTAAAAAAATTGTGATAGTCGAGCGGTAATAGCTATGGACTGCCGTGCCGCAGGTGCATGGTTTGATCCCGCTGTCACGAACCTCTAACACTGTGTTCCGGCAGCAGTCCTTGAGAATGAATCCCAGTAAATATGAATTGACAGGCACATGAGGCTTCACAACTGTTGTCTCGCGTGATGGGCGCAATGCAGTTCGTCACTTAGTGATCTGTTATATACAGAGGTTACTGATGAACATGAGGGGGGGCCTCGTGCGTGTTACGTGACAATATCATAAAAAATCAGTCTGATCTTCATTTGTTCCATTCAGTAACGAATATAGAAAAGTCTCGAAGATTCCAAATAGACACTGATTTCTTCTGCCAATCCTAGTTCCTTGTCAACTATACATTGCTTCACATAATGAAGTAAGTTTCTTATTGACATAGAAAACGGAACCGTTTTTCTGCTAACAATTGTTTGATAAAATACGGAACAGATTTTTTCGCGTTTCCGGCGAGAGATCATACAATGAACCTCTTTTTAAGGTTTTGCATTATACATTTTTAAGTGCCCGTAATGAAGTTTGCCTTGTTTCTAAAGTTGTATTGTTTAGTAGGGCATTTTGCAAAACCCATTCTGGCTTGCTACGACCCTCAAGTTGAGACATAACTATGTCTCAAGGTGACGTGCGCAGTGCAATTCGTGACTTGAAACGAAATGCATCTGTTATAGGCAGAGGTTAGTCCGCTTAACATCAGGTAGGCCTCGAGCTTGTTCCGTCATAATAACATAAAAAAGACATCTAACAGCGTGATCCGACAACTGTCCTTGAGAGCCAGTATAAACCTATTAGATGCAAGCACTTGCTTGTTTAGTGTTGGTATGTGTATTTTGCTACAGTTTGTTTCCTCTCCATAGTAAAAAGTTTTGCTATGTTAACATCGGGTGGGCATAATGCTTATTCAGTCACAATCTCAAGTTACTTAATCGTTTCGCCTTTGTAAATGTTGACAGTAAATAATGACAGAGTTTTAATTTTTTTCTCATTTAAATAAAATGGCGTCATTATTAGTGTACGTAAATCTATTGTACCCAAGTAAAACTAATTAGGTGCGTTCTGTAAAAGAATCTTTTAGTGGTGGCGCCGAAAAAAGTCTACAGTTTTTGTATTTAAAAGACTAAATCGACCGTAACAACCTTTACATAAAAAAGCAAGTGTATTGAACTCGGATGACCTTAAGGCTTCCTTCCTTTAAAATGTAACAGAAACTTATATTTAGTAAAGGAATTGGTACCAATTCCTTTCATGCCAATTTATGTGATAATATGAATTCTCTTGGCCTTTTCATTACATCGACAAATATTTTAGTGAGTTACACATTTTTTTTATTTCTGATAGGTTAGCTTTTGACCACTCTCTTACCTGATGGTAAGTGATGATGTGGTCGAAGATGTTGTTCAGGCTAACCTAGAAGTACTGGTATTCAAGGACAGCTGCCGGATTCGGTGCTTGGTGACAGATTTTCTACTTGATGGTGGTAGCTAGACAGGCGGGCAGAAGCAATATGCCCTACCACCATGCTATAACGACTGCCATCCTTAGACAACAACCAGGACCGACGGCTTAACGTGCCCTCCGAAGCACGGAAGCGCTCAGTAGTAATGTCACTAGCGGCCACACATCCAACTCATGACCGCGGGCGACGTTGCTTAACTTTGCTGATCGGTTAAGAACAGCTAAGTAAACTTCGCTACGAGCACTTCTTTTTGGTAAGAACCAACACGTTGGTGAATTTATAACAGCGGTTTGCCTTTACTTATAAAAAGGAAGTTAATTAATTAACCTGCTTTTATTACGAAACCAGTATAACAACTCAGGTTGTTGATGGCCTGAAAATATTGAAAAGATAATGAAGAAAACGCGCAGTAATCTAGTTCTAATATATAATAATCTAGCTTCTAATTTTTATCACCGATTGGTAAGCTATTCACTATCTCACGTGTTTATATTAAATTATGTGGTTTTTTCATATACAGGCTAGACCTAGAAGGGAGTTTGGATCAAAAGGTCAGTTTTATGCTTGATAGTTAGCCTTTGACCACTATCTCACCTGATGGTAAGTGATGATATGGTCGAAGATCTTGTTCAGGCTAACCTAGAATTACTGGCTCTCAAGGACAGCTGCCGGAACACACCGCAAGGTGCTTGGCGACAGATTTTCTACGTGAGGGTGGTAGCTAGCCAGGCGGGCATGCGCAAAATGCCCTACCGCCATGCTATGACGACTGCCATTCTAAGAGGACAACCGGGACTGACAGCACGGAAGCGCTCAGTAGTAATGTCACTAGTTACTTAACTTTGCTGATCGGTTAAGAACAGCTAAGTAAACTTCACTACGAGCGCTTTAAAAATTTTCTGGCAAACACCGATAGTTGCTTCGCAACAGATTTCCTACATGACAGGTTACGGCGTTTTGCATATGCTCGCCTGGCTACCAAGCTAGCTACCGACCACCATTTGGTTAAGCTCAAGTCTGCGACAGTATACGAACCATGGACCTTCAAAGCTGCAGTCCACAGTTACAGAGCCATCAATTCATCGAAAAAAGTGTTCCAAATTTAAATTTGAATAGATAGTAATATATAATATATACATTAATTATAAATTTATATTAGCCCGAAATAGGTCAATGCAGCTCTTGGTTTTCCACGCATCAGCGGTCTTATTATTTTGGTTCTGTAGACACTGAAAGCGGCAAGCAAGCACTTTCTGACATTGCCTACACGTTCTGTGCCGCAGATTTTTGATTGCAAAGGTTTTTGAAATTGGTATAGGTACATATGCCTGAAATAGTCCATAGTTTATTGATTATATATATATTATATATACACAGTTCATCTAGCACGCGGCACACGAGTGTAACCAAATCTCACTTCATTTTTATTTTATTTATCATAAGAGTTATTAGGTGTAAACCAGTTATTTACAGATAATCGCAAAATTAGTCTCATTTGTATTATAATTCACATTTAATTAAACATTCGAAGTATGGTATGGGTTAGTTAAGTTACTCAAGCACATGGCCGCTCACCCGGGGAGGAGATTTTAGAGAGGCGGCGAGTCTGGCTTCGGCCGGCGGATCCCTAGTTGCGGGCAGGATCCACCGCCTGGGTCTGAAGGTGGCGCTGCACAAGACCGAGGCCGTGTTTTTCCACGGACCTCGGCAGCGAATTCCCCGTGACGCCCACATTGTCGTGGAGGGCGTCAGGATCAAGGTGAAGGCCCAGATGAAATATCTGGGCCTAGTCCTTGACAGCAGGTGGCGCTTCGGCCCGCACTTCAGCGGGCTGTCGACGCGCCTGCTGAAGGTTGCGGGCGCCCTTTCATGGTTCCTCCCAAATATGGGAGGGCCCAGGGCACGATGCCGGCGCTTGTACGCCGGCATCCTGAAGAGCATGGCCCTTTACGGGGCCCCTATCTGGGCCGACTCCCTCCGTAGGAGGGAGAACACAACCGCTCTCCGCAGGCCTCAAAGGGCCATCGCACTGCGGGTGGCGCGGGCCTACCGCTCGGTAGGGTTTGCGGCGGCGTGCGCTCTGGCTGGCACCCCTCCCTGGGAGCTCGAGGCGGTAGTGCTCGCCAGAGTGTACCTACGAGTGGACGGCGGGGCGTAAAGCCCGCGGGGAACACCCCGCCTTGGAGGAGCGGGAGGTCGTCCGGCGTGAGGCGAGGGAAGCTGTCGTCCATCATTGGACGGAGGACCTCGCCACCGCCACTTTTGGCCGCCGTACGCTGGATGCGCTTGGGCCGGTCCTCGAAGGTTGGTTAGGTCGGCCCCATGGCTTCCTCTCGTTCCGTCTGGTGCAGGTGTTAACTGGGCATGGGTGCTTCGGCTCATACCTGCATCGGATCGGAAGGGAGGAAGCAGCAGCGTGCCACCATTGTCCCGCGGTGGAGGACACGGCGCAGCACACATTGGAGATATGCCCGTCGTGGTCCGATCTGCGCATCAACTTGGTCGCAGCGGTTGGGCCAGACCTCTCGCTTCCCAGCGTGGTAAAAGCTATGCTGGGGGGCGATGGGGCCTGGGAAGCGGTCGCCTCCTTTTGCGAAGAAGTGATTTCGCAAAAGGAGGCCGCGGAGCGTGCGAGGGAGGAAGACCCCCTTGCTGCGCCACTGCGAAGACGTCGAAGGGGTGGGAGAAGGCGATTAAATAATCACCTTCCCCCTCCCAGTGGTGAGTAGCGAGAGACAGGCGCGGGGGCGTCTTCTCTCGCATTGCACGTACTCACCATCTCCGTCGGGCGGGAATGGCCAAGCATTCCTGGTCATTCCCGGGCCTCTCCCGTTGGGAGGGGCATGTAGGCCCCGCTGTAAAGGCGGGCGGTCGTCGGCGAGGGACTGGATGTAAAGGCTCTGCCAGTCTCCCAGTCCTTCTCCACACAGACGATGATGGAATGCCGCTGGGTCGTTTAGTGGGTATACCGGTCGTCTACCGGGGAGTCCCACATACCCCCTCCATCCCCCGATGGGGGGGCATGCGTAAGGCATTTTTCCCAGCGTCAACAAAAAAAAAAAAAAAAAAATGCACATGGCCGCTGTGGTGAGTAGCGAGAGAAAGGCGCGGGGCCGCCTTCTCTCGCATTGCACCTGTTCACCACCTCCATCGGGCGGGAATGCCCAAGCATTCCTGGTCATTCCCGGACCCCTCCTGCTGGGAGGGGCGTGTAGGCCCCGCTGTAAAAGCGGGCGTTCGTCGGAGGGGGACTGGACGCAAAGGCTCTCCCGGTCTCCCAGTCCTCCTCCACACAGACGATACCGGAATGCCGCTGGGTTGTTTAGTGGGTATAGCGGTTTTCTACCGGGGAGTCGACAACGAACCGGGGAACGACACTTTAGACAACGAAAATTGTATTTGCGGTACGAAGTTCGTTGTTTGATATAGTCTATGGTCGGACCGCATCGTCCGTCATAAATCTTGCCCGCTATGGAATCTCCCATAATACTCTGAGAACGCTTTTATGCCTCAATCAGTTTTTAGTCTTATAGGGGAGAAATTAAAGAACATTTTCCCTTGATAAGAGTCTGAGAGTCCTAGTTACGGATCAGCGAGAGGTGTTGCTACTGTTCTAGAGACTATACAGGATAGATATTTAGAATTTACGTTGAATTACGTATGACTTTGTTCACCATAGGTATTTATATTCTCAATAGCATTTCTGTTCTTCTTTTTTTTTTGCGGCGGTATGCCTTTATAAACAAAATACTACGAACTATATACAACACTACAGCTACTAAAATAAAAGCATTTGGACTCATAGGCAGTCCAAATGCTCCAGCCCACTACCAGTTGGCAGCGTGCCCAGCATGCTGGCAGATTTGCCCCGTTGAATTGCAATGCTTATTCTTTGAGCCAAATAGGTGCCAGCATTTTGATCACGCGTCGCATCGACCAAGCGCGATGTTCTTCTTGCATATTTAGAACTCAATTTCGATTACTTATAAGCAAACGAATAAATTATATAATTTAGAAAATATACAAACCATACGAATTTGATTTAAAAAAAAATATTCAGAATCTACACAGGCAAAGTCTATGCTACGAACGAAGTTAAACAAAAGTAAGTCAATACGTGTTTTGCGGATACCTTTTTTCGGACTCGAAGTTCGATACTTCGACGAATTAGAGTTAGGGGTCCAGGTTAAGGTAAGAAGAGGATGTTCCATTCCCAGAGATGACCATGATGATCACTTGTGGTTCAAAAATAAATTCCTTACGTTGTGATAAGTCATGTTATTATTTTATATAAATTGGTAAATAAATTTACTCCAAATAATACCAGCTTGATACTGCTTACGAAAAACTAGACATTTGTTTGTGGTAGTTCTGGAGGGTACACTAATTCTTCGGTAAAAAAGGTCGCTTGTGATTTTGTGGAAGTAAAATAATATTGAAATGAATCGTCTTTTATACTTCGAATCCTTTTAAAAAATACAACGTTAACATCCCTTAAATTTTGCTTATGTATACCTCGCAGTCTACAGCCCACTAGAACCTAGATGGAAACGTGCCAACATGCTTTTATAATTGAATTGCAATAGTTATTTACCGAACCAAAACAAGTGCCAACACTTGGCTGCAATGCAATACATTAGACTATTGGATATATCATTCACATTACTTACTAAACAAGCGGTGAAGATATAAAATTAAAAGAACAAGATTATAAGAAAAATTAACAAAAAAAAACGAGGTCAAACAAAATAATGCAATAATAAGTAAATAAACCAAAGCATCGTATACATTTTTTGTTCATTTTACATCGACATAAATGAGAACATCATCAATGTAGTCCAAGCCAATTAAACGCGCATTATAACGGATTACTTAAGTACTACTCGTCCGATTTCACTCAAATTTAAATGGGAACACATGACAAGCACCAGCTTTCGAATATAAAATAAAATCGGTAAACCCTGTAAAGAGTTATGAGGGAACACACAAAAAAACAATCGAGACCTTCTCCTTTTTTGAAGTCATTAACAATAAAATATTTCAATAACTGCACGCGGCGCTGTCCGTACAAAAGTAATTTCGTTATATTTTAAATACAAAGTGTTCAAATTAGGTGAAATTTTGTATGCATATTGCTGATCCTAATATCTTTGCTTCTGGTTCGCCAGTTTTTCGATTTATTATTTATTTTATCCCTAAATGACAAAATAACAATTCCCATACAAAACGATTTTTCGAATTATTTTTAGAAATACTTAATTTTACAGAAATCTGGCAAACCAGAAGCGTTGACTTTAGGCTCAAGGACATACATGCAAAGTTTCTCCGAGTTTGAACACTTACCTATTAGTAATAATAATAATAATAATAATAATAATAACGGCGAGTATTTGCACAGGCACAACCAAGTGGCCAAGATCATCCACCAGCAACTTGCCCTTCAATACGGCCTTGTTGAGTCAGAGGTGCCGTACTACCAGTACGCACCGGCGCCAGTTCTCGAGAATGGTCGTGCATTGCTCTACTGGGACCGCTCTATCATCACGGACAGGACTATTGTTTGCAATAAACCTGATATCGTGGTGGTCGACCGATCCCAGCGCCGGGCAGTGCTCGTAGATATCACCATCCCACATGACGAGAATCTCGTTAAGGCCGAAAAGGATAAAGTCAGCAAGTACCTTGATTTGGCTCACGAGGTAACCGCCATGTGGGATGTTGACTCGACGATCATTGTCCCGATAGTCGTTTCGGCGAACGGCCTTATAGCGAAGAGCCTCGACCAACACCTTAAGAGGCTCTCGCTAGATGGTTGGATCAAGGGTCTGATGCAGAAGGCAGTGATACTGGACACAACACGCATTGTCCGGAGGTTCCTCTCTCTGCAGCCCTAACCACTGGTCGCTTGGGCTCTGCCCCGCGACCAGCGGCACCCTAGTTTTAAGTTTTTTATAATATTTATTTTTGTAATAATGTTGTAAAAAATTTAAAATTATGTTGTATAATAAATAAAGTGAATAATAATAATAATCTTTATTTATAAAAAAGTGTACATTGATTCGTTCTTAAAAATTTGCTAGTAAATTATGATCATTTATATGTGCAAGAGTATCTGCTGCTGAACTAGGTTCATTACCCGTGTTTCAGCATACAGCGCTCTTCCCCGTATTTTGGACTTAATAGATAATACTTTATTGTCACACCACATAAATGAAACAGATATAATATACAATTCAAATTAATAGTGTTACAATGGGCGGCCTTATTACTGAAAGCAATCTCTTCCAGGCAACCTTTGGATGGAGAGGATCTGTAAAAACCGATTATGAAGGGGTGTAGTATATCTAGTACATACTCGTAACTTATAAAGAAAATAAAAAAAAGAGTAAAACAAAAAACAAACTAGCAAATAAGTATTCATTCTGAATTTAGAACATGTGCGACTAAATATATACAAATATACTTGCATAAAGATAAACATATAAGCAATAATATACACAAAATAACATATATATATATACACCGTGTCCCAAAATTCAACGATAAGCCGGCATCGGTGCATGGACCTACTCAGGACTCCTCGGAAAAAAAAAAAATTATAACTGTTTTTTTTTTATTAATTACAGAGACTTTTATAAATTTCATCGATATTCGATACCCATTATGCTATTTTCAACTACCATGACCACAATTTTTTATATTTTTTGTGCATTAGCAACCTAAGAAGGACGGCTATCTACCACAATCCTTTAAAATTACAGAAAGTCTGTAGTTATTTTACAAAAATCAGTAAAAAAAAATTTTTTTCTTATAATTTTCATAGATTTTAACATTCTATGCACTTTAACTTTTACTTTTACTTTTTGTTAAAAAAAAAAGTATGGACACTACCATGGCAAGTTTTATTAAAAGTTGGCGCAACTTTATAAAAGTCTCTGTAATTAAAAAAAAAAAAGTTATAATTTTTTTTTGTATTTTTTCCCGAGTAGTCATGAGTAGGTCCATGCACCGATGCCGGCTTATCGTTGAATTTTGGGACACGGTGTATATATATATATATATATATATATATATATATATATGACATATATTTTATAAATATATATATAATTATACTACAAAAATTATATATATATTTATATATATAATATAATTATACTACAGTAATATAGTATCGATATCCAAAACAATTTGAAGCAAAATGGCAAGAACAGAATGTGAGAATGTAACAGTACTACAATGTGACATTTGACACTTATATACGTCTGCTAATAGATGTGAATCTATAATACATTATTTTAACAACCTATTATAAGCTAAGAGAAAAAAATTGTATGTTCTTGTTCCTCTTTGTGTGTACTATGAGGGTGTGTGTGTGAGCTGTAAGAGGGTGTGTATATATGTTCAATATGTATTGATTTACTATTGATCACATTGTTTATAATGCATTAGAGATACATTAATATTAAATTTTATATATTTAATTTTAGAAGTTCTTCTGTCTCGTCATAAGACAGACTTTTTAACCAGTTCGTAACAATTTGTTTCATTTTGGATTTGGTACATGGATATATATTAATTTTTTTATTTTTAGAATTATATAAATACGGTCCTAAAAACACAAAGAATTTCTTTATAAAAGTTGTATTAAAACGATATGGTTGGCTGCACACGCTGTGTTTTCGCGTAGTAGTAGTAGTATTTAAAATATGACAAAACTACGTTTGTATTGGAAGCGCTCCGTGCACTCTATATACTCTTAATTAAAGAGAAAATAATATGAGTTATTTGTTTACAGATATACTGGCTCATAAAGCTGTTCTGCATAGAACCATGGGCGATGATTCTTGCCCGAGCTATAGCGGGAATCCCCTGCTCAGCTTGCTACATCGTGCTTCCGATATACCTAAAGGAGATCAGCGACATAGACCTTAGAGGGGCGTTGGGTTCTCTGCTTATCATGAACAGGTATGCCTTCTTCTTTGAAACTTTTTATTCTAACAGTCAATGAGTTTGTAATAAATTGACATGGTCCTGAAAAATCTACATATACCTGTGTTGGAGAATGGTAAATTTTTCCATAAGACCTATATATATGTTCCTTGAGGGATATAATGACCCACCTCTTTCCGTGGTTGTCATAAAAGGCAACTAAAGCAAAGAATTCCTACAATACAATTGAAGCAGTGATGGCTCAGTGGCATTAGCTATGGTCTGCCGGCAGCAGGTCCATTGTTCGAATCCCGCCGCGGGCTTGAGCTTCACCGCATGGTGGAAGGGCATTTTACGAATGCCCGCCTGGCTAGCGACCACCCTCAAGTAGAAAATCTATCGCCAAGCACCTAACGGTGTGTTTCGGCAGCAGTCCTTGAGAGCCAGTGAAATTACAGGTAAAATGAGACTTAACAAGTATGTCTCAGGTGATGGGCGCATAGCAGTTCGTCACTTGTGATGAAATGCATCTGTTATAGACAGAGGATATCGCTTAACATCAGGTGGGCCTCGTGCTTGTACCGTCACAATAACATAAAAAAAAAACTAAAAATACAGTCCTAGTCTAATCTACCTGTTGATGTCGGATACTCACGCACGGACACAGCAATCGCCTGAGCGCTTTCTTGCACCTTAATGTCTCCTGCGTGGTAATTTGCTGCAGAAACAGCATATTGCAGTTATTCAAAATAAACTTCTGAAACCCAACGAAAATGAAATAATAATATAGTAAAGTTACCGGTGAAATGTAGACAAAAAACCATACTCTACTACCAAGAATCGTTTACATAATTAATTCGAAATACAAAATCCCGATAGAATTACCTTCCTAAAGACACGACATATCTTGAAAAAAATATAAATGCAGGCACATATATTGCTCCCTGTTTCAAAAGCTTTCGTTGTAACTGAAGTACGAGTACTTATAGTACATAGTTTGCGGGGTTCTGTACAAAAAAAAAAAACAAAAAAAATCTCAATTAGAAACAAAAAAACTAATTGAGTATCGTATTTCGCTACAAAACAATAAAAAACCATGTAATTATTAGTCTTTTGCTTAGTAATCGGCGCTGTATTTTGCTGTCGAAGATTACTTAGGTACTTCTTATAAGGAAAACGCTGATTAGACACGAAATGCCAACGACCATGCTTGACCAATTACGTGGTCAGTTTACATAGTAACATGAATATACGTAATACCTAACCTATCTACGTGATCTACTACCCTCTCTTTGAGAATAACAATAAGGTTTAAGGCATCACATGATCATCATGGCTCATAAGAAGGCAGATATGGCGCGCGTACCATACAAATATATTCCCCTATTTTGTTCCTGGATAATGCCTCTAGAGTAATTAAACCATACATTTTGAAGCAATACTGGTCGAACGGTAATAGCTATGGACTGCAGGTATATGGTTCGATCCCCACATCAGCCTAGGTTAGCCTTTAACCACTATCTCACCTGATTGTAAGTGATGATGTGGTCGAAGATGTTGTTCAGGGTAACCTAGAAGTACTGGCTCTCAAGGGCACCTGCCGGAACACACCGTTAGGTGCTTGGCGACAGATTTTCTACTTGAGGGTGGTAGCTACTAGCTAGCCAGTCGGGCATTCGCAAAATGCCCTACCACCATGCTATAACGACTGCCATCCTTAGACAACAACCGGGACCGACGCTCAACGTGCCCTCCAAAGCACGGAAGCGCTCAGTAGTAATGTCACTAGCGGTCACCCATCCAACTCATGACCACAGACGATGTTGCTTAACTTTGCTGAGCGGTTAAGAACAGCTAAGTAAACTTCGCTACGAGCGCTTCAACTCTTAGGAAGACAATCGTTATGACATACTGGTAGGACAACTGCCACCCTCAAGTACAAAATCTATCGCCAAACACCTAACTGTGTGTTCCGGCAGCTGTCCTTGAGAGCCAGTAATTCTAGGTTAGTCTGGACAACATCTTCGACCACATCATCACTTACCATCAGGTGAGATAGTGGTCAAAGGCTAACCTATAAAACATAAAAAAATGTGCCTGTAATTTCACTGGCTCTCAAAGACAGCTGCCGGAACACACCGTTAGGTGCTTGGCTGTCGCCAAGTAATTTTCTACTTGAGGGTGGTAGCTAGCCAGGCGGGCAATCGCAAAATGCCCTTCCACTATGCAAAGACTAAAATATTTTTTCTCGTTTTAAATGTGTTATAATCAGGGCTGTCATTGCAAAAAAATACATTCTTAATATATAAAATTCTCGTGTCACAGTTTTCGTTGCCATACTCCTCCGAAACGGCTTGACCGATTTTGATGAAATTTTTTGTGCTTATCCGGTATCTATGAGAATCGGCCAACATCTATTTTTCATCCCCCTAAATGTTAGGGGTAGTCCACCCCTAAGTTTTAATTTTAATTTTTTTATTTTTTAGACAAAATTTTTAATTTCTATTTTTTTATGATACAACATACAAAAATACATACAATCCTCAATTTTCACCCTTCTACGATCAACCCTTATTTTTTTAATAGCCATTTTAGTAATTTAATCATTATTTATATGGCAAAACAACGTTTCAGCTGGGTCAGCTAGTAATAGATAAATTTAGAAAAATAATGAATTCGTGCTGGCTTTTTATCGTTTCCTGGGAATTGACCACATTGATCTCACCACAGAAAAAAATAAAAAACTGCTAATCTACAACTTTACATAAAAGATAACCTTCGACTCTATAGTGCCACTACATGTTTTTATTGCTTGTTAATTGGTTCTGATTGACTTTATTCAAAAAATTATACAAACGTTTTTTTTAATCTTGTTTAACTCGCATATGCGCGCGTGTTTTTGTTCGCGTGTTATTAAATCCAAAAGAGCATTCTATTTTGAGAACTCGTATCTCAACAATTTCCAGACCAATCAAATCAAAAAATATGTTATATGCATTGAGGCACAGAATAAAAAGGACCAGAAGGGTCACTCCGCTAAGTCATACCAATAAATTATCGACTCTAGCTACTAAGCAATAAAGTGCACTTCTGCTCCCAAAGCATGGAAGGTGATTATCTCTGAATGTTTAAAATTTTGTGAGGAAGATGCCTGACATTCTGTGTATGTTTATTTGACATATTATTTGTTAATTTAATTTGTATTTGTATTGAAGTTGTATTTAATTTTATTTGACGTTGATTTCAGTAACTTATTTGCCTAATTTATTTTTAATGTGATAGATTGACTTTATTGTTACATGAAGTTTTTTCTATATTGACATTTTATTATTTTTTTGTAAATCTTATGATTAGTAATTAATAATATTCTGTAATTAATAATCTAATTGGTGTAATTGGCAATAGCCGTACTAATTATGTAAATAAATAAATAAATAAAATGGAGTAGCTAATATTTATATTTACCTACAAGGCATCTCTCTTTCTATCGCATAGCTCTGATCTCTTCTGGCGCGGCACGCACCGTAGAATAATCCGGTCCGGACGGATACGCCGATGTGCCTGTAGCTACCTAAAGTGCGGAGTCAACAAGGCCTGATTGAGGCTACGTACTCGTACATTCCCAAAACCTTGGTTGAATGCTTTCACCAATTTTCCCCAGCACATACAAAGTTTCATGCGAAGAAAACAATATTCAAAGTTCGAACTAGTTACTTTTGTGTAGTCAAATGGTATTATGCATAAGTACATTACCAACTTTTGACGCTATAGGTACTTAGATTTTAAGGAATTGACCGGCACCTCGTAACAGTGAAAAACAGTGATCGAAAAATTCCCTGCGATTCTCGACCGCATCATTTTAGGGGGCGTTGGTTTCTTTCTATAAGTGAAAGAAAGAAAATATAAAATATATATATTTGACACAAATAACTTCAATCATGTAGAATTTAAGCAGTATGTTACAACGTACAATGTAGTAAAGGTAAGGAGTCAGTTTATCAACATACATAGATATCTGGTATGAAACGCGCCAAAAGTTGTCGTAATTTTACTTACAAATGATCTTATTTTAATGATATTTATTACTGGCCAGTATATTTTTTTTTCTTTGCCACACAAACATCACTTCACTCAGTCAAATAAAGCGATCTTTACCTTTTTGTCGTATAGAATGAGTATACCAAATCGAGCAAAAGCTGAGCTTTGTGAGGACTCGCGTTTATTTCGCGTTAATTCAACGAATTATCGAACTTCGGGTCTGAAAGTAAGGTATCCGCAAAACACGTATTGGTTTATTTGTGTTTAACTTCGTTCGAAGCATAGACTTGCAAGCATTTGCCTGCATAGATTATTATTTTTTATAGGATTCGTATGGTTTTTACATTTTCCAATTATGAACTTATAATTTATTCGTTTGCATAGAAGTAGTCAGTCGAGTTTTAAATATGCAGAAAGAACACAAATACTATTGAGGATATAAATTAACGTTTATTCTTAATATCTTACCTGTATTTTCTAGAATAGTAGCGACACCTCTCGCTGAGCTCCATAACTAGGATTCTCAGAGTCTTACCATGGGAAAATGTTCTTAAATATTTTCAGTTTATGAAGCATAATAGCATTCGCAGAATCGTATGGGAGATTCCATAGCGGGCAAGATTTGTGATAAGCAATGCGGTACGACCATAGACAATATCAAACAACGAACTTCGTACCGCAAATTCAATTTTTGTAGTCTAAAAGGTCGCTCGATCACGAAAAACTAAACTTCGTTGAATTGTAGTAGCGGCCCTGATTCTAGCGGTGTCATCTACTTAGTACAAAGTAGATTAACTACGATGTGTTTGAGCTTAGTTTTGTTGCAGTGATGGTAACTCTTTGATTTTCTAACAGATGGCGTTAGTAGTACAATAACATTCTATCCAAAGAATACAAAATTGTTAACGTTCATTTTTAACAGTTATACAATTATAGTTTTTTGACAGGTAACACATCTAGATATGAAGTTAAAATACTATGTTAAAGCACAAATCTATAGGCGTGATAGTTTTTCAGTAAAGGGGGTCACAATATCTTCAAGTTGTGGCATAGTGATAGGACTCGCTTCGCTAGCCCTAATAACATCCTTGCCTCAGAAACATCACTTCATTCAGTCAAATAAATGATTTTTTACCTACTCGCTTAACATTACGTCATATAAAATGACGTAGATAGGTACCAAATTATCTAAATACCTATCAGGAGTTCTTCATTCTAGTAATTCTGTTAATTAACACTTGGTATCTTGATATCAACATACACTAATAAAGCTTCTCTTTAGTACTTAAGCTATTGTAGGTATAGTTAGTTATATATCTAAATCTTTTGTTCGTGTAACTCTCATTTGGAATTACCTAATTATTCTGCCTTTTTTTTCATAACTCAGGATTAATGATAATGTTTTGACGGAGTTTTTAGCAAAAAATTGTGCATGAGTTTTTGTGATGTTATTTAACGAAATTTATACATAATATCGTTTAAGTCAATTTATTATTAAGAACTTACATTCTTTACCTATTCTGTTACAAGATATGGTTAGGTTTTACTTTTTGTATGCTTGATAGTTTACCCTTTGACCACAATCACACCTGATGATAGGTTAGTCGAAGATGTTGTTCAGGCTAGTAATCTAGTGAGGGCAGGCTAGTATCATCAGAAAACCTAGAATTACTGGCTTTCAAGGACAGCTACCGGAACGCACCGTTAGGTTCTTGGTCATAGATTTTCTACTTGAGGGTGTTCGCTAGCCAGGCGGGCATTCGCAAAATGCCCTTCGACCATGCGCTGAAGCTCAAGCCCGTGGCGGGATTTGAATCATGGAACTGCTGCGCAGCAGTCCATAGCCAATGCCACTGAGCCATCACTGCTTCAAAATATAGTAAAGTAGGCAAAATGTAAAAGAAAGAGATATAAGCGCGCTTCAAATATTGCAACTGAGTGCACAAAACACGAAAAAAACATACAATAGTAACACCTGTATTCCCCGAACGGAGAAGGCAGATTAGAGACGGGCATCACAGAAACAAAAGTTCGTCAACTCGAAGCCCACGTAGGACTTAAAAGCCTACGCTAGCGCGGTTACGCAGGTCATTCCTATTTCAAAGTTTTACGGATAAAACTTCGCCTTAAGGTTACTTTAGTTAAAAAAAAATAGGAAAAAATAGCACCGACTTCAACACTCGAAAGTGTGAAATAACTTGTTGAAGTCAGTACCATGATGGTTCAAAAGTACACATTATCACAATATTGTGCACATGGTACCGACTTCGAGAAGTTATTGCGCACATTTGATTGTTGAAGTCGGTTCTGTATATCGAAAAAATTACGCTTTTCTGTGACCTTTGCTACTTTATGGGATCGATTGTCATTCACTGTCAATGACTATGTCATCAAGATAGGAAAACATTTTTCAGTTATTACAGTGTAACTCAAAAACGACTTGACCCATTTTGATGAAATTTAAATGGGACCACACGCTTTCAAATAAAAAAGAAACATCAAAATCGGTTCGCCCAGTCTAAAGATCTGAGATAAGAAACTTAAAAAGAAAAACTCCTTTCATCCTCCTTTTTGTAAAGTTGGTCAAAAAACTAGAACGTGCATACGGTCAAGGTTTTCACGTTGCGACTATATTAATATTATAGGCTAACTCTACTTTTTTGTGTTTTTCACTACGTACACTCTCACACAGTTGACACGTATTATTCATCATACTGTTCTAACGATGATCATCCAAGTAAATTGTATTTTCCAGAAACATAGGCTACCTGATCAGTTACGTGGGGGCCGATCTCCTGGATGTGGACACTATGCTTTGGCTGGGGGTGTTGGTGCCCACAGCGGTGTTCTTCCTCTTCCTCACAATGCCTGAGACACCGGAGTATCTAGTCAAACAAGGAAAGACTGATGTAAGTAAGTCTTTTCTCCGTTCACAGAATACTGAACTAGTTACGTGGATGCAGCTCCTGGATGGACATTTCGTATTTGCTGGAGATGTTAGTGTCTACTTTTTAGTGGCTTAAAACTGCTGAGTGTAATCCTTTCTTCAAACACGCCGGAAATCTAGTCATAGAAGGGAAAGGCTGATGTAAGTAGGCCTCCTGCTAATTTATATGATACTTAAGTAATATACGTAGGTACCAACCTTTTGGAAGGATGTATGGATGGATACTTTTTCGAGAGATTTTGGTGGTGGTTTCTCTACCACTTTGTCGCAGTTGCCAGTGTCTTGTCAAACAGAGCATGACTGACGTAAGACCAGCAGTAGGCCTTTTCTGCAGGTTTATAGGATACCTAGTTACGAGGCTGCAGGCATTTTGAAAGGATCATTGCGACTGAAAGGAAAACAAATGAAGAAGTCTTAAGAATAATGGATGAGACCCGATCTCTGCTCAAATCTATTGAAACGAGAAGAGGGAATATGACAGGCATTCTTGTACGACACGTTACCTATATAAAAACTACCATAAAGTTAAAGATAAGAGAAGACCATATAGAAGAAAACCTAAATGTCGTGTCGTACAAGGAAGTCAAAGTAATAGCTGAAGACAGAGAAAGTTGAACAAAAGACAAGAGTAAAACTCTTAAATTACAAGAAGAAGAAAGAAGTTACGTGGTTGCATATGTTATGGATGGATCACGCTTTAGCTATGGATGTAGATGCCCACAGCGGTGTATTTTCTATTTCACCATGCCAAATCTAGTGAAACGGGTGAAGACTGGTGTACGTTTCTTGTTGGTTTAGAACAACTGCATCAACGATAGAATAGGAAGTAGCTTTTGGGGATAGCTGGCGAAAAACTCCTATAGGATATTTGCGACTATGACGCAAACATTCCCAAAATGGCTGATTCAGTTCAATTAGGAACTCGCAACAAAGAAAAACACATTGAAATTAGGTAATTAGGGCAAAGTTGTTTTATTGGTACGAGTTTCGACCTTGATTTTGGGAGTTTCACATGTCAGGCGGCTCATGAGTCGCAGAGTAAAATAATAAAAAAAAAACTTCAATGACGGAAAATTATGAAGTAACATATTAAAAAAAAACATACAACCGAATTGAGAACCATCTTCGTTTTGAAGACAGTTAAATATAGATAAGAGAACATTAGGTATTTTTTTGTTTCATACTAATTTTTTTTTTTTTTTTTTTTTTTATGCTTGATAGGTTAACCTTTGACCAATATCTCACCTGATGGTAAGTGATGATGTGGTCGAAGATGTTGTTCAGGCTAACCTAGAAGTACTGGCTCTCAAGGACAGCTGCCGGAACACACCGCTAGGTGCTTGGCGACAGATTTTCCACTTGAGGGTGGTAGCTAGCCAGACGGGCATTTGCAAAATGCCCTACCACCATGCTATAACGACTGCCATCCTAAGACAACAACCGGGACCGACGGCTTAACGTGCCCTCCGAAGCACGGAAACGCTCAGTAGTAATGTCAGTAGCGGTCACCCATCCAACTCATGACCGCGCGCGACTTTGCTTAACTTTGCTGATCGGTTGAGAACAGCTAAGTCAACTTAGCTACGAGCGCTTCGAAATTTTATATAAAAAAAAAGTTTTTTTTTATTATAGCTGATAGGCTAGCCTTTGGCTACAACCTCACTTAAAGGTAAATGGTGATGTGGTCGAAGAAGATGGTCTAAAACCTGATTGATCAGGCTGAACTAGAATTACTGGTCTGAACTGAATTACAGTCATCCATCCAAGTCATGCCTGCAGCGGACGTTGAAAGTTAATACCCAGTCATACTTAAATATATTTCTTCAGTTTACAAATATTTAACATTTACAAATTGTACCGATTAAAATGTCCAGAGAGCAGTGCTTGGCATCTGAAATACAGTTTCATTACAAGTACAGATGCCATCAGCATCAAACAATTTATTTAGTCAACAAGGTACACATGTGTACTAATGCTATACTTATACGATGGCCAAAATTTATATAAGTACTAAGTAAATTCAAGCTGAAAGTTGTCAAACTTATATATGTTATATTCACCTACGTATATTCATAGTACTTAGATATTAGTTTCATACTTGAATTGTTAAATTAGTCTCAGGAGTTATGTCAATAAACATTATTATTATAAAGCAAGGTGGATAGCTGATCTGATGGAACGACTAAGCACCTATATAAGCAAATTACGCTACTAACGCTACATTCATACATATATATTATAAATAATCTAGAAAAATATTGTTTTTGTTAAGTAAACTGCGTAGCATATAAGATTATAATGTATGCTAATACTGAGAACATCCTCGCTTTCCGGTCTTTTCTTCCGCTAACAATAATTATGTCAATCACAATAACCTATATATTCCACACTGTTTTCTATCTGAAATCTCATTAAAATTCAATGATTATTTCCGCATAATAATAATGCTAATCTTAATATGTATGCAAATTAATGTATATGTATCTTTACATTTTTTATCAACCACGGTACCAGTATGTACCTAATGACGTCAAACCAGTCTTTTATAGGTTTTTTTATTATTTGTGTCAAGGAGTTGAAAGATTGTCGTTGTGACTTTTAATTAGTTACTTGGATCTCAATTCTGCTGTGTTGATATGTGTTATGTTTTCAATGGTGTTGAATGTTATGACGTTATGCTTCAGGAATCAAATTACACTAATGAAAGATACCTTACTGAGTTTAAAATTTACGTAGTAACTGTGTAGTGTTTTTGTATAGGTAACTTTTTAGTGTACGAGTATTTTGTGGTTGCGTATCAAAATAATTATTTTCAGATATCGAGGTACGATACGGCGAAGGAAAACATATATTTGAGTATGTCATATACCTTGAAATACTAGTTTAGACCAGTACCGCGGCACTTGGTCACCCAGAGATCTCTACTGCGATCCCCAAGACGCCTGCTAAGCGTGGGGATTAGCGTAGAGATCTTGTTCAACGGTGGACATTCCGGTTGATATTTAAAAAGTTAAGATAAGTCAACAATAAACTAAAGTATTCTACAATAACAGACGCATGTGATATATGTTATTAAGTTTTTGATTTTGGTAAGGCTGCCCATAACTTTTGTATCGTGATCCGTATATCCTAGTCCGTACTATATGTTTTATAGGTGTTATATTGACAAATTGTCACCATTGAAAAGTGTGTTTTAAAAAGAAACATAAATTATTGGAACAGTAAAATTGAAGACACCACATTTTGAAATATAAATAATAATATTAATACAACAATTTTATCAATTATTTTACAAATTATCAGTGTTGAAAGTAAATTCGGTTTGTTTTTTTAATGCCAGTACCTGCCAGTCAATTAATTTTAAAACAAAACACATCAACAAAATACATTAACGAATTTCCACTTACTACGATCCTTACATATCTCTTTCGCTTCATCTACACTCATCAATCCATTGATACATAAGCGTCGGTTAAGGGTACTCTTGACCTGGCCTTTTTTCAGAACCTCTTCAATCTGATTTCGGAACGTTCGCCTAGGTCTTCCCCTTCCAACACTTCCGTTCACTTGTCCCATGTATACCTGTTTAGTCATTCTCATTTCATTCATTAATATAATTAAATTATATTTTTAATATAATTAATTAATATATATATATATATATATATATATATATATATATATATATATATATATATATATATATATATATATATATATATATATATATATATATATATATATATATACACCGTGTCCCAAAATTCAACGATAAGCCGGCATCGGTGCATGGACCTACTCATGACTACTCGGGAAAAAAAAAAAAAAAAATTATAACTCTTTTTTTTTTTTTAATTACAGAGACTTTTATAAAGTTGCGCCAACTTTTAATAAAACTTGCCATGGTAGTGTCCATACTTTTTTTTTTTAACCCAGACTATAGAAAGTGCATAGAATGTTAAAATCTATGAAAATTATAAGAAAAAAATTTTTTTTTACTGATTTTTGTAAAATAACTACAGACTTTCTGTAATTTTAAAGGATTGTGGTAGATAGCCGTCCTTTTTAGGTTGCTAATGCACAAAAAATATCAAAAATATGTAAAAAATTGTGGTCATGGTAGTTGAAAATAGCATAATGGGTATCGAATATCGATGAAATTTATAAAAGTCTCTGTAATTAATAAAAAAAAACAGTTATAATTTTTTTTTTATTTTTTTCCGAGGAGTCATGAGTAGGTCCATGCACCGATGCCGGCTTATCGTTGAATTTTGGGACACGGTGTATATTAATTAATTATATTTTTAATTATATTAAAAATATAATTGTGTTTATAACTTTATTAATTATATATATATATAAATATAATTGTATAGTTATAAACATATGTAGGTTTTAGGTAGGTAATTATAAACTGCGGTTTTTTGATATGAATGCCAATTAGTAAATGTTAGTTAACATTATGAATAATTAAAAACTATCGTGATGCCATTAGTAGCTCATTTATCAATCAGAATTCCTGTCTTTGTTTTCGGATATGATTGTATACCTACCTAATTAACATGCGCCTTATCAGTTTATTAGGTATTCCAATTCTTAGAGTAAAGCTTCGATAGCTAGAGTAGCCAATGTTTCAAATGCACGCTAGCAAAATGAGCATTTAACCCAATATGTGAATACTGCTTTTGTAGCAATAAGGCTATGTTATTTTATTTCTTTTAGTTTAATAATTCGCCATTTTCTCGTGTTTTATTATATAGTTTTGTAATAAAAACTAACGCGGTAGACACTTATTTTTAATGAGAAAATACGGAATATTTCACGTTGATAAGTTAATAGATGAATCGGAACTAAGTTTCGACATCCTTTCGTCTTTTTAAGGAGTGTTCGGGACGCTCGCGTCTAACGCCTCGCTTTATGTCTCGGACTTCCGAACTTTGACAATTGACAGCTGCCATAAAGTTGAAGTTACATCTATCAAATTGGTTGTCCAGGAAGTTCTGCCAAATCACCATGGACGGACGTCCTATCGAGAGGACTATTCGCAATGTGGATAAATTTTAGGCCACTAGTTCTGTAAAGAACCCGGACGTCAACGAAACGTAAGAGCTGCCTGAAACCTCACCGCTATCCGTGAAAGTATAGGAGAATCCGAAGCATTCGATTTCGCGTCGCTCAGAAGAACACGACCTTTCGCAAACCACAACTTGGCGGATTTTAGTAGTAACATGGGCCAGCACCCATTAAAAATTCAACTGACCCAGGAGCTGAAGGTAAAGGGCCATAGACAACGACATGTGTTCCCTTGATGGGCTCTGGAGCACCTGTAAGATGATCCTAATTTTCATCACAATCATATTTAGTGCTGAGGCTCATTTCTGGATGAATGATCAACAAACCACATTGACGAATTTAGGACGATACCAATCCTCATGAGAGCATCCAATGTATCCCGAAAAAGTAATCCATCACCGTCAAGGGCGAGTGCTGTAAATCTATAATTAGGGACTAACTTCTTCTGGCCTATATTGGATGATATGGACCCAAAGAGATGTGGTTTTAACATGGCGGCGCTACGTGATTCACATCTCATATCACATTGGACATACAGCACGAGCGATTTTAGGGCATTGTCATCTCACGTGGAGGTGATGTGAATTGGCAACATCGTGCGATTTAACTCTGTTATACTTTTTCTTGTGATCTGTCGCAGGTCTATGCAAATAAGCCACAAACCACAACGCCAACATAACTTATGCCATCGGTCAAATTCAGCCTGATTTATGCGCCAGAGTGATAGAAAATTGGACATTTATGATGCTCGCCACCCAGAAAAGCCGCGGCAGACATTTGAACCGTGTTATATTCCATAGAGTGAGGGAATATGTCATAACATATATTATTCTTTCAAACGAAAAAAGGTTTTGATGATACACACTTTGTTTTATTTCAATTTAAAGATTGGAAACACTTATTTATAGACCCTGTATATTGGTGCAAGTTCCATTGTAATTTAAATATCCTCAATTAGATCAATTACTTTTGAAACAGGAATGCCAGACAAAAAAGAAAAACCGTGAAGGGAAAAATTAATGATTCGAGAATCATCCACAGTGTAGGCATGTACCTAAGTAGTTAATGAAAATAAAAACAAAGCTATTAAAACGTGCGATGGTTACAGGGATTCCCAAGAGTTTTTGCTTCTTTTACTAACTTGTTTAGCTTGGGTAAGTGTAATTGCAATTACCAAAAGATAATATCATATTTTTTATTGTGTTTCGACGCAATAAACATCTTGTTTATCTACCTACATTTAGTTTTATTTCGATTTTGTTGGGAACAAACATGCCAAATTTATATCACTGTCGAAGCGTCGGGCTGAGGAACGTCAATGAAGACAGCAATGTCACGGGCGGAAAATTATATATTTACTGAAAATGAAAATGAAAATGAAATATCTATTTATTGCCACACAAATAACATATATATACAGAATAAGATTAAAATGTAATGAGGTGATTCGTAAATATTGCGGGCAAAAGGGTTACACTCAGCATAAGCCGCGTGACATTTTCATGCACTCGCGACGCTGTTTTTCAGTGCACCCCTATGCTCGGGCTGGTGTTCGCCGAGATAGGTACAGCAAATGAGGATGAATATGAGCGATCACACTACGTAGAGTTTCTTAATAATTACTATAATTACAAAACAGCTACACATAAAACTGTAAGTACAGTTGAACAAAACTATACTAATAAAAAATATTTATTAAATAAGCGTGAGTGTCTGTGTGAATGTTGTGATGTGTGTGTATGTGTGTGTGGGGTGGCAGTGCGTGTGAGTGAATCTGTATTGTGTATGAGTAAATGTGTATGCGTGTAGTTGTGGGTGACACATTTGGTGATTTAAGTTCGTGTTTTAAAGGTTGCTAAAAAATTGTTTTTTTGCCGGATCAGTAGAATAGCTTTAATATTTTTTTTGAATCTTTTTGGACTAATTTTTTGTCTCAGAGGCGGAGGAAGGTTGTTCCACACTTTTGACGCTCTGTATTTGAAGCAACCTTTAAATCTCACAGAAGTGTGTTTTGGTATCCACAAACAATTGGTGTGTTTAGAGCGAGTGTTTAATGTGTGAATGTTCTTGGTCCATGTAAATTTTTCAAAAAGATATTCGGGCTTTTGGCTCCAAATAACTTTCTGGGTCAGGCAAGCTAGGTGAAGTTCTCGTCTAGTCTTCATATTCAGTATATTGTGTTTGACTAGAAAAGGAGTCACGTGCTCTCTTCTGGGTATGGTGAAACAGAACCGTGCGCACGCGTTTTGGACTCGCTGGATTGCAAGTTCTGTTTTCGCCCATAATCTAGGTCCATATACCGCACAACAGTAGTTAAAAGGAGATAGAACCAATAGATCACACAGCAGTATGCGTACCTTTTCCGAAATGTGTTTCCTTATGGAATATAATATTTTTAGTTTATAGAACGCGTTCCTAATTTTTTCATTGGTGTGTTTAATAAACCTAATGTCACTATCAAAAATCAGACCCAGATTTCGAGCATCCATTACTATTGGTATATCAGTCCCATTGATAGTAAGTTTTGGGTTATAACACATGACTTTGCTTACTTGAGTTTGTGTACCTAGTATCAACATCTTTGATTTTAACGGATTGAGGATCAGGGAGTTCATACTAGCCCACGTATAAATCTCGGCCAAATCATGATTTACTTGTTCTAATGCTTCTGATGTATTTTCTGGCTTAAAACTATAATAGACCTGTGTATCATCTGCATAAAGGTGGTATTTGCACAGTTTAATGTGTTGAGGCATATCTGCCGTATAAATTGAGAAAAGGGTAGGACTAAGAATTGATCCCTGCGGCGTTCCTCTAGGCACGTTATCGATATTGGAAATGTTTATACTTCCGTCTCGATTAATAACCTCTACGTACTGTTTTCTACTGTTTAGGTAAGTTTCAAACCATTTGCACGTTTTGAGTGAAAAACCGTAGTACGAGAGCTTAGCGACAAGTAATTTGGGATCTAAGCATTCAAATGCTCTCGAAAAATCCAATAAAACGAGAACACTGCTAAGCCCAGCATCTGAAGCTGTTAATAAGTCGTCAGAAACATTCAATAGAGCGGTCTCAGTGCCATGGCCTTTCCGAAAACCAGACTGATATTTTGGTGTTATATTTTCTTGACTGATGTATTTATCTACTTGTGTTAAAACTACTCTCTCCAATACCTTAGATAGCACCGGAAGGATGCTTATGGGACGTAAATCCTTGAGCTCTTCTACTTTACTAGACTTGGGGATAGGCTTAACAACAGCTTGCTTCCAAGAGCTCGGAAAGGCACTGGTTCGGACAGAACAATTAATAATTTCCGTGATCATTGGCAGAGTATCCGGCAATGTGAGTTTGATCATCTCTGCATTGAGCCCATCGTGCCCTGTTGCGTTTGTGCTTATGTTGAGAATAATTTTACAGACCTCCTCCTGCGATACTGGATTTAAATCAAAAGTACTAATGTTTTTTTTATTGGAACTAAAAAAGTTAATTATGCCATCACAATTTTGCGTACTAGCTGGAATATTCAAAAAATGTTTATTTATTGCATCAGCATCTATAAGATGTTCTGGTATGGCAACGGCTGCATTGTTATTAGTGGTATTTGTTTTTTTTAAGAATTTCCACATGTTTTTCGGCTGATGCAAGTTCTTATTAATATAATAGGTGAAAAAGGCAGATTTTTCGTTTTCCGTTGCAGTAGTGACTAGATTTCTTAGGGATTTATAATAATTTTTTGATGAGTCTGTTTTCTTTATATGCGATAGCCTTAAAGCTTCGTCTCTCAGGGCCATCATAAACTTTATGTTGCTAGTTATCCATGGCTTTGGTGTATCCCTAACCTTTATGAGCCGCTTAGGAGAGTACTTATCAAATAAACCAACAATCATGTTAGTAAAAAACTCTACCTTAGAATCAACATCTTGGAAATTCCAGAAGTTTCGCCACTCTACTAACTCAAGATCCGATTGAAATATGTGTAAATTTATATCACTAATAGCACGAGATTGTATGAAACGGGGAATAGGTTTAGGTTTTTTTATATTAAAATCACATAAAACTAAACCGTGATCACTAAGGTCTCTATTATGCAAAACTCTAATTTGTTTACATCGTTCAGGAACATTCGTTAATACCAGATCAATCAAACTCTCTGTTTCATCTGTTATTCGAGTTGGCTCTTTAACTATCTGTATGAGACTCTGTTGGGTGCAAAACACACTTAATTCCCTAGCTTTTGAAGTGTCAGGCTTAAGCAGGTCTATATTAAAGTCTGTCAAAAGGCAGACGTAATCGCAGTGGATAAAAGTGCTTAATGACTCACTGAGAGCATTTAACGCGGCGGAGACTTTAACACTCTCCGGTCTATAAGCTGTGCCTATAGCCATTCGAGCTCCTGGAAGCGTAACCTCTAACCAAAGTTGCTCTAGTTCAGAATCAGGGTGAGCCTTCACTCGCGCGCGGAAACCTTTTTTCATGTAGAACCCTACCCCGCCGCCCCTACCACCTGATTTTCGTGAGCTATTAAATAAAGTGTAACCAGGAATAACAGGAGCGATCATTTCTTGGCCCTCTCTGATCCAGGTCTCATTAAGAGCCAGTATATCGGGAAGGTTCGTGGTCATACTAGCTTCAAACTCATCCGTACCTGTATATACAGATCTTATATTTAAAAGACCAAGCCTCAAACTTTTACTTGCATGGTTTGTGTTAACCATTATCAAGTATAAATAGTACATATATAGAAATTCGTACTTGTCCAGAGGTGGATTGTGTAGTGTAGGTGTTAAGTGTTGTAAACGATGATGTGTTATATGTTATATTAATATGTATGGTTCCATTAGTGTAAATTGTTTTAATTTCACAAATAGCATTGACTTTTGTACATTTCGTTGTAACATTACATGTTTCTATATAAAAGTAACAAACAAACACAAATACAAGGCTCAAAAGGTGTGATTTATACAACTTTTTAGACAACAGTTTTATAAAAAAGAATTTACATGCAAATAAAATGATATATATTATAAAATAGAATTCAGCTAAAATAACCACATTAAAAACGCCATTTATCAATTTGTTTCTTTGAAATTTAGTCGATATTAATAAAGCAACAGTTAATAAAAAAAATATTAGTTTTATACAATACATAATTACAATTAAGAAAACATTTGTACATATTATGATTAGCAACTGTAGCTTAAAAATTTGTTGCCTAAAAAAGCAGGATACATATATGAGACTAGTCAGAGTTAGGAATAGAACGCACTTTGAAAACCACATCCAAATCACGTTCATTACGAATACGAAACGCCTGCTTCCCATCCACTTCTCGAACAAAAACTTTACCATCTCGTGTCCATGCGTATTTCCAGTTATGTTCCTTGCAAAGGGTACGAGCTCGCCCGAAGATAAGTCTGTTTACTTTTGTTAACCGCTCATTAATGTATATCGGACGGGGAGTTCCCGCCAGTTCTATGTCGCCAGTAGATATGTGACGGCGCGCGCGAGTACACCTCAGTATTTGCTCGTGAACCGTGCGTCGGGCCAGACGCATAACAATGGGCCGCGGGCGCTGCTTACCGGACTTATCCTGGTGAAATGCGCCGACCCGGCTAGCATACACAACATCGCGTTCGTCCAATCTCAACCCAATTTTGTTGGAAATAAGGCCCACAATGTGCATGACATTTTCTTCTTTATGCTCTGTAACTCCATTTATTTCTACGTCATTTTGGAGAGCTAGTTGCTCTTTATTACATAGATCCTTTTTAAGGAGTTCTATCTGCGCTTTAAGCACTTGGGTCTCCGTGCAAGACGCTTCAAGCTTTACGAGTCTCGACTCTTGACTGTCTAACCACTCAGAATAAGCATCAATTTTGTTGTTGCAATCCTGGTACATGGCACGCAAGTCTTTCATCTCGTCTCGTACTTCCTCTCTGAAGGACCCAAATTCTTGCCGAAAGCCCGTCATTTCTTTCCGCAATGCTCTCAGTTCCTCAAGTAGCTGCATACTATAATCGCCATGAAATTTAGGTGAGTCATCTAATACATGGTCTGTTGACTCTTTTACGGGTGTGTCAGTATTATCCTTTCGAGGAACATTTACAACGCAACACGGACATAACCAGCTCTTAGGTGTATGGTTTGGGCTAACGTTAACACATTGCCTATGAAACATCGCCTTGCATTTGGTACAACCAACGCCACCTGACAAAAATTTTCCGCACGCGCCACACTTATTCATAATATCTTTTGTATTTTGCAACAGGAACAACACGATCGATCTAGCTGTACTTATAGTAGTACAAAAGTGTTCGGGTAGATGGCGCTGTATCTACGTATAGTATGGTCAGATAATATTTGTGTTAAATTTGTAGTAAATATATTATTATACAGTTATTTACTGACCAGTACTTTCCCTGTGTGAGACTGCGTGATTTACTTACTTTCCCTGTGTGATTTACTGTTACATTACCTATGTGTCCTTTTGAACTTCTTCTTAATATTACTAAACCCGAATAATAAAACCAAACCCAGCCATTATATGTCTACTTTGGTTATTTTTACCTTCATTTAAGGTGTATAAAGTCCTTAAACAATTATAATATCAAGAAGATGTTCTTACATTTTGCTTTTTTACTTAAATCGTCCTTCACAACCTTCCACCATGCGGTGAAGCTCAATGATGCTTCGAGGTCTTCGTCTAATAACTTGCTTTTATTTTCCAGGAAGCTAAAACTGTTCTGGCTTGGTTACGAGGAGTGACCGTAATGGATCGATCCGTGGAGGCTGATATCGACACCATGGTGCGCGCGGAAAAACAGGTCATGGCAGACGCCAAATCGGCGTGGAACATTATTTGTGAGTAGCAAAATATATAGTTAATAATGGTCTACATTGCATAAGTCAGCCTTCCCGTTCCTCACAAAAAGATAACTAGGTAATAGGAATGACGCAGTGCCTGAAGGTAGAAGCTGAAATTTCAGGCGAGTTTAAGAAGAATGGACAGATTCTTGGAGAGGAGACTGATATCGCCACCAAAGTGGACAGAGAAACAAGTCTGACAGATGTCAAATCTGCGTTAATCATTATTTGTAAATAGCATTAAGTCTAGAGCCAAATGTTTTCTTTTCTACAGGGATATTCGTAAAATGCTAACAACCTCTTAGGGTTGACTTCTGCTAGTCCTAAGAAACAATTTAATAAGATTGTTTTTGGTTTTGAAAAAAAAATCTATATCTTTATATCAGGTGGTCCTCGTGCTTATTCAATCAAAATCATTAAAAACACAAGAGAAAAAATAAACATTTCTTTTTCAAAACAAAAATAATTCTGTCTCAAAATTTTTGGTAGGACTAGCAGAAGTCAACCCTATATATATGTTAGCATTTTACCAATAACCCTGTATATGCATCATCGTTGATGTTTTTTACTATTGAAGTCTGATTGAAACTAAAATATTTTTAACTAATCTGACATAGGCATTATAGACCGATCTGGGCATGAATGTAATGGGCATAAGTACCCATATTGACACTATGTTTCGGTTATGTTTATACGTATATGCCCCAACGTATGTTCCATGTAGACGCAATGTCTGCGTGGACCATTGTTTGGGAGTAGAATAATTTTTTTTTTATGCCTGATAGTTTTGCCTTTGACCTCTATCTCACCTGATGGTAAGTGATGATGTGGTCGAAGATGTTGTTCAGGCTAACCTAGAAGTACTGGCTCTCAAAGACAACTGCCGGAACACACGGTTAAGTGCTTTGCGACAGATTTTCTACTCGAGGGTGGTAGCTAGCCAGGCG
This sequence comes from Plagodis pulveraria, assembly GCA_963890685.1. Lineage (NCBI taxonomy): Eukaryota > Metazoa > Arthropoda > Insecta > Lepidoptera > Geometridae > Plagodis > Plagodis pulveraria. The sequence continues at coordinate 13,033,594 of OY982971.1, read as the reverse complement.
GGCGTTCGTAAAATGCCCTACCACCGTGCAAATGCCCTACCACCATGCATTTTTGCGGATTGCCTAAGGTAATGCCTTCACCATAAGGCCATGAAATTTCACTTCAGAAGAAAAACCTTTGTATATCTTAAATTTTAAAATAGGACCGATGCTTGGTTAATATTTGTATTAACTAAACGTATATCTCCTTCAAAAGATAGTATTTTCGGTTTGTATTGTCGTGCTCGCGTAATTCTGCTCATAAAATTGAATTAGGAGTTCACATAGACACTAATGTATATTGTAAACAAATGTTTGTTTGATACATTGACCTATTTACTAGACGCGACATCTCAAACGAGGATAGTCGACCAGTGCAGGTAAGCCGGCCGGCATACTCTCCTCCACACGCAGCTGGGCACTCGTAGAGATAACACGCACTTTACGTTCGAAAATTGTGTATTATCAATAGTGTATTTTGAATGCACAATGAGAGTATGCCGGCCGGCTGGCATACTGCATACATACCTGCACTGGTCGACTATCCTCGTTTGAGATGTCGCGTCTAGTATATATAGATGAATGGTTTCATAAGGTTTTCTGAGAGTCAAAGGCGTCATCGTCAAAGGTTCGATTCCACTCAAACTCAACTTCTTTATTAATCGAATGTGTGGTATAAGTAAGTAGATATAAGAAATCTAAATACAGTCGACTCTTGTTAATACTAACCAGAGATAATTCAAACATCTCTATAATACAAAGTTATAACGAGTTCCCTAGAAAATATCTTTATATTTCGAACTAAATCAATACGTTTTTATGCACTTGGTAATTAGAACGAAAAATTCAACGCTACGCATTAAAACTCGAACTTATCGGCGTCAAACACTCGAGAATTCGTAAAGAATAAGTCACTTGATCCTCATAAAAACAAGTCCGAGTTATCCATCCCGCCGCGCGGAGACATCTAACTACATTGCAGAACAAGTTGAAACTTGTACCATATCGTTGAGCTTTTGTTCGGTAATGATTAGTTAGACATACACTTCCGCACGAATTGATTTGTTTGGATATGTTACAGTTACTATTTTATTTATTGTCTCTCAAAAATGTTTAACCATTTGATATTTCAAATACTCGATAATTCGTAACATTTTAAGAGTCCATCGAGTTTCGAATTAACGAGAGTCGACTGTATGACAAATAGTACTTTTTTTTTATGTTATTGTGAAGGAACAAGCGCGAGGCCCACCTGATGTTAAGCGGTATCCTCTGCCTATAACAGATGCATTTCATCACCAGTGACGAACTGCACTGCGCCCATCACCTTGAGACATACCTGTTAAGTCTCATTTTGCCTGTTATTTCACTGGCTCTCAAGGACTGCTGCCGGAACACATCGTTAGGTGCTTGGCGACAGATTTTCTACTTGAGGGAGGTCGCTAGCCAGGCGGGCATTCGCAAAATGCCCTTCCACCATGCGGTGAAGCTCAAGCTCTGGGCGGGATTCGAACCATGGAACTGCTGCGCGGCAGTCCATAGTCAATGTCAATGAGCCATCACTGCTTCAAAACTTAACTTAACTTTACACTATGGCATGTTGTTACTCGTGTATGCTCACATTTCCCTAAGCGCTCTTTACTTTAGCGAATACAAGAGTTCCTTAAAACACCAATGCATTATCAATGTGTTCCTCCTTTCAGTGCACGACAGGCCCACATTCAAGGCTTTCATCATAACTTTAGTCATCAAGATCACCCAGCAGTTCGACGGGTACCTCATAGTCCTTATCTACGCCGGGGACATCTTCAAAAAAGCTTCGAATTCCATCAGCCTCGAGCTCAGCCCCAATAAACAGGTGATGCTGATTGGGGTTGTGCAGCTGATAGGCGCTGCTGTCGCTACTGCAGTTGTCGAGAAGACTGGCAGAAAGGTAAATAAAATATTATTATATTAAGTACATATACAGGGTTATTGGTAAAATGCTAATAACCTCTTAGGGTTGACTTCTTCTTAGTCCTAAGAAACATTATGAGATGTTTTTTTATGTAGACGCTGTCAAATGCTGAAATTTTGTAACTATCGGACTGCAAAGGAGTGAAAGAGAGGCCGCGATGGTGAAATTGCGATCAGATTAGTAAAATCCAAAAGAAAGCTTAATAACACAAAACTAGCGACGTAAATCGAAAATATAACTTTTCTTGTCCCTCGTGATAAGGTTTTGCTATTTTTTTATTATATATTAATACACATTAATACTTAAATAATTAAGATATTTACGTTACAAGCTTAATTTAGAGTCAACTTTGCAATTTTATTCGATCGAGAAAATTTTAAGGAAATGCGTTTCGGACTTTTCTCTGCCTTTGATAATATGATCAAAAATAACATATAATTTTCTTATTGGTACAAACTGGATCCATTTTGCTAAAAATCCGTTAAAGGAAAGCTATTTAGCACTTGTCAGCGCCTTAATCTTTTAATTTATTTTGTGTTTTTTTTTAATATGTTTTTGACTGAATAAGCACGAGGACCACCTGATGTCAAAAGTCTCTTGTGCCTGAATTGTATTATTTCATATTTTTTATTACTTTGCTCTATGTAAATATACAAAACTCTATTCAAAGGGACCACGGCGCGGTCCAGTGTTGCCGCGGCGGGCGCTCTCGGCTCGTATAGGCATTAAAACACAAAAAAAATATCAAGATGTTTCTTAGGACTAGCAGAAGTGAACCCTAAGAGGTTGTTAGCATTTTACCGATAACCCTGTATATAATTATATATTAAGCCCCATGTGCCTGTAATTTCACTGGTTCTCAAGGAGTGCTACCGGAACACACCGTTAGGTACTTGGCGACTGGTTTTCTACTTTAGGGTGATCGCTAGGTAGGCGGGTATCCGCAAAATGCCCTTCCACCATGCGGTGAAGCTCAAGCCCGCGGCAGGGTTCGAACCATGAACATACTGCGCGGCAGTCCATAGCCAATGCCACTGAGCCATCACTGCTTCAAACTAAAGCTCTGGCCTTACATGACCTTTGTTGTCTAACTTTTGTAAATCCAGTTAATATAATCATTATCAGACAGACAGGAAATCATACACTTCTAAATATATATTATACCCAATTTAAAGCAAAACTAAACTATTATTAGCTATTTGGTATCCCATTAACAATTTTCTGAAGGTGTCATTGGTCCTATCTTAGGACTTATGTATGTTTTAAGTTCAAGGTCAAAGTCAAAATCATTTATTCAATTTACACGTCAACGACGCTCTTATGAAGGTCAGTTACAAATTTTAGGATTGAGATAGTCCACATTGTACTGTTCAGCAAAAAAATATATATAAAGCCACTGCGAGAAGAACGGGCAAGAAACTCGGGGCCGTTCTTTTAAATGTCTTGTAGCAATATTTTACAATTTAACAATGTGTTACATACTTACTATAAAAAACAATATGACAGTATTTTATTCATAAGTATTTAACGGGACTTAATCGCGTTAAAACGTGTATAAATTTATTTACCTCGACGTCTCTATGAGAGTATTTGTTTAAATTATGTAGGTGACAGGCGATAGCTTGAAGCGCTCGTAGCGAAGTTTACTTAGCTGTTCTTAACCGATCAACAAAGTTAAGCAACGTCGCCCGCGGTCATGAGTTGGATGGGTGACCGCTAGTGACATTACTACTGAGCGTTTCCGTGCTTCGGAGGGCACGTTAAGCCGTCGGTCCCGGTTGTTGTCTTAGGATGGCAGTCGTTATAGCAGTGTGGTAGGGCATTTTGCGAATGCACGCCTGGCTAGCTACCACCCTCAAGTAGAAAATCTGTCGCCAAGCACCTAACGGTGTGTTCCGGCAGCTGTCCTTGAGAGCCAGTACTTCTAGGTTAGCCTGAACAACATCTTCGACCACATCATCACTTACCATCAGGTGAGATAGTGGTCAAAGGCTAATCTATCAAACAAAAAAAAATAAAAAAAAAAGCTTGGCAGAGCCGGTATTGTCCAGGCATATTTGTCGTTTAAGTAATCACGAACTGTGTAGTAGGATTTTTTAATCAATAAGTTTTTCACGTGCATCTTGAATTTCCCTTCTGTGAGCGTTGTAATACTTGTAATATGTTTGGGAAGTTTATTATAAAACCGTACCCAATTTGTCTTTGTTGAAAGACCTTTTATTTTTCTTTGTTCTGGTTCGTAATCTTCATTCTAAATCTTCTAATTTTCTTTGCTTTTCAGCTTCTTCTAGTCACAACCTCCTTCGCCGTCGGCGTGGGTATGTTCCTCTTAGCCGCGTGGTTCTACGTCACTTCCTTAGGCATGTGGTTACCGGGCTGGCTGCCCGTGCTGGCCATGTGTCTCTGCATCTTCTCTGACGCAGCTGGCTTCCATCCCATATCCTACATCATCATTACAGACCTGTTCACTTTCCAGGTAAGATTATAACTTTTTTTTTAAAGATTTCAGTACGTTATCTGAGAAATATAGTACTTTAAGAAATATAGCGGCGCACCTTAATACCTTCACTTCTCTCCCGCCGTGGCCCCGCACCGTCAGCGGTTGTGTCGCCTATACAACACCACAGCCTGCTTCAGATGCGGTGCCGTAGAGAACCGTAGCCTACCCCTTGCCGCTCCATTCAATGATGTGAATTGAATGCAAGGACTTAGAGGCAAAGCCCAGTGGAGCGGCCCCTGGGGCCGGCCGACGGCCCGCGTGGCCCAGGGGCAGCGCGGGTAGTGAGGGGCAGCCCCACAGCGAAGAGTACCCAGGAGTTCTCTTCGCTTTACCGTGGGTGCCGAAGCCACGACTACTGAGCCCCACCGCCACAACAAGGCGGGAACCGTCGGGGGGACTAATTAATTTTCCTAGTAAACATGCCATCATTAGCAAGGACATTGATTATCCGTTGTATGGGATTTGATGTGTGTGATATTTATAATAAAACTAGCTGACCCGGTAAACGTTGTTTTGCCATATAAATAATTAAATGGCTATTAAAAAATAAGGGTTGATCGTAGAAGGGTGAAAATTGAGGATTGTATGTATTTTTGTATGTTGTATCATAAAAAAATAGAAATTAAAAATTTTGTCTAAAAAATAAAAAATAAATTTAGGGGTGGACTACCCCTAACATTTAGGGGGATGAAAAATAGATGTTGGCCGATTCTCATAGATACCGGATAAGCCCAAAAAATTTCATCAAAATCGGTCAAGCCGTTTCGGAGGAGTATGGCAACGAAAACTGTGACACGAGAATTTTATATATTAGAAGAAAGAAGAAGATATGGATCGATATCCTGTACGATATACCTAAATTCACACTTTCGCCTGCCGAAAATATCAAGGCAACAAACTTTAGACGCAGAAACCTATATTGATTGGGGGTTTACCGAGTTGAACCAGTATTAGATTAATTCATAAAGGAAGTACGCTTCACCAGCTGGCCAGAGCAAATTGTACATCATATAGGATTTTATATGATTTACAAGTTAAGTGTGGTATCGACCCATTATTCATAAAGTACATCCGGTGGTCTTTATTTTTTGACCGGAGGAGGTACTCAATTCGACGGTTTTTTTATGTTCGTTACCTAAGAACTTTTCAACCGGTGAACCGATTTTGACGATTCTTTTTTTATTTGAAAGCTCATGCGTGTAGTCATTTAAATTTCATCAAAATCGGTCCAGCCGTTTTCGAGTTACACTCCAATAACTGAAAAGTGTTTTCCTTTCTTGATGACATAGTCTTTGACAGTGAATGACAATCGATCCCGTAAGTAGCAAGGGTCACTAAAATGTGTGAATTTTTTTTTACCTATAAATGGAACCAACTTCAACACTCAAAAGAGTGAAGTAACTTGTTAAAGTCGGTACCTTGAGCACAATATTGCGATACTTTTGAACTATCATGGTACCGGCTTCAACAAGTTATTTTACAATTTTGAGTATTGAAACCTGTTCCATTTTTAGGTAAAATATTAAGCTTACCTACCTCGCATCTCCACCTTTTGCGTATGTATGGCAATGCAAAGCGCTATAACCGCTAGTATTGTATATTTCGACAAACGTTTTTCTTCCATTAAAATACAATCAATTATTCAATTAATTCCAGCTCCGAGGAACAGTGTCATCATTTGCCAACGTAGCAGCAAAGTTGAGCAACTTCGTCCAAATGAAGTGGTTCACGGCGCTTTGCGACCTTGTCGGCATCCACTGGACTTTCGTGTTCTTCGGCGCGGTCTGCTTCACAGCCGGCTTCTACACCATAGCTTACTTCCCTGAAACCAGGCAGAAGACCGTCGAAGAAATATACGCGAAGTTAGATAAGAAGAAGAAGAGTGACACGAGTAATAAGACTGCTGAGGAAGTGCCTTAGTGTAAGACTATATTTTATATATTTTAGGATGTATATTGTGTTGTGATTTTTATTTATTTGAGACATGATTTAATTTAAACGCGCTTCAGTCGTATGTAGTCAGCTGTCAGACTTAGGGCGTATTCCATTTTACGCCAATTTAGTTATTCTCGATAATTTTGACCACATTCTGCGTCTATGGTTGTGATCACTGTGATCGTTTGCAACTGTTCTCCCCTGTTCCATTTAGGATAAGAACGCTAAGAATGCCACTAAAATTTACCACATTTGTCACTTTTGACATTAGATGTAGGTAATTCAAACTGTTCCAGTAGCTTCATAGCGTTTATGGCGAAAATAAAGCCAAGACCCAATTGGAACAACTTTTTGGGAGTGTGATCGTTTTTATCGTTCTTGGCGAATTTAACTCCAAATGGTACGCACCCTTAATAATGACCAGGACGTGATTCTTTTCAAAACATATCGCCATTAACAATTTACTTGAATTTTAAAGCCTAATGACATCTATAGCGATAGACGAATTTGGTAAAGTGATTTTATAACGAATATTTAATTTAATATACATAGTAATAAATTAAATTTAACGACATCAAATTATTTAAGCTAAAAAACTGTAGCGAGTTTTGTCCTAATATTTAGTAAGCGGCTAGGACTCGCGTAATATTTACCGGATAATTTCTCCGACTCAATTCTTCGAAGCATCGAACTTCGGATCCGAAAGAATGGTATCCACAAAACACGTATTGGCTTACTTTCGTTTAACTTCGTTCGTAGCATACGAGTAGACTTGCAAGCATTTGCCAGTCTAGATTCTGTTTTTTTTTTATCTGTTTGTTTGTACATTTTCCAAATATGAAATTATAACTTATTCGTTTGCTTATGAATAGTCAGTCGAGTTCTAAATATGCAGAAAGAACACAAATACTAATGAGGATATACATACCTATGGAGAACAATTAATATCTAACATGTATTTTCTAGAACAGTAGCGACACCTCTCGCTGGGTCCATAACTAGGACACTCAGACTCTTAACATGTGAACATATACTTTAATTTCTCTCTATTAAGACTTAAAACTGATTGAGGCATAACAGCGTTCTCAGAGTAGTATGGGAGATTCCTTAGTGGGGCAAGATTTGTGTTGAACGTTGCGGTCCGACCATAGACTACATCAAACTGTACCGCAAATTCAATTATGTTGTAAAAAGTGTCGCTCGAAATACGAAAAATGAAACTTCAACGAATTGTAATAGCGGCCCTTCGAACTTATTTGAAGTTATTCGTTTGGGAGTCACGATTGTGCACAGCGTCGATCGCGAGCGTCAGTAATGCCACGGGCCTCAGTTACGTGCTGAGGCCCGTGGCGTAAATATTACGCGATTCCTAGCCGGTTACTAAATAATAAATAAAATTATTTAAGAATTAAATGATCTTAACCTTATTAAAATAGGGTAATTCAGGCTGTTACAATTATCATAAGCCATATAATGACCCTAAATATTAAGCATATTAATATTTTAAGATCTTTGACGAATTCTGTAGTGCTTGTATATGAATAGACTTGTGGAGTCTAAGAAAGATTCCATTGACAATTTTTTAATAGACACTCTTAAGTAGTACAGAAACATATTACTTAAGATAAAACAAGTTACAAAATTACAAATTTACGAGAGAATAAATATAGTCATGTGCGACATTCGAACCCGCGTCCATCCACCAATATAGCCGGGGTGTGCTCTGACCGCTTGAGCTAACATGACAATGACTCATAACTCCAATTTTTCCTCATTCTTTAATTTAACCATCGTATTGGGATGTGGTGGATGGATGCGAGTCCGAATCTCGCTCATGACTTTTTTTTTTTTTTTATATTTTCTAAATTTGTAATTTTGTAATGTAATCCGCCGAGCAGGCGTTATTGCAAAAATAACATTATTAAAATAAAAAAGTTACTAAATCTAAAGAAGTCCCATTCTTATACAAATGTTTAAAGGATGGTTGTATGTATTATGTTTAGATACGCCTTAATTTAACTGAATGAATGAGTATTTAAACCTCGATAGCAATAGATGTGTGTTGTATAAGTTTAAAGAAAGTCAATCAGTGTGTGAATGTGTGTGTAATTATTTCTCTTAGCATCGTAGTTTCCAATCGGTTTTTATTCGAAGATCCTGATAAGAGTTTAATTTCTATCACTATCGGTGTACGTAAGTGTGAAAGAGAGGCTGCGATGATGAAATCTTTGTTAATGTAGGTGGAAAACATGAGAAAGCTTATTCACACCAAAATAGTAACTTAATTCAAATATGTGTTTAACTTATCCCTTATGATATTCTTATCTTATTTTATTGTTATATTTATACAAACATAAATGACACTTGTAACAAAAATATCTGAATTAAATCCATAATTAAAATATAAATAAATGTAAACTAACAAAAAGCTGAGCTTTGTGAAGGCTCGCTTATATTTTACATCCTGATTCTAGTGGTGTCATCTAGTATTAAGTAGATTAACTACGATGTATTTGAGTATTGAGTTTAGTTCTGTCTCAGCGATGTTAACTCTTTGGTTTTCAAACAGATGGCGATTACAATAAGATACTATCCAACGAATACAAAATTGTTATTGTTCATTTTGATAATGGTTAGAAAATTATATTTTTGACAGATAACACATATAAATATGAAGTTATATTACTATGTAACAGCACAAATCTATAGGCGTGATAGTTTTGGAGTAAAAAGGGCCACAAAATGTATAAGTTGTGGGATATTGATAGAGCTCGCTTCTCTCGCCATAATAAAAAGATCAAATTTGTAATGTTATTATAGCGAGAAAACCAAAGTAACGTGGAAGCAACCAGGACTTGACAACGTAATCAATGTTAACATATAATTTGCTATCTGAATAGGTTTTGCTAAGAATATGTTCATACCACTTGTCAGCTAAGTTATTAGCCATGCTTGACCAAAATCAGATTCCCAGAAACAGCGCGCGCACCGTGTAGCACAGTCATAATATGTGACCATTGACCTATATGTACTAGAGCGACATCTCAAACGAGGATAGTCGACCAGTGCAAGTAAGTCGGCCGGTATAGTCTTCCCCATACGCAGCTGGGCACTCGTAAAGATTACACGCGTTTTACGTTCGAAAATAGTGTATTATCAATAATTGTGTATTTTGAACACACAATTACACTTATGAAATACTATTTATTTCAGCACATGACGGCACGGATATAAATAATTGCACTTGACACTGATAAATCTTGCCCGATAATAAATTAATAAAATAAATTTAATAAATTAATAAATTTACGAACGTAAAGTGCGTGTAATCTCTACGAGTGTCCAGCTGCGTGTGGGAGAGAGTATGCCGGCCGGCATACCTGCCTGGTCGACTATCCTCGTTTGAGATATCGCGTCTAGTATATATAGGTCAATGTATGTGACCGAGTTTTAGTGAATATTATCCTTTGTATTTGATATGTTAGGAAGCGGTTACGTGGGGTTTGGTTAAATATTGTTCTTTGTTTAAATATTTTCATATCAATATAACAAAGTAATAGCTCTATCGCTACGTTATTTGCATAAAAATAACTATATAAAAATAACGTTGAACGATAACGATATTTTCTCAAATATTTGACCATGATAAGAGTTTAAATACACATGATGACGGTGATATATTTAATAACGATAAGAATTGTTTTCTATTGAATGCGAAATCAAAATAATATTGTTTTAGATGTATTGAGCAAGGGAAATAAGTCACATAGCCCAGTACTTACATAATGTAACTAATTATAACTTATCAATAGGTACATATTAGGTTTAGGTTTATTTTCAATACCTAACATAACTAGCGCATAGCTACATGCCAAGCTTATAAAAGTTCACATTTTGTATTAAATAATATCTTTGCTAGGTGTTCGGTATAGGCATATATTTAAATGCTTTATGTAGCTATACAATAAGTCAAATAATATATGGTATCAACTTCTTAAGTTTCTATTAGGTTATGGTATAAGTGATTACAAAATATATTATTTTAAGGATTTTAAATCACTAAGTCGAAAGTCATTTTTTTATATTTCGGAAAATAACGACTCGAAGTAAAAGTCTTGATTAGGGTTGCCAGATCAAGGTGTATCAATTCCTGGACATTTCTGGGGTTGCAGATGAAAATTTTGTTCAACATTAAAACATAAAATCTGTAACCTTATATAAGCCTTTTAACTATAAATTCACACACACGGCCGGCATGCGGCGTGCGTATGACTCTGAAAACTAAGAAAGAAAGACAGAGCCCGATGAAACATCAAAACGTAGCTAGTTTTTTATGTGTGAAGAAAATAATATACGAAAAAAATAACTAAATTGTGAGGTTTACGGCAGATACATTTTTGATGATATAAATATACAGAATATACCTACAGCAAAATCTGTTCGTTAAAATACTTCAATATACTGCACAATCTTCATGATTATTATTGTGTATTTTATTTCATGTATTGTTGTTAAACATATTTCATATTTTTAAATATATAAATGTACAAAATATACATTCAGCAAAATCCTGTTATTTTAAAAGCTTCACAATAATACTGCACAGCCATTACGATTATAATCGTATAATTTTTTGCCATTTTTAAAATTATATTTCACATTTTTGAAAATATAAATATACAAGATATCTATTACAGCAAAATCTGATAATACAAAACTTTACAATAATATTGCACAATCCTCACGGTTATTATTTTATGTAATGTTTCACTTTTTATTTTATGACATTCTGGAGTTTACGTTCTCTAGGATAATAAATAATTGACCAAGGGCGGGTTCGGTCACGTTTATGGTAGGGTTTCGTCGCAGGTGCCGTAGTTGGAAAGAAAACTACATGGTGAGTCTTTTTAACTGACTTCAAAAATGGAGGTAATCGATTCTACCTGTATGTATGTAATATAGTCAGAACTGCACAGTTTTGCAAGTGTATATATGTTTCTGTGTTAATATATTTGTATTTTTGTCCACGTATTACGCAGAAACCGGATATCGTATTGCACTAATTCATGTTTTAATAACCTCTCAACTTAAGAATCACTGTAATTTTTATCAAAATCGGTTTAGTAGTTTTCATGATATGGACTGTTAAAATTTTAAAATATGAGCGTTTCAACTGCACTAACTACTGGGCAGATTTGAACGAAATTCTGTAGGTTTTTCACTCATATTATGTAATAAAAGGATCTGGCATAATTTATAATACAAAAATTAGGTGTAACAATTGTAGTGAAGTGTGTTTGAATATTTAACGAACTTATACCCAGTGAAGTTTTGTGAATAATTATTTTTATTTTAAACGTAACGAGTAAACATTATTTTAATTATTTAATAAAAATGCATAAATAAAAGTAATCTCAAGAAATGAAACCTACATTAATATAATCTAATTAACTAAAAACGGATAAATAACAAAAAAAACATCAAAACTGGGCATCTACCTAAGTAGGTACGTAAACCAACTAATTTTGAGGTCGGTGTCTGCATAAGGCTAATAAAATATAATAGGTATCTAACTCTAATCTAAGCGCGGTCCATCATCGACCGTACCATTACTTAACATCAGGTGAAATAGTGGTCAAGTGCTACCCAGTTCGGTAAAAAAAAAGGGCTTAAAGAGCGGCCAACCCGTCTTACTTTTCATACAAACGTTCGTACGTGATTATGGCGTTGTAACAGATGTTTCTTTGAAACTTTTGAGCTAATAGGTATTTTGTGCACTATATCTGGGTTTGTATGCCAACAAAATAAAATTTGTGTAAACGACTTCAATATAAGCCAAAAATCTGCTTTTTTGTACAAATTTAACCTGCCCGGCTAGCATGCGCGCCACGAGTAAATTTTGTCTACACTTTATCTCGTGTAAAATCACTATGTCTACGAGTGCTAACATGGCAGGGCAAAGAACTCGTCCTTGTTTACCTGTATTTTGGCTACCCGTGGCTACTTGTCGACCAACACTAACATGCGCGCCTCAGTTTAATCGATTTTTGACACTTATCTGCGAGTATTTGCGTGAGTTTACTCTTCCTACTTTTTGAGGACGAGATAAATCTGTAGTATATCTCGCGCGTCCCAGTATAATGTGGGCGATTGACGATTTACTACTAATTAACTTTCTGCCCAGTGTTAGCAGACCCGTAATATTTGTGTGTGTAATCAATACAATAACGAAGTTTGAATTTGAACACAACTTACGAACTTTTGTGCGTAGCTTAAATTCAATATCTTTGAATAAAACGGTAGGTAGTGTTTTAATTATTATATACTATAACTATTTTTAATTATTATATACTATAACTATTTTTAATTATTATACACTATACGTTTCTGATTACTAAAAAAAACAGTTAAATGTAAGTAAATCAGTAGGTATTAAAAACGATCAAAATTTTAATTAAATTCGCCGCAGTCAATATTTAAAGTAATCTAAATGAATAACTACTTTTAGGGTTCCGTACCCCAATATGTTGCTATAAAATATTAAGAGGTATATTATATTGTTTAATGAAACGAAAAACAGATAAGCTTATAGGGATAAAACAGAAGTTTTTATCACAGCTACTGAACTCGTTTTTAGGGTCTCATTTATTTGTTCTTTATTTAACAATATATGTAATAAAATTTTATAGCAATATAACCATCGTTAAAAAAGATAAAAATAAAATACTTGATGCATAAAAGTCGGCAATTCAATGTATCATTCGTTTGAAAATTACATCAACGGGAACAGTTTTTAATCATAACCTTCATAGCCATCATACCTAACATCAATTCCTAATGTAGTGTCGAGAACGGGAAAAATAAATTAATCGTTCATAAAAATATGGTATTTTATTGGTTCACAGTCCATCACTGCTTATTTCCTAAAACTGTTCCAAATTCAACCAACAAACAGCGCAGTGGAGAATCGTCCACAGATAATCTCAATGAACAGATCTTAGCGTGGTGCGGCCGCTGCTATCGTCCGCCACTTGTCTCTCGTGTCGTGCGTGACATATATCTTATTTGCACATGCTAGCCAGGCTGAACTTAGGGCTTTCAGAATGTACTCATAAAAAGTAAAAATAGAGAAAATATTTTGATAGAAACCTTGCAAATATAATGGAGATTCTAATTGATAAACATTTGTTTTACTAACATGTAAGGCTTATTAAAAAACACGTAATTACCGGACCAAGTTTTATAAAGTTTACGCACAATATTTTTTGTTAAATGTTATCTCGTTCTCACTTGCTTGTTAGCCAAGTGGCGGAAAGAGGAATTCGGCGGACGGAGTGAGACGGAGTGTTGAATGCCAAGCGCTGAAGTTGAAAAAAGATGAAACAACAAGCTTTTCAATCACGCTCGCTTTGACGATAGACGGACCGGGAAGGGCCCTCTTAATGACACTTTAGGGCCTGACACTGACCTCAAGAATAGTAGGATTACGTACTATTTAGGTAGACGCGAAACATACGGACACCTATATATGTAATATTAATGAATTCCGGGACAGTAGAGCGAAATTACTGGACACGGGACAAGACGCCCCATTCCGGGACAATCCCGGATTTCCCGGACGTCTGGCAACCTTAGTCTTGATAGTCTCATGTTTCTTGCCGTTTCTTTCTCCTCGAATCGAGAACTGAAATAGATTTTCTTGCCGTTTTTTCTATAAATGATGTCAACTTTGACTTAGGTATTTGCGAAAACATAAAAAAATACTTGATTAGTGATCACGTAATTTTTTCTGTATGTAAAGTAATATATTTTAATAATAATTTATCAAAATACATGTGAGTAGTTATTAAGTTGTAAAAAGTCATTATGTAGGTAATTATATACTTTATGTATCAAAATTATTTAGATCTCAAAATAACCATTTTGATTCATGATTTTACGCAATATAATATATGATCAAATGAACTTGCAAGTGACGTTCAAGCATTGCTGTAGAGTCAATTAATTAATAGTTAATTATTAAGGTACTGAAGAAATATAATATAATATAATAACTGTTTTAATAATTTGCTATGTATAGCAATTTTGACAGATTTTCATATTGTGAAAATCAAAAAATGCTTGAAGAAAATCATTTTCGAAATTTTATGAGTTTTTTGACAATAATTTTTCAGTCTTTCATGTATGAAAAAATATATTAAGCATTTATTTAATATTATTATACAAATATACAATATGGATTGTTGATTATATACTGTTGCTTTTATTTGTCATTAAATCATAATCATTTACATAAATTTTGCTATAACATCAGGTACTTACAAGTTGGAAAAATATAACACTATGTTGGTAACCTGTGGTGGAATACAGCATCAGCAGTATTCAGCAGGCCTAGCCTAAGCCGGGGACAGAGACTCTCGCCATAAGAGAAAAAAAACAACCTCGTAAACGGAATTAATCAAGCCCAACATTATTTATCATTATTATTTGGTGCAAGACGTGGACCCAAAGAAAATAGGACAAGAAAATATATTAAATAATTTTTCAAGGTTCTTTTTCAGAAAAATACCGGGAAAAGCCTTTCCCCTCGTCTGTCTTACCGAAAGGTCGGGCGGCCGATTGACAGAATTATCTTTACTGCCTAAAAAAGGAGCGTTATGTTTTCAGGGTTCATGAATGTATGTTTGTGAGTTTCTTTATTCCAACATAACTTCTAAACTGCTTAACCAATCATGAAAATGCATGAGACATCATTAAATTCGTATATAAAAAAGAAATAAACAAACTGGTGGATTATAGACGCCATATTGTGAGACAAAAACAATGTTTTCCAAACCCATGGACTGGCCTTTCAAAATAAAGGACTGTAAATAACGATTCCATAATGATATATAACTTGTAGTTTTAATTTATCAAAATGAAGGGCTTTTAAACACGTTTTAATAAATATACCTACCTATAACTTGCAGTTTCGATTTCAATGGAATTTTAAATAATAAATAATTTGCAGTCGGGTTACTAATAAATACTTTACTATTATTATTATGACATTATAATTCATTATCATCATCATCAGCCGGAATACGTCCACTGCTGTACAAAGGCCTCCCCCATAGAACGCCACAAAGAACGGCTATTAGCCACTTGTAACCACTGGCTACCCGCGACTTTCACGATGTCGTCAGTCCACCTAGTGGGGGTACTTTATAATTACTTTTTAATTAATAATTATGTAGGTGTAGCGGCGTATAATGGCACTACCAACTACTAACGGCATAGTATTTTTTACTATGTACCATGTCTATTTGTAAACGACTTCCAAAAAAAAGAGAAAGGTTATCTACGACGGGAAGTTTTTTTTCCTTGGCCTCGTTTGTACAGTGCGTCTTAGTGTGGGTGTATATGGTACGTACAGTCAAACAATAAAAAATACACTATCGTTCTAATCCCTTATGTAGGCAGTAGAAGTTGCAACTTCATTCCAAATATAGAGGACCTTCCGAAAACAGTAACTCAATATTGTAGTCCTTTCTCTATGATATTACCTACATGCTATATAAATCTAGGTACGTACAACATTTATCTACTAACCACTTTTTATTTTATTTTATGTTATTGTGACGGAATAACACGAGACCCACCTGATTTTATGTGGACTAACCTCTTCTTTATTTATGTGTAAGTGTATATGTATGTATAGTATTTGTATGTATATATATTGTATATTGTATTGTAGATATGTTTAAATATCAATACTAATAAATATATTGTACACCGCCATCCCTTTTCAAAACTTGCTCCTCTTCATTCAACGGTTGTCTGGAAGAGATCGCTTTGAGCGATAAGGCCGCCAATTGTTCACTATTTTAAAGTCAAATCTCTTTAATTTTAGTTTAGTTTAAGGTGTTCAATAAAGAGTTTATCTATCTATCTATCTCTGCCTATAACAGATGCATTTCGGCACAAGTCACGAATTGCACTGCGCCCGTCACGTTGAGACATTTGTTACATCTCATGTGCCTGTAATTTCACTGGCTCTCAAGGACTGCTGCCGGAACACACAGTTAGGTGCTTGGCTACAGATTTTCTACTTGAGTCATAGTCCGTAGCCAATGCCTCTGAGCCATCACTGCTTCAAGATGCTTCCCATTACCTATATGCTCGTTTTCACAGAAAAGAGAATAGTATTAAATTTATCTATGGTCTTTTTAATTGATATTTTAAAGTAGCCCACATCTTCACTTACCATGGCCTTTTTTACCACGTTTTTATTAAGTAATTTGCTTGTTAGTCTATCTCTAATTTCGGGTGGATTCTTGCAACGAGTGCACGAAGCGATTTCCATACAAAAGTATTTTCGTCATATTTTAAATACCAAGTGTTCAAACTCGGTGAAATGTTGTATGCATATTGCTGAGCCTAATATCTATGCTTCTGGTTTGCCAGTTTTTCGATTTATTGTATATTTTATTCCTAAATGTCAAAATAACAATGCCCGTTTTTTAAAATGAATTATTTTTAAAAATACTTAATTTTACGGAAATCTGGCAAACCAGAAGCATAGATAGTAGGCTCAAAGATATATAATTATATTACCTTCTTTGTATGTCTACGAAGCATCTCTCTTGGTTCGGACTGACATAAATAACTATAGGACGTTTAGGAGCGTTAGATATATGAATAAACTATGCTCAGATAAATCCAGGACCACACTCTTAAGAAACAGCATTTTCGGAATGGGAATTCAAATTTATAACAGGTTACCACAAATTATTAAAGAATCGAGCTCAGATTTTGAATTCAAAAGTAAATTAAATAGATTTTTGACAGAGAAGTCATATTACACCATTCAGGATTATTTGAATGATAAAATAGTATTGACATAAATGTAAATTAATATAATTTTAATATTATGACATGTTTTTTTTTTATAATTGGACAGGACATTATATAATATAGTACCACCAACTTAACTGTGCAGTTTTCGAGGGCGCTACTGGTCATGGAAATTAAGTACAAACTGTCACAATTTGAAGGAATGTTGTAGTTCTTTTTTCTGCCACCTGAACAGATAAGTTAGTGGGTCTGTAATATAATGTATGTAGTAATTTTCTTACCTTAAGTGAAGTTTGGTTTAAATGACATTTGTGCAAAATATATTTATTTCTTGATTGTGATTATGTATACAAATATTGACATGTTATTATTTTAATTAATTTGATGGATAATTTGTCTACCTTTAATTTGCATATAACCCTGCCAGGGTTGAGTATGGCGAACAATATTATTATTATGACCACATTTGTATTACCTGTACTCTGCAAATAAATGATTTGATTTGATTTGACATGCAGTTTCACCGAGTTTGTACACTTAGTATTTAAAATATTACGAAACTGCGTTTGTATGGAGAGCACCACGACCACTCTATCCTATTGGCCGAACTTAGTGGTTTTCTCTATCCAACATAAAAAAATCATCTAGATCTAAATTATATGTTTAACTCAATTAGATTTCAAGAGGAAAAAATAAGCGTTATAAGTCTTTAACTTATTTTTATGTTATTATGACGGAACAAGTTCGAGGCCCACCTGATGTAAAGCGGACTAACCTCTACCTATAAGAGATGCATTTCATCACAAGTCACGAATTGCACTGCGCCCGTCACTTTGAGATATAGTTGTTAAGTCTCATGTGCCTGTAATTTCACTGGCTCTCAAGGACTGCTGTTCCGGCAGCAGTCACCAGATACCGCCAGACACTTGGATGGACACTACACTACACATCTGTCGTCAAGTGCTTGGTGGCAGATTTTCTACTTGAGGGTGGTAGCTAGCAAGGCGGGCAATCGCAAAATGCTCTTCCACCATGCGGTGAAGCCCAAGCCGGCGGTGGGGATCGAACCAGGGACCTGCGGCACGGCAGTCCATAGCTATTACCGCTCGGCCATCATTGCTTCAACTCAACTTGTCTCGTATGGAAGTCCTAAGACTTAAACCATCAACTTATCAAGTAAGTTCAATTTCATTGATCAGTGCCTGAGGAAATACAAGAGCAACACACTCATTACTTATACTTTATTTTATTGTTGAAAGGCTAGCCTACCTTTGATTGAACTTTAATCACTATCTCATATATCTGGTAGTGAGATAACAGTGATGGTGCGGTCGAAGATGTTGTTCAAGTTAATCTAGAATTACTAATGAATGCCGAAACACATTATTAGATGCTTGGAGACAGATTTCTTTGAGGAGGGCAGATATTCAAATTCAATCTCATTTATATGTCAGAATACAGCAATTTTGTCAAGTAAATAATAAATAAATATTACTCACAATATCCCCGTGGGGTGCCGGGATAGAATGTCACCCCCCCATTTCTTCCCGTCGCCGCGTCGGTGTCGTAATGTAAGATGTCACTAAGGGAAAAATACCAAAAGGTGGCAAGCGGCGCCTTTTGAAGCACTTACAACTTCTACTGCGATCCCCAAGACGCCTGCCAACCGTGGGGATTATGAAAACCTCGTTCAACGGTGAACGTCAACGTTAATATGATGATAATGACACACAATAACAAAATTTGACGCAAATATGAACATCACACTAATATTATAATGCCAAAAGTTTGTGAGTGTCTGTGGTTTTGTTTCTTCTTCACGCTCTAACAGCTGAATGGATTTGGATAAAATTTGGCACACAGATAGTTTACGACCTGGAATAACACATACAACACCTGGAATAGGCCATATTTTAACCCGAAAATCCCACGGGTAACATCTAGGGGCGTGGCTAGTTGCACTGTAAATCATCACTACATAGTATAGAACAAAGTCGCTTTCTCTGTCCCTATATCCCTATGTATGCTTAAATCTTTTAAACTACGCAACGGATTTTGATGCGGTTTTTTTTATTAGATAGAGTGATTAGAGAGGAAGGTTCATATGTATAATAACATCCATTAAATAGTGGAAAAATACTGTTATTTTTGAGGTTTCTAATGTGATGACGTTAATAATTTTTTTTTTTCCACTTACATTGCAAACGCAGGCTGAACCCTACGAGATTTATCAAAATAATGTACTCCGCTATGGTATATGTCTATCTCTTATGGATATCCCACAATTTTTTTTGGTCATTTACTTTTTACGACAAATAATGGCCAAATTTTGAAGCGATTTTAACCAATACAGCATTAATCCTTATCTAATAAAATACTTTAAATATATTGTTGATTTAATGTAGATCTGTATGGCCCTCTACAGCATATAATTTAAATGAATATTTTCGAAGATACAACAGATTTAAAATAGCGGGACGTAGCGTTTGCGGCGGTTCCGGCCGGCCCGGGCGGCGGGAGCGTGTAGTAGTGTAAAAATGTAGAAAGTAAATAAGTACAAATGTAGTGTATGAATTTAGATATTCCAAAGATAGCAGGAAATCTTCATGGTTTAGGGAAAGGAGAATTGTTTTACTCTCAATTTAACGCGTGTGGACCACGGGCAGTAATGAATAAATCAAAACTACTGGATCGATTTTAATCATTTTTTCAGCGAATGACATAGGCTATATATTTTATACCCGTGCGAAGTATAATCTAGTGAAATATAATCCGGAAAATCGTCTTTAAACCCTAGCATGTATGGTGTTACTATAGGGCTCATTCAGTCAAATACATGAGTATTTTTAATCTAAGTATAAATATAAATAAATGAGGTGAAGTCAAGGTTGTAATTATAGAACTTTTTGACGTGATACGAGGCTTATTGCAATTATTAATCCAGTGATAATTTTTAAATTTTGTATTATATTTATTAAGCACCATAATCATCTATTTATCCGACAAATGCTGAAAAGACCAATTTAAAAATGTAGTTTTTAAGCTGTGATCAAAAAATATAACATTTTTTTCTAATAATGTAGGTTTTTGCAGTGCGGTATACATATGCTGGCCAGTGGTCAGTTTGGTTTTGTTATCTTGAATTGAATGAAAATATAAAGTTTTTCATAGACATGGTTTTTGTTTTGGTATTAAAAGGATCCCCAAAATTCGACGTCGATTTCGTGATGGGTGGAACAACAACAGTAGGTAAGTTTGACTTGCACTTGGTCGGTTTTTTGTGTTGGTTGGGAACTCAGATCAGGAAAAAAGGGAGATAGGTAATGGAGGTGTGGCACGTGCGAACGCATCTGGCCTCAATCAGGCTTATTTGTAAGAAAAACATTGCGCGCTTAGTACAAATCTACAAATGAATCAGTTCTTCCAATAAAGCAATAATAGCTGTGTCTGTGATTTGTAACTAATGACCGTAGCTAGCTAGAGGCTTAAGCGCAACCCATTTTTCGTTTATAGTACCACCAACTTAACTGTGCAGATCTCGAGGGCGCTACTGGTCAAGGAAATCAACTACAAACTGTCACAATTTCAGGGTATTTCGTAGTTCTTTTTTCTGCCACCTGAACAGATAAGTTGGCGGGTCTGTATATAGCGCTCATCAATAGTATCGCCACAGACATAGATTGAAATAGATATTGTCCTCTATATCAATGAAAACCAACACTATGCTATTGTTTTCTACCTACTCTGTTGTCACAAGAGCGTTTTAGTGATCGGAATCCTCTTCAGGACGAAATCGAATCAATGGCGCCGATAATGGTGGAGTGAAGACATACCCTACGGTTCAATCCACGCAAATATGCGCTATTTGCGCTGTTTGAATGCAAACGTTCGGTTCATAATGAGCTACTTGCAAACTTAGTAACTACGATAGCAATATGATGTCATCTATGACGTCTTCTCCGGCTGCATATAACGCTCACAGAACAGTTAGAGCAGCGTGTGCACAAACGTCAAACTCAAATTTTGACAGATGGATTAGGTGTTTTTTGTTGTTGTGTTTAGAATTGTATACATAAAACAATCTTGTCTACAAATGCCTTGAAATGTAATACAGCTAATTTCGTTAATTGAAGTGAAGGTTACTTTGGGTTAATTGCGAAGAAGCAAATTGACAGTTAGCGGATGTTATAAGCGCGGCTGCTAATCGGTTCAAATTGTTTGCGCACAAACAGTGCATATAAACGTATTTCAATTATGAACCGATCGTTTTTAATGTATTAATCGACATCAGTGTTTGCGTGATTTCAACCGTAGTGTAAATAAAGCAGCGTCATTCGTCGATTGAAGAGCTTTATGCTCTCCTTGATGGCAGGCAAGAAGCGCTCGTAGCGAAGTTTACTTAGCTGTTCTCAACCGATCAGCTAAGTTAAACAACGTCGCGCGCGGTCATGAGTTGGATGGGTGACCGCTAGTGACATTACTACTGAGCGTTTCCGTGCTTCGGAGGGCACGTTAAGCCGTCGGTCCCGGTTGTTGTCTTAGGATGGCAGTCGTTATAGCATGGTGGTAGGGCATTTTGCGAATGCCCGCCTGGCTAGCTACCACCCTCAAGTAGAAAATCTGTCGCCAATCACCTAACAGTGTTTTCCAGCAGCTGTCCTTGAGAGCCAGTACTTCTAGGTTAGCCTGAACAACATCTTCAACCACATCATCACTTACCATCAGGCAAAAAAGGCAAAGTACAATCACTTGCGTCATCTATATAGGTCCTGTGTGTATATCGCTTTATATCAAAGTCGTACCCACAGTATTACAATAAACTCCCTATTTGTAACTGTGGTCTAACGTAGGGAGACCTATGATATTGGTATCTACTCTCGTTCAGAAAATTAGTTGAGCGATGAATAAAATGGTTTTGAAGCGCTCGTATCGTAGCAGAGATACGTATTAGTTTAATGAGCAGGGCTTTCATAATATTTTTTCTCGGTTGTGGTCTTAGTATGGCAGCCGTATGCCCGTAGAAAATCTGTCGCCAAGAACCTAACAATGTAATCCGGCAGCTTTCATGACAGTATGTTGTTGAGACTAATCGCCATCACTTACAAGACAGTAGGTGAACAGTTGCTAGTCATTGCAGATGAACAACGCTCGATATATCTTAGGGAAAACTAATTAGGTATTTTTGAAACTACACCTACACAAAGGTATATTCAATATTATGAGCATTAGTTCTCTGGGGATTCCTAGATACGCGCAAGTCTTGGTTATATACTTCCAGGGTTTCGTAAGTTTTGCGGTCAAAAAATTATACCCCGTCACACCGAGTAATATTCCGTACATACCTAATAAATAGGTCAAACACATGGACTGAAAGCCTGTGGTCTGTAACTTAAATATTCCTTTAGGAAAAGCCGAGAGTCGTACCTAGGATCTTACTGTCTAAATTTAATATGGTATCTAATGCATACTACACTTTGGCATTTCGTTTCCGAATATAGATTTTTTCGGTAAAATCTTTAGCAAGGAACCAATCTACGTTCAATAAGGTTTTGAGATGTATAGGCTAATAAATTTTGATAACCGTCACTTGAAATGAATATCGTAGTGATAGCTATTACTTCTATAAACCAGTTTCAAAGATAGAGCCTTTTTATGTTTGACAGCTGTCATACAAAATTAAGATATCAATGTTACTTTAATGTTGTCTTAGGTTTTCGCGATAATTACACATAGTAATTAAACTACTTTTAACTTTAACACAAGAATATCAACCAATCTTTAAGACCTGTTAAGTGCAATATTCCCCTATAAGATGCAGGTGTTTACAAACTTGATTGTGAATGTGGGCTGTCATACATTGGGCAAACAAAGAGGAGCATTGGTATCCGGGTAAAATAACACTTTGCTGACATGAAGAGCAGACGCTCGACCAAGTCTGCAGTTTGTGAACATGCCCAGGACAAACCCACTACATTTGGTTCGACAATCCACAAATCCTCGCCACAGAGACCCGGTTTATGCCAAGAATGATACGCGAGGCTATTGAAATCAAAAAGTATCCAAATATCAATAGAGATAATGGTTGGCAAGTACCACCTGCTTTGGATCCTGTTATCAAATTAATTAAATCCCATGGCCGACACAAATCTGCAAGACCTCTGGACACTGTGGGCAAATACTGCGTGAATAGGAAACGTTATGATTAATATAAAATTTCTGACGGTAGACCAAATAATTTTCTTTAACTCATGTGACAGATAAAACCAATTAGTCACCCCGCGACCACGATCACTACAAAGTGTTTGAAACGTCGGGATAAAAATAATGATAAATATACGCGATTTCAACCGTTTATTGTATTGTATAATGTTAGTTTACTTCTGTAAATATAGGCCAGTTTTTTAGGATCAATAGTGTCTGAAATATAAATAGCCCATTTCAGCATCCCAATTTATAACTTCTGTAAAGAAAAAAGTTGTCTATGTTTAATTGGTTATTTAAGATGTAATCCTTTTATTTTGACAACTTGAACTGTCATTTCTATAGCTATAATGATAACCCCACCGTGACATAGATGTCATATCTATCTCACGGAGAGGCTATTATTTAGGTGTCATCACACGGTGATGTGTTTTGATTCCATTTTATGCTAAACATGAAAAAACTGTGAACTATGAAATGCACTGTCATTTTGATAGCTGTCATATCGATCTCCCATTAATGCATTGTTTTGGTCTATTTTATCCTAAATGTGAATCTAAATCTGAAAAGTACGACCTGTTCAGACCTGAATCAGTTGGCGAGTTCTTACTCCTTAGACAATCGGTACCGCATTACAAACTGCCAATTTGAGTGAAATTAAAAGCTTCACACATAAGTCTTACACTTTTATTTTTCTTCCTTCCTTGGGCACGAGCCACTGCTACATCGAATTCATGTGCACATTCCAGTAAATCCATGTACGCATACATTTTTACATGTTTTTTTTTATAACGTTTTACGAGGAAAATACAATCAAACTTCAATAAACTCCACAGAATGATCCAAGGTCTTCGTAACTGTTTCACAACTGTTCGTTTGACAGCAGTTATGTTCCAGCTGCGATCGAGTTGCTAAACCGATTATCATAATTGTTGTCTTTTCATTGATTTCAGTTGTATCGGTGGTGTAATCTAAATTCTAATGTATTCTAAAGACTGACTAGGCACAACTTCTACTTCTAATGCGTTTTGTTTTACTGTGATATAATGCTGCTTTTTCAACATCTACTTTTGGTTTTATTTGGTTTAGTTTCAAGTTTACCTCTAGCTAGGTTGGTTTGTGTATATTCATTTATATTTGTACTGCTATCGGCTATATGATTTGAATTTATGCCATCTGTGTTTCGTTCTGTATAACTATACTTAGGTTTTTAATTCGAGATCAAATATGTAAACAAAGAAATGTCAATATATGTCATTGTCAAACTGACAGGTCAGGGGTATTCAACAGTTTTTCTTCATAAATATTCTTAATAGCTGCGCACCCTGCTGCGCTGAGTTTCAGACATTTTTATTAAATTGAAATAATTCC
Organism: Plagodis pulveraria; assembly: GCA_963890685.1. Lineage (NCBI taxonomy): Eukaryota > Metazoa > Arthropoda > Insecta > Lepidoptera > Geometridae > Plagodis > Plagodis pulveraria. The sequence goes on along the minus strand of OY982971.1, from coordinate 13,008,815 downwards.
ATACCTATAGTAATATATTACATAATATTTACCTTAGTCGCCTCTTACGACACCCACGGGAAGAAATAGGGATGACATTGTAACCCGGCATCCCATGGATTGCTAGGCCACAAAAATACCGGAAGGGGCGATGCTGCGCCTTCTAAAAAACTGACAACTTCTACTGCGATCCTCAAGACGCCCGGGGATTTGACAAATCCGCCCAATAGAACCTTGTTCAACGGTGGACGTTTCGGTTGATATGATGATGATATTTTCTATACGCCTTAAAAAAATTACATAGTTCCTTATTTTGGAGTCCTCCATTATGCGACTCCAAAATGAGGAACTATGTAATTTTTTTACTACCTGCGTACATAATTATAAACTTCCAAAAATTAATAATAGGTACTTTTGAATCATGGTACCAACTTCAACAATTTATTTCACACTTTTGAGGGTTGAATTCGGTTCCATTTATTTTTTCAATATCATTGTCCTGTGAGAGAAAACATACTTGAGCGACTTTTTTTAAAATTTTTTTTATGCCTGATAGGTTAGCCTTTGACTACTATCTCACCTGATGGTAAGTGATGATGAGGTCGAAGATGTTGTTCAGGCTAACCTAGAAGTACTGGCTCTCAAAGACAACTGCCGGAACACACCGTTAGGTGCTTGGCGACAGATTTTCTACTTGAGGGATGTAGCTAGCCAGGCGGGCATTCGCTAAATGTCCTTCCACCATGCTATAACGACTGCCATCCTAAGACGACAACCGGGACCGACGGCTTAACGTGCCCTCCGAAGCACGGAAGCGCTCAGTAGTAATGTCACTAGCGGTCACCCATCCAACTCATGACCGCGCGCGACGTTGCTTAACTTTGCTGATCGGTTGAGAACAGCTAAGTAAACTTCGCTACGAGCGCTTCAAAACTACGTTACAGGAGTATGGGTGTATAGGGAGATAATTGTGTGGTTTATATAATAGGTAATAAAGATGCCAGCACTAATTGAGTCAGCTAGTCCAATGTAAACATTGACACACCACTGGTTTAAATTTACTCGCACGTAATAAAAATCCAAATTATATCAAAATATTTCCAAGAATTTGTAATAAAATGTGATATGACCATATTTTTATATTGTTTTCGTTGTGTGCCTTGAATAATTTACCTATTTTAAATATTTTCCTAATGACGAATAGCCTACTATTAAAATAGGTTATCACGTGGATGCATGGTGGCAGGGCATTTTGTAAATGCCCCTCTAGCCAGGCGTGGCCATGGCTAGCCAGCAATAACGCAGACACTTTTTTTTATTGTTGATAGGCAAGCCTTTGACCACAATCTCACCTGATGGTAAGTGATGATGTGGTCGAAGGTGTTAACAGGCTTAACCTAACGGTGTTGTATTAAGGACCGGTCATTGGCACCAGATCTCATATCCCATTTAAGGTCGTTGTAGGTCATATAGTCCTCAGGCTTTACTCCTAACTTCATGTTATTTATTTATTATTGAATGATGTCTGACAAAAAATAGTTCATCATTTATGATTAAAAAAGAACCGGCCAACTGCGAGTGGGACTCGCGCACGAAGGGTTCCGTACCATTATCTGTAACCTATGGGAGCTCCCTTAATTATTTATTTTCTTATAATTAATTATGTCTAAAGAGAACATAACACTAAATATTCTGTGAATAGTTAAAGTGTCTACCTGTCACCGTTATTAGTATCGAGCAAGAAACGGTAAAAAAGTCAAGTTTGTTGTATAGGAGCCCCCCTTAAATATTTATTTTATGTCTAGTTTTTCTTATTATAGCGGCAATAGAAATACATCATCTGTGAAAATTTCAACTCTATCTATTTCTAGTTTAGCTATCACCGTTCTTGAGATACAGCCTGGTGACAGACGGACGGACGGAGAGCGAAGTCTCAGTAATGGGCCCCGTTTTCACCCTTTGGGTACGGAACCCTAAAAACAGTAAAGTCCTCCTTCAATGTAAAATAAAAACAATTGTGATATATTATATATGAGTTGGCTATATATAAAATAAAAAAAATATACGTTTTTTTTTTTAAATATGATAAACCATTTATTACTTTTAGAATGTTTTCTCTTTCATTAATTAGTAATTAATTTGAAAATAGTACGCCAAAAATACTAAAAAGTGCGTTTAGATTGCCTAAATGCTTTCGATTTGGCAAAGATAAAAGTTTTCTCTATGGCTTTGGTAAGTGGAGTATAAAGTTTATATATTGTATAAAGTTTGTAATGTCATATAAATAAAGTTAAACCGCCGTTAAAAAAATAAACTTAATATTTAATTTTAATATTGTTATGTTTGCAATAACGCCTGGTATGCGGATTACATTACTAAATTACAAATATACGAGAGGAAAATGTAATGTAATCCGCATAGCAGGCGTTATGTTAGGAATGTACTCTACTATCGGTACTTAATATTTTTGCGCTTGCTTAATAGATGCAGCATCTTCAGTTGAAAAACCACAAGGTACGATTTAGAAAGATTATAAATCATCATCAACAGCCAAGTCAAAGCGTTGAACAAAGGCGTCTACGGGTTGGCAGGCGGCTTGGGGATCGCAGTGTAATATGGCAGTTCTTTAGAAGGCGCTGCTGCCCACCTTCCAGTATTTTTCCCTAAGTCGCCTCTTACGACACCCACGGGATGATATAGGAAGGTGCAATTCTAACCCGGCACCCCACGGGGAACAACATGTAATTACCTTGAATGTAACTTTTGTTAAGGAAAGCGCTGAAAGCTTCAGCGGGATATAGAAATTTATATCCTGAACGTTCTCGCCAAAGAACCAAAGTCACCGACATAGTTCTCAGAATTTGCAAGTTGAAGTGACAATGGGCGGGCCACATTGCTCGACGAACTGATACCGATGGGGAAGAAAGGTTCTCGAGTGGTTACCACACTACACCGGAAGACGTAGAGTTGGTAGGCCACCCACCAGGTGGACTGACGTCATCGTTAAAGTCGCGGGCAGCCAATGGCTACAAGCGGCTAGTAGCCTTTCTTTGTGGCGCTCTATGGGGGAGGCTTTTGTTCAACAGTGGACGTCTTCCGGATGATGATGATAAGAACTTAACAACTGCACGACAGTTCCACATCCTCCTATTGGTTGATAGATAAGAGTTCGCTAAATGAACAACATGCCTTTGCTCACGTAAATCTGAGCAGGGTCTGCTGCACATTCGGCGGTCATTTCCAAGTGGTTAAACTAAACTAAAAAACCTTTTGTTCGATACGTCAATAGTTCTTAAAATTTAATTACCCAGTTCTGCCTATAAATATTGTCCCGACATCCCATACGAAGGATAATGGTAAGAATATGATTAATAATTATTCTAATCACATTGACGGTACAAAATAAAACTGGTTTACTTTAGTCCAAACAAATAGTTGTCATGATTTTACTACTTATTTGAACTACTAAAATTTTAACAATTGTATTTACAAATAAGTACTTAACAATTTAAATGGTAGTGGACTTGCGTGGCAGGGGTACCGTACCTATTATTAACCGGATGTTTTCAACCGGCTGTATTTTTTACCGACTTTAAAAAAGGAGCAGGTTCTCAATTCGTCTGTATTTATTTTATGTTTGTTACCTCAAAACTTTTGACTGGGTGATCCGATTTGATGATTCTGTTCTATATGGGTGCGTACCATTTGAGTGAGATTCGCTAAAAACGCTAAAAACGATCACACTCCCAAAAAGTTTTCCACATGGGTCTTGGCGTTATTTTCGCCTTAAACGCTACATCTAATGTCAAAAGTGACAGAAGTGCCAAATTTTAGTGGCATTCTTAGCGTTCTTATCCAAAAATGGAACGGGGATGACAGTTACAAACGATCACGTGATCACAACCATAGACGCAGAATGTGATCAAAATTATCGAAAATAACGTTCTTAGCGACTAATGGAACATACCCAATGAAAGCTGATGCTTACCGTGTAGTCCCATTTAAATTTCATCACAATGGGTCTAGCGGTTTTTGAGTTACCCTAGGAAAAGAATTTTACTATCTTGATTATATAGTCATTGACAGTGAATGACAATCGATCCCTTAAGTAGCAAGGCAAGGGTGACTAAAATGGGTGAAATATATTTTTTACCTAATAATAAAAGCACTTCAACACTCAAACGTGTAAAATAAGTTGATGAAGTCGGTACCATGCGCACAATATTGTGATAACAGGTACTTTTGAACCATCATGATACCGATTCCAACAAATTATTTCACACATTTTAGTGTTGAAGTCGGTTCAATTTTTTGTGTGTGTATTTGTTGTGTCGCAGGTTTTACAGATTTTGATGATTTTATATTCGAGAGCTGGTGTTTGTTATTTATCCCATTTAAATTTAAGTGAGATCTGACGAGTAGTACTTATTTGAGTTATCCTATTAATGCTTATTTTATGTTTGTAGTCGGTTTTATTTTGTAAAAAACAACTATACTTTTACATTTCTAAATTACGCTTTGAACGTAAATATCTTAATTATTAATGTATGAATGTGTACGAAAATATATGAATAAACTAGCAAAACCTTATCAAAAACAAGAAAATTTACATTTTCAATTTACGTTAATAGTTTTGTGTTATTAAGCTTACTTTTGGATTTATACCTAAACTTTGTTTGTTGATGACTTTGGTCTTTTTATTTTTTATATGGTAGTAGGGCAAACGAGTGGGCGTCTCACCTATTGGTAAGTGATCACTGTGTCACCGTCGCCCACGAACATCAGCACACGAGAACTGAGAGTACCAGTTTTCCACTCGCACTCAGCACCTATATTCTGATTCCGTCATCACCTGGCGCCTTGCTATTTGAGAGCCATTCTAATCTCGTAAAGGCTGATGTCCGGGAGGTCTTCGGTATATTTTTTTATTTATTTATTGTCAGATATCATAAAAGGTCCATAATACATGTACAAGATACACAAAATTACAAAATAAAGTCTAAATTATACCATATCAAATTAAATCAGGATACTGTACTGTAACAGCCGGATCGTCCACTGCTGAACACAGCCTCCCCTATTAAGGGGGTATTTGCCATAACCCCCACGCTTGGCAGGCAGCTTCGGGATCGCAGTGTAGGATAGTAGTTCTTTAGAAGGCGCTGCTACCCACCATCCAGTATAATTATTCCCTTAGTCGCCTTTTACGACACCCACAGGATGATATGGGGAGGTGCAATTCTAACCCGGCACCTCACGGGGAAATTAGGATAATAAATAAATTGTAATGAGTAATACAATTTATTAGTGCTCAACATCATGGGAAAAAAATAAAAAATAATTATGAAAACACATTACATAGTTTTGACAAGAGCATTACCAGAACTAAAAAGTAAACCATATCGTCAGCGTAACTGAAGTTATTCATGATTTTGAGAGCAATGGGGCAGCCAACGCCGGTTTTGCTGAGCCCTTCCACTATCATCGCAATCACATAAAAATTGAAAAGCAAAGGGGACGTAAGGTACCCCCCCCCTCCCCCCCCCCCCCCCCCCCCCGGTAATTGTGTCGGTTGTTCTGGGCTTATTTTGTACCGATCACTGAAGTAAAATTCGAAGAAGAAGAGCTTACTTATTCTTGACATGTAATTACTGGCAGAATACCAATCTTCATTAAACAACAGTGAAATATTATTACTGTACCATATCTATCTCAATTTTAAACAACATCTTTCAAACTGACGTCATTTTCAGAATCATATTAAAAGAAACATTAAATTCGAAAGTGTTTTATGATCCCGAAGTAGGTATGGAAGATTTACCTTAGGGGAGACCTAGGAGAGTTGTGACAGAGGTGAGTTGTGACAAGGACGATTTTTCCCAACCTATTATAGGTAGCGAGCTGGCAGCACCGCATGCATAACGCTTTCTATACCCGCTACTCGACTTAGTACATGCCGGCGACGCACGAGGCGCTGTAGCGTAAATCCGACGGTTGTGTACAAAAAAATGCGAAAAGTAAGTTTTTCTTCAAAATTTTATTTGAATTTATATCATTTCTTATTATATGTGCTTTGCTTTCTTATTTTTTCTTAAGTTGTATGGTTATTCAACTCTCAAAACGTGGCAATAATATTTTGTGTGCGCATCGTGTTTAGAAAATATGAATTATTATTCAGATCAAGTCGTCATTTGAAACACCTAGGCGAGTTGTGACAGCCTGTCACAACTCTCCTATATTACTTAATTTTTAACCTTGGCTAATTTCTTAGTGAATTTTATTTTAGTTAGGCCAGTGCCGAATGCTCCGCCAAGAAAAACAGCCAACCAAACCGGCGTAAAATCAAATCTGATGTCCTTACTTACACTCCCACGAAGGATGAAATAGCTGCAATAGAGGCTAATAGGAAGTCTAAGAATGTTAAGAAGCGTATCTTCAGCGAAGGAAAGATGAAATCTAAAACTGCCAAGAAGACTTATAAAAATATATTAACAAGTGGTGACGAAAAAGAAGAAACAGAACATATTTGTTTTTGCTTGGTTTGCCTTGAAGCCTATGGAAACAGCAGGTCAAATGAGCAGTGGGTTCAATGCCTAGAATGCATATGCTGGGTACACGTAGATTGTACTGGGGACGAGCGGCATTATGTGGCGCATGGTGGAAAGGCTTTTTGCGAATGCCCGCCTGGCTAGCGACCACCCTCAAGTAGAAAATCTGTCGCCAAGCACCTAACAGTGTGTTCCGGCAGCAGTCCTTGAGAGCCAGTAAAATTACAGACACATGAGACCTAACAACTGTACGTTTCACAGTGACGGGCGCAGTGCAATTCGTCGTTGACGAAATGCATCTTTTATAGATACATTCCATATTAAGTTAATTAAAAGTATAATTACTTGTTATGAGAATGTTAATATGTTAATTTTGTTCATCCTTAAGCATAATAAAAGTACTTTTTCCAAAAAAAACATGTTTGATTTATTTAGATTAAGTATAATGAAATTTTTATATCTAATATAATGCTGTCACTACTTACCTCGGTACCAGTCACAACTTACCTCGGTAGTAGGAGAGTTGTGACAGGGAGAGTGGTCTTTAATTTTGACAATTTTCTCATAAATCATAATACTTACATTAATTTTGGTGATTGTTTTGAAAACAGAAGGAATGCCGCTAAATAAATCACATTGGTCATAGCTGTGGAATGTTTCTTGAGCGAAATATGGCCCAAAAAGTAAAAACTGTCACAACCCTCCTAGGTCTCCCCTACCATCCAGTGCTCTTCGGACAACAGACATACATACACTACAAAATCACAAATATATACGATAGGAAAAATTTAAGTCATGAGCGGGATTCGAACCCGCGTCCATCCACCCCTTGATGCGGGGTATGCTCTAACCAATTGAGCTAACATGACATGACATCATAACTCGAATCTTTCCTATCGTTCTTTAACCATCGTATTGGGATGGAGCGACATCTATAGTACCACTTGCGTTGTACTACAAACAAGACCAATTTTGCAATTGGTTTTATACTTGTATTTACAAAATCACAAATATACGATAGGAAAAATTTAAGTCATGTGCGGGATTCGAACCCGCGTCCATTCACCCCTTGAGTAATTGTAATGTAATCCGCATAGCATGCGTTATTGCAAACCTAACAAAATTAAGACATACATTACAATTATTCCAGCCAAGAGTTCCGTTTTCATCAGATGTACGGAATCCTATACATGAGTATAATAGATCAAATAGTTTTGTGTAGCGGCGTATATCTGCTTTATAAAAAGGCAACCCGATCGCGCTTCGCTTAGATATTTAGTAAACTATAGCCGTTTGTCGGAGGCGCACGCGCACGCGCACACTTAATCGCGTTCCGTTGTACGCGTTAAAATACCTCGCGCCGATATAATAATAAAACAGTTTAATATTACTGTATAATTACTAATTATACTCAAAAGTTTATAAAAAACTCGGTATATTAATTTGTTTTGACTTTAAAGTGTAAAAAGTGTGTATTGCAAAAAAGCTTTGAGGAGTGAAAGTTTTCAATTTGTGCGTTTGTGATTTGTGAATTTATAGCTAACATTGTGTCTGTGATATTTAAAACAATTTGTTCAAAAAATGTGATTTAAAAACGAAGTAATTACCAAGTGGTAGTTTCTTGAGTCTACCGATTATAGAACAAGTGAAAGGTAATTTTTTTCTCGTCTGTAATTCTACTTTTATTAATTATTATAAGACTTATGTTGAATAAAAAATACATGTTTCTTTTTAAATGAGAAGGTAGGTACTGGTTTGGGTACGAGTCGAATATAAAAATATTTTGAACTAAGAAGGTACTTGCATAAAAAAATACTTAATACCTACCTATAAAGCAGTTCACAGACGGCAGCTATAATATATATTACAGCATAACTGTCGGTATGAAGAAACGAAAATGTAAAGCTATATATTATAGCTGCCGTGTCACTTGTCAATTTGTATGGAAAATGTGTTGATTATTATTATTAATGTGTTGATGTATTGAAATATATCGAGCTATAATATATAGCTTTATATTATAGCTGTCGTCTGTGAAACGCTTAATAATTAGGTAGAATGGTTTCACGGAAGTGGTTTGAAATCGTAGGTATTGTGAGATTGGTAGTTAAGTAGGTCTATAATATAGACTGACCTCTTAACATCCGCAGTGCACGATATTGACCATTTCTATTATTTTAATTTATAATTATCTACTATGCGCATGGAATCACATTTATTCCGAATAAGGGCGTATACCACTTGACGCCAATTTTGTTATATTCGATAATCCATCGACGCAAAATGTGTTATTTTCGATTTGAAATTATCGAAAATAACGAAAATGACGTCAAGTGGAATACGGCCTAAGTAGGTACTAGGTAACCTACAGGTTATCGGACCAACGGAAGCGTGAACTGTTTATCTACCGATTTCAGAAAAGGAGGTACCTACTCAATTCGTCTGTATTTTTTTTTTATTTTTGTTACCTTAGAACTTTTTACTGGGTGAACCGATTTTGATGATTCTTCTTTTATTTGAATGCTGATTCTTAGAGTGTAATCCCGCCTCTTCATCAAAAAAATGGCACCGACTTCAACACTCAAATATGTGAAATAACTTATCGAAGTCGGTACCATGCGGACAATATTGTGTTCTTTTGAACCATCATGTTACCGACTTCAACAAGTTATTTCATATATTTGAGTGTAGAAGGTGCCATTTATCGTAAAAAAAATTTTACGTGGTAATTCATTAAACACTAAGTAATTCTTTTTCATAAATAAAATTAAATCAAACTATCTTTTACACAATAATAAAAATTACATAGATTCGCTAATTTAAAATAGCGGAGCTATTTTAATGTGCATTTTTATTACATATTTAAATAATTAGATATATAACGTGATTATTACCAAAGTTACCTCCATTAAAATAAATATGTCATCAAAAGGCAATAAGGACCAGACTCCTCCATTTTTTTAGAGAATTTTAAGAAGATAACGAGTGAATGATAATGAGAAACTCAAGGAGTTCACAGACGGCAGCTATAATATATATTATACACTAGTGCGTAACAGAATTATCCCTACAAAGTTAAGTTAGTACCTAACTGCAAATTGTATGCGAGTAAACAGAGCATTTTCAATTTAACCGGGTAATACAGATTTGTAACATCAAAGGGGTTTTTAATGTAATCAACAATCATACATTCGCAGCGCGCAAAAACAAAAAAACTTGCGCGCTATTTTCCATAATTTTCGTATGTTGTTTGTATCGCATTTGTGCAATAAAGAATATATACTTATTTTTTTTCCTCGCAAGGGTGTCGAAAATGTGCGTATGAAACTCGTGAGCAACTTGCTCATTATACACTCGGCTGATTTACGCCCTCGCCCACGACTCGGGCTACAACACACATCCTCGTGTATAATGAGCAACTTAGCTCACTTGTATCATAATCTAAATCAAATCTAAAATATAGCTGTAGTTATATAGTGTGTTGGTCAATTTCTATGGAAAATGTGTTGGGGATATATTTAAATATATCGAGCTATTAAATAGCTCTATATTATAGCTGCCGTCTGTAAAATGCTTCAGACTGTGACTCAGAATGCTTCTGAGATCATAAATAATGACATTTACTGTAAAAGTTACAAACAATGTATTAGTTATTGAGGAGAAATAATACTAACTTACAGCTGACACCATTCTGGTATAAATTATGGTCTTACTATCTATCGTTATACTAACTTATATTACTTATTATATATTAACTTTTATTACTTATTATATATAAATTATATATATATATTAACTGTTGCTAACAAGATCCGTGGGCATCGAGTAAAAAAGCCTGTTGCTTCTTGAAATTTAAGTTTGATTCCAAATATATTCTTAAACACTATTGCTTGGTGGAAGGGCACTTTGCGAATGCCCACCTGGCTAGCGACCACCCTCAAGTAGAAAATCTGTTTCCAAGCACCCAACGGTGTGTTCCGGCAGCAGTCCTTGAGCCAGTGAAATTACAGGCACATGAGACTTAACAACTATGTCTCAAGGTGACGGGCGCAGTACAATTCGTCACTTGTGATGAAATGCATCTGTTCTAGGCAGAGGTTAGTCCGCTGCGAGCTTCTTCCATCACAATAACAAAAAAAAACACATGATTGAAATTGTACTACCTACTTAATTTGTACATATTATTAAGTTTAATAATATGTGTATTTGTAAATAGATGAGTGCTTAGGTACACCTCAAATGCATTTTAAGACATTATTAAAACGAAAATGTGTGGACCTTAATAAACGACCTAGGCCGTACAAGACTACCTAGTACCATTTTTTTGTATAATATCAATAAATACATGTCATAAAGGCATGCAATTAATTATTTATGTGTGTTAATATGTAAGAGGCAATACTCAGTGACGGCATGAGATAGTAAAATTATTATTATTTTGGACTAAACATGCAAAACAATATACATAATTTATAGGCAACGAATTGAACATTAAATTTTTGAGGTAAATTCCAATGCTCGTAATAACAGGATAAAATCCAGTTTCCTGGTCACAGTTTATTTTTAGAGATCCGCGAACAAGATGCGTCGTAAAAAACATGTCAAGAAATAAAAACTATACAACCTTTTTGATATTGTTCAGGAGACTAGCATGTACTCATTGACCTTTTGTAATCTATTGTGAATAATTCTATTAGATATGCTAGTGTCTCTGCCTAATCTTCTAATTTTAGCTAGTTAATACCAAGAGCTCTCAAATGAACTGCACAGCACTCGTGATAAGTTCTAGAGCAACAAAGAACATATATCTATTACAAAATTACAAATATACGATAAGAAAAAATTAAGTCATGTGCGGGATTCGAACCCGCGTCCATCCACCCCTTTAGCAGGGGTATGCTCTAACCAATTGAGCTAACATGACATCATTGTCATCATCATCACCATAACTCAAATTATTCCTATCATTCTTTAACCATCGTATTGGGATGGATGAATAACGCATAGCAGGCGTTATTGCAAACATAACAATAGGTATTAAAAAAATTTGGCTTCCGTGACCAGCCACCTACTTGATGCCAACTCTGCTGGTGAGTCAAAAAAGATTTAGTAATAAATTGATTTTTGCCCCAACATCTTAATTGTATAGAAGCAGTATTTGATCCTTAGTGTCCATTTTATTCTGTGCCTTAGTCTGGATGAATTGTTATTTTTGCATTGTTTTCGCAAAATCCTCGTCAATTCTTATTTTTGCCTCAAAATCCTCAAGCATGGGTTTTTGTGACGAAAATATATCTCAATAAATTACCTATGTAATTTTTGTAATATATTATAAATTTGTTTATCTCAATAAATCATTTTACAGCAAAACTTCTGATTAAATTCATATAAGCCATACAAATTTGAATCATCATCAATCAAAAGACTTCCTTAGTGAACATAATATATGTGTGTCTATGTTTCCACAAAATCTTCTGTTTAAATTCGTTTACGTTTACGTCACAAAAATGTACATAATAATCAATCAGAAGACGTCATTGGTGAATATAAACCGCTTATTATGGAACTCCTCTATGAATCCTTACTAATATTTAAGCGCGAAAGTTTGTAAGCATGAATGTACCTACGGATGTTTGTTAAGCGTTTCACAGACGACAGCTATAATATAAAGCTATAATATTTATAGCCCGATATATTTCAATACATCTCAACACATATTCCATAGAAATTGACAAGTGACAACTCACGGCAGCTATAATATATAGCTTTACATTTTCGTTTCTTCATACTGACAGTTATGCTATAATATATATTATAGCTGCCGTCTGTGAACTCCTTTACTCTTTCACGCAAAAACTACTGAATGGATTTTAATGAAACTTTGCAATAATATAGCTTACACATCAGAATAACACATAGGCTATAATTTATAAATATATTGTGTGAATTGTCCAAAATATAACGATAAGTGTCAAGTAAGTAGGAAATCATTCTGCCATTTGCGACCTATTCTGGCGTGCGCTGCAAATCCTTTAGTATCACACGTACACAATGTATATCGGAAATGTTTATCTTAAATTGTCCTACAAAAAAGCCCGCGACACGACGTATCTATCTTTTATTATGTAAGCCAAAATTATCGCCAAAATAGTAAACCATAAAACCATACTGTACTGTAATGTTTCAGCCGGATTGTCCATTGCTGAACACAACCTCCCCCATAATAGGGGGGTTTGCATTAATCCCCACGCTTAGCAGGCGTTTTGGGGATCGCAGTTAAAGTTATCAGTACCTCAGAAGGCGCTGCTACCCACCTTCCAGTATTTTACCTTAGTCGCCTCTTACGACACCCACAGGTAGCAATGGGAGGGTTGACATTCTATCCCGTCACCCCACGGGGCACAAAACTATAAAAAATGATAATTTATTACTTATGCATAGTATTGGTAGTAACAAATTAAATTTATAAAGGCGAACGTTTGTGAGTGTGTTTGTTGCTTCTTTAGGCTCAAACGGCTGGATCAATTTCCATGAAATTTGGTATGGAGGTAAATGGGGCGTTGGAATAACACGTAGAATATTTATCATCATCATCCATCACCATGCGGGTGTAATCGCGGAACGCAGCTGGTTATGTTATATTTGCTTTCCATTTGCATCCTTTTTCAATAAATCTTGTATTAATAAGTTCTCTTTTGAAAGCTATTATTATACCTAATATATTAGTTTACACCCGACCGCGGGAACATCGATTTTATCACGTCCATATTCATAAAGCATCTTAATTACAGCAGACGTCATTTTGTATGTTGACTATAATCTTGCAAATCCAATAACACCTTGAGCTTCCGCGACAAACCAACGCTCTTATTTATGACGTTTCTATATAAAAACTGTGTCTGCATGATAAAGGTACTGAGCTACTAGAAAAATACGTTTGCAAGACTCTGTCGCCGCCGGGTCGTCTGAAAAAAAGGTTTAGTGTGAAGCTTGTATGTTATCCGATCGTTATTGTTCAAAAGTTGTTGGTAAGCTAGTATCCTTGGCTATACAACACAAAAGACCGCATTACTCTACAATAACGGTCAAATCTAATAATAAATATAATAAATCTCGAACGACTTTTAAACTACTAAACCTAAAAATCTCTAATAATTCAGGTGTATAGATTACATGTAAATAATGATATCAAAAGAAGAATCAATATTGTAATTGGTATATTTTTGAAAAAAAAAATTGCTTTTGTGGACAATTTTCCTGCCAAAATTCTTAATAGTTTTTTTTAATCTCGTTACTACCTTTACAATATTTGGCCTGAAAATCTGTAATAATTCATGGGTAAAGAACCATAGTAAATAATCATATTAAAAGAAGAATCAGTTGTAGGTGGAATAGTATAGGAAAAAAAATCTGTTTCCCGCCAATTTTTTAATTTTTTTATGTTATTGTGATGGAACAAGCTCGAGGCCCACCTGATGCTAAGCGGTATCCTCTGCCTATGACAGATGCATTTCATCAAGTGACGAACTGCACTGCGCCCATCACCTTGAGACATACCTGTTAAGTCTCATTTTGCCTGTTATTTCACTGGCTCTCAAGGACTGCTGCCGGAACACACCGTTAGGTGCTTGGCGACAGATTTTCTACTTCAGGGTGGTCGCTAGCCAGGCGGGCATTCGCAAAATGCCCTTCCACCACGCGGTGAAGCTCAAGCTCTGGGCGGGATTCGAACCATGGACCTGCTGCGCGGCAGTCCATAGCCAATGCCACTGAGCCATCACTGCTTCAATACACAGTTTCGTCATGTGTTCAAACGAACACATGACGAAACTGTGTATTGTCAAAAAAATCCATGAAAAGGTTTATTTTCATTTCTTTTCCCATAAAGCTATGATGATAATTGCATAGGTACCAATAAGTTATTATATATATTATACATTCCATCAAATATACCTGACCCCCTATTGCGTGGGAACAAAACGTGTCTGTCGAAACGGAATGTTTATAGGCATGATACGTTAATTAAAACTTACCTGTTTTACAATTATTTTTGTAATATCAAAACTTAAAAAAAAATTGCCGTTTCAGCGTGATGGAGTAACACAAAAACACATTCACATCCTCACTCACTCATTCACAAACTTTCGCATTTATAATAGGTGTGATATATGTGTACAGAACCCATTGTATCTGAAGCTAAGACACACTTAACTGTCCATATAGACTATAACTTATTTATTATTAATCCAAAAGCTTTGCCATTGAAAAATGAATCTTAATCCATTCAAAAAGGTTCTAAAACACAATGACCCAGATAAGAAGAACAAAGTCTCACGCACTAGTATTTTGCACCTGGTCCAAACTTTTTAAATTCTATAGAACAAGTTTACTTTGTTATAGAAATTCCTTTTTTTGTGACTGGCTATTAATTATTTGAAGTGTCAGTAAAATTGTAGATATTATTGTATTTTATTGATATGTAAGCCTTTGACTATAATCTCACCTGATGGTAAGTGATGATGTGGTCGAAGGTGTTAACAGACTTAACCTAGAATAACTGGCTCTCAAAGACAGCTGCCGGAATACACCGTTAGGTGTTTGGCAACAAATTTTCTACTTGAGGGCGGTCGTTAGCCAGGCGGACATTCGCAAAGTGCCCTTCCACCATGCGGTGAAGCTCAAGCCCGCGGCGGGATTTGAACCATGGACCTGCTGCGCGGCAGTCCATAGCCAATGCCACGGAGCCATCACTGCTTCATATTATAATTAGTAATTAAATAATTATGTTAAACTTAAAACTAGCCTAATAAAACAACCCACCCCTGATCGCTCCAGGTGCAAAGGTACCATAACACTTGCAGCGTTTCCGCCCTGAATGGCAATGGCCATCCTCTGCACCAGGAACGAGCCGGAGTGGGAGACACCAGTTTCAATCTTCAAATATTTTATAAATATTTTGAGAAAACATTAAATTAATATATTTTAGAATAATACTTTAGAAAATATATTTACAAATCCGCCTAATTTTCCTGTTAAGCCGACGCGACGTCATAAACGTCAAGTAACCAACCTGGAAGAATTTTCGACGCATTTTGATTCTACACGAAGTCTGAGCGCACGATCGCGAATCTCGATCCGGTTTGGCTGCGTGGCGTTTGTGACGTCACGTCGGCTTTACAGGAAAATTAGGCGGAATTGTCACTGGATATATCCTCTATATATATCAAGTATTTTTCTAGAATATTAATTTGATGATTTCTTAAAATAATTTTAAATTATTTGTTAATAGCTTTCCGGGCGGGGCTCCGCCCGCGCGTATGTCGTTTATCGCGCAAAACCTCTTTTTGCGCAGTTGGATAAAAGCTATCCTATGTCCTTCCCCGGGTTTCAAACTATTTCCATACCAAAATTTCATCCAAATCGGTCCAGTAGTTTTTAAGTTTATTCGATGCATACAAAAATACAAATCTTTCCTCTTTATAATATTATTAGTATAGATTATTAAATATGGATTTCCGCAAAGTAACGCCTGAATTTATTCAATACAGCAGGGAAACTTGAATAAATTTTAACAAAAATTAACACTATTCAGTTAATGGAGTTCAAAACAGCTAGACCGATTTTAATGAAATTATAAATGGGACTACAAGGGAAGCATCAGCTTTCAAATAAAAACAAAGATTCATCAAACTCAGTTCACCCAGTCAAAAGTACAGCGGTAAACAATAAAAATAAAATATAGTCGAATTGATTACTTCGTCCTTTTTCTGAAGTTGATAAAAAAAACAAATCTTTTCTCTTTATATTATTAGTGTGGATTTAGGTGTAGATGAAAAACGTAAATTCTGAAACCTTAATGGTTTAATCGAGTTAGGCCGTTTAACTCATGTGTCATTTTTGCATTACACAATACACATGTATATTATATACATTTACTAGAAATAAAACTAGTCGCTCATGTAAATATGTTATCAATGATAGGATTTGAAGCGCTCGTAGCGAAGTTTACTTAGCTGTTCTCAACCGATCAGCAAAGTTAAGCAACGTCCGCCGCGGTCATGAGTTGGATGGGTGACCGCTAGTGACATTACTACTGAGCGTTTCCGTGCTTCGGAGGGCACGTTAAGCCGTCAGTCCCGGTTGTTGTCTTAGGATGGCAGTCGTTATAGCATGGTGGTAGGGCATTTTGCGATTGCCCGCATGGCTAGCTACCACCCTCAACTAGAAAATCTGTCGCCAAGCACCTAACGGTGTGTTCCGGCAGCTGTGCTTGAGAGCCAGTACTTCTAGGTTTACCTGAACAACATCTTCGACCACATCATCACTTACCATCAGGTGAGATAGTGGTCAAAGGCTAAGCTATCATAAAAGATAATATAAAAAAAAAAAAAAAAAATTAAAGAAGCCTACAGACTTCGTTACACCTTGTGGTTTTTTTATGTTATATTGTGACTGAACAAGCTCGAGGCCCACCTGATGTTAAGCGGATTAACCTCTGCCTATAACAGGTGCATTTTATCACTAGTCACGAATTGCACTGCGCCCGTCACTTTGAGACATAGTTGTCAAGTCTCATGTGTCTGTAATTTCACTGGCTCTCAAGGACAGCTGCCGGAACACACCGTTACGTGCTTGGTGACAGATTTTCTACTTGAGGGTAGGGTGGGAGGGTATTTGCGATTGCCCGCCTGGCTAGCTACCAAGTAGAAAATTTGTCGCCAAGCACCTAACGGTGTGTTCAGGCAGCAGCCTCCATGTGGTGAAGATCAAGCCCGTGGCGGGATTCCAACCATGGACCTGCTGTGACAGTCCATATCCAATGCCATTAAGCCATCCCTGCTTCCAGTATTAACTTAGAGCTCTGTGGATAAAAATTTCTTAACTTAGAATTTTTCTGAAATTCCTTTGTATATATCTGTCATTTAGTTTTTTTTTTTCGTATCGAATAGCCTTTGGATTGCCGTAATGCTCTCGGTATACAGTTCCCGTTTAAAAGTTGTGCAAAACTCTCGACGAATTATTGCAATATAAAATCGCTGATTACTGAATACCAAGGTCGCTGATCGATGATCGAATCAGCCAGTCTCGATATCAAACGGTAATTGATCTCGAGTTCCAATAAACATAGCCGATATAGGGCCATCATAACCAATTCGCGATGCACCGGTTTTATCCAGTTAGGCCATTGTAAATCTTAACTCATGTGTTATTTTTGCATTACACAGTATATATTACATACATTACTAGAAATAAAACTAGTGGCTCGTGAGCTGAAAGAAGAGCTCCCGTCTCCAATATTTTTACGTTTTAAACCCCTGTTTCTCCACCATTTTGAAAAATTTCCAAATACTGAATACTTACTTACAATCAATCTATCATTTATTTTCAAAATACAATACTTTCACAGTATTACACTGCCGTCAGAAGAAGAAAGGGCTTAATTTCCTTAAAGTTGATTCCAAGATAATTTGAGTTTTGTCTGAAATGAATGTTTCATTTCAGACACACACACAGAGATTGCGTTGCTGTATAATTTATCGATATAATTAAATTATTTCATGTTGCTTGCATGGTTATGGTTCCCGCTGTCCCCATTGATGGGGATATGGTCAATGGGGACATCGGGAATACACCTTTTATTCGTATATTAGCATTTGATTTTTGTTTGTTTTGACCTTTTATTTACATAAAAAGATCTGAATAAATTATGTAAACTTAAGATGAAAGGTCGTAATTTAAGAAACTGTAATTACGACTTTTCTTACTATAAATAAACACAAGTTTTAATAATAATGTTATCCTAGTTTGTAAAGCCTTAATTGTAGAATAATGTCATTTTGCCTAGAAAACTGATAAGCGACTTATGTTTTGAAGGCTTTTTTTAAATATAACGATTATAATATTTGACAGTATCACGAACTAAAACATCAGTTTATATTAATATAATGAAATTAAAATGATTACATCTACCACAAGTATATAATATACTTATTACTATAGTATCTGTTAGCCTGTGTTAATAAAATAACTACAATTATAATTAATTTAATATTAACTAGTTCGTGTTAAAAATTTATGAGAAAGTTATAGTGCCTATGGCCAAAATATGCTCTAAATTTTGACATATTAAACAAAGTCGTCAAACTGTAGACACGTAGTCTGTAGCTTACGCGTTGTAATCGGGTCATTACTACTACAGCTTTAAGTAGGAATGTAAATTATGCTCTAAATCCCTGGCTATACTATATAAACACATCTTCAGCTGTTTCGCATATATATACACCATGTGGTGTCAGCTGGAGACCATAACGTCAGTTAACACACTGATAATCACACGTATTATCGAAGCTGATTTGACACGTTGGTACTCATAATTGCACTAAATATGCTCTAAACATTGGCATATTCAAAATTAAGTAATTTCAATTGAGTAAGCTGGAGACATACACACATTTTTGGAGTAACCAAGAGCAGCCATAATAAATGCTTTGCAGACAATTAATTTTTTTCTGGTATTATTGGCCAGGAAATAAGAAACTGACTTGATTCTGTTTATTTTTGGCACGAGATATATTGTTTGTAAAGAACCATTTCTGTTCTGTCCAGGTCATAGACCAAAATAATGTATACCATATAACGACTGCCATCTTAAGACAACAACCGGGACTGACGGCTTAACGTGCCCTCCGAAGCACGGAAACGCTCAGTAGTAATGTCACTAGCGGTCACCCATACAAGTCATGACCGCAGCGGACGTTGCTTAACTTTGCTGATCGGTTAAGAACAGCTAAGCAAACTTCACTACGAGCGCTTCATAGTATTATGCTACATAATAGCCAGCTTGATGCGAATGAATAATAATATAGGTAGATGTAACTACGTACGCAACCTACTAGAAAGTACAAAAGTTTTACATCATTATTTAGCCATGAGATGTACACTAATATAAAAACTCTTTGTTGTGTGTGTGAGTGTTTAATATAATAGTTACAAGTCGATGGCTAAACAAAATTAGCTAAGCATTGATACCAAAATCAACGTAATGATTCGCAATTAGCGTGCCAAATCGCCGCCGGCGCCGACGCACTCGTAGGTCGGCCTCGCAGGGCCTCTCAGTTGCTAACTGGATTCGCGGAAAAAGTCCCTCCGAGCGCCCCGCACTCCATTATAATACTCAATGCATTAAAGGCCTAATCGATAAACTACGCCTTTTATTTTATGCGAAATCAAAGTCAAGTTCATGTCGTGCTAGTCAGAAAAGGCCCTATATGAAAGTAGGCCCTTTTAGTCTATTAAAATGGATAATATATGAAAGGGCGTAATTACAAAATTAAGTCTCGTAACAGAAACTTAGAAATTTTGTGAAGTTATGCCCAAAATGCTTATGATATCTTTGGATCTAGACGAGTTACAGCTCTATGGGTAAGTCTATACGATAGCATTTTCCACGCTGATTCCCAATATGTACCTATATAAGTGTTTGGTTTGTATATAAGTCATTTTCGACAATAGTGGAAGATAAGCCCTTTCTTCTAGTGACGACAGAATAAAATCATATATTCGTATCGATAGATGTATTCTGCCTGCAGGTGCTGCAAGCATACAAATATTAGGTAATTTTATGATTATACACACGAACGAACATATTAAAAAATCTATATAAAATTACACATAGTAAATTCAAAATTAAATTAAATCTAAATTTCAAACACATAAAATAAAATTTACAGCATGTATTATTATATGTTCTGTGGCATGGTCAATTATAATTAATCAAATAACCCGCCCCTCACTGTATGAGCCTGGCGCAAATGTGCCCATAACGCTGGCTGCATTGCCTCGTTGGACTGCGATGGCCAACCTTTGCACCAGGTACGAGCCGGAGCGGGAGTCACCGAATAAATATAAAATAATAACGTCAAAAAACAAATATAAAATAGAGTTAATAATGTCAAGTCAGATATAAAAATATTCAGACATTATAAAATATACTGCTTTTCACATATATATGTACACAAAAATAATCCATATAATTATCGAACTTACTCAAAAAATTTCACGAGAATTAGTTACGAAATGCGACAAAAGTCGGACATACAGCAGACATACGAAAGCATTTTCGCTGAAGCTGAAACGGTGACGCTTCACTCGCGCTTCACGCTCGCTCGGTCAATATTTGCATTTGTTTTTGTTTGTTCGAATTATGCGAAAATTATAGAAAATAACACTATGCAGGAGGATCTGATAGTTCTTAAAAAAATAACACGATTTGTAACGTTATTGTTAAGAAGTTTCAAAAAATACTACTGCACTCAGTTTTTTTCCTACTAATCAAACAGTTATGAAGAAACGTCCACACGAATTTGCAAAACATCCGTACGTAGCTTATATGTTCTCTTAGTAGTACTTAGTTAGTACATAACATTATTATAATTATTATCTCTGCTGACTTCAATTTTCACCTCCAAAGTACCTGAAGTTATCTATAGAATCGCCGCCATAACGTTTGGTGGTCGGTTTTTCCTACAATAAAACAAAATAACTCCGTTCTATTCATATATGTAATGTTTAATTATATGGTATATAATCAGAAAATTATTCTCCTGTAATATAATTTCACGCTGAAATAATTAAAACATATAAGTAATTACTATTGAACAATGAAGAAAGGTAAAGAATTTTATTTTATTTTTCATTATAATAATTATTGTTTTTTTATGCTATTGTGACGGAACAAGCTCGAGGTCCACCTGATGTTAAGCGGACTAACCTCTGCCTATAACAGATGCATTTCGTCACAAGTCACGAATTGCACTACGCCCGTCACCTTGAGACATAGTTGGTAAGTCACATGTGCCTGTAATTTCACTGGCTCTCAAGGGCTATTGCCGGAACACACCGTTAGGTGCTTGGCGACAGATTTTCTACTTGAGGGTGGTAGCTAGCCAGGGGGCAATCGCAATAAGCCCTTCCACCATGCGGGGAAGCTTAAGCCGGCGGTGGGGATCGAACCAGGGTACTGCGGCGCGGCAGTCCATAGCTATTACCGCTCGGCCATCATTGCTTCAAAAATATTGTCAAGTATTAATCACGTCCTTATAATTATTCCTAATCCTACTCATATATATCTGTACTGTACTGTAACAGCCGACTCGTCCACTGCTGAACACAGCCTCCCCTATTAAGGGGGTATTTGCCATAATCCCCACGCTTGGCAGGCGGCTTGGGGATCGCAGTGTAAGATGGCAGTTCTTTAGAAGGTGCTACTGCCCACCTTCCAGTATTTTTCCCTTAGTCACCTTTTACGACACCCACGGGATGATATGGGGAGGTGCAATTCTAACCCAGCACCCCGCGGGGGTTATTTATATACCTACTTCTATCTCACTACAAATTATAATTATACATATAACTACTCACTACCAGTTGGCAGCCTGCCCAGCATATGCTGTCAGCATTGCTCCGTTGGATTGAAATGTTTATTTGTTGATCCAAACATTGCCAGCATTTTCAATAATTTTGTGCTCTAATAATTTGTTAATGTGATTTCTTAGCGCGCTAAAGGGCATGTAATCATATTTACAAACATTATACATTACCTAACTTGACGACAAATGAAAATGAACAACAAGTGGTATTTGAAACGATAATTGACGATCGATTTGAATTTAATCGAGCTGTTTTATACCTCGGAACACTGCTCTTAGACTAGATAAAGCCGATAAGCTAGCCCATGTAACTACTACGAACCTAACTAACCATTGAAACATAAGTGGTCAAAGATGCGGAACTGCCAGCTTGGCTTATAAAGGGAAATGGCTGCCAAATACAAGCAGTTTTGAAGCAGTGATGGCTCAGTGGCATTGGCTATGGACTGCCGCGCAGTAGGTTCAAATCCCGCCACAAGCTTGAGCTTCACTGCACGGTGGAAGGGCATTTTGCGAATGCCCGCCTGGCTAGCGATAACCCTCAAGTAGAAAATCTGTCGCCAAGCACCTAACGGTGTGTTCCGGCTGCTGTCCTTTAGAGCCAGTACTTCTAGGTTAAGCCTGTTAACACCTTCAACCACACCATCACTTACCATCAGGTGAGATTGTGGTCAAAGGCTTACCCATCAGAAATAAAAGAAGACAACGGCTAGAACACGCCATGATACCAGGCAATCATAAACTGGTAGTATATAAACTTGTGGCCAATTTAATTGGATTTTTTTCCTTTTCAAGAATCCGGAGCAGAATATTCCTATATTCTTCACAACTCACCGTCAATTTTTTTTTATGTCTTAGTGACGGAACAAGCTCGACGCCCACCTGATGTTAAGCGGTATCCTCTGCCTAAAACAGATGCATTTCATCACAAGTCACGAATCGCACTGCGCCCGTCACGTTGAGACATAGTTGTTAAGTCTCATGTCCCCGTAACTTCACTGGCTCTCAAGGACTGCTGCCGGAACACACCTTTAAGTGCTTGGCGACAGATTTTTCTACTTGAGGGTGATAGCTAGCCAGGCGGGCAATCGCAAAATGTCCTTCCACCATGCGTTGAAGCTCAAGCCGGCGGTGGGGATCGAACCAGGGTACTGCGGCACGGCAGTCCATAGCTATAACCGCTCATTTTTATGACATAATAATTGCACGTTCATTTATTGTCGCTTTACGTCACAAGAATTGTTTCATTATATTAATTTTAATTGTTTAATGACAGGTACATATTCTCGTAGTTGATTATTGAACCTTGAGTTGATATGCGGTAGTAAATGTAAATAGCAGTAGATACTCACCTGCTCCATATTTTGTTTCCATTTTGAATATTCATAAAGGTATGACTCTCGTCTCTCCTACCAATAGGTGTATAGGAGAAGGGAGTACAACATAGGCCGTATGCTTGTTTGCCACCTATGTGGAATAAAAAAAAAGAAAAAAAAAACAGTTTTTACCGAAAAATGGAACCAACTTCAACACTCAAAAGTGTGAAATGACTTGTTGAAGTCGATCCCATGATAGTTCAAAAGTATATAATAGCACAATATTGTGTCCATTTTGTGGTAAAATTTTTTCCTACTTAGTGTCCCTTGCTACTTACGGGAACGATTGTCATTCATTGGCAATGACTATATCATCATAATAGGAAAAAACTTTTCAGTTATTAGAGTGTAACTCAAAAACGGCCTGACCGATTTTGATGAAATTTAAATGGGACCATACGACTAGCATCAGCTCTCAAATAAAAAAGAAACATCAAAATCGGTTCACCCAGTAAAAATACATGAGATAACAAACATAAAAAATAGAGAACATCCTCCCTTTTTTTAAGTCGGTTAAAAATGCAGTTTGATTATGTTTTTTAGAGAGTTTAAGACGCTAACAAATGCTAAATAGCTTTTCTTAAATAGATTTTTAGCAAAATGTATTAATTTATTTATTAATGTTTGTAGTAAGTAATAAAATTATATGTTAATTAAATTATCTAAGGGCAAGAACAGTCGAAAATACTTTCCTTAAAATTTTCTCGATAAAGTAAAATTGCAAAGTTGACTCTAAATTACGCTTGGAATATAATTATTCACTGTGATGGCACGGATTTAGTTACCATCTTAAATCCGTGTGTGATGGAGATGAAGCAGTGATGGCTCAGTGGCATTGGCTATGTACTGCCACGCAGCAGGTCCATGGTTCGAATCCCGCCGCGGGCTTGAGCATCACCGCATGGTGAAAGGGCATTTTGCGAATCCCCCCTGGCTAGCGACCACCCTCAAGTAGAAAATCTGTCGCCAAGCACCTAACAGTGTGTTCCGGCAGCAGTCCTTGAGAGCCAGTGAAATTACAGGCACATGAGACTAAAGAACTATGTCTCAAGGTGAAGCGCGCAGTGCAATTCGTGACTTGTGAGTCTTGTGACGAAATACATCTGTTATAGGCAGAGATTAGTCCGCTTAACATCAGGTGGGCCTCGAACTTGTTCCGTCACAATAACATAAAAAAATTAAAGTTATGAATTTGTATGAAAATATATTAATAAAGAAGCAAAACCTAAACCTCTCTTTCACTCCTACGCAGTCCGATAGTGACTTATTTTCAGATAGGTATAGATATTGGTTCCATAATGTTGTCTTAGGTTTTCTCAATTATTACACATAATTAAACATCTAAAACCAATTAGTCACCCCGTGACCACGACCACTGCAAAGTGTTTGAAACTTCGGGACAAAAATAATGATAAATATACGCGATTTAAACCGTTTAAAGTTGTTTAATTACTATATTGGTTCCATGTTGGTACCTATAGTTCAAATTATGTCTATGAACATGTGGACGGACAATAATTAAACAGTGCTCGTTGAATTAAAGCGACTATGATAGTTTAATAACCTGATTAAACTACATTCTGAACGTCCGGTGCCAATTCACAGTAGCTTGCGCCTGCGCCTACGGCTGGATGGTCATTTTGCGCTCTGGAAGCTCGAACGGGCTATTGCCAGGAATCTCTGAGGGATCTTTTTAAAGAAATTGATATTTTAACTTTACCAAGTCTGTATATATTTGAAAATATTATGTATGTTCGTAAAAAATTGAGTAAATTTAAATTAAACAGTGACAATCACGATTACAATACTAGGAATAAAGATAAAATAGCGGTGCAAGGTTTTAGATTAGCAAAAACAAATAAAAGGTCCTGCTTAGGTAATTGCGTGCGGTTTTATAATAAAGTTCCCAAACATATTACAACGCTCACAGAAGGGAAATTCAAGTTGCACGTGAAAAACATATTGATTAAAAAATCCTACTACACAGTTTCTGATTACATAAACGACAAAAATGCCTGGACAATTCCGCCTCCGCCAAGCTATTGCCTGTCACCTACATAATTTAAACAAATATTGTAATAACTATATTATATAGTAAGTATGTAACACATTGTTAAAAGATGTTTAAAAGAATGGCCCCGAGTTTCTTGCCCGTTCTTCTCGCAGTGGCTCTATACAATTTATTTTCTGAACGTGGCCGTACAATGTAGAATATTTCAATACTAAAATTTGTAATTGACCTTCATAAAAGCGTCGTAGACGCCTAAATTGAATAAATGATTTTAACTTTGACTTGACTCCAAGAATTTTCCACAAAATAACTTTGAAAGCTGCAATACAACATTATTTGACCGAAATATAATGAAGTATTTTTAATCACATATTAAAAATATTTCTTTAATTTAGAACACAAAATAATAAAAAACCAGTAATTACCGTAGACATCGCCGAGTTCACCTTTGCCAACCATAGTTTCTATGCCTTAAATACAAAGATAGCCCTTCATTTTGATATGCCACACGGTGGGTTCGAAAGAAAAAAACACAATATGGTGTCGTAAATCCACCAGTTTTTATTATTACTATTTTTATGTACTTAGTGCCACTTGCGCTATCAAGAGAAATCTAATGTTATCTCATCCATTAAAATAAGATTCAGTCATTTAGAAGTTATGTTGGAATAAAGAAACTCACAAACATACTTACATATACATACATGCAACCTGAAAACATAACAGTCCTTTTTTTGTGTAAAAATATTTCAATCTTACCTCAGCTTATATTATGATCACAAAAATATAAAAAGTAACAACAAATTGTTGTCCCAAGGTGATAAGCGCAGTGCAGCTCGTCACGTGTGACGAAATGCATTTGTTTGGCAGAGTCTAACACCAGGTGGGCCTCGCGCTTGTTCCATCATCATAGGATAAAACAACACTGAGAAAAGCGACTTAAAGGCTTAAATCAAATTTGACCTTTTACCGTTGAATTGTAACTACGTAAGATGAATTCACAAGTCTTAAGATGATTTTCACCAATCAATAAAAATGTACCATGTTTTATAATAAACACAACCGTCAAAATCGCCTTCCGTAAAGTATTTTCAGAATTAAACTTATTATACGATAATAATTGCAGTATTGACCATAAAATATACCTTACTTTTACGGCGGTTTATATTCGGTGATTATCACTATAACGTACGACTTAATCAGCCTCATCGAAAAGTCAATATTTAAGAAAGACCACAAAATACACCTTAAATGAAGACGAAAAGAAACATTCGCCTTCACTGACCTCGTTTAACGCCTTCTAGTTGGAAGGCGTTTTTTGACGTATTTACGTTTGGTCGGTTTTTCGCCTTATACCATATAAATTGGCCGTCATTAGGGCGCTTTTGACTTTAGATTTTTCTCAGTGAAGTAATGGACAGCCGTGCCGCAGGTCCATGGTTCGAATCCCGCCGCGGGCTTGAATTTCACCGCATGGTGAAAGGGCATTTTGCGAATGACCGCCTGGCTAGCGACCAACCTCAAGTAGAAAATCTGTCGCCAAGCACCTAACGGTGTGTTCCGGCAGCAGTCCTTGAGAGCCAGTGAAATTACAGGCACATGAGACTTAACAACCTATGTCTCAAGGTGACGGGCGCTGTGCAATTCGTGACTTGTGACGAAATGCATCTGTTATAGGCAGAGGTTAGTCCGCTTAACATCAACCGGGCCTCGTGCTTGATCCGTCACAATAACATAAAAAAAATGCGTTAAACTCATGGGTGCAGAAAGAATTACATTTTTGTTACAGTTGACGACTACGTCATAGAACCTTTACAAGCTAGGTGTTAGATAATACGAGTATATTCTTTTTGTCATATCTGTGTTAAATATTTTTCAACCGGACAATGGCATCCTTTCTCAATTCTTTTCATATTTCTGACAAAGATGTTTGTCGTAGCTGTCAGACCGCAAAATAGACATTGATATTGAAATAAAGTTAAATTGTGTTTCGTTTTTTGTTTCGTTACGAGCTCTTATACATTATTTACAGTAAAAAAAAACATGACATACCGTGATAAAAATATCCAAATCCGGCAAGAAATTACGGCAATAATGTACGGCAGCGATGTTTCCGAAACCGTTCAAAACTTGCCCGCGATGTAGGTAATAGGTACGAACGCTCCGTATATTTTACATATCACACCTTTTATTGTGACTAATTTATGAGTACAATAATTATAATTCAAACGGTTTTCGAACGTAGACATTTATGGATATAGTCTTTTTTTATGCCTGATAGTTTAGCCTTTGACCACTATCTCACCTGATGGTAAGTGATGATGTGGTCGAAGATGTTGTTCAGGCTAACCTAGAAGTACTGGCTCTCAAGGACAGCTGCCGGAACACACCGTTAGGTGCTTGGCGACAGATTTTCTACTTGAGGGTGGTAGCTAGCCAGGCGGGCATTCGCAAAATGCCCTACCACCATGCTATAATGACTGCCATCCTAAGACAACAACCGGGACCGACTTTAACGTGCCTCCGAAGCACGGAAACGCTCAGTAGTAATGTCACCAGCGGTCACCCATCCAACTCATGACCGCGGGCGACTTTGCTGATCGGTTGAGAACAGCTAAGTAAACTTCGCTACGAGCGCTTCAAAAGTCTGTTTTAAATTTATATTTTTAGAGAACTGGAAGTACCTATTTCAAATTATAGATGTGAAGTATTTTTTTGGTATGTTATTGTATTAAAATATTTATTTTTTATATTATCTTAACGCTATTATGGCTAGGCTAACTATACTAGTGGCTCCTGAACAGCTCCCTCAGAATTACCCAACAACTTACCGGATGGTAGATCTCTTCAGCAAGTTCGATTTGGTGGAAACCACCACAGTGTCGGCTTCTTCAAAGCAATAGTGTGCAAACACTTATTTCTTTAGGTGTGAAGGACAGGTCCATATGATCCCGTGGATTGATGTGAAATGCGACTAAAGAAAACAGTGCGCCAAATGAGCAGAATGCCACCATTTACGTGAATACGATGCTGATGTGATTATTGCTGCACATTGAGCGCACAACAGGGCTCCTTACTATCTCAACGTCCTGATTACCCGCGAGATAGCGAGTATACTAATAACTTGAGCATTCCAAAGGAAGGCTGATGTCAGGCTGGTGCCGAATCATCAACCGCAGCGAATCACACTAACCCAAGCATCGAACCCATGACCTTAAGAATCCCATGCGATTCTTGCCACACAAAAACAAAGTAGGCTTTTATTGACAGAATTGCCAACCTCTTTATTTCAGAGAAAGCTGAGAACGAAATTATCAAACAAATGCTATTAAATTAAATTTTAAATATGAATGAATTTATGAATATTACTTCCGTAGATAAATAGGTAATGTTTTGTAGTACTTTAATACAATTTCTTAGCCCAAATTAAAAGAGATTACAATCTTTATAAATCATAGATTAAAATTAGGTAATGTTTTATTTTATTCTACTATGCTGGACACGCTGTTAAATGGCTGCCAATGGGCTGGAGTATTTGAACTGCCTGCAGTGACTTATAGGTTGTATCACAGAAAAGAGAAAGCAATATATTTCTCTATGGGTTGTATAAATGCTTTCATTGTAGTCGCGTAGTGTTGTATATAGTTCGTAGTATTTTGATAATGAAGGCGTACCGCCGCCGCCCGGTTAAAAAGTATATCCACATATTGACAAATTTTTATGTACCTTAGTAATTTTATTCGAATACTAATTTGAAATTTTAATTTTATATTATTGTGTAATTATCTAAATCATTATTTGCTTTTGAATTTAAGATACATTTGGACGTCAAAAGGAGATTAAATTGAATGTTTAATAAGTTGTACCTTCATTTTACACATGTAATTCAGCAATAAATATACATTGACTTTGAAACAACGTGGCAGTCTATATAAATAAAACTATATATATATAGAAAAAAAAACTGTTGTTGTATATAATTAAGACGTTATTGTCATTTTGGCATCTGCATTCGTGTTGTTTGCAAAATATTTCAATATCTATCTTAAAAATGAGTCAGTCTGATTCGAGTAATTGAAATACGATACGAATCGATTGTCTCGTGAAGAATAATCGTTGCCGTCGCGTTGTTTATGAAAGTGGCAATCTTCGTAATTATTGAAAGCAATTTATCATAATTCATATTGATATAAGAATAACTTTCAATCAGTATTGTCATTTGTTGTTAAAAGATTAAGGGCCTGTTTCAGAATGTAAGAGTAAGTTCCGGTTATACTACCCAGAACTTATTTAATAAATAAAACACTATCTTTGCGTTTCACAGTCATCGATTAAGCCATCGCATCGGTTAAAGCTTGAAACGCGCTGCATGTTAACTGTTATTTTTATCATTCAGTTATTTTATGTGTTGGTTAGCAACCCGAAACTTTATTAGGATATTCTGAAACGGACCCTTAATAATGATTTAGCATAATAATGGAATGAACAGAAGCGTTCATTATTTTATGGGATCTTCACGGAACCCGCACGATCACGAACTGCTTAACATCCGTGGGCTCCTGATTTTAAGGGGTAACCTCTGCCTATAACAGATGCATTTTATCACAAATACCATATTGAAACAATGTTGGCTCAGTGGCATTGGCTATGGACTGCCGTGCACCAGGTCCATGGTTTGAATCCCGCCGAGGGCTTAAGCTTCACCACATGGTGGAAGTGCATTTTACGAATGCTCACCTAGCTAGCTACCAGCCTCAAGTAGAAAATCTAGGCTGAGCCAAGCACCTAAAGGTGTGTTCCGGCAGCGGAGTAATTGAGAGCCAGTAAAATTACAGGCACATGAGACCTAATGCATCTGTTATAGGTAGAGGTTAGTCCACTTAACATGAGGTGGGACTCTGGCCTTTGTTGTTTTTTTATAACATAAAAAAAACAACAAACTGCATTGCGCCTCTTAGACATATATATTATTGTTAAGTCTCATATGTCTGTGATTACTTAATATATCTACTGACTCTCTAGGACAGCTGCTGGAACTCCCTGATAAGTGCTTGCCGCAAGTGTAGTAGAACCGAATCTGAATCTCGTGACCTACTTGTGGGTGGTAGCTAGCCAGGCTAGCATCCGCGTAATACTCTTCCACCATGCGCTGAAGCTAAAGCCAGGAGGAAGAGGAACCCACCGAGGACCTGCGGCACGGCAGTCCATACCTATTACCGCTCGGCTATCATTGCTCCGAAATACAGCTTTTATTGAAAATAACTACGGAGGTTGTTAAAATTTGGTCAAGAGCTACCCAGTCAGAATAAAAAAAAATATAAAAAAACTAACCAACGTCTATGGTCATCATATTGAAGATGATGGAAGGGATAGGAAAAGAAGCTGGAAGTGATGTATTGTTCAACATAGATGACTATGTTGAGCAATGGGTGCTATGCAATCACAACTTCTGTAATCATATAGAGGAGAGAATGGATTTTATTGTTCAACATAGGTCCTGGCCTATGTACAGCAATAGACCATATGTAATCAAAACCACAATCATCGTCATCTTCGAGATCCTAACAATTGATTTCGGAAGTGACAGCTGTCAAAGTGACAGTTGATGTCTTATTAATCAATTTTGATTTTACATTTGGGTGAAGATGGACTTAAAATATTTTTTTTGTTATAAATTGAACCGACTTCACCGCTTACAAGTATGAAATAACTTGTTGAAGTCGGCACGGTGATAGTTCAAAAGTACCTCTTATCACAATATTGTACGCATGGTACCGACTTCGGTTACTTCACACGTTTGAGTGTTAAGGTGTTAAAAAAAAAGAATAATCAAAATCGGTTCACCTAGTCAAAAGTTCTGAGGTAACAAACATAAAAAATTGACGAATTGAGAACCTCCTCCCTTAAGATAATGAATAGATTCAGGTGTTACTTTGCGGAAATCCATATATAATAATAACTAATATTTATAAAATATTTTAAGAAAACATCAAATTAATATTTTAATAAAACATTTAAAAAATAAAAAAAATATATCTGGTGACAATTCCGCCTAATTTTCCTGCTAAGCCGACGTGACATCACAAACGCCACGCAGTTTTCGACGCGTTTCGCTTCTACACGCTAGATATATTTTTATATTTTTTAAGTGTTTTATTAAAATATTAATTTGATGTTTTCTTAAAATATTTTATAAATATTAGTTATTATTAACCTCCTCCCTTTTTTGATTCGGTTAAAAACTACCTAATAATTAATCCCAGATGTGACAGCTTTTGTCGCTCATCGGGCGATTTCTATACATGATGTATATATATATATATATCATGTATATATCCTTTAGTGATATGCAGAGGGGTCTTAACTCACACATTTTGCTTAATGTTTTTGTCCAATGTAAGAAGAGGCGTGCCTTTTGCCATCATACGGGCACAGTTCAAGATAAAGTACGACTTCCGTATGTTTTCCATAAACCTCCCTTATTACGTAATATGGAAGTAATATTATAAATTACTCTAACTATTCTCAATGACAGGTGAACGGCAAAAGGTAGTACAATATGTATTGACCTTGTTGCAAAGCTTAGCTCAGCCGGCTTGGAAGTACTTGCATATCAACTAGACATTCACTATCATTAACTAGGTATATATTTTGGGTTCCTTACCTATATAATATAAAGTGGAGCCTTACCGTTATCTGTCAGTCCGTCCATAAGTCCCTATAAAAATAGGTCTTTATTTCAGACTCTGAGATCCATATTACTATGTTAAGAGAATGTAATGAATAGATTCAGGCGTTACTTTGCGGATATCCATATTTAATAATAACAATGAAAAAAAAACATGATATTAATATTTAATTAAAACACTTAAAAATATAAAATATAATATATCTAGTGACAATTCCGCCTTATTTTACACTACGTGCGCATGATCAAGAAATTTCTCGATCGTGCGCTTGTAGAGTCAAGACCTCCTGAGGATGCTTCGTGTAGAAGCGTAACGCGTCGAAAATTCTTCCGGTTTGTGACGTCACGTCGGCTCAACAGGAAAATAAGGCGGTTTGTCACTAGATATATTACTTATTATATTTTTAAAGTGTTTTACTAAAATATTAATTTAATGTTTTCTTGAAATATTTTAAAAATATTTGTTATCATTAAGATAATGTAAAAAAAATATAATATATATAAATTAGATGTCTTAAAAAATTACAACACAAAAAACAAAAAATTAAAAAAAAAAATGTTACTTAGGTCACAAAAGCAACCCAGTGTGTATACGTTGCAGTCTGGATAAGTCTATTGGCCAAACTACTAATGATCAGATTTTTACACATGTCAACCTTTGACATGAATGATGCTATCCTTTTGCGATGTATAGCGTTGAATGAGCCTACAAGGGATACAATGAACATTTCAGACGCACTGCAATACCATTTTAGGCCCAAAAGAATTAGTGTATATAAATCTAGCTCGTAAGCACAATGAGTTTCAGATCGTTTTGTATAAAAATGACTGTACCCTGTACATCTCCAATGTAAGCCTACATACAAATAGTGTATATATATATATATATATATATATACGCAATACACGCAACCTCGTCAATATCATTGGTATCATTTATTTCAGTCATGGTGGTGCGTGTGCGATCTGCGCGAATGTGTCCGAGAGTAAAATCGCAGCAGGCACACATATATAAATAGTCACGTTTAGTGGAGGGGCGTGCATTTTTAGACTGAAAGATTTGTACAAATACTTCAAATTCAAATTCAAATTCAAATTCAAAATATTTATTTCGCAAAGCATGGGTACAAAATAATGGTATGTAGACAATAGTCAATAGGAAGGATCACCATACTTTAACCAAATTGGCATGCAAAATTTTTGTTTAATTGTGTTCAAACTAAAATTACAATCATAAGAAAATTATATAAAAATTACATTCATCATTATTATATTTATCATTTAGTCATTATTAATATCAATATTACTATTTAAATGTCCTTATCATTTAAAAAATCGTCTATAGAATAATATGACTTATCAATTAGAATTTTTTTCAGTCTAAATTTAAAAATGTCTTCATTGTCTATTTCTCTTAAACAATGTGGTAGCTTATTATAAATTAATCCTCTCATCTTAAATGTGCTGTTACTGCTCAGTGCAGTTCTGCGAAAAACTCCTTGTACTTTGTCGTTATGTCGCTTGCTCCTCAACTTACCGAAGTCTTTAATATTATTTTTTACAAACACCGCGGATTCGTAGATATATATCGAAGGAAGCGTTAACAGTTTTAATTTTTTGAAATGAGGTTTACAAGTATCTCTTGGTTTTAGCTTACACATTGCTCGAATGCACTTCTTTTGGGATTTAAAAGCAGAGTTTTTATCAGTTGAGTTTCCCCATATAAGAACTCCTACTACTACGAACTACTTACGTTAGTACGTAGTATTTTGTTAATAAAGGCATACCGCCGGAAAAAAAGTATTAAAAAAAACATTTCAGGTTTTATTTTATATTATTTAAGGACCTATAATTAATATTCAAATACAATGTACTTACATATTCTGTTTATGAATAAATAACCTAGCAAAACTGAACTGATAAAAATGTATATTTTTATGGATAAAATTTAGAGATAAAAAATATATTTTAGTTTTACTCACTGAGTTATGACGACGACACTCCACAGGCTAAGATGCAAAAAAAGAGTTTTTTTCTCCCCATTTATAAATGGACATATTCTCAAAGTTGTACATATTAGCCCATTTTTGTTACGTGGACTTAACTAGATTGGTATATAAAGGGGTTTATAACATTTTGTATGGAGTGTAACATACCTATTTCCCATACAAAAAAAATATTCCTTAACACGCATGAAACTCGTGCCAATCCATAGGTGGTTACAAACCATTCATATTCTGGAGCAACATGGCCTAAATGACCGCCCGAGTAGGTATACCAGTAACGCACTATATGCCCTTTCCGTATATCATGTAACATATCCTCTAGTAACCCGCCGTCATCAACAGGGTCAGTTTGACCTTGCACGTTATGCTTTTGAAATATTTGTCAAAACAATTTGCGCATACAAACTTGTGTCTCAGTAGCTGCAGATACGGATCATTGCACCCTGTTGTTCACATTACTTCTGTCGTTCAGCGCCCGTCCAAAGAAAATAACATGCAAAAACTGCGACCGGGTAATTATGAAACAGTTTCTTGGTGACGACCTCAGACCAGGTCTTCAAGTCTGCTAATCAATGTGAATCTATAATGAACTCGGCCTGGTCAATTTTGACAGTTTTGGTAGTCTAACTTCATATCGTTCATATTGTGTCAATATTGATTCAATGTCGGTTTCATATGAAAACGAAACAAAATAATAAAATAATAATAAATACTATCGAAATTGTTTTCTGAATTACCTTACTCTTCTCTTTTTGTTTTTTGTTGGCAATATCGTCAAACCAGCCTAGATTCATCATAGATTCATATATTCATATGGGATCAGCAGACTACCGGTTCTGTCTTGTATGAATCTTGAATGTATCTATGCTGAATATGAACATGTAATTAGCAGACTTGACCCCAGGAAACGAGGATCTATTTCACTGATCTGTGATGACGTCATTTCTCTTTTTTTTTGCTTACGACGTATTTTATTCATATACATATTTATAAAAACGCATAGGAAGTATTCCTGCTTTCGATATTAAGACAAGAGGTTAAGGCAAATAAAATAAGTACCTACTTAAAAACGTTAAAAGTCTGACTGCACTAAAATACCGAAACAAGGTTGAGAATTCCGCATTACCTAAGTTTAGTTGGAAACGGAAACTATTAATTATACTTTTGGCTAATACTTGCACTTAGGTTATACTCGTAATATAATTTTATTCAAAGTCGCGTTTCGGCCTTTTTAGTCATATTGTGTTTTATTTATTTTTTTGTCCCAGAATACTTAATTCAATTAAAACATATATTTTTTGTATACTCTTAATAAGATTTGTATTAATAATCCACTCGATAAGTTTTATTAATTTGAAAATCTTGATATTAAAATGCCCGTGGGGTGCCGGGCTAGAATGTCACCCCCCGTGGGTGTCGTAAGAGGCGATCAAGGGTAATACACTAGAAGGTGGACAGCAGCGCTTTCTGAGAAACCGATATCTCACACTGCGATTCCCAAGACGCCTACCAGGCGTGGGGATTATGGCAAACCCCCCCATAATGGGGGAGGCTGTGTTCAGTAGCGGACTATCCGGCTGATACAGTACAATATAGTAATTAAAATGTTTTTGATAGAATATATTTCTTTATAATATATTCTGAAGCAGTGATAGCTCAGTGGCATTGGCTGTAGACTGCCACGCAGCACGTCCATGGTTCGAATCCCGCCGCGGGCTTGAGCTCCACCGCGTGGTGTAAGGGCATTTTGCGAATGCCCGCCTGGCTAGCGACCACCCTCAAGTAGTAAATCGGTCGCCAAGCTCTGAACGGTGTGTTCCGGCAGCAGTCCTTGAGAGCCAGTGAAATTACAGGCACAAGAGACTTAACAACTATGTCTCAAAGTGACAAGCAGTGCAATTCGTGACTTATGACGAAACGCATCTGTTATAGGCAGAGGTTAGTCCGCTTAACTTCAGGTGGGCCTCGGACCTTGTTCCGTAATAATAACAACATGCAAATTAAAGCGAAAATTGCAACAGGGTCATAATGACCCACCTCATTGGGGTGCCGCTGGCACCGCAGGGTTAAATAACATACTAAATCACTCAAAATGGTGATCTATAATGTAGCTTATAAACTGATGCGAACCAACAAACATTTAATTAATAATAATAACAAATATTTTGAAAGTATTTTTAGAAATCATTTAAAATGATATATATCTAGTGACAACGTAGAGTCGTAGATTCAAGACCTCCTGAGGATGCTTCGTTTAGAATCGAACGCGTCGAATACTCTTCCGGTTTGGCTGCATGGCGTTTGTGACGTCACGTCGGCTTAACAGGAAATTAGGCGGAATAGTCACTAGATATATATCATTTTTATAAAGATTTTTTAAGTGTTTTATTAAATAGTTAATTAAATGTTTTCTTAAAATATTTGTTATTATTAAAAATGGGTTTCCGCAAAGTAACGCCTGAATCTATTCATTATTTAACTAATAAAAATAAATTTAACTAAACATTTTTCAACATCTGATCATTATTTTTAGAGATATATAACTAGTGACAATTCTGTCTCACCTAAATGAAATTCTTCCGCCTACATTTCTAAATAACCCAAGGTAACGTTAGAAGCGCCACGTATATATATAGTGTAGTCTGAATGGTTATTCACTTTTCGCTTTAAATGTCCACTCTTAGGTTACACAATCGAGAGAAAAAACGCGTCGAAAACTATTCCGGCCACTACGTGGGGTTTCAGATGTCACGTTGGTTCAGTTATAAATATAGGCGGTATTGTCACTAGATGTATTTTTTGTAGAGTTGGTAGGCCCCCCACTAGGTGGACTGACGACATCGTGAAAGTCGCGGTTAGCCAATGGTTACAAGCGGCTAATAGCCGTTCTTTGTGGCGCTCTATGGGGAAGGCATTTGTTCAACAGTGGACGTCTTCCGGCTGATGATGATGATGATGATGATGTATTTTTTGTATTGTTATAGTTTCGGAGCGCTCGTAGCGTAATTTACTGAACCGTTCTGTCAGCTAAGTTACGCAATGTCCGCTGCGGTCATGACTTGGATGGGATGACCGTTAGTAATATTACTGCTGAGCGTGCACGTGGTTTAGAGGGCATGTTAAAACGTCGGTATCGGCTGTTGTCTTAGGAAGCAAGTTGTTATAGCATGGTGGTAGGTCATTTTGCGAATGCCCGCCTGGCTAGCTCCTATATACCCTCAAGTAGAAAATCTGCCGTCAAGCACCTAACGCTGTGTTCCGGCAGCAGTCCTTCAGAGCCAGTAATTCTAGGTTAAGCCTATTAACACTATCGACTACATCGTCACTTA
The DNA here is from genome assembly GCA_963890685.1 of Plagodis pulveraria. NCBI lineage: Eukaryota > Metazoa > Arthropoda > Insecta > Lepidoptera > Geometridae > Plagodis > Plagodis pulveraria. The sequence goes on along the minus strand of OY982971.1, from coordinate 12,971,450 downwards.
CTATCAGGTGAGATTTTGGTCAAAGACTTACCTATCAGCAATAAAAATAAGTATTATTTGATTCTCAATCCTCTCTAGTGAAGTCTGGATTAATTTTTTTTTTTTTATATAACACTCTTCAGTGTAGAAATAACTTGATTAAATTTTATTTGTTAAATATGCTTTATCCATATTATTCCATATAGTTACCCGACTCAAGTTCATAAGTGTGGTTAATTTAAGATCACATTGGTACCTAATTATAGCGAAAATTGCAACAGGGTCATAATAACCCACCTTAACGTCGGTGTATAATTTTTCCGCCATTAGGGCGCCGCCGGGTTAAACAACATACCACTCAAAATTGTGATCTATAATGTAGCTTATAAACTGATGCGAACCAACAGACATTTAACTAATAATAATAAATTTAACTAAACATTTTTCAGTAAACATCTGATAATTATTTTTAGAGATATATAACTAGTGACAATTCTGTTTCACCTAAATGAAATTCGTCCGACAACATTTCTAAATAACCCAAGGTAACGTCAGAAACGCCACGTATATATATAGTGTAGTCTGAATGGTTATTCACTTTTCGCTTTAAATGTCCACTCTTCGGTTACACAATCGAGAGAAAAACGCGTCGAAAACTATTCCGGCCACTACGTGGGGTTTCAGATGTCACGTTGGTTCAGTTATAAATATAGGCGGTATTGTCACTAGATGTATTTTGTTGTATTGGTATAGTTTCGGGGCTCTCGTAGCGTAACTTACTAAGCCGTTCTATAAGCTAAGTTACGCAATGTCCGCTGCGGTCATGACTTGGATGGGATGACCGTTAGTAACATTACTGCTGATCGTGCACGTGCTTTAGAGGGCATGTTAAAACGTCGGTATCGGCTGTTGTCTTAGGATGGCAGTTGTTATAGCATGGTGGTAGGGCATTTTGCGACTGCCTGCCTGACTAGCTACCACCCTCAAATAGAAAATCTGCCGCTAAGCTTTTAACGGTATGTTCGGCAGCTGCCCTTAAGAACTGTAATTCTAGGTTAGCCTGAACAAAATCTTCGAAAATTACAAAATTAAAAATTTACGAGAGAAAAAATTATAGTCCTGTGCGGGATTCGACCCGCGTCCATCCACCCCTACAGCCGGGGTATGCTCTGACCGCTTGAGCGAACATGACAATGACTCATAACTCCAAGTTATCCTCTCGTTCTTCGACTACTTCGCAAAAAAAAAACATCTTCACATAATTCATATTTTTGTAATCGTGTTCACTCATTTTTATAGGGTAGATACCTATTTTGATACAGCCGTGATGATTGATAATTTTGAAAAAAAATTCAAACTAGTATAAATTTATTTTTTTATCGACGTAACTTTTCTGCTAATAACAGTTCAGTGATATAAAAATAATCAACAACTTAGTATCTATCTAATTAGAATTATAAATACGAAATTCCTTGATCTCTGATATTTTTATCTCGATTAACTTATATTTAGTAGTTCCAGAAATCCCGAGCTAGCACGATATACAAACCGGATTCCACGCGGACCGATGATTAACACAACTTTAAAGGCCTGTTTTAGAATGTTCGAGTAAGTTCCGGTTATACTACCCAGAACATAAAATAACTGAATGATAAACATGACAGTTAACATGCAGCGTTTCAAGCTTTAACCGATGGATAGGCTACATCGGTGACTGTGAAACGCAAAGATAGTGTTTTATTTATTAAAAATGTTCTGGGTAATATAACCGGAACTTACTCGAACATTCTGAAACAGGCCCTAATATAGTTAAACCACAGTGTAACAGTGGAAAGCTCGTAAACATGAGCTGTAACCACTACCAGCTACTTTAACTACCTTTAAGCGATAAACTGCAAAATAACTGCTTAGATATACAGACGACACTATCTTGCTTACAAAACAATCAGTTAGATAAATGATATTTTTGAACGACTTTAAAATATGGAGGAGTTTCTGTATACGACTGTTTAGGGTTCCGTACCCAAAGGGTAAAATCGGGACCTATTATACTGAGACTTCGCTGTCCGTCCGTCTGTCATCAGGCTGTATCTCAAGAACAGTGATAGCTAGACAGTTGAAATTTTCATAGATGATGTATTTCTAATGCCGCTATAACAACAAATACTTAAAATAAAATAAATATTTAAGGGGGGCTCCCATTTGAACAAACTTGATTTTTTTACCGTTTCTTGCTCGATACTATTAACGGTGACAGGTAGACACTTTAACTATTCACAGAATATTTAGTTTTATTTTTTACTTTAAATATAATTCATTAAAAAGAAAAAAAAATTAAGGTGGCTCCGATACAATGTCAGACAAACAATGTCAAAAATGCGCATACAAAAAATATTGCCGTGACATTTTAGACTCATGAGAGAGTTTTTTTTACATATATACATGTAACTACCGGTTTTTTTTTAACAAGGATTATATTTTAATTTAATCTATGCGCTTCATAGATAATGGTAACAATTGCATTTAATTCATAAATGGCCGAAATCGGCTCCGCGTGCAACGAAGCGATTCGATCACTTAGCAAAATCCGTATTTCTCAGGAAAATCTCAACTATCTTATATAATAGCTCGAACCACACTCATTAAAATGAGTATAAAATAATGCATAAATGCACACCTAAGCTGACCACAAAAAATAACAAGGTTGAAGATCCTATTATAGTTACATGAGTAACAGATTGTTTAAAGAATACTAAATCGTATGAACAAGCATTAAACGACCTCTCTTTATCCTCAGATACCTCCAAGGATCAAGAACATGCGTCACTGAGATACTCAATTGACCGGAAGTGACCCTCCGCAGTATGCTAGTATTTCCGGCACGATGGCTCGCTCGGATCCAAGATGGCGGAATTGCCAACCAGTTTTTTATGGCTATAATGGGTAAGTTTTCATTTATCTATTTACTGCGGGTAATCACAGAACATTCTTATATCAGAGTAATCTTTTTTTCTAACCCAGCGATTTAAACCTACACTTATATCAGTGCAATGATTTAATAAGATAATTGTCTACTACTTTTTATAATTTATCACCTCTTTAACACAGAAAATTTTGGTTTTAAGAAAGACTGCGATACTTAGCGCCTAAACATGAAATCCCAATTCACGCTGTCACTAGAGTGCGTTTTACTTTACCTAATGACTAAGGCCCTAAACCAAGAACTCTAATCACTGCATTAACACGCCATCCCTAATAACAGAAACATGAAGCTCTTTTCTATGAAAAACAAGATAGGTATCATAACTTATATACTGTTGTATTGTTGTAATGTATTCTGTTTTATTCTGGCATTGTAGGCACATGACTCACAGGTAAACTAACGCTCGCTTCGCTCGTCGTCGCACCTAAATATGGCTCTGCCCTAGACTAGCCACTCCCTTTAAAGCCCAACACTCGCACTACACTTTTAATATACAACACTAAACTTTTGATTCTTTGCATAACGAAATTAAATTACAAAAGTAATCAATTCTTATAACAAAGTTTGGTAGGTATTACTGTTATGAGGATTGGCGTGTTTTAGAAAAGCAGTGATTAAAGTTCACGTGGTTTAAGGCTATAGTTATTAGTTCATGTTCTTTAGGGTTAGCGTGAATTAGGATTTCGTGCTTAGACGCTAAATATCGTAGTGGTTATGAAACTAACAGCAAAGTCGATTGTTATTGTTACTTCGAGAGTAAGAAAAAGTAACTTGCAAACAAAACTGTTCAGTTTGCCTGCAAAGTTCAGAAACTTGACTTTTACCATAATTATAATTAGTAATCACGTTTTTATTCAGTCACTTTCTCGATTGGAGGTCTTGCCGTGTGGAATCTTTCATCTCAAATTTCGAGCACTCCATCGATTAGCTATTCGCCTTAAACTTTCAGGGCAGCCAACAACTCGATGGCAATACATTATTAACTCACATTCTTGTTTGACTCTCTGCCAGTCATGTAAAACGTAGTTTTGAAATTAAGTAGATTAATTCTAGACTAATTGACTAGCTCGGGATTTAATGTCTGCTCTAGCAACAAAAAACAACTTTGCTGACTTGTTGAACTAATGACTATTGAATATAGTGCTGACAGATCTTTAGATATGGCACACGAAGGATCAGTTGAGCTAAGAGTTTTCAAAAGTATGTGTGACTAACAGAGACAGGCTAAAAAACAGCGTGATAAGAAAGCGTCTGAAGCAGATTTAAAGTGATTAGTCGAAAAAGGTACTCTGAGATGATTTAAAAAGGTTTTTCTCTAATGTTATTGTGACGGAACAAGCCCGAGGCCCTCCTGTTATTAAGTGGACTAACCTCTGCCTACAACAGATGCATTTCGTCAACGATGAATTGCACTGTCCCCATCACACTAAGACGCTAAGTTTTAAGTCTCATGTGCCTGTAATTTTACTGGCTCTCAAGGACAGCTGCCGGAACACACCGTTAGGTGCTTGGCGACAGATTTTCTACTTGAGGGTGGTCGCTAGCCAGGCGGGCATTCGCAAAATGACCTTCCACCATGCGGTAAAGCTCAAGCCCGCGGCGGGATTCCAAACATGGACCTGCTGCACGGCAGTCCATAGCCAATGCCACTGAGCCATCACTGCTTCAAAAGTGAAAAGATGTAGTTTGAAAGGAGGATTACTGACATTCTGTAAATAAGTCAGGCATGAGTACCCCAACAAGCCAACCGCGTATGGATGAAGTGATGAGAAAAACAGAACCAAGAGAGATACGCCAAAATCACAGCAGTGGTCTAGCTGTCTATACAATCTGACTATATACATATCGTCAGCGTCAAATGCAGATTGCGAACTGCGAGTTCAAGTACCTATGACGTCATAAAATATTTCTTTCAGCTACTTATGCAGAAGGTAATGTTTATAAACTCACATCTACCGGCCTTCGCGATAACCGGCAATAACATAACATTGTGCACTTATTTGGTGAGTTTCTGTAGGTAATAGAAAACATCCCTCCCATGAATGCAGTTGTGTTGATTTGATACCACACATTCAAAGATTGTTTGATATGGGTGCGATGATGGTACAGTAATCAATAAATGTAATCGTGATATTTTGTTGTATATCTACTCTAGACGCTGTCAAAATATTCGCTGATTTTTTGTCACTATCGGACTGCGTAGGAGTGAAAGAAAAGCAGCGATGGCGAATTCAGTTTAGGTGAAATCCGAAAGTAAGCATAACACAAAACTAGTGACGAAAATCGAAAATGTAACTTTTCTTGTCCCTCTATATAAGGTTTTGCTTTATTAATATATTTCCAAACACATTCATTAGTAAATAATTAAGTTATTTACGTTACAAGCGTAGTTTAGAGTCAACATTGAAATTTTATTCTACCGAGAAAATTTTAAGGAAACGTGTTTCGGACTTTTCTTGGCCTTAGATAATGTGATCAAGATTAACATATAATTTTCTTATTGCTACAAACTAAATACATTTTGCTAAAAATCTGTTCAAGTAAAGTTGCTCAGCACTTGTAAGCGTCATAAGTTAAATCGCTATACTACTGGCTTTCATTCCATAATCAATACACGCGTTTCTTAAATTTAAAGGTGTACCTTTTAGGTTATCATTCGTACTCATTACACAGCAATAAATACTAATATTACAAAACAGATACATTATTTCCTCCATTGAAGTATCCGGTTTCAAAGACAATGGGGCCATCAAAAGTCCACACCGGTTCAACTTCTGACGTCGACCTATTGTCCTTAACCTACGTTTAAAAAATAAATGTCTCTTTTGTCCCTGAGTGTACACATATAATGAGATGCACGTACTTCTACCAAGCATGACCTAAAACCAGTTTCTGCCCATTGACCTATATATACTAGACGCGACATCTCAAACGAAGATAGTTGTACAGTGCAAAGAAGCCGGCCGGCATCTTCTCACCCACTCGCTACTGGGCACTCGTAGAGATTACACGTGCTTTACGTTCGAAAATTGTGTATTCAAAATACACATTGATAATAGACAATTTTCGAACGTAAAGCGCGTGTAATCTCTATGAGTGTCCAGCTGCGTGTGGGGGAGAGACGAGAGTACACCAGGCGGCATACTTACACTGGTCGACTATCCTCGTTTGAGATGTCGCGTCTAGTATATATAGGTCAATGTTTCTGCCACACACGCAGAAAGGGTTACCAAGTGGTTCGATGTCCTCGGAATCCTAGACCCAAGTTTATATTAATGAATAGACATACATACATAAAATCACGCCTCTTTCCCGTAGGGGTAGGCAGAGACCACGGATTTCCACTTACTACGATCCTTACATATCTCTTTCTCTTCATCTACACGCATCAATCCTTTCATACATAAGCGTCGGTTTAGGGTACTCTTCACCTGGCCTTTTTTCAGAACCTCTTCAATCTGATTTCGGAACGTAATGAATAGATTCAGGTGGAAATCCATCCAATACAAAGGTTCTCGATCGTTCGAACGAAGAGTCAATACCTCATGAGGATGCTTCGTGTAGAAGCGAACGCGTCGAAAATTCTACCGGTTTGACTGCGTGGCGTTTGTGTCACGTCGGCTTAACAGGAAAATTAGGCGGAATTGTTACTAGATATATGTTTTAAGTGTATTACTAAAATATTTATTTAATATTTTGTTAAAATTACAAGTTAATATTATTTAAAGCGTATTTTTTCCAATCTACGTGTCTAGGGCCCGATCCTAACCGTGCTCTCGAGCGATCAGTGATAAGCTCTCATGCCGGGTACAGACCAAGCGAACGAGACCGAGCGAATGCTAACGAGTGTGATTTGCTGATCAGTACCGCAGGCTCGCTCGCTTTCGCTGTTGTGTCCACACTAAGTGAACGCATTGAAGTTCATCGACCATCGGCGAACTACGGCGAAGCGATACTCACGTAGTGTTTTGGTGATCATTAACAACAACGGTCTTCAGTAGCTAGCGCTGCATTTATTGAGATAAACGAAAGTACTCGATCTAGAAGAAAACGGTGGCGCTGGTGGATGACGTCGTTATTACAAGCAGGTTTTTGTATGATGGAACCCAACTAAAGCACGACTTACAAAAAGAGAGATCTGTGAATAATTCAACTGTCTAGCTAATACGGTTCATGAGATAACTACAATCTGGTGACAGACAAACTTAGTCAGACTCGCACTTGGCCGATTTTTAGTATTTGTTTATAGCGACAACAGAAATACATCATCTGTGAAAAATTCAACTGTCTAGCTAATAGGTACGGTTCATGAAATAACTACAGTCTGGTGACAGACAAACTTAGTCAGACTCGCACTTGGCCGATTTTTTGTATTTGTTTATAGCGACACCAGAAATACATCATCTGCGAAAAATTCAACTGTCTAGCTAATACGGTTCATGAGATAGCTACAGTTCCATAATCGTAAATTAATAAAAAACACTGGATCGAGACGTCCGTTTACGTGCAATCCCCGCAACTAAATGAGCATTCGCTCGTCCGTCCACACCGCGGCCGTTCGTTCGTTCCATTTCTCTTTGATGTACCGACAGCCGCCGGAGCACGGCTGAAGGCGAACGAAGGCCCTCGTTTGGCTTCGCTTGCTTACGGCATAACGTCCACAGTCCACACCGATTCGTTTGCACTCGCTCGTTACCCTTCGCTCACTCTCGTTCGCTTGGTCTGTACCCGGCATCACACTCGTCACGAATTCATAAACATTTTTTCAACACACTCGCTCATAACGGGCCTTTAAATGCACTGACTTTAGTGTCATAATATAGTCTATTACGTTTTTTTACTTTGTTTTAAATAGAAAAAAATAACAACGATTCCACACTTCTCACCAAAGAGATTGTAGTTTGTTTCATTCGTTTATCATATAAAAAACTAACCAAAGAGTTTTTTACCTACTGAAATAGAACTTTAGAAGCTTTAATTATAAACCTTCTTAATCAGATTATTATTGCTATCGAATAGATAAAGTAAATATTTTCAGTAAACAGAGCATTTTAAATTTAATCGGGTAATTTATCCCTACATAGTTAAGTTAGTACCTAACTGCAAATTATATGCGAGTAAACAGAGCATTTTCAATTAAACCGGGTAATACAGATTTGTAACATCAAAGAGGTTTAAATATGTAATCAACCATTATACATTTGCCGCGCGCAATAAAAAAAAAACTTGCGCGCTATTTAATATTTTCTATAATTTTTGTATGTTGTTTGTCGAATGCGATGCATTAGTGCTATATATATTTTTTCCTCGCAAGGGTGTTGAAAAAGTGCTTATGAAACTCGTGAGCAACTTGCTCATTATACACTCGGCTGATTTACGCAACACACAGCCTCGTGTATAATGAGCAACTTACCGCACTTATATCATAATGTACTATAACAGTATCTCAGATAATGCTGCATTGGAAACTAGCGTCTCAAACTAAGTAATTAAAGAGGTCGACCTTGACACATTGATCGACCATTGGTTACGCTGTCATTCGACTACCTATAATTTGTTTTTGCTTAGCGGAACTTATTATCTTCCACTTGTTTTTTTTTCATAGCAGGTAGGTAAGCCTTTGACCACAATCTCACCTGATGGTAAGTGACGATGTGGTCGGAGGTGTTAACAGGCATTACTAGCTCTCAAGTACAGCTGCCGGAACACACAGTTAGGTGCTTAGCGACAGATTTTTCGAGGGTGGTTGCTAGCTCGGCGGACATTCGCAAAATGCCGTTCCACCGTGCGGTGTAGCTCAAGCCCGCGGCGGGATTCGAACCATGGACTTGCTGCACGGCAGTCCATAGCCAGTGCCACTAAGCCATCACTGCTTGTAAAAGTCTAATTTTCTCTAAGAGACGCAGGTTCGTTAGACCGTATAGTTCTCTAATAAAAACGACACAGTAATGTTTTAATTTTACACTTCAAAACATTGATGTACTAAGTACTATTCTATTTTCTGTATAAACTGGCGATATACATATATGTAGCCTACGATGCTAAAGTCCATTATTTTTGAATTGTTCGAAAGGCTGGATGCTGGATGTCAATGCAAGACGGTTTGTATTTTGTATTACTACGTGGCTGAAACAGCAGGATGCTGCAGCGAGTTATATTATACTACCTTCGTTTAGTGACTGAATTCTTATTTTATCGTTTACAGATTAAATAAATAATAAAACAAAAAAACTGGGGTAGATATTATATTCTTATCGATATTATAGACTTAACGACATAAAAGTACATGCAAAATTTCTCCGAGTTTGAACACTATGTTTATCTTCTCTAATATATAAAATTCTCGTGTCACACACAGTTTTCGTTGCCATACTCCTCCGAAACGGCTCGACCGATTTTGATGAAATTTTTTGTGCTTATCCGGTATCTATGAGAATCGGCCAACATCTATTTTTCATCCCCCTAAATGTTAGGGGTAGTCCACCCCTAAATTTATTTTTTTATTTTTTAGACATAATTTTTAATTTCTATTTTTTTATGATACAACATACAAAAATACATACAATACTCAATTTTCACCCTTCTACGATCAACCCTTATTTTTTAATAGCCAAAATTATTTATATGGCAAAGCAACGTTTGCCGGGTCAGCTAGTAATAATATAATATGACGAAACTACGTATGCATGGAACTAAGTGCACTCTAACCTTATTCAACCTCCTTTCTCAAGAAATATGGTATCCCTAAGTATGCAGTTAGAGTACGAACCTACTTAAGATCAGCTAAATGACATGCCTTGAGGTGAACGGAGTTCAACCTATGTATTTGTATATGTCAGTGTGATTTGTAGGGGTACAGCTTATAGGTTAAATTCTTGTTGAGTTCTCAGAAGTTGCTGTTTCTCTCCACTTTGTTTAGGGCCTGTTTCAGAATGTTCAAGTAAGTTCCGGTTATACTACCCAGAACATAAAATAACTGAATGATAAAAATTACAGTTAACATGCAGCGCGTTTCAAGCTTTAACCGATGGATAGTTAGTCTATCCATATATATCGATGACTGTGAAACGCAAAGATAGTGTTTTATTTATTAAATATGTTCTGGGTAGTATAACCGGAACTTACTCGAACATTCTGAAACAGGCCCTAAGCGTTATTTACAGAGATTTATTTTAGTGCAAATATTTTAAACTATGTATGAGGATTGGGTAATTCTCGTAGAGTAAAATCGTGATTTGTTATCATGGTTATTTTGCTAACACCGTCGCAGTGAAAGGGACAGAGACACTTTGAGAAACACTTTGGACAAGGAGAAACATTTTTCACTCAGCAAATAACAAACACTTTCACACTTGTAAAAAAAGGGTAGTATAGATGTAAAAGGCCACAATTGGATATTCCCCACAAACAAGTTATTTTCAGAAATCAGATAAAAAAGAAAACAACTATGTTGAAATAAATAACCTATGTTTTTTTTAATAGGTTATCAAGTGGTCAAAGATAAGACAATTGAGCTGGCACTAGCACGAAATGTGATGCGAAGTAATGCGAACTAAATCCGTCTGAACAACATTTCAAATCGACTTCCGGTGTTTGAAAGCCCTATTAACCCTTAGGACTATAGTTTCATCGTTTAAGAACATTAATATAACCTTATTATCCTTTTCACCTAAAAAGGTTGACTTTTTATTTTTATTTCGGTCTTCTGCTTGTTAACAAATTATATTTGTATGCCCCTTAAAATAGCATATTTCAGAAAAATATCTTAATAATGTGTGTTTTTTTAAACAATGATTGTTATAGATATAATGTTATAGATATTACGTACGATAGCCCAATATTTATAATTTTTAATTTTAGCGCTTTAGTGGTTGAAACTAAAAAAACATCCTATCGAATTAGGAAAACAATATCCAAATATAGGTATTACCAAGTTACACAGATATCACATAAAAAAACGAGAAGGTATAAAAAATGCTCCGTTTTCGTGAATCGGTTAAAAAAGATAAGACACGGCTGAGATATTGTCTGTGTCCATTTTTAGCTGCTCCCGTTCTCACAGTATCATTATCTGCTTGACCTTCTAATCAAGCTTGCTGATACCATAATAGGGTTGCCTCACTAATTTATTATTATAATGCGAAAGTAGGTGTATGAGGATGTGTGTGTATTTGCGAGGGTGTGTGCGACGTGCATGTATGTGTGGCTTATGCCGGCTGACTATTGATAAAGCTTGGTAAACATATTTCGCAGGGCTTATTTTGAGGGAGCTGCTCAGTACATATAACCTCCTTTTAAATTATCGACTGCATACTAACATACACTTATACATAACGACTTAAGAAAATAATAAAAGTTTTACTCGCACGTCATTTATACATTCCGTTTTGGTCTCCGTATAGCTGGAACCATAATTTCTAGAGTTTCAACAAAGTAAATGGTGCGTAATAGCATAGAGAAATGATAAAGGAAAAAAGTTAAAAAAAAGTCCTACTATTGTCTATGGTAATAGTGACGTCAAATAATATTTGATATCATTTTAAATATGGAGTTTCGCAGATTAACGCCCGAATATATTTATTAATATAAACAATATTTTACCTACCTATAATCAAATTGGTAAAAATAAATAGACTAGAATAAAATATTAAGTAACGCACTAGCTAAACTAACTAACTACCAAAGTTTTAACTTCTTTTTTAATAAATTGTACAATACTTTTTATACTTCTTGTTCAATATTTTGTGCAATACTTTTAACATTATTATCCATATAGTTTTAACTATGTAATTGTTGTTTTTAAACTATTAATATAGGCGTCGTTTTTAAACTACAATAAATTTTATAAGAAAGATAACATAATTTAATATATATACGTGTGCATAACAAAAGTATTTCTGTTTGCAAATACTACATAATGTTTTATTTTCATATTCTTAATGAAAAAAAATTGCAATAATATTACCCATGGCTTGAATATTTGTAGTTTTAAAAAAAAAAATGTGGATTCTTTTATTTCTGATATTTAAAATTATTATATTAGACAAATTTGAAATTACCAGTCATTTATTTTTCTTGACATCTTAGAAAATTCCTGGCGCACTTCCATTGTTTATGTATAAATAATCTTTTTGTTACTGAACTTGTATGGCAACCCTAGTTAGTTCCGAATAACTCTTGCGTAGCAAGCTTGTAGAGATATAATTAGAGCACATTTTTCCTTTTGATGGCATTGTTTATTATTAGACTATTATTTTTTTGATTAAGTAGTCTGATTATATTACGCATGTCCTTACTTTAAAGGATAATGTTGCTATAAAGTGTTATTATTCTCGCTTAGCTAAGGTTATTTAGCCGCGAAACTGACTGCAGTGAAGTCCAGAAGTTCTTGATTGTAGGATGAATATATATTTGAGAGAATATATATATTATATATATATTTATTTGGTTGTCCCAGGTTTGCCGAAAATTTATTGAAAATATGGCAAGTACCTTTGTATTCCACAAATTACTTGCGTAACATTTTGTACTAAATAATTAATCTGTCCAGCCACTACAATCGTCTTATTCACAGTATGAAAAGTTTCGCATTTAAGTTTTATTCATTATCTTGATATAAAAATAATCGGTAGATTGCTGTCTTGATGGCTTTAAAAATACGGTCAAAATATCGAATTATGGATAGCATTATGGCAACACTCCCGTTACAATCACCGAACTATCAAATGATTGAAATCCGTGTCTGTAATCGCATTAGCTTACAAAGTGTTCTGATTTATAGTGACACTGAATTTCAAAGTTGGATTCAGTTAATCCAACATATTAACAGTAATTTTACAAATAAAACGTGTCGACACCGGACGAGACTGAAACAAATACCATGGGATTAAGGGTCATAGTGATGGGAACGTTATATAAAGGTTTTGGGAGAATCTTTAACAATAGTGACGAGCAGCACTGTTTACATTACGTCCCATCAAACAAAACACTGATTGTTTTAGATATAAAACGTGTCGAAACCTGTCGAGACTGAATCAACCATGGGGTTAAGGGCCACAGTGATTTGAACGTTATAAAAAGGTTTTGGGAGAATCTTTAACAATAGTGACGAACAGCGTTTTTAAATTACGTCCCATCAAACAAAACACTGATTGTATTAAATATAAAACGTGTCGATACTTAATTACTTACACTTTTTTTTGATAGATGCAAATTCGTTACAAAGAGATTGTTCGCAAGAAATCTTCGCAATGTAAAGCTATATTTTACATTGACTCTTATGGGCAATAGGGTAGTTGACACAGTCTAAAATAAAATACAGTGTAACGATAACATGATAGTAGTTGGAGCACATAACTCGATGAAATTAACAAATTATTTATTCTGCATTGGATTACCTTTATTTTGAATAAACAAAATGTGTTTAAATTTTCTTTAAGTCACGTGATCTCAAACGGAAGTAAAGGCGGAAATGATGTCATAAGGACAAAAACAGAGCCACAGAATAGGTAATAGTAGTTATGAGAGTTTGCTTCCAAAGGTTTTGACAGTGACAGTTGACATTAGTAATTGCTAATAGCAAGCAACCCACAAAATGTCGCATCACTATCGATTTACTACTAAGGCCCCTATTACACTATCAAATCCATTGGATCCCATATATTTAATAGTGTAATACATACATTTGACTCACTTATCTTTGATCATATTTCGCCGTGAGATTTGATCAGCATAGATAATAAAACCCAAACTTGGAACAAGAATCTATGGAAACATTTTGCAATCATTACTCATAGTAATACAACAACTTTAAACAGTTGGAAAAGCTTATGTTTATCATTATTTTTATTCCGATGTCACTATGCACGCCACTATCTCGATCACTTGAAAGTGTTTATATTTCGGGATTAAAAAAATGTTTAACTAAATAGTGATTTTGAATCGTTTAAAGTTGTTTAATTACCATGTATGAAAAAGAATTGATAATGCTGCCACTCATATATCCGTGCTTCTAACTGTGTTGGTTCTGTGATTGTTTTATTTAGTCTACATACACCCCTACACTATGGTTCACGTTCTGCCGAACAACCTGTATAATCGATTCTAAAATCGATTACGCACGACACTACAACAAGCAAACAAAACGTATTACATTTCAGCACTATTTGTTTTTGTACTCGTGACATCTTATGCATTACAGGCCGCCATTGAATGATGTTTTAGCGCCAATTTTAAAAGTTGAAATAAAAAGATGGATTTCTAGTATTTCAGGACTTCTAAAAAAAATATTTAAAATTCTCGGTGTATATTTCAGTGTTCTAAATAATTTAACATACTTTTAAAAAAACAAGTCAACAACCCTATTGAAGGGGATTACAAAGAATTTGTTAAATCGAGGGCGTCGTTATATTGAAGTTAGTTATATTAAGGTTGCACTGTAGATATATCTTTTTAAATTTGGCTCTGGTTGCTTGTAGTTCTTCAGTGGTATCGCAGCTTGTTTCATACCCTTCTTACACCATTTGTAATTTGAGCTTAGAATTGGGTACATTCCCCGATTCCTTGAAAGATGCGAATCTTGGCCCTATCCATAAAGCGGGAGACACAGAACTACCATCGAACTCCCGACCTATATCACTGCTGACCTCATTATCTAAGATATTAGAGAGAGTGGTAAACAAAAGCCTCATGAGCTTTCTGGAAAGAGAAAATATATTGTCACCCAATCAATACGGCTTCCGTGCTAGAAGATCAACGGAGGATGCAGTTACTTCTCTGGCTGACTTCGTAGGCAACAAAATGGACGCAGGTCAGAGATGTATCGGCCTCTTCCTTGACCTGGCGAAGGCGTTCGATACTGTCTTGCATCCTATACTCTTAAAAAGCTGGATAGCCTCGGAGTTCGAGGAATAGCATTACGGTGGTTTCAGTCATACCTTAAGGACCGAAGGCAGCGGGTTAAAGTCAATGAGCACTTAAGTGACTATCGGAAAGTAGCTTTTGGAGTACCACAGGGAAGCGTACTCGGCCCAACACTATTAACGATTTATGTTAACTTGAAATCCCCCAAGCTCAACTTTTTTCTTTTGCTGACGATACTTCTATTATTTTCCATGCAAAGAGTTGGAATGAGCTTTCCACTATAACTAACGAGGGACAAAGCAAAATAGTTAAGTGGCTTAGCTACAACTTGCTCACACTTAATGCTGACAAGACGAAGTTTGTTGCATTTAGAGTCTCATGCCGTTCCGCACCCACTAAGCCGCCATGTATTCAACTTCACACATGTGCTGTATATTCACAACACCATTGCTCTGATATTTGCCCGAAATTAGAACAAGTCACTGACATTAAATATTTAGGCATATATATAGACGAACTTTTATCTTGGACAAAGCAAATACAGACACTCAGCAATCGCATAAGAAACCTACTATTTATATTCAAAAAGTTTAGAGCAATAGCAGACGTAAAAACAATAAGAATGGTTTACTCTGCACTTTGTAAGTCACTTATTTATTATTGTATAACCTCATGGGGTTCAGCATATGCAACACATCTTGTTAAAGCTGAACGAGCGCAACGCGCAGTTCTTCAAGTCGCTTACAAAAAACCTTTTCGATACCCGACTAACGATCTATACAAAGAAACCGAAGAACTTAGGGTACGTCAGCTTTTTATTTTGGCCACTGCATTAAGATTTCACAAAACAGCTCTAGTAACCACCAATATTTTCAGATCCAAGAGGAAACCTAAATGGGATACAATAAAGACATATGGAAGGATAGGACAGAAGTGTCACAAATATTTAGGACCATACATATATAAACAGCTAAATATGACGCTTAATATAATTAATGATACCTCACGCGTATGTAGAATGAAAATAATAAGTTACCTTTTATCACTAGATTATACTAGCACGGAAAAACTGCTAAGAATAAATCGGATTGTAATCCGCATAGCAGGCGTTATTGCAAACCTAACAATGCTAAGAATAAATATATGAACATAATTACATTTATGAATGAAACCAATTATTAAATTCTATTTATTAATCTAAATTTATAGTAAAAAACCTAATATTTTATTTTATTCGTACATATATTATTTTGCTAATTATTATACTTTTCACCAATTTAACGAATGTAAATATTTAACTAATGCTTTACAATGATACTTAATTTATTATGAATATTTTATTATTTATTTTTTATTTTCCCGTAGTTAATGTCTCGTATGTGCCTTATCTATAAAACCTGCACTCACAACCATCTCACTCCTCCTACATAGACATAAACACGGCTCATGTTTACTACATCGTGGACTAACTTACCAACACCCCCAGTGAACTAGTCCTCACAGACTCAGGGTATCCTACCGTGAGGACTAGAGCTTATCTTTATTCACCACTACATATACACCTATTATTATTAATATGAATGAAATGTATTACAAATTTAAGATAATTTAAGCACAACGATTGGTCACGAAATAAATGATTATTATTATTATTATTGCTATTTCAGATGTTTTGTTATCTAAAATAGTTTGTATTATCTCTATCCAGGATTGTCAATTTTAACTCAAATTCACCAACGACACAAATCGCAATTGTAAAATCGTTACCTAAACGAGTTTATTACAATTTTTTTCCGTCATTTCGGCCAATTTCTTCAAGAAGCACAGTGCATTTAATTCATTTTAGATTATCATGTTTCATATTAACATTTACTGCTTACCACAAAATTCTGGTAATTTTTAAATATGACCGGGTTCGATTCCTCAACCGACTACAATGTTTTTATTAAATCTGTGAAGGTAGTTTTTGCTGTCACTACGAGTAAAATCGATGAAATGGTTCCTAAAAGATTTTTAAGGTCTCATAGTTTTAGACTAACCTTTAATGGACCTCTCTGTCTATATATAAATATAAATAATGATAAAAGTAGGAATAAGATGCAGTAGGAACATTTAATTATTTTTTTATGCCTGACAGGTCTTGGCTGGCCTTTGACCACTATCTCACCTGATTGTAAGTGTTGATGTGGTCGAACATGTTGTTCAGGCAAACCTAGAATCACTGGCTCTCAAGGAAAGCTGCCGGAATACACCGTTAGGTGTTTGGCGACAGATTTTCTACTTGAGGGGTAGCTAGCCAATTGGGTATTCGCAAAACGCCCTACCACCATGCTATAACGACTGCCATCCTAAGACAACAACCGGGACCGACGGCTTAACGCCGAAGCACGGAAGCGCTCAGTAGTACTGTCACTAGCGGTCACCCATCCGACCCCTGACCGCGGCGGACTATGCCGATCCGTTAAGAACAGCTAAGCAAACTTCGCTACGAGCGCTTCAATATTAATTTCGTTTCTTTAAGTTACTAAGTCTTGCGAATAGATTAAATAACATTCACTACGTAAGTATGTATTCAAGTCACGTATAAGCCTTACGCAATGTCGGACGTAGTAGCTGACAGATGAATGGTACCTACAGGCTTGTGCCACAAAAAAGCCTGAGTAATTTATATGCATAAGCTGTAATAACATTGGATTAGAGAACCTCGTGCATCTAGAATTGATTCCTTGCTTGATAGGCCAGCCTGACATCAAAATTTTAACAACAAATTAAACCATTTTAATAGCAATCGTTAATGTAATAATTACAATATATTAAAATAATTACCATATACTGTAAAATAGTACATGTATTTTTTGTGTTGTAGAATATTATACAAAATAATTCGCGGTCTACATCAAAGAGAAACGAGCCGCGCAAATCCATCGCATTACGTAACTGCATTACCTAATCGTAAGTAATTCCATGGCTGTTTCACAATTATCCAACTTTGTATCATTGCAATATGTTGCTAAAAAGCTCGAATCACATCAATCAATGTTTAGAATACCAATTTTAGTATCATATTACTTACATCTGTATATACTTATATTACACATGCAGTGGGAGGCCCGTAGCAAATGTGAACGGGGGCCCTTGAATTGCTTTCCGTTAAATTTAAACAGAACATTTACATTAGACTGATTAATGTGAGTGAATTGAGAAATAACACTTGTCAAATAAATATGTATCAGTAAATCATTTGCTATATTAATAGTAACGGTATCCTCCAGATGATTGAATCCCGAGCAGACTCGTAACTCTTCAATATAGGTACTCGTAAATGGATCAAAATTGTTACTGGACTGATCAATTTATCTTAAATTAAATCATCATATTTATTTGACATACTTACCTAAGAAGATAATGCACTGTTCAAATAATATGTACCGATTACAGATAATAAAGTTTATCTATCGATTGCATTTTGTTTCGGAAATAAAATATTTATAGTATTAGTATACGTGTAGGAGGAGATACGAGTTTTGTTCCGGAACTTCACTTTTTGTTTTAGCCGTAGATGTTTTGGTGTTATTACTTAAGCATATGGTAGAAATGTATTCAAGGATCTGTAGATTAATACCTGCAGTGAATACAAATCCGTTTTAAGGTCAGGTCATGGAGGAATGAGGGAGGAGATGAGGTGCTGATCACAAATTATACCTTGACGAAACGTGACGCCAGTTTATGGGGCGAGTGAGGGTGGAAAGCTGGCCTGGCCCCACCTTATTCCTAAAACCTTCTCATAGTGAATAGCAAAAGCTCTATAATAGTTAATCCGCCCTCAACCGGAATGAATAAGGCCCAGAATGAATGCTTTTGTGCAGATAGCATAGTCACTCGGTGAGAGATAGCACACTTTTAAAGTATTGATATAATTTAAAAATAACTAGTCTTTTGTTGTCAGAAAAATACAAAAATATCTAATAAAAGAATCAATACGTAGAGTTGGAAGTTATATATGGTTATATGTTATGTAATCTGCATATACGGTGGTATAATGATTTCCAAAAGCTGATATCTAGTAGTAAGAAGCGAAACTTTTGAGCTACTTCTAGAATAATACACCGGTACCATTCTTATTAATATCTAATTGGGGGCGATATGTCCTGCACTGACGTATTGTGCATTTCCCCCGCCAGCTTCTACACAAGCCATCCCAACTCCTTAACGCGGAGAAGGACTCTGGGTCGCTGGCATACCTGCTCCAGTGGCGTATGTGGTGGTGGAAAGGATTTCGTTGGTGAGAATGGCTCACATAGACCCGTTTCAACTCTTATTTGCTCCGTGGCTTCACAGTGCAATAGGACGTGCTCGACGGTCTCTTCTTCAACCATACAGCCTCTACAAAGATAACTGTCTGTTGCTCCCGTTTTGTGCAAAAAGTAGTCCAGGTTGCAGTGACCCATAAAGAGGCCTAATCAAAAAGGCGCAATTCATCCCGCTGTAGTTTTAGCAGGTTATTTGTCAGCTTCTTGTTTAGAGTTGGAAACATGGCCTTTGCATGTTAACAGTCTTCTAACTTATCCCACAGGTTTTGTTGTTCTCTCTCGGTGTGACGACGCAATAGTTCTTGTATTTCCATTACTGATGGTTTGCAAAGGCTCTTAGCGTCATCACATACCTGTTTTTTCCCCCGTCCTTGGCCAGAGTGGTGTTACCCGGGCACATGTTATGTCCCTTCGTCCATGTTATTATTACTTTGTAATTTTTTGATAAATTTTGTAGGCCAGCATGGCACTCAGCAATAACTCTAGACCGGTTTACTGGTTTTCTGAGTGCATATATTACTGCCGCACTATCCGTAGTGAAAAGTAGGAGCTTACCCTCATGCTCACTTTCTAAATTGGGTGTTAATTCTAGGCGTAATAATGCCCTCGCATCTAGCAGTAGGCCCATTGCCTCTGATTGCATTACTGTTGTCGTCTTATACAGTCCTTTTGAGTTCAAGATTCCAAGCTCCGGTGAGTAGAAGCCACAGCCTACACTTGTTTTGTTTTTCGCGCCATCTGTGTACTAAGTATACCTAGTATACACCGGTACTATACTTAGTAATGTAAATAATTGAAAAATGTATTTTAAAAACATTCACATGTGAAATGTAATGCCATCGGCTGCCTTTGTTACTAGATAATAGACACGATAGTTTCAAACGTGGTTCACATGCAAGCGCCTAAAGAAGACCAAGCTAAACCACGCCCCTACCATTGACGTCACAGCCGACTCGATGGAGACAAGGCCGACTTACATATTACTATTCCTATTCCTCCATGGTCAGGTCTGATTTTAATTTGAGGATAGTAAGGGCTAAACACATGTGCATGAAGACGTGACGGACGTCGTGTCGTTTCGTGCCGTCACTTTCAAAATAATTATCGCAGTAGAGGCACCGCTTATGTGCTGCCTCTACTGCGATAATAGCTTTACTTAAAAAGGGCTTCCGCTAAATATATGCAGTTTGTTGCTGTAAGGAAATTATATGTTAATCTTGAACATTTTCTTTAAGACAAAGTTGATTTTAAAACACGTTCTTTAAAATTTTCTCGTAAAATATAATTGCAAAGAAGACTTGGGAGTCATTTACACATTACGCTCGTAAGGAAAATATCTTAATAATTTATGTATTGTGTTTTAAAAGTTGACGATCAAAGCATACTCAACTTTATTTATTCAATTTAGGTGTCTACAACGCTCTTATGTCAATTACAAATTATATTAGGGTATATAAATATATATATATAATCAGGGTAATACAATACTTGAGGTCAATTACAAATTATATTATTGGTATATATTACGTTGTACTGCCAGTCTGCCACGTTCAGCAAATAAAATGTATAGAGCCATTGCGAGAAGAACGGGCAAGAAACTCGGGGCCATTATTTTTAAACGTCTTTTAACAATGTGTTACCAAATATATTTGCATTTTTTTTACCGGTGGCATGCCTTTAT
Source organism: Plagodis pulveraria (assembly GCA_963890685.1). Classification (NCBI taxonomy): domain Eukaryota; kingdom Metazoa; phylum Arthropoda; class Insecta; order Lepidoptera; family Geometridae; genus Plagodis; species Plagodis pulveraria. The sequence goes on along the minus strand of OY982971.1, from coordinate 12,950,635 downwards.
TAACAAATACTACAAACTATATACAACACTACAGCTACTATAATAAAAGCATTTAGATACCCATAAGTCATTGCAGGCTATTAATTTATTTATTATGCAATATTTATATATTAATAGTTATCAATAAAACACAATGGCCTTATCACGAGGGAGGAACTTTTGTGATTTAGGTAGTTTTGTGTGAATCAGCTTTCTTTCGTTTTTCACCCAAATTGATCACGTTTCACCATCGCTGCCTCTCCGCATCATACTCCAACGCAGTCTGATAGTGATGGTTGACTTTCAGCATATGCCAGCGTCTTAATCCCGTAATATTGTAGGCATTAGATGTAGTTTCCTCTAAAATTTTATGAGAGTGACTTACACAGAAAAAACTGTGTCAGCTTTGTTGTTTCCATCTTATATTATTCGTTTTACAAGGAGCTGCGAATGAAACATAAGAACTAACGTATCGGAGCGAGAAGCGCAGTGCAGTGTCAATCAGATGAAGAACGGTGACACTTCTTGTGTAATGGACAGGCGTGACTTTCATTACCCATTAGGTGAACCGACGACATCGTGAAAGTCGCGGGTAGACAATGGTTACAAGCGGCTAAGAGCTGTTCTTTGTGGCGCTCTATGGGGGAGGCTTTTGTTCAACAGTGGACGTCTGCCGTCTGATGATGATGATGACTTTCATTATTAGGCGGGAGATAAGTACATTTCACCACTACATAAAAAAATACGTCTTGTTGATGAACATGACATATTAATGACGTAATGTAGAGTCTTGCAATATAAAAGTGATGGTCACAAGTGTCACAACTCCAAAAGTCAAAAAGACAGATAACAGAATAGTTTATTGTCCTTAAAACATTGGTTGACATAGTAGGGAAGAATACAATATTGCATGATAATAATAGTTGGTATTAAATTATAGATAACAAACTAATCTATACATGCAACGAGTTCAAAGTTCAAACCCCTTCGTGTGGGGTTTACCACCTTGAACCATCACCGCGTGGTAGTTGGGCATTTTACAAATGCTTTCCTATTTATTTATTTTTTTTCGATTTCAAAATAACTTTATTCATCATCAAAATATATTTATTTATCACCCTCAAGGTGTTTTGAAGCGCTCGTAGCGAAGTTTGCTTAGCTGTTATTAATCGATCAGCAAAGCAATGTCCGCCGCGATTATGATGATTATGATGGTGATCGCTAGTGACATTACTACAGAGCGTTTCCGTGCTTCCGAGGGCACGTTAAGCCGTCAGTCCCGGTTGTTGTCTAAGGATGGCAGTCGTTATAGCATGGTGGAAGGGCATTTTGTTAGTGTAGTATGTTCCGGCAGTAGTCCTTGAGAGCCAGTGAAATTACCGGCACATGAGACTTAACAACTATGTCTCAAAGTGACGGGCGCAGGGCAATTCGTGACTTGTGATGAAATGTTTCTGTTATAGGCAGAGGTTAGTCCGCTTAACATCAGGAGGGCATCGGGCTTGTTCGGTCACAATAACATAAAAAAACTGAAAGAAATGTTGGTTTATTCATGCAAAACATTTTATTTTACTTTTAACAAATAACAAGACACCTTTACTCATCCCCCGAGTGTTCCTTAGTGTTGTAGCATTATTTTGAGAACACACAAAAGTAGAGTCCAAGAAAAGTTACTGCAATAACTCGTATAATTAATATAAGACATATATATCCCTTTATAATTTAACGGGACTTAATCCCCCGAATAGTCCCGTTAAATATTACCAAATTACAAATTTACGAGAGAAATTCGCCAATCAGGCGTTATTAAGGGCCTGGTTCAGAATGTTCGAGTAAATTCCGGTTATACTACCCAGAACATATTGAATAAATAAAACACTATCGTTGCGTTTCACAGTCATCGATTTAGCTTATCCATCGGTTAAAGCTTGAAACGCGCTGCATGTTAACTGTCATTTTTATCATTCAGTTATTTTATGTTCTGGGTAGTATAACCGGAACTTTCGAACTAGAACATTCTGAAACAGGCCCTTAACATAACAATATTAAAATCCCGCTAAGGACACTGGTCCGTTCGGAATGCCTGTGCAAACCTGTTTGTAACTCTTTTGTAATAGTATATAATAGGTCTGTATAATTAGCATCCCTTCCCTACCGATAGTAGCGGATCGTTTTCGGCGCCCGCAGGAGACGGAGGTATAAGGCGCTTTTCGCCTTATACGCCCGTCTCGGGCTATAAGAGGGCCTTCCCTCGCCCAAAACCCGGTGGAGCTGGACGTCCGTATAGCGGTATCTATGTCATCCCTAAAAAAAAAATGCATTCCTTATAACTGTGTTCCCTCTCCCTAAGTATGTAAGGATGCTCCCCATAGTAATATTATTAATAAATACATTTCTAAGTTAACCTAAAAAACCGAGCCATTTTTTTTACCTTGTCTGTGGAAAATCTAATAAACAATATAAAATAAATTCTTTAAATACTTATTACTATGTTCAAGTCGCGAAAATGTTAAAGTTTCTATGTCCCTATATATTATTTCAATGTCTTTATCACTACATGTCCTGCCGGAAATATTGTTTCTGTTATCAGTCCATTACACGCGCGTGGTACAAAAGTGTGCCCCCGTAACATACATTAGAGTGTTATTTAAAAAAAATGCAATTCCACGGGGCAATGCTGCCAGCATGCTGGGCACGCTGTCAACTGGTAGTGGGCTGGAGCATGGGGACTGCCTGTGAGTCTGCAATGACTTATAGGTTGTCTAAATGCTTTTATTGTAGTAGCTGTAGTATTGTATATAGTTCGTAGTATTATGTTAATAAAGGCATAACAAGAAAAAAAATACCCCGAATGCCATATAGCTGTCCCCTATATACTGAAATATTTGTCAGTTTTTTTTTTATTGCTGCTAGCACCTGACGGTAAGTGATGATGTGGTCGAATGTGTTAACAGGCTTAACCTAGAATTACTGGCTTTCAAGGACAGCTGCCGGAACGCACCGTTAGGTGCTTGGCGACAGATTTTCTACTTGAGGTCGCTAGCCAGGCGGGCATTCGTAAAATGCCGTCCCACTATGCGATGAAGTTCAAGGCCGCGGCGGGATTCGAACCATGGACCTGCCGCGGCAGTCTATAGCCAATGCCACTGAGCCATCAGTGCCGCAGCAGCATCGACCACGCACGGGTTTGTTTAATAGGGACGTCATACAACACGCAGTTATGTACTTACAAGGCATGCACGACTTCAAGAGAGAAATTTACATGATTGATAACGTTGCTAATCGAGATAAGAATAGGTGCCTATTTATATAGCTAACTAATTACCTTATGCCTACTTATACAGCTAAATAGAGGTTTATATAGCCAACTAATTACCTAACCATATAAGGCAACGGACCAGTTAGTTTGTTGTCAAAGTCCAAGAAGAGATAGCTAGCTACATTTTTAGTGTTATGATCTCACGAGACGGCCCAGTCACACGCCTGATGGTAAGTGAATTACAGTTGCAGTGTCACTATCCACGTTCTGCTTGACACTGCGCTTGTCACTCCGTGACGTTAGTTCGTCTCCAGTGCCCTTACTAAAGACAGTAGTGTTTTCCCACTATTGTTTGAAGGCAGAATATATGTCACTGCGGTGGTACCCAGCAAGACGGACCCTTGCTGAAGAGACCTACCACCTGGTAACCATTTATTACTACTAGCTGCGCCAGAACGCTTTCAGATTGGACCCCAATGAGAATTTCACTGAATTTCTAGATCAGTATTTCATAAATTATGTAAAGTTCAGTTCAAAACCGTGGGATACACACCTAAAGACATACCTAAAGACCACACAATAAAAACATCAGAATATAATGACCTAACAAATGAATTAACCAAAGACGGTTATGTGGTTAATTTATAAGCTGTAGAAGTCAGAGCAAGGGGTATACCAGTGAAATCCCTATATAACCTACTAAAAGACCTTGGCCTGTCAAGAACAACCGTAGCGAAGTTTGTTTAGCCGTTCTAAACCGATCAGCAAAGTTAAGCAACGTCTGCCGCGGTCAAGTTGGATGGGTGACCGCTAGTGACATTACTACTGAGCGTGCACCTGCTTCGGACGGCACGTTAAGCAGCCGGTCCCGGTTGTTGTCTTAGGATGGCAGTCGTTATAGAATAGTCGTAGGGCATTGAGCGAATGCCCGCCTGGCTAGCTACCTTCAAGTAGAAAATCTGTTTGATCAGCAAAGTTAAGCAACGTCGCGCGCGGTCTTGAGTTGGATGGGTGACCGCTAGTGACATTACTACTGAGCGTTTCCGTGCTTCGGAGGGCACGTTAAGCCGTCGGTCCCGGTTGTTGTCTTAGGATGGCAGTCGTTATAGCATGGTGGTAGGGCATTTTGCGAATGCCCGCCTGGCTAGCTACCACCCTCAAGTAGAAAATCTGTCGCCAAGCACCTAACGGTGTGTTCCGGCAGCTGTCCTTGAGAGCCAGTACTTCTAGGTAAGCCTGAACAACATCTGCGACCACATCATCACTTACCATCAGGTGAGATAGTGGTCAAAGGCTACCTATCAGGCATAAAAAAAAAAAAAAAAAAAAAAAGTCAAACACGTAACGGTGTGTTCCGGAAGCTGTCCTTGAGAGTCAGTAGTTCTAGGTTAGCCTTAACAATATCTTCGACCACATCAATACTTACCATCAGGTTAGATTGTGGTCAAAGACTATATCTAAATAAAGAAGAATGATTTAACACGAAAATGCTGCGTGAATATTCAAAACAAAAATCGAATACCGGTCTGTCAGCTTTTGATACTTACATATTCATGGACGAATGAGTTTTTTCCTAACCCAAATAAAGAATGAAACACAATAGCATAGTATAAATTATAATAACTACAGTAGGATACATGGTAGATAAGAAACTAATAAAAAATTTATACAGGTAGCCACGCTCATATATTCTGTGACGTAGGTTACCTTGATTTATTCCATGGTTTGTTAATAGATCGTAAATTTTACGACGAAAACGGTGAGTTACATAAAAATTTAGTATTACATTGATAGCAATGATAAAGACATTTTTTAAAGACTGCATATTTTAACCTAGTACTTACAAATACAGATTTATATACGCTCGTATATGGATAAATTAAAATATTTTTTTTTGCTGTTTATGTCGCGATTACCTACTTGCATTGAAACCTGAGGAAGCGACGGATTCTTTTTAGGGTTCCGTCCCCAAAGGGTAAAATCGGGACCCTATTACTGAGACTTCGCTGTTCGTCCGTCGGTCACCAGGCTGTATCTCAAGAAAGGTGATAGCTAGACAGTTGAAATTTTCACAGATGATGTATTTCTGTTGCCGCTATAACATCATATACAAAAAATAAAATAAAATCTATATTTAAGGGGGGCTCCCATACAACAAACTTGATTTATTTACCGTTTCTTGCTCGATACTAATAACGGTGACAGGTAGCTTTAACTATTCACAGAATATTTAGTTATATGTTCTCATTAAATGTAATTAATTAAAATGAAATAAAATAATTAATTAAGGGGTCCCCGGTACAATAAAAGAGGTTTTCGCCGTACCTACCCAGCTCAAACGGACACTGCGAAAAGTGTCTGTAACTTGCAAGATTAGGTTACAGATGATTGAACGGAACCCTTAGTGCGCGAGTCCCACTCGCACTTGGCTGATTTATTTTATGTTATTGTTGATTGCACATTATTTTTGTTACTGCAAAGCTAAAGCTTAAAGACAATAAGATAGGTGTTAATGGACATATTCTTAATTTTACTCTATCTAGCAGTTTAAGTCAAGTTAAAATTACTCATTAGTCCGTATTGTTGGCTAGATTGTAATATAATGACGTACTAAGTACATCATTAAAAAAAAAGGAAAAAAAACTGCAAAGCTATATTAACTGCAAAGCGAATGAAATTAATGCGTAACAGATAGACTTAGCACGATCTCGTCAATCAAGCCGTGACCAAGAACACAGTCAAAGTGTTTCAATCAACAAACAAACAACAAACACCGTCAAAGTCTCAGGTCTTCGGACAAAAGTAATGTAAAATAAACGTCATGTTATCCCTTCAAGTTAAATTTACAAATTTGCTGAGCACAAAATGTTTTCAATTCGAGCGGGAATCGAAACTGCGTACCGGTCTTACGCACCGGGTACCTTAAACCACTGGGCTGTCAATACTGGTACGATAGGACCTAAATTTTGTGCTCTACTTCATACGACTTAGGGGACGATGCGGCCATTAACTAGACTACTAGACTACATCTGAAAGTATTCCTCCTATATGTATGTCTTATTTATATGTATGTTTTTTGAAGCAATGATGGCCGAGCAGTAATATGAATGCCGTGCTGCAGGTCCCTGGTTCGATCCCCACCGCCCGCGCCGGCTTGAGCTTCACCGCATGGTGGAATGGCATTTTGCGATTGCCCGCCTGGCTAGCTACCACTAACACTAACACTTTGAATAATAGCCTGGCACTCGAATTAAATAAATAAAATAAATTGTTTTTTTATAATATTGTGACTGAATAAGCTCGAAGCCCACCTGATGTTAAGCGAACTAACCTCTTCCTAGAACAGATGCATTTCATCACAAGTGACCTATTGCACTGCGCCCGTCACCTTGAGACATAGTTGTTAAGTCTCATGTGCCTGTAATTTCACTGGCTCTCAAGGACTGCTGCCACACACGCCATTAGGTGCTTTGCGACAGATTGCAAACAACGAACTTCGTACCGGAAATTATACACGAAAAATGAAACTTCGTCGAATTGTAGTATCGGCCATGCGTATTGAGTAGGATGCTATCCGACAGTCGGAAATTTAAGTTGTCGCGTCTAATATATATAGGTCAATGTTTGACGTATATTCCTATCGCTATGCCATTTATGCGATAGCAGCGTTATAGCGGATTTTACGTTAATGAACGTCATAATTTATAATGATCAGTTTTGACTTAACATCATCGTTCCTTGTTAAAAGTAACACGTGGCTCCGTTGTTGCTTTTTGTTCTCACAAATGACGAATTGCACTGCGCCCGTCACCTTGAGACATACAGTTATTGAGTCTCATGTTGATTATCTACTTGAGGGTGGTAGCTAGCCAGGCAAGAGTTCGCAAAATGCCCTCCCTCCATGCGGTGACGCTCAAGCCCGCGGTGGGGATCGAACCATGGACCTGCCGCACCTCAGTCCATAGCTATAACCGCTCGGCCATGATTATATAAAAAAAAAAAAATTCTAAACTGGACTTTGGATTCGCAAACTGCGGGATCTGTACCGAAAAATAAAATGTACCTACCATAACATCGTACTGATTTTTATGATACAATACCTTATTGCAACACACACACAAAATTATTCGGGATTATCAAGAAGTTATCATAATTATTGGTTATGATTATTAGTTAATAATCATTATTTTCATTAAAAAAGAAAAAAATGCAACGTGGGAAGAATAAATTCGCTACATGCGTAGACACTTTAGACCAGGGTTTCTTAAAGTGGGGTCCACGGACCTCTTAGGGGTCCGTAGCATGTGTGACAGGGGTTCAGCATCAGCTCATTTAACCCTACATATTTATATTAGGAAACTGTGCAGTACATTCACGCGTTGTTTGTTTGACCACTCGAAGACAGTTCCACAATTTAATATGCTCACTGAGTCGAAGCAACAGCATCCTTCTCATTAAATTAGTTTATGTGATTAATTAATAGTAGGCTTTGTTTTTTCTTCCTAAAATATTCATCGAAAGGGGTCCATGAAAATTTTGAAATTCTGATAGTGGTCCGTGACTGCATAAAGTTTAAGAAGCACTGCTTTAGAGCCGTCACATCTTTCTGAAACCAACGTAAGGGCTGGCGCCGTGGCTACTTCGGCGGAGCAACTCGATGCGACGCGTAATCAAAATGCTGGCACCTATTGGGTTCAACGAATAAGCATTGCAATTCAACGGGGCAATGCTGCCAGCATGCTGGGCACGTTTCTAAATATGGTTTTCTAACTAATATTATCAACTTTTCCTTAAAGAACAAAGTAAGATAGGTGGGTATACTTATCGCTGTTATTGCTAGTTCATCTAACTGTTGTCCTTGATCACGTAAATAACGGAAACATTCGATTTTTCACGATGTATATATTCAGATTCAGATATTTATTGCAGTCATACAGTACATGATGTTATATAATTAAACTTGTAAGCATAATAGGTTAAAGCAGATTAGTTTGGACTCCGTATGGCACACCAAATTAGAAGAGAGGATATGTAGATAAAATTATAATGAGAAGAAGTTATAAATATAATGGTAATTATTTTAATAAAATTGAATTTTTTCCTTAACCGTTAACCGTAAATTAATGTCAACTAATATGTCATAAAATATATATTATATTACATATATTTTCAATCTACACTAATTTTATTAAAAGGAATGATTTATCAACGAATAAACTTAAAAACTACTGCACTGATTTGGATGAAATTTGGTATGTAGTAGTATGAATTTAGCATGTAAATAGTTTGAAACCCGGGGAAGGACATAGGATACTTTTTATCCAACTGCGCAAATGAATGTTAAGAAAACTTTATATGAAAATGTTTCGAGGCTCATAACTTACAACTTAATTATCTATTTAAAATTTTGGCATCATACAAGTCTTGATAATGACGATATCAATCGGTAATATGCTTATGTCTGGACCTAAAATCTCAAATAAGGGAGTGATCATCACCCTACGGCGTTTGTATGGCGAAGTGACCGGCCAGTTCAACCTTAATGTTTTTACACGATAACCGACATACGCGCGGCCGGAAAGCTAGTAGTATTAGTTTTTGATAGAATTAGATGTGCACTGAAATATATGCAAAAGGAATGGTGACCAAACATAAAGCGATTAAACTGTTGTATCCTGCCACAGACTTGAAAGTTTACTCATAGAAGCATGGTGGTAGGGCATTTTGCGAATGCCCGCCGGGCTAGCTACCACTCGCAAGTTGAACATCTGCCGCCAAGCCATTAACCATATCTTCCAGCAGCTTTCTTAGAGAGCCAGTAATTCTTGATTAGCCTGAACCTCTTCAACCACATCGTCACTTATCATCAGGTGAGATAATGGTCAAAGGCTAACCTATCTATGTACTGTACTAACCGGATCGTCCACTGCTGAACACAGCCTCTCCCATTATGGGCTTGCCATAATCCCCACGCTTGGCAGGCGTCGCAGTGTGAGATATCAGTTCATCAGAAAACGCTGCTGCTCACATTCTGGTGTGTTACCCTTAATCGCCTCTTACGACACCCACGGGTAGAGATTCGAAGGTGGGGGGTGACATTCTAACCCGACACCATACGAGCGGCAAAGCCCATCTCTAAACATAAATAAGAAGTACACTGAGAAAAATCTAAAGTCACAAGCGTCCTAATGACGGCCAATTTATATGGTATGAAGGCAAGAAACCGACCAAACGTAAATACGTACAAAAACGCCTTCCAACTAGAAGGCGTTAAACGAGGTCAGTGAAGGCGAATGTTTCTTTTCGTCTTCATTTAAGGTGTATTTTGTGGTCTTTCTTAAATATTTACTTTACGATGAGGCTGATTAAGTCGCCGTAAAAGTAAGGTATATTTTATGGTCAATACTGCAATTATTAACGTATAACAAGTTCAATTCTGAAAATACTTTACGGAAGGCGTTTTTTGACGGTTTTGTTTATTATAAAACATGGTACATTTTTATTGATTGGTGAAAATCATCTTAAGAGTTGTGAATTCGCCTTGCGTAGTTACAATTCAACGGTAAAAGGTCAAATTTGATTTAAGCTCCAAAGTAGTTTTTCTCAGTGTAATAACTCGTACTAGATAAGAAGAGAATCACATGAACATGCCATGTTACTATTATCTAAAGATCAAGCGCGTGTGCCCTAGGAAAATCTTCACGATCATGACATTGAAGTCATGCCTGACTGAGCTGATTTCATATAACTCAGTCTTATCATATCTGCTAACAACAATATTAATTACCGTCTTTGATGTATAATATAATGTTTCATGTAAATATCTGCACCTATCTTTAAAATAATGGTAGATAGATTATGGATATCTTGTGCAAACATTAATATGTATACTAACTATGATTCTTATACAACGCTCACAGAAGGGAAATTCAAGTTGCATGTGAAAAACATATTGATTAAAAAATCCTACTACACAGTTTCTGATTACGACAAAAATGCCTGGACAATTCCGCCTCTGCCAAGCTATTGCCTGTCACCTACATAATTTAAACAAATATTGTAATAAGTCTATTATATAGTAAGTATGTAACACATTGTTAAAAGATGTTTAAAAGAATGGCCCCGAGTTTCTTGCCCGTTCTTCTCGCAGTGGCTCTATACAATTTATTTCCTGAACGTAGCAGTACAATGTAGAATATATCAATACTAAAATTTGTAATTGACCTTCATAAGAGCGTCGTAGACGCCTAAATTGAACAAATGATTTTGACTTGACTTTGATAAATTAACAAATTAGGTAAAAGAGTCAAGTACCTATCTAGTATAATAATAAGATCTTTGAGATATACAATAACTTTTTCTAAAATCTCTGGATTTTTATATTTATTTGTTTATGACGGAACAAGCATAAGGCCCGCCTGATGTTAAGCGGTAACCTCTGCTTATTACAAACGCATTGCGTCAGAAGTGACGTGATGCCTTACGCATGTCACCCTGAGACATACAGTTGATGAATCTCATCAATCTGTGCCTGTAATTTAACTGGATTTCAAGGACTAGTACACTGTTAAGTTACAAATTTACGAGAGAAAAAAATATTGTCTAATGCGGGATTCGAACCCGCGTCCATCCACCCCTATATCCGGGGAAGCTCTAACCAATTGAGCTAACATGACACAATGACTCATTACTCTAACTTTTGCTCTCGTTCTTCAACCATCGTATCGGGATGGAATGTAATTCGCCTAGCTGGCGTTATTGCAAACATAACAATATTAAAACACTGTTAAGTGCTTGGCAACATATTTTCCACTTAAGGATTGAGGCTTGAGCCAGGCGAGCATTCGTGAAAAGCCTTCCACCAGCTCGGTGGCTAGTGATCGATAAGATTGTGATAGATAGCTGGTTAGCTACCACCCTCAAGAAGAAAATCTTTAACCAACCGTCTAACAGTGTGTTCCGGCAGCAATCCTTGAAAGCCAGTAGGAATTATGAAATTACAGGCACATTACACATAAATTGGTGATGGACTCGTCACTTGTGACGAAATATATCTGTTATGGGCAGAGGATACCGCTTTTCATCAGTTTGGGGGCTGATCTGCCCGCGTCCGTAGGAGAGTACCCTTAAACTTGAATCCCTACACGTGGTCCCTGGGTGGTGCTAAACAGGCAACTAGGTGGTAGGTCTCTTAAGCAAGAGGCCGTCTCGCCGGGTACCACTGCAGTGTCTCGTATTCTGCCTCAAAGTAGTATTGCACTGTGTTTAGGTATGACGAGCACTGTAGCGAGTGAAATTACTGGGCAAATGAGACTTTAGAACCGATGTCTTGGAGTGACGAGCGCAGTGCAGTGTGCAGATCAATGACACTGCAACTGTTTATAAGCAGACGTGATGCTTACCTTCAGGCACCGTTTCGCTCGTCATTTAACTTCATAGCATAAAAAAAAAATAGGTGGCCTCTTTCGTCAAGAATAAATTGATCTCCGAAGTCTAGTGGCACCTTACGCCTCCACAATCAAAATTTAACAAGATCTTTTATTTTCAGTCACAATCCCAGTCCTGAACTTCGGCATGCTGATGGGATGGCAGTCACCCATGACGCCCATACTCCAAGACCCGAACGGTCCAGCCCCAGAACCCATATCAGACGAGACCATCTCCTGGATGGCCGCTATCACGTTCGCCCCGCCCATTTTCTGCGGTGTTCTGGTCGGTAACTTGGCTGATCGCTGGGGGAGGAAGATCACGACGCTCCTAACTTCCCTTAGTCTTGTGGTAAGTGAATTTTACTATTAGAAGGTTACTCACTCCTTAATTACTCTGCTGCCGCAAGGATCCAAAGTGGGTCTTGGCCTCCGATATAAGAGAACGCCATCAGTCTCGGTCCCGCGCTGCCTCTTGCCAGTCAGCAGCTTGGAGCTCGCGTAGGTCCGCCTCCACAACGTCAATCCAGCGATATCTGGGCCTGCCGACGGGTTGGCGGCCACTTGGTACTAGATATGCTTTCTGGACATTGTAGTCCTCCCCATTCTCTGTACATGGCGCAACCAGCAAAGTCTTTGGGCTTTGGTCTCCCATGATGTTAGGTTTGGCGATCAGTTCTTCGATCTTATTTCTCTTATCGGTTTCGTAACATTTTTTTCATGTTTTGAAGCAGTGCTGACTCAGTGGCATTGGCTATGGACTGCCGCGCAGCAGTTCCATGGTTCGAATCCCGCCGCTGGCTTGAGTTTCACCGCATGGTGGCAGGGTAGAAGGGTCAAGTAGAAAATCTGTTGCCTAGCACCTAACGAAAAGGACAAAGGTTGTCTGGAAGAGAAAAGATAATAAATTTTTAATTTTGGTTTAGCTTAAGATGTTCAATAAAGAGTTAATCTATCTATCTATATATCTAACGGCAGCTGTTCTTGAGAGCCAGTAATTCTAGGTTATGCCTGTCACCTTCGACCACATCATCACTTACCATCGGGTGAGATTGTGGTCAAAGGTTTACCTAACAACAATAAAAAAAAATGTGGTAGGGTCGTCAGCACTAGTCCCAAAATACCGGAAGACTGCACCCTACTTTGGTCAGCGACCACAGCGTGCCCTCCGAAAATAAGAAGCGCTCAGTGGTAATTTCACTATCAGTCGGCATCCAAGCCTTGACCGCAGTGAACGTTTCTTAACTTAGTTGATCGGTTAAAAACTACTAAGCAATTTACGCTATCAGCTCATTTAAGAACAGGGTCAGAGTTCACCCTAATCACTACCTAGGAATTCTAGGTTAGCCTGAACAACATCTTCGACCACATCATCACTTACCATCAGGTGAGATAGTGATCAAAGGCTAACCTATCAGGCATAAAAAACCTATGTTTTACAGTTATTGTAATACTGTGAGAATACTACCTTCTCTGCGCTTTGCTAAACCATGTGTCGTGCCTTTTTAACCGCCTTAAAAAAGGAGGAGGTTCGCAATCGCCGCGTATATTTTTTTTATATATTATCTCGATGAGTATACGTAACTTTTTAAAGAGTAGTCCGATTTTGATAGTTCTTTTTAGGGTTCCGTACCCAAAGGGTAAAAACATTACCCTATTACTGAGACTTCGCTGTCCGGCCGTCTCTCTGTCACCAGGCTGTATCTCAAGAACGGTGATAGCTCGACAGTTGAAATTATCACAGAAGATTTCTATTGCCACTATAACAACAAATACTAAAAATAAAATAAAATTAATGTTTAAGGGAGGCTCCCATACAACAAACTTAATTTTTTTACCATTTCTTGCTCGTTACTAATAACGGTGACAGTAGACGCTCTAACTATTCACAGAATATTTAGTTACGGAACCATTCGCGCGCGAGGCCCATTCGCACTTGGCAGGTTTTTTTATTGAAAAGACCACCGAGGTGGTCCCATTCCCATTCCATATAGGTAATTCAACCAAGATAAGTTTAATTGTTTATAAGTTATAGTCAATTAACTGAAAAATTTATTCACATATCTGGATGATTTAATGGTATTTGCTGTTGTCGACGATTCATACTATTTTAGGCGAGTGAATGATCTTGTAAGCAGTATTAATCACTAAAAAGAGAAAAAAATATTTCTTTCAAAACGGAATTAACACAATAAAGTAAAACATAACTTGGAGAAGTTAGACCATGCTAATTTAAGGTCGGTGATTTAAATCAGTATGGTACCCACTTCCACAAGTTATTTCATAATCTTACTTTAATATTTAATAAGAATATTTTTTTGTACTCGCGTACCGACAGTAAAACACATGAGAAAATATCATGCACGTTTTTTTTTTGCATCTAACATTCATATTATTACTAACTAGCGTACTACTAGGTATAAATTATTTACTAACTAGCGACCCGCCCCGGCTTCGCACAGGTGCAATGCATGCAACATCACGTTAGAAACCTCTAAAATTAACAGTGTTTCTCTACTATTTTATACATCTATTATACATACAAACCTTCCTCTTGAATCACTCTATTTATTAAAAAAAAATTATGAAGCAGTGATGTCCCAGTGGCATTCACTATGGACTGCCGTGCCGCAGGTCCATGGTTCGAATCCCGTCGCGGGCTTGAGCTTCACCCCAAGGTGGAAGGGCGTGTGGCGAATGCCCGCCTGACTAGCGACCACCCTCAAGTAGAACATCTGTCGCCAAGCACCTAACAGTGTGTTCCGGCAGCAGTCCTTGAGAGCTAGTAAAATTACAGGCACATGGGACCTAACTACTGCGTACGTCTCAGTGTAACGGACACAGTTCATTTCGTCGAGGTCAGAGTTCGTTCGTCGAAGACGAGTCGTTAGAGGTTAGTCCACTTAACATCAGGTGGGCCTAGGGCTTGATCTGTCACAATAACATAAAAACAAATTATACGTATAAACCTTCCTCTTGAATCACTCTATCTATTTAAAAAAACCGCATCAAAATTCGTTGCGTAGTTTTATAGATCTAAGCATACATATACCCATAGGGACAGACAGTAGAAAACGACTAAGTAGTGATGATGAGTCACTACTTTTAAATTTCGAAAAGGGTATCTACAGATGACGCATGCGTAGTATAATGCGATTTGTTTCACCTTTAAATTCTTGGAATTAACCTAGATGGAAAAATATTTGTTTTGTTTATATGGTTTTCTTAGAATGTCTCGCATGCTGCACTCAATGACAGTAACTAAACATATTCTTTTTTTGGTGTTTGATGTGTACCTTTAAAGTATTATCTTATGTTTACTTTTGTTTAAAACAAGCGACTTCCGTTGGTGCTGTCTGTCTGTGTTTACTTATAGTAAACGTGAAAAATCTGTCAATGACTTATAGGTTGTCTAAATGATTTTATTGTATAAATATAGTAGCTATAGTGTACTTCAGTAGTATACTTCATTGCATAATTATGCTGGACGAATATATTAAAGGACAGGATATAGAAATGGGCAGGCTGTAGCGACCAATACAAGTTGAAAAATGTAGTTAGAAAGATGTTCAGGAAGTTTCTAGATCGTTCGTGTCTTTAAATAGGAAACTAGATTTTATAAGACATGTATAACAAAACAAGTATGGCGTATTCCTAAGGCAAAGTCAACGAGAAATGGAACTGACAAGGTTTAATATAGGGCATCAAAGGCACTGACATCGACATGTACCAGTTATTTTACACTTTTTAAAGCTCAATAACCTACTCATTATTCTAAACGTCATATATATACGTATACATTCAGGCTGGATTGCTCGTGGCGTTTTCCATTCAAACGTAGTTTTGCCATATTTTAAATACAAATTGTTCAAACTCGGTCAAGCTTTGCATGTATGTCCTTGAGCCTAATAACTACGCTTCTGGTTTGTTTTTGTTCTTCAGTATTTCAAAATTCAAAAAAAAATCTAAAAATCGTTTTGTATTGGAATTGTTATTTTGACATTTAGGGGAAAAAAAAAAGGTTAAACTGGCAAACCAGAAGCATAGATATTAGGCTCAGCTATATATGCATACAACATTTCTCCGAGTTTGAACACTTGGTATTTAAAATATGTCGATACTACGTTTGTATGGAAAGCGCTCCGTGCACTCTACTCTTAACATTCATATATTATTCACATCATAACATAGGTACATAGATTCTTTTGAACGTGTTCGTCCGTGCATTTTATTCTGTGGTCCGAAGAAGTACGGAGTAAGGTAGCTCCGAGTTTCTAGCCCGTTCTTCTCGCAGTGGATTTATACATTTTTTTTTTGCTGTACGTGGCAGTACAGTGTTGAATATTTCAATTATATTAAAATGTATAATTGACCTTCATAGAAGCGTCGTAGACGCCTAAATTGAATAAATTGTTTTGACTTAAACTTTGAGTGTTGTTGGTTCAGGCATGGTTTTTCCCATATCTAGAATATTTCTTATTTTATTCAAGTGTTGTACGGTAAACCGAACAGTGTTTCTAAAATAATAAGTTCAAAATCTTTCTGACTACTCACTTCGCCTTAACAACGATAAGTCCCAGGGTGATGGATGCAGTTCGTCACTTGTGAACAGATCAAACAAGTTTTATTTCATCATCATCGAGAGCCGTAAAACGTCCATCGTTGAACAAACTCCCCATTAGGCCATCTTAATGCGGAGGACTTTAAATAAAGCCTTCTTATCGTATGTCATAATCCCGACGTTCAGCAGGCGTCTTGGAGATCGCAGTGTACGATAGCAGTTCTTCGCTCACTGCACCCATCGCAGTGAGACTTAAAGCAAGTCTCATGTACCCTTCAAACCGGAACACATGTGAACATTACATCGTAGCGGTAAAAGTAGGTATGGCAGTACTTCCCCGGACGAACTCGCATAAAGAGTTCTACAAAAAGAGTTGAAATACTCTCTTAATATATCTATAATTGAGTGCAATGTCTAAAGACACAGGAATGCATATTGTTAGCGGCAACGTGTTTACCGGACGCTCGGAAGTGCAAGACTGGTAGCGACTACGGCAATTACCTTGCATGCGTCTAGTAAATATGGGGAGCTCACAACTCATCTACAGGTAAAAAAGTCTTAGGTTCTACATGCTTCATATAATGTCCTTTTTGTATTCCGTGATAAATGTGATTAAACAAAGATCTACTGTGTTTTTTTTTATGTAATCGTGAAGGAACAAGCGCAAGGCCAACCTGATGTTAAGCGGTATCCTCTGCCTATAACAGATGCATTTCATCACAAGTGACGAACTGCACTGCGCCCATCACCTTGAGACATATCTGTTAAGTCTCATTTTGCCTGTTATTTCACTGGCTCTCAAGGGCTGCTGCCGGAACACACCGTTAGGTGCTTGGCGACAGATTTTCTACTTGAGGGTGGTCGCTAGCCAGGCGGGCATTCGCAAAATGCCCTTCCACCATGCGGTGAAGCTCAAGCTCTGGGCGGGATTCGAACCATGGACCTGCTGCGCGGCAGTCCATAGCCAATGCCACTGAGCCATCACTGCTTTAAGATACCAAAGCGGTCTTTACCAATGAAACAGATCTAACACAACGTCAATAAAGTATTATAACTGAGATTGAAGCGGTTTTATCTACTCTCGACCTGTCATGTCAACTGAACAATTACAAGACTGTTTATTATCTCTATGGCTGAGTAATTAAAATGTTATATGTAGCAAGTTCATGATACTAGATATAGAAGAGCACATAGATCTTCGTGACGTTTGTCAACTGATAAAAGATCTAGGAAAATCTATAGTTTGTAGGTCATTAAGATAAAAGCCACCACGCTGATTAAAACTGTCATTCAAAAGTCAAGTCCAATTAAATTCGACTCGTGATCAATATGCTGGTACCTATTTGGCTCAACGAAAAAGCATTGCAATTCAACGTGCAATTTTAGTAAATAATACGGGATAACTCACGTGAATAAGTCAGATAGCTCCGACTATAGTTTCAACCACATTCGGTGGTCTTATTCAAGGAGAGCTCGGGACGCCCGCGTTGACGTCTCGCTTATCAACGTGGCAATGCTGCCAGCATGTTGTGCACGCTGCCAACTGGTAGTGGGAGGATTTGTACTGCCTGTTAGTCTGCAATGACTTGTAGGTTGTCTAAATGCTTTTATTGTAGTAGCTGTAGTGTTGTAAATAGTTCGTAGTATTTTCTTTATAAAAGCATACCGCCGGTATATGAAAAAAAATTAAGTCTAACAAACCAAGAAGGTTCTATATCTCTTTAGGAAGAGGCAATGTTTGTGGTTTTTGTGATGACCATAGTGTCAGATATTCTGTCCCGAAGCAGTATTGTGCAAACAATATTATGTTCAGCGAACTAGACACAAGAGCTAACATCTTGGAATGACGAGCACACTGCAGTGTCATTCACTGTGCTGGTCATTCCGCAGTGTTATTTTGAAGCAATGATGGCCATTATAATAGTAATAAAATAAGCGGTAACTGCCGTGCCGTAGGTCCATGGTTTAATTTCACCCCTTTTTTTAGAGCTTCATCCCATGGTAGAAGGGTGCAAAATGCCCTAATGCTCGCCTGGCTAGCTACCACTTTCAAGTAGCTAATCACCTAAAGTGTGATCCGGCAGCAGTCCTTGAGAGACACTCGCTTTGAAGCGCTCGTAGCGAAGTTTACTTAGCTGTCCTCAACCGATCAGCAAAGTTAAGCAACGTCGCGCGCGGTCATGAGTTGGATGGGTGACCGCTAGTGACATTACTACTGAGCGCTTCCGTGCTTCGGAGGGCATGTTAAGCCGTCGAACCCGGTTGTTGTCTTAGGATGGCAGTCGTTATAGCATGGTGGTAGGGCATTTTGGCTAGCTACCAGTTCTTCAAGTAGAAAATCTGTCGCCAAGCACCTAACGGTGTGTTCCGGCAGCTGTCCTTGAGAGCCAGTACTTCTAGGTTAGCCTGAACAACATCTTTGACCACATCATCACTTACCATCAGGTGAGATAGTGGACAAAGGCTAATCATAAAAAAAACACTGCTTAGATGTATAAACGTAGAAACTTACTATATTTATCTTCTCTCACAGATAAGCTGGTCAATCACCCTGTTCTCCCTGGCCCCCTGGGCTCTCATCATGTCACGAATAGTAGCAGGGATAGCTTGCGCCGGCTGCTATGTCGTCACACCATTGTACTTAAAAGAAGTAAGTAATCTTCGTGTGTCTTGTTTACTTTCAACTACAGCCATCCTGAAGCAGTGATGGCTCAGTGGCATTGGCTATGGACTGCCGCGCAGCAGGTCCATGGTTCGAATCGTGCCGAGGGCTTGAGCTTAACCGCATGGTGGTAGGGCATTTTGCGAATGCCTGGCTAGCGACCACCCTGAAGTAGAAAATCTGTCGCCAAGCACCTAACAGTGTGTTCCGGCAGCTGTCCTTGAGAGCCAGTGAAATTACAGGCACATAAGTCTTATCAACTATGTCTCAAGGTGACGGGCGTAATGCAATTCGTAATTTGTGATGAAATGCATTTGTTATAGGCAGAGGTTAGTCCAATTAACATCAGGTGGGCATCGCGCTTGTTCCGTCACAATAACAAAAAATAAATATACAGAACCTCTCTCGCTCACACAAACATACACACTCAAAACCAATCCAATGAACAAGGTTATCTAGATTTATAGTAAATTATAATTTTAGCAATTTGAACAATTATTTATTATGTTGACTAGTATTTATTTATTTTCTTGTTGTATAAACTTACCTTATTTTTAGTTCTTCTAAGAAAGGCATGATAATTGAATAAGTAAATCTAGATCGGAGATCCCACTGGCACTCGAAACCATAGGCTTAGGATGTACAAGACCAACAGTGACGGATGAATGGTGTAACAAAAAATGAAATGTAAATGTGTGAGTGACATAGTGTTGTCATGACGCGAGCGTAATACTATCGACAGTTTTACTTGTTGAATCTTAGGACACATTCGTTTGAAATTATGCCCTATATAGTTCATTGAGGCTATTGTAATTATCGTAAACAACACTGAAATCACAGAAATGCAATATATGCAATTTCATTAACTTGAACAACTTATTTTTCAAGTTATTATGATTTAAAAAACAAACTACTTTATGATGAAATTTCAAAGGGATGAATCTTAAAGTATATCCTTTCAAACAAAATATGATGTTTTCGAATGAAAATTAAACCAAATATCATAACATGTTTGATCTGTTAAAAATAAAACTCATTCAAAGTTGAAGTCAAATGCATTTATTGTAGGTCTAAAATGGTACATCACTTTTAAAAGTAAACTACTGTAACTTCATCGTAACAAGATGAAATAAAACTTACCATTACTAAGTATTATGATTACCATTAACAATCATTAAGCTGCAAATATACAGGTACTGTAAATTATTAAATTACATTTATCTGAATACCATTTGCGTAAAGCATTCACATGTGGTAAGCAAAGGTCGAATTTGTCCCATGTGTAAACATAGCTCATTGGGCTGTAGAAATGACGATGTGTACATAATTTTGATGATCTTTACTAACTGGCCTACAAAACATATAATTCTTTAAAGTCTGCTTTTAAGTCTAAAAGCCGTTTTATCATTATTTTTGTTTCAGCTTTTAAACTTCTTAAGAGCTAATTTTTTTCTGTAATTTTTGTCACAATTTAGAACATTAGTTAATAAGTTTTTTTCCTTGGAGACAGTACTTGATTTGAAGGGCAGGTAATGCCTAACGGTGATAATATATCTCTATTTAAGTAAGGTCAGGGCCGTCTTATTTTCAATTTGATCTGAAAGGAAAAATAAAAATTATTTTGTGTCAGGATAGCCATAGATATCCAGCGCTGCAATGAAGCTAGTATTGTAGATTTTATTGCACCAGGGACGCTAAGGGAAGGGTTACTAGATTTACTCAACATATCCTACAGTCTTTACATGAAAAAAAATTATTTAACCATGTACTTTACTACAAATTAAACTTTACGTTACTTGTGTCATCATTTCCTAAAGCTATTGACTACCATTTCCACAGCTTTATGTATTCAGGGACATTAAAAGTTGGTATTGAGTCTTTCATTAGTATACATCGAGGTTTTCTTTGTATGAAGCATTTTGATTCAAAGTTTACTACACACTGTAGAGTTTTTATTTAGATTGCGTCAATAATCCGAACCCTTTTATCACATACTGAAAATTTGGTGGTAATCTGTAAGAACACAAACATTATTATACGCGTGCATATAGTTATTTCAAATTCTGTTAAATAGCCATTTGTATAAAGATACTAATATTTTATGATAGAAGTAAGAGATATTTCCAATTATTTATTGAGAGTTAGGGGAACTTTTCACAGAAAACATCATAATACATTTTGAATAATATATCTTGTGATAATATTTACTCCCTTATTCATAAATACTCAATAAGCTATAAACTGATCTGTCAACTTCTCGCTAATTATTATGTAATTATATTATTTTTAAACAAATTTATGAGTAAACTAACTACCGGTAATTTTTGAGGTTCGAATATGTACCCGAGCACTCACGTCGAAGCTACAGGTCAGACATAAACTATCGACTTTATCGATACTTGTGACGTCAGGACTTTGTCAAGCCCTATCGTAAACAAATGTTTTTGTATTTTTGGTAAAATACCAACCAATTCTTCATTTAGCAATGTAATTTGATGATAAGTATGAAGAGAAACCTATTATCTAATATTTCCATAGTTCATATAACTAATTTTAAAACAAAATGACAAAATAATGATTATCCAAAAAGCAGTACAAATAAACATAAATTACCTGTGAAACGTGTATATATACGGGTTACTGTGTCTTGTAACCTCACATTCACTCACTGAACAAGACACCATGCTTGCAGAATACATATTTTATATTATAATCGTAAGATATTTGAGCAAATACACAAAATTCGCGCCGACTTGGAAGAGGCCGGGACGCTATGGCCTCTTACTCGAGTAAAAATTGACATACCGTCTTCTTGTTTCACTATCTCTTTTTTTCTCGCGACGGTTTGTAGCAGCTTAGGACCTTTCACTCACACACTTCGTAGGTCTGTTGAGCGTAGCGAAAAAATCCTAGGTCTGTGCTCGAAACACATTAACTAGGTATCTAGTAAATAGGTAATATTTTTATGCCAAATAATTGATTATTATTATTTGTTCTTGGAAAACTTCTGTAATTTTTCTTTAATAACAAGCCTTTCCACTCACAATGGTGCGCTTCCATATTTTTTGGGTACCTATATATAGTTTCAAATTCTTCTGCCTACCCAAGCTATCGTATTTTATTGTTTTATTATATATATGTACTACTGCGATGAAATTAGTAGGTATATTTGATTGAAGATGTACTGTATAGTACTGTACTGTATCAGCCGGATTTTCCACTGCTGAACACATCCTCCCCCGTTAAGGGGGAATTTGCCATAATCCCCACGACATTGCAGGCGTCTTGGGGATTGCAGTTATCAGTTCCTCAGAAGGCACTGCTGCCCACCTTCCAGTATTTTACCTTTAGTCGCCTCTTACGATACCCACATTTTATATATAAGACATTACATTGGGTACCATTAGTATTTACTGCTAGGACGCAGTCTTATATAACTATTTTTCAATGTGTGGTTGAAAATACTTATACTGACGGAAATCTAGCAAACCAGAAGCATAGATAGGAATGATATACATGCAAAGTTTCACCGAGTTTGAACATTTTAGTATGTAAAATATGACGAAACTACGTTGTATGGAAAGTGCCACGAGCACTCTAGCTCTAATACCAGAGTAAATGTTGGGAAATAAGTTAAATATTAGCATTAATAATAGTAATTAAAGAACATTATCAACGTTCACACCACTGCGGTGTGGTATCTCTTTTCCTTCCCTTTTCCACCTTCACACTCACGTAGGATTAAACTAAACACTGCCCAGTCAGCATTTATAAGTATATAGGTAACTATTTTCGCACTCTATAAATACGACAAAGTTTAAAATCTAACTTTTCTCTCATTGGGATCGTTTATTCCCCAGATAGCTTCAGACAACATCCGCGGTGCACTGGGCTCTCTCTTCATCCTGGTGCAGAACGTCGGGTACCTGATCGTGTACATAGCGGGAGATATGCTCTCCTTTGCAGCTGTGATGTGGCTCTGCACAGCTATCCCAGTGGTGCATTTGCTGGTCTTCCTCGCCATGCCAGAGACACCGGTGTTCCTAGTCAAACAAGGGAAGATACAGGTAAGAAACCTTAAAGAAATCCCAGTCAACATAGTTTCTATTGTGCTTAGTAATGGTGATTTTACTGCCCACAAAAGTGCCGATAGTCTGGCTGGTCTTAATTCCTATGCTGGAGACATCCGTTGCTAGATGTCTCGAGAAGAACAGGTAAAACTACTTACTCTAATAAGGTACACGAAAAATACTGTCATCCAGTATAAGGAAATTTAACCGATTGAGCTCTTGTGATCCTGACGCATGATCCGAAATCTGTATAGCGGGAAAAATGCCCTCCTTTGCTGGGATGTGGCTTTCCGCGGCCGTGCCCGTGGTGCACTTACTAGCCTTCCTTCAAACAAGTTTACAGATACAGCCAAATTCTAAAAGATACTGGGAAGAATGAATGCTGATTTTGGCAGTAGGGATTTACCAGTGGGGACTGGCACTTTTGAAACCTAAATAGCTCCTGCTTCTGATCTAGCTCCTGACCTTCCTTGCCAGGGACACTTGATCAAAGCTTTCGTTGTATGACCTCAGAATTTAAAGGGTAGGACACGTATCGAAAAACTGTTGCACGACTTAAATTTAAGTTGATAATGCGACCGGTTTCGCGACTTTCAGAGTTGCTTCTTTCTTCACCCAGTTATAAATAAGATTGTTCTGAACTGATCTAGTGGACGTAATTTATAAAATCTGACATTGAGATGTTTATTATATGCATGTATTTCACCGAATTACATAACACGATGTCCTTTTCCTCCCTTTCCCTGTATTGGAATGCTCCTGTTTGTGTTATAACAGCTGTCTTTTGGATAGTTAAGAGCCTTATTGTATATAGCCCATCCGGAGAATTTGGACCAGTTATTTGATTCTTAACCCGCGAACGTTGTGGCTTTTGGATACACCAAGTAGCTCTTATGCAATAATTTGCATAAGAGCTACTTGGTGTATCCAAAAGCCACAACGTAATTGTAGCAACGCAATTGTAGAACAAACACGCATATACAGCTGTGTTTGTTCTACAATTGCGATAAAGACGTAGTTTCAACTTGAATCTCAATAAATCCAAATAATGTTAATCTAAAACACAGCTGTATATGCGTTCAAAAACAGCTTTATACAGGTTAACTTTTAATCCTAACAATACGTATAGTACCACCAACTTAACTGTGCAGTTTTCGAGGGCGCTACTGGTCAAGGAAATCAACTACAAACTGTCACAATTTGAAGGAATGTTGTAGTTCTTTTTTTTGCCGCCTGAACAGATAAGTTGGTGGGACTATATTTAGGTGTCACATAGGCTTGACTCATAAACTCATAACATAACTCTTGTTCCTTTTTTGCGGCTCTATTGTTCTTTTACATGAACATTGAGATCATGAGAACCATTTAACACTTGATGACCATCATTAATCAATTACTTAGCGATGCTCGTTTGTTGTCAGTTGTCACAATATGTGGAAGAGGTACGATGATTATTTGTAAGTAGATAAGGCTAATACAAAAGACACTTATACCAGCTAAATGACGCGTGTAAATACAAGCCTAAACTTTTTTTAAATAAGATGTACGCGATTTTCATCAACGAAATATATGAAGTAATTTGTATAGTAGGTGTGTAGTAGGATTTTTTATGCTTGGTAGGTTAGCCTTTGACCACTATCTCACCTGATGGTAAGTGATGATGTGCCTGAAGATGTTGTTCAGGCTAACCTAGTATTGCTGGCTTTCAAGGACAGCTGCCAGAACACACTGTTAGGTACTTGGCGACAGATTTTCTACTTGAGGGTCGTAGCCAGACAGGCGGGCATTCGCAAAATGCTCTTCCACCATGCGGTGAAGCTCAAGCCCGCGGCGTGATTCGAACCATGGACCTGCTGCGTCGCAGTCCGTATAGCCAATGCCACTGAGCCATCACTGCTTCAAAAAAAGTCTTCCTCTATAATTGTGACACTTAACATTTTGTCTTTTATTAGTAGTAAAAAAATAAGACTACTTGGTAAAATGAGCGAAATACAATTTTGAATATGATTTCACAAATTGATGATCCAGTAAAAACTTAAACGTTTTCAAACACTTTGACATGTTATATAAGACTTTTTGCAAGTCTTTTGAAAGTTAAAAATAAACTCCCTAATTACAGTAGTCACACATGTGGCTTACTTATTTACGTACCGGATGAAAACGCATTTTTTTTCTCATTACCTCAGTCACGAAAAATAATTATGAAACTAACAATTTGCTTCTATAAATGCTTACATTTATAATAATGACGACGGCAAATGGCTAATATCCTTGCAAAATATACATCTACACATACATAAAAAAAATACAAAAAATAGAACCGACTTCAACACTCAAATGTATGAAATAACTTGTTGAAGTCGGTACCATGATGGTTCAAAAGTACCTATTATCACAATATTTTGCGCATGGTACTGACTTCGACAAGCTATTTCATACATTTGACACAACAAAAGTGTGAAACACCCAAAAGTGTTGAAGTCGGTTCTATTTTTAGTTAAATAAAAAATTTCACCATTTTTAGTGTCGCTTGCTACTTATGGGATCGATGGTCATTCACTGTCAATGACTATATCATCAAGATACGAAAATACTTTTCAGCTATGGGAGTGTGGGAACTCAAAAACGGCTTGACCGATTTTGATAAAATTTAAATGGTACCACACGGCAAGCATCAGCTTTAAAATAATAAAAAGAATCACTAAAATCGGTTCAGCCAGTCCAAAGCTATGAGGTAAATATACTCCTTTTTTGAAATCGGTAGAAAAGAGGATAGATTTCAATTTTTGTATTTTTGTATGCAACGAATAAACTTAAAAACTACTGGACCCATTTCGATGAAATTTGGTATGGTATTAGTTTGAGACCCGGGGAAAGACATAGGATACTTTTTTATCCAACTGCGCAAAAAGAGGTTAATGGTTTGAATATGATAATGCGCGATAATCAACATACGCGCGAGCGGAGCCGCGGATGGAAAGCTAGTGGTGTATAAAGGGTTAGGCCAATACTCAGATTATCTATGATCTGAGGGCCAAAAGGTTTATATATATAGTGGACTACTTCTAACTGGCGATGAATTATAAAAAAAACTATATTTTAATTTTTGCAATAACGCATGCTTTTTCTATCACACAGCTCGATTTATGCGCTCCTTCTTACCGCATACTTGCAAAATATGGAATGATCTTCCATCTAGCGTTGTTCCGCAGGGCTACAGTATGGATTCCTTCAAAAAGGTGTTAAAAGAGTCTTACAGGGTCGGCAACGCATTGGCAATGCCCCTGGTGTTGCAAATGTCCATAGGCGTCGGTAACCGCTTACCATCAGGTGGGCCGTCTGGTTGGTTGCCAAACCATTACATAAAAAAACAAACATTACAAAATTATAAATTTACGAGAGCAAAATTATAGGCATGTGCGGGATTCAAACCCGCGTCATCTACCCCTATAGCCGAGGTATGTCGTGACCGACTGAGCTAACATGTAGAATGAGAGGAACAATTTGATTTACCAGTTAGAACCAGTTAAACCAAACTTTTTGTTGTTATGAAATAAATTTAATTGGATTTTGTTCAATTCCAATCATGATTCTTTTCACCACGGTAGCTTAGGAAGAGAACGAGGGGCCGCGGCCCCAGACGGGTGGTCGCACATTTGAACCCCGCTCGTGTTAAAACTTTTCAATTTGTTGTGATCTCGTTAAAATCAGTTTTAATACAATTAGATTTCCATAGCATAAATAAAATTTTAGACTCTTCAGTGCCTGTGAGGTGCCGGGATAGAAAGCCACCTCCCCATTGCTACCCGGGGTGTCGTAGTCGTAGTAGCCAAGAGCGCCCGCCGCGGCAACACTGGCCCGCGCCGCGCTTCCTTTAAATAGAGTTTTGAATATTAACATCGAGCTAAGGAATATATGAACTATGACAACTGCTGTCTTACACTGTGATCAGCAAGACGCCTGCAAAGCGTGGGGTTTATGGCAAATCGCCTCTTAACCGGGGAGGGTTTATGCTTTCAGCAATGAAATATCCGACTGACTCAGTAAAGTATAATTATTATTTTCAGGAGGCCCGCAATGTTTTAGCGTGGCTACGCAACAAGAGTCCAAGTGACAAAGATCTGGAATTGACAATCAAGCAGATGGAAAGAGAAGAAGAACGGGCTAAGTCTATGAAGAAGGCTTCGTGGAAGAGCATCAGTAAGTACCTCTAACGCTAACTAAAAAATCTAAAGCTTAATTCTGCCAGCATGCTGAGCACGCCGCCAGCTGGTAGTGGGCTGGAGCATTTGGAATGCCTGTGAGTCTGCAATGACTTGTAGCTTGTCTAAATGCTTTCATTGTAGTGGCTGTAGTGAAGTATATAGTATATTTACTTTTTTATGGGATGGTGATGGAACATTCACAAGACCCATATGATGTTAAGCGGTAAGCTCTACCTGATACAGATGTATTTCGTCACAAGACGAACTGCATTGACAAATTAATGTCTCTACCTGAGACATTAATTTGTCGCATGTGCCTGTTACTACTTACTGACTGTCAAAGAATACTGCCGGAACACACTGTTCGGTGCTTGGCGACAGATTTCCTAATTGGGTGGTAGTTAGCTAGGCGATCATTTGTATAATGTATTTCCACCATGCGGTGAAGCTCGAGCCGGCGGTGGAGATCGTACCATGGACATATATTCAAGTCGTATATTTTCTAACTTGTTAAATCTGTCATGCCTAATTATAACTGTTTTGTATTTAGTTTATTATAATAATTAATTGTACCTCTATGATCTAAGTTGGTCGAAATAAATGATTTTATTATTATTATTATATGGCACAGCAGTCTCTTAGATATTTCTATTCGGCTGCCCATGTATTCCCCCCGTGTGTATCATCCCGTGGGTGTCGGCGAATCAGGGAAAAATACTGGAAGGTGGGCAGCAGCACTTTCTAAAGAACTGCCATCTTACACTGCGATCACCATGCGCCTGCCAAGCGTGGGGATTTTGGCCAATACCTTCTTAACCCATTGGCATCGGCGATGATGATGGTAATAGCATTTCATTCATAACTGGGACGTGGTGGTCCTGACGATGCCAACTTATTAATAGGGGAGGCTGTGTTCAGCAGTGGACGAGTCGGCTGTTACAATACCCAAGTATTCAACGGTTTTTAATCCCGGAAGTAATAAAACGACTAAAAGTGCTCCGAAAAACGAGTCCGAATTTAAATAATGTTGTTTTTTTATACTGCAACAGGAAAATAAGCACCAATGTAGGTATTTATTTTAATAGTTTGATATTATGAGGAAGATTATATTGTGAATTTTGTATCAAAAAGCTTCAACACTTTCTTAAGGAAAATCCGCGTACATTCTACCAACCTACAAATGGTTACAAACCGGTCCATGACTCGAGAAAAAAACATAATATAAGTTGGACTAGTGTCTTAGTTTACTAACAAAATACTACGAGCTATATACTTCGTAACTAAAAACTATAATTCCATAAGTAGCAAGGGTCACTAAAAAGGGGGAGATTTTTTTCTATACAAAAAATGTAACCGTCTTCAACACTCAAATGTGTGAAATAACTTATCGAAGTTGTAATAGATACTTTTGAACCGTCATGTTACCGACTTTAACAAATTGGAGTGTTGAAGACGGTTCAGTTTTATATAAAAAAAAAAGTTATGAATATGGGATAATTCCCGTGAATAAGTCTTTAGCAGTCTTAAGCTTAGTGTAGTGCTAAATTAAGAGCTAAGTTAGAGTGCTCAGCGAGACGTCAACGCTTGCGTCCCGAGCTCTCCTTGAAAGATACCGATATAGAAGAAAGATCACCGAATTTGGTTGAAACTATAGTCAGAGCTATCTGACTTATTCATGTGAGTTGTCCCTTATTATTTATATAATAAGCAGTAACTGCATGAGAGTTACACTTCTTTAAATATTTATTCGAAGATTACACGAAATTCGGCTCATTCGAGTATGTTCTGAAGGCCGAGTGGTTTTGGCACCCGTCGCTGGTAATCGGGGGACGCGGGTTCGATTCCCACTCGGGACAAAACATGGTGTTCTAATAATACTTATATCTAAAATATTTGCCTTTCTTTTTTGTTATTGAGACGGAACAATCTCGAGGCCCACTTGATTTTAAGCGGACTAACCTCTACCTAGAACAGATGCATTTCATCACAAGTGACGAATTGCACTGCGCCCGTCACGTTGAGACATAGTTGTTAAGTCTTATGTACCTGTAATTTCGCTGGCTCCCAAGCACTGCTGCCGGAACACACCGTTCGGTGCTTGGCCACATATTTCTCCTGGAGTAGCCAGGCAATCGCAAAATGCCCTTCCATGCGGTGGGGATCGAACCAGGGACCTGCGGCACGGCAGTCCATAGCTATTACCGTTCGGCCATTACTGCTTCGGTTTTAGCCGCTTAATTTTCCACTACATCCCGCTTTGTACATCGGAAGATCAAAATGAAACCAGTTTATTGAGAACCACCAGCTCTCGGAATGACCGTGTAGGCATACCTGAGGTTTATCCCCAATGCCAGTTGCAAGTTATTAATGCTACGTCATTAAGCAGGCCAGTCACTGAACAGTTACCAGCTAGTGATGTACCTGTTTCTTTCCTTTTTATTTTAGTCTTTTTAACCTTGACTTAGTTGTTACTATTAAAATGGCTCAAGTCAACGTCAAGTCGAAATCATCGTCAGTTTTTCGAGTTGACTCTCACTCCCACTTCCCACAAAGCAATATAAAGACGTAGCCACGTCGAAACGAGTTCTTTGATTGTTCTTGCGATTGATTATTGGATGAATAAATTTGAAATGGTTGGCATGAGTTTTCGGTGTTGTACGAGATAGCCTAATAATAAAAGGTTGAAACGATAAATCATTCGTGATAAATATTCGAATGATTTTTGCATTACATACATTACATTGGAAGATCAAAATGAAACCAGTTTATTGAGAACCACCAGCTCTCGGAGTGACCGTGTAGACATACCTGAGGTTTATCCCCAATACCAGTTGTAAGTTATTAATGCTACGTCATTAAGCAGGCCAGTCTCTCTGAACAGTTACCAGCTAGTGATGTACCTGTTTCTTTCCTTTTTATTTTAGTCTTTTTAACCTTTATAATGTTCTAATGTTCTGTATTCCTCAGGGTTTGGGTATTCACTTTAAAAAACATGTTCTCACGAAACGAAAAGAGTATAATTATAAAAGTTCTGACACAAATTTGGTACACAATACAGTAAAAATAAATAAACAATAATACAATCACGGAAGCGAGTATCTCACGCGTCGCGGGTCAGTTGCTATCCTCCTCTCATTCTCTCTATTTTCGCGCGCCGGCGGAGGTGTGCGAAGAAAGCCGATCGTTAGGCGCGTTCATAAACAACCCAAAAATTAAGTTCGCGCTACACCTTGATTTAGTTGTTGCTATTAAACTGGCTTTCAAACATAGCTCGTACATATCATTAGGTACTTAATAAGGGCACATATTTTATAGTAGGTACCTACATGACGACTTTAGTAGGTAATAGTTTAAATACTAAACTTTTCCCATTGTAAACATTATTATAATCGTGTGTTTTGATAATGAATAGATTCAGGCGTTACTCTGCGGAAATCCATATTTAATAGCAACAAATATATTAAGAAAACATTACTTAAATTAATATTTTAATAAAAACACTTCAAAAATATAAAATTATATCTAGAGTTACGCCTAATTTTCCTGTTAAGACGATCGAGAAGCGTGCGCTCGTAGAGTCAAAACCTCCTGAGGATGCTTCGGGTAGATGCGGAACGCGTCGAAAATTCTTCCGGTATGACTCCATGGCGTTTGTGACGTCACGTCGGCTTTATAGGAAAATTAGGCGAAATTGTCACTATATATATTTTAGTGTTTTTATTAAAATATAATTTAATGTTTTCTTAAAATATTTTAAAAATATTTGTTGTTATTATCCTGAGTTTTGCTTGTCCAATGGACATAAGTATGTTCTCTACGCTTTTGTATCTATATATGCTATTAGTAAAGCCAGTCCACGTATAATTTACAAAGATGAAGTCAGGTGAAATCCAGTTTTTTCTGGCTTCGGTTGGAGACATGACTTCCTTGGTGCAGGCTGCTGGTAGGACGGTTTGAACTCTTTTTGAGAAAGAGAAATATAAGCCAAGCTTAAGGCACACTCGTAACCCAAGGATTCCAGGTCAACACAAAATTTAGTAAAATATCCTTACTATTCATACTTTTAAAGGAAGTGTAATTCATAGCGTTTTTCATGCAAACGTGGTTTTGTCATATTTTATACCGAGTGTTTAAACAGTATGAAATTTTGCATACACGTTCTTGAACTGTAACTATTATTCCCACATTTAGAGATACTTAAAATAAATTATAAAACAAATAACTAGCACAGAATGAGAGATAGCAGAGCATAAATATTATGCTCAAGGACATGCTTGCGAAATTTCACCAGATTTGAGCGCTTGGTTTTAAAATATGACAAAACTACGTTTGTATGCAAAGCATTATGCATGAATACACTTCCCTAAAGTATCCTTTAGGGGGACTCGGACTCGCATTTAGCCAATTTTTATTATTTGTTACATAAGAGTTTGACTCAAATAATAAAAACTAAATAAATAACTTGAATTAAACATCTATAACATTTTCAAAAATCATCAAAATCGGTGATTGTTTAGGGGGGTAGAAACGTTTTCTCTTTTTGTATGAAAATTTGAGACTTCCCTCCGGTATTAATAGATATCAGTGTACCATATACCTACTCTAGAAAATACCACATGAGGCCTCAAAAAATACTTTTAAATTTTACTATACTTGAGTACATTTTTTGTTACTCATAGCACAATATCTAGCTTAGCTACTAGAACACGTAGTATATTCATATATCACTAGTGAGCTGTAAACTGAAGACCGACTGAAATGTTTTTTTTTTACATTTCCTACCACTATCTCCGTAGTTTTCCAAAATTTAACTCGCCACAAGTTCATATAATTATAAAACCTGCTCCCGCCATTTCACGAGAATCGGCTTGTGGGGGTGAACTGGCCGGTCAAGTTTCCATAAGTACAAACGTCGAAGGGTGATCACTCCCTTATTTGAGGTTTTAGATCTATTACTAAGCATGATATCGATCGATCTCTTCATTATCTAGGCTTGTATCGTTACGAATTTTTAATAAGAAAATTAAGTTGAAAGTTATAAGCTAAAAAAATTATATCAAAATGTATTGAGGCTCATTGCTCTTAAGTAATTTATCTTTTAAAAAAATCGTAACGATACAAACCTAGATAACAAAGAGATCGATCGATATTATGCTTAGTTCTAGATCTAGAACCGTAAATAAGGGAGTGATCACCCTTCACGTTTGTATGAAATCGTGACCGGCCAGTTCAACCTTAAATGCGACCTCTAGAGGAGACCAACCCAAATTCGGACACCTGGGCAGACATACGAAAACTTCTTTCCGAAGCGTTTTGCTTTTCTTTTTTCAAGAAGGAAGAAAATGCTACAGTAGAGAAAAAATTTTTTACAAGCCTAGTTATTTATTAAGACAGATTTCCAACAGCGACTTCGGAGAAACATCCATGCGGTTTTTTCTGCTCAACCATTACTACATAATAATAATGTCGTTACGACATGAGTTTATAATCGAGGAGGCTTTGTTTAACAGTGGACGTCTTCCGGCTAGTTATGATAATGTAGACATAAGCATGACCATGTAATTACAAAAGAAACGAAGTATTTTTAAGTGTAAGAAATGAGAACAGATCTAGAGAAAACATAAAGTAACATTTACTGGCCATCACTATTGCATGCAGTTCTCAGAATCAGACCTCTCACTGCACTGGGTTTTCCACTTGTCTGACCGCAGTGAAATATTATACAAATATGTTGCCACGGTGAAGTTCATATTTGTATTCCTTTGGGTCAGACGCTGCCCTCTGTCATTCCAAGACACGAAGTTTGATTGAAATAAATAATGTTTAATCTATATATTTTTGGTAGAGGAACACACTGAGATTTCTCAGCTTTGAAAAGTGCTCGAAAAAAATGCACAGAACATTGGAATTATTATTTCCACTTCCCTTTTAGTTAGATGAACTCTTTATTGAAACACCATGAAAGACACCTACTTCGCGGGTTCGATTCCGGTTCATAAGATTTTTTTACAGTAAAAAATAAATCGTGTAAGTACTTCTATGTTTTATAGTATGTAATAAATACTTACTCCAAAAAATGGCCAATTTTTTTCGTTTTTAGAAAAAGAACGTTTGTCATATGTGTATTTTTTTTTTTATGCATGATAGGTTAGCCTTTGACCACTATCTCACCTGATGGTAAGTGATGATGTGGTCGAAGATGTTGTTCAGGCTAACCTAGAAGTACTGGCTCTCAAGGACAGCTGCAAAAAAACACACCGTTAGGTGCTTGGCGACAGTTTTTCTACTTGAGGGTGGTAGCTAGCCAGGCGGGCATTCGCAAAATGCCCTAACACCATGCTATAACGACTGCCATCCTAAGACAACAACCGGGACCGACGGCTTAACGTGCCCTCCGAAGCACGGAAACGCTCAGTAGTAATGTCACTAGCGGTCACCCATCCAACTCCTGACCGCGCGCGACGTTGCTTAACTTTGCTGATCGGTTGAGAACAGCTAAGTAAACTTCGCTACAAGCGCTTCGACTTCGCTACGAGCGCTTCAAGATGTATGTAAGTAAACAAGAAGTGTCGATCAGTTCACGGACCCGGTGCGTAGAACCGGGTTCGATTCCAGTCCGAGTTATTTTTGTTGATTTATTTTTATTTCTAGCTTATAGGCCTTTGACTACAATCTAGATGATAAGTGATACTCTTAAAAAAACATATATAAAAGTTCCTAATTACTACTTCGTGTACATAGGTATAGGTACTCCTTACTCGTGTTTCTGTTCTGACACATTCAGGCAATCAATAATTTAAAAAAAAACTATTAAGTAGGCACTTATACATACACTAGCAGCCCGCACCGGCTTAGCACGGCTATTATATAAAAAAAATTATACACTCACATAAACCCTTCTATTTGAGTCAGGTTACTAAGAAAAGAAAATAATAAAGAATGTTTGAATATAATTATCTTAATGAACTTTTTTTTTGTTGTAAACTCCTTAACCTCTATTTGCGCAGTTGGATAAAAACTATCCTATGTCCTTCCCCATGTCTCAAACCATTTTCATACCAAATTTCATCCTAATCGGTCCAGTAGATCGGTTATCGCGCAAAACCATTAACCTCTTCTTGCGCAGTTGGATAAAAACTAGCCCATGTCCTTCCCCGTGTCTCAAACTATTTCTATACCAAATTTCATCCTAATCAGTCCAGTAGTTTCAGAGCCTATTCAATGCAAACCAACAAAACAAACAAACAATCAATTCTTTCCTCTTTAATATATCAGTTTAGATACCTTTATTGTTATGATTGAAATATCAATATTTATAATTGTATAAAATTAATTAACAATGATTAAAATGAATAATTACTAACTTTAAATTATGTCACGTATTCTGTGGAACGTGTTTAATATGGATTTATTTATTACTTTATAATATAGATAGATAACTGGATTCGTCATATTGATATATATTTCTTTAAATTATCAGGAACCGGTATGTGACTGATATTATCATTATGACGTACTTACAGCTAGTTATGTGCCTCTCAGTGTAAACTTTAACTCTAATGACGACTTTGATAGAAAAAAGTACTTTATTAAAAGGAAAATAAACTAATAAAATCGGCCAATGTTCTCTATAAACATTGTACGTACAAAAAATTGGTTATTTTATTCATAGAGTTCAAAATCCTTAGCATAACCTTAGTGTGACCGGTACTTGGCCGAATACTAATATTTGTTGTCAAAGTCAAAATCATTTATTCAATTAAGGCGTCTATAAAGATTTGTTACAAATTTTAATATTGATACATACTACATTGTACTGCCACGATCAGCAAAAAATTTTTTACAGCCACTGCGAGATGAACTGGCAAGAAACTCGGGGCCAATAATTTTAAACGTCTTTTAACAATATCGATACCTCTGGGCTCCAAGGTCGTAAAGGACATTTAGGCGAAAATGAGTTTATGACACGGTTTTACACAGTTTTTAATTCTCTATCGATCTGTATATTCCGTTTTACGAAATTAGCAAAAAAATGTCTTTACGACCCACATAATTTGATACGATAAACCAAGTTTACCGAGAAAATATGGATGTAAATAGCACTTAGTTGCCAGATTATTTTCATTTCGGTAGTAAAGCAAAGTATAAAACAACTATTGGGCATAAAATACATTTAAATTATCAATTGTCTTATACAACCTCAGGTGGATATTATAAGTCATCACAAATTTAGGAGGTAAAGGACATCATCTTTAGAAATTATCATTTACACCCTTACTATTAAAAATAAAAAATACAAGTGTCTAAATACCTAGTTTCATTTTTACTATGTACCTTTAGGTGGGTCTGCCATATTTTTGTAAGTGAACAGGTCTATACTGAGAATTACGCGTTGTTTTGAAGCACTCGTAGTCGAGCTTTCCTAGTAGTTCTTTACTGATTTACTAGGCTATGCATATTCATAACTTGGATGGGTGACCGCTAGTGGCAATTACTACTGAGCGCTTCCGTGGTTCGCCGTCGGTCCCGGTTATGCCCGGAAGTTTCGAATGTTAAGTAGAAAATCTGTCGCCAAGCATCTATCGGTGTGTTCCGGCAGCTGTTATACAGAGCCAGTAATTTACAAACCGCATTATCACTTATTTAGGTCAACGATTGCTTTTTTATGATCGTGCTGACGGAAGTCTCGATTTGCGAGTCACGTCTGTTAACTTCAATCACTTCCTGAGGCTGTCAAATGCAAAATGTTGCCAGAACGAGTTTTAACAAAAAACAAATCAAAAATAAAAAACAAAGCACACGATACAATGCTCAGCTACTTCAAAGATACAACCAATCCGATGAAACAGTATTTTAAACAGGTTTCGTATTCTTTTATTAATTGGACGAGTTAGGTAGGTCTCACTTTTTATTGAGCTGGCATTGAACCCACATTAACTTAATATAGATGTTGCTTAACTATTTGCACTTACTATACGGACAGACAGGTTCTTAAGACTTACAACTTCTACGAGAGTAAAAAAAATATAGATCTACTTGAGACTTTATGTCTCAGAGTGATCGACGTAGATCGGGGCCGCTACTACAATTCTACGCAGTTTCGCTTTTCGTGTTCGAGCGACACTTTAGACAACGAAAGTTTTATTTGCGGTACGAAGTTCGTTGTTTCTTCATCACAAATCTTGTCCGCTATTGAATCTTCCATACTACTCTGCGAACGCTATTACGCCTTAATCAGTTTTAAGTCTTAAAAGAGAGGAATTAAAGAACATTTTCCCATGGTAACAGTCTGAGAATCCTAGTTATGCAGCTCAGCGAGAGGTGTTGCTACTGTTCTAGAAAATACAGGTTAGATATTTAGAATTTACGTGAATGTCTTTGTTCTCCATAGGAATTTATATTCTCATTAGTATTTGTGTTCTGTCTGCATATTTAGAACTCGACTTTGACTACTTATAAGCAAACGAATAAATTATAATTTCATATTTATAAAATGTACAAACATTAGAATATGATTAAAAAAATATTAATCAGAATCTACACAGGCAAATGCTTGCATGTCTATGCTACGAACGAAATTAAACAAAAGTAAGGTGTATATCTACACGATAGAGTAGAGTGGAGTTTACATTTTTATTGTTATATTTATTATTTTGAAACATATTTCACAGCAATGCACATGATTCGACAGTTTACCCCTAAAACCGTTAAGAATATGAAATAATAACGTTTTTATAATTTTTTTAGTGCTGATAGGTAAACTTTTGACCACAATCTCACCTGATGGTAAGTGATGCGTTCGTAGCGAAGTTTGTTTAGCTGTTCTTAAATGATCAGCTAAATTAATCAAAATCCGCCACGGTCATGAGTTGGATGGGTTACCTCTAGTGACATTACTACTGAGCGCTTCCGTGCTTCGGAGGGCACGTTAAGCCGTCGGTCCCGGTTGTCGTCTTGAGATGGCAGTCGTTATTGCATGGTGGTAGGGCATTTTGCGAATGCCCGCCTGGCTAGCTACCATCCTCAAGTAGAAAATCTGTCGCCAAGCACCTAACCGTGTGTTCCGGCAGCTATCCTTGAGAGCCAGTACTTCTAGGTTAGCCTGGTCAACATCTTCGACCACATCATCACTTACCATCAGGTGAGATAGTAGGAAAAAGCTAACCTAACAGGAATAAAAACAAAAAAAAATAAAAATAAAACCTGTTGCCGATGACGCAGCAGTCTATTGACATAACGGGTCTGCATAAAAATAACGCAAAGTAGCCTTCTATTTCCGGTGTAACACTTTACTCCATACCCCACTTAATTGGGGGTGATTTTTTTTATTTGTGATAGTTAAGTCTTTCACCACAATCTCACCTGATGGCAAGTGATGATGTGGTCTAAGGTGTTAGCAGGCTTAACCTAGAATTTATGGCACTCAAGGACAGCTGCCGGAACACACTGTTAGGTGCTTGGCGACAGATTTTCTACTTGAGGGTGGTCGCTAGCCAGGCAGGTATTAGCAAAATGCACTTCCACCATGCGGTGAAGCTCAAGCCCGCGGCTGGATTCGAACCATGGACCTGCTGCGCGGCTGTCCATAGCCAATGCCACTGAGCCATCCCTACTTCGAAATGCTTATTATATGTGATATTGAGATGACTTTGCACTGCCCTTCTATCACGAGGGTGATGGAAGAGGATGTCTTTACCAACCATATTGCAATATAATTTTAACCAAGTTCTTGTTTAATTCCAGTAAAAGACAAAACAACATTCAAAGCCTTCCGGATCTCTCTGAACGTTATGCTGTCTCAAGAGACCTGCGGCTACCTCGTGGTCCTCATGTACGCCGGTTCCATCTTCGAGCTGGCCTCGGAGTCTATCCATCTCAAGCTGAGCCCTAATAAGCAGACAATCGTCGTGGGAGCCATACAATTGCTGGGGTCTATTGTGGCTAGCTGCATTGTGGAGAAGACTGGTAGAAAGGTAAATTTCGTTTTTCATTTGTTTTTCATTTGTTCGTTGAAAAGTTTTTTGAATTTCAAACCTCAAAAGTTCCACAAAGATTAATTTACTTTTTATATTGCCAATTTTATTCATTTAACTTTTATAATTTACAAAAAATTTACGCATTAACATTTTCCTTGCTGGAGTTAGATTACAAAATGTGTTTCGCTCGACAGAAAAGTTATTTTGCGTCATCCTTTGAAACCTTAGGTAAGCTCAGGATTGTATATTTTGAACCACTTTCTTTGCTAATGGTTCAATCCTAGAATCATTCGCTTCTATAGGTTTCAATAAAAATCCTCACGCCAAATAACAACTTTGCAACGTTGCTTAACAAATAACGATTATATTTTTTTTTATGCCTTTTAGGTTAGCCTTTGACCACTATCTCACCAGATGGTAAGTGATGATGTTGTCGAAGATGTTGTTAAGGCTAACCTAGAAGTATTCTTTAATGTTATTTCTTATTTTTTGCAACGACGCATGCTCCGCGGATATATTACAAAATAACAACGAGAGTATAAATTATATTCATATGCGAGAGTCGAACCCGCGTCAACAATAACCGGGGTATGCACTGACCGCTAAGCCAACATGATGTATAATTCATATATCTCTCATTTGTCCTCTCGCTCTTAACCATCGTATGGGGCATGGAGCTTCATCTAAGGTAGGCGATACAAATAAGGCCTACGACATAAGAAGGCTTCTAGCAGAAACAATGGACTTACCATAGTGTCAATCCTTTGAGTATTATAAACGACAAAAAGAATGTAAATTCACAGCTTCTAATTCATCTTAAACTGTATCTTTGGAAATTTCTTATAATACTAAACATGTTGAGAAGTGATGTTTATATGGCCTATGTGCATCGCATAATAAATCCTGTTCCTTCGTAAAAGTAAATTTTGTTGCAAAAGTTGATTCTTAACAGATATCATAAGTATCTTTTAATATACCTAATTTGTATATATTGATGAGTATTTGCAGTAATTGCACTTAGGATATTATTTATAGTGTTATCATAGTTTTCCAAAAGCCTGAGACGTTAAAAAACAATCCAGGCCATTATTTTCTTTAAATAATAAGAAGACATACGTTGCAAAACGATGTATAATTAATTTATAGTGTGTTTAAATGTATAAGAAGAAACACTTGCAGTCGTAACGTAATCAAATAATTATTTAGGCGTTAAAAATATATAAATTAGTTTGAAATAAGACAGGCCTTATTCGTATCAGGTAGTGAGACTAATTTTTGCAATTAGCTTTAGGGCCTGTTTCAGAATGTTCGAGTAAGTTCCGGTTATACTACCCAGAACATAAAATAACTGAATGATAAAAATGATAGTTAAAATGCAGCGCTTTACAAGTTTTAACCGATGGATAGGCTAAATCGTTGACTGTGAAACGCAAATATAGTGTTTTATTTTTAAATATGTTCAAATTCAAAGTCATTTAATGCATGAACATAGGTACATAAAATGGTTAAGATGTAAATAAACCTTATTTGCTTCACTACATTCAACCCTATTAGGGTGTGCAAAATAAATTGTATCACATATAAATATTCTTTTGTGTATTAGTTGTAGTTGTTTAAAATAAATCCAAAATTCACATTGTAAACACAAGAAAATTAAATGTCAGTTAAACATTTATATGCACCAAAATATTAAATAGACCTAATATATAAAATTATGTCAATAAAATAAATTATGTAAAATTAATTTATGTTGGAGAATAAGGTTAGTAGTCATAATATCATTTTGTTTTTATCATTCATAAATACATGAATGGAATAGTATACATTATCTAGCAAATAACATTTCAGTTTGTATATGAACACATTAATAAAATTAATGTTCTTAAGGTGGCCAATTGTTATAAATTTGCGTACCCATTATAAAAATGCTATTACCAACTAAAGTCGTTCGACAGGAAATATTGCGAAGCGTAGATTTATGCCTGTCACTATGTAGACTGTTATATTGACTGAGATTAGTCTTTACAAATAAAGAGGCTTCGTAGATGTAAATTGAAGGGAGAGTCAGAGGTCGCAAGGCTTTGGAATACGGTTTGCATGATTCTGTACTCTGCACGCCGCTAATTGCTCTTACACATTTTTTCTGAGCCTTGAAAGCAGTCTCTTTCTCTGCCGAATTAAACCAGAATAGCACACCATATTTTAAGATTGAGCCTACATACGCGTGATATGCACTCAATAATGCCATTTCATTTGCCACTTTTTTGAGCATATGTAGAGCATACGAAAATTTACTTAATTTAGTGCACACGTGTTGTACCTATTGTGAGTTCCGGGATAAGTATGAGTCGATAAATATTCCCAATATTATGTTCTGGGTAGTATAACCGGAACTTACTCGAACATTCTAAAACAGGCCCTTAAACTTGTCAACGATGATGCAACCCAATAATTTTCATATTTTTACTGTTGCAAAAACTCATGACTCGCGGATTACATTACAAAATTACAAAGAGATAATTTTATATAATAACTATTTTAAACATTTAAATTTGGTATTAAATGTCTGAGATGGACAGAACAATGGAACTACTCAGTCACAATTTAGTTGCCATAGTTAAGCCATAATCACCTTTTCTGTCCACAACAACCGCAAACAACGAGAATGATTGTGTAATTTTCTTGTCTACATGCATTGTTTCATTATGTAAATCTACGATAGGTCAACAACCTTAGTTTCTCAAGCCTACGTTTAAATGCATGACCATTTACAAGATTCAAGATAAAACTTGAAATCAACGTTATTTATTTATTTACATTAGCCTTTGACCACTATCTCACGCATAAAGCTCGTTGATCTCACGTAATGGTAAGTGATGATGTGGTCGAAGATGTTGTTCAGGCTAACCTAGAATACTGGCTCTCAAGAACAGCTGCCGGAACACACCGTTAGGTGTTGAGTGACAAATGTTATACTTGAAGATAGCTAGCCGGGCAGGCATTTGACCATGCTGTAACGACTGTCATCCTAAGACAACAACCGGGACTGACGGTTTAACGTGATTTCTGAAACACGGAAGTGCTCAGTAGTTAATACCATTAGCGGTCTCCCATCCAACTCATGACCGCCGGCGAGCGTTTCACAGTCATCGATTTAGCCTATCCATCGGTTAAAGCTTGAAAAGCGCTGCATGTTAACTATCATTTTTATCATTCAGTAATTTTATGTTCTGGGTAGTATAACCGGAACTTACTCGAACATACTGAAACAGGCCCTAAAGCTAATTTCAAAAATTTGTCTTTTACTACCTGATACTATTTCAAATTAATTTATATATGTTTAACGCCTAAATAATTATTTGATTACATTACGACTGCAAGTGTTGCTTCTTATACATTTAAACACACTATAAATTAATTATATATCTCTTATTGCACCGTATCTCTTATTATTATTTAAATACGCCGCAGACGTTGCTTGACTTATCTGATCGGCTTAACAAACTTAGCTACGAGCGCTACAAAACTTATACTTCGTTATTATATGTATTAATGTGTACAGGATATCAGAGTAAACACAGTGGTAGCCAGAAGAAATACGTTTATTACGGATCACTGAGGTCAAAACGACAAGACAAAGATCGCCATTTTAGGGCGTCTTTCACGACATTCAAGTAAAGTCTCGAGTAGGCAAATTTCCGGTTTAAGTCACAAATAACCGTGTATATGAATTTCACAATGGCTGAGTAGTACTAACCCACATATAAAGTGACCACTAACTTCTTGTTTCATCTGTCTATCATTTATACAGGTTTTCAAAAGAAGGTTGGTTGCAAACTCAATATTGGATAAAAACTTCTCGATTAAAATTATTTTCGACGAATGAGTGACGTTGTTGACATAAAATGAAAGGATGTTTGAATTTACTTCGAAAATCCTTCAAGTAACCATCGAGTTGTTAATCAGAAGTCTGTTTTCTATTGTGAAAACATAATTGTAACCTTCTTTTTTATTGGGAGAGGAACTTAAACTAGGAATTAAATAACTGACACTTTACTTGAAGGTTCAAGTTTCAAGTAGAAAATCTGTCGCCAAGCACCTAACAGTGTGTTCCGGCAGCAGTCCTTGAGAGCCAGTGAAATTACAGGCACATGAGACATAAGAACTATGTCGCAAGGTGACGGGCGCTGTGCAAAATGTGTTGTGACGAAATGCATCTGTTATAGGCAGAGGTTAGTCCGCTTAACAGCAGATGGGCCTCGAGCTTGTTCCGTCACAATAAGAAAAAAAAAATTTATGAAAGAGGCCCTAAGTTTTATACAGTACGCTATATCTAAGCAGCTTAGCACACTAGCGCCACCGTCAAGTGTGGTCACAGATGATACTTATTTTCCACAACAACACGTTTTAGTAAAACACTGTGCGTAGATTACGCAAATGCCTTTGTAATGAAATCAGTGTTGAAGGTTACCAGTTTTGATTTGTTGACACTCCATACTGGCAATCTCTTTAATCTTGACGTACAACGGTTTTGTAAACCATGTTGTGATGACACTATCCAAACAATATTGTTTTCACAATTCACAAAGGAGATTAAATTCTCAGAGATAACTGAAAGAGATCTAACCACTTGAGTTTGATTTTGAAAAAGCAATACTTAAAAATAAAAACCGACTTCCAACACCGAAATGTTTACATGTTTCACTCTTTTCAGTGAGGCCGTGGCTTATTCTCCCGGTTTCTTTTGCTCCCATGGTTGAACCGCCTCTGATTTTAGGGTTCCGTACCTCAAAAGTAAAATACGGATCCTTATAGAATCACTTTGTTGTCCGTCTGTCCAGACCCTTTTTCTCAGGAACACGCGGAGGTATCAACCTGAAATTCATATCAAATACTCAAGTCTAGCCTTGGCGCTGTGAAAAAATCAGACTTCTATGACAACGCAATCAAAAGATACAGCCGCAAATTTTCGACACTCGCAAGGGAATCAATACCTACGGGGTACTTCCCGTGAACTCAGAATCTTTATAGTTACATCGTAAAATAAAAATATTTTCATTAATTCTAAAATGATATGGATTTTATTTTGCAATAAAAAATACCATAACTTACTTATATACCTACAGGTTTGTACGGAACCCTCGGTGCACCCGACTCGCACTTGGCCGATTTTTTATGTCAAATCTCTTTTTATGTTTTTAGATTTAAAGTACAGACAGACGCAGACGTGCTTTTATTGAAATAATAAATACGTGTATTTCAAGGAAAATTAAATTGGATTTTAAGGGATGGGTCAGATATATAGAATTTAAACCCCAAGCCTTACTCCATTTTAGGTACATCTTTATTTTAAAATTAGATATCCGATTAGACTCTAGATGGAGTCGTATGAAACACACTATAAAACTCCGTAGGATGTTGAGGTTCTGTACTCAAAATCTAACACGCAGTATATATAAAACCATAGGCTTAGGATGTACGAAAAAATCCTAGGTCTGTGTATAAAACTTCACTGTACCGTGGGAAATATACATTCCTAAAGCCTACACAATAAAAACAAACATAAATATTTTACATTACTTTTCGATGTAAATGATAGTCGAGTGGTAATAGCTATATGTATATATATAGTACTGCCGTGCCGCAGGTCTTTGGTTCCATCCCCACCGTCGGCTCGAGCTTCGGGGGGCATTTTACGAATGGCGAGACCCTAGACATACAATTGTAAGTCTTATGTGCCTGTTATTTTACTGGCTCTCAAGGACTGCTACCGACCACACTGTTAGGTGCTTGACGACAGATGTGCTACTTGAGTGTGGTACATAAGACCAGGGATATGGGCGCAGTGAAGCTCGTCACTTGTGATGAAATTCATCTGTTATAGGCAGAGGTTATGAACACATACGTGGGCGATGAAACTTGAATTCCCCCTCTACCGTGCAGTGATGGCTAAGTGGCATTGGCTATGGACTGCCGTGCCGCAGGTCCATGGTTCGAATCCCGCCGCGGGCTTGAGCTTCAAAGCATGGTGGAAGGGCATTTTGCGATTGCCCGCCTGGCTAG
This sequence comes from Plagodis pulveraria, assembly GCA_963890685.1. Classification (NCBI taxonomy): domain Eukaryota; kingdom Metazoa; phylum Arthropoda; class Insecta; order Lepidoptera; family Geometridae; genus Plagodis; species Plagodis pulveraria. The sequence goes on along the minus strand of OY982971.1, from coordinate 12,906,434 downwards.
CGACCACCCTCAAGTAGAAAATCTATCGCCAAGCACCTAACGGTGTGTTCCGGCAGCATTCCTTGAGAGCCACAGAAATTACAGGAACATGAGACTTAACACCTATGTCTCAAGGTGACGGGCCCAGCAGGTCTTGTAACGAAATGCATTTGTTATAGGCAGAGGTTAGTCCGCTTAACATCAGGCCTTGAGCTTGATCCGTCACAATTACATTAAAAAAAACCCACTGCACTAGAGTGGAAACAAAATCCTTTGCTTCATCGATACAACAAAGAATAATTAAATTAATAGTAATTAGTATCTCTGTTGTTCTGCGTTTTAAGCGGTACTTTTAGGTAAATCAAATGTTTTCGTTTGTTTTTAAAGAAGACATATTACACCGACCCCACACGATTGTGACAATGGTAGGTAGAAGCTGTTTGATGTAGGAAAAAGCCCGAAGATGACCTTATTCTTTCACTAGAATTAATTCGAGTATTTATGTATTGTTTCCTTCAATTTCAGTGGCTATTAGCTAGCACGTCCTTCGCAACTGGAGTATCCATGCTGGTACTTGGCGGGTGGTTCTACATCACTTCAGCAGGAGTCTGGTTGCCAGGGTGGGTGCCAGTTATGGCCATGTGTCTCTGCATCTTCTCTGATGCGGCAGGGTACCAACCTGTACCTTACGTCATCACGTCTGAGCTGTTCTCATTCCAAGTAAGTACTTAATCATTATCATCATCAAATCAACCAGATATCCACCATTGAACAAGGTCTTCCCCATCGGGAGGAATTCGCACTAATCACCACGCTTTGCAAGTGTCTTGGGGATCCCTGTATATGTTGCCCTTTGCACCTCTTACGACATCCACGGGAAGAAATGGAGGGACATTAGCTCTCCAGAAAATATATCTTCTATAACTGCAATTGGACGCTACTAGTTCTTTTTTTTAAATACGATTTATTATAGCAAAAGAAACCCATTTTGTTCTTTTTGTAGTTAGTGATGTGATCGAGGATGGTAATTGACCTCCACACCTTGCCTGCCTGCTTTAAGTCCTCCTCCTACCGTAGCTTACGCACCGACAGATGCATTGATAAATCCTAATTGTGTAAAACAAACGCTTAGGTATTTTTTTTGCCTTTGAACACTATCTCACCTAATGGTAAGTGGTGATGTGGTTGAAGATTGTTTGGTTTTTTATTTGAGGGTTTACCACTTTCGAAAATATTTGCTAAATACCTTGCCTCCATGCTGACTACTCAACTGAGTTATATTACTCCTTACGTTGGTAAGGAGCGAAAGAACTTAGTTGTTACTGTATCGGCCGGATTGTCTGATTCTGAACACAGCCGGCTTCATTAAGGGGAATTTGCCATAATTCAGATGAAAGGTGGCTTGGCGTTTGCAGTGTCAGATGGCAGTTCTCAGAAGCCACTACTCACCCTACAACTTCCACAGAAAGATATGGGGGGGCACAATTATAGGACGGGCATTTTGAAGCAGTGATAGCTCAGTGGCATTGGCTATGGACTGCCGCGCAGCAGGTCCATGGTTCGAATACCGCCGCGGGCTGGAGCTTCACCGCATGGTGGAAGGGCATTTTGCGAATGCCCGCCTGGCTAGCGACCACCCTCAAGTAGAAAATCTGTCGCCAAGCACCTAACGGTGTGTTTCGGCAGCAGTCCTTGAGATACAGTGAAATTACAGGCACATGAGACTTAACAACTATGTCTTAAGGTGACGGGCGCAATGCAATTCGTGACTCGTGACGAAATGCATCCATTATAGGCAGAGGTTAGTCCGCTTAACATCAGGTGGGCCTCGAGCTTTTTTTTGTAACAATAACATAAAAAAACGGGCAGTTGAGCTAGTTAGTTGAATATAAAACTAAAGTACCAATGTCTTTTTTCCAGCACCGCGGCATGGTGACATCGTTCGTGAGCAGCGTGGATGCCTTAAGCGACTTCCTCCAGACGAAGGCATACGACCCCCTACTCAAGCTGTTAGGCATCCAATGGGTTTTCATAATGTTTTCCTGCGTCTGTTTCCTAGGAACCATCTATACAGTATTATGGGTACCAGAGACTAAAGACCGGTCTGTGGATGAGATATACGCGTTACTAAGAGAAGGTAGGAAGAAAGAGAAGAGGAAAGATGTTGAAGAAGGGAGTGAGATTAGCAGGCTGTGAGGTGTTAGAAAGAACTTCGTCGTTTCAATTCCGCGTCTATCGTTAGAAGAAGAATAAATAGCTACCGTAAGAGAACCAGTAGATTATGATTATTGCTATTTTTTATCCTTGAATTAATAGGCACTAACCTCCTTGCTTCGTTGCTTATCCTTAATTCTTAATAAACATGATTTAGTACCACGCAAAGAAAATATCTAATGCGCAGTGCTAAGTGACAAAAAACCGAAATTATCACAGTTACAATATAGAAATAGCACTCGGCTCCGGCCCGTGTATTATAAAAACCTCCATCAGCGGAGAAGTAAAACATGCTTGAAAAATAATAATGTTTATATCCCAAAAAAAACTGATTTATAGTAAAAACCAAATTGATGGGTACAAAATCTTAAATGATAAGTATACAGTAACAGCCGGAATGCCTTCCCCATTATTAAGTGGTACCACGCTTGGCAGGCGTCTTGGGCATCTCAGTGTAAGATGGCAGTTTTTCATAAGGCCGCTTTGCCATACTGATATTTTTCTCTTTGTCGCCTCTTACTCCTACAGGAATAAATGGGGTGTGACCCACCCACACACAGTGTGTGTGTGCAATGTGACAATTTTGACCGGACACCCCACGGGGAATTCGAAAATACATTCTAGTTCAACAGATACAACATGAAAATCAGACCCTTATCACCAAGGCCGAGTTCAGACACGCGTTATATTTATTCGGTGTGCGCCCAAATCTGAAATAGGACTCTTGAGGGGTAATTAAGATAAGCAACGATAATAAGGTAGTATTGCCACCACTTACATTGGATGCCACACGGGTAGTCAAAAAATGTTTTCGGATAATAGCTCTTATCCTTTAAGCAACAAGTGGGATATTATTTAGTTGAATGAGGAATGGGAAGTAATCTTAATGTATTAATAAATTAGTCACAAAGTTGGGATCGTAATATGCAGTTTTTGACAGATGTTCCCGTACATTAAACGTCAAAACTGCATCTTTAGATAGATGTCATCTTTGACAAGCATTTATTAATAGAGAGAAAGAGAGGATAAGAGCTTATATATTCGAGTGGAACTTCATTTTCTTAACGGCTTTTTATCTACCGGGTTTTATAAGGAAGATTTGAGCATTACACCTCCGCTTTTCAGATTGTCCTGGTCATTATTCTAGCACGTAACTCTATATCAATTACTTCTGTATTACAAATTACTTCTTGTACTTCACTTTTTAAGTATTCTGGTCTGAAAGAGGAAACACTGAGTATGGACAAATATATAATAGAATATTAAACTATCGGATGCAATACTCACCAGTTGTAATTAGGACTCTGAATGATTTAACGAACTATAATAATAATGTCAATCCAGGAGAAATACATGTTTATGAAATGATATCTCATTGAAAAATTGCAAAACTTAACTGACAATAATAAACTTTATTTTTGCTGAAACTGTTTTAAGCATTGCAATAATGTACTGATTTACTACGAAAACGTTCACAGAATTGTTGCGACGTAGTTCTTAAGAAAATAAAGCTTTATTAAATTGTGATGATTTCTACTTTCTAGGGCCCCAATTACCGCGACTTCGATATCTTGTCGATTTTGAGATATCTCGAAAAACTTAGCGGGCCTCGACAGAATCATACGAGTGCAATCTGTCTACATTATGCTTCGATCAGGTATTTTTTATCGAAGACATTATGATAGAAAAACGCCATCTTGTTTTTATATACCTCGTAATTTTGTTTTCAAAATTGACACCCGATTCTTCTTCTTCTTCATTATTTTCCTATCTTCTTCAATACAAGACGCAATAATTGGGTCCGTGATCTAGAACTCGTCTGCCGTGCCTTATGTCAATCGATTGTGATATTAGTGAATTTTTAATGTATAAATCAGGTATTTTGTAGAATCTCAAAACAAAAAACAAGAGAGAATAAAATTATTTTTCGTATGTAGCGATTTGTTTTAATATACCCTGCATTTACCAAAATTAAATATATATTTAGGTACTAGCTAGCTCTATGTCCATATTGCCCATTAAGGTTAAGAAAGTAAAAAATATGTCGTAATGTATGGGTTTTAGTGTTTGGCCAAACAAGAGGTGGATGAAGATCATAAGAGTGCAGGGTTCAGGTAAGTGAATGGTGGGTGCTGTTCACTAGACTGGACAAGATTATGAACAGACGTACGGGCAGAAGAAGGCCGAAGAAGAGGAGAATTGCCTCAAAGTTCAAGCCAAAATCATTTATTCAGTTTGGGCATCTAAATGTCAATAAAACTCAAAATGTAACAATGAAATACTATTACATATTTCAGCCCTGTTCAGCACAAAAAGGGTTTATCTTTTTGTGCTGAACGTGGCAATGTTTGTGACTGCAAGAAAAACTAGCTGAGTGACGAATGATATAATATATTGAAGCTGTAAGTATGTATTGAGTTTAAATGTAATATAAGTCGGTATATTAAGAAGAAAATAGTTTGAACCGACGTCACTTATCGCGGGATAACGACAGTTGAAGTTCAGTTTTTGAAGCGTTCGTAGCGAAGTTTACTTAGCTGTTCTTAACCGATCAGCAAAGTTAAGCAACGTCGCCCGCGGTCATGAGTTGGATGGGTGACCGCTACTGACATTACTACTGAGCGCTTCCGTGCTTCAGAGGTTAAGCACGTTAAGCCGTCGGTCCCGGTTGTTGTCTTAGGATAACAGTCGTTATAGCATGGTGGTAGGGAAATTTGCGAATGCCCGCCTGGCTAGCTACCACCCTCAAGTAGAAAATCTGTCGCCAAACACCTAACGGTGTGTTCCGGCAGCTGTCCTTAAGAGCCAGTAATTCTATGTTAGTCTGAACAACATCTTCGACCACATCATCACTTACCATCAGGTGAGATAGTGGTCAAAGGCTAACCTATTAGGCATAAAAATTGGAAGACTAGCTATGTAACTTCTACAGAAAAAGAGCAGGTGAACCGTGATTTGAAACTACTTTTGTAGGTTATTAAATAAGAGACAAAATGTAAGGCATTATTTCTTAATTACCACTGCAAGAAAAGGCACTGGTATTGTGTTGTATTGTCCCACAGTAGGTTACAATAAAAACACTGTATAACTGGCAACTCAAACCTTTCCATCCAGGACAATTTTATATATGAATCAGGTTACCTGCGGATGCTAGAATCCAATACAAAATGTAGGTACTGCTCGCCTCCTCAAACACGCCCGATTCTGCCCAGTAAGCAAACTACCGGCCAGTAGGGGCTTTGCCAATGCCCGCCGGTAAGCTTAATGCGCTCGCTACGTACAATGCTATCGCCGCATACAGTTCGGTTGCAACTCAATCGGGTTGTCCCAGCGCATTCTGCACTTTGTGCCTTTGCTTATAATGATCATATTTGCATAGTGTGTCTCGATTGATGTTAAAATGTTGGACACTAATTTTATATTATAACTGAGCACTAATCATTAACCTATATATAGGTCAATGGCACTAAATAATTATACTTATATGTAGTCAATAAAAAAGCATTTCATTCTCCTTAAAATTACATTATCAGTACTTTACACATTAACCCTCGTGCATATCGCACGTCCGTTCAGGGCGGCAGCTGGTTTATGACTAAAATTGAAATTAAGAATAAGGCCAACCGGCAGGTGTAAGGCGGCAACCAGATTCCAATTCTTACCTAGTAAGAATAAGAACCGGAGCCGTAACAATTGCTAAGTATCATATTTTTAATATTTATTATTTATTTCTTGCAACTTAAGCCTACACAATCTATAAGTAATATACACATCTCAAATTTATTTTTGACCTAAAATAAATTAAGTTATAAAAATATACTCAAATAAAAACAATAAAATTCACACAAATCTACGGCGCCTTTTATTGCTACGCTATCAATTTTGTATAGCAGTTTTTTTTTTATATCTTAGGTATTTTATGAACAATGTTGTTACACTTCTTATTATTGCCGATAGTTTTTCTTTTTTTTATTGACTCTGCACATTCGAAACTCAAAATCAAAAAGAGCGATGACGGTTCTGTTGGTAAGTGTAAGTATTGCATTTTATTGGTAGAAACCTTCATGTAGATACAGATAATTGCAGCGATATGATAAAATAAATTTTAAATCGTAATCAGTAAGGGAATTTGGAGAGCAGTTGAATGACACCTGACAAAAATTCAAAATGGCGGATTTCAAGATGGCCGCCATACAAAGTGGTCCGAGCCTGCTAAGCGAAGCCGTCAATACATTCTATATTATGAACATAAAATTTGTGAAAATTCTAGAACGGTTTTCTGTGTATATAGGATTATATTTTCTAACGACTGAATCACGATCGTAGAGAGTGATTCTCGATGATTCATTACAATGTATTATAATCCTGAGTGACGTGAGTGATATATTGCCCTTAATATAAATCCGTTTTATTCAAGAGTTGCATCTATACTTAACACCATGAATACGAGAATAAGAAAGATTTAAGCGAGAACACCATAAAATTCTTACCCTTCCATATATACATATAATTCATATATTTATAATTTAAGTTTGTAAATTGGTAAGAAAATCCACTGAATTTTATAAGAAACACGAATATATACCTAAAAAATATTCTCTAAGGCATTGCTGTAGAAAACAACCAGCAACACCTTCCCGACTGAAACTGGTATCATCTGGCCTGCTGGAAAATATTAAAATATATAATCACCTACCTGAAATAATAAAAAAATAAGTCAAAGACAAAGAATTAATAATAAATCAATGCGCGTCATAAATAACGATAACAATTGAATTTCATTCATAAATAGCCGATATCCCGGCTCAAGGGGTGGATGGACGCGGGTTCGAATCCCGCACATGACTTAAATTTTTCCTATCGTATATTTGTGATTTTGTAACACTATTTCTACTTCTTCTATGGCCCGGTTCTTCAATCATCAGATATCTAGTTGTACTATTCTTAGGAATAGTAACTAGGTATATGATCATCATTCTTAAGAATTAACACATAAAAGTACGACAGCAGGTTGTTTAAAATAAAAATTTAATTTGTTTTAATTTTGGTCAGTTAACATTTTATAAGAGTGATATATTATTCTAATGATTGAAAGATGGAGCCTAAACATAATTATGTGGGCATACACACCCTACATTAAGTAAGTATAGATTATGATATGATAATGTATAAAATACTCAACAGTAAAATTCCGAGTAGACTTCGACAACAGGGCGCCTTCTGTGGGCAAAGACGGGCGCAGACATGGCAGTCACCAAAATAAAGCTTTGCGAATCCGAAACGAATATCCAGTTCAACTACAAGTGAAGGAGAACTTGAGGATCCGAGGGGGAAATGTAACGGATACTTTGAACTACCCGTATATGGCGGCGGTTATCATAAACGGACGGCTGTGGTGCGCGGGAGCAATTGTCGATGAAAATTGGATTCTCACAGCAGCTCATTGTTTGAATTAGTAAGTATTAGTATCGTAAGGACGCTATTCATATCTATGACTGCAGCCAACATGGCGGATTTAGACTAGAACTTAAATAAAAGGTTCTAGGATGGCTAAATAAAGCACGATTAAATCTTTAATTAAAACCGACATTAATTACATCTCAAGATAACTAGAAATTGAATTACTCTCAAAACGAGATATTATTTTATTAAAATTGTGATCCACTATCATATTTCATATAAATCGATATATCTCGGGTATAAAATGAACATGGACGAAAATTTTGTCTAATGCCCATGTTGCACCCGTACCGTTGTTGGGAACGATACTGTCGAAGTTGTGGACCATTACATATACCTGGGACAGACTGTCCAGTTAGGAAGGTCCAACTTCGATAAAGAGGTCGCCCGAAGAATCCAACTCGGATGTGCAGGGTTCGGGAAGCTACGCGACATCTTCTCGTCCAACATCCCGCAGAGCTTGAAGACCAGAGTCTTCAACTAGTGCGTGTTGCCAGTGATGACTTATGGCACTGAGACGTGGTCCTTATGGACAAGCTCAGAGTCGCTCAACGAGGTATGGAGAGCTCTATGCTAGGAGTTTCTTTACGCGATAAAATCCGAAACGTGGATATTCGCCAAAGACCCAAAGTCACCGACATAGCTTTCAGAATTTGCAAATTGAAGTGCCAATGGGCGGGCCACATTGCTCGACAAGCTGATAACCGATGGGGAAGAAAGGTTCTCGAGTGATTACCATAACTGGAAGACGTAGAACATCATGAAAGTCGCGGGTAGCCATGGTTACAAGCTGCTACTAACTGTTCTATGTGGCGTTCTATGGGCGAGGCTATGTTCAACAGTGGACGTCTTCCAGCTGAAGATGATGATGATGATATCACCTATATGAATATAAATAATTTAGGAAATACTAGCAATACTCATTGAGCGACACGCAAAGGACGGAACGTTTACATACAGTTTACATATTCAACTCTAATTTTCAGCGTCCTCCACGTGTCTCCGCTTAGGTCTCTGTCGAAGTACGTCAAAGTCCGCGTTGGTAGCCCTAGAGCACACGAGGGAGGTGCTCTAGTAGACGTGGTAGGAGCAGTCCGTCATCCCAAGTTTGAAGAGGAACCTGTGCCTCACGCTGATGTCGCACTGTTGAAGCTAGCTGAAAATCTTGGTAAGATCTTTCAGCTCTCTGCTTACTGGTGTTGGAGGTTTTGGAGTTACTCGAGGTAAGACCTCATCTCATCGATTCCGTGGGGTGCCGGGCTAGAATATTACCCGGCTATAGCTAGAATATGCCGGGTTAGAATATTGCTGCCTGTGGGAGTCGTAAGAGGCGACTAAAATTAAAATACCGGAAGGTGGGCAGCAGCGCATTCTGAGGAATTGATATCTTTAACTGCTATCTCCAAGACACCTGCCAAGCGTGAAGATTACTGCTAACCCCCTGGGGGAGGCTGTATTCAGTAAAGGACAATTCGGCTGATACAGTTAGTCAGATTAGCCGAGCCCTTAAAAATATTGTAATGCCACGTTAATCTTAAACATCTTTTGAATTTGGGACACCATGACCAACCGTGGCTGTCTGCATTCGTAGGTCCCTTATAAAAATGACTTACTCTATTCCCAATTCCTAAGTAACTACACTTCGTCACGGTGGAAAGGCATTTTGGTATGCTCGCCTGGCTAGCTACCACCCTCAAGTATGAAATCTCTCAACAAGCACCTAACAGTGTGTTTCGGCATCAGTCATTAAGAGCCAGAAAAAGTACAGCCACAAGAGACTTAACAACTGTATGTCTCAGTGTGACGGGCGCAGTACAATTCGTCATACGACGAAATGCATCTGTTATAGGCAGATGTCAGTTCGATATATTCGTCACAATCACAAGAAAAATTACAGATGAGTTCTAGGCGACGAAATCCTTCATGCTTCGGCGCAAAAAAGTTTTTGGCTACTTTCTTAGAAATGTCCTTGGTATGGACTTTTGCGTGCACATAAAAATAGTACCAAATGTACTTACAGATTTAGCAAAGTGGCCATATATGTTTTAGTATAATATGGAGCCTATTATATCAGCCAAATATACCTACTTGTCAAAAAAAGTGTTATTGTTTACTCACCAGTCACCACAAAGTAAATTCGCTACACATTTGTATATTCCATTCTTAGAAAATAAACTTGCCATGTGTAAATTCGATACGGCTATGTGAGCGTTATTGTTAATTCGTCACATTATTCAAGTTGTCAAGGACTACGATATTTTATGTATTTATATTTGAAACTTTTTTAAATCAATCAACACTATACACTCGGGTCCAACCCCCGTCACCTTAATGTGGCAGCCATTTTGTTTTTATGTAGAGATATTCTCTACGTGTTTACAAAAATCATATCTCTCAAAGTTTTGATCCCACTAAGATAAAAATAGGCTTATTCGAAAGGTTAGAATATTGCCCATTGTTAAAAATACGAAATAATGATTCACATTACCGAATTAAAAATAATATGATGAAAAAATAAAAAGAATAACCAAAAATCATGGAATTTGACATATAATTGTAAATTACTGCAAAAACAGCGTCATAACTCTTATTATTTTTTTTACTAGATCGATTGATTTTGTGCTAAGCTACAATACAATATTCAATTTACGGCTGTATGTCTATTAAGTTAAAAACTATTGTTGTTTGAACATAGCGTATAGTTTTAGTAGACAAGGCACGGGCGTTCCTCAGTCGTACTTTAGAAGAGCAGGAGCGGACACACGGGTACCCAGTCCTCAAGCGTATCAAGAATATTTTCAGGAGCTCACGCACACGGGCTAAGATTTATTAAGAGCTTCACCAAAATTCTCGTACATTTCACTAATAAAGTGATAATACGAGAAATCGTGAACTAAGCGTTCAAAAACACATTTTAGTGTAGCGACACACCTGCTGAAGGTACGTCGCAGAATGTTTTTGAAGCAGTGATGGTTCAGTGGCATTGGCTATGGACTGCCGCGCAGCAGGTCCATGGTTCGAATCCCGCCGCGGGCTTGAGCTTCACTGCATGGTGGAAGGGCATTTTGCGAATTCCCGACTGGCTAGCGACCATCAAGTAGAAAATCTGGCGCCAAGCACATAACTGTATGTTCCAGCTGTTCTTGAGAGCCAGTGAAATTACAGGCACATGAGACTTAACAACTATGTCCCAAAGTGATGGGCGCAGTGCAATTCGTAGCTTGTGATGAAATGCATCTGTTATAGGCAGAGGTTAGTCCGCTTAACATCAGGTGGGCCTCGAACTTGTTCCGTCACAATAACATAAAAACATCAACCGAAATTACGTTGCGCTCGGCGCGTGGCGCTGAACGCATTCAATGTATTTTGAATAGCAGCATTAGCAGCCGACCAGCGACCGAAATTTTGACAAGCGTACACTGAGAAAAATGACTGTCGCGATTCATGATAATTGAAAAGGAATTTTTTAATAAATATCCGTATTCCCAATAAAAACGGACCAAGAGTATTTAATTATAATTTGCACGTAAATCACAAGAATTTATCATGAATTGATGTTACGATAAAAAATCAGGCAGCAGCACAAGATTTGTTAGTGCTGAATACTCATGGTTTGTAAGTACGCGTCATGACATAATATCATGACGAACTCTGAATTACCTGTAACAGTAATGACAAAATGTCGTGATGGGAATCATAAAAACTTAAGAATGAATGGCATAGTTTCAATCTTGAAAAGATAAATAATTGTGAAATTCACGAAAAAAAAAATTTTTTTCAACAACTTAACGGGAATGTTTTGATATCTTTTCGATATAATCAAGGCAGTTTTGTTGAAGAGCTTTCTCGTATATTAGCGTAGACTAAGAACTTTTAACGCGTATCTTCCTGGTGATTCTGCTGCATTGGACTGCCGATTGTTGCCGATTGCTGCCGATGTTAGTATATTTAGTACAATGTTAGCTTAATATCTTTCGGAACCGTCGGATTATTTCGTTAGCGCGATGCAGGATTTCATACATTCGGACGCTTTTTGTATAGGAAAGAGCGTAAATAGGGATATCGCCATCTAGGTAGTGCAAAAGGAACTGTCAGTTTGAACTCTTTGGCATTAATATGGCTGAACAGATCTTGATGAAATTACAAGGAGTAAATAGTGTGCATCATGAAGAAATATCTTAATAAAATGAGTTTATTTATTATAGAATTTACTCAATACCACTAAGAAGGAGATAAACCCCTGATGATGACTCATTGGTTGAAAATTTTTTCATCAATCATTTTTCTCAGTGTAGTTAAACGTTCATTGTGCGTTTTCGATTAGGCACGGCGCGGCGCGCGGCGAATTTAAGTTTACATAATTTTCACAAAATGACAACAGCGACCGAGGATAATGCTATTACGTAATTCACCACCACATAACGACGCGTTAATTCCGACTGTTCAGCCTATTTAGTGTGTAATTCCAACCGGATACTCGAACGATATTTCAGGCGCCGAAGTGTTTGCGCCGTACGTTCGGCAGGAGTGGCGCTACACTTAAATGCGAAGATATTATAATTCCTATAAATATATACTGTTACACTTATTATTTGATAATGATACAGAACAGTGATGGCTCAGTGGCATTGGCTATGGACTGCCGCGCAGCAGGTCCATGGTTCGAATCACGCCGCGGGCTTGAGCTTTACCACATGGTGGAAGGGCATTTTGCGAATGCCCGCCTAGCTAGCTACCACCCTCGAGTAGAAAATTTGTCGTCAAGCACCTAATGATGTGTGTTCCGGCAGCAGTCCTTGAGAGTCAGTGAAATTACAGGCACATGAGACTTAACGATATTCTATCTCTACGAATTAATCTGTTATAGGCAGAGGTTAGTCCACTCAACATCAGGTGGTCCTCGAGCTTGTTCCGTCGTGTACTGATGCAGCCTTACAGGAGGCGGCTCGTGGAGTCATACCTACTCTGCAGACATTCATTTCGGATGGTATATTTTCTGTACAATACTCCATCATGCCGTTTTGTAATAACTCAATTTAGAGATACGTAAATAGCAACGATAACTTTACGAATATATCAGTCCTACTCGTATTATATTCTTACCTATGTTAAACAGGAACGGTCTTATCAACAACCCTTTAGGTATATTAGAATTATCATCATTATCAACACAATCACTTAACACAAATTTAACGTTATTTGACTATAATAATACCAAGTTTGTGACTATTACACATATGCCCCGTGGGGCGCCGGGATAGAATATCAACCCCATTGCTTCCTGTGGGGGTCGTAAGAGGCGACTGAAGTTAAATTACTGGAAAGTGGGCAGCAGAGCCTTCTGAGGAACTGCTGTTTTAAACTGCGATCCCCAAGACGCCTGCCAAGCGTGGGGATTACGGAAAACCATAATGGGGGAGGCTGTGTTCAGCAGTGGACAATCGGGCTAGTACAGTACAGTGCATATTTTTCAATAGAGCAAAAACGAATAAAATATGAAAAGCACTGGAATTTGAAATCAAAAGACATTTTGATAAAAAAAATCATATCAAACAGTTTGTGATTACAACGAGAAAAAAGCTCTGACAATTTCGCCTCTGCCAAGATATCACCAGTCACCTACGTCAAGCAAACAAATATTGCAATAATTTTGTAATACATTGTTAAAAGACGTTCAAAAAGAATGTCCCCGAATTGCTTGGCCATTCTTCTCGCAGTGGCTCTATAAAGTTTTTTTGCCGAATATGGCAGTACTTACTGGCAGTACAATGTAGAATATTTCAATATTAAAATTTGTAATTGAACTTCATAAAAGTGTCGTAGAAGCCTAAATTAAGAGTCCGTGTCCTGGTTTCGACAAACAGATACTCGACAATGGTGGCTCGACAGAACACCATCTCGACGAACGACAGCGCGACGGATGTTTTGTTCGACGTTCGATGGTGCGACACAACGTTGGTTCGACAAACGTTGCTATCATCCACATAGAATAAATAAGCGGTCCTTTCCCGTTTTTAGGGTTTTTTAGTTTTCTATGCTCTGTGGGTAGTACAAAAATAAATTATTTTTTATATTATTACAGAATTCCACAAACATGTGAACCTGATAAAGATATACGAATCAACGAGAGAGCCATTTGCTCAGAGCTTTGTCGTAGTCACTGGATGGGGAGCTACGAGGGTAATGACAAAAATAAACTGTTACATAAAGAAATTTTACGGTACCTTTTACTCTATTCTGTGGTTAATAAAGCACTTGCAAAGACAAGGCAAACGAACCCTTTATGAACTTCTACTCATTGCCAATGAGTTCCTTCGTCTACTTTTATAGTACCACCAACTTAACTGTGCAGTTTTCGAGGGCGCTACTGGTCATGGAAATCAACTACAAACTGTCACAATTTGAAGGTATGTTCTTTTTTGTAGTTCTTTTAAGGTATGTAGTTCTTTTTTCTGCCGCCTGAACAGATAAGTTGGTGGGTCTGTACCTTACTTTTCGTCTCCATCTGTACCTATATCAGCTCGATGGTAATATTATTGCTGTATTATTATGTCTGCTAAGCTGTCTTTACCTCATTTTTTTCTTGCTATCCGTAATTGATGCGCTAATATTTTTTTTCACTAAATTTGTTATCCTAGCAAAAAATTATTAATAAAAACAAAGTAAAAAAAGAGGCCCCTATATATATAAAACAACCAAGCTTCTTTCGCTGATAGATAAGCTGTGTAACGACTATATTACCTTATGTGATGATGAGGTAAAGGATTTTGTTCAGGCTTGCCTAGAGGTACTAGCTCTCAAGGACACTTACTGGAACATTAGGCGCATAGTGACAGATTTTCTCTTTGAGGATGGCAGCTAGTCAGGTGGGCATTGGCAAAATTGCTTACCACATTGTTTTATAACGTTGATATGGTTCCCTACGAGAATAAAGGACCCTAGTACTAAGCCTATGTCCATCCGTTCCACCTTTGAAAGGATTTCATTCCTTCACAATGCATAAATTCATACAGTTCACAAGTGAGGTGTCATTAGACACACACTGCATCCAACTAACTGCCATGGACAATTTGCAACAGCTTTGAAATGGCTTTTCACTGATTATACATTTTAATGATAGGGGGTTACCATTCTAATCTGTCATGCTAGTCACTCAGGGATCCCCGTGGAGTGACTAGAAATGCATCAGCTCCAACCTATATCTTCTCATTGTTTGAGTCATAAGAGGTGACAAAGAGGAATTACCAGAAGGTGGGCAGCAGCGCCTTCTAAAGAAATGACATCTTACACAACGATTCCCAAGACACCTGCCGGAGATTAATGATTATTAACAGACCTAATAACTAATAGAAACTTATAAGTGATCAAATTTGACTTCAAATATAGCTCGTTTACTTCTCTAGGGTTCGGACACAGCCTTCCGCGACCATACATCAGACCTGCTGACAGCACGACTGAAGGTCCGCACTGGGCAGTACTGCATCGACGCGTACCAGCTCGTCAACGGGTTCCAGTTCACTGCAGATTTCTTTTGTGCATCACTGAGGAACGGGACTAGAGACGCTTGTTTGGTAAACCATTTTTACTCTACTCAAGGTTGAGACACTTGCATAATTAGCAACATTTTTTTAAACGTGTTTAATACATTAGCTTGCACCAACTCTATCCCCTTGGCATCCGCGTGGACGATATCGTCCATTCATCTATAGTTCTGCGCATCATAAATAATGAGAACAATAGAATTTCATTAATTCATTGGATAAGCAGGGTCCTGTAAAATACTGTATCATGCATAGCTTAGGAACAAGACAAGAGAGGCCTCCTTGGTAAGCCATCTTTTTACTGTACACTAAGGTTCAGACGCTGTAGCAGCGGGGTTGAGGGTTTTCACACAGTATAAGCACATTATCATTTGCACAAAGTATTAGTTACATTATCACGAACAAGTTCTTTACGAAGTTCCTGTTAGAACTTCTATCTGTACTTAGTTTACGAACGGGACAACAGCTGTTCCAGAGACTTGCTTGGTAAACTATCTTTTAAATGTACTCCAAGGTTCGAACAATAATAGAATCTGCTACGAAAGTTAAGGGTTTAAACTTTAAACACTCGTTACAGTCTCGTATATATTTTTTCCCATACTATTTTGCTTATAACGATGTTGCTACCAGTTTGACGCAGGCGCACCAGCCGTGCAGCAGAATCGTTTGATGGGAGTCATGAGCTTCGGACCGGAGCGTTGTGGCCACGAGTTTCAGCCTGCAGTCTTCGTCAAAGCATTTTACTTCAGGTAGTTTACACATGTATTAAGTTTATTTAACAAAGAACTACCTTGTTGGAGTGTGTGTTCTGTAACAGTCTAAAACTGTGTAATATGTATATTAAGTGGGATCCAAACATTGGTAGTAGGTAATGCCACTAGCGGTCACCCATCCAACTCCTGACTGCGGCGGACGTTGCTTAACTGACCGATTAAGAACGGCTAAACAAACCTGTATAATCAAATACAAGTTGCTACGAGCGCTTCAAAATGTATTTATTAATTAATCCATATTAATATTACATTTACAGAGACTTTGTGAAAACCACAATAGCTGCGTATAAAACTACAGCAGACTTGATAGAAGCCATGCAGGACGTCGACCCGGCACTGAAGCCCCCTGCTCACGCGGTCGAAGAGACAGAGCTGTTCGAAGTCGAACTACATCCAGAAGTTAACCCAGAGGCTAAGAATGATTAACGATAGACTGTATATTTATTTTTTGATGCTAGAAACGTATGGTGTAGGCAGTATTAATATTTGAAAAATTTAAGTTGTTTTATTCATTTTTTTGTTAAGGTAACCTCCAATTACTTTTTTTGAAGCTGACATATCCTAGCGGTAGTAGCTATGGGCTGTAGTGGCCAGGACGCTATCCTACACATACTATCCTGAACTTGATGCTTTCAAGAATAGAATTTTTTCTCATTTAAAAGTAATAACCAATTATTGTAAAAATGTCGATATAACTTTATAAAGTTTAACAGAAATATCAAGATCGAGAATAATAAAAATAAGTACCTAGGTATATAGTAAGTACTCGTATATATCAACTGATGTAATGACATTTTCTTTTTCCCTCCTTTTTGGAGCTTAGGTAAGCCAATTATAAGGTTTTGAAAGTGAGACGTGCTCAGTGGGAGAAACTTGAGGTGCGCGTAGGTACCTAAGTCTAGCATATCTAGGTACCCCATTTTTTAAACATTGGTTTAATTTATGTCAAGTCAAGAAGCGTTAAATTTATTGATATTGCAGACAAGATTTACTGTCGGTGTCAAGGTTAAACTTAGCATTTAGTATTAGAATTTAGTAGCTAAAAGTATATCTACTTACGAAGTTGACTTTAATGGCTACCTCTGCTTAGTTCTTAACTCAAGAACTATGTATGTGAAACTAATCAAAAAAATAAACTACCGACCTTATTCAACTTCTATTGTAAATAAAAGTTACTTGTCACACTGGATGCCTCCAGGACGTTCTTCGGTCCGGTCCAATAGAACGCAACCACACCGTGTGAACGTTATTTGTAGACAATTCTTAAAGACACAAAGGTGAGAATACACTGACACCGGGGCAACCAGTCTTTTAGGTTACCCTGAACAACATCTTCGACCACATCATCACTTACCAATAGGTGAGATAGTGGTCAAACCTAACAAGCATAAAAAAAACAGGTTGCGACCGAACTGTCTGCGACGATGAATAGCGTTAGTACGCAACGGGCACCTCTTGCTTACCGGCTTGGGCATTGGCAATGTCGGCTGTAAGCTTGCTGGCAGAATCGGGCGTGTGGGAGGCGAGCAGTACATTTTGTATTGGGCTCTGCCCTCCAGGTAGCCTGACTCTTAAGATAATAGGCCGGCGAACGGTTTTAGTAGCCGCTTATCAGAAAATACTACTAAAAATATTTCTCTCGATAGTAAAAATCATTAATACCTGCAAATCTAAAACTTCACATCAAGTATTGTGTCTATACAGTAAGTTGTATCAATGCGTAAAGGAGAAAATGTGGCACACTTACTGTCATGTCCCCTGTGCCCAACCACTTGCACACAAAAAGACCTCAAGTATGCATCCTACAGGACCGTGGAGGTGGGCTCCCCATTGGGCAAAAATTATCTAAGAGCCAATTACTAATTAGCCAATAAATGAATGAATGAAATCAAAATTTTATTTTTAATTGTTACGTAGCAACCATATCATACAGAAACGAACTTTTTCCGTTTTTAATAAGATCAATTATATAAGTTGCGTAGTTCAGGAGGCCAACTCCCGCCTTTTACGAAACCATTATAAAAAAGGAGCGTTTTGTTTCATGCTTAACATAATCATTCGCAGTCACGAACTATCACCGACCCACAATCGCGTCAAGCAAAATTGGTTTGATCTTATTTAAAGAACGAATGAAATGTGTCACGGATGTGCAAGCAAGATACAAGGCGTTTATAATATAGCGTTATCCCGCTCGCACTCTCCCGAACTACGATGTTATGGAACGGTTTTACCATAGTTATATGACATTTTATTGTTACTGCACAACAACCGTCTGTAGCTTTTTATAGTTTCACTCATCAAATATTTTTTCTGCATTTATTTTAAAGTATCATAGAAATAAACACATTATACGTAATTTACACATTAATTAAACCCATTTTTATCGTAATATAGTCAGAATCAAGTTTAAATCTGCTGCTAGAAAGTAACTTTTTTAAGATGGATAAACATGACGGATTTGTCGTTGTAACAGTAAAATTTGTAACGTCAGAGTTCGCGAATAGAGTGAACAATTTGTTTTGACGTCATCAACACGCTAAGCGATTCCATTATCGATTGTTATCTTGCTTAATGGATGTGGAGATATAAAATTTACCAGTAAGATTAAGTTATCATTACCATAAGAGGTGAGAGTTGTCTCCCTGTTTCGCTCAATCGAATGTCAAATGACATCTGTCCGACCACCCTAAGTATGATTTTTTCAATTAGACTTACTTTCAGTCACGTTCGCCCAGTAATTTCACTTGCTACTGTGTGTGCCCTTCAGGCTTTAACACAGTACTGCTGACACACTACTCCTTAGCACTATGATGGACTGTTGTTACAATAAACCTACCATCTGGTAAAAGGTGAAGTGAAACGCAAGTATGTTCCCACAGGTGACAGATGTGACCAGACCGCAAGACATACCTACTAGATTAATTTGCTGAAAGTTGAACTGAAGAACAACATGCCACGATTGTTGCAAGTTGAAACCTGTTATCTATTAATTCTGGAAACAAGCTTGAATTTTCCTTATGCACGTCGCGTCGCATGATTAATTCTTTTTCCGATATGGCATCAATAATTTTGAATGAACCGAGAATCAAGCGGAGTAGAAAGATACTGAATAAAGATATTATATTATGTTCTGTTTTCTATATAAAAAAAAACTTTTGGCACGTCATTTACTCTGTAAGTAATCAGTACTTATTTAATTCCCGTGGGTTGGTAACTTTGGGGTTGACATTTTAATTACCCAAAAAAATAATTGTAATCATAGATTTAAATAAAAACCGGCCAAGTGCGAGTCGGGCGCGCACCGAGGGTTCCGTAGAAACCTGTAGGTAAAAGTCATGGTATTTTTTTGCTAAATGAAATCCAAAATATTAAAAATTGTTAAATGTTTTTTATTTTTTTTTATGCCTGATAGGTTAGCCTTTGACCACTATCTCACCTGATGTTAAGGGATGATGTGGTCGAAGATGTTGTTCAGGCTAACCTAGAAGTACTGGCTCTCAAGGACAGCTGCCGGAACACACCGTTAGGTGCTTGGCGACAGATTTTCTACTTGAGGGTGGTAGCTAGCCAGGCGGGCATTCACATAATGCCCTACCACCATGCTATAACGACTGCCATCCTAAGACGACAACCGGGACCAACGGCTTAACGTGCCCTCCGAAGCACGGAAACGCTCAGTAGTAATGTCACTAGCGGTCACCCATCCAACTCATGACCGCGCGCGACGTTGCTTAACTTTGCTGATCGGTTGAGAACAGCTAAGTAAACTTCGCTACGAGCCAACAAAAATGTCAGCTTTTCGCAATTTAGCGTTTATCTGTGCTACAAGAAGTTGTATCGTGCCAATTTTCAAAATTCTGAGTTCACGGGTAAGTACCTACCCTGTAGGAATTGATTCCCTTGCGAGTGTCGATAATTTGCGGCATAACCGGCTGTATCTTTTGATTGCGTTGGCTTAGAAGTTTGATTTTGAACCGGCTGTATCTTTTGATTGCGTTGGCTTAGAAGTTCGATTTTTTCACAGCTCCAAGGGACAGTAGACCTGAGTATTTGATGTGAACTTCAGCTTGATACCTCCACGCGTTCCTGAGAAACAAGGTCTAACAGACGGACAACAAAGTGATACTAAAAGGGTTCAGTTCTTTTCCTTTTGAGGTACGGAACCCTAAAAAGGAAGATAGGGTACGCTGTAATATCACGACAATATATTATGTACTCGTAATGTGGAGAAAATTTCACACGAGCATACAAGCTTTTTCACTTTCGTTGTTTATGTCATCATTCAGTAGACTCACATACGAACACTACTGAGACTCAACCAGGCAGGAGACATCGCCTGATTTAACATTAACCATGTTCGAGGTACAGGTGCTGTTTCTCCAATTTTTTATAAGTTCAATGATAGTAATAGTTTCTTACAGGGAAGTGCTCATTTATATTCTAGGCTAGTTTTATCAATCTACTTTATCCGGACAAGCATAATCTTAAGTACGAAATAGACTTTGTGAAGGTTCTCTTTAAGAAGCATTGGGAAAGGCAACAGTCCTGTCATGTGAGCACTGAATTTTCAATACAGCTACCAATGAATCGCGATATATACCTACCCCAAAATGCTATAAATAAATAATTCAATTATTAGCTAACAAATTCGCGAGCAGCAGGCCTAGCATATAATATTTATACCCTATTATTATCTACAGAGGAAAGTAAAATGAACTCCTTTTGACATTTCGGTGAAAATATGTCGCGTTTAGAATTGTCTCCATATGACTTCAGAAAGGTAGAAGTTGTCCTTGTTTCAAGACGTAAGTAATTATACAAATTACTAATTGAATAATATAATTTCGAGTGCGTATTTTAATTTGCGCTGTAATTAAACACTGTATAACAGCTTAGGCAACTTTTTTTTTATTAATAATATTTATTAATCCATAGAACTTAGACTAAGCTTAGTATTAGTATATCTTATCTAATAATAAAATAATAGCGGTCAAAGACTAGCGCAAATATAGCATTATAAGACTGACAATATTTAATAAATACTATTTTATTTAAAATTGTTATTAAATAGCTTTGTAATAGAGATAATGGTTTTATCGTGGATACATATTAATCGGCGCGCCCATGGTAGTATTATTATATGTTTTATACCATGGTTGGAAATAATCATCCTCTCCTGGGGATATAAGTCTGTGCTAGGCCAGGGGCCTTACTGTAGAACTAAAGTGGTAAGGTCAACCGGGGCTATTGCGTTACAATACTTTTTGCGGCATTTTTAACTGGTTATAGCAAGTTAATGGTTGAACTTATAAGACTGTAACCTACAACACAAAATAGAATATTTTATCTAATTTTATACTTTAATTTTATTTCTTGACATTTTGAATCCTTGTTGTATGAAAATAATTAATTATTAAAAGCAGAGATTTTTAGATGCAATAGCCCCACGTGGGGCGATGGCGTCTTTGTTTAGCATCACATAACTGGAAGAGTTATCAACAAAGTTAATCATGAAACTATGTAAAAGCACTAGAGATCAAGTTAGTTATTATATCATGAGCTAAATTCTGGGCATGATCTCTCATTACGGGTGACACAAAAATGTTCGGGGCTAAAGCGTCTAATTTATACTTTCTCTTGTAGACGCATTGGCCCCATCCTAGATTCCAGGAGTAACAAACAATTTTCTTCTCAAAGGTTAAGTATTAATTAATAGTACGAATAGAGATTCTTCCGAAGTAGAACTTTGCAGTTTTGCATAGAAATGTACTTGCAACCCTCTATTCTATGTGTTAATATAGAAATTAATAAAAACATACTACCAATAACACTGGATATGGTGTTTCTTTTTAACCATATAAGGTGTATGGACAGGGACCTAAGGACGTAATAAACACAAAGAAAACAGTAGTAAACGTTAATAATCTAACCTGGTTCGCAAGTCTTCCAAAGGCAAACAAAGGTAAACAAACACGAGTTTCCAAGCCTTTAAACCGATAACCAAACTCGTCAATAATAACGTAACTTAAATATCGTACGAAGGTAGGCGATTAGTTAACACATAATGTTGCGTCATGCAAATAGTTCCGAACAAATAGCAAACCTAGTGAAATAGTTTGCCTACCTATTTATAACTTTGTATAATCTGCTGGGCCCAATTAATTTATTTTATTTTAAAACGACCGCGTTTAAGAATGTGTGGTACTTATGCAAAATGTAATGAAGCGTCCGCGCTTGCCAATTGCCGCCAAAATGTAACTACGATGTAAGTAGCGACCGCGCTCTGCTACCAGAATTTGTATGGACAGGGGCCCTTGTGCTGGGGGAAAAATATATAGAGTTTATGCGGGAGTATGAGGCACTAGGGCGGTGGGCCTCGAGCTTGTTCCGCCACAATAACATAAAAAAAGGCTCTATAATAATAATTGTCTTAGAAATTATATACTTTGCAACGCTTCGACCTTCCATTAACTTCATAAAAAAATCAAACAATTAATTTAATACATTAAAATATTTTACGATAAGAAATCCACCACTATTTGAATTATTAATTACCAGCCTCCCGCAAAACGAGTGTATCCCTAATATAATTAGCGATCCGGGCTGACTTCATCAGGGTTAATATACAGTGTAAGACCATTTCAAAAATGTTACCTTTTCAATAGTGAAAGAAGTTTTCAAATTATCAATCAACAAACATACAAAATTGACGCTACCTCTATATATTATTTTAGCCCTAAATCTGCAATCAGCATATCACGCATATTTTTTTTCCACCATCTGTCTATACAGCATAGATATACATACATATACCTCAATCACTGTTATCATAAAATTAAAAGGTTTAGGACCTCAGACAATGGGGCTATTGCGTTACATAAGACGCAATCACCCCAACGGGACAGACGCGATAGCCCCAATGCAAAAATATAACCTACAATATTTTTATTGCACGTGGACTACAAATCTTAAGTAATTTCCTTAAAGTAATTAGAACAACACGTAAACAAATTTATATTACAAAGTATTCACCGTTAAAAATTAACGACCATCTTCAAAACATTGGGATTTCAGGATATTTATATATCACATGTCACTTACCTGAGGTTCCGAAGAAAATGTCATATTCAAGATGGCGGAAATTTATACAAAAATGAGGCCTCTTGCGACCTCTACCGATCAAATAATGTGGTTTTAGTATCAAACAAATTCAAAAGATGGCAGAAGTAGTTCTAGATTTTGTGTTTCGTATTATAATTGGATTAGATGCCTTAACCCCATAGACGCGTTAGCCCCGGTTGACCTTAACGAAAATTAATTTTATTTTGACATTTGAGCTCTTTTTATGTGGTTTTTGTTCTGTATAAGAAATATGTCAAAAGTAAGTTCATCTCCTTTATAGTTAGAGAATAAGAGCTAAGTGCTTCGACTACCCAAAATTCGGTTCATTATATGTTGTCGCCACCTATAACAATCATTAATATACCAGAGAAAAACTGCATCACTACCGCCATGTATCTGGCACTTAGGGACAAATATATACTTAAAAGTATGGATTTGGTTAGAAACTACCACTAGCGTCAACGACTTGCTTCCGATAGTCTTTCTCTATGACAACATAACACGTAATATCCGCACAGGGAATGAGTCGTTGATGCTAACACTGCCACTCACTTTTTTTGACTTGGCGATCAGCGAGAACAGACGTATAGCTTATAGCTATATTATATTAAGTTAACGAATAAAGAAGCTAACATATAGTTTAAGCATATAGATGCTTAAACTATAATGAACCTACTACCTACTCTTTAAAAGGGACACAGCGCAAAAAAAGAAAGTAAGGAATGTCAGTAGGACCAATGCATATACTTAGACGAGAAAGTGAAATTACAATGCATAGGAAATGTAGGTACCTATTTAGCATCTATTAACCTTGTGTTTAATAGCCAAGTGTCAGTAATAAAATGAATGAGGACGCCGTAATAGATTTCTATGATCTTTTCAGACAATACACAGAACACATGCTTCAGTGACCGATTTCACTCGAAATCATATGGGGAAGTTCGTTATTTATAATATTAGTCTCAAATTGAATCTGCTTCGACACTGCAGGATGGAAATAACAATACATAGTTAGGTACACAATACCATACAGGTTTACATTTGAGACATAGCTATACCACGATACGTGTTTGATTCACCTAACCGCACCATATCAAACACGATAATATTACCACAAAATCTGTTTGCTGAAGCAATAAGGTTTATTATTGTGTAATTCTTACGATGACAGATGAAAACGACCTTGCTGTCAATAGGTACCAAAATAGTTTCCGATTGATAAAGTTTTATTACTGAATTTTGAGCTCTATTGTTAAGAAATAGGAGATTTTGGTTAGAATTTTATAATGTTGAGATAATTTTGTAAATACGTAACTGTTTACTAAAGAAGTTCGTGCGAATTGCATACTTGTAAAGTGAGGTTAGCTGGGCATGTTATGTAGTCAGTGTTCATACGTGAATGGTTGAATACGACGGGCGTCTCCGCCGATTATATAAAATAAGTGAAATTAATAATAAATCGTGTGATATGACTTGAAACGCGATATGGAGTAGTTTTTCTGCATTCATTTTATCTGTGTTGTTAGTAAACTAAAAACTAACCTACAACTGTACCTAATATTTTTGCATTAAGAACTCGTAAAGTTGGTTTGTTTAGAAAATATGGAAGAAAATCGTATGAAAGACGACGGAAAGGGTGCTGGTAAGCAGATATTGACGGCTCTAGTTGGTAAGTTTTCATTATATATTTTTCAATTACTTAGATTATATTTTTTAAACTTATTTTTAACCTTTTTGTAAACCAAAGTAAGAATGTTGCTGTCCAGATTACTATATCAGGCGGATAGTCCACTAACAACTGCAACAAGTAACACAGCCTCCCCGATATGGGGTTTGCCATATTCCCTACGCTTGGCAGGCGTCTTGAGGATCGCAGTGTGAGATATCAGTTCGCTGCTGCCCACCTTCTGGTCTGTTACCCTGAGTCTTACGACACCAACGGGAGAGATGGGGGGTGACATTCTAGCCCAGCACCCCACGAGCAGTTATTGTTTATATTACCTATATTTTAATTTTGACTTATGGAAGCAATGACATCCGAGCGGTAATAGTTTTGGACTGCTGTGCCGCAGGTCTATAGCCCCACTGCCCCGCCCCGGCTTGAACTTCACCGCATAGTGGTAGGGCATTTTGCGAATGCTCGCCTGAGTGGCTGCCACCCCTAAAGTAGAAAATTTATCACTAAGCACCTCACAGTGTATTCCTTGAGTAAATATAAACTGTATACCCATTTTGGTCACATAACTAGTTCAATAGTTAAAAACGAGCCATCTAAAAGGATGATATGGAACAGTCCTTTTATTTTTACATCGCCGACACTCCTTTACCGATGGCCGAAATTAGAAACAAGAAAAGTTATAAAAAAACACGACTGCCCTGGCGAAAAAGTTATACAAGTAGAGTGTTCAGAAAGATTGCAAGAGAGAAGAGTGCATTTGGGATTTGAGGACGCGAATGTGCTAAATTACCTTTTTTGTGTACCGTAGCGTGTAACCAGTAATTTAACACAATAGCGCGCTTCATCAATTTTGATCCTTTTACCATTTTTATATTATACGAGTATTCTTGAAGCGCTCTAAGCGAAGTTTGCTTAGCCGTTCTTAATCGATCAGCTTAGTTAAGCAACGTCCGCCGCGGTCATGACTTGTGACATTAGTGATTGCTAGTGACAATACTACTGAACGCTTCAGAGCTTCGCAGGGCACGTTAAGCTGTTAGTTCCAGTTGCTGTTTTAAGATGGTAGTCGTTACAGCATGGTGGTAGGGCATTTTGCGAATGCCCGCCTGGCTAACTAACTACTAACCCTCAAGTAGAAAATCTGTCGCCAAGGACCTAGAGTCTAGGTTAGCCTGAACAACGCCAATGATCTATAAATTAAGAAAAAAAATTTTATAGTCAAAACTGACACTAGAGACACTAACTCCCGATTATCCAATTATAGGGTACAGTAATATTATATTCGATTCAGGTTATTAGGTAATACAAAATAAAAAAACGGTGAATTTTTGCTACAGTTCTAAGATCAAAATTGCTTCGAATATTATTGGCGTGTGTTCAAATACTTAAGCATAATTATAATGAGTCTCCTAAGTCTGTGTTGTGATAAAAATCTGAATAGTCAATGTCCGAGTGTTCAGCATCATCTCAATGACATATATGTAATATGTAAAGATATATAATAAATAATTTTGGTTTAATAAAACAACAAATCCTCTTTTGAACCAGCATAAACGATGTAGCATGATCTTTGCTCAAGAGAAATCGCGTTTGTCACTCCAGTTTCATTTGGGCCTTGCCAAAACTTGGTGTCCAGTATGTATATACGTCTCATTTAAGTATATAATATATAATTTGGCACGCCAGATTACAATATCATGTCTTACGACTACCTTTTTTCTATTTGACACTCGTTTTTTGTATCTACATCCCAGTTCTTTTAAAACTATGCTGAACTTCGATATAATATACTATTACATTTCTTCTTAGTTGCTAGTAAGACCTCCACTAAAATATATTCTTTCCGTTTTTCTAAGGTGTCACATGACCCGCCATTTTATGACACATTCTTTTTTATTTTTAATATGGTGTTTCTACTGTAATTGTAGAACAATTGGGACAAAATTGATTTATTTATTTATTTACCTAATTATAACTATAAAGAATCAAAATCATTGAAGCCTACTACCGAAGGGCAGATAATATCTTGGAGTAAAAAAAAACATATAATTACCCAATTTAATGGCAAAATTTACATATCTGATTTTCCACACAGAAGATAATGTATGTACAAACTATACATACCTATATAACATGGAAATAAAGCATAAATTCACTGATAAATACCAGCCTATCATAGCAGCCATATCATCTTTTGCAGATCGATAATGGGGTCTTACGCTGTTTTCTCAGGATGATAAAACTGAATAATATTTAATATTATTTGTACTGTGTAGAGATTTCACAAATTTCTACATTTTTTCAACCAAATATCTCAATAAATTACATGGAAATTCAGTCAACCAAAAATACGATAATATGACAGCACACGATGGCTGCTTTTTAAAGGGTCGAGGCGATGCTGCAGCGTCAGGTCAAGATTAGCATGTTCAAGCAATATCATTGAAGTGACCGGATACTTTATATCAAATCAATCAGGCCTGGAGAAGTTGTTCAAATCCCTGCGTCAACTAGAAGAGAACTGATCTTCAATTTTGAAGCGCTCGTAGCGAAGTTTGCTTATAGCTGTTCTTAACCGATCAGCAAGGTTAAGCAACGTCCGCCGCAGTCATGAGTTGGTTGGGTGACCGCTAGTGACATTAGTTGACGTTATAGTTTGGTGGTAGGGCATTTTGCGAATGCCCGCCTGGCTAGCTACAACCTTCACGTAGAAAATCTGTCGCCAAACACCTAACGGTGTGTTTATGCATAATACTAGGTTAGCCTGAACAACATCTTCGACCACATCATCACTTACCATCCGGGGAGTTAGTGGTCAAAGGCTAACCTATTAAGGATAAAAAACGGAAAAAAAATGTCTGAACAGGTTTTCTTGTATAATAGCTAGTAAAATCCTCGATCAAGGCACCTTACAAACAAAAAAAAACAATTAAATTCGGTTATTCCTGTTTGCGTCGTCTAGAGTAAAAATAAAAGAAAGCTTTACAAAACTAGTACCTAACATAAATCAAAAATAAAATGGCAAATTTTAAGAGTAGGTACAGAATTCTTGTCTATTTGGCTTCAAACCGCTCCTTCTGGCTCTATATCGGTTAAAATTATAAAATGTGTGCACAATTGTAATATTAGCATCACATCCAGTAGTCTCAACGGGCGAGCGATCTCCGCACCGGTACGTAAACCCAAGAGACGTGGGTTCAAATCCCGGCTAGAGTAATACGGTAAAAAAAAATGGAATGTTCGCTTAGCATGCGTTAAAATTTAAAAATGTCAAGTGCTATCGCATGCTAATCTCATTATTATTTAAAAATACTTGAAACTTGAACTTAGAAATATAAATCAAATATGTTGAACAACCAGCCTCGATAAATTATAGCAATTTTATTGCAAAATTTTTATTGTACTTATGTAGGTATGCATGGCGATAAAATATGAAGTTTATTTTCATCACGCTAACATTATAAATTGTGGGTGTGAGTGTGTATGTTTGTCACTCCTTCACGCTGAAGCGGCTGAGCAGATTTGGATGAAGCTTGGAATACCTATAGATATGACAAAATTACAAATATACGATAGGAATAACTTAAGTCATGCCCGGGATTCGAACCCACGTCCATCCACCCCTTTAGCCTATGAGTATGCTCTAACCAATTGAGCTAACATTACGTCATAACTCAAATCTTTCCTATCGTTCTTTAACCATCGAATCATAATCCTCTAAGCAGGCGTTATTGCCAACATAACAATATAAAAAAAAACCTATAGATAGCTTAGGTCCTGGATTATAACACTTACAATCTGTTCATTATCACTTTTCATCAATGTCGTCCGCGGGGCGCAGCTGGTCTTACATAAAATTTTGAAGGGAATTTCAGAGCGAAAGACGTCTATACCATAGAACATATTAGGTCCTTACATATGAAATTGGCGTTTTTCGTACTGGCCACTTTAATCACGAATTTCTCCTCTTTGGTAAGGAATTCCAAATTCAAATTTGTACAGCTATAGACTCATGTATTTGTGCTTCGATGATCGTCATTCATTTGTTTTTTTTCTTCTGTTTTTTTCTGTTTGCGTCACTCATTTTACAAAATGGAAAACCTTAAATATCGCATTATTTACGAGTACGAGTTCCGCCGTGGCACTAGTGCTGCGGAAACAACTCGAAGGGTGAATGATGTGTATGGCGGTCGTGTTGCAAAAGAAAACACAGTTCGTTTTTGGTTCCAACGTTTTCGTTCTGGAAATTTCGACCTGCAGAACAAGCCCCGTGGACGGCCTGAGACTCAAGTTGATAATGAAGAGTTGAAGGCTATTGTGGAAGCGGATCCATCGCAAACCACGTCCGAGTTAGCTGCAGGCTGCAATGTTAGTGATAAAACAGTTTTAATTCACTTGAAGCAAATTGGGAAGATTAAAAAGCTTGAAAGGTGGGTACCTCACGAATTGACTGAAACAAACCGGCAAACGCGCGTCGACTGCTGCGTTACATTACTAAACCGGCACAATAATGAAGGTATTTTAAACCGAATCATTACCTGTGATGAAAAATGGGTTCTTTACGATAATCGGAAGCGCTCAGCGCAATGGTTAGATCCTGGCCAGCCAGCCAAATCCTGCCCCAAGCGAAAATTAACCCCAAAAAAGTTACTTGTAAGCGTTTGGTGGACTAGTGCCGGTATTGTTCATTACAGTTTTTTCAAATCTGGCCAGACTATTACGGCTGATGTCTATTGTCAGGAATTGCAAACCATGATGGAAAAGCTAGCGGCTAAACAACCTAGGCTGGTCAATCGCTCCACGCCACTGCTGCTTCACGACAACGCTAGACCACACACTGCGCTACAGACGGCTACTAAATTAGAAGAGCTTCAATTGGAAAGTCTAAGACATCCTCCGTACTCCCCGGACCTTGCTCCAACAGATTACCATTTTTTTCGAAATTTGGATAACTTCTTGCAAGGGAAAAAATTCAACTCCGATGGGGCAGTCCAAATCGCCTTCAAAGATTTTATTGATTCCCGTCCGAATGGTTTTTTTAGTAAAGGGATCAATGAACTACCTATGAGATGGCAAAAGTGCATAGAAAATAATGGTTCATACTTTGATTAATTAAATATATTATATTAAAAAATATTCTACTTTTTGTTCCTCCCATACAAAACGCCAATTTCATATGTAAGGACCTAATAATGTCTATACTAGATGAAGCTGTGATATCCGCGCGGTAATAGCTATGGACTGCCGTGCCGTAG
Source organism: Plagodis pulveraria (assembly GCA_963890685.1). NCBI lineage: Eukaryota > Metazoa > Arthropoda > Insecta > Lepidoptera > Geometridae > Plagodis > Plagodis pulveraria. The sequence goes on along the minus strand of OY982971.1, from coordinate 12,876,412 downwards.
GTCTGTGGTTCGATTCCCACACTGAGAAAAATCTAAAGTCAAAAGCGCCCTAATGACGGCCAATTTATATGGTATGACGGCAAAAAACCGACCAAACGTAAATACGTACAAAAACGCCTTCCAACTAGAAGGCGTTAAACGAGGTCAGTGAAGGCGAATGTTTCTTTTCGTCTTCATTTAAGGTGTATTTTGTGGTCTTTCTTAAATATTGACTTTTCGATGAGGCTGATTAAGTCGTACGTTATAGTGATAATCAACGTATATAAACCGCCGTAAAAGTAAGGTATATTTTATGGTCAATACTGCAATTATTATCGTATAACAAGTTCAATTCTGAAAATACTTTACGGAAGGCGTTTTTTGACGGTACATTTTTATTGATTTCGCTTTGCGTGGTGAAAATCACCTTAAGAGTTGTGAATTCACCTTGCGTAGTTACAATTCAACGGTAAAAGGTCAAATTTGATTTAAGTTTCTAAGTGGTTTTTCTCAGTGCACCGGCATACGGCACCTTGAACTTCACTGTAAGGGCATTTTGCGAATGCTTGCCTGGCTAGCTACCCTCAAGTGGAATATCTGTCGCCAAGGCCAATTTCACCAAACTAGGATCAAACCATCAAACTATATGATAATAACTGTTATCTCTGTACCTAACCAACAAAATATAATAGACCTTTGACACCATAGATGTCTTGTGATGTTGCAGTATATTTTAAATTTGCCATGGTATTGACCACAGATCAGAGAAACAAGGGAGATTTGCCTTCAGCCCGTGTTTGTTCACATAAAAGTATCGCCACGTGTCTCCCACCCATTTCAATAAAAACAATAAGTATGGCGTACATACGCACATTTTGCCACGCACACCAAAATTTCCGTGGCTGACTAATACATTAACTAATAGTACACATGCAAAACTGGGTTGTGCTTCAGCCTGTAGCTACGATCACTAGTTACACACACAGATACAGCTATTAAAACACTGATCCATTGCGTTATCGGAAGTACGGATTCGTTTGTTGATTTGTACTAAACGCGTAATGTTTTTCTTACATAAAAGCCTGATTTAGGCCAGATGCGTTCGCACGTGCCACGCCTCCATTACCTATCTCCCTTGTTTCTTGATCTGAGGTATCGACTTATATGACATATAACGGCGAAGATCTACAAAATTAAAAAATATACCATTAGGTATATTTGGCTGATATAATGGGCTCTATATACGAAAAACAAATATGACCACTAATCTGTAAGTACATTGGTACTATTTCTATGTCCACGCTGTTGTCACATTCTCAATAGTCCACACCAAGGACATTTCTAATAAAGTAGCCAAAAACTTTTTTGCGCCGAAGCATGTAGGATTTCGTCGCCTAGAACTCATCTGTAAATTTTTCTTGTGATTGTGACGAATACATCGGGCTGACATCTGCCTATAACAGTCCAGTGCAATTGCACTGCGCCTGTCACACTGAGACATTCAGTTGTTAAGTCTCATGTGCCTGTCATTTTTCTGGCTTTCAAGGACTGCTGCCGGAACACACTGTGAGGTGCTTGGTGACAGATTTTCTACTTGACGAATATCAGACTGACATCTGCCTATAACAGATGTATTTCGTCATAAGCGACCAATTGCACTGCCTCCGTCACACTGATACATTCAGTTGTTAAGTCTCATGTGCCTGTCATTTTTCTGGCTCTCAATGACTGCTGCCGGAACACACTGTGAGGTGCTTGGTGACAGATTTTCTACTTGAGGGTAGCTAGCCATACGAGCATTCGCAAAATGCCCTTCTACCAAGCGGTGAATATCAAGCCGGGGATGAACCATGGACCTGCGGCACGGTAGTCCATAGCAATTACCGCTCGGCCATCATTGCTCCTTTATAAAAATATCTTATTATATTTTTATCTAAAGAAATATGTACATATAGAAGGCCGTCAAATAGTAAAATGTGACATTCTAACCCGGCACCCCAAGGGGGTGTTAATTTTATTACAGCGTCTTAATCAAAAACTCAACTAGTTGAAAATCATATGTTGGCATAAGTATTACGTACCATTATTTAACCAACAAATACGGAAAACGCCCTTATATAATGTTGTTTTGAAGCTGAGAACAATGCGAACCATTTTTTCTTTTTCGGGCAGCAGTTGCAATGCGAAACTCCGTAAAGAACCTCCTACAAACCTGTAAAAAAGAACAATTGCAATAAACCAGTTTTTTTAAGTTCAAAATTAGCTTCGTATGGTTTGTACAGTTGCTGCGAATTCCACGTTTGAATAGGGTGTATTAACTCATAATTAATGTCCTATATCCTTTTTATATTCTGCACCATATTATTCAATGAAGATAAGTGACATCTGCGCAGCTAACGATACGTGCTTGGCATTTACGTATTTGCTGATTTACTAAGCAGGGTGCTTACCTAATGAGTAAACTACGAGCTACCTACTTAGTACAAACATAAGTTATTTATAGCCTTTGTATAAATTACTTTGTAGAGACGTATATATAAGCAATGTCAGAAGCGCTCAAAGCGAAAATTGACAAGTCGTTCGTTCTTATCTTTAAGCAACGCGCTTCCGTGTTTCGGATCGGTCCCGGTTATTGTCTTAGGATGGCAGTGGTTATAGAATGGTAGTAAACCTTTTTTCTGGCCTGGTGGCTACCAACTTCAAGTAGCCATGCACCTAACGGTAGGTATGTTACCAGCAACTGTACTTGTCTAGAAATTCAAATTACCCTGGATGAACACATGCCTTCAGGTGAGACAGAGGTCTATGGCTATATAGAATATTAGAATAACAACTATAAAAAGGGCTCCGCCATCGGTACCGCTTGTGATGTCGGATAGTATGATTTGTGTGGAAAGCGTTTTGAAGAACTGCTTACATTGTGATCCCCAAGCAGCTAGCCAAGCCAAGCTGCAAGCGTTTTTAGAAGCAGTGATTGCTCAGTGGCATTGGCTATGGACTGCCACGCAGCAGGTCTATGGTTTGAATACCGCTGCGGGTTTGAGCTTCACCGCATGGTGGAATGGCATTTTGCGAATGCCCGCCTGGCTAGCGACCACCCTCAAGTAGAAAATCTGTCGCCAAGAACCTAACGGTGTGTTCCGGCAGCAGTCCTTGAGAGCCAGTGAAACTACAGGCACATGAGACTTAACAACTATGTCTCAAGGTGACGGGCGCAGTGCAATTCTTGACTAGTGACGAAATCCATCTGTTATAGGTAGAGGATAGTCTACTTAACATCAGGTGGGTATCGAGCTTGTTTAGACTAAAAAAAAAATGGCAAACCATTTAATGGAGAAGTCTGTTTCTTATCACTTAGTTACTGGTTTAGGCTACAGAGCTTGCTGAAGGAATAATATATGTGTACTTACCTTAAACCTACATAAATACACACGGAAAAAGCAAATTACCTGCCTTCTGGGGCAGTCGGATACAACTGCTGTAATTATATTGTTGTTATTCTCCCATTACTGCTCACTGCTACTGCTTTCTTACCAAAAACAAATTTTCCTGCCTCAGATGAGATTTGAACCTGCGTTTTCTTGGGATTATTTATGAAACTCAAGCGGAAAAAAGTTTTACGTAAATTATTTCGGATTGTATCTAGGTATCTTGTTTTACGAATAAATGAAATAGAAAATTTGTTACAAGGTAACACTAAGTGTTTGGAATGTCGGACGATACAGAATAATCGTATTTAATGTCTTTCATATAATGAACAAAATACCTTGCCTAAAATTTTGCAGAATAAAATTGATAAAATGTCTATTGTGATGTGATGTGAATGTGTACTCCTAATTTACTTACAGACTTCATGGTTAATCAAAGTTTTATAATACTGAGCGCTCAAGTATACCCACCTACTGCTTTAACATTATAAAGAGGTAGGTATTTGACCTACTCTTTCTGGTTTCATTATAAGAATAATAGATACAATTAGATCTGTTTTTGCAGACTGCCATTATTATTTATTATATACGCTGCATGGACCTCTTTACATATTACTCTTTTTAAAACTTTTAATGTTACTTTCATCACATGAAGCGGAATGTCCATCGTTGAACATAGTCTCCCCTATTGACGGGAATCTATCCCCCACGCTTGGCAGGCGTCTTTGGGATGGCAGTAGAAGTTGTCAGTTCTCCAGAAGATGCTGCTCCCTCCTCCCGGTATTTTTTCCTTAGTCGCCTTTTACGACACCCATATGGGAAGAAACGGGAGAGTGACATATATATAACCCGACACCCCACGGATATATATGTAACATTATAATAACCGTAAAATATATATTGAATCCGATAAGAAAATCATTAGCACTCGCAGTTGAGAGAGTTCTTGAGATTTTAGCTGCCTCGGCGCTGGTGTTATATCAGGAAAAGTAATTTTACTTTCCGAGCTAAAGCAAAATTTCAGAAGACAATTTGTAGAAACATAGTTTAACCAGATAGGCTTTACATATACAAAGAGACAAAGATAAATGTAGGGCTTAACTTCAAATAGGTGCTAAACTAGCCTTTGACCGAACCATCTCACCTGATGGTAACTGTTGAGTTAATAACAGATAATAATGGGGAAGATGATTATTAGTTACCACTTTCGTGGTATATACAGCACAGGCATATCCCAGAATGCATAGGCAAGCCATAACCCAGGTCCGTGGAGTGTCGGACTAGAATGTCACCTCCCCATATCTACCCGTGGGTGTCGTAAGAGTCGACTAAGGGTAACACATAATAACAAATATTTTTAAAATATTTTACGAAAACATCAAATGAATATTTTAATAAAACACTTAAAAATTATAAAAATATATCTAGTGACAATTCCGCTTAATTATACACACCAGAAGGTGGGCAGCAGCGCATTCTGAGGAATATCTCACACTGTGATCCCCAAGACGCATTCCAAGCGTGGGGATTATAGCAAAATGGAGGAGGCTATGTGGGCCATCTGGCTGATACAGTATATCCCAGAATGGATACTGGCTCTTGAAGACGACAGGTTGAACATACCGCTAGGGGCTTGTTACAAACTATACACCATTAACCTAATTAACTTATTATTTGCGCAGTTGAATAAAAACCATTCTATGTTCTTCCCAGGGTCTCAAACTATTTACATACCAAATTTCAACCAAATCAGTCGAATAGTTTTTAAATTTATTCGTTGCATACCAAAAGTACAAATCTTTCCACTTTATAATATTAATGTAGATTATTATTTTTCTTACAGCAACCATTCCGACCTTCACATACGGCATCCAGATAGGCTGGCTCTCGCCTATGGGGCCGCTCCTCCAATCACCTGAGACTCCAGCATCAGAACCGTTCACCGCCGGAGACGTGTCCTGGATGGCAGCAGCCTTACCACTTGCAGCTATCTGTGGAATCCCTTTCTTCAGTTACGCTTCCGATCAGTTTGGGAGGAAAGTCTCTGGTGTTGCTGTCTCCATCCTTTCTTGTGTGAGTAGAATTAATGTTTTTTTTATGTTATTGTGAGGGAACAAGATAGAGGTCCACCTGATGAACCTCTGCCTATAACAGATGCATTTCACCACAAGTGACGAATTGCATTGCGCCCGTCATCTTGAGACATAGTTGTTAAGTATCATGTGCCTACAAAATCTGCATGTGCCTACAAAATCTGCATGTGCCTACAAAATCTGCATGTGCCTACAAAATCTGCATGTGCATACAAAATTTTATACTTATCTTGGATACCTCAACCGCCTCACTGATGAAGTGTCCTTGATCGCAGCAGCGTTTCAGAACATATTTTGGAACGTTTCTCTGATCGGTTTCCTGAAGTCATCGTATAAGTCCAGAACCTGTTATACTCATATATCAGATATAATGGTAAAGGTAAAGGTAAGAATAGCAAGAGCCTACCTCCAACTTATGACTTGAATGTGAAGCTAAGTAATGGCAGCTAAGACGTCAAAAGGTTCCCTTCTGGTAATTTTCTTGAACTGACCTTGTTTTATATACTTACATATTATGTAGTTAGGTTCATTTATATTTAAATGAACCTAACTTAAATGAGCTAATAATGCAACTGCTGTTTTTAGTATGACTACCTTCCAAAAGTTCACAATTTGTATAATCTGTATCTGTTTTTATGAGTTCAGTGTTTTGCACTAATATATATTTCTCATCACTGAAGCAGTGATGGCTCAGTGGCATTGGCCATGGACTGCCGCGCAGCAGGTCCATGGTTCAAATCCCGCCGCGAGATTGATTTTCACTGCATGGTGGAAGGGCATTTTGCGAATGCCAGCGACCACCCTCAAGTTGAAATCTGTCGCCACGCACCTAACGGTATGTTCCGGCAGCAGTCCTTGAGAGCCAGTGAAATTACGGGCCGTTTCCTTGAGACATAGTTATTAAGTCTCATTTTGCCTGTTATTTCACTGGCTCTCAAGGACTGCTGCCGGAACACACCGTTAGGTGCTTGGCGACAGATTTTCTACTTGAGGGTGGTCGCTAGCCAGGCGGGCATTCGCAAAATGCCCTTCCACCATGCGATGAAGCTCTGGGCGGGATTCGAACCATGGACCTGCTGCGCGGCAGTCCATAGCTAATGCCACTGAACCATCACTGCTTCGAAGTTATTCCATACATTTCAGTTTTAAAAGTAGGTTCAACTAAAAAAAAAACCTTTTTAGTGATAGTTAATGGTTAATTGAACGATCGATTTTCACTAACCTAGAATACTGGTTACCACCGATAAAAAATGCAATTAACCTAGTCATCTAGGTATGTCAAGGATTTTTCATTTAGTTGAGTGTAACTTAAAAACTACTAGACCGATTTGGATAAAATTTATATGAGACCACCTCAGAGGAAGGTATACCCTATTCAATAAAAAAAGAATTATCAATATCGGACTACACTGTTAAAAGGTGGGCGTGGTCATACATAAAAAATATACCGTTCGAATTGAGAACCTCGTTTTTTGGAAGTCTATAAAAAAATATACCTTTCGATTGAGAACCTATTAAGATCTCGTTATTAGGGAGTTGGTTTAAAAAGCCACGCCTGTATTCCATGAAAGGCCCGGCAGAAGTGACTAAGCACCTATAAGTTTCACTAGACAAGTTATAGTGCCACGTAACAGCGGGAGAGCTTATATTGTCATCTACTGCTGAGTTACAGACTCCGTACGGCTATTGAAAAAAAAATAATCTGATAAACCCAAAAAAAAACCAACCGGGATCGAACCAAGTCCTTATCCACAGTGGTATTTAATTTACATACACACCAAAGAAGCTGTTTTTTTATAGCAATGCTAAATAATAGTGTAGCTAAGGATACAACTAAATGAAAGTACTTTTAAAATTACAATATTCAGCATCATCATCATCAGTTTCTTCCCCATCAAAATTACAATATTACGAGGGGAAAAATTATAGTCATGTGCGGGATAATTAATACAATAATTTTATACTTTTTTTTATGTTATTGTGACGGAACAAGCTCGAGGCCCAACTGATGTTAAGCGGACTAAGCTCTGCCTTTAACAGATGCATTTCATCACAAGTCACGAATTACACTGCGCCCGTCACTTTGAGACATAGTTGTTAAGTCTCATGTGCCTGTAATTACACTGGCTCTCAAGGACAGCTGCCGGAACACACCGTTAGGTGCTTGGCGACGGATTTTGAGTGTGCTCGCTAGCCAGGCGGGCATTCGCAAAATGCCCGTCCACCATGCGGTGAAGCTCAAGCCCACGGCGGGATTCGAACCATGGACCTGCTGCACGGCAGTCCATAGCCAATGCCACTGAGCCATCCTTGACAGAAGCCAAATAACCTATAGTCTCCATTTCCGCCTTACAGATATCATGGACAATCAAACTTACCTGCATCACTCCAACTGCATTAATCGTCGCCCGAGTGATCGCCGGCTTGGCCTCGGGAGGTTGCTTCGTGGTCGTCCCAGTCTACATCAAAGAGATATCTGAGGACTCATGGCGAGGCGCACTTGGCTCGCTAACAATGACAGTGTGCAAACTAGGCGTTATATCAGTCTACGCTGCGGGGATGACACTATCATATAGTGCCAACCAGATAGCGTATTTAGCGGTGGCTGCGGTGCATGTGGTCTTCTTCAGCTTTATGCCAGAATCTCCTAACTATCTGCTCAAAAGGGGAAGGGAAAAGGTAAGAAAAATAAATGCTCTGTCAAGCTCACATACGATCTTGTAAATTTGATCAGGACGAAATTAAACCTAATATTTCTAAATATGATTACAAGCACTATCGCTTGCTAAGCGAAAATCATATTTGAAAAATATTTGAGTGCAAAATTTTATGCCCCGGGCGGGAATCGAACCCGCGGCCTCGCCGGATGCCTAAACCTGGGCACGCTCTTTCGAGCCGAAATTTCGTGCTCCAATTGTATTATTTTAACCGTCAAAGGGGACGGTGCGCGGCCATCAACCAGTCTACTAGACTTCAGAGCATGCAATCGGAGGACGCGGGTTTGATTCCCGCCCGGGCCATAAAATTATGTGCTCCTACAATTTGTAATATAAAATTAAACCTAATTTGGAAGGTTGCTATTGCTGCCCAATGTTATTTGTTGTTACTATATTTATCTCTTGTACACGAGAATTCCCCGTGAGGTATCGGGATAGCACCCATCCTTATTTTCCTGTAAGGGTCGTAAAAGGCGAAGGGGAAATACCAGTCAGTGGGCAGCAGCGCCTTCTGAAGAATTGTCATCTCACGCTGTGATCCCCAAGTCTGCCAAGTGTGGGGATTATGGCAAGCCTCCAATTCAATTGGGGAGGCTGTAGTCAGTAGTGAACGATCCGGCTTATAAAGTATACTGTTGTCAACGGGGCTCGATTCTCTTAGCTATTGAACGGCGTTAACGCAACATAATTGCATGAAAATTGTAGTTTTTGACAGTATCCGTAGTCTGCCCGCTATTTAGGTTCGATCGCAAGTCAGTGGCTTGCTATCAATAGTTTTTGACATATTTGGTATGCTGTTAGCTATTATGTTGCGATTGCGTTGCTACAGTGGCATAAAATATTTTGGAGGATTTTAGATAGAAACATAGCTAAATAATTTAAATAAATTGATTTAATGTATAGTTTGCTAGAAAACCACTGTATTGATGTTTTGACTGATGCTTGATTGCTAGAATTTTTCATTATTATATCAGTGGCAACATTTGCAAGCCATAGCACGAGCCATACGATAGCGACGCTATTGCTATACAACTGCGATTGGGAGCTAGAATTAGCAGACTACCGAATTTGACATTAACAGCAGTTCAATCGCAGAAGCATTGCAGTAGTGTGGCGTTAGGTCAATAGCTAAGAGAATTGGGGTCGTACAGCTCTGCTTAATACCAGAAGCCTTGGTTGCACTCGATGGATAATCGAGTAAAGACGCTAATTGATACGACAATACAGAGCTTCAAACATGGGCACAAAGTCGTGCCTACGCTTATCGTTTTTCTACAGGCTTAATTTCGGAGACTATACGGCCAATCTACATAACCTTATTCCTCCATCAGCTTTATTTTATCAGACAACAAGACGCATAGAAACAAGGTATCTGTAAATGGACAATATTCTAATGCTACACACGTACCACTTTCACTTGTCATTCATTCGGCTGCAGCAATACCAGCTTCCCCATCAACCCAATAGATATAATCTACGACTCTTCAAGTGGGTACGAAGTGCTTTGGCATTTTCTATGCAGGCATGTACTACCTATGTCTGCGTCTTCAATTTCTACCTGGTGAAACTTTGATACATTTTATCTAATATCTGGCAAAAAATAATAATTTAAGATCCCCAGTGGATAGACCATTTGGCTATGTTACGGGGCATGTTTCGGCTGTATGCCAGAGTCACCTATTTGTTGAAGTTAGAGCAAGAACAATGTACAAATTTAACAAAAGACTACAAGTTACATACATAAAAGTGCAGGTACGTTTTCGAGTATTATCGCAATAGAGGATTTTATTCGTGTGATTTTCTGACGAGTCTCGTTTCGGTATGCGGCCTGATATAATAAGACGGTACTCGAGTTTGGAGGATCTCTAGGCACTTTTGATGTGTGTATATACAACGCTGCAGCTATTGCAACGAAATCACTTAGGTAACTTAAAGGCAATTAATACTCCATAATATATACGATAAAGCGCCATACTTGGATGGGTCAAGGTAGAAACAGGTTGTTTTGTAGCTAGGTTTGGTAAACTTACCATAACTATGGTGTTCGCGTGTTTAAAAGAATTTTATTTGTATCCGCTAATGCAAGTGATTCCATAAATTAACCCAACGGTTAAAATGATTAAACATTTCATTTACGCGTACCTACCAGCAAATGTAGATGTAGATTGAATTCAATCAATTAAAAATATATATGTACTTATTTTTTTTATTAAATACTGCACGCTGCAGACTCGTTTTTATTACATATAATTATTTTTAACTTTGTTCATTCTCCAACTTATCAAAATTCTTCCTGAAGGGAAGTTAGCCTAGTTAACTAAAATATCTTATAGCTAATAATAATAAACATCATAATCCATTGCAATTATGTAATTATTGCATCCGTACTATCTAAGTACTAATTAATTAAACTAAGATTTTGGTTTGTCGTTTTATGACTTCTTTCATTCACAGCGCAAGGTTATTGCGGTTTGCGTAATAATTACCTACTTCCAAATGTTTACAATGATTTATTACGTGATAAAAACGGTGAAAAAAATTCCAGAGAGCAGCGAAAACAATAGCTTGGCTTCGCAACGTAGAACCTGAGCACAAGCTGGTGGCCGAAGAGATAATCAAGCTGCGCGAAGAGCACAAGCAGTACTTGAAGATGCCTCGCGTCACTCTCCTCAGTGTGGGTAAAGTAAGAATAAATTAATAATTATATGGCGCTCATTTGATACAAAAAATAGGTTCGAGCCGAGTAATGATAGCCAGGTAATAGCTTTGGACTGCCTGGCCGCAGGTCCCTGGTTCGCTCCCCACAGCTGGCTTGAGCTTCACTGCATGGTGGAAGGGCATTTTGCGAATACTCGCCTGGCTTAGCTACCATCCTCAAGTAGAAAATCTCTCGCCAAGCACCTAACAGTGTGTTCCGGCAACAGTCCTTGAGAGCCAGAAAAAATAAAGGCACATGAGACTTCACTGTATGTCTCAGTGTGACAGGCGCAGTGCAATTCCTCACATGACGAAATGCATCTGTTACAGGATAATCTGCTTAACATCAGATGAGCCTCGTGCTTGTTCGAGCGTTATATTATGCATTAGGAACTTAATAAAATATGATTAACTAATATAATTCTACAAGGACAATTTTTTATAAAATTACAAATTTATAAAGAAAAAGAAACGTTTTCTTGTTTTCGACTGTATCTTTCTAACATTTTTTTATAACAACAAATTTTTAGAGCACCAAATTTCCCTTAAGCTGAAGTCACCTCTTTATTTAAATCGCCAGTAGCGGCTTAGCTTATATCATTCCAGCAAGTGAAATATTGGTCAAAGCTAACATCAGTCATCAGTTTTACCTTACAATCTGCGTAATAATGAAAAGCGAATTATACAACATAATGAAATTCGGGTTGTACCAAAAATCAGATTATCTAAAGTACGGAAACAAGGGCGTTATTCGAAAATACTGATGTTTAATAAATTACCTAAAAGCTTAACCACCATAAAATATAGTTTGTTCAAACTAAAACTTTTTGAAAACAATCCCTTCTACACATTAAAAGAATTCATGTCAATGCAGCTTTTAGAATCTTTGTTGTTAGAAGTTAGTACAAGTGCAAACGTGATAACTGTAAATTTTATTTAACTGTATTATGTATAAAAATATTATTATTATTACATTTTAACAATTATTTACATACACGTAATTAGAATTAATATATTTAAGTAGTATAAATATGTAATAAAATTTACCTTGCCTTGCCTGTAAAAATTTACAAAAGGGCTAATCAAATTTCTTTATATCTTTATTTTTATATCAGTTGATACTTAATTAAAAAAAAAACATCGCAGTTTGCATGGCGCAGAATTCCCTGTAATATCAGTATATAATAGTACTTAGTAGGTAACCACTACGTTACGCGTGCGCCGCTTTAAAAAATACTAAATAGGCAAAAAAATATTTCATGTACAAAAAAAACTGTGTCAGCATTTACCCTTTTCATACGATTAAACCAATTTTCAAACATTTATGCTCTTCAGATACTTACACAGATTCGACAAATAAATAAAAAATAAAATTAGCAACACTATTATGGACCGTACGAGCGCGAAGCGACTTCGTTACAGCTTGAACTAAAATGGTTTCTTACATCTGTCTGGCTGTTCTTCTCTACAGGCCCCATTTCTAATTTTTTTGTGAGCATAATTATAAAATATTTACTGTCGATTCTTTTGTTGAAAATTTTCTAATCCACCAGCCACTAGTATTATATCTTATATTAGTTATATAGGTAGGTAACTTAGGTGAACGCTCTAAAAATAGTTACTCTCCAAATATTGAGGTTTATTACTCTTCCTTATCTTACTGTGTCTGTTTATGGCTTCAGTTTTAATTATGTTTACTAAATACTGTACGAGTGCCTGTGTTAAGCTACGAACAAGAATAGAGATAGCTCTGGTAATAAAACTTGTTTTGAAGCAGTGATGGCTCAGTGGCATTGGCTATGCAAAAGGACTGCCGTGCAGCAGGTCCATGGTTCGAATCCCCACGCGGGCTTGATCTTCACCGCACGGTGGAAGGGCATTTTGCAAATGCCCGCCTGGATAGCGACTACCCTTACCAGTTAAGTAGAAAATCTGTCAGTCTGAGCCAGTAAAATTACAGGCATGTGCCTTAAAGGGACTTAACAACTGTACGTCTCAGTGTGACGGGCGCAGTGTAATTGGGCGAAATGCATCGATTATAGGCAGAGGTTAATCCACATAACTTCAGGTGGGCCTCGGGATTGTTCCGTCACAATAATATAAAAAATATATATAAAAAAATGTATTATAACTATTTATGTAGGTACTATAAGTGGTACCTGCAAGGTGCCGACATGTCACAAGAGAACACAATTCCGGCTGTTTCCCATCTTCGACCACATTATCACTTACCATCATGTGAGACTGATAAAAGCTAGCCAAACGGCAATAAACAAAGTTCAAAAATCAAATAAATACAAACGATAAGTAAAACTTCGAAAAAAAATTATACAATTGTATCACAAAGTTTCAGCTCCAAAGAGTAAGGTTCCCGTGGCCGAGAGGAATAGTTTATCAGGCGCGAAATCGGACGCGGGTTCGCTTCCCGTCCGGAACAAAACATGTTGTGCTCCAACAATTTGTAAATGTGAGTTTGAAAATGAAGTTTGGATTTTCAGTGCCAGGGCCAGTAAGTATACTGAGTCAGATATAATTTAAAAAAACGTTACCATTATATCTATCTAGGTATATATTGTTAGTCGACTATTTATTATGTACTTACTTAGTTTATTTGATTTAAATAAACCGGTTAAAAGAAATGAATCTAAAATCTCGCTGATCATCATTACGTCTCACTTGCACACTATAGACAGCAATAGTGAGCAAGTGAGAGGTGTAATCTTCGGCGCCATTTTTAATGTTGTGTAACCTATATCAACAATAAAGTTAATTTTCTTCCATAACCTTCACTTTTAAAATTACCTACCTTCGCACAAAACTTTCCATTCGCGAAGGCACTCCCCTCCATTCCATTATAGTACTTGCAACTACTACTACCTACCCCAAGTGAACATATTTTATTTCTAAATATTATTACAAGCACTATCGCGTGTTAAGCGAAAATATATTTAACAAATTATATTGGAGTACAATTTTATTTTTTTATGCCCAAGGCGGGAATCGAACCCGCGTCCTCCGATATCGCGTCGGATGCCTAAACCTCCTCGACTTAGGCATCCGACGCGATATCGGTGGACGCGGGTTCGTACTTACTTAGGGCATATAAAAATGTTTACTCCAATAATTTGTTAAAGAACATATTTTACATTTTATTGTTTAACTGTATGTACCATTGGCATCTACACCCATATTAAGACGCAGTAAAAAAAATATATAAAAAAACGGAACAGACTTCTAACACTGAAAAGTATGATATAAATTGCGGAAGTCGGTACCATGGTGATTTAAAACACCGACCTTACATTAGATGAAAGACGAATATTTTTTTTTTTTTTATTAAGCCTGACTGCTTCGTGTGAATGATCTTCATTCACTCGCCTAAAATAATGTTCATCATCGACAACATAATATCAAGATATAAAAAAAAAAAACAATTTCAAAATACAAGTAAGTTATTTACAAAAATTGTATTTTTTTCTATTTTTTATTAGAAATAGAAATAGAATAGAAATAGTTTTTATTACCAAAAATAATACATACTTAACCTTAATAAATAAAGTAAACAAAGTGTAACAAAAGTCTTAAAAAATACTTATTTAGGAAGGTTAACAGAGTGCTTGAGAGTCCTGCACTAGGCTAACCTGTATCGCAGGACCCGCGATGGTTGCGTTAACTAGTGTTTAAATATTTATGGTGCGGTAAAAACATTAAGCGAGATTGCTTTGAGAATAATAATCGAATTATTGAATGATCGAGAGAGGATTGGAACAGCGTGTGTGTAATCGTGTTTGGTGTATGAGAGAATGTATGGTGCGAATGAGTGTAATAGATTTATAAGTATGCATGTGAGTAGTATGTATGTGAATAGTGTGTTTAAGGTGTGGTCCATAACAGTGAGTATAAGGTAAAATATATTCATCAGTGTGTTTTGTATGGGGTGTGTGTGAGAATGTATTTCAACAAGTACCCAAAAGCATTGGTGATAGATGCTAATTGTCAAATTTCAGCAAATTCTCTGTGTCGTCATGTGTGAGTGTGCATAAGTATTTAGTTATTATAGCTTTACATTCTTTTAACCGTTTGTTTCGAATTTTGCATGTTTTATCAATTTTGTTATAAATGTAAGGGAATCTGAATTCTGGGAGACGTTGTGCAAAGGTAGTTTTAACGCGAGGTTGTGTGGCACGTGGAGGTCGTCTCTTTGGTGAACTGGTGCTTACTAGGTAGGGGTATTTATGGTGGACTGCGAGGGTGACTCTCTGTATGTACAATTGGCGCACAGTTGGCACTCCTACTTTTTTGTACAAATCTGTAGTTGGATGACGGTAGGGCAGTTTGAGCATGACTTTGAGCACTGCACGCTGTGCACGCATTAATATTGTGAACCATACTTTGCTAAATTATTTAAATGGTATCTTCCATTATCAAATTTATATTGTAAATTGACTTGCCTAGTGTAACTGTTGATGTTATAAGGCCAATAAATAATTCTATTCTATGCAATTCAATTTTTCAGTTAATTGACTACAGCTTATATACCTACGACTCAACAGATTTTGATGAAATTTATATGGGACCATATCGGAGCTATCCTTTCCAAAAATAATTTTCTAGTATTGATACAAAATTAGGGGAGAATGCAGTGAACATGCATAAAAAATGCATACAGTGTAACATAGAACATCCTTTTATGGAAGTTTTTTTTATATGTGTGACGGAACAAGCACGAGGCCCACCTGATGTTAAGTCGCAAGCACTGCCTATAACAGATGCATTTCAACACAAGGGACGAAATGCACTGCGCCCGTCACCCTGGGACATACAGTTGTTGAGTCTCATGTGCCTGTAACTTTACTGGCTCTCAAGAACTGCTACCGGAACACACTGTTCGGTACTTGGCGACAGATTTTCTACTTGATAGCTAGCCAGGCTAGCATTCGCAAAAAGCTCAAGCCGGCGGTGTGATTCGAACCGTGGACCTGCGGCACCGCAGTCCATAGCTATAACCGCTCGGCCACCATTGCTGCAGTCGGTTAAAAACAAGGCCTACCTGTACAAATGGGCATCAAAATGTATTGCAGAGGGGAGGCGCGCCTTCTGGAGTGAATTGGATTATATTAGAATCATAAAGAACTATCATACTTATTCTCTTGTGTTTCCAGTCCGTGACCGGCCAACGTTCTCCGCCCTCCGCATGACTCTTACTCTAATGGCTATGCAGACCTTGTCGGGATGCTTCAACCTTATGAACTACGCGTCGGACGTCTTCAAGCGCGTGGGCACGCATTGGAGTCCTAACACGCTAGCGCTCCTCGTCGGCTCGCTGCAACTGGCTGGCTCCTTCTTTACTACAGTTTTCATTGAGAAGTTTGGTAGAAAGGTAGGTAAAATTTGTATGAATTTACTGCAGTTTGGCTCACTTTAAGACTGTTCAGACTTCAGTGTACCTATGTGAAACTCCGCAGAATCTACTTCTATTTCAGAGATACGATTAGAAGGTAATTTTCACAGATGCTATATATATACTTGGGACCATTCAAAACGGGAGGCGAAAGTCTTAAAAAGAATTCTGAAGTTGGCCACCCATACGTTTACGATAGGTATAGGCTCGACCATGATCCAAGGCGCAGTATATTATTGTATCATGGGTTCGACATTGCCCACAATCTCAACTGATGGTAAGTGATGATGTGGTTGATATGGTAAACAAGCATGGAAACTGGCTCTCAAGGACACCTGTCCTGTGGATCCGGGACACACCGTGAGTGATTGGTGACAGATTTTCTACTCGAGGGTGGTAAATAATCAGGCGGGCATACGCAAAGTGCCCTACCACCATGCAAGTGGTGATATGTTCATAGGTAGTTTGTACTTTAACTAGGTAGCATCGGGAATGTCGTATGCTTATCACAATAATGTAAATTTGATAATGGTCAGCTTAATTTTAGCAAGACTAACCCCGTTAAGAGCTGCTTCTTAGTTACTTAACTTCCCTAAATATTCTATGTTACTTATGGACACATAAGTATGTTAATTCCACCAAGTGGTAGGTCTCTTTAGCAAGAGTCCCGTCTTGGTGGGTACCGCCACATAATCATATATACTAGGCACGTTAGGCACGTTAAGCAATCGGTCCCGGAACACAAATCACATCAACAGCGTTGAAAAAACCCTCCCCCATTAAGCGTGGTTTGCCATAATCCCCACACTTAGCAGGCGCCTTGGGGATTACAGTGTAATATGTAAGTTCTTCAGAAGGAGCTGCTGCCTACCTTCTGGTAATTTTACCTTTTGTCGCTCATTACGACTCCCATGGAAAGATATGAGACGATGCAACTCTTGCCCGGCACAAACATAAATAAAAAAAAACTATTACAGCAATCTCCCAAATTAGGTTTAATTTCTTCTGTTTTCTTCCAGATCCCTCTAGCCTGCAGTTCTGGAGTAGTATCCGTGTGCATGGCTACCCTAGCCACGTGTTTCCTGGTAGGCAACGGGCCAGGGTCTTGGCTGCCAGTCGCTGCTGTGTGTCTCTGCATTCTAGCTTATGGAGCTGGTCTGGCGCCAGTACCAATGGTACTGATGGCTGAATGCTTTCCCTTCCACGTAAGTAGACCCTGCAGTTGTGGTATATCCTGTGTATATGAAACCTAAACACGTGTTAGCCGACCGGCCATGCGCACTGTCCATATAGTGCTGATGAATGAAAAATGAATGACCTTCCAAGTATGGCAATTTAAAACACGTGTCTTCTGTCCTCCGGTGCCCATGGTGCTGATTGCTAAATATTTTACCTTCTACATAAGTCTGCAGTTCTAGTGTATCATCCGTGTCTTATGTATTTTTATATTGTCTTATGGCAACCCTAGCCAATTGTTCACTAGAAGGCAGCGAACACGTGGCAAAGCTTTGCCAGGGCGTCAAGTCTGCTAATCAATATGAATCTATAATGGACGCGGCCTAGTCAATTTTGACAGTTTTGGTAGTCTACTAACTTCATTTCGTTCATATTGAGTCAATATTGATTCAATCTCGGTTTCATATGAAAACGAAACGAAATAATAAAATAATAATAATAAATAATAACGAAATTGTTTTCTGAATTACCTGACTCTTCTCTTTTTATTTTTTGTTGGCAATATCGTCAAACCAGCCTAGATTCATATATTCATAAGGGATCAGCATCAGACTACCGCTTCTGTCTTTTATGAATCTTGAATGAATCTATGCTGAATATGAACATGTAATTAGCAGACTTAGCCCCCTGGTTTATGGAGGTGGCCGGGCAATGCCCATGATGCTGATAGCTGATTGCTTCACCTTCCACGCAAGTAAAACTAATGTTCTCATAAGAACAAAGGAATCTATAAATCCTATTTTAAATTGTACTTTACTATGACCTGTAGGTGGGTGTACATCACATTACCAAAATTGATAGACGTGGCGTGGCAAAATTTAATTTCGTGCTAAGCATGGTCTTAACAATACTAGCGCCTAGAATAACTGTATGCACAAACATTAAAACAATAATTTTTACTGCATTTTTAGACTGAAAGATCTCTCGAATTTTGTTCACCTTAATTTTGCCACGCGTACCAAGATTTCCGCTACTAACTATACACTAACGTACACATGCATAAACGGATTGCTCATCGACCTGTATAGCTTCGGTCACTAGATACACTCACCCATGCAGTCCCGTGTGGTGCCGGGCTAGAATGTCACCCCCATCCAGCTCTACCAGTGGGCGTCGTAAGAGGCGACTAAGGGTAACACATCAGAACGTACAGTACTTTCTGAGGAACTGATATCTCACATTACGATCCCCAAGCCGCCAGCCAAGCGAAACGCACTATATTTGGGGAGGCTGTGTTCAGCAGAGGACTATCCGGCTAATACAGTAAACCTGATTTAGAGCATATGCTTACCTATCTCCCTTTGAATTTTTGTATGGTGATCACGGAGCAAGCACGAGGCCCACATGATGTTAAGCCATAACCTCTGCCTATAACAAGTGCAATTCGTCTCAAGTGACGAACTGCACCGCGGCCATCATCCTGATACATACAGTTGTCAAATCTCATAGCTTGTAAATTTATTGGCTCTCCAGTACTGCTGCCAGAACACACTGTTAGGTGACAGATTTTCTACTTGAGGGTGGTAGCTAACTAAATGAGCATTCGCAAAACGAACTTCCTCCTTGCGGTGAAGCTCAAGCCTGCGGTAGGGATCGAACCATGGACTTGCAGCATGACAGTCCATAGCTATGGCCGCTCAGCTATCATTGCTTCCTGATCTGTGTTATGAACCCTGCATATCTCACGTTGTAATTGCTTTGTCCACAGCTCCGAGCACGAATGGCGGGCGCATCGATGGCCTTCTCATTTTTCTGCAGCTCAATGACGGTGCTCTTCTACACTCCAGTATCGAACCAGTTCGGGCCCCACGTGGTCTTCTACACATTCTCCACAGTCACCTTACTGGGTGTGATATATACTGTGCTGTGGGTGCCAGAGACAAAAGGGAAGAGTTTGCAAGAGATCCAGGAGTTCTGGAAAAACGATCCAAAGCCAGTGTTTGTGTGATGTTAATGTGCTAATACGAATTATGAAGTCTAATTGCATACGGCTTATAGGGCCTTTTATTTAAAAGTAACGAAAAATTTGGAGATCGTTATTTTACAACTCATAGACTAACCTTTGACAAAATCTTGAATGTTGTTCAGGCTCACCTAGAATTACTGCGGCCGGAACAGACAGTTAGTTGCTTGGCAACAGATTTTCAACATGAGAGTAGTAAGTAGCCAGGCGAGCATTCGCGAAATATGTATATGGTAGGGCATGCGATAACTACTACCATCTACAAAAACTGGACCGTGTCCTGTGAAGCACGGAAGCGCTTAGTAAATGCCAATAGCGGTCACCCAAGTCATGATTGTAGCGCGTATGACACGGAAATGCACTCGTGGCATCATTAAAGGTATTTCCAATCCATTATGATGTATTTTCAATAAAAACCAAAAGGGGGTTTCCCAAGTGCAGATATTTCGAGTTCCTAAAATACAGACATAACCCAGTTTGGGGCCCACAGATAATATAAAGTGTGTGCTATATATTAATTACATAAATAGGTACAAATTATCATAATTACTCTCATGGTAAGTTAAGCAACTGTAATATTACAAGCTTTAACACTTTCTGTGAAATAAAAATTTACTTAACTCGCTGCTACTTTTTCGATAAAGTTGTTCCAACATCTAATACAGTTACACCGCGTTCGCACCAGAAATCAACAACACATCTTTTAAAACTTGTACGTCTGTAGACATGTACAGATATTTTGTTTATAAAAGTAAACCTACGCATAGAATAAAAAAATAATCGAATACCAACGCTGAGAAGTATGAAATAACTTGTGGAAGTCGGATCAGTTATCTTTTTTAGTGATAAAGACTGCTTACAAGATCATTGTGATTATCTTTTACTGACATAACGCATCTGTTACAGGCAGAGGTTAGTCCGCTTAACATCAGGTGAGCCTCGAGCTTGTTCCGTCACAATAACATAAAAAGAAAAACACTTGCTTAAAATACTATTCCTCGTTGACAACAGGAAATACCATTAAATCATTCAGGTATATACATTTTTCAGCTAATTGACTATAACTTATCCATCATGCAATTAACGCCTAAAAGGAACCAAAGACATTAATTATGTATGAAATTATTACTCAGACTGCGTGTATTTCATATTTTTTTCTATTTCATCTTGTTCGTGTCTTTTTAGTTTGCTCAGCAGTCGGATGTTTGGATTTTTAACTAAATTATTTTTAGGTTCTGTACTTCAAAATAAAAAAATACAGTACCGTTTTAGGATCAATTTGATTGCCGTCTATCGGTAGTTATATTATTTAATACGGAAAAGCTAGCATTTGACCACTATCTCACTTGAAGCTGATTGATGATGCGGTCGAAGATGTAGTGCAGATCAATCTGTTACTAAAATATTATGTCAAAATACTTTACCGAATTAGTTTGACAACCCTGGGTTATTGACGATATCTATATGGCATATGTCCAAGATGAAAGGAGTCAGCCGACTGTGCTTGGTTTAAGTAAATCCTATAAACTAACTTTTACTCAATTTTACCCAAATACAGCACTTACTATGTGAAGAAAAACTAGTTACCTACCTAATAGTATCCCAAGGGTAATTTTGTTATACTACAGGAACTTGAATAAACGATTTTTTTCTTATTTCTTGTCCGTCTTGATTTTACCCTAAACGTACATCTAATATATTATTATAGGCACATCTAATATATTATTATAGGGATATGAGTAGCATTTATTTTATTTAATAAGCTTGAAAAGTATTACAAATAATTTTTCATATAATGTTAAACTTTATTTTTGTAAATATGCATACATTTCACTAGCCATGCTAATTTTAATTTAAAAAGTAAACATTTTATGCTAGGTGTAACGGTGTTATACATTGGGACAACTTTTTAGAAAAATGTTTTATCAGAAAACAGCGTGACTCGTTGGAAAGTTGGTTTTTGAAGCAATGATAGCCGTACGGTTATAGCTATCGACTGCGGTTCTACAGGTCCATGGTTCGAATCCCACCGCGCCGACTTGAGCTTCACCGTGGGAATCAAAACCGCGTCCTCCAATCCAGCGCGAAATCGGAGGAAGCGGGTTCGATTCCCACCCGGAGCATAAAATTTTGTGCTCCAATATTTTTTTAAATACGATTTCCGTTACGCACGCGATAGTGCTTGTAATCATATTTAGTTATAGGTAGTTTAGTTATATATGTTAATAAATATATGTTCAAAATGTTTCAAGCGCCGGCGCATAATAGGACGTACATACACCCACCTATTGCACTTATAAAGGACGACTTGCTAACGATAATTTCCAAACAAGGTAGAATTTACGAGAAAATACACTTACAAATATTGTCATAAATATTTGACTTGGTTGATTTTGACTTATTTTGATTGACTTAAGGACATAAAACAAAAATTTTACCCGAAATAGGTGGATGCATAACCTACATAAGTACAAGGTGAACAATATATGTAAAAGTGGGATGTTACTCACTGTCATATTTTTTCCCATAAACGCCTTTTACTTTACCAAACAACAGAATATTGCTTAATCCTCATATTCATAAGCCGGGACCTATAATTGAAACTAAAAATACAGTTTTTTTTTATGTTATTGTAACGGAACAAGCCCGAGGCCCACCTGATAACCTCTGCCTATAACAGACGCATTTCGTCAACGAAGAATTGCACTGTGCCCATCACACTGAGACGTCTAGTTGTTAGGTCTCATTAGTTTTTGAAGACAAATGAGATTAATTATAAATATTACTTTGCAAGTAATTAATGTTCCAGTAATTAAATCCTGTACCATTTAATTGAAACCAACGTGAGGGCTGGCGCCGCGGCTACTTCAACGGAGCAACTCAAGTGTCGCAAGTATACTAACTTCGGTATGGGTTACATATTTGAGCCGTTTGGTGTGGTTCTAAAAACTTGTCCAACGTCTGTTGGGTCTGTGTGGAGCTCTTGGTCGATGCGACGCGTGATCAAAATGCTGGCACCTATTTGGCTCAAAGAATAAGCATTGCAATTCAACGGCGCAATGCTGTCAGCATGCTGGGCACGCTGCCAACTGGTAGAGGGCTGGAGAATTTGGACTGCCTGTGAGTCTGCAATGACTTTTAGGTTGTCTAAAAGCTTTTATTGTAGTAGCTGTAGTGTTGTTAAAGTTCGTAGTATTATTCTAATGAAGGCATACCGCCGGTAATAAAAATCTTGTATAAAGTGATGCGTACATTAACAATTTCAGTATTTGTAGAAAATATATGTTTAAACACATTTTATTTAATATTAATTTTGTTTCAAACGGCGATATAGGAACATTTAATTTGCTTGTTTATGGCAATCCTAAGTTTTTTTTGTTTTATACGAAATAAAAGACTAATTAATATTAAATGTATTTTATTTCAATATATAACTACATATTCGTCTCTGGCACGACGCATTAGAAGGCTTTCGCCTCGATTTCTATGTTCACACCTGTTTTTGGTACATTCGAATTCAAAAAAATATTAATAAATATAACCTAACGTCTGATCTTAACTTACACTGGACACCGGAGCGGTATATGAAAATAATCTTAAGGGCTTATTACACAAGAGCGATTTTAGTTTGTAGCCGGACTAAGTAGTGTTGTTTCTAACGATAATCATTAAAAACTTCGAATTCAATGGATTCGCAGTTATTATAATGTTATATGTATTTTCAAATAAGACAAAATCGTTAGGAAATTATCACACGATAAAAAATCATATCTATATAATAACTCCCTTACTAATACTACTGCATCACCTGCGTTAACGTTAACGTAAATGCTAATGTATAACTACGCGTTAATTAAGGCGTTAAAATTTCACGTTGGCTACATTTATCACGTTTCAACGTCAATAGTTAATTCCTAATATATAAAGCGTTTACAGACGATAATTGAGGTTGAAGCAGCTGCGCTGCAATTAATGTGATAAATTATTATATGCGTTTATGGTCCGACGAAGGTGATCATTTTCCAAGTTTTTCATCCCTCGACGCCCTATGACGTTTTTTTAGTATTAAGATGTTTTCCAATACCTAAACTTGTCACCCTCATATCCGCATATATATCCAATATATCACTTATACCATACAAAAACAACATTTTCATCTATTTATTTTGAGTAGACCAACCAGCGAAATGAGTTTTTTTTTCAGATTTTGAGTTTGATTTTAAATAGGGTTTATTTCATGCAATGTATAATAACTTCTTGGTACCGATGCAATCCTCATCAAATAGACTTTACGGGAAAAGAAATGAAAATACACCTTTTTATGGAAATTTTACAAGAACAGGGCGGGAAACAGCAATTTTGTTTTATATAATATTTAATATTAAATTGCATATAATAATTTGTCACATTATTAATGATAAATTAAATTAAATATGATAATAGAATAGAAAATCAGAGAGAGAAAATAAAAAGCCAATGAATATAATAGCGGATGATTCAAATGCATCGTCGTCGAACACGGTGAGAGAAAACCTACCGTAATAATGCAGTTCTCACCTAAAAATAAAGTACATACAAATTTACACAGCGCGTGCGACCCCCGGAGATAGACACTGTTAATGTAGCCAACATTACTTAGTTCGCTAAAACCCTTTGATGTGTGTCGACACCCGAGTTACCGCTTAGTGTTTGATAGCATTGGCATTACGTTTGTAAATTAACACGTTAAAATGTTGGCTCAATATACGTAATGCCTTAATTATCGTGTTAATTTACGCGTTACGTGGAGACCCAGGTGGTGGAGTAGCATAATAATTATAATCAATCCATAACTATCGTTGTTCAGTAACGCGCAAATACGCAATACTAGATGACGTTCGATAAGGTTCAGACTACTATTAAGAGAGTCAGTAAATAACTACATTATACTATCATCAAAATTATTTCACTTAAAAATCAAAGCAAAATCGCGAGTGATATTGTTGTTGCTAATTTAGAGCACAGTGATTTAAAAAATCTTTATTAATTATAGCCTTTATTTCTCAGTAAAGGTAAAAAGCCAAGTCTAGCTGTTACTTCAAAATACAATGTAATACCAATTATTCATCGTCCACGGTACTTTATAGCAGAGAATTTTGATTATGAGGAAAATGTTTTTAGGACTTAATTTACACAAAAAATACACAGCGTTTAATAAAAGATAATGCCAGTACATTAAATACACTGATTCATCAACAAAACTTTGCTGCCAAATTTATGAGCCTATAAATTGCTTGATGAATAGGCATCAAAAGCTTATGAGGAATAGGCAGCAAAATTTTATTGTCAAAACTACAAAACTATAAAAATAAAACGACGAAATGATCTCTCGCTAAGATGTCCAACATTAAAAAGGTGGCAAACGAAATGCATCAAACGTATCGAGCAGTCAATTATCGACTTTACATAAAGTAACATTAAAAAAATAAGTAACACTAGATCAGCAGAAACTAAATTACAACTAAAACAAATAATCTAAACTTACATTTTAGAAGCTATATACAGGCTTTTCTCTCTAAGCATCGTTTCCTTCATATTTCTCTGTTACACCATAATGTCCGGTATTTTAAGGCAAGCCGTGAGCAAAGTTGCCATAGATGTTATTACTTTATGGAGCTTTACCGCCATGTTCAACGGGATACATTTTTAATCTCGTTTTTTTTACTTTGCAACAGCTGGCTGACGTCACATTTCGTAAAAGTCAATACTAAACAAAAATAATTTTCGATATTTAAAACAAATATTCTAAATAATTTCATGTTTAAAAGTAAAATTAAAATACTGGATCATCATTGGACTTCTACGGTGACAAAGGCTATACAAGGATTATATCTGTAAAATACTCCTTGTATAGTCATACCCTAGTGTTGTAAAAAGGTGAAAAACTCAGTTAATGTAATGCTATGTCAGTAATTCTAATAGGTTATTGCGACCAAATAAATTAAATTATTACTAAAAATTCACAACATGCTACATTCGAAAAATAATAATACCGTTTCCCGAATCCCGAATAGTATTTATAGAATCAATAGTAAAAGATCATACAAACGCCGACGACATTTCAGACCCTATATGCTATATCTCATAATTATTTCCCATCGTATTAAAAATACAGCCAGAATTTTCTAGACTAAATTAGTCTAGAAAATTCTGGCTGGCTAAAATTAACTATTTTAGCCAGCCAGAGTTTAAATTACAGTACTCCGCCCTTCAATTTGCGCGGGGGCTAAATTTGTAGATGTTTCCACAAGACATGGAAACAATAAAACAAAGTTTCGCACACAAAAATATGTACAGAAATAAGAAGTATTTCGAGAAAAACATGAGCAATGGACAAGGCTTAAGAATCATCACTCAGCGGGAAACATTTGCTGTAGTCAGCCCGTCCATGTCGAAGAGTCCTCGCGCAACGTTCTCGCTCTAGCGAACGGTGCTTGAAGCCTACGGAAAGGGACGAAGCTACTAGATAATAATTTTACAGTCAGATACAACATATACAGTGGCCAATTGTCAGTGTAACTGATGACGATTCTAACTGCCGTGAATATTATGTCACCGTAGAAATCAAACAATGAATCAACCCATAGGGCACATAAGATACCTCCGCAAATGCCACAGTGGAAAGGGACAACAAGAACGCACCCTGTGACCATTACTTGGACACACAAGATAAATTTGTACAAAAAATCCAATAAACTGAAGACGACAAAATAAATAATAATAAGAAATCGTGTCTGGCTTCTCCAGGACTACTAAGGGCTGCCATGAGTAGTTTATGTGCACATTAGACAGTCAACTATTCAATGGATAAAAGCGGCAATATATAACACGATTGACAGTCAATATATCATCCAATCAGAGGTAGTGACAACCCTGGTTATTTGTATCTAAATAACTAATGGTTTAAATTATTTAGATTTGTTCCAACCCTTTTGTTATTTAACTGGCAAACCAGAAGCATAGGTATTACGCTCAGCAATATGCATACAAAATTTCACCGAGTTGGAACACTTGGTAAAATATGTCGAAACTACGTTTGTGTGGAAACCCTGCAACATTGTTGTGTAGTGAAACATCGTTAATAACATAGGCTCTATGAAGGTCCAGCCTTCAGAGGTGGATTTTAGACTAATGAGTAAAGTAATACCTGTGGTGGCCTGTAGATTTGCATGCCTTCTCTAATTTGGATACGCATTTGATCCATATATCAGTGTTATAGATATTTATGTAATAGGTGTACTACAATAAAACAATTTGTAGCTACCCACATACGCGACTTTTATGATTGTTAATAATTGTATTCCCTTTAAATAAATCAACGAACTCCGAGACGTTGGATATTGTCAGTGTGCACTCTGTTAGCACGTGCGTACGGGCGAACTAGCGTACAAGCCGCATTTGGTACCACTCTATGAAGTTAAACTATTTGCGTTGTTTTACTGTGACAAATACCATTCAACTTCATTTCCCATGCAGTTTATAAACAGGTATAACAATAATATTTTAGGTCTGATTTTACCTATGATTTTATAAACATACATTTCCATTGACTCGATAAATTCAATGGAACAGTCCGTAGTACTTTAGAATAAGTCACAAATAGATTAGAAACATATATAAAAATAAATTATGGTGGTTCTTATTCTGTTCACACCAAAATCTAAATTCGTATAACGCTTGCGAATGGCAGTCCTTAAATTTGTCATTTCTGTTTAATGAGGTCGGTAGAAACTTTTTACAGAAGACGCCATCATAGTTTATACCAAATTTTAAGGACTATTTCAGTTTTGGAATATGCCAGATGTCTTATTGACAGGATTCCTATAGGAAATGGTGCAAGGTGTGCTAGCGCCATTTTGACAGTTGCCAACTCCATTTTCAGTTTGTTTTAGTCAGATTTAGTCGGCATGTAACTTAGTGGTCGCAGTAAAATTAACCACAACTTAAAAGAGTTATGCTATTTTTAGAATAAACATTCTAAGTTTTATAGGAATGTGGCTTTTATTGCGAACAGAATAAGAACTACTCTAAGTTTAGAGATTTTTAAATGTTGAATCGACAATATCGTATTTTAAATGATTTTAAACAAACTCATTACAAGGAGTTATCGTTGTCGATAATTGTATAATAATTTGAAATGATTAAAATTCATGTTTTGTATTCCGTATGCTACCATCTATAGATTCAATATAATATAATTATAATTAACGAGGATAATTTTTATAGATTTATTTATACCACTTTAATATAAAGTCGAGTAACTAATTAAATAGCTCTGTCTACAGTGATTTAGAAGTCGATTTCACTTAATAACATGATAATAATTACATTGTAAATTTTTGCAGTAGGTAAAATGCTGGTATTATTGTCGGAAGTCGAGATTTTGTACAGAAAATGTATATAAATTTAAATAGATAATTAGTGGCCTTTAGAACAAAATTAAAGAAATGGCACACTACTACTGCCTACGCAAGCGATCATATTTTACATGTTATTGTTTAACTGTAAGTACTAACAAGTACACCCAACCCACACTAAGACTTAGTGTACAAACGAGGCGTACCTACACAAATGTGAAGCAGTAATGGCTCGGTGGCACTGGCTATTGACTGCCGCGCAGCAGGTCCATGGATCGAATACCGCCGCGGGCTTCATCGCATGATGGAAGGGCATTTTGCGACTGCCCGCATGCCCTGCCTGTGGGTCGCTACCCACAAGTAGAACATCTGTCACCAAGCACCGGCAGCTGTCCTTGAGAGCCAGTAATTCTAGGTTAAGCCTGTTAACACCTTCGACCACATAATCACTTACCATCAAGTGAAAAAAAAAATGCCCACCAAAATTTACTGTGTAGGGACGCGCTTTAGTATGTGAACAAAGCTTTAAGTAAGAACGGTTTTATACATAGTGTCTGTTTACATAGATCGGCGCGAATTCTAGAGCAACTGTGTATAGTATTTAAATTAATGCTTTAGGCCACTGGATTACGATACGATTTATTTTTAAACACGGTTTGCGTGCTTCCTTTTATTTTAAAATATGTGAATTTGATAAATAAGTATAAAGTAAAACTAAATATACTTTTCTAAATAAAAATCTTTTTTCTTATTATATTCGATCGCAAAGCTTGAAATATTTTTGTAAACTGTATAAAACCGTTTTAAACCACGAAGGTAACGTCAGGCCTGGATCACTCCCCACTTTAGGTACAAAGCTACAAGTATATCTGCGTATCCGTCCGGACGGGATTATTATGGTCACGCACCGCGTCAGAAGAGATCAGAGCCATGCGTGGCTATGCGATAGAAAGAGAGACGCCATGTAGGTGAATATATCAATATTAGGTGCCACGTGCTTTGCGAGCTGAAGTGCACTTTATTGCTTGGTTGCTAGTCGCTTATTTATTGGATTTGCTTTGCGGAGAGATCCTTCTGGTCGTTTTTAATCTGTGGTAACGTTCAATATTTGTTTTAGTACAGCTAACGATTGGTGTTTAGTAACTTTATTATAAGCATTTTTGCCGTCGTGTTCCAAGTAGACAGCCTCTTCAAAATTATATCAATGAAGCCAATATCATTATTTGTATTGATTGTGGATTTCAACATAAAATAAATAATATATAACAGTCCTCTAAATAAAATTGACAGTATACTCCAATATCCGTCATTTCAAGTCAAAATTTGATGTTTTAAGGTCTTGTACTACATTTTCTTCTTGTTACGCATAAATCATGGGTCAAATAAGAATATCATCACTTAACACAGAATTATAAGTTAACAAGTTCCTAAGGTATGCACAATTTACAAAAATAAAGGCAGACGTCTTGGGGATCCCAGTTTAAGATATCAGTTCCTCAAAAAGCGCTGCTGTCCACCTTCCGGTATTTTATTTTTTGTCCTCACGGACTCGTGAGTAGACTTAAGAGTAAAATCCACAGGTCCAACTTAGGCTGAAATTCAGAGATAAACTAAGATGTTTGAAAACCAGTCTTAGCCAACCGTCGGCTTATATTCGTAGGCCAACCGAAGCGTATTCACGAATAATTTTTCAATTGGCGTTAAAAGCTAGTCGAGGCAGTCATGTTTTGACGTCACTAAGCCCCTAAACAACGACTGAAAGTTTAAGACACTTCGTACGTCAAACTGATTTGCCTACAACTGTCACTGTCAAAGTCATTACCGCACTAACTATTTCCTAGCCTGCGCCATTGTATTTGCAGCTATTTCCGGTACAATTGTAACTTTAAAACGTGTGACGTACACATAAGAATGCTTTTTTTTTAATTTTATAGATAATGAATGCAATACTCTCTACCGGCTATCATATTCACGTAATCTTCGTTCAGACAGAAAGCGGTGAAGCGTTTAAGCGTTCGCCATTCGCGTTACTTCTTTCGTATTAGTTCATAGCTCTGGAACGCCTGTTGTATGAAAATGGGGTACATTACGCAGTGTAATGCAAGGAACGCAAAACACGTGACCCCTCTCTGTCTGAAAGATCGAGCGAGAGAACCTGAGATTGTGCTAAGCAAACGCTCAGCAATGTGTAGGCAGATATAGGTCAAGAGTTCGGATTATATAATTGGTCACAGTCTACATCATAGAGAAGTAAACAAAGCAGATCGTAATAAAGAATTTAAAAACTGGTGTCGATGTTGACTTCTCTGTTTTTGCTCGAATTATATACATCTCAAAGTTGAGATCGATCTCAAGATGCAGTTTTTGACAGATTTTCCATACATTTAATGTCAAAATTGCATCATCGTTCGACTGAAAACTGGAACAGATGTTTCCTAGCTCAGTCCAATAGAAAAAAATAAAAGTTGTTAAAAAAATTACTAATATAGGTAGTTAAAATAAAAAAGAATGAAATTGGGATTTATATAAATTTTAAAATGTAAGGGATAAAAATGGAGGCCCAAAATTTTAAGCGAAATTAGACCTGATCGAAGTGGTTTACCCAACATCTCAACTTTTGAGTTGCATTTATGACGATATAATAATACGACCCTAATGCCCGTCTGCACTAAACTTTGACAGTTCCTAAGTCTATACTTACCTCAGTTATGGCGCTCATAACAAGAAATTGTGTTGCACAAATCTTAAAGTTCCCTAAATGAGCTCTGTTTCACTCACATACATAATGTTTTGTCGGACGAATTAAGTGTTTTGTCGGACGAAATAAGTGTTTTGTCGGACGAAATAAGTGTTTTGTCAGACGAAATAAGTGTTTTGTCAGACGAAATAAGTTGGTGCAGATGGAGTTTCTTACGTTCGATATAGTTTATGAATTTCCTTATTAAGAATCGACTTCACTTACTTTAGTACAGGCGGGCATAAGTATTTCTACCGGGAGGCGTAAGTATTTTGTCAAAAAAGTTTTTTTAATAACCAAAGGTCATTTAATAAACAAAGGGATCCAGTGGGACAAACTTTATCCGTTCGTGCCCTATGTTTAAATACTAAATCATAAACTACCATAATTATAGCTAAATTGTATTATAACACATACATATGTGAAAAAAGAGAAAGACATAAAAATAGGTTTAATTACATAATTAGGACACTTTGGGTTGATTTTTTACCGTAGATACATTTAAGGACAAGTTTATTTCGTCAGCCATACAATTTTAACAGAATTATTTATATCTAAACCTGTTAATCCACGGCATAAAAAAAAACCAATCCAATTTATTTCAATTTACGATTTCATTTCACATCTTTATACTTAAAATTTGTAGACAACTGGTGCTCCTAGCATAGACAATAATTATTTTGACAGACACGAAGAATTTACAAATGAGAAATGTCAATGTCTTACATTGTTTTTATTACAAGTATACCTAATTTAACTTACAAAGAGTTATCAATATCATTAATGCCAGAAGAAAGAAAAACGTGAAGGCAAAACTTAGATCGATACTAAATAACTTAGAAATTAAGAAGAAAGTAATACATGAACCAAAAGTTTGGTTTTCGCAGTTCCATATTCAAATGTGACGTTTACCTGTCAGCGATCTGTCATTCGCATGATGGAAAGTGTGTGTGGGATGTGACGTCACGCGCTCGGAAGCACGCTTTGATTGCGCGTGCGTTCATTCACTGGCTTGCTTCGACGCATCGTCGATATCAGTTTCGGGTGGCTGCTCTAGTCCAGGAAGCTGAATCTGAGTGTCTGCCGCCTCTGATGGCTGTGGAGAGAAGTATTAATTATGTAGTAAACCTAGGTCAACAAACGGGAGATTTTATGGAGAGAAATATGTCTACATTCATATCTTGGCCACTAATCAGCATCATGTTTACTTTCATTGTTTCAGAACTATTTTATTTTGGTAATCTTGAAAAATTACTTAAGAAATATTCTTAGTTCTGTTAATATTATTTTCGAGCCCATTCCGGTTCTGTGGCTTACATGATTGAGCATTAAGTTTTTTAGATCAATTATTACATTGTGGTCTATTGGAAAATCAATTATGTATAAGACATCGAGCATTCCAAAGAAGTTGCTAAAACCTATCAGACGTTTGCTATAGGAAATTTAACAATAATTAGGGTCAGTTTCACCAAACCATGCTATTACTATTCGAGGATAACTTTAATCTCTGTATCCAATTAAATATGATAGGCATTAGTCGGCAGAGATGTCCAATAATGTTGTAATTGTAATGTGTAATGTTGGTGAATTTAAAATTTGCCGTGGTATTAAGAGTAGAGTGCACGGTCTTATATATAACTCTTTCATACAAACAGTTAGGTCATATTTTAAATACCTAGTGTTCAAACTCGGAGAAATTTTGTACTCATATTACTGAGCCTAATATATAGCTTCTGGTTTGCCAGTTTTTCGATTTATTATATCCCTAAATGTCAAAATAACAATTCCCAAACAAAACAATTTTTTTAATTATTTTAGAAAATACTTAATTTTACGGAAAACTGGCAAACCAGAAGCATATATATTAGAATCAAGGATATACATTGATTCACAGAGTTATTTAAAATATGACGAAACTACGTTTGTATGGAAAGCGCTCCGTGAACTCTACTCTTAAGTTTTACGAAATGTGACGTCAGGCAGACTTTTTTGTACCGGCCATATTCCTTTTTTAACCACGAACTATATACAACACTACAGCTAATACAATAAAAGCATTTAGATAACCTACAAGTCCTTGCAGACTCACAGGCAGTCCAAAATCTCCAGCCCAGTTGGCAGCGTGCCCAACATGCTGGTAGCATTGCCCCATTGAATTGCAATGCTTAGTCGATGAGCCAAATAGGTGCCAGCACTTTGGACTGCTGTTGCAATGTACAGTCCCACCAACTTATCTGTTCAGGTGGCAGAAAAAAGAACTACAACATTCCTTCAAATTGTGACAGTTTGTAGTTGATTTCCTTGATCAGCAGCGCCCTCGCCAACTGCACAGTTAAGTTGGTGGTACTATAAGAATCTAATCCAAGATATAAATGTATACTGTTGAACTTGGAGGAATAGCTCCATAAACTAAAAACTTATATGGCCACTTTGCAACAGCTGATAAAACATACTATTTCTATGTCCTCGATGCTGTCACAAGTCATAAAAATGAACCCAAGAAGTATTCTTTTTACCACGACACAAATCGAACAAAATCAAAAACTGCTACTAGTTTTGACGACCTATGATTGCAAAGGCCTATCACATTTTTATGGATTACAGTATAAAGTTATCTGGGTATTAATTTAACCCTAGAGAGGTGAAATTAGATCTTAAACCTTTAAAAAACCGACTACACTAAACAAATATGTACTAACATTGTTTGTCTCACAACAATATGTTTGGAATACAAGCTCATACCTCTTTATTTGTTGGATAACTTCTTAATTTAAATCTGCTACAACTTATTTACCATACAATTACAGGAATAAATTTACTTAAATCTATTTCAGATAAAAATAATTTTGATTTAAATTCAATAACGAAATATATATATATTAAGATACCCACAATAAGGAAAGCAACATGTGCATTAAATGAGTAAAAATATACAGATCAGGGAGCGTTTACCTGAACGTCAATGCTTCCAGAGCGTCCGATAACTTCAGGAACAGCGGTAAGCTTGGAAAACACATCGTACATACTGTAATATATCTGTGCTGTATATATACTTTACATAAATATGTGGTGGGGAAAAGGCAAAAACGCTACTATAAGGCGATATATAATACTAAGCGATC
Source organism: Plagodis pulveraria (assembly GCA_963890685.1). Classification (NCBI taxonomy): domain Eukaryota; kingdom Metazoa; phylum Arthropoda; class Insecta; order Lepidoptera; family Geometridae; genus Plagodis; species Plagodis pulveraria. Next base: position 12,842,643 of record OY982971.1, on the reverse strand, counting down.
TGATTGGTGGACGCATCATACACACACAAACACACACACATCCATAACTCAGAACTCTGGTAGTCAGTCAGTAAAAGCAGCCTTAAGTCCATAACCAGAGGCCCGATTCTCTTAGCTATTGGACGGCGTTAACGCAACTTAATTGCATGAAAATTGTAGTTTTTGACAGTATCCGTAGTCTACCTGCTATCTAGGTTCGATCGCAAGTCAGTGGCGTGCTATCAATAGTTTTTGACATATTTGGTATGCTGTAACCTATTTTGTTGCGATTGCCTATTTTGTTGATATTTAAAAATATTTATTTACTGTATTGTTTGATAGAAAACCACTGTATTGATGTTTTGAATGATGCGTGATTGATGTAAGTTTTCATTATTATTTCAGTAACAAAATTTGCAAGCCATACGATAGCGACGCGATTGCTATACAACTGCGATAAGGAGCTAGAATTAGTAGACTACCGAATTTCACATTAACAGAAGTTCGATCGCAGAAGCATCGCAGTAGTGTGGCGTTTGTTCAATAGCTAAGAGAATTGAGGCCCTGATCTCAGATTTAGATATTCAAGTGCAATGCTCTAGAGACATCTTAAGATAGTGAACTATTTAATAAACCAATGATAGGATGATATTTGAGAGTTCACTATCAGCTGCTACTACAAACCAATCTGCGGTCCCAAAGGGGGTTTTAAGATGGGCTTTAGTATGGTGATTCTTGAGAGCTATATTATATAAGATCCCGTTGATATGTTTTTATAGTTTATTACTAACAGAACAATCAAATAGTCCACCGGGGTTTATTTAGCGATGGTATTGAGATGCTGAACTAATTTTGTCATTTTCCTTTGAATGCCTTTTATGGAATACTTTTAATTTAAGATCATTACCATTTGAATAAAAAGGGCAAAAGATCTAGGGAGCTTAGCTGCTGAGCTGGTGTTGAGACCATGGCTAGGATCGGTATATTAAGAGAGAACGATAGTTGCAGGTGGAGAGACAGGAAGTATGTATCAAAGTTTTGTATCCCCCTGTTGTCTTCCTCAAAACAGAGCAGGTTCAATTATTTTTTGGCTTAAAATTTAAGAAAGAGTATGCTCCACTTATATGCTATAAAATTAAAAAAAAAAACAATATTGTCTGTTGGTCCTCTGACCATGATGATATAACGGGGCATTTTTGTAATGTTTTATGGTCATATTTACTTTAGTAATAATTAGTTGATGAAAAAATGGAAATTAAATTGGCGTGTCTATAGCAGGCCAGATTTCAAGCAAAAAAAAATTCTATGGTGATGAGGAATTACTCTATTATCCAGGAAGAAATTATGGAATAACATTTGTATGGAGAATTGCAGCCTTCCCTCAATATCAAGACTTAAGTTATAAATATAAAAGCAAGCAATCTTGCCACTTTCGGATACAGAAACCCAAAACATTTAAATAAAAAATCACCATGATAGAGAAAAAGCAGAATATTCTATATGAGCACATCTATGTATATATTACTGTATGGCTGAAATTATTGCCTTCTCATCAAGACTACCTCCGAAAACACTTGTGTGAAAGAGACAACTGCCGTTTGAGTTGATATCAATCACCACCAATAATTCATTCGCACGAACGAAAGCTTTGCATTTTAATAAATTATAGCCATTAAATAAATACTGTGGTATCTGTTTTGAGCCTTTGATTTTAAACGGTTTTTCAGTGGTAAGGTTCTAAAGGTAATAGATAAAAAAAAAACTAAACTTAGGACGGGAATTAAGAACAATTGATCTTATTTGTATGGAAGATGAGTGTGAGTAAATCCTCTTAAGGTACAATAATTTTGGACTAAGTGAATTACATTTTATAAAGATACCTAACGAAATGACTTTTCCGCATAAGGCTTCGCATGCACCTTCCCAACACCAAGTATATTATAGTGTACAAATCTGCTTTACCTCACCTCGACGCTGTTGGCGTTCTCCCTTTGTCCGGCGCGGCAGTTTCTATTACTAGATACATACTACTGCGTAGATATACCGTGCTTAGTTTAGACTAACGGAGTGGAATCTTTCCTCATAACACTTTGTATAACCCGGTTTAATGAAGAAATTAATCGAAGATGGCTCTGCAAATCATTACGTCTCACTTGCACACTACAGACAGTCTCAAGTGTGTAAGTGAGATATGATGGATTGCAGCGACATCTTCGATTCGTTTCTTAAGACGATGTCAAATGCTGAATTTTTGTCACTATCCGACTACGTAGGAGTGAAAGAGAGGCATCGATGGTGTAATCGCGATCAGTTTAGGTAAAATCTGAAAGAAAGCTTGATAACACAAAACCAGTAACGTAAATCGAAAATGTAACTTTTCTTGTCCCTTTTGATTAAGTTTTGGTATTTTATTAATATAGTTTCGTACACATTCATACGTAAATAGTTAAGATATTTACGTTACAAGCTTAATTTAGAGTCAACTTTTCAATTTTATTCTATCGAGAAAATTTTAAGGAAACGTGTTTCGGACTTTTCTTGGCCTTAGATAATGTGGTCAAGATTAATGTATAAGTTTGTTACTGCTACAAACTAAATAAATTTTGCTACAAATCTGTTCAAGTAAAGCTATTTAGCATTTGTCAGCGCCTTAAACCGAGTTCTATTTACCCTCCTAACAACATGTATATTCCACACAAAGATTGTTGTCTCTTACCTCGAAATAGTTGGCGTTTTCCCGTTGTTCAACTAAGTCAGCGCGACCGTCTCATTTTACTACTAATACTTCAATGTAGATATACGGTGCTCTTAGGTAGAACTAACGAAGTGATTCTTCCCCCTAGCACTTTACCTGTCTAACGTGTGTATACTAAGCTGTATTACAAATATTGTTGTCCCTTACCTCGAAATCGTTGGCGTTCTCCCGTTGTTCGCTAAGTCAGCGCGGCCGTTTCTTTTTGCTACTAATACTTCTATGTAGCTGTAGGTTCTCTTAAGTAGGACAAACGAAGTGATCCTACCCCGTAACACTTTGCATTTTCATTCATAACAATGTGTGTATACCAAACTGTATTACAAAGATTGTTCTCTCACCTCGAAATCGTTGGCGTTCGCCCCAAAGTCGGCGCGGCCGTTTCTTTAAACAACTAATACTTTACGCAGCTTTACGGTGCCCTTGGGTAGAACTAACGAAGTGATTCTTCCCCGTAAAACTTTGCATTTACCTTCCCAACAACATAGAATATACCACATTTTGTATTACAAAGATGTTGTCTCTCTTACCTCGAAATCGTTGGCGTTCTCCCGTTGTTCGTTCTGTAAGCACGGCCGTTTCTTTTTACTACTAATACATCTATGTAGCTGTACTGTGCTCTAAGGCAGGGCTAACGAAGTGATATTTCTCCACAATAATGCATTGACGTTCCTATATACGTTTATATTCCATACTATTTATTACAAAGATTGTTGTCCCTTACCTCGACATCGTTGGCGTTCTCACGTTGTTCGCTGAGGCGGCGCGGTCGTTTCTTGTTACGGGGGTTGGTGTCTGGATGTGTAGCCGCTCGCTTTGGTTGGAACTGTTAATAGACGATATCATTACTAAAAGCTAACCTTAAAAACCACCCGCTATTCTAGGTCTAGCCTATTACCATCTTTATATACATTATCAAAGAAATAATGTTCATGGTAATCCAATAAGCATGCGTTACTGCAATATATAATAGAAATATGAATGTTATGGTTAATATTTTTTTATTTATTTATGATAATATTTATTATGAGACAATTATTATTTGGTTTTTGTTCTAAAAATTGGGTTCCACATCCAAAGCAAATTGAGATCAGCTCTGTTGTCTGTCCGTATTTAAGTCACTGGACTCTAGCTCTTAAACAGTAACATTAGAAGACCCTAAGTATTATACATATATATGTTCCATGTAGAATGTTGCCCCAAAAACATGTTATCTTTTTAAATATTTGTATCTATGCCATGGATTTATGTTTATTGTAGATATAAATAAAAAAAAACATTTCGTTGAAATTGTTTATAATCAATTATTGATTATTTGTATATCATACTTACACAGTCCATATTTATGATACACCTATGAATTAAACATGTAATATGTATCTTAATTTTACATTACCGCTTTTATTTCGCACTCATCAAGTTCACAATTAACTAAACACGCAGAATCTTTCAGATTGGTTAATAGATAAGGCGCTTAGAAATGATCGCATCCGATTGGTCGCGTCAGGGTTATGTTGTTGCTCCCCCCGATACTCCGACCAATCACGGTCACTCATGGTGCTAGTGCCGTCCTTTTTCCTTTCATACACTTGTGCAAGAGAGAGCGCGCTATATTAGACATTCCCAGCGAACAGAGTATAAATATTAATATTGAGTATGTTAACCTTAATTACATTTATAAGATCTTTAATTAACCAAAATAATATACCTGAACACACTATTTTCATGCCCATATAGTTACTGTTACTGTATCAGCCGGATAGTCCACTGCCGAACACAGCCTCCCCCATTAAGGGGGAATCTGCCATAATCCCACAATCACTTGGCAGGCGGCTTCGAGATCGCAGTGTGAGATATCGGTTCCCCAGAAAGAGCTGCTGCCCACCCTCTGGTGTGTTAACTTTAGTCGCCTCTTACGACACCCACGGGTAGAGATGGGGGGGTGACATTCTAGCCCGGCACCCCACGGGCAATGCCCATATAGTATGGTTGAGAAAATCTAATTTATTTACCTGTAGTTCTGGCGGTAAGAACACTCTAGTATTCGCGAAGTATTCGGCTTGCGGCGCGAAGTACATAGTAGGGATGCGCGCATCCGATGGAAAATCGCGCAGCTCAAAGCTTTGCGATTTCGCCCATATCACTGACATAGCGAGATCGCACACTGCCCATAGTTTCTGAAAAAAGATTTTGATTATTGTGCGTGCGTTGTTACGTCATCCCAACGCTTGCCGAGTTTGCCGTAGCCCCCACGCTTAGCAGGCGTTTTTGCGGATTACAGTAAAATGCAGTTTCTGTAAGCGCTGTTCAGCTTCCGATATTTTACCCTTAGTTGCCTCTTACGACACCCACGGGTAGAGATGGGGGGGTGACATTCTAGCCCGGCACTAATCAGACTAATAATTTGTTTTTAATATGATATTTAATATATATAAACGGACGAATTAGTCACTCAAGACGGACGAATTAGTTACACAGTCAGACATTACTTAAACTGAAAGACAGCTGATAGAGCCAATACTGTAATGCCTGGCTCACTGCATACTTTAGGTATAAAGCTACAGGTAAATCGGCGTATCCGTCAGGACGGAATTATTGTACGGTGCGTGCCGCGTCGGAAGAGACCTTGAATATAAATATTAGGCCAAGAGTGCCTAATATTTATATTCAAATTACTTATATTGTTATACTTGGCGAGCTGAAGTGCACATTATTGCTTTGTTGCTAGAGTCGCTTATTTATTGGAATGGCTTTGAGGAGTCATCCTTCTGGTCTTTTTAAATCTGTGTTAATAGTGATCTTTTTTTTTTTTTTTTTGATCTCTTGTTTTATATTACACTATAGTATTCTTTATATGAACTCAGATGGAATTGTCTATGTTTGCTACGCATCTTGGGGATTATATTGTAGGACAGCAGTGCTTCAGAAGGCGCTGCGCTATACCTTCTGGTACTTTTCTCTTTTACGCTCTCTCTTACACTTCCCACAGAAAGATATGGGGCGTGCAATCCTAGCCCGGCACCCCATGGCTGATAATAACCTATCAAGGTCGAAAATGCCACAACTTAGTATAAATAATATCATACATCTAAACAGATATCACCTTTAACGGAGGAGTTTGCTCTAATACCTTGGCAGGTGTTTTGGGGATCGCAGGGCAAAATAGCAGTTATTCAGAAGGTCCTACTTCCCACCTGGTACTTTTCGCCTCGGTTCTTACGACATCCCACAGGAAGATATGTTGAGAGGCAATACTAGCCTGGCACGCCACGACTAACAAGTGCGAAAGTGCCACAATGTTGCATAAACAATACTTACAAATAGAGGTGTGTCGCTCTTCACCGAAACGACTCAGTGAGTCGTTTCTAAACTGATGCACTGATTCGAATCTTTAACACCGCTTCAAATGAATCATTCGCTCAATTGCATCTCGGTTTCAATCGGCACGCGGCGCTCACTGACACGATTGAGTGAGATAGACTGTTCGAAGCGCGTCGGGTGGCGCAGTCGCGGTCGCGTCGGAGATCGCCGACCGCCGCGCCGTCTCTCTCACTTATTCACTACAAGTGGATGACTGAGAAAGACGGAAACACTAGCTCACCTACGCACGCATTACGCGTAAGGAAAGATGACCTGTTGTTATTGTTTGTTTAGTTGACCTTTGTTTGCGAATAAAAAAACCGGATTACGTTGGGTCTGCAATTTTCTGCTGTATTAGAAAACGATTAAGTGTTACAATAAGTAAAAACTGTTAAGTGTTACACCCTCAAGTAGAAAATCTGTCGCCAAGCACCTAACGGTGTGTTCCGGCAGCTGTCCTTGAGAGCCAGTACTTCTAGGTTAGCCTGAACAACATCTTCGACCACATCATCACTTACCATCAGGTGAGATAGTGGTCAAAGGCTAACCTATCAGGCATAAAAAAGCGGGTATACACTTTTAAATAGATGTTTAATAGACTTTTACTTCATAAAAATAGTGAGTACTAAACTGAGTTGAACTGTTATAGAAAAAGTTTTTTTGTTGAAAATCGATTTCTATGGAAGCTTCAGACAAATGAAATTAATAAAATAAAAAAACTAACACAATATTATATACTTTACATAATTTATCAAACAAGGTCAATAAAAACGATTCATGAAGGTTATTTAATTTATTTGTGCTAGTAAATCGAGTTTCGAGTCACTGATGCAAAAGATGCAAATGATGCAATCTCAACAAAGATACGTTTTTGCCGGCACTACTAACAAATACAAACAATACTTACAAAGTTGACAGTGTCATCAGTTTCATTGACGGCGTCCTTGTGGAGCTTCATGCGCTCGATAAGACTCTTGTAGAATCCGTAGCAGAAGAAATCGTTGCGAGTGATCAGAGGCTCTAGGATGAACCACAGGCAATTCTTCACCGTCTAAGTAAAACAAAACAAATTATATATAAAATTAATTTAAGAGAAGACGTTTTACAAATGTATGCAAGCACCAAGTTCTTAACCATCAGGAAATTATAGGACATAAATAAATAATGTTTGCATTGCAATAGCATGGTGGTAGGGCATTTTGCGAATGCCCGCCTGGCTAGCTACCACCCTCAAGGAGAAAATCTGTCGCCAAGCACCTACCGGTGTGTTCCGGCAGCTGTCCTTGAAAGCCAGTAATTCTAGGTTAGCCTGAACAACATCTTCGACCACATCATCACTTACCATCAGGTGAGATAGTGGTCATAGGCTAACCTATCAGGCATAAAAAAAAATGTATGCAGGGTTTTTTGTAATTATGACGGAACAAGCACGAGGTGCACCTGACGTTAAGCGGTAACCTCTGCCTATAACAGATGCATTTCGTCACGACGAACTGCACTGCGTCCGTCTACACTGAGACATACAGTTGTTGAGTCTCATGTGCCTGTAATTTAAGGACTGCTGTCGGAACACACTGTTAGATGCTTGGCGACAGATTTTCTACTTGAGAGTGGCAGCTAGCGAGAAGAGCACTGGCAAAATGCCTTACACCATGCATTGAAACTCAAGCCAGCGATGGGGATCGAACCATGGACTAGCGGCACCGCAGTTAAAATCCATAGCACGACACTGCAAAGGATTTTTGTGAACTGAACCATTTCATAGATCACAATAAGAGATATATATATGAAACAGTGAGGGCTCAGTAGCATTGGCTATGTACTGGCGCAGCAGGCCCGCCTGGCTAGCGACCACCCTCTAGTAGAAAATCTGTCGCCAAGCACCAAACGGTGTGATCAGCTGTCCTTGAGAGCTAGTTATTATAGATTAAGCACAGGTGTGGCAGCTGTCCTTGAGAGCTAGTAATTATAGATTAAGCCTGTTAACACCTTTGACCACTACATCACTTACCATCGGGTGAGATTGTGGTCAAAGGCTTACCTATCAGCAATAAATATATATATTTTTGAAGCGCTCGTAGCGAAGTTTACGTAGCTGTTCTCAACCGATCAGCAAAGTTAAGCAACGTCGCACGCAGTCTTGAGTTGGATGGGTGACCGCTAGTGACATTACTACTGAGCGTTTCCGTGCTTCGGAGGGCACGTTAAGCCGTCGGTCCCGGTTGTCATCTTAGGATGGCAGTCGTTACAGCATGGTGGTAGGGCATTTTTCGAATGCCCGCCTGGCTAGCGACCACCCTCAAGTTGAAAATCTGTCGCCAATCACCTAACGGAGTATTCCGGCAGTTGTCCTTGAGAGCCAGTAATTCTAGGTTAAGCCTGTTAACACGTTTGACCACTACATCACTTACCAACAGGTGAGAATGTGGTCAAAGGCTTACCTATCAGCAATAAAAATATAATTATTATTTATATATAATTATTATATTACCTTGAGTTGCGCGACATTATCATACGCAGTGAAGGCGGGATCGTGCGTCAGTACCGGCACAGCAAACACTAGCATGTAATCCGGAAGGATATGAGGCAACTGGCTCACGGCACGTTCCACTGAAAACACAAATAGGTAACATTTTAAGAAATTTTAAGCTATAAAATATATTTTTTCATCCGAAAATATTCCGTTTTTGCTTAGCGTGCTTCCTTTTATACAATACTGGTTACATTTATTGGTTCACAGAATTTGTATTCGGCATTCGTAATAATTAATTTTCATTGCTTCACATAGTGCCTGTTTTACGAGTTTTTTTTTTAATAAAAATAGGTTTTTAGTAGATATAGTCTGCACCATACAAGCATTACATGCTGTTAGTAATGCTTGCATGATAGCTTATTTCTTACAAGACATAGGGGTCACAAAACAGAAGCAACAATACACGTGAACACATTTTTGTTAGTGATAGACTTACACTACATTAAATCAGAGCAAAAAATCTAAAATCATTCGAAAATATCGAAAACATCGTTTCTTTTCTGGAAAGAATCCCAAAAAAGAACGTGATGTTTTCGATTTTTTGCTTCAGCCTTTAAAATCCTTTCTTTTGTTTGACACTTGAGTTCGGTTCAGATTTTTCGGAAGAAACGCAAGTTTTGATCAATAAATAGTTTAAAATGCCTGGTGGAAGACAGAAGGATGCCATCTGGCAGTTTTTTCATACATAAAAGCAGTAATACAAAAACTGGGTGTAGAGCAATCTGTAAGATATGTAAAAAAGAACTTCTACGAGTTGTCGCGAGAATGAAGACTCTTGATGAGAATTGTAAGAAAACAGGAACTGTGACTAATGTTGGTAAGTTTAATTAATAATTTATACTAATACTTATTATAAAAATGACTGAATTTTTAGCTTATATACTAGATCCAACTCATACCACAAACTACCTAACAGAAGAAGAGGAACAAAGTGCGCTAGAGGAAGCTAGGACTCTGAGGGATCAGGTTTACTACCCACTCATAATTAAATTAAAATACAAATCGTATCCATTCAAATCAGTGATGTTTAGTGAGCAAATTTTACAAAATGACAGATTTGGAATGGTGGCAAGCCCTAAATATGTTTTTGATGAAGATAGGCACAACAAAATATACCCAATTTTGAGACAGTTGTTTGGATCTATTGCATCCTCAGCATCAGTAATAAGAGTCTTTTCCACCTTTGGATTTGTTTCTAAAATCAGGAACAGATTAGGAACGGAAAATGCAGAAAAGTTGGTGTTTTTATTTAAGTATTATAATTCTAATACAAAGTACGTATGTATGTACGTATATCTCGATAACCAAAATTAAGAATCTTAATTTGTGTTCCAAATAGGAAATAAATAAAACAATTTGATCAAATCAATGATTTTTATTGAAAAAATTACTTGATTAAATAGTGATTAAAATCATAATTAAAATCAATGCGATTTAATCATGCCAACCCTGCATTAAAGTACAATATGTACTGACCCAGCCGAGTGAGATAAGAGATACGAAGATGTCGTGGTCTAAAAGGTGCAATTAAATTAATAACTATTTTATCATCATCAAAAGGAAGACGTCAAACGTTGAACATAGCTCTCCCCCTTTGGCCACAAAGAACGGTCACCTGCATCCGTCGGCGCCCCACCACTTTCTCTTTGGCAGTCCAATTAGTGGAGAGGCCTACCTATTCTTCATCAGAATGGTATGGGGTCGGTGCAATTACAGGCACATGAGACTTAATAACTTTATGTCTCAGGGTGTGATGAGGGCATGGTGCAGTTTGCCACTTGTGATGAACCGCAACTGTTATAGGCCGAGGCTACCGCTTAATATTATGTAGGCCTCGTGCTTATTCCATCGCAACAGCATAAAAAAAACTTATTATTATTATTTTTAATATTGTTATGTTTGCAATAACGCCTGCATGGCAAATTACATTCCGATACGATGGTTAAAGAACGAGAGCAAAAATTAGAGTTATGAGTCATTGTGTTGTCTCTATTGGTTAGAGCTTACCCCGGCTAAAAGGGTGGATGGACGCGGGTTCGCAACCCGCACATGACTATAACTTTTTCTCTTGTAAATTTGTAATTTTGCAATTATTATTATAATATTACCTTTGGTCCCAACGGTAATGTTTCGTATATATTCGCGACGGCGGACAACATCAGCCATCATGTACTGACGCACCGTCGCTCGTATCTTCCTCTCCGGCTCGCGGCCCGCCAGCGCGTACATACCCATGAAGTCCAATGGCAAGCATTTGTTGGGAATACCCTGCGGAATGGCACGTATATTATGTTCGATTTACTGCTTGGGAATAACCCGTTTCAAAGAAAGCTTTCTTGAGTTCTTTTATTGCCGTTACGGTGCCAGGTTTTTTTTATTGCTGATAGGTAAGCCTTTGACCATAATCTCACCTAATGGTATGTGATGATATGTTAACAGGCTTAACCTAGAATCCGGCAGATTTCCTTGAGAGCCAGTGGCCAGCCAAAACTGCCGGAACACACCGTTAGATGCTTGGCGACAGATTTTCTACTTGACGGTGGTAGCTAGCCAGGCGGGCATTCGCAAAATGCCCTACCAGCATGCTATAACGACTGCCATCCTAATACAACAACCGAGACCGACGGCTTAACGTGCCCTCCGAAGCACGGGAGCCTTCAGTAGTAATATCACTAGCAGTCACCCATCCAACTCATGACCGCGGCGAACGTTGCTTAACTTTGCTGATCGGTTAAGAACAGCTAAGCAGACTTCGCTTCAAGTGCTTCAAAATACCACCAAAATAAATGGTCTCAAATACATTGACCCTAAAATATTGTATTTCACTTTGGGAAGTCTATTAAATATATATATTTTGTGTATATGTACAGATATAAATGTATAAAATAATAATAATTATATAAAATATTACAAGCGTTTCCCAGTGGTAAGATTGGTGGTGAGATTAGTCTGACCAATAGGTTTTTTTTTTTTATGCCTGATAGGTTAGCCTTTGACACTATCTCACCTGATGGTAAGCGATGATGTGGTCGAAGATGTTGTTCAGACTAACCTAGAATTACTGGCTCTCAAGGACAGCTGCCGGAACACACCGTTAGGTGTTTGGCGACAGATTTTCTACTTGAGGGTGGTAGCTAGCCAGGCGGGCATTCGCAAATTGCCCTACCACCATGCTATAACGACTGCCATCCTAAGATAACAACCGGGACCGACGGCTTAACGTGCCCTCCGAAGCACGGAAGCGCTCAGTAGTAATGTCACTAGCGGTCACCCATCCAACTCATGACCGCGGGCGACGTTGCTTAACTTTGCTGATCGGTTAAGAACAGCTAAGTAAACTTCGCCACGAGCGCTTCAAAAATTAATTATTTAATTAATTTTTGAATTTAATATTACAGATGTTCAGATTATTATGAAATCTGGTGTGGACTTACCTTAGAAAGTCCTTTATGAAGTTTCGCTGCAAAAGCTTCTCTTACTTGTGGCACATCATCCTGCAAACAAGAAAGAATGCACTCTTCATAAAATATCATATGCCTGTCATGATAATCTATACTAATATAATAAAGAGGAAAGATTTGATTGTTCCTTTGTTTACATTGAATAGGCTCTGAAACTACTGGACCGATTAAGATGAAATGTGGTATGGAAATAGTTAGAGACACGGCGAAGGACATAGGATAGTTTTTATCCAACTGGGCAAAAAGAGGTTAATGCGCGATAACCGATATACCAGCGGGCGGAGCAGCGGCCGGAAAGCTAGAATTAAATATAGATAATGTATCTCACATTAATTATTTACTTTTTTTTAATGTTAACATAATTGGGGTGTTTGTATAGTCTCCTGTTAACAAAAATAACACCCAAAAATGCTAAAGATGATCACAGTGGGTGTTCCTTTTGGGGATGTTCTAGGCAAAAATCGCGTTTTGAACGTTATATTACACTGTTCGAAAAGGTTTGATTGAAAACAGCTATAAATATAAACCGCGGAATGCTATTTTCGACCCCTGCCCGAAGACTTAAGCCGTCTTTACAGATAATTTTTCGCTAACTGCTAGTTTGACAGTTGAATTTCTTAATAATTTGATCACTTAACATTATGTTTTTCGCATATAAATGAATTGAAAACCTAATTTTGAATGTCGCATACTATTTATATTCGCTATGTTTGTATGGAAGCGTGAATAATATAATACCTTTATAAAAAAAATCTAATCAGGCACGCGTTATCCTTTGGGAGTGACAGCTATTTTCGAGAAGTGTTCGATTTGGGAGGAATCATTGGTGTTCGAACTTAGAAAAGTTATTGATATTGCGTTTTGAACGCTTAGATGCAAATGCCGATTTAGAAACTGCAACAAACGCTATCATCTCAAAACGAACACATAGAATATACTCCCATATTGGTGACGATACTACATAATACACTTCTATGATAATAACGATGCAATAGAAGTAGGACGCTTGCATTCATTCGTCCTGTGATAATTCTATATATTTTTTTATTTAGTTTACATTTAAGTCTCTCTATATTAAACAGTTATTATCTGTGTACTTGTAGCTTTTGCAATGTTTAATATTTATTATGCTATTAACATGCATTACGTATCCTACGAGCCCAGATACAGACCAAATTGACACACACTATATTTAATATTACCTTTTAAACTTTGTTTCATATACAGGGTTATTGGTAAAATGCTAACAACCTCTTAGGGTTGACTTCTGCTAGTCCTTACAATTTTCATGTTTCTGTCATTTAAATATTCTGCCATTTTCTACACTTCTACACTAATATTACAAAGAGGAGAGTCATTGTGTCATGTTAACTCAATTGGTTAGAGCAAACCCCGGCTAAAGGGATGGATGGACGCGGGTTCCAATCCCGCACATGACTATATCTATATCAATTATTTTCTCTCGTAATGGAAACATGATGAACTGATGATGAAAACATAACAAATACTTACAACCATGAGATGTGACAGATTGTAGAACTGTTCAGCAGTGAACTGATCTCCAACGCCCTTCTGTTCGCATATCTTTAGCATAGCCGCGCCCGCTGCTAGTCTCAAGTGAGCCATCTCCGCTTTCGATAGCCGGTTTTGCTGCAAACAGAAAAAACTGCGTTATCTTTGTTCTTAACTAATATGTCCTGACTAAATATGTTAGGTCACAATATACAATGTGATGTTTTTATTTACGATAGACTAAGTTCTCATCTAAGGGATAGTAAACAAGCTTATTTTACTATATAATTGGATCTGACCGACTGGTTTACTACTCGAGGGTTACCCAGGTGGACATTCGTAATAGGGTATATTACGAATACCACCATGCAAAAATTCATTGCTGTGAACTGAAACCAGAATTAACGTCAGATTACAAAAAAATATACGAAAAAAAAACTACTAAATAGCAAATATTATAAAAATTAAAAGAAAGCATAAATTAATATTTTATTTATTGAGTACTGGTAAATCCGCCTAAATTTCCTGTGAAGTGACAACGTGTGATGAACGCCACGCAGCCAAATCTGAAGAATTTTTCGACGCGTTTCGCTTCTACACAAAGCATCCTCAGGAGGTAGACTCTTCGAGTGCAATTTCTGGATCGTGTTAACTTAAATTATTTATTATTATTATATATGGATTTATTTTATAGCTTTCCGCAAAGTAACGCCGGAATCTATTAAAAACAATCTTTTTTTTTATGAAATGATGAAACCAGCAAGCCTGCCTGATGGTAATCGTCACGACTGTCCATTACAGTTACAGTCAAAGTCAAAATCATTTATTCAATTTAGGCGTCTACGACGCTCTTATGAAGGTTTATTACAAATTTTAGTATTGAAATATTCTACATTGTACTGTCACATTCAGCAAATAAATTGTATAGAGCCACTGCGAGAAGAACGGGCAAGAAACTCGAGGCCTTTCTTTTAAACATCTTTTAACAATGTGTTACATACTAACTATATAATAGAGTTATTACAATATTTGTTTAAATTATGTAGGTGACAGGCAATAGCTTGGCAGAGGCGGAATTGTCCAGGCATTTTTGTCGTTTATGTAATCAGAAACTGTGTAGTAGGATTTTTTAATCAATATGTTTTTCACATGCAACTTGAATTTCCATTTTGTGAGCGTTGTAATATGTTTGGAAACTTTATTATAAAACCGCACACAATAACCTAAGAAGGACCTTTTTTTTGTCTTTGCTAATCTAAAACCTGGCACCGCTATTTTATCTTTATTCCTAGTATTGTAATCGTGAGTGAGTGTCACCTTACTCTTTATACTTGACACTTAACATAGCTCCGAGACGTTAGTTCGTATGTCTCATTCGCACAATCATTTCTCTTGCTACAGCGCCCTTCACGCTTTAAACTGTAGTGTTGCACACTACTACTGCCAGGCAGGATATCTGAAACTAACTGTGTTATACCCACCAAAATAGAATCTTGCTAAAGAGACCAACCTATTATAACATTTATTTACCTGTAACAGATCTCCTTTGTGGACAATAAAAGCATTCAACATTCTAAATGTCTTCTGCGCAGACAGTTCATCTTTCTTCAAGCCGAGTAACCAGCGGGCCATGCACTTCAATCCTTCTAGTTTGCAGCGAGTTTCTTCTGGCAGCTGGTCTTCTGGACACCACTCGTCTTGCACGGCGTTTGCACTGCCGCCGCCTTCGCGGACTAGCAACTCTTTGACTATCTGGAAATTTGTATTGACAATATATAAGGTAATGTGACAATTAACAATTGCTCTCAAGAGTATATACATTTAATGCACACAATATACTCATACATAATACATACTAAGAAGATAGTAGAGATTATCTGTTTTATTTTATTTGCTTTTCTGGTTGGGCAATTTACGAATTACCCCCGTCCCCACCCAGGCTAGCTACGCCCCTCAAGTATAAAATCTGCAGCCAAGCACCTAATGGTTGCAGCTGTATTTTAACGCCAATACCCATCTTTATTATTATTTTAGTTTTTTTATTGCTATGAGGTTAGCCTGACTTGTTATAAACTGGTTCTTTTCGCTTTTACTCCTACATACAATAGTAGATTATGATACAAGTGAGCTAAGTTGCTCATTAAATACGAAGCTGTGTGTTGCAGCCCCAGCCGTAGGCGAGGGCGTAAATCAGCCGATGTATAATGAGCAAGTTGCACACGAGTTTCATACGCACTTTTTCAACACCCTTGCGAGGAAAAAAAATATATATTGCACAAATGCGATACAAACAACATACGAAAATTATGGAAAATAGCGCGCAAGCTACGAATAATAATGAAAAGAAATGTAATTCATGCTCAAAAACAACACAACGCAAACTATACCGCAGCGGGCGTGGCTTAAAAAGTGTACCGCGCGGCGCTGTCAGTTCGCCGTGTGGGTTCGAGTCATGCGGTTGTACCACGGGAATTTTCAACTGAATTTATCAATGTTCTTCTACGTTGTTTAATTCTGAAAAAATACCATACTATGTAGTAAAATGGTGAAGAAGCCATACGGATATAAAAAAATCGGGAATAACTTGTATAAACGAGTAAATAACAATATTTTGGAAAGCCATACTTGACTACCCTGGATAGTTTTATGCAACATGAATTTTACATTAAGTCAAAAATAACTTCGGAACATTGTTAGTCTGAGATTTTTTTTTGTGAAAACAATTCCGATATTTTTTTTCGTGTGCTCGATTTTTTATGTCAAACATGTACTACAAATGTCATTAAAAAACTTTGATAAATTCCTCAATTCTAATTTAACATTTGTGCTTCTAATGACATAAAAATATCCTAGAAGTAGGGCTTAGATCTGACAACTGTCAAAGTGTCAGTTGATGTCGTATTTCCCAGTATTGATTTAATTTTTGGGATACAAAGGACATAAAAATTACAAATAAATTGATTTTAGGTCTTATAGCTGTTATAAGTAAGAGTAATTTCTAGGTACTTTATTGTCATTTTAATCAAAAATATGAAATAGAAACGGATAAATATGATATTAACTGTCTTTTTGGCAGCTGTCATGCTTGAGATCTATATCTAGATAACTATAATGTAATATGTACCTAAAACATAAATAATTTTTTAGGTACAAATTACGTACGTAAGGCTGCGGTATTGTTACTTCCAATAGTTATATATAATCTATCTACATAATTTGGTACAATGGAATACTAGAATAATAGTTCTGGGCATGCTGGGCACGCTGCCAACTGGAGTGCTTAGACTGCCTGCAAGCCTGAAATGGCAGCTAGGTTGACTAAATGCTTTTGTTGTAGTAGCTAAAAGTATTTATTATAGTTCGCAGATTTTTTTTAAAATACAAAAAAAAACTTGATGTACTTATTCATCTAATACACGCAATAAGACATTTTTAAAATCTAATTTAATTCTGAGTTATATCCTACTATCAATATTGCCTTAAATAGAACATTTTTACTTGAAATCCATTTCTTTTTTTCAGCTCATTATATGTATATACCGACTTTTAAATTATAGAATATTATTTCAAAGATAAAAATTCCAATCTACTGAAATAAATTGCATGAAAAACCTAAAATATATTATTGAAAAACCTGTAATAGAAAATGAATACGTAAACAAGCTTACATATTGTAGCATAACGCCATCCACGCGTATCTAAAGCTGGGAACGCACTACAGAGTTTCGTCGCGAAGCGGCTGTCACTACCTGTTATGTATTTAATGTTTTACGATCTAGCACAAAATACGAAAATTCCCATGCAAGGGCGATAAGAGTAATGGACTGTATGACGAAGTGAAATTAGGGCAAAGATATATAATAAGTAAGATTGTGCAACTCACCAGATAATCCGATGGGGTTCAGAGCCGTTATTGGTATCTAAACTACGAATTGGCTCGCGCGCTTACCTCCTCTATAGCTCAGTACCTGTCTTGGCTGGGTGCCGGTTGTGATGGCACAGTTTGCACAAATATGAAGTTTTGGTAACTTATTATACTTAGGGCTTTGCCCTCGACAAAGTTGGCACGAATGCCCGACAAATTAGTTTGAAAATTAACGAGAAGTCGCTACGACACGAAAATTGATCCACTCTCGACGAAAGCGAAAACGACAAGAAGAAAAGAGTAAAGGTCACTTTTCAAGGGCAGGTAATTAGAGTTGCTAGTACAAGAAAAATAAGTACCACACATTATGTGATGATACCAGATGAAAATATAGACTCTATTGGCTAAAGTGAACATTCCGCCCACCTAAATGGTTACATTTACAAAAAAACTACGACAAACGACAAATTTACTTATCAAAAATCTTACGAAAACGATATTGTTATAGTATAATATGGTTGAAAAACGTAAATTAATGTAGAATTGGCAATGGACAAAGTTTAACAAGTGGTCTTTTGAATTTACTAGTTGCTGTTTTAACAGTTGCGACACGACAAACTCCGTCAGTTCCCTTGTGCAAGGCAACGATACGCCCCATACTCCACTTCATCGGATTGCATTGTTCATTTACAATAAGAACGAGGGTGCCAACCGCTACTTCTTGATGGATTTTATTCCAACGCATCCGTTGCTGTAGAGTATGAACGTATTCTTGATGCCATCTGCGCCAAAAATCCTGGTGCATTTTCTGAAGTAGTTTCCAGCGATTTAGTGTGCTTATATTTAAATCTACAAACTGTTCTTCTGGAAGCATCGACAAGGGTTCTAGCGTCAGAAAATGTCCAGGAGTGAGCGCCGAAAAATCATTCGCATCAGAGCTGAGGGGTGTCAGCGGCCGAGAGTTTAAAAGCGCTTCTATTTGTGCAAGTACAGTATAAAATTCTTCGAACGTTAGTCTCTGCGTTCCTACGACTCTAGATATATGGGTCTTTACGGATTTAATTCCTGCTTCAGCAAGTCCATTAAAGTGCGGAGATCCAGGGGGACTAAACGCGAATTGAATTTCCTGAATCTCAGCAGCATTTTTCATCAATTTCCCGAGGTAGTTGCTCGCACCTACAAAATTTCGGCCTTGGTCTGACACGATTTTACTACAGCGACCACGGCGAGCAACAAATCTTTTTAAAGCCGCAAGAAAAGCTTCTGTGGATAATTCTGATGTCAACTCCAAATGAATTGCCTTAGTACTTGTACATACGATAACACAAATATATCCTTTAAATGTTTTTACTCCTCGGCCACGACCGAGAGCAATGTCAAAAGGACCACCGAAGTCTATATTAACAGTCGAAAAAGGTTTAATTTGGTTGACTCTATATTCAGGCAAATTTCCCATGATTGGAGCTGGAGCAGGTTTAGGATTGACCCGGAAACATTTGGTACATTGTGAAACAACAGCACGGATAGCTCGCTTAGGCGATAAAATCCAAAAGTGTTGAGCAAGAAGGTTTTGTAAGGTCTGTGCACCAGGGTGCATAAATTTCCTATGATACTCGTCAATAATCAAATAAGTGAGCCGATTGTCACGAGGCAAAAGCAAAGCATGTTTGGTTTCGAAATCTACGCTGGCGTGGGCCAGGCGACCGCCCACCCTGAGATGACCCGCTTCATCAAGAAAAGGTGCTAATTTTCTCAAACTCTTGGGTAAAGAGTTTGGAAAACCAGATTTAAGTTTATCTATCTCTACCGAAAATGCGCTTCGTTGGACATGTTTGATGAAAAACATGAACGAGCTTCTGATCTCCGATGGTGACAAAGCGCCGACAAGTTTCGGTTCAAGACGTTTGGGTCTGGAGTTGAGCAGAAATCGAAACACATACGCCAACACGCGTTTGGCTTTCGAAAACGACGAAAAGTTATTTAAAATTTGGTCGCACACGTTAGAATCTACAGAAGTCACAAGAGTTAAAATTCTTTGCTCATCCTCTGCGAAAGCTGAATCTGCAACGGAAGACACAACAGGCCATTCCGCTTCAGGTCTGGAGAGCCATGAAGGCCCATTCCACCAAAGAGACTGCTCTACCAAATCTGACGGTAGGATTCCTCTCGAACCGACATCAGCTGGGTTATCGAGAGATCTAACGTGCCTCCAGAGCTCCGGCGCAACTCTTTCCTGAATATGGCTAACCCTATTTGCCACATAAGTCTTCCACCTCGAGGAACAAGACTTGATCCACGACAAAGTAACCGTAGAGTCAGACCACGCGAAACGGTATATGACTGTGTGAAATGGGCTTAGCGCTTCAACAACAGCAGTCATTAAGTCCGACAATAAAACCGCTGCCTGGAGTTCCAGTCTGGGTATCGAAAGTTTACGGAGAGGCGCGAGCTTACAACGTGACGCACAAAAATATACGGAACAACAACCTTCCGCATCGACAACGCGCACAAAAATAATCCCACACATTCCTCTCTCCGAGGCGTCCGAAAATCCATGGATCTGTAAAACGACAAATGATGACACCATACGACGAGGTATCGATATGGCCGACAACATCGATAACTGCGATTTAAACCGCAGCCATTCCGAAACGACAGTTTCCGGTGCATCCTCATCCCAGGATACGCCAGAGATCCATAACAGTTGTACCAGATACTTCAAATAGAAAGTGACTGGGCCGAGAAAACCAAGAGGATCGTAGATACGAGAGAGTTCCGACAAAATTGTACGCTTGGTACATCTACGATTTTCGACAAAAACTTTAAAACGAAAACAATCCGAATGTGATAGCCACGAAAGTCCTAATATCTTCAATGATACGTCAGAGATGTCTTCAAATCGCTTGAAGTCCTCCGAATACAGGTCAGAGGTAGAGAGCCCAACGAAAAAATCTCTATGGTTTGAAGTCCATTTCCTGAGATCAAAACCACCCGACGACAAAATTTGGCAAAGTTGTGACCTCAATTCAATAGCTTCACTGATAGAGTCAGTTCCACTAACAACATCATCGACAAAAATATCTCTTTTCAATACCGCGGAGCCAAGAGGATAATCAGTGCTAGCTTCTTGTGCTAGCTGCGCGATGGTACGGAGAGCCTGATAAGGTGCGGACGAAATACCGTAAGTCACAGTTCGAAGACGATAATCACGTACCGGTTCATTAATCGACGGTCTCCATAGAATGCGTTGATAATCTGCATCAGCCTCTGGCACTAAAATCTGCCGATACATTTGCTTGACATCACCAGTGAATACAATTGCATGCCATCGAAAACGAATTAACAAATCGAAAATATTTGTTTGAAGTTTGGGCCCTGGCAACAAAGTATCATTCAAGCTTTTCCCGGTAGAGTCAGAACAACTTGCATCAAAGACTACGCGTAATGGTGTGCTCACTGATTCAGGACGCAATATTCCATGGTGAGGAATATAGTAGAACAAACCTTTATCAACAACAGGTGGCTCTACCTGTTCTAGATGATGACAAGTCTCATAGTCCTTCATGAAAGCGACATATGCTTTCCTATATTCTGGGTTCAGTTGAAGTTTTTTCTCTATTGATGAAAATCTTTTTAACGCTATGGCACGAGTATTTACAAAACATGGCCGATCTAATGACTCTACGAAAGGTAAAGGAACGACAAATCTTCCTTCAGGGGTACGCCGATGTTGTTGAGTAAAATACTCTTCACAAAGCTGGTCCTCTTTCGATAATATTTTATGTTGAGGTCCAATATTTTCTAATTCCCAAAACCGTTTGAGAGAATTATCTAATGACAAGTTTGACACGAAAAAACAATTTTTACTTTGTATCTCACGATGAGCATGTGATTTGTAATATGTCGAATCACAACCACCCATCAAAATCCAACCGAAACTGGTATTCAAAGCATGAGGCTGGCCAGCTCTACCATGTCTGAGGCCTGGTAATAAAGATGACGAAAAAATGTCAGCATTTAGCAACATATCAATAGGTCCCGGATGGTTAAAATCAGGATCAGCTAACTTTAATCCAATCAGGTGTGACCATGAAGACGACTCTATGTGTTGCATTGGTTGTTCAGAACAAATAGACGGCAGTAAAAAAGCTTCAACATCAAAACTAAATTTTGAATTCATTGACCTAACTTGACATGACACTGAACCCAATGTGTTTGCTTCTACATTCCCTATTCCACTTACTGTGTGGTGATTGCTTCTTACGAGCAAGCCAAGAGAGTGGGCACAAGACTCTGACATAAAATTACTAGCACTTGCGCAATCTAATAGCACTCTAACTGCCTTAAGGTTACCATCACAATCAGTTACTAAAACTTTTGCAGTACCAAACAACACACTGTCAGTTTTATTAGTTGATGTTAACACTATATTTTTATTGCAATTCTCATCCGCTGACTCATTGACCTGTTTGCTGTCAAAGTGTAATAAACTATTATGTGAATAATTACACTTCTCACATTTAAAACCAGATCGACAACCTCTGACCAAGTGGGAAGGTGAAAAACACAACAAACAAAGTTTCTTTTCTTTGACAAAATCAAAACGAGATTGAACAGACAAATTTAAAAATTTATCACAAGACTCGAGGTTATGTTGTTTTCCTGCACAACACAAACAACTTTGTGAAGCCACTACAAATGAAGATGACTTACCTTTACGAAAATTGTTGGTAGATATTCCGACATTATGACTACTACTAGATTTGATATTTGATACATCCAATGCCCGATATGTTTTTTCAATAAAATTTAGTAAATCTTCATAAAGAGGGATTTCATCAGAATTAAATTCTAATTGGAATGCTTCTCGGGTATACCTGTCCAGCTTCGACCACAACAAATGGAAAAGCATGAAATTCTTATCAGGCAATTGATATTTGTTCAAAATTGATAATGTTTCTGTAAATGTTCTGTGAACCCGTTCCAACTCAAAACTAGTTTTAGATTTAATTGTCTCACAATTTAGAATTTTGCCATAATATGTAAAAGCTATTTGTCTTTTCCTATTATAATATTTATTAAGTGCATTGTATGCATCTGGATAGCTACCATCAGACAGGGGAAAGTTTTTTATGATATTATAAGCAGTACCCGTAACACTAGACAAAAGGTAATGCAATTTTTCAACATTTGACATCTCTCTATTATGTACTAATGACTCAAACAGTTGTATAAAGGATATCCAGTTTTCAATATTTCCATCAAATGGTTTTATCTCAATTTTAGGCAACTTAGCTGAAACACATGACAACTGCCTTTTAACATCACTATTATTTTTGACTCCAAGATTGTGGTTATGAACCGCCATAAATTGACATTTGATCTCCCGAAAACGCCGCTCAAAACTTAATGTCACTGAGAGTTCAGTTTTACGATCAGCGGGACTCAGAGGTGAAAGAACTTTTAACTGTGCTGCATGAAATTCCGCTTCGATGGTGTTCAGGTCGGCTTCTGTATAACCTCTGTGAAGTTCTGTGGACGTTTCTAACAACTCGACTCGCATCAGCTGATAGTCTCGCTTCACGCGGTTTTCCTCGACATCACTAACGGAGCCTGGCGATTCCATTTCCACAATATACAGTATATACACGCACGTACACAATAATTTGCACAAAAATCAAAACAAACAAAAAACCTACAAGGACGACAACAAAAACACTGTTTGTATTTGACAGTGATATTTTAGAACGAAATCTATTTGACACTTGTTAAAGTTGACCATAGAGAATTCAACTATCAATTTACGGTTTGATATGGCAAGTTTAGTAATAGGTAGTTCAAATTAACATGGGCATGAATGTTCGAGCCGACAACTATTTAGTGGGTAACTAGTGGGTATGACAGAAAAAAGTTTATGTTAGAAATTTCAACAAAATTCGAGAAATATGACCGTAATTCACTAAATATGCGAAGATTAGGTCACTATTCAAATATCCGGCTCGAAGGACCAAAAAATGTTATGTATTTAATGTTTTACGATCTAGCACAAAATACGAAAATTCCCATGCAAGGGCGATAAGAGTAATGGACTGTATGACGAAGTGAAATTAGGGCAAAGATATATAATAAGTAAGATTGTGCAACTCACCAGATAATCCGATGGGGTTCAGAGCCGTTATTGGTATCTAAACTACGAATTGGCTCGCGCGCTTACCTCCTCTATAGCTCAGTACCTGTCTTGGCTGGGTGCCGGTTGTGATGGCACAGTTTGCACAAATATGAAGTTTTGGTAACTTATTATACTTAGGGCTTTGCCCTCGACAAAGTTGGCACGAATGCCCGACAAATTAGTTTGAAAATTAACGAGAAGTCGCTACGACACGAAAATTGATCCACTCTCGACGAAAGCGAAAACGACAAGAAGAAAAGAGTAAAGGTCACTTTTCAAGGGCAGGTAATTAGAGTTGCTAGTACAAGAAAAATAAGTACCACACATTATGTGATGATACCAGATGAAAATATTGACTCTATTGGCTAAAGTGAACACTACCTAATATGCATTTACAGAGGTGCAGAGCAGTGCTGCAGCTAAGTGGCGCGACTTTTTCGTTCACAATAGCAATACGGCGTAGCGGAACGGTTTTTCCAACTAAAGGCAAAAATTCGAAATGTATGAAGTCGTCGATGTAAAATAATCGTGGTTTCTTGCAAAGAAGCAGATTTAGCTGAAAAATTAATATGTGTTATATTTGGGTGCAAGATATGACAAAATTTTCGTTCGAAAAAATCTTTTTTACGACTCTTTAGAGATAATGATCGATTTCACACAGATTTTAGAACCTAAAGTAAGGTCTTATGAATTGTTGAAACGTGTTTGGAAATTGAAATAACTAGATGATTTACTGCACCGCATCTCTACTCATAGAGCGGTTTACGCCATTTATAACTCCATACAAATTAATATTTCCCGAGCCGCGCCGTTTCGCTGCCGCGCTCTGTACCGCAGTAGTGCGGTTTGACCTTAGGCAATGACGGCGGTGACAACATCACTTTGACGCGACCAATCAGATGCGATCATTTCTAAGCGCCAAATCAATTAACCAGTCCAATTGAATTTGGAAAATAGTGCGTGTTTTTTTACTTGTGAATTTGATGAGGCCGAAATCAAAGCGTTCACTGTATCAGAGTTATACTTCTTTACTTTATTTATTCGTAGCGCGCAAGTTTTTTATTTTTTGCGCGCGGTTAATGTATGTTTGTTGATTACATATAAACCTCTTTGATGTTACAAATCTGTATTACCCGGTTAAATTGAAAATGCTCTGTTTACTCGCATATAATTTGCAGATAGGTCATAGAACATACTACGTATAGAATGGACACTCCTCTCCCCCCACCAAAACGAACCGTCCTCACCCCGCCACCGATTCTGAGCTGTCGCTGAGCCGACTTGAGTACGGGACGCGCAACTCGCGCACGATGACGTGACAACGAAGCGTGATGATTGTACGAGTATTTTAAAAGTTGAGAATGGGGTACTCTTGTGCTGTTTACGGTTGCTTATCAACTGAAGGAGAAAAGGATTGTTTGTTTATTATACGAGAAGAACATAAAGTATTATTGTGATTGTAATTATTATCATTACTTGTATAAAATGTGAACTTGGAATGATACTTTTTGTATAGTATAGGTGTCTATTATTGTATAAGTAATGTTACCCTATTCGGTTATGTGTTCCATATTCCTACGTCGTACATGAAGTTGGATTGTCGGCTTGTAAATGTGGCAGGTACCTATATGCATAATTTACGAAATCTAATACGACTAATTAAAGTATCAAAATATTGTTAGGTACCTATGTAAGTACAATAATTATTCATAGGATGACAACCTTAGACTTCACGCACACTATTAGGCGTGTACAAGAACAACATTTGTGTAGTGTCTGTGTAATAGGTAGTTAGAACGCGGCTTTTGTATAGAGAATGAGTCGAGTGTCCAGGGTGTGGTTAGGTACTAACTAAACTTTGTAGGGATAATTCTATTACCCATTAGTGTATAATATTATTATGAACGAGGGTGTTATAGTTCGGTTTATGACCCTAAGAACGATATAATAAAGCTCACTTTACGAGCAAGGGTGTTGAAAACATAGTTTATATAACTTGTTTTATTACAGCAGAGCATAATATGTTAAAACAAAAATACATTAACTCTCTGCTCACCTAATTTGTTTACTTCAATGGTTACCATGGTTACCTTTAGTATCACACGCACATAATGTATAACGGAAATGTTTATCTTAAATTGTCCTACAAAAAAGCACGCAACAGCATATATATATCTTTTATGTGTAAACCATTACCGCCAAAATAGTGAACCATAAATACTATAAAAAAGATTTTTTATTTCTAATGCATATTTTGGTAGTAACAAATTGATCCTTATCAAACCAATATTATAAAGGCGAACGTTTGTGAGTGTTTATTACTTTTTCACGCTCAAACGGCTGGACCAATTTTGATGAAATTTGGCATAGAGGTAGATGAGGCGCTGTATTAACACATATGATACTTTTTACCATCATCTTCCGTCACCACGCTGGTGTAACCTCGGGACGCAGCTAGTACTAAATGAAGCACTAGTACTAGTGAAGCGCTCGTAGCGAAGTTTACTTAGCTGTTCTCAACCGATCAGCAAAGTTAAGCAACGTCGCGCGCGGTCATGAGTTGGATGGGTGACCGCTAGTGACATTACTACTGAGCGTTTCCGTGCTTCGCAGGGCACGTTAAGCCGTCGGTCCCGGTTGTTGTCTTAGGATGGCAGTCGTTATAGCATGGTGGTAGGGCATTTTGCGAATGCCCGCCTGGCTAGATACCACCCTCAAGTAGAAAATCTGTCGCCAAGCACCTAACGGTGTGTTCCGGCAGCTGTCCTTGAGAGCCAGTACTTCTAGGTTAGCCTGAACAACATCTTCGACCACATCATCACTTACCATCAGGTGAGATAGTGGTCAAAGGTTAACCAAAAATATTTTACAGTGTTGCAATACTCTTATAGGGCTTATATCTTACCTTTCTTGAGACAATGTTCTTGATGTGTACTGGAAAGTTGTCGGGCAAGTTGTGTGCAATATGCCCCAAAGTTACTATAGCCGTGCGGTAATGTTCAGAATGCGGACTGAGTGTTGCCTTTAATGTTTCTAGTATTTCCGTGAAGATCTGTGACCGCTGCTCAGGTACGTTCACAAATAGACACCTGAAATTATACATATATTTCACAAATTATTGGAGTACAAAATTTTATGCCCAAGGCGGGAATTGAACCCGCGTCCTCCAATATCAGTAGATGCCTATACCCCTCGGCCACTTGGACACGGCAATTGTAGCCGAAATTTCATACTCCAATCGTATTACTTATACCGTCTTTAACCGTTATACATATAGTGTTAGCATAATATATAACGGTTGGCTGCATATTGTGACGTCACCTAACTAAAGGCTATAAATACAGCTCCCGCCACGGGTATTGGCCGGTAAGATTTCGTAGAATGAGGTTGTTGGAAGGGTGCTCGGTGCAATTTGCAGTAAGTCTAAGGTCTTTATTTTGGTGATTCATTGTGTGAATTTGCTTTGAATTGATGGAAGTTTGATTTATGTAAGTTCTATTGTAAATCGAAATACTAAGTAATTACATGTAAACTGTTCTTAGGTTATAAAATTGTTGTTTTTTTAACTCAATACACTTCTGATGCTAAAAATAGTTATAACTTAAAAAATAAAAATCTGTACTTTCAAATTTTATACCTACTCTAGTCTAGGAGATAAGAAACATATACTCAAATACAAATAGTTTTTATTCACACGAGTTATATTAGGTACAAATTATATAAGAATACATAGGTTCCCGAACTAGCGTCAGCTGTGTTTCAGGAGCCATAGGCTTCTCCCATAATAGTTATGATACTGGCACTTAAGTCTAATATTAACTATCCGGTGCTTATAATATTTACTTAGCGCTGAAGGAAAGTAAAGTATGTGTAAGTGAAGTGTATGAGTGTAGGACTGTAACTCCAAAGTATTGATCGCGGATGAAAGAGAATTTGCTTTTTCATAGTTTTTTAGGTTATACCAGAGTTTCTCCGACTCTGGTAAGGTTATACCAGAGTCGGAGAAACTCTGGCATAACCTTGTACGTGCGTAAATCCTTACTTAGCGTAATTAATTCTTTGATTCTGTAGATATCCAGTGGTGTAATTGAAGTTTTGATGGGGATGATAGATATGTAGCTGCAACAAACTGTATCACCCGATTATGTTATCAATAGTTTTTTGAATTGAGTCCCTATGGAAATAATTTTAAAGACGTATTCTCGTCAGAAAAAAAAAACAGACTATGCAAAAGCAAATTCTCTTTCATACGTGCGTAAGCGTCATATTTTTATAAAATAATGTAAAAAAGAACCCCCTTTCAAGTTTTCACAGGAGCTGTCATCGAGAAAATAAAGAAATGGAAATAGTAAAGAAAAAAAATTACAAATGTTAAGAAGAAGAAGAAATTACCTGACGGCGTTTTTAGCTTGTTTAGGTGTACCAACTTCAGCATAAGCTTTGCATAATGAGATTAACTTTGGGAACATTGTGGGGCACGCCTCTCCTGTAAACATAATTATGGTTATGGATCAGTGACAAGGAAAGATTTAACATCGAAATTTTCACGAGCAAAACATAAAACGGATATACAAGCCATCTTTGCTCCAATAACCCCTGGTGTCTTATTTATGAATTCTCTAAATTATTATAGTTCTTATTTTGTTCACACTAAAATTCAAACTCGTATAATACTTGTGAAAGATAGTTAAGAGCGGCTATTCCGTCTTACTTTTCATATAAACGCTCGTACTTGATTATGGCGTTGTTACAGATCTTTCTTTGTAACTTTTGAGCTAATAGCTATCTTGTATACTATTTCTACTTTTTATGTAAATAAAAAAGTAAAATTTGGAGAAACAATTTCAATATAAGCCTCCAAGAATCTGTTTTTTTGCACAAATTTTACCTGAAATTTGGGGGTTCAGAATGTACTCATAAATTGTAAAAGTAGAGTACATATTATGATAGAAACCCTGCAAATATAATTGAGATTCAAAATGACAAACATTTATTTTACAAACTTATAAGGCTTATTGAAAAACACGTAATTCCTGGATCAAGTTTTATGAAGTGTATGTACACTGTCTTTCGTTCAATTATCTCGTTCCACTTGCTCGTTAGCCAATTGGCGGAAAGAGGTTTGCGGGGGACGGAGTGAGACGGAGAGTTGAATGCGATACGCGCTGAAGATGAAAAAAGATGAAACACCATGCTTTTCAATCATGACGATAGACGGACCCTCTTAAGCTTGACTATTGTGTACAATTTGTAGGCATTTTTACACAGCTTTAGTTGTTAAGTAAATGGGTGCTCTTTTAACCTTCTGTAAAATTACAAGCAGTTTAATAGAATAATCCTACTTTCGTATTGCCATTTTAAGAGTTACACATATGTGGATTTTAGAGTGAACTTTTTACTGCTGATAAGTAAGCCTTTGACCACAAATGATGAATGATGATGTGGTCGAAGGTGTTAAACAGGCATAACCTAGAATGACTGGCTATCAACGTCAGTTGCTGGAACACACCGTAAGGTGCTTGGCGACAGATTTTCTACTTGAGGGTGGTGGCTAGCCAGGCGGGCACTCGCAAAAAGCCGTACCACCATGCGATGAAGCTCAAGCCCGCGGCGGGATTCGAACCATGGACCTAGCGGATAAAGCTACTGAGCCATCACTGCTTCGAACTGAATAAGAACTACTGTAGTTTAGATTGTTATATATTAAGAGATTTTTTGTAGAAACAACACAACTACATGCACAAATATAAGTGATTATGTCAATATACCTAGCGGCCTGTATTTCCCAAGGAAGGTAAGAGCGGCAAGTATGTGAGGCGCGACTGTTTCTTCTTCTCTTTCCAACAAGGAGGTGAGACGCTCCAAGATATCTTCGTGGAGGAAATGCGCCGGGAACACGAACGAAAGCATCACGAGGAGCTTCAGACCGCGCTCAGCGGCTTTCTCTTGGTCTATGCCTGTGGAAAAGTATTATCGATTAGGCGAAGCAGCGTCTCAGTGACAACTAGGTTCGCGCCTAATTAATGCTAATCTTCTTGAAACTTAGTAAGTCCTAATTGGCGACAATAGTACGAGCAAAGGATGCGTTTTGTCGCGCGACGAGCTTATAAACACAAAATCTTTAGTGTCCTAGAGGAAGATCTCATCGCGCGAGTTCAGAAAATTCTTAATAACGATCGTACTATGGGTTTGATCGTACAATCAAAGTTACAGATCTCTTTTGAGTGTCCTAATTGGTCACACATCTTGCGAGTACAGAAACGCAAAAGCGAGGGGCGATGGGAGTCGCGTGTTTTATTAGGACCATCACACGA
Organism: Plagodis pulveraria; assembly: GCA_963890685.1. Lineage (NCBI taxonomy): Eukaryota > Metazoa > Arthropoda > Insecta > Lepidoptera > Geometridae > Plagodis > Plagodis pulveraria. The sequence goes on along the minus strand of OY982971.1, from coordinate 12,812,698 downwards.
TCATTTTAAACGCGCGACGAAATCTCATCGTTCGCTCGTGCGATCGTTAGGCATTAGGAAAACATCTTATTGGTATGACCTAATTGCTTAGCTTATCATCAAGAGTAGAAGGAGTATCTATATCATCCTGTTGGATGTCGTAAAGGGCGGAAAGAATGCGCCAAATTATCAGCATGTCACTTATAATTTCGTCGCTAGCATGGCATTGCATGGCGCATTTTGCACAAAACTGGGGATTTTAGCATCTTAAGCCCTCTTTAACCTAAAGGTAGCGGGAACACTACCAACAAGGGCATTCCCAAGGAGGGATAGCATTAAGATGATTTTTTTTCCACCATTATATTGTATATTTTTGCAATATAAAATATAATGGTAGAAAAAAAAAACATTTTTTTTAATAAATATACAGGGTTATTGGTAAAATGCTAACAACCTCTTAGGGTTGACTTCTGATAGTCCTAATAATAAGCACGAGGACCACCTGATGTCAAAAGTCTCTTGTGCATGTAGTGTATTATTTTTTATTACTTTACTCGACGTAAACATTCAAAACTCTATTCAAAGGGACCACGGCGCGGTCCAGTGTTGCCGTGGCGGGCGCTCTTGGCTCGGAGTAGGCATTAAAACACAAAAAAAACTAAAAATATATATATATATATTTGTTTAAGAAGAAACATCTCAAATTTTTTTTTTGGATAAGCAGAAGGCAACCCTAAGGGGTTGTTAACATTTTACTAATAACCCTGTATACTATTTGTTGCAGGTAAACATATTTTTTGATAGTTAACTTATGGTTATTGCATATAATGAACGCATATTAAATATGTACCATAACTTTTCAAAATACTGCAAGCAATATTATTTTAAACTCACGAATACCATGATCAAGTAGAAGAGTTACCAGACCCAGCTGTAAACACGATAGAACTGTTTACATTTTAAATACGTGAGTATTCACCTTTAATATTAGGTCCTTACATATGAAATTGGCGTTTTGTATGGGAGGAACAAAAAGTCGAATATTTTTTAATATAATATATTTAATTAATCAAAGTATGAACCATTATTTTCTATGCACTTTTGCCATCTCATAGGTAGTTCATTGATCCCTTTACTAAAAAAACCAGTCGGACGGGAATCAATAAAATCTTTGAAGGCGATTTGGACTGCCCCATCGGAGTTGAATTTTTTCCCTTGCAAGAAGTTATCCAAATTTCGAAAAAAATGGTAATCTGTTGGAGCAAGGTCCGGGGAGTACGGAGGATGTCTTAGACTTTCCAATTGAAGCTCTTCTAATTTAGTAGCCGTCTGTAGCGCAGTGTGTGGTCTAGCGTTGTCGTGAAGCAGCAGTGGCGTGGAGCGATTGACCAGCCTAGGTTGTTTAGCCGCTAGCTTTTCCATCATGGTTTGCAATTCCTGACAATAGACATCAGCCGTAATAGTCTGGCCAGATTTGAAAAAACTGTAATGAACAATACCGGCACTAGTCCACCAAACGCTTACAAGTAACTTTTTTGGGGTTAATTTTCGCTTGGGGCAGGATTTGGCTGGCTGGCCAGGATCTGACCATTGCGCTGAGCGCTTCCGATTATCGTAAAGAACCCATTTTTCATCACAGGTAATGATTCGGTTTAAAATACCTTCATTATTGTGCCGGTTTAGTAATGTAACGCAGCAGTCGACGCGCGTTTGCCGGTTTGTTTCAGTCAATTCGTGAGGTACCCACCTTTCAAGCTTTTTAATCTTCCCAATTTGCTTCAAGTGAATTAAAACAGTTTTATCACTAACATCGCAGCCTGCAGCTAACTCGGACGTGGTTTGCGATGGATCCGCTTCCACAATAGCCTTCAACTCTTCATTATCAACTTGAGTCTCAGGCCGTCCACGGGGCTTGTTCTGCAGGTCGAAATTTCCAGAACGAAAACGTTGGAACCAAAAACGAACTGTGTTTTCTTTTGCAACACGACCGCCATACACATCATTCACCCTTCGAGTTGTTTCCGCAGCACTAGTGCCACGGCGGAACTCGTACTCGTAAATAATGCGATATTTAAGGTTTTCCATTTTGTAAAATGAGTGACGCAAACAGAAAAAAACAGAAGAAAAAAAACAAATGAATGACGATCATCGAAGCACAAATACATGAGTCTATAGCTGTACAAATTTGAATTTGGAATTCCTTACCAAAGAGGAGAAATTCGTGATTAAAGTGGCCAGTACGAAAAACGCCAATTTCATATGTAAGGACCTAATATGACGGCCGGCTCTAATGACAAAGCCAAAACTTTTTACGGTTCGACCTTTTGTCGTTCTTAACGTGCTATGTCATTGCTTTATTATTAGAGAAAATAAGTTCGTCTGTCATTCATCATGTAGTTAGAAAAGCATATTGTACTATTGACACTTACATCTTCTGAAAAGGTCATAAGTGGTATGATTTGAAGAGTGTGTGATGAAAATATCAAATAAGTAGACCAGCATAATAGTGAGCAGTAATCCATGATCTGTGCCCAACCCTCCGATATATGTATGTAGCTAATAAATTAATTTTTGAAATTTTTCTTCGCGCAATCAGCATACATTTGTAAACTATCCAAGGCAGCATTAGTAGGATCTTACCTTAATTGGTTGGGCAGGGGAGGAGGCTCGAGCGGTGAAAGGGAGTATTGATGTATCATAAAGGGGCCCCTAAACCTTACTCGGTTTAGGGGCGTTGCAAGTGCCAGGCACCTTGACTTGGGCCTCTTCCTCTACAATGCTATGGACCTGGCACCCGCACGGTGAATCCATGGAATGCTAAGTAACTCGTCTCTACATTGTATTCTCTGATTGTACATACCACACTCTTCAGCGATACTAGGGTCTGTTCCTTTCACTGCTCCTTCCACGTATCCAACCAATATAAGCAAAGCTTCATGGTCAATCATTACAGAACTGACTCGTTCTAAGAGCATCTTCACTGTGTTGTAATATAAATTCGTCATAACGGGCTGGCCAAGTTTCTTGAGGACATTTGACTAAAAGAAAAAAAAATGTAATGCATATTTTTTATTATACCAGTAACAAAGTTTGTTCATTGCATTTTTTATATTTTGGGTTATTCTACAAAAACTAACTCAATGTTTATGGAACAATCCATAACCTAGATAAAAACAAAAATAATTATGTGGTTTTTGCTTGAACCATTCACCTCCTTTATAGTGATTGAACAGATTTGGGTAAAATTTGGTATTTTAAAAATGAAATTATTTTTTATTATATCTTCACAAACATAGTATAAATTTACACACAGTATTTAGGTATTAAAAGAGCTTATTAATATATTACTATATAGTACATAATATGTAGGAATATATAAGGAATTTTAACTTTGTTATATTATAACAAAGTTAAAATTCCTAGGGAAATCATTCACATGTAAGATTCTTTAGCTTTAGCCCATGAATCTCTTTGTAGCTTTTTTTTATGCCTGATAGGTTAGCCTTTGACCTCTATCTCACCTGATGGTAAGTGATGATGTCGTCAAAGATGTTGTTCAGGCTAACCTAGAAGTACTGGTTCTCAAAGACAGCTGCCGGAACACACCGTTACGTGCTTGGCGACAGATTTTCTACTTGAGGATGGTAAATAGCTAGGTGGGCATCCGCAAAATGCCCTATCACCATGCTATAACGACTGCCATCCTAGGATCCTAAGACAATATCCGGGACCGACGGCTTAACGTGCCCTTCGAAGCACGGAAGCGCTCAGTAGTAGTAATAGTAGCGGTCACCCATCCAACTCATGACCGCGGCGGACGTTGCTTAACTTTGCTGATCGGTTAAGAACAGCTAAGCAAAATTGCTACGAGCGCTTCTAAAGGAGCTTAATAAAAATAAGTGGGATACATAGAATAGAGTTCAAATTAATATATGCAATCTAATTAATATGCTCATGTTTTGCTACAATATTGTTGGCAAAGAAAATATGACAAAGTGCCAAGACACTTACCGTGGTACGAACACAGACTTCACAGTTAACGTTCGGATTCAATATTGTCTCCATTCCTTGCAGCAATTCTGGAGCCTGTTTCATATGAGTCGAGAACTTATTCAAAAACTCCTGTGCCTTCACAGACTCAGGTAGGTACTTAGAACTTATATGTAGAACCTTAGCGATCATTTCCTTTTGCACAGCCGGTGTGGGTGGCTTCCTGTGGAGGTCAACCCACTCGGCAACAGTGCGTCGAACGGCCAATTGATGCTTTTGTAGCTCTATAAATGCTTTTGTTGCATTATCGTCTACATTAGACATAAGGTAGTAAAGTTTCTTCATTCGAGTCGCAGGAGGCAATGTATACGGTACAAGTGAAGTATTCAGAAGTCTTTCTACGAGTAACCTGTCTTCCAAGGCAGTCATATAGTATCCGTGGAGAATTTTGTCCTTAATCCATTGCGCTGCTTTCTCTGTTGCCGGTGGCACTTTCTTTTCTGTGAGGAATTTCTTGTATATCATTGCTAACCCGGACATGGCCTCTTTGCGTATCTTGAACTTCTTATCAAGTGTACGTTCTCTAACAAAATGAAGTAGGTCCTCTGATTCTGCCACTGCGTTGAAATCCCTCTGAGCTGTTGCTATTATAGCCATGACAACTTCGTACCTAACTTGTTCTTGAGCATCGTGCTGCCTCATTTTCAATGTCTCTGTGATGTCTTTTCTTAAATCTGGATGGTGTACTAAGAAGTGCATGCAGTATTGCACACATTTGATGCGTATAGGAACTGAGATATCATTGAATCTTCCGAGGAAAGCTCGCCATAAGGCCGGATACTGGGTAGCAAGTTGTGATCCGGGTTCCGAGAACATTCTGGCAAGTAAAGCAACACCACTGAGGCGTTCCTGGAACTGTGCTGACTTCAGTTTACACTCAAGCTGTGGCAATACGGATAAAAGAATGGCAGGACAGCATTGATATAGCTCATAGATTAGTTCATATACTTTTGAGAAGATCAGCAGGTGTTTCTCTTCTTTGCCAAGGATTAGGACATGGTTGAAAAACTGGAATCATCAAATCATACAATAAAATACATACAAAATATAAGTTTTCGAAATTTTTATCGCGTTTGAATTATCATATCAATTAATCATTAAATCAAACATGATGGATGAGCTTACGTCACTTGTTCGAAAGCATTCAGTTTCTTGTAAATCAAATAATACTACATAAGAACTCATTTATACAACAAGATGATATTAAAAAGTAATAATTTCGTACTATACGTGGTGGTCTGAACTTTTTTTTGGTAGAACAGCAGGCTGCTGTTCTACCAAATAAAACTTGATGTTGATTATTCAACAACAACTGGGTATATACCCTAAAGTATAACAAGGCATACACCCAGTTGGGTATATGCCCTCTATGCCCTGTTAACCCTCCCTGCCTGCTGTTCTACCAAAATGGAGACAACAGAATAGACGACAATACTATATTCAATTTCTCATTTAATGATACAGTAGAACGCCGATTATCCGAATTAATTAGGACTGGGGTCGATTCGAATAATAGTACATAAACTGGTAATAAAGAAAAACTGTCACACATACAATAAACATTATTAAGTTTAACAAACACAGTTCAACAATAATGCTCACTTGAATGTTCAATTTTTTTTTATTGATGATTTTATTGATTTATTATTGAGATGTCTCAATCAGAGTTAGTTGCAACCCCATCAGGCCTTAACAAAAATACAAAGTATAAAAATGCACAACAATAATAGAGGTTTTATTACGCTTAGGACCGATTCGGATAGTTGGCGATTCAATTAATCGGCGTTCGGATAATCGGCGTTCTATTTTATAGAGATACTACATACATGACGCCATTGTCTTAGTAAACGAATAATACAGTAATGAACTAGCAAATATTGGCAAAAAATACATAGCATACAGACAGTAAGATTTTACATATTTTTCGTATCATTGACATTGAATTCACATGAATAATAGTAACTTTTGGTTGTTAATAAGTTGGCATCGTCAGAACCACTACGTCCTAGTTTTGAATGAAATTCTATTGTTATCATTATCGCCGATGCCAATGGGCTAATTCCTTCAGTGTTTTCATATAATTTTTTTTTTATTATATTGTGACGGCGCAAGCCTGAGGCCCACCTGATGTTAAGTGGACTAACCTCTGCCTATAAAAGACGCATTTCGTCAACGACGATTTGCACTGCGCCCGTCACACTGAGACGTACAGTTGTTAGGTCTCATTATACTGTAATTTCAATTGTTTTATTATAACCGTTTATACATACTATGTGTAAACATTGCTTACCGCTTGTATATAAGGCTCCAAAGTCTCACTGGTCTTCACTATGAGGTCTTTGGCGAGTGCATATGCATACTTTTGGTCCCTCTTGTTGGGCTCCACCAGATTCATTAGGATCACATTCAAAAGCTCGTTGGAGACAACATCTGACTCCGTGATCAGGGGACACAGGACGTCCAGCATGAAGGATTTCACCTTTGACGAGTGTTCGGTGCTAGAATAAAATTGACAACTTATTGATTATAGAAAACCGGCCATGTAGGAGAGGCGAGTAGGACTCACAAACAGATAGTTCATAGATAATTTTTAGTTTAGTATTTGTAATACAGGGTTATGAAAATGTTAACAACTTCTTAGGGTTGACTTCTGCTAGTCCTAACAAACGTGTTTGTTTTGTGTATTTAACGGAATGAGCACGAGGACCACCTGATGTTAAGTCTCTTGTGCCTGTGATTTAATATTTCATATTTTTTTATTACTTAGACCGATGTAAATGTTCAAATATTGAAAGGGAGCGCCGCGGCGGGCGATCTTGGCTCGGAGAGACTTAAAACAATAAGTTTTTCTAGTACTGCCTGACACTCGAGTTCTGTGTCTCGTAGTAAAAGACAATGCCTACTCCGTGCTAAGAGCGCCCGCCGCGGCGCTCCCTTTCAATAGAGTTTTGAACATCGGTCTAAGTAATAAAAAAATCTTTCGCTTCCTCTGAATAGAGATTTGAATATTAATATCAAATAAACAACGAACTAAGTAATATAAAATATTAAATTACAAGTACAAGAGACTTTTAACATCATGTGGTCGTCGTGCTTATTCCGTCAATCACAAAAAAACTTTTTATAATCAAATAAAAAAACAAAATAATAAAAAAAACATTTCATCTCAAAATGTTTTTTGCATTTTGCCAATAACCCTGTAATGAGGTTGTTAGCATTTTGCCCATAACCCTGTATATTGGACTAAACTCTTCCGTCTAGATGCACCTTCACCTTTAATCATACATTATAGGTAGTCTATCTTGTTGGATCAAGCCTAACCACAGAAAAATAGGACCAGAAGGATCACTCTTCAAAAATATTCCAACAATTCCGTCTAGATGCACGTTCACCTTTAATCATACGTTATAGGTAGTCTATCTAGTTGGATCAAGTCTAACCACAGAAAAACAGGACAGAAGGATCACTCTTCAAAAACATTCCAACAATTCCGTCTAGATGCGCGTTCACCTCTAATCATACGTTATAGGTAGTCTATCTAGTTGGATCAAGTCTAACCACAGAAAAACAGGACAGAAGGATCACTCTTCAAAAACATTCCAACAATTCCGTCTAGATGCGCGTTCACCTTTAATCATACGTTATAGGTAGTCTATCTTATTGGATCAAGCCTAACCACAGAAAAATAGGGCTAGAAGGATAACTCTTCAAAAACATTCCAACAATTCCGTCTAGATGCGCGTTCACCTTTAATCATACGTTATAGGTAGTCTATCTTGTTGGATCAAGCCTAACCACAGAAAAATAGGGCCAGAAGGATCACTCTTCAAAAACATTCCAACAATTCCGTCTAGATGCGCGTTCACCTTTAATCATACGTTATAGGTAGTCTATCTTGTTGGATCAAGCCTAACCACAGAAAAATAGGGCCAGAAGGATCACTCTTCAAAAACATTCCAACAATTCCGTCTAGATGCACGTTCACCTTTAATCATACGTTATAGGTAGTCTATCTAGTTGGATCAAGTCTAACCACAGAAAAACAGGACAGAAGGATCACTCTTCAAAAACATTCCAACAATTCCGTCTAGATGCGCGTTCACCTCTAATCATACGTTATAGGTAGTCTATCTTGTTGGATCAAGCCTAACCACAGAAAAATAGGGCCAGAAGGATCACTCTTCAAAAACATTCCAACAATTCCGTCTAGATGCGCGTTCACCTTTAATCATACGTTATAGGTAGTCTATCTAGTTGGATCAAGTCTAACCACAGAAAAACAGGACAGAAGGATCACTCTTCAAAAACATTCCAACAATTCCGTCTAGATGCGCGTTCACCTTTAATCATACGTTATAGGTAGTCTATCTTGTTGGATCAAGCCTAACCACAGAAAAATAGGGCCAGAAGGATCACTCTTCAAAAACATTCCAACAATTCCGTCTAGATGCGCGTTCACCTCTAATCATACGTTATAGGTAGTCTATCTTGTTGGATCAAGCCTAACCACAGAAAAATAGGGCCAGAAGGATCACTCTTCAAAAACATTCCAACAATTCCGTCTAGATGCGCGTTCACCTCTAATCATACGTTATAGGTAGTCTATCTTGTTGGATCAAGCCTAACCACAGAAAAATAGGACCAGAAGGATCACTCTTCAAAAACATTCCAACAATTCCGTCTAGATGCGCGTTCACCTCTAATCATACGTTATAGGTAGTCTATCTTGTTGGATCAAGCCTAACCACAGAAAAATAGGACCAGAAGGATCACTCTTCAAAAACATTCCAGCAAATAAGCTACTCTAGATACAACGCAATAAAGTGCACTTCAGCTCGCAAGGCATGGAGTAGCTAATATTTATATTCACCTACAAGCGTCTCTCTATCTATCGCATAGCTTTGATCTCTTCTGACGCGACACGCACCGTAGGATAATCCGGTCAAGACGGTTACGCCGATGTACCTGTAGCTTTGTACCTAAAGTACGGAAGTGAACCAGGCCTGCCCTGAATGAACAAGGTTTCCCATCGGATGCTTCAACCAAGAGCCCTGCTTGCAATCTCAATTAAGTCCACCGCATCTTCAAAACTGCGAAACCTCTCGTTTTGCTACTCATAACACAGATTAGAGGCCCTAATGTCGCGTCATATCGGGGGGGGGGGATAGTTCAGTATTACGGTATACTGACACTTTGTCATTAACCCTACCTAGCCATCTTGTGCACTCAGCGAGCTCAGGGAATGATTATGAAATAGACCGCAGATCTCATATCAAGTAATAAGTGACCTTATAGTGGTGCCGTCCGTTATCTGTCTGATCCTCCCAGGAAAAGATAAACAAAAGAACTAGACGCAAATGTTATTGTTATACATCCATTCCCAGTTCCCACTTCCCAGTAGTAGGCAATAGGACAGGATGGGATTTCTTATCCAGTCTTATCGCCTTTATAATATCCAATCTTTATAACTCATGCCTCTACTCTAACATATGCTATCCGCCAAGTACCAAGTACTACACGCCGGTGTGCGTATTTGATCACAATTACATAGTTGTTCACAGCGTCTCCGTAGTACGAGTTATTTTATTCTATTATTTATGTTATTGTGACGGAATCGAGGCCCACCTGATGTTAAGCGGACTTACCTCTGCCTATAACAGATGCATTTCATCACAAGTCACGAATTGCACTGCACCCGTCACTTTGAGACATATTTTTAAGTCTCATGTGCCTGTAATTTCACTGGCTCTCAAGGACTGCTGCCGGAACACACCGTCAGGTGCATGGCGACAGATTTTCTACTTGAGGGTTGAGGGAGCTAGCTAGGCGGGCAATCACAAAATGCCCTTCCACCATGCGGTGAAGCTCAAGCCGGCGGTGGCGATCGAACCAGGGACCTGCGGCACGGCAGTCCATAGCTATTACCGCTCGGCCATCATTGATTCAAAAAAGCTGTGTACAGCGTCTCCATCATCTTGAAGACTTGAATTCTCCATACTCAAGATAGTGGTGGAAACTGAACTTTCTGGTCATTTTTATTCTATGGTTAGGGCTGGATGATGATCTTCTGTATGCTGGAGAACACATTACAGCAGAATAGAATACTCACTTGACAATCTTGAACATGAGCGAGAATAATGCGCAGAAGATCTCTTGGCAATCTTCCAACTCGAAGCACATGTTGAAAGACTTGACATAGGCCAGGTTTTCCAGCAGGTAGAAGTACCGCTTGAAAGCTGGATCCTTGGGGTCACGGAGACCTTGCAGCTGGTTGATTAGGAACAGGAAGATTGTCTTCACCTGTAGAAGGAAATAGTGTATCTAGTGATATTCAATTCCAATTAATTTCAATGTTAAGTTGGATTTTCGCAAAACTAGAGTTGAAGACAAAGAGCTTGGTTACAAAATTTTCTGAAATACTGGGTCTCCACTGAATATGTGCTGCCAACATGTGTTGGATGCTAACTATTGTTTGGAAGAAACGCAGCGTTATGCTATAATCGCCGGTGATATATTCTAAAAAAATCTAGTAGAACAACAGAGATTTAACTCTTATTTAGTACAAAAACAAAACTAGTACAGTCTTTTTTAAATATTATAAATTAAACCGGCAAAAAACACTCACGTTGAGGATCGAATACGTTTCGAGCATATCAGATGCTCATCATCAGGGCGAGTGCGCAGCTGCGTCTGCGAGCTCCCGGCGGGCACTGGCACTGCACTGGACTTTTTTGCCGGTTTAATTTATAATATTTAAATATGTGTGAAACTCACGAGAATTTCAATTCAAAAATAGTACAGTCTTATTTAAAGTATTCTGTTGTACGCCTAATAAAAAGCATTAACTTACGTCGGCGTAATAGTGGTATACTGCTCATTCAGCTGATTTTTCCATTAATCAAATTTGACTGTAATTGTCATATTCTTGTCTGCTAAAAACTTAATATAGCCTAATTTCAGTAGTTGCATTGCAGTATAAGCGATACGCCTTAAAAAATAGGTCTTGAATACCTTTGTATCCCAAGCGCGAGTTGGCAGTACCGCGCGATTTGTATTACTTAGGGTATATTGACGCTAATAACGTTATTTTCGATAATTTGATCAAATTCTGCGTCTATGGTTGTGATCACTGTGATCGTTTGTAACTGTTCTCCTCTGTTCCATTTAGGATAAGAACGCTAAGAATGCCACTAAAATTTCCCACTTCTGTCACTTTTGACATTACATGTAGCGTTTATGGCGAAAATAACGCCAAGACCCATGCGGAACAACTTTTTGGGAGTGTGATCGTTTTTAGCGAATCTAACTTCAAATGGTAAGCACCCTTAACAACGTATGTACCACGTGAAACGCACGCGCCCCGCGCGTCACGTGTTCCGTACGGCTTTTTATATTACAAGCCACGCGAAACTGTCATAGCAAGAGTATCGCACGGGCTGAACACACTAAGGGCTGGAGCCCTTAGTGTGTTCAGTAATCCCTCTCACCTGTTCTTGATCCTTGTAGGGCGCTTCCGGCGCGTACACACGGAGCACATCAGCAATGCAGCACGCAATAAGAAGCTGTACATCACGTGAAGAGTTCGTGAGGAAGAAATCGTCGGCCAGGTGTAGTGCCAGTGGGATGTACTGCTGGTACATGCCCTCATCTTGACCGAGGCCTTGAAGTGTGTGGGCTAGGACCTGAAATAAAAAAACATAGTTTAAATTGGATTTCAAAGCGTAGGGCTTATGGTAAACCCCCCCTAAAAGAAGCGGCTGTGTTCAGCGGTGGACAATCCGGCTGATGCAGTTACCAACAAATACTGAAATGTTGATTTATCATCTAAGATTAAATTAGGCTGGGATCAAAATCGAAAAAGTAAATTTTTAAAGCTTAAGTTGTTGCGTTTCGGAGATCTTATTCAGCGACACACGAATCGCACTCGACCGTTTTTTTTTTTAGATTAAGCTCCTATTAATTTTATAATAAAATTGATAATTGAGTGCAGTCTTTGGTTCCAATTCTCGACAAACTACCAGGTATTGTTTGCAGTCCGAGGTTCTAATTGTCGACAAACTACCAGGTATTCCAGATAACAATAAACATAACATATAATAACCGTGATGACGCGATGTCTAAAATATATAGAAAAATATTTTTCTTTAAACTTTCGTGAATTAAACTCCTGTTTCTAAAGCATAATCGGGTCTATTCACGCACGAATTGATATCTAAATAATAATATTTTGACTAGCCAGTACATCCGTGCGTGTATTGACCCGATATGGTTTAGAAACATACATTGAATTATTGAAGCGCTCGTAGCGAAGTTTGCTTAGCCGTTTTAACCACAGACCTAGGATTTTTTCGCTACGCTCAATAGACCTACGAAGTGTGTGAGTGAAAGGTCCTAAGCTGCTACAAACCGTCGCGAGAAAAAAAGAGATAGTGAAACAAGAAGACGGTATGACATTTTTTACTCGAGTAAGAGGCCATAGCGTCCCGGCCTCTTCCAAGTCGGCGCGAATTTTGTGTATTTGCTCAAATATCTTACGATTATAATATAAAATATGTATTCTGCAAGCATGGTGTCTTGTTCAGTGAGTGAATGTGAGGTTACAAGACACAGTAACCCGAATATATACACGTTTCACAGGTAATTTATGTTTATTTGTACTGCTTTTTGGATAATCATTATTTTGTCATTTTGTTTTAAAATTAGTTATATGAACTATGGAAATATTAGATAATAGGTTCCTCTTCATACTTATCATCAAATCACATTGCTAAATGAAGAATTGGTTGGTATTTTACGAAAAATACAAAAACATTTGTTTACGATAGGGCTTGACAAAGTTCTGACGTCACAAGTATCGATAAAGTCGATAGTTTATGTCTGACCGGTAGCTTCGACGTGAATGCTAGGGTACATATTCGAACCTCAAAAATAACCGGTAGTTAGTTTAATCATAAATTTGTTTAAAAATAATATAATTACATAATAATTAGCGAGAAGTTGACAGATCAGTTTATAGCTTATTGAGTATTTACGAATAAGGGAGTAAATATTATCATAAGATATATTATTCAAAATTTGTTATGATGTTTTCTGTGATAAGTTCCCCTAACTCTCAATAAATAATTGCAAATATCTCTTACTTCTATCATAAAATATTAGTATCTTTATACAAATGGCTATTTAACAGTGAAATAACTATATGCACGCGTATAATAATGTTTGTGTTCTTACAGATTACCAACAAATTTTCAGTATGTGATAAAAGGGTTCGGATTATTGACGCAATCTAAATAAAAACTCTACAGTTTGTAGTAAACTTTGAATCAAAATGCTTCATACAAAGAAAACATCGATGTATACTAATGAAAGACTCAATACCAACTTTTAATGTCGCTGAATGCATAAAGCTGTGGAAATGGTAGTCAATAATTTTAGTCCTCCTGTTTAAAGATCCCTGCTCATTCCCATACTTATTTACACTTATTCCCTCACATATACATCGCTTCCCACTCACACACATACACGTACCCATATCCCCACGCAAATGACTTACTCAAATAAACATTATGCAGTCAAGTAATCCTCCTCATAACGATATATTCAACTCAGGAAACATCCTTGATTTGTGAACATGTACAACTCTGTGTGATAAAAATTTAATTGTAATGTCCTCAAGGATGCCCAAGATACAGGCTTTGCCTAGTTTGGTACCCACTACCAGCGCTTGACATACATACCACTACAACTTTTAACTGTAAGCATTTCATAATTAAGTGTAACTGTCATTAATTGTGTTTTTTGTTAATAAATTATTCTTATTATTATTATTATTATTATTATAATAGCTTTAGGAAATGATGACACAAGTAACGTAAAGTTTAATTTGTAGTAAAATACATGGTCAAATAATTTTTTTTCATGTAAAGACTGTAAGATATGTTGAGTCAATCTAGTAACCCTTCCCTTAGCGTCTCTGGTGCAATAAAATCTACAATACTCGCTTCATTGCAGCGCTGGATAGCTATGGCTATCCTGACACTAAATATTTTTTAATTTTCCTTTCAGATCAAATTGAAAATAAGACGGCCCTGACCTTACTTAAATAGAGATATATTACCACCGTTAGCCATTACCTGCCCTTCAAATCAAGTACTGTCTCCAAGGAAAAAAACTTATTAACTAATGTTCTAAATTGTGATAAAAATTACACGAAAAAATTTGCTCTTAAGAAGTTTAAAAGCTGAAACAAAAATAATGATAAAACGGCTTTTAGACTTAAAATCAGACTTTAAAGAATTACATGTTTTGCAGGCCAGTTAGTAAACATCATCGAAATTATGTACACATCGTCATTTCTACAGCCCAATGAGCTATGTTTACACAAGGGACAAATTCGACCTTTGCTTACCACATGTGAATGCTTTACGCAAATGGTATGCAAATAAATGTAATTTAATAATTTACAGTAGTTTTTTTTTTTTTTTTTTTTAATTTTTTTTTTAGTATATTTGCAGCTTAATGATTTTGTTAATGGTAATCATAATACTTAGTAATGGTAAGTTTTATTTCATCTTGTTACGATGAAGTTATAGTAGTTTACTTTTAAAAGTGCTGTACCATTTTAGACCTACAATATATGCATTTGACTTCAACTTTGAATGAGTTTTATTTTTAACAGATCAAAAAGGGGGCAGGTATTCAATAAGGTTGTATTCATGTTATGATATTTCGTTTGATTTTCATTTGAAAACATCGTATTTTGTTTGAAAGGATATACTTTAAGATTCATCCCTTTGAAATTTCATCATAATCAGTTAAGTAGTTTGGTTTTAAAATCATAATAACTTGAAAAATAACTTGTTCAAGTTAATGAAATTGCATATATTGCATTTCTGTGATTTCAGTGTTGTTTACGATCATTACAATAGTCTCAATGAACTATATAGGGCATAATTTCAAACGAATGTGTCCTAAGATTCAACAAGTAAAACTGTCGATAGTATTACGCTCGCGTCATTACAACACTATGTCACTCACACATTTACATTTCATTTTTTGTTACACTATTCATCCGTCACTGTTGGTCTTGTACATCCTAAGCCTATGGTTTTAACCGATGAGTTAAATTAAGCAACGTCCGCCGTGGTGCGTTCCGGCAGCTGTCCTTGACAGCCAGTTTAATTCTAGGTTAGACTGAACAACATTCTCGACCACACCTTCACTTACCATCAGGTGAGATAGTGGTCAAAGGCTAAACTATCAGGAATAAAAAAAACCTGATGGTACGTGACGATGTGGTCGAAGATGTTGTTCAGGCTAACCTAGAAGTACTGGCTCTCAAGGACAGCTGCCGGAACACACCGTTAGGTGCTTGGCGACAGATTTTCTACTTGAGGGTGGTAGCTAGCCAGGTGGGCATTCGCAAAATGTCCTATCACCATGCTATAACGACTGCCATCCTTAGACATGGTACTAACATCGAAGATTTACTAATCAAGCAAAAAAAGCTAATACGTATCATAGTGAATATTAACAATACTGACTCATGCAAACCACACTTTGTACAATTAAAAATTTTAACAATAATTAGCATGTATATTTTAGAATTATGTAAATTTGTTAGAAAAAATCCAAACATATTTAAAGATACAAAGCAAAATCGAGTATACGGCCCCCGAACGAACCAAAAAAATCAATTAGCCCAACCTAAAAGCCGCATCAATATGTATAAAAATAGCCCTTATGTTAACGCGATAAAAGTTTACAACCATTTACCAAACGAGATAAGAGGTGAATCAAATACGAACAAATTTATAAATAAAATTAAAACATTACTAATAGAGAAATGCTATTACAATCTAACAGAATATTATAATGATAAATTCACATAATTTTTATATTTTTTCTTGACATTCAACATAATTTTATTAATAATCAATATAATTTAACATAATACAAGCAAGGATAAAAACAAAAACAAAACACGATTAAAATTGTTTATAATAAATTGACAATGTTTCAGCTTCAAATATAGGTCTGTTTCACGTTGGTAATATGTACTTCATCTGTAATATTTCATGTATTTTTGATTGTATAAAATGATGCTACGCCCAAATGGGTTTCATGTATGTTCTGTTAAATATTGTATCCATCAAATGTACTCATGAAAGCAATAAACAACTTTGAACTTTGACAACAACCGGGACCGACGGGCTTACGTGCTTCGGAGGGCACGTTAAGGGGGTTACTTAACTTTGCTGATCGGTTAAGAACAGCTAAGAAAACTTCGCTACGAGCGCTTCAAGATATCAGCTAAAAATAATAAAAAAAAAACTACAACACCTGCATAAGTGCGAATGCCTTATATAAATGTATATATAGCATTCTGCTAATCTTGCTTATTATGAAATTGCAATCAAAATAATGCAATGTTGACACTTCTCAGAAAACAATGCTTTGTGTTAAATTACAGATAGACCTACCTACATTATATAGGACATGTTGTAGGCGTATGCATTCTACGTGTTGTTATCAAAACAATATGTAAAAGCGCAACTTTTAATAATAATATTAAAGTACCTAGTTTAAGAATATAAGCGTTAATTCACTCCAAAGCGTCCAAGGCAAAATGGCATGGTACCCTGAAAGATGCATTGGTCGATTTTTTTGTATGGGGATACTACAAAGACCTCGTCTACTCGAGAGAATGCCGCCATTTGGACAAGTTAACCCGGAAATTGAGAGTAGCAGAAGAAACCATTAAAAATAATAGAAGTGCATTCAGACGATTAAAAGACAACTTTTTCCGGCGATGTCGCACTTGCATTGAGCAACAGGGAGGCATTTTGAATTTTTTTTGTAATTAAACACCTTGTAATTTGTTTTACTTTGCTTGCATTAATGATCATGTAAATTAAAATTATGCACTTACCACATTTAGATTTAAATGTTTTTGATTGAAGCTATATGAATAATAAAATGAAATTCAGGGTAGCTACCTGATAGATAGAGCAAGTTTTTAAACGCCAAACGGTAATATTTGCTTTGTGATTTTATTTTTTAAGCGCCCTTGAAGTTGTGAACATACTGGGTAATTTTATCTGCCTTGGCTGAATTGGCCTATCAATCAGCCTAGCACACAAAAAAAATCAAGCATCTACCGCAATAATTCACGTCACCATAAATAAAAATCTCAACGTACTCGGCGATAGGTAAAAATTAAAAAAAAAGTCAGAACTCCGAAAATACGAAAAATTGCGGAACATACATGGGGGTGATTCAGATAGCCCTCTAGGTCCTCTGCCTCCCAGCTTCAGTATATCACTACTTCTTGGGACACCTTGTATAATAGTACATTATGCAACAAGTGCACGAAGTTGTTTATTACAATCGAGACGGGTTTTAGGCCTGAGATTGAAGATCGAAGGCGTAAATGGAGTACAGATTGTAATAAACAACGCGCACGAGTTTCATACGATGTTTTTCAACACACTTGCGAGGCACGAATACCAAAATTTCGATACGAAAATATTTTCTTGATCTTTTTGATAGCAATAATAATCTGATTAAGAAGGTTTAGTAGGTAAAAAACTATTTGGTTTGTTTTTATATGAAAAACGAACGAAACAAACTACAATCTCATTGGTAAGAAGTGTGGAAACGTTGTTTTTTTTTCTATTTAAACACTAGTGCGGTAAAGTAAAAAAAAAACTAGTGCGTAATAGACTAAATTATGACACTAAAATCGGTGCATTTAAAGGCCCGTTACGAGCGAGTGTGTTGAAAAATGTAATTAAAGCAAATATTAGGTCCTTACATATGAAATTGGCGTTTTTCGTACTGGCCACTTTAATCACGCATTTCTCCTCTTTGGTAAGGAATTCCAAATTCAAATTTGTACAGCAATAGACTCATGTATTTGTGCTTCGATGATCGTCATTCATTTGTTTTTTTTCTTCTGTTTTTTTCTGTTTGCGTCACTCATTTTACAAAATGGAAAACCTTAAATATCGCATTATTTACGAGTACGAGTTCCGCCGTGGCACTAGTGCTGCGGAAACAACTCGAAGGGTGAATGATGTGTATGGCGGTCGTGTTGCAAAAGAAAACACAGTTCGTTTTTGGTTCCAACGTTTTCGTTCTGGAAATTTCGACCTGCAGAACAAGCCCCGTGGACGGCCTGAGACTCAAGTTGATAATGAAGAGTTGAAGGCTATTGTGGAAGCGGATCCATCGCAAACCACGTCCGAGTTAGCTGCAGGCTGCGATGTTAGTGATAAAACTGTTTTAATTCACTTGAAGCAAATTGGGAAGATTAAAAAGCTTGAAAGGTGGGTACCTCACGAATTGACTGAAACAAACCGGCAAACGCGCGTCGACTGCTGCGTTACATTACTAAACCGGCACAATAATGAAGGTATTTTAAACCGAATCATTACCTGTGATGAAAAATGGGTTCTTTACGATAATCGGAAGCGCTCAGCGCAATGGTTAGATCCTGGCCAGCCAGCCAAATCCTGCCCCAAGCGAAAATTAACCCCAAAAAAGTTACTTGTAAGCGTTTGGTGGACTAGTGCCGGTATTGTTCATTACAGTTTTTTCAAATCTGGCCAGACTATTACGGCTGATGTCTATTGTCAGGAATTGCAAACCATGATGGAAAAGCTAGCGGCTAAACAACCTAGGCTGGTCAATCGCTCCACGCCACTGCTGCTTCACGACAACGCTAGACCACACACTGCGCTACAGACGGCTACTAAATTAGAAGAGCTTCAATTGGAAAGTCTAAGACATCCTCCGTACTCCCCGGACCTTGCTCCAACAGATTACCATTTTTTTCGAAATTTGGATAACTTCTTGCAAGGGAAAAAATTCAACTCCGATGGGGCAGTCCAAATCGCCTTCAAAGATTTTATTGATTCCCGTCCGACTGGTTTTTTTAGTAAAGGGATCAATGAACTACCTATGAGATGGCAAAAGTGCATAGAAAATAATGGTTCATACTTTGATTAATTAAATATATTATATTAAAAAATATTCGACTTTTTGTTCCTCCCATACAAAACGCCAATTTCATATGTAAGGACCTAATATAAATAATATGCGACATACTAAACTAGGTTTTCGACACATTTAAATGTTTAAAATAAGCTTGTGCCCCCACACAAGCTTTTTTTTTCACTTATTGAGCATCAATTGCTATTTTAGAGGTTGGAGTGTCTGTATGTCTTCTCCAAAATATACCCCGTGCTATCATTTTTAGACTCTAAAAGCTATTTACAAGCTATTCTAGCAAAACGATTTAAAACCAAAATCAAATTCCCCATAGTTTTCAAAATTAAAGAAGCCTTATAAATTTAAGAACCATAAGCAAGGCTTACAGGTAGTCCTAGCATAGATACCTGGGCATGTAGGAATCCCAGGGAATGAAACTGCACTCATGCGCCAAGAATGCTTCTATTCATGGTAATACAAATTATTATAAGGTTTACTCGCACAACGTCTCATCAACTTGCCAGTCACAGATGAGTATTGCTTGGGACAAAATTAGGCAGATATCTAAGAAGTCTATGGGAAAATTCTATGGTAATTTACAATGTATCATTACTGCAAAGCCCTGGTTTTTTATTTACAAAATATATTAAAAGAAAGTTACATCTACCATATGCCATATGCTTACTAATGGGCCATGCTTGCACACCTGTTTTACTAGCCGGTCTCTGAGGGATCTTTTTAAAGAAATTGATATTTTAACATTATATTATATGTGTTTGTAAAAATTTTAGTAAATTTAAATTAAACAGTGACAATCATGATTACAACACTAGGAATAAAGATAAAATAGCGGTGCCAGGTTTTAGATTAGCAAAGACAAATAAGAGGTCCTTCTTAAGTAATTGTGTCAAGTTTAAAAAATAATTCTTGTAAAGTGTATGTTTTATAGTTTTTTTTTTTTATATAACTTAACTTACAATTGTGTTTTATCGAATATAAACTAATAACATGTGTGTATGTTGTGTTCGCACCTAGAAGGTCATTCAACAAGGTATCGATTCTATTGTTACAATTTAATTTAGTATGTAAAAGTTGTATTATCCCATTTGCAAACCATTAAATAAAAAAAATACACGGTGGAAGCCCAAATAGCAGACTATCAGTAGCTAACCTTTAATCGTCTGACCAGCTCGTCAGGGCCAAGGTCATCGGTGATGGGTCGGCAGCCCTGCGGGTACACTATATCCGCCATGCTGCCAATCTGCAACAAAGAATTTGTGTTGTGATAAGAGGGAGAAAGCATTATGAATGATGTTATATACATATTAAAATATAAGAAGTACTGTTTTATTTTTCATAAATAAATGTTATTATATACTTAAGAGTAATATGCATATTAAAATAACTTAATAATTTCATTATAAAACTTCATAGAACTGTGGGGTCCTGCTAGTGCCTCAAACATAATGATAATACAAAGAGTGGAAAACTACTTCTTACAATAAATATGCTATGGCAATGCTGCCAGCATGCTGGGCACGCTGCCAACTGGTAGTGGGCCTATGAGTCCAAATACTTTTATTGTAGTAGCTGTAGTGTTGTATATAGTTCGTAGTATTTTGTTACCAAAAGGCATACCGCCGCTAAAAAAAAATAAGGTTAAATTAAAAAAAAATATATATTAAATTTTCAAATATGCACCTGGATTTATTAGAACAGCAGAGATCCATGAAACATTCAACATGCCTATGGTCAAGGAGGATATCGTTATCAAGAAGCCTGAGAACATGTCCAGACTGCAGAAGCACCCGAACCAGCTAGCGAAGCAACTCACTTTCCATGAAACCATCCGTCGCCGAAAGAAGCGTCGGGACATCTTTGACTAAGTCATGCTAACTGACCAATAAAAGAAGGGGCTGACGCCGCTGACCCTAGACGACCAAATAATGATACATCACATCTGCTTTTAGTCACCAGAATGGTCGCGAGATAAAAAAAACAGTGTTACACTTATAATTTTGCTATGTAGTATGCGCATACTATATATATGACAGGTAGGATAACTGCGCAGTTATCCTACCTGTCAGAGACAACTTACTTAGCATTTCATGGATTCACCGTGTGGGTGCCGGGTCCATAGCGTTGCATAGGAAGAGGCCAGACGGGCCTGGGACTTGCAACCCAGGAGCAGGGTTAAGGGGTTGTCCCCTTTACGATGACATTAATGCTCCCTTGCACCACTCGAGCCTCCTCCCCTGCCTAACCAAATTTGGTAAGATCCTACTAATGCCGCCTTAGATACATTCTAGGATGGAAGTTAGACAACTTCGTCACAAGAAATATTACCAATGATGTCACAACATATCATAGTCACAACAGATTGTCATTGTATCCAGATTGAAATGACAAGTTTAGTGCTTTAGTTGAATAATTTAAATGGTTGTTGTGCAGCCTTGAACAATTTACAACAATGTGTACTCTTCATTTAACTTAAAATGAAACTATTGTAATGTAAATTTGCTCCATGAATTTTTCATTAGCAAATATCACAAATTATGATTTTTCTTAAGCGCTGGATAATCATGTTTTTATGATAATAGCTTATATGTCTACTAAATAATTGTCTATTTCATCAATATTTAAATTTGATTTCACTATTTCCTTGTTATGTGGTAATAAAATAAGTAATAGTCAAACTTTGTCCCATTCAATTCTAAATGACAAATTCGTTTGTGCAAAATATACAAATTATCACAAATTTATATGATTAGAAAAACTTAATAAAAAAAAAACACATAAATTCTTTCGTATATAAGCGGTATATAAGGGCACTCCTGGCCTTTTTCCAGAATGTCTTCAATCTGATTTAGGAATGTTCGCCCCCGTCTTCCCCTTCCAACACTGCCGTTCAATATTATACCTAATTTAAAAATTTTATCCAACCAAGGGCACGGAATGGTAGAAAAGGACGGAGGAGGATGTTTTCTCAGGACGGGTACATAATGTAATAATATTCTTCAATCATTTAAATTAAAGAATATAACATGAATTAATGAATGTGCAGCCAACCACATTATCCACAGATTACTTAAGAATTGTAAAATAAGTTTTACTACAAGTAAGACAAACATTTAGGTATAAACAGTAAATTTAGTTACAAAAATATATTGGTAATAGTGGGTAGATGCATCAAACAAACCTTAATTTAGACAACAAGTTTACAACAAAAGGTCAGATTTAGATAAGTAATGCAAAATTATTATTTTGTTTTACTTAAAGTTTTACTATAGGTAGAAAACAATACATAACATCACAGTCTTGCTCTACCTACAATGAGTAAGAAATGAAATACAGTAGAATCTGTTTATAATGACTCTGCCTATATTGATCAACCGCTTTTTATGATGGAATTACATAACAATGTTTGGTTTTCATATAGAATTCTTTAAAATTAAGTTGGATATAATGACTTCTCTTATAGTGACATGTAGCTTATTGTGACCCATTTTTAATTGCGTACTCTTATAATGACCAACATGAGTCCTATCACCGGCAATGTTCGGGAAAGACATGTGATACCCGACGACATCTTGCATGTGCATGGTTTTATTTGTTTTGAGTCTCAGTGGGTAATTGATAGTTGAAGGGCGCACATTGTTCATTAGTGATTTTTGAAAGAAATGGCATGTCAACATCATCGTAAAGCATTTATGATTGAAGAGAAAGGTGCAATAATATGCTGACTATGACTACATTCACTACACTGCAATGGTCCCTGATCCTATCAACTAGAAAAACTGGAGAACATACATGGGATTTAAATTTATATCTGAATTCTCGTGATAAGAAGTTTCACCAGCGATACAGATTTATAAAGAAAAAAAACATACTCAGAAAATATATGCCTTTTATTACAAATTAATTTTGTATATATGCCTCTTTTTAGAAAGGAGCTAAGGCATAATTACAACAGAAGCCTACTCTTACCACTTGTATTATTTATGTTGGCAGCGCTTGGATTATATGCAACAGGATGTTTCCAGCTTTTTACCTTCCTACACACTTGGAAAAGGAGATTTTTTTTTTTCTTATGATGTACTTAGTAGGTCATTATATTACAATCTAGTCAACAATACGGACTAATGAGTAACTTTAGCCTGACTTAAACTGCTAAATAGAGTAAAATTAAGAATGTGTCCATTAACACCTATCTTATTGTCTCTATTAAGGGGAAGACACTATGTGTTCTTGTCTTCCTTATATGTAGCACTCACTTCACTACTTATCACTGACACTAAAAAAGATAAGGAAAAGGAGATTAGAAAACAAAATCAATAAATGAATCATACTACATACTAGATTTCAAAATCCAATTTCTCACAGTGTTCGACTGAACTGTACTGATATTCAGTCACATTACTTTAATCCGACTACAACATTTATGCAGTGTAGGCTAATAATATGTGAACTTGAATCAAAGAATGGACCTGGATATAAATTATTACAATTCAGTAATCAAGTATTATTTCTTAATCAAGTGAATAAATAGATAATGACACACTTTCATTTAAATACCGCCCCATCTGCCTACAATCTAAACATATAAGCAATCTAGCTCTTAATCTACAAGCAATCTAGAGCTGCATGTTTAAATAGTTTGGTAAGTTAGCATTATGCATTGTAGTAAATACCTATCAGTCAGCAAACTCTCCACATGCAGGTATATGCTATCATCAAATGGAAACCCTTTTTTGTTTGTAATAACTTCTCTAGTATGTAGCACTTATATTATACATGAAACAAGTACTGTCAAATACATAATTATAGTATGTATAAGTAGTTTTAGGCCGTGGGCTAGAATGTTACCCTCCAATCTCTACCCGTGGTTGTTGTAAGATGCGACTAAGGGTTACACACCAGATGGTGGGCAGCAGCGCTTTCTGAGGATCTGATGTCACTTTGCAATCCACAAGATCAAAACCCCCCATAGTGGGTGAGGCTGTGTTCTGCAGTGGAAAATGCGGCTGATACAGTACTCCTCAAAAACAGTTGTTAAATGCAGTGCATTCAATTTGTGACAATAGCAGCATCAGCATTGGTATCATACTACACTATGTATTCAATACATTTACCTGCAGAACACATGGGGTGCTTACCATTTGAAGTTTAATTCGGCAAAAACGCTAAAAACAATCACACTACCAAAAAGTTGTTCCAGATGGGTCTTGGCGATATTTTCGCCATAAACGCTACATCTAATCAAAAGTGACAGAAGTGGCAAATTTTAGTGGCATTCTTAGCGTTCTTATCCTAAATGGAACAGGGGAGAACAGTTTCAAACAATCACAGTGATCACAACCATAGACGCAGAATGTGATCAAAATTATCAAAAATAACGTTATTAGCGTCAAATGGAATACCCTTAAGGTGATAAAATTCATCCATTACTGCATAGTTCAACTGTCAAACTTACAGTTGTCATAAAACAATCACTGAAAACCTATAATCAGGTCAAGCGTAGCATTTTGCAATGTGATTTGTAGCTGTTTTCAATGCTATCAGAATTGTGCTTTGTGTGCTACAGAAACATTCATTGCACAATTTTTGCTAATATTATTTTCTATATTTTTAGTAAACATTTTTTATTTTGGCCTACAATATCACAAATTGAACACATACTATGATAACTTTTAGCATTTTCAAATGTTATTTATGCACACAATAAGCTATCAGAATGTTATATTACAAATATGAAAAAGGTTTTATTTATTACTGTGATAATATTTGTTGTTATTTTTGCTAAGGTCAGGCTTTTATTGCACTATTAATAAGTTGTGATGTAAACACCTAAAGACTGTACGAAATTTCATCACAATCCATTCAGTTACTAGTGTTAACAAATTTAAACAAACATACAAACAAAAATTCACATTTTTAATATTACAAGTGATAAATGTACCTTCTTGGTACATCATGTATGAGGATAATGCATATCATTTAAAACAGTCGAATTCTAAAATTCAAGCCCATAATAAGGTCACAGCTCAAACTGAATAGATGAAACAAATAGATCTTCACCAGCTATCAGCTAATCATCCATGAGTATTTTGGAGTTAATGATGAATAGGAACTTGACCCACATAATAGTGATCAGGCTAAGCTTTATTGATTGTTGCTGGCTGTCGGCGAACGCTTCAAAAAGGATGTAAGATTTATAAACATCGAAAGTATGCTTCACAAACAATAATAACGAACTATTAAACATACATATATTAATCATAATAAAAGCCTACAACTCACCATAAAAGTTAAAACATTGCATTTGATATCGCTGACTGTAACTCCCAATGAAACACTGCACTCGTGGTTTACATACAACTACCGAAATATGACATTTTGATACGACATTTTTTTTGTTCACTACCCAAACATTCATGCATTGAATAATCATAAAGATTACCCTGAAATAACTCGAATTAACTTTATTTCTGACGCATATTATAAAGCAAACATGAAAATATCATCGTAAAGGGCAAATATACTCACAAGAAGTCATAGACGTGGTCCTGGAAGCACGTCCCGATGTTTACAAAAGCAGAGGATTTCACGTTACAAAATACCACAGTCATGAAACTATCATAGTCTTATTACTAAAATAGCACTGGTACACGGATCCTAGATGAAAAAAATAGTCTGATAATAGTCTAAATACATAGAAAAGCCGAGTTAAATTTTCCTAACAAACTGTGTAGACGCCAAACTGCGGGAAAAACTACAGTGAAGTTAGCAGCCAATCGCTAGCAGTTCAAGGTCGCTCTATAATCTTTGGTTTGAAGACGTGTCTATGCGGAATATTGTTTTTGATTTTGTGCTTGTTTAAGGAAGAACGGGTTCAATCTATGGATCAAATCCCTTTCCGTGTTTGTTATGTTGGCTAATAGCTACAGCACTCAGCAAATAGTTTCAGGACAAATATTCTATCAGATCTATGTGACAAATTCTGGTTGGACACCCAGTACTAAAGTGATATACATAATTAAAACAACAGATGTATTGTGTAGTGCTGTGCATAATTATGTTATTAATGTTCAAACTTCAGTAAGGGTGCTTACCATTTGAAGTGAGATTCGCTAAAAACGCTAACAGCGATCACACTCCCAAAAAGTTGTTCCACATGGGTCTTATGGCGTTATTTTCGCCATAAACGCTACATCTAATGTCAAAAGTGACAGAAGTGGCAAATTTTATTGGCATTCTTAGCGTTCTTATCCTAAGGGTGCATACCATTTGAAGTTAGATTCGCTAAAAACGCTAAAAACGATCACACTCCCAAAAAGTTGTTCTACATGGGTCTTGGCGTAATTTTCGCCATAAACGCTATGAGGCTACTGGAACAGTTTGAATTCCCTACATCTAATGTCAAAAGTGACAGAAGTGGCTAATTTTAGTGGCATTCTTAGCGTTCTTATCCTAAATGGAACAGGGGATGACAGTTACAAACGATCACAGTGATCACAACCACAGACGCAGAATGTGATCAAAATTATCGAAATTAACGTTCTTAGCGACTAATGGAACATACCCTATATGGAACAGGGGATGACAGTTACAAACGATCACAGTGATCACAAATGTGAGCAACTTCTAGTAAGTTAGTTTTGTTATTCAGAGACTGACAATTCTGGTGGCAAATAGCAAGTTGATCGTCACTATTGTAGTTTAAAAAGTTTTTATCTACATTACTATTATAAATAGGTACGCTAGTCTTAGCCGTCTCAATACGATAACTATACGCTGAGTTGCGCTGTGCTGCGGCTGGTACTTGGGCTTGAGTCCGAATGTTATCGTCGGGAACCGGTTTTGGCAGGGACTCGGTCTCCTTGGCTGCCTTCATCCGCAGTCTCGTCGGAGTTGTGGTGGCGCAACGTTCCAGTGGGACGCCGCGCCGTTCTTCGAAACCACTGGCTTATTTCGGTACTTGCGGGCCAATTTTCAGGTTCCAAAAAATAATCGCATAAACTCGCGGGTACAATAATAGCAAATGACGCATAATGGTTGTGTTTTAAGTTTAATTTTTCAACAACATATTTGTCTGATTGTTTTTTCTTCTTCATATAGGCTATGATCGCGTCCGCGGTAGTGTCGGCTCGGAAGAAACAAGCATGGAGTTTTTTAACTCGTTCTACAGTTTGCAATTCCGAATCGCTGTGCCCAGTGCCAAGTACAACTTTACGTTGCGGTCTCTTTTTTGGCTTCACGATTTGCCAGGTGTTTTTTGGTGTGTCTTTAGTATAGTGTTCATTTAAAGACAAAGGATTTGCAGCATCCACTGTAGTGCTCGTCATGGTTGGTGTGAGTTCCTCGTTATGTTTATCAACTACCGGTATATTATGATGGTAAGTTTTACGTACAGTGGTGGATGTATTACATACTGAATTTTTCGTGCTGGTAGGTATGAGTGGTGGGCGCTGTTGAACAGAGGATGCCGTTTTTGTGCTATAAAGTAAACTATTATTACTTGTAGTGTTAAGTACCTTTGGTGCATTGCGCATTTGTCGAGCAACGGCTCGCTGAGTACGCACTGAAACAGGCTTGTCAGCTGGTGGGGTGCTAACAGGAGATAGTGGGTCCTTAGCTATCGGTGTCTTAGTTTCGGCACATACATAATCCATACCTGATGAGGCAAGTACTGCATTTTCATGTACACAATGGGGTTTCCCATTGACGACATCACTTAGCTGTTTCTGTACGGAGTCCACTTTTTCCTCTAGGCGTCTCATTATCTTCTCTATGCAGGAATTTTCTTCTATAATAGGTGCAAGGCACTTTTTTATCAACTTTTCGATCAAATCCATGTTGATTGTCATGATGTTTGCTAATTAATTATATATAAATTCAGTTACGAGATTTATAAACACAACCGACACGTTACGTTCCGTTGTACGTTACCGTTATATGAGTCAACAAAGTTACTTTATGATATGAGTTACAGTCACACAATAGTTGCGAAAATCGGGCGGACCGACAATTCTGAGTAAAAAACTGTCAAAGCTCAATGTATTTTCAAGTAATTTTGAAACAGCAACGAAAATAAAAATATTTTCTTAAAGCGCGTTTTACGCAGAAAAAGCTTCAACGGAGATAAGATACAGGGGGTCGTTCGGAACCTCGGTTAGAGCGCACTTGGAGTGGACTCGGAGTGCAACTTTCACTCTAACGTCGCACAACCTTCGAGTAGAGCGCAACTTTTTAACTATCAAAAACTGTCGTTAAAAGGTTGAATCTTTAACCGACATGACCTTGACATTTCTTGATGAGAGAATTATAGCCACTCTTTTGTATACTGCTTTTCAAACATCATAAAACTTCTATATATTTGGTTAGCCCCCCGCGAAAAATCGATATTTGAGGTAATAAAACAACCGAATCGTTCCAAACCTTGGAACGCGGCCCTGCAGCACTCTTCGTACGGGGCAGGGTTGGATTCAGACCCTCAAAAAAATATACTATATGGTAAGTGAAGTTATACTATATTAAATATATTATGAAGGTGCTTGCCTAGACCACTTCGCCTTAAGGGTAGTTCACAAATGGCAAACTTTTGTTTAGCCCGCTCTGACCGACCACTGCCCTGTGTTATTGCTTGTGGATAACAATAGTTTCATCTCGGACATCAAAAAGTGCTATACGAAATGTCTAAGCTTAACCTGGATGGAATAGAAATGGATATACGTAACTTCTCATGGCCGAACTTTTACAATTTGATAGATGTAAATAAATTAGCACACTTTCTTGTATCTACACTAAAAAATATTATAAAAAAAAATACGACGACCACTAAGCTATCTAGAAAAAAGGCTCCGCTAAAGCCTTGGATGATAATCGGTGTCGTGAATTCAATAAGGAAAAGAAATAAAATGCATCAAAAATTGTGATCATCCTATAATAATGAAACTTTAATAGGAAAATATATAAAATATAGGAACATATGTAATAGAATTATTAAATGGTTGAAAAGACAATATTATCACGAAAAACTTACGAAAAGTTCCGGTAATTCTAAAGAAACATGGAATATAATTAAGGAAGTATGTAGTATGAAACAGTCTAAGGAGATACCAGAAGAGTTATTGTCTACTAAACCAACTATACAAGAATCATTAAATTATGTTAACGAGTACTTTACTTCCATAGGAAATGATCTGGCATGCTCTATATTGCAAAAATTAAATATAACAGATACAGATTTAGCAAGGAAAGTAGCCCTCGATAATCCCCCACTAAAATCAATGTCACTTTTTCTCACCGACACTTACGAAGTTATATCGATTATAAATAACTTAAAACAAAATAGTGCTCCCGGATCAGACAAAATGAGTTCCAAAGTAATAAAGCAATTCAAGCGAATTTTAACTGAACCTATAGTTTATTTATGTAATCGCAGTTTAAGTGAAGGTATATTTCCTGACGTGTTTAAAAAAGCTCTTGTTTTGCCAATTTATAAATCTGGAGAAAAAAATCATCCTTCGAACTATAGACCTATATCCCTTTTATCAGTGTTATCAAAAATTCTTGAGAAGTTAGTAAATAAGAGACTTATTAAATATCTAGAGTCGAACAATTTTATAGCTTCAAATCAGTACGGTTTTAGAAAGGGGCGTTCCACTGACGATGCCGTGCTTAAATTAACGTCTTTAATAACACCTTATACCGATAATGACTTGAAGTGTATTGGTGCTTTTCTAGACTTAAAAAAAGCTTTTGATACAGTTTCTATCCCTATACTATAAAGTATTGGGATAGAAAAGTCGATTGCAGAACATTGGAGTCAGAGGAGTTGCTCTGGTTGGTTTTCTGATTATTTGACAGCCAGATTTCAATGTGTTTGTATCAACAAGCATGTAAGCAGTAGTTCAGTCTGTTCATATGGTATACAACAAGGAAGCACGATCGGTCCTACCCTGTTTTTGCTCTACATTAACGAACTGTGTAGAGTAGAAATGGTAGGAGCTGATTTGATTACGTTTGCCGATGATACTGTCATTTTATTCCACTCAAATACTTGTTGATTACATCATCGAGGACAACTTACTATCGCTAAATGTATCTAAAACGAAATACCTCTGTTTCACCAGAACAAATATAGCGACTGCAGAGATACTGTTGGAATTGACAATTCATAGTTTTCCATGTAACCGTATGAACGATAACGATCTAAAGCGAGTCAATTTTAGCTGTAGTTGTGAAAAGCTGAAAAGAGATACGAGTATCAAATATTTAGCAGTTTATATCGACAACAATCTAAAATGGGACAAGCAGATTACGGCTGTAGTGCAATGAACACGCAAACTAATATATGTTTTCAAGTCTCTAAGGGAAGTTGCGGACTACCCGTTATTAATACGAACATATAAAGCATTATGTGAATCTATTATTAACTATTGTATCAAATCATGGGGTGGCGCAGCCACGTATCTCATGTTACAGTTAGAACGTGCACAAAGAGCTGTGCTAAAAGTCTCATTGAAACTTCCATATCGTCACCCTACTACCGATGTCTATTTGAAAACGGGAGTTCTCTCAGTTCGAAAACTCTTCATTTACCAATGTTTGCAAAGTCATCACAGAGTGACGGAGTCTTTTTCCTATCAACGTACAGTTAGTACTGTACGTTGATAGGAAAAAGACGAGATAACTTTCCAGTCCCACGCATACACAGTACGTTTGCTAAGCGACATTTTATCTACCTTGCCCCCTTTTTTATATAGAGAATTCTTTAAATGACCTAAAAATGCCAATGATGAGTCTAAAAAAGCTAACAATTATTTAATGAAAAGAGCCATTCTAGATTGACTATCTAATTTTGACTATCATGAAACCGAGCAATTGCTCATTCCTGTTGTATAGTTACAGTTAGAATTAACATATTACAATTAAATATTATAGTATAAATAATAATTTAATTAATAATAACACACCTTTTAAGCTAGAAATCATATACTCACAAACACTCTCTCTACGCATACACACACACACACACACACACACACACACTGACACACACGAATACATCTTCATCCCATACTTGCACTTTACAATCAAATTGCCAGACAGCCAAATTGGTTTATAGCCTCGCCTATCACATTATGTAAAAACTTTTAAATAATGTTTTTTTTTTGTTTACAAGTACAGTTAACTTAATTTATATGACATCATTGTGGAAAGGTATTGTCTCTCATTATACAGGTTAAACTCCTAGTATGAGAGACAGTGGTACATTGAGTTTTGTAACATGTTCTATTTGGTTCAATAAACATTACTATTATTCGTCCAAAATTATAGCATGTTTGACGTTACACGTTTTTTTTATATCTTATATGCCCTGAGTTTTTCGGCGTTATTTTTTTTGAATTAAATAAAAATGCATTCGTTAATCGTCAATAACATTTTGTTTTATTAATTTGTAACAAAAATATGCATGAAATCCAGGCATATTAATCAAGTTAAGGGAAGTAGACTTAGATCTCAGCTAATTCGTCAATCAGAACTTGGTTGGTCCTCTTAATTGACACGACGTAAAATTTTGTCAATGGCTTAAATTCTATGCCGTTATTAGATTTACTTTCTCTTAGAGTACCCATCGCAAAAAGTGAAAGCGAGTCAATGCAACTCGCTCCGAGTTGCAAGTTTATTTCTTAATTAAGTTTTCGCCAAGTTAACTTTGCTGAACACTCTTTCACAATCAATATTTGCGTAAGGTAAAACCAGGCAATCAACTTTGGCCTATTTTGAAAATGATCTTTTTGAGATATCACACCAAGTGCTTAGTTTCGCCCTTTCCGATATTATAGGGTATTACTTTTTAATATCTCCTAAAAAGTAAACAGGGCTCACCTATTACAAGTCGGCGAACTGAATATAAAATTATGGTATTTTCGCGTAGTATAGTGACATTCTTATATATTTATTTAATATATTATTTGCTAATAACCACTGTATTGATAATAATAATAATAATTTATTTTTGCATAAAAATGTTACATTTAAGTTAATGAATCCATAGGCTCCCGAACTAGTTAAAAACTGTGTTTCGGGTGCCAGTGGCTATATTACATACTACATGGCATGCAATAATGGTACAAATAGTATAATTATTCTACGAAATCCAGCACTGGTACGGGCAGCTTATTAGGACGGCATGCTTAATAGGACTAATTCTAGTTAAGGTATATTCCATTTGTCGCTAAGAACGTTATTTTCGATAATTTTGATCAAAATCTGCGTCTACGACGAACTTAAATGTGATATTTTATTATTGACTGAGCATTGGCTCAATGAAGAATTTTTAGCTTGCATTAACTTTGACAACTATTACTTAGCTACCAGTTATTGTAGACCAACAGTTGCACATGGCGGAAGCTGCATCTTTGTACATACAGAGGTAAAGGTTAACGAATTGATTGATTACCGAGATCTGTCCCGAGAGCAATTATTTGACATTTGCGCTATACACATACCCAAATACAACACCTTAGTAGTAGCACTGTACCATTCAAACTTAACAAACGTTATCGAATATCTTGAATATTTTGACGAACTACTTGCAAAAATTAATCGCGATAACTACAATGCAGTTGTTGCGGGAGATATAAACATTAATTATTTATTAGACACTCCAACGCGTAGAAAATTAATCGATATTTTGGAATCCCATAGATTTACTCAACATATTGACGCTCCCACTCGGGTAGAAGGTGCAAGTGCAACCTTAGTAGACCACTTATACACTAACTTTGACCTCGCGCGGGTTAAAGTTCAGGTTATAGATGCAAATATTGGTGACCATTTTGCTCAACGCGCTAGTATTTCCGGTTTTAAAAAACATCGCAAAGCTACTCATATCCAGCGTCGGCTTTTTAATAGATCTCGTAAACAAGACTTTATGGCTGCACTAAATAACTTGGACTGGCAAAGTATACTGCAATCTTATGTTGAGTGCGAAAGCCTCGCTAACAAATTGAACAATATTATGGCTAGTTATATTGACGTATTTTTCCCGATAAGGTTTTTACCCATACAAACTAGAAATGCTAAATGGATAAGCGACGACATTATTAATTTGAAACTATTATTGACAGACATAAATAATTTAAAAATTTCTATCCCAAATAATAATCATTTATGTTCAATATACGATGAGTTGTTAATAGTATATAAAAATAAATTATCACTATCAAAAGCACAATATTTTAATAGTACAATTAATCTTAGTGCAAATAAAAGTAAATCAATGTGGTCCATCATAAATAAGGAAACAGGACGGAGAGTTTGCGATAATTATGACTTTACGGATCTTGTGCTTCGAGAAAATGGACTAAGTTTTAACTGCAAGGTAGAACTGGTCAATTACGTTAACAAGGCTTTCGTATCTGCTGGTACTCAAGCTGGAGCGAAAAAGCAGCGGTTGTCGTAAATAGTCTTGATATGTTAACAAATGTATACCCTCCAAAACAATTGTTCGGTATATTTCAAACGCTTCACAGTAGCTGAAACAATGAACATTATAAGACTCAAAATAGCTTCAAAAAATACTACTGACATACGATATCTCGACTAAAATTGTAAGAGAAGTATCTGTTATTTTAGCACCTATACTAACAGAACTATTCAACCGTTGCTTAAAAAATGGCTGCTATCCGCTTTCCTTTAAAAATCCTTTAAAAAAAGTAAAAATTGTGCCGATCTATAAAGGCAAGGGAGAGAAGTCGTCAGTTAAAAACTATCGTCCTATCTCCATAATACCAGCGATAGCAAAAATACTAGAGGTTGGCGTAAACGACCGTTTACTATGCTTCCTGAACAGTAGTAATATCTTTACTGATAGACAGTTTGCATACCGTCCGGGTAGATCCACCTCATCCTTAGTGCGAGAGGTTGTCTGGAATGTGATGCAAGCGCGCGAAAAACAGTGGCAAGTTGCTGTCATTTGCTGCGATCTCTCACGCGCTTTCGACACAGCAGACCGTGTTCTGCTGCAGAAGAAGCTCGAGCACTATGGTGTAAGGGGACCAGCTGCAGATCTGATGACTAGTTTTGTCACCAATAGATGCCAAGTGGTCATGGGAGACGTGGGAAGGGTGCGATCGAACGAAGAGGTATCTAATCTTGGAGTTCCACAAGGTTCGTGCCTCTCCAATACCACGTTTTCCATCCTCCTTAATGACCTTCCAGGTCACATTAATGACGCTGAAATATATGTGTTTGCTGATGACGTAGCAGCTGTAGTAGCGGCTCCTAACGTACAGGCTTTAAAACAAAAATTGACTGTTGTTGCAGGACAACTACATACTCGTACATGGTTTTTAACAAACGGCCTAGCCCTCAATCTCGAAAAGACCTGTTTCATGAAGTTCGATCTATCAAACAGACCTCAGGAGCCTATGATAATCAATGTTGGTGGCACTGTATTACAGCAAGTGTCCAACATTAAATTGCTAGGTTTTTATATTGATAAAGCTCTTATATGGGACCTGCACGTAGATAAACTTTGCTCCCGCCTAGCTCAAGCCTGCTTTGCACTGAGGCGACTTGCTTCATCAGCACCTAAACAGGCGGTCAGAAGCTGTTATTTCGCAACAATTCATTCCATTCTAATGTATGGAACTGAACTGTGGGGAGATGCAGCTGAGTGTGAGCGTGCTCTCATTCTACAGAAACGCGCTATTCGCGCAATTGCCAAAGTACCGTGGGACGTATCGGCTCGTCCTTACTTTAAAGAATTAGGCATCATGACAGTGCCCGGAATACTTATATATCAAGTGTGTATATTTGTTCACACGAACCTCTCCGCGTTCAAGCTCATTGGCGAATCTCACGAGTACAATACTCGGAACAGGGATAAACTCAGAACCCCATACTGCAAACTTGTGAAAGCAAAAAAGTCAGTTTACGCAAAAGGCGCATCGATATACAACCATTTGCCAGTATGTATTAAGAATGTGGCTTCCGTCAGTATATTTAAAAATAAACTAATGAAAATACTAGTTGACAAAGTATTTTACTCTGTCAAAGAGTTCTATGATGACAAAAATATTATTATGTAATGTACTTCGTACAAATATTTTAATTTATAATTATTATTGGACAATTATTTCAGTACTTACAATCTGGTAAGTACTCACCTATATATATTTTTTTCTTTACGTTATTGTTATACTCATCACATTATACTATAATAATAATGCAACTCGTAAAATAATATAAATGTATATAGTATGTAACCTATTGACTTGTGAAGCGAATCTTTACCAATAAAGAATATGAATATGAATATAAATCATAGTTTGGCCACACAAAAATAGCACATGCATAAAGAACCGTACAAGAAAGCTTTGTAACTACACGCACAGCTATATGTGTTCACCTTGTCACGACAAGACGCGCGGGGGTCACAGGGGCATCCGCTCCGGTACAAAACTGGATTGAACCAGCTCAGCCTGGGGACAAAGTTAAGGTGTGCCACAAAGCAATACGACGCAGACGATTATGTACACTCGAGAGCAATGAATCCGGGTCACTTAAAGAATGTTAAAAATCTCGGAAACTAAAAATGATAGGTTAATGCAATAAATTGTATTTAATAGACAATGTAATACTCCTTAAATGAAAGTAAAAAAAATATGAGTCATCATACATTTTATTAACACAAAATTACATAAAGAAAAAAACTGCTGATCTCTCCTTAAAACAAAAATAGGAAACATGAAATTTTTGAACTTTATTACGATTTTCTTGAATTTTAATACTTCGTATTGCCTCCTCGTGCTTCCATTACTGCGTTTACGCGGTTTGGCATGCTGTACACCAAGTTCCTTATACGATTTTGGGGAATATTCTCCCATTCCTCTGTGAGAGCAATTTTGAGCTCACGAAGCGTGATTGGGGGAGGGTTTCGTTGTTTTACGCATCTGCCTAGCTCGTCCCAAGCATGCTCGATCGGGTTGATATCCGGGCTGCGCGCTGGCCACTCCATACGAGTAATGTTCATCTCTTGAAGGTAGTCATTCACAATCCTACCTGTATGAGGTCGGGCATTGTCATGCATAAATATAGCATCCTCACCTAAATTGACCATAAATGGACCAACGTGATCATTAAGGATTTCTTCCACATATCTTACGCTAGTTAAAGAGCCGTTTTCTATGATCACCAGCTCTGTGCGACTTTCAGAAGAAATTCCGGCCCACACAAGTACAGACCCACCACCGTAGGCTACTTTTTCTTCGATGCATGCTTGCTTGAATCTTTCCCCTGGTCTTCGATACACTCTGTGTCTTCCATCGTGCTTGTAGAGCATAAATTTTGATTCGTCGGAGAACATAACTTTTGACCAATCTTCAATACTCCAATTTACGTGGCTCTGGGCATATCTTAGTCTCGAAATACGATGCCCACGCTCCATTTTAGGGCCGTTTGCAGGTCTAAGGGGTTTTAAGTTAGATTCAGCAAGCCGACGTCTTACTGTCCATGCACTTGGGTTACTTCCTCCGAGGCGTCGAAACTGATTGGTGAGTTCAGTTCCTGTGAGAAAGCGATTTCGAAGCATGGTGTTCACCAAGTATCGGTCTTCTCGTGCTGTGGTACACCTGGTTCTGCCCGTTCCTGGTCTGCGTAGGTTAGAACCAGTTTCTTCGTAACGTCGGAGAACTCTTTGTACTGTTGACAGCGACACACCGACAGTCCTGGCTGTATCGCGCTGACTCCGGCCGGTTTCCAGCATTGTAAGTATTCTGGTGCATTCTTCAGGCGTAAGCGACATAATTTCAGCTTGAATAATGAATATAGAGCACTATCAACATGGTTTATGTACCCACATAAATGACAGATTACAAACAAAAGCAAAACCAAATGCTGTAATTTCGTAGTTTCATCTTCGAAAGTGGCCCTTTTTCAAATTTGATTTTTTTATGATATAACTTTACAATAACTAAGAAGTTTTAATACCTTCATTTAAGGAGTATTACATTGTCTATTAAATACAATTTATTGCATTAACCTAGCATTTTTAGTTTCCGAGATTTTTAGGATTCTTTAAGTGACCCGGATTCATTGCTCTCGAGTGTAGTTTGATTTATCACAGTATTAATATTGGATTGTAAAACCATAATAGAACCAGACAAGGAATATTTGTTACTTTTTTTATGTTATTATGACAGAACAAGCTCGAGGCCCACCTGATGTTAATCGGACTAACCGCTGCCTATAACAGATGCATTTCGTCACAAGTGACGAATTCCCCTGCGCCCGCCACCGAGTTTTGAACTTTTTGTGATAAATGTATTTATTTTACGGTATTTTGATATAGGTTAATACTGCATAACAATGTCGTCTGCCAACTGAAGAAAGTTGCTCCGATTCGGCTGAAAATAAAAATCTAGGTGATTCTGGACGTCTTCATTCCGAATTCGGAACTTTTATTTCGATGACGTCTGCCGGGTAAAAAAAGTTACTCTGATTTGGCTGAAAATAAAATCTAGGTTGTTCTGGACGTCCTCATTCCGAACTCGGAACTTATTTTTCGATGACGTCTGCCAACCCAAGATAGTTGCTCCGATTTGGCTGAAAATAAAAATCTAGGTTGCTTGTGACGTCCTCATTCCGAATTTGGAACCTTTTTTCGATGACATCTGCCAAGTAAGAAAAGTTACTCCAATTTGGATGAAAATCTATATCTAGGTTGTTCTGGACATCCTCATTCCAAATTAGGATTTTTTTGAATATTTGCAACCCATATTCAATGCCTACTAGGATACCACTACTGGGTGGTATCCTAGTAGGCCTGATCCAATTACAATGTTTAGCTCTATGTGACAAAAGTACTTCACCATCATCATCAGCCAGAAGACACCCAATGCTGATCAAGCCTCCCCTTCAGACTGCCAATTTGTACGACAACTTGCCACTTGCTTCCACTTTCTGGTCGCTTATATATCATTCAGAATATAAGCTTATAAATTCAGACTCGCTTTCTTTAATCTATACCATTATATTACCATTTTCAGTTAAAAACCAGTGTTTTCTTGATTATCATCGTCAGCAAATGTCTCCCTAACGATCAACAAAGCTTTTCTTTCTGAAAAAGCTTTCGGTTTTTGCAGTAATTTGTGTCGTATCTTCGAAATATGTGGATCAGAGCTAATTAATTAATTTGTATCGCAAGACAGCCAGATGCTGTGTCCGCAGTGCCCCCAGGCTCGATATTTTAAAGGTCAAAAAGGCCTCAAAATTCACCAAAAAAGGTGTCATAAAAGTTCGGAAATTCCCCTTTCGGCGCCAATAAATAATCTAACAGTAAGTGGTAGCAGTGTTGCGAGCCCTGTTACCCCTGGCAAACCGTTTTGGGAGGTTTTAAGCTCGTACAAAAATAATATTCCCGTTATAAAATGCAAATAATGTCGATTCAGCTACTATTAAAATAGTAGAAAACAAAATTATTGATGGTGACATCAAAAACGCGGCACGCATCTTGTTTTCGAGTGATACAATCGCCCCTTTCACATCTGACACGTTGAATTCCCTAATAGAAAAGCATCCGCCTGCAACTGCAGGTCTCCACCTTCCCGACTCTCCTGAACAAAATAATGACATTGTTGAGGTGACCCCACAGGATGTTTCTGCAGCCGTGGCATCTTTTCGAAGTGGCTCAGCCGGTGGTCTCGATGGCCTGACGCCTCAGCACTTAAAAGATATTTTATCTTTTAGTTCTGGTGAGGTAGGCGAGACACTTCTAAGGGATGTGACGGCTTTGGTTAATTTGATGTTGTCGGGTCAGGTCAACAATGAAATTACCGAAATTCTGTACGGTGCGAATTTATGTGCCCTTAATAAAAAAGATGGTGGTATTAGGCCTATAGCAGTAGGCACCACTTATCGTCGCCTCACAGCCAAATGTGGTTGTAGGAAAAAGGTTGCTTTTTTAAGTAATCTTTTTCAACCACTACAACTCGGTTTTGGCTCTCAGGGTGGTTGTGAGGCTGCTGTACATTCACTTCGCACATTTTTTGATCAAAATTGTGGAGATGTGGTTTTGAAGGTGGATGTTAAAAATGCATTCAACTCATTAGATAGAGGCACCCTTTTGACCGAAGTGAAAGATAAAATTCCGGAATTATACCCTTTTCTTTGGCAATGTTACGGCAAACCATCAAAATTAACATACCAAAACAACGTTATATTATCTTCCGTAGGATGTCAACAGGGTGATCCTCTGGGACCAGCCATCTTTAGCCTTGCCATCCACTCAATAATTCAACGTCTCCAATCAAAACTTAACGTTTGGTATTTGGATGACGGAACCTTAGGAGGCGATGCGAACACGGTATTAAATGACTTGCGAGTACTTATAGACGATTTTCGTCTTATTGGTCTTGAACTAAATTTTTCCAAATGTGAACTTTTTGTTTGTGATACTTGTCCGGATAAAATTTCGATAATTGAAAAATTCAACTTACTTGCGCCTAATATAAAATTAGTAGAAAAACGTTCGCTCCGTCTTTTGGGTTCACCGATTTTTGACGAATCTTTGTCACCATTTGTCGAAGAACAAATTCAAAAGTTTAGAAATGCTTCTAGCAGATTATTCAAAATTAACGCCCATATGGCTTTTACTATTATTAGATTTTGCCTTTTCGTTCCTAAATTTACATACTTTTTGAGATGTTGTCAGCTGTGGAAACACAGTGAGCTTCTTTTAAGCTTAGACAATTTATTAAAAGATACGTTAATATCGGTTTTGAATGTTGAGTTGGATGATAGGGCTTGGGTGCAAGCTTCCCTCCCTGTGAGGTTGGGGGGCATAGGGATACGCAAAATTTCTAGTGTGGCATTACCAGCTTTTTTGTCTTCTGTACACAGTACACACAAATTAGTAGAAAAAATTCTTGCACCATCTTTAGGCTCTTTTGATGTAGCATATCTGGCTGAGGCCAAAACCACATGGGGACTGGCTATGCGAGCTAGCACGGAAAGATCTTTTAAATACGTGCCCTAGTATCGCAGATCGTGCTCGTATTCTCGCTGTTTCTATGTGGGAATCAGGTCTTTGGTTACAAGCCATTCCTTCTTACAAAACTGGTAGCCTTATAGATCCTTCCGCTTTTCGTCTCGCTATTAGCTTACGCTTGGGTGCAAGGTGTTGTGTTGCACATCACTGCCAGTGTGGTACTGCAGTTGACCAACTCGGTCACCATGGCCTCTCCTGCTCTCGAAGTGCTGGTCGAATTTCCCGCCACGCCAGCCTTAACGATATCATTCGCCGGGCTTTTACCAGCGCCAATGTTCCAGCTGTTCTCGAACCGAACGGTCTGATGCGTGACGATGGTAAAAGACCTGACGGCATGACTCTGGTTCCATGGAAGTTGGGACGGCCCTTAGTGTGGGACGCTACATGCGTAGACACTTTAGCGCCGTAACACTTTTATGAAACCCACGTGAGGGCTGGCGCTGCGGCTACTTCGGCAGAGCAACTCAAGCGGCGCAAATATGCTAACCTCGGTATGGGTTACATATTTGAGCCGTTTGGTGTAGAGACGTTGGGTCGGGAGCTCATCGTATTTTCCAAAATTTGTCAGAGCGCTTGGTCGATGACCATGAAAATGCTGGCACCTATTTGGCTCAAAGAATAAGCATTGCAATTCAACGGGGCAATGCTGCCAGCATGCTGGGCACGCTGCCAACTGATAGTGGGCTAGAGCATTTGGACTCCCTATGAGTCCAAATGCTTTTACTGTAGTAGCTGTAGTATTGTAGTGGCTGTAGTGTTGTATATAGTTTGTAGTATTTGTTTAATAAAGGCATACCGCCATTGAAAAAAAAAAAATTAATTAGTTATTCATTATATCTTCATTCAGCCTCATCATAGCCTTCCTACAGAATTTTCTCGAATGATGTTCACGATATCTCCGGAAATCTGTATTTCGTGCTTCAGCAGCTTCTTTGGATAACTTTCCAATGGGCATAGCAGCTCCGCGTGAGCAAGTATTTTATGAAAGCTCGCAGGCATATAAAACCAATCACACAAATCAACGTATAATATCATAGTGGCTTTACTATAATCCTTAAACTTTAATGAATCTATAAATTGACCTGACGAAATTGCTTGTAGTATGGTTTTAAATCTTTTTATCAATTTCTCATTTACTCCCTTACTAAACTAAACCTTCCAGATGTATTCCCATCATTTGTCGAACCATGGCCCTGTTTCACAACGTCAACTGAAAGTCCTGTTTGGGATTTAAATGCCTCCTGAATGTTTTTCTTTCTGCTTTCCATAACAGCTTTGCTGTCACCTTGCACTACTCATGTCTTTAATTCTAATCTGTACACAATGTGAAGAATCCGTTCCATGAATCTTTTCCAAATGTGTAAGGATAATAAACCAGATCTATATTAGTTAACAACAATTTCATTTGCCAAAATCTGGAGCAAATCATTAATTCCCTTTGCTGTAGCTTTATGTTATGTAACACCTTTGAATTGATGTATTGCAAAGAATTCCTGTTGCTTAACCATCTATCATAGTTAGTATTAAGTTGCGTGAGATTGTCATTTCGCCAATCACTGTTTATTAAAAATGAACAATCTTGTTCTCAACCGCATTTTTCTCTTGTAAAATGCTGAACTTGTTTTCTTAAATATTTTTTTTAAATAGCGAGCTACACCATAACGATGAATTGGGGCTATCATTTTGCCAAATAAAATAAAATAAAATAAAATAAAATAAAAAGCCTTTATTCCTACTACTTATTTACAATTTAGTATACTATGTCTAAAACTGAAAACTTAATTATCTTGACACTGGTAAGTATTCAAGTTATATATTTATTTGTAGTAGTCGCCTCAACAGCGTAGGCCTCCCAAAAAGTTAAAGTCTTCCAAAGTGTCCTTTCCCTCGCCTTCGACATCCAATCTGATCCACATCTTTGAGTAAATATATCTCTCCACCTTTTTTTCTGCCTTCCTTGCTTTCTCTTACCCTCCCACGGGATCCACTCTGTCACAATCTTAGTCCATCTATTATTGTCTAACCTACATATGTGACCTGCCCAGTTCCATTTTAGTGACCTTATCCTTTCTCTAACATCTATTATCTTTGTTCTTCCTCTAATACTATTATTGCTCACTTTGTCTGAAATTTTAATACCTAACATACTTCTTTCCATTTTTCTTTGGCACACAGCCATTCTCTCTTCGTCTTCTTTCCGCAGTGACCAAGTTTGACATCCGTATGTTAAACAAGGTAGTATTGCTGTTTCAAAAACTCTTTTCTTTAATTGTATTTGAATTTCTTTGTTTTTCATTATTTCTTTTAAACTCCAGTACTTTTTCCAGGCTAAAGCAATTCTTCGCTGTGTCTCTTTTCCTGTAGGGTTTTCAAATGACACCATTTGGCCCAGGTATATATAGTCTTTTACATACTCTATACCTTCGTTTCCTATTGTTATCTCATGTATACGCCCATTTGTTAGTATTTTAGTTTTTGAAGCATTTAGAGATAATCCTACCTTTTTGCTTTCAGTCGCTATTTCGTTAATGAAATGAAATGAAATGAAATGAAATGAAATGAAATGAAATGAAATGAAATGAAATGAAATGAAATTTATTTACTTGTAATCATTGTTTTCAAATCGAACGCATTTTCTGCAAACACTACTATGTCATCGGCAAAACGAAGATGGCTTAAGAACTCTCCATTGATCTTCACTCCTTTATTTTCCCATTCTAGTTTCCTGAAAATATACTCAAGCACCGCTGAAAATATTTTTGGCGATAGTGGGTCTCCTTGTCTGACGCCTTTTGTAATAGGAAACTCGGTACCTTCCCTCTCCAACCGTACTCTCGCCACGCATTTGGAGTATACGCTACAAATCGTGTTTATATACTTTAAGTTGACGCCCTGCTGCTCTAGCGCGGCCCAAATAGCTTCGTGTTTTAAAGAATCAAAGGCCTTTGTGTAATCGATAAAACATATGTACAAAGTTGTTCCATATTCGTTGACTTTTTCTATAATTTGAGTGACAACCTGAATGTGGTCTATTGTCGAAAACTTTTTACGAAAGCCTGCCTGTTCGCGCGGTTGATTTTCATTTAAAGTCTTTGTTATCCTGTTGAGTAAGATTTTCGAAAATATTTCGTACAAGTTAGTCATCAGGCTAATTGGTCTATAATTTCCAAGATCGTCGCGGGATCCTTTCTTGTGTAAAAGTATTATTGTTGATTCTGACCACTGCGTTGGTGTTGTTTCCTGAGTCAGGACGTTGTTGAACAATAATTGTAGAGGTGTTTGCAATGAATCACATAGAGATTTTAACACCTCGTTTGCGATATTGTCATTCCCGGGAGTTTTGTCGTTCTTTTGTGTTTGAATTGAGTGCTGGATTTCGGATTTTAATATGCTGTCTAGTCCTGTGTCTACCTGTTTCACTATATTGCGTTGGTACCTGTTGTCGTCTGAAGAGTAGAGCTCTTTGTAGAACTGTGTTGCTTCTTTTATGATGTCTGGCCGTCTCGATACTGATGACCCGCGCTTATTCTTTAGATGTGCTGTCCACTCTGATTTGTTTCTTAGCTCTTTGTATGCTATGCGTATTGCCCCTTTTCCTGCTATAAATTTTTCAAAGGTTTTCTGTCTTTTTATTTTCCTACTTCTAGTTATATTTCTATTTATTTGTTTACTTATTTTTGTAATGATAGTCTTTGTTTCCTTTGTTCTCTTTCCTTTGAATAATAGTTTCCTCTGTTCTAGAAGAGCTGTTGTTTCTTGGTTTATATATTCCGTCTTGTCTGAGCTACTTTTAGGAAGCTGGTTCAACATATATTTCATAATCTTCTCGAATTCGTCATACTGTTTTTGTACATCATCTTTTGAATTTAGTGATCCCATGAATATATTTTCCCAGTACTTTGCATTAGCTCCTGAGAGCACTGGCAGATCCCTTTTGTAGTTGGAATGTTTAATATTTTTTCTACTTTGATTAGACTTCATAGATAGCGTACATCGTATCATTCTGTGGTCAGTATAAAAGTTTAGATTACTTATTATATCGAAGCTTTGGACATTTGACGGTCGATTCGTGAGTATATAGTCAATCTCATTGCATTGTTTCCCATTCAGCGATCGCCAAGTCCACTT
Source organism: Plagodis pulveraria (assembly GCA_963890685.1). NCBI lineage: Eukaryota > Metazoa > Arthropoda > Insecta > Lepidoptera > Geometridae > Plagodis > Plagodis pulveraria. Next base: position 12,768,486 of record OY982971.1, on the reverse strand, counting down.
CTTGTGTTTTTTGCGTTGGAACATGCTATTTATAATTTTATAATTATTTTCTAGTGCAAACTCTACTAACCTATGACCATGTGTACTTCGCTGTCCATAAGAGTGTTTTCCAAAAATATTTTCTTCCCCTCTTTGCATTTTTCCAACTTTAGCATTAAAGTCACCTAATAAAATTATGTTCTTGGAATGTACAAAGTCTAGGGCTGCTTCTACTGAAAGATAAAATAGATCTATGTCTTCTTTTGTATATGATTCAGTGGGGGCGTATACTAGAATAAACGACCATACGGTGTTGTTTGCGACTTGTATTTCTAAGGTTGCCACTCTATCTGAAAAAGCTTTCAGACTTATAATATCTTGTTTTAGGTATTTCTTAACTAAAAATCCCACTCCATTTCTGCCTGAAAGTGTAGAGGTATGGTAGAGTATGAAATCAGAATATTCCTCAATTGTCTCTTTTGCTCTTCTCGTTTCGCATAAGCCCATGATATCCCAGTTTATTGATTTCGTAGCATATTCCAGTTCTGTAATTCTGTCATCTGATAATAGAGTTCTTACATTAATACATGTTACATAGAATTTCCGAGTTTGTTTGTTTGTTTTATTATCCTTATACTTAGTTATATTCCTATTAGGAAGTAGGGGGTGTTGGTCTGACTCCTCCACGGTGACCGGCCGGATTGGAGGAGGTGCAGGGGAGGCGCTATTTAGTTTTTTTGATCATCTTTGCCATCGCGACTTGTCGAGGCCTGGTCGTTTAAGCTCAGTTGTGAAGGGCGTAAGAAGCTAGTGATATTTTGTGATTTGGTTTTCTTCGGAACTTGCATAACAGTTTTCTCATTAATACTGTCCTTAATGACCTCAAGTGCCTCGGGCGATTCAGACATAAACCTCTTGTTGGAATGCTTCTCTAATGATGATAGATTTGTTGTTTTCTGTGAGTTAAATGTTACTATTTTATCGTAGCGTAGAGACACCTTTTTTCCAGCCTCTCTTTCCCGTTTCAACTCTTCTTGAAGCTCTCTACGTTTTTGCAGCACAGCAGGGGAAAAGTCTTCTTTGATATAAATGCCTGTATTGTCTAAAGACTTTTTCTTTCTGAGAAGCTCGAGTTTTCTACCTGTTGTTGTGATTGTTACCACTACCGGTCTGATTTTTTCGTTTCTTTTCCCCATTCTTGTCACCGATTCAATTTCCAATCTCTGACACAGTACCCCCATTTTCGTATTTATGATTTCTATGATCAAGTTTACTAACTCATCATAGTTTTTCTCTGTCTCTTTTACTCCGATAAACACTATATTTTTTTTCCTTAATTGTTTGTCAATGAAATCAATGGTTTTTTGCTGCTGTTCAAGTTTTTTCTCCAGTTGGTTAGTTTTTATTTCAATGCGGTTGAATTTTTCATCTATATTTTTATTTATGGCTATCTTAATATTTTCTTCCATTTCTTTCAAGTTCTGTTTTTGTTCCTGTTTCTGTTTCTCCATGTCTCCTCGAATGACTTGTAACATTTCTATAATGTTCTCCATCGTTTTTAGAACCCTCTAGTGGTGAGCAGCGTAACTATAATAGTGGTTTTATATCTCGGCCGTCGATAATTATCTTTGACAGGTGGCTTACAACGCAGTTTTGCTACGCGGTAATAGATGGCGCTAGATGTTGTCAGTGATATAATAATACAATTATTGTGAATGAGGTATTTTGAGGTTATATCGAGGTTATATTTGTATCAATTATCCAAATATTGCACTAATCACTTTTCCACTAGGTATATTTAATATAACTTGAGCTTGATTTACTGTGTTTTCACAAATTATCTTCACTGTTTCACTTGTATTTTGGAATGCAAGCTATATTTTTTTCGAATTGTTTATTGCACTTTTCACTTTATTTGTAGTGCTAACTGATATTATAACAATTTATCAGGTGTTTCACTCCGTACTGCACCGTTTTATCACTTTTCTATACTTATTCGGATGATGTTGGATTTTTAAATACGAAAATAGTACTGAGTCGATGTAAACAAGAGCACAGTAGCGACCTCTCCCCATTTTGCCATTTTGCCAAACAAACCGATAATTAGAAACTAATTTGTATCAAACTACCCATAAAAACACTAGAATCTTCGAAGTTATCATCCTCTGCACTTTCTATAAGATTTTTTTACATAAAATTGGATTGATTCGAGGCCCCGTCAAATCCCTATTTGCTAATCAGTTTTTGAACAATGGCGAACTCTCATACATGGTTTTAATTGATAAAAAAATGTTGCGAATTAAGATTAAAAAAATGTTAATAATATAGCTGTAAATTTCCGATTCCAATGGTGATACGTTTTAAGATATTATGATTTGAATGTGTGTAGGTTATGTTTCATCTTTTTCGAAAGTAGTCTTAGATATTTCAATTCATTTTGTTATTTATGCATTGGTTGTAATTCTGCTAGTGTTATTTTACCTAGATAAGTTTATGTTAGATACACAACGAAAATAATTGTAACGTAAACATATAAAACTGATACTTTCATTCCTTCATTTTATTACGGTCACATCGTTTTTCTGTTTTAAATTCGTTTAGATAATTGTCTTATTTTTTTGAAGCGCTCGTAGCGAAGTTTACTTAGCTGTTCTCAACCGATCAGCAAAGTTAAGCAACGTCGCGCGCGGTCATGATTTGGATGGGTGACCGCTAGTGACATTACTACTGAGCGTTTTCGTGCTTCTGAGGGCACGTAAAGGCGTCGGTCCCGGTTGTTGTCTTAGGATGGCAGTCATTATAGCACGGTGGTAGGGCATTTTGCCAATGCCCGCCTGGCTAGCTACCACCCTCAGGTAGAAAATCTGTCGCCAAGCACCTTACGGTGTGTTCCGGCAGCTGTCCTGGAGAGCCAGTACATCTAGGTTAGCCTGAACAACATCTTCGACCACATCATCACTTACCATCAGGCGAGATAGTGGTCAAAGGCTAAACTATAGGGCAAAAAAAATATTAGGTAGATACCTAGATTATGTATATCTACGCTAAGATAATATGATTATATATAATCTAGGTTATATATAATTTAAGCATCTTATACTGATAATAGAAATGTAAAAGTATCTATATACTCGTATTCTTTAAACATTGTTTTTCTTGTTGCTCACACCACCACCCTAACCACCTTCGACCAGTCAACTTTAACGAATTTATTGTCGCATTAGCCGCGCGCGTCAGTAGCATGCCATCAATCGCACGCGGTTGCGATCGGCTGCGAGCACGGAAATCAACCTTAAAGACGAAAAAAACTGCATCATTTTGTAGGTTTTGTAATAAAACTGTATAACAAATTCGTCAACATCTCTCCTCATTTATTATCAAAAAGCATTTCTAATCTTATATTACAATATTTTGACATAAACTAACAAAACATATTATATTATTGGATATCCAAAAATATTTTAGTTATATTACGTAAATTTCATTGCTCCATTCTCGTTTTCTTGCTAACACTACTATATAAAGGCTTACATATTTTTAATCTACATACCAGAGTATAGTTAAATAAGCCGTTGAAGAACAATTCACAATTAATATTTTCGACAGTAGTTACCTAATATTGATTTGAAACGGGACATATACCATAAAATGTTTGTATTTTGATGTACGAGTATCTACCTGGGATCCGTTGCAGGCTCCATGATCACCATCTTGTTATTTAAGTGACATTATTAGTTTGTATGAAACTTTTATAACTGTAGGTAACAATTATTTTAGTGTTTTGTAGTCAGCCTATGTTACTACATATTGTGTATTTACGTGATTAGTCTGCCTATAAAAGAATTCACAAATTAATAGAAGTGAACATTCTACCCATGCGGTCCAATTTAACACAATAACAAAGTTTAGCATTTGCACTTTCAATATTAAATTATAGCAGTGACCATGATGGCTAAATATTAATGCTGATACAAGATGATAATCATTCACATGACAATATTTTAATGTAAGTACGTTGCCGGACCATCTACTACAGTCTAACTACAGTTAAAAAGCTTAGTGTTCTTTACACTGTGTAAACATGAAATACACATTTAAATTGTCATTCTGAATGGTAACGTGACACCACCGACAGCTGTCACTAGCGCTCTAGTAATTTATTTTAAAGATTAAAATATTATAAATTCCTAAAGCTTTAACAATAATTTGTAAGAAAACAAAGCAAATCTGTCAAGAAACCTATTAGGTTTATAATATACTCGTAGTAGTAAAACACACCTGAGATCTGTTACTATTTAGAAAGCCTATACCTAAATATCTAATACATAATCCAGAGAGAGCTAACACAAGCACTGATGTATAAATCAAAGCAATGTTATTTCACAAACTAATGGAAGATCAATTGTAGATTCAGCTTCGAACACAGTAAGATAGAAGATCGAAGATTGTCACACACTTGATAATACAAGCTGGGGTAAAAGTGATCACCCATAGTTTTTTTTTTTTTTAAACCCTTGATTCTCCTGGTGAAATATGTTTATCTAATTCATTGAAATTTATTCCATCAAAATGAGAAAATGATATCGGCCAAGTGGCCACTGTCATAGTTAATGAATATACCATTGCCAAAACGTCGGGTGACAGGTTGTCACATTCTTGGCGAATATACTTCAGAGCTTGTTAAAGTAAACCCGCGATTACAAAAATCCCTAGAAAAAGAAATCTCGAACGGTTAAATCAAGTGATCTGGCCGGTTTGTACAAATCATCAACTGCTGTTAACTATCATTACTCGTTCTTGCTGAGTAAACCGATTCATGGCTTGTAAATTTTTATTCTGCGTTTGTTTACTTCATAAATGTCAAAACAGAATTGACATTTGGCATCATTTGCAAAAGTTATAGAGTTCCCCAATAAGGTGATTACTTTAATGTTTAATGTCCAACCTGTTACATTCCAAAAATATATTGAATATAGTTTACAATTCGACGTTGGATAGCGTAATTGTTTATCACCTAAACAAACTTACAGTCTTTACATAGTTAATTTAGAATAAAAAACTGCGTCGAATTGACCGACTCTTATTCCTTTACAAACAGTTTCTTCCAAAACAGATATAAAAACAACTTTTAATATTTCAATAAAGTATTAAATGTATTAAGTACTATGTTTCACATAAGAAACAGTATAGTTTAGTGCAATGCAAAATTGATTAAGCGGATATAAACTTAAGTAATATCACTTACAGCGCTTACGTAAAACGAAAATACTAGACACGAATATGCCATATATGAAATATTACTTGTTATATTGTCTTAGTTTAAGATTTTTTATGCACTAAGGTATTTAGCTTTTTTTAGGTATTATCTTATATGTGTTGTAGCTTTACGTCACACAAAAAAACATTTAATAAAAAATATTTTTCCGTAAACAACATTAAGTATCTAATATTTCACATGCAAGGCTTAAGCTCTTGTATAATTACTTATAACATCGTATTTACCTTCTATAAAATGTTCCGCTTTCATTGATGTTAATAACAGTATAGACTCCTATTTTTGTCTATCATATGGTTTCTGTTCGCGGTTTTCAAAGTATATGCTTTCCAGCGTCAACTTATTTCAACATATGACACAAATAAAGCTTTTGTGAGTCATATACACCGTGTCGCAAAATTCAACGATAAGCCGGCATCGGTGCATGGACCTACTCATGACTCCTCGGAAAAAAATAAAAAAAAAATTATAACTGTTTTTTTCTATTAATTACAGAGACTTTTATAAATTTCATCGATATTCGATACCCATTATGCTATTTTCAACTACCATGACCACAATTTTTGACATATTTTTGATATTTTTTGTGCATTAGCAACCTAAGAAGGACGGCTATCTACCACAATCCTTTAAAATTACAGAAAGTCTGTAGTTATTTTACAAAAATCAGTAAAAAAAAAAAATTTTCTTATAATTTTCATAGATTTTAACATTCTATGCACTTTCTATAGTCTGGGTTAAAAAAAAAAGTATGGACACTACCATGGCAAGTTTTATTAAAAGTTGGCGCAACTTTATAAAAGTCTCTGTAATTAAAAAAAAAAAGAGTTATAATTTTTTTTTTATTTTTTCCCGAGTAGTCATGAGTAGGTCCATGCACCGATGCCGGCTTATCGTTGAATTTTGGGACACGGTGTATATATATATATCATATTACTGCTTTATTTATACCTATTGGTACACTAATCTAATTCAAGTTTTCTAAAGGATCCAGCAGTCGAGTGTATGTCTTGAGTCAAATCGTTTTTCTCAAGCGCGTATAAGTCAACACTCATTTCATCTAGTGCTAATAAATCGTCTCGGTGTTGGAGTAGATTTTTCTTCAGTTCCTCAATCATTTCCTTGAGAGGAACCGTACCGCCATACTCCTTTGGCAAAATAGCTGGGTCCACATGCTTCATCAAGTCATCAGCAGTACGGTGAAACTGTGGAACAGAAATCGGATTAATATTGTAGCAAACTCTATAGGTACTTATATAAATTATCGTAATGGATAAGTAAAGTCTGTTCGTTAGGTCTATGATGTAAAGAAGTAAAACAGAAAGAAATGAAACTAATAAAAGGTGTAAACATGACAGAACGCCGCCGCTATGCGCCACCACGCACCACCCTGTGGGGCTACAGCACACATGCACTCCATGAAAAGAAAAGTTCTACAATACGGACACGGGGCGCTTAGACAGGTCACTGAAAGCTACTGACAAAAAACTTACTAGATTTATTGCAAATGAAGATACATTTAATAAGTACGCTAAAGTCTTATATGTTAAGGATCGTTAACTCTTTGTTATCCATTCCAACTCTTGTCATTTGTACCTTAACAAACGCGGGGGCTCTATTGTGACCAGAACGGAAACTCGATTGCTTCGTACTTAAACTATTTCGATCATTAAAAAAGCTAAGCTTGCTATGGGGGAGACGCTCGAGATCTTTGGATATCAAGGAAAGCTTTAGGATAATAGTCATTTTATTTTAACGGTATTATTTGGGCTTCTTTCCAGCAGGATGATGCGTTACTAAAACATCATTAAAAAATATTCTACCAAATATATTCCAAGTGGTAGATCTTTTTAGTAAGGGTCCAAATTAAAAGCAGTAGTATGTAAACACTACTGTGTTGAGGTGAAATAACTGAGCCCATGACACCTACTTGTAAGAAGTAATGATTAGAAGTTATGAACGAAAAAAAAAAAACAATGATTTCAATGTCAAAATACGCATATACTTAAAAATTATAAAGCAAATTCTCCTTGGCTAAATGTCGACACCATGCATCGTGGTTACAACGTTCAGCGTTAGTAACGCGAGGTACAAGAAATCGTACGACGAACTAGAAACTATAAGTACACGGCGCACCGCCCAGTGCCGTAACCACATATTAGACGTAGCACCACTAGGATTAATTAAGCTAAATATTACTATCTTACAAAAGGAAATTATTAACTATTATACCGGCTAGCACTCACGGTGTTTGGTCGTAATCTCCGACCGGTGTTCGAGCAGTAAAGATGCTCATTCTCAAGGAATGCGGGCAGCGCGCAGACTATGTCCGCATTGGTTTATTAATTTTTCATTAACGTATGTTGTTTTCCACTGCGACAATACCTACAAGTCAACCGGGTTTTGGCCGAAGGAAGGCCCTACAAAACCCTTGCTTCTCCCAAGACGAGCGCAGAAGGCGTGAAGCGCCTTCTACCTCCATCTTCAACAGATCCAGCCTGTCCTATGAAATAATACGTCCATGGTATCGTTACTGTCTTCAAGGTCATTATATTAATTATGTTTTGACAGATTTAAGATTTAAACGCGAATACGTCTTTAAAATTGCTTCCAAAAGTGGATACATTTATTAGTGATAGGTACTTATGATAATGTCAGTTGCATGTCCTTTCGGCAATGTCAGCTTTACATTTTTCTAATTTCACATCAAATGTTAAAATTCATGGTCTTCCTTTTATTTCTGACACTATGTTATTTAGAAAAAATAATCCTTGTGAGTAAATCTTTCGATCAGTATGATAAAACTACAGGATTTTTTTTCTCGTGTAACGGGTTCAATTCCCGGTTCAACAATGTGATCATTAAAGTATCTATGAGTGCAGTTAAATTTTTCTTATATTAAAAAAAAATCTTTTTTTATTTTTTATAATGACTTCTTTCAGTAAAATGTTCCATCTACCATGCCATGTGGCATCGCCGTGGGACGCCCTATATAGGCTTCACATCTCAATGTGAATCGCGATTGTTATTGTTCGTGTAGCTATAATAAGGTTGAGCAATAAAGCTAATGCTAGATTTCAATACAGTTAGGCCTTTCACTTGACGCCACTATCGTTATTTTCGATAATTTTGACCACATTTTCTGTCTATGGTTATATTACCATTATGTGAAACACGATATTGAGAGCGTATTTCACTTGACGCCACTATCGTTATTTTCGATAATTTTGACCACATTTTGTGTCTATGGTTCATATAAATGTTATAACCATAGACACAAATGTGATCAAAATTATCGAAAATAACGATAGCGGCGTCAAGTGGAATACGCCCTTAATATCGTGTTTCACATCATGGTAACTTTATTCACATTACGATATTAATTGCAAGTGTAGCATTCGCTTTAGATCCAAGGTTGCTGCAACGCATCCCAAGGGCTGCGATATTGCTTGTTTGCAGATAACTTCTGCTTGAACGAAATGAATTATTTGATAATTTTGGCGGGAAACTGAAAAATATGTAGTTTGTCGAGACGGAACACGAACTAGGCCCGGCCCACCAGATGTTAAGCAGTAACATCTGCATGTAACAGTATCAGAATCATTTCGTCACAAGTGACGAATTGCACTGCACCCACCAACCTGTTAAGTCTCATGTGCGTGTCCTAATTACTTACTGGCTCTCAAGGACTGCTGTCGGAACACACTGTTAGGTGCTTGGGGCTTAATTGGCTTGTTATGTTGCTTACCATCACACGGTCCTTGAGTTTGTCACTGAGCAATGAAACTGCAAATTCGAAGAAACGCACTCCATAGTGTGGGATATTCACGAAGTGAGTCTTCTTATGCCGCATCGGTGTGGAATTCTGAAAAATATTTTTTTTTATTAAGTAACACAGTTCAGATATTTACAGTTGTTTCTGCGGAGACACGATTTTTGTTCCGTTAGGTACAATGCGATAATAAGAATAGGACGGGCTCTCTGCTAACTTCACTCATATTCACTCTAATAAGTATGATCAGCAGAACAAACTTAAAAATAGAGCAGTGCCATATATTTATACGTAATTTTAAATGAGTGACCCGAAATTGTTAATTTTAATAAATTCATATTTTTAAGGTTAACAGCACAGACACCATTTTGGTTTGATGACAACGCGGGCGTCAAGGTCTTATTTCTCCGACAGTGTACTACTACGCGACACGTTTCCGAGTGTTTATTGATCTTCTCGTTTAATTATTTTTTTTTGCTTATTCAATTTGTTGTTGTTGACTGTTTAATATGTTTTTGGTGATTGTTATATTGGTATATGTGTTACCCGTTACGATGATAACGATGAGTCTGACTCAGTTGGCCATCATGACATGCGGCATCCAAAAGCTAAGCGATTCAAATTAAGATACCTAAGTACAAAATATTGCTAACAAATAAAATCAGTTCAAATTATTTCTGTGTTTGCTGTACCTGCAGTCACCTACAACTTCGTTTACCCACCTATGACTACTTTTTTTTTTACACGACTCCCCACATAACAGTGTGTTAATCTTTCAGGTTTCATGTATGTATTTGTGTTTGTGAGTTTCTTTAATTCACCATAACTTCTAAACGGCTAACGTCTTAACCGATTTTAATTTTCGATATATCTTTAGATTTATCTTGATAGCTCAAGTGATACTATGAACATAAAAAAATAAAAAACAAACTGGTGGATTTTAAAAGCCATATAGTGAGAAAAACAATTAATTTTTTCTTCCAAAGCTATCGTGTTGGGTATCAAAATGAACGGCTTTAAAAAACGATTCCATAAATATATTAACTTGCAGTTTTAATTTCAATGGATTGATAAAACGCTTAACGAAAATAAATTATTTGCAGTCGGCTTTTTTATTTTCTTTATTAATTTATACATGTTTTATTATTTCTTTTTTGCACACTGTACCAAGTTCTAGTTTTGACGTCACAACATGGCGCTAGACCGATCCTATTCTTATTTTAATCATTGTACATAATCAAACTTAATTTTGCAAACAAAGTTTTATCTTGTGAAACTTTGGCGCGATGGATTTGACGATTGCCTACAAATTTTTTTTTTCATACCTTGTACAAATAGAGACATTTTAAACTTAGGTCTCTACTGTACTGTATCAGCTGGATTGTCCACTGCTGAACACAGCGTCCCCCATTATGGAGGGGTTTACCATAATCAAAATAACACTTGCCAGGCGTCTTGGGAATCGCAGATATCAATTCCTCAGAAAGCACTGCTGCCCATGTTCTGGGCAACAAGCAAAATTGGCGACAGATTTTCTACTTGAGAGCGGTAGCTATATAGCCAGGCGGGCAATCGTAAAATGCCCTTCCACCATGCGGTGAAGCTCAAGCCGGTGCGGTGCGGATCGTACCAGGGACCTGCGGTACGGCAGTCCATAGCTATGACCGCTCGGCCATCATCGCTTGTAAGGTAATTATTATCCTTACATAACATTCTCAGGATAAATTAAATGGCGTATGCGATATGTTGCATTGATTGTGCATTCCGGTGTGGGCGAATAGAGCAGCAGCTGCCAATAGTGAAGACGAATAAATACTGACGTTGATAGCTTCGGACGTAGAGTAGACTGAAGGCGAGGTGTGGGGATTCGGTCGGAGCAATACAACGGCGTTGGTATTTGAAAGGTTGGAAACTATACCTAACTTAATACAACGCTTGTGACGTCATAGGTCGCATTCCCATCGGATATAAAATCAAGTGTACAAATTAAAAACTCACTAAGCATACCTAATCTTTTTTTAAATGCATTTGCATCCCAATGCTATATAGTCAACTGTCCTTCACATATCTTATACAGCTGGGGAGTTTGGAGCGGGGCTTGTGAATGACTACCACTATGATATACGTATATGTAATACTAACCTTTTTAAACAACTTTAAACGGTTTAAATCGCGTATATTTATCATTATTTTGCGACGTTTCAAACACTTTGCAGGGATCGTGGTCACGGGGTGACAAAAATAATGATGAATATACGTGATTTAAACCGTTTAAAGTTGTTTAGTTACTATGTGTTATAATCGCGAAAACCTAAGACAACATTACTTACCTTTTTATATATGTACAAAGCTAACGCTCATGTAATAAGTTTTTAAAGCTTTAACGCTTGTAAAACATGTATTTCAAGTTTTGTATTACTAGGACTCCACCACTTACACTAGTATTTGTACACGCTTTTTAATGTCTTACAGCTATGATATAGAGTAGGTAGTATAATCACATAAAAAATGTTAACTCACTTCATGCCTTTAAAAATACTTTAGCCGAATATATCACAGAAGATGTATCGTTATAGTTATAAGTAAAAGAAAAGAAGTGTGAAGTAAGTCTGTATTATTCATTGTATTGTTGTTATGTTCAATTAGTTAATTTATTTTAATAATTAATATATGATAAATAGGTACGACTAAAATTGTAAAATATTTTGTTATTATGTAAGTGACAAACTTTTTGTCTTTATGATAATAAATATCTTTGAACCTAAACCTATAATAATCTCACCTGAATACAGTTGAGCATGATCCGCACATCAGTGAGGGACCAGAGACTGACGTGGGGCATCTGCATCCCTGCTTCGTCGTTCACATGCGTGTAGCCGAGGAGTTGGGAGCGAGGCTCGTCGAGGAGGAGCTCCACTATCATGGAGTGGACGCGCGCCATCACGCAGCTGTCGTATAAGTGCGGGTCGAATCGACCTGGAAATACATTTGTCAGGTTTTACTTACTTTATCAGTGAGAAAATAAATTAAATCGGTACGATACAATAAAAATAATTTAGATTGAAAAACAATTGAGAACTACCGACAAAACCAGTTGCTTTTTAGTATTATAATTTATAACATTATAGGTAAGCACTTCCAAATAAATAATATTAAGTAGGTAGGCTTTGAAGCAGTGATGGCTTAATGGCATTGGCTATGGATATCCGTGTAGCAGATCCATGTTTCAAATCCCGCCACGGGCTTGAGCTTCACCGCATGGTGGAAGGGCATATTGCGAATACCCGCCTGGCTAGCTACCATCGTCAAGTAGAAAAACAGTCGCCAAGCACATAACGGTGTGTTCCGGCAGCTGTCCTTGAGTAGTCAGTAAAATTACAGGCACATGAGACTTAATAACTGTATACGTATCAGTGCGACACAGTGCCATTCGTCGTTGACGAAATGCATCTGTTATAGGCAGAGGTTAGTCCACTTCACATCCATTGAAGCATAATTATGGTTTGAAAACGATTAGTGAACTTAAAGCTGGCCATTTTGAATACAACTTACCCATACAGGACAGAACAACCCGCCTCCCTTCGGAATCTCTCTTGGGCAATGGTACCAGATATCCTGCATCAATCACAGCTGCTATCTTCGGATCCAAGGGGTCCAGCTTCTGGAACCAGTGAGGGTACATCTGCCGGATGGTCAGGTATCGTTCGAGCATGGAACAAGCCTGAGGGATGGAGTACTTCTTGGTACGCAGGAAACGGAGTAAGAAGGGGGCATCTGTAAAGAAGAATAATCCACTATTAATATGTCTGGCACTGAACTGATTGGGTGCAGTAACGTTTTTAGTATTCCGTACCTCAAAAGGAAAAAACGGAACTCTTTTAGGGTCACTCTGCTGTCCGTTTGTCTATCAAGACCCTTTTTCTCAGGAACGCGTGGATGTATTAAGATGAAATTCATATCAAATAGATACTCAAGTCTACTGTCCCTTAGAGCTGTGAAAAAATCAAACTTCTAAGCCAACGCGATCAAAAGATGCAGCCGTTTATGTCACAAATTTTCCACACTCGCAAGGGAATCAAAACCCTCAGGGTATACATCAGGGAACTCAGAATCTTGAAATTTGGTACGAAGCAACGTCTTCTAGCGCATATAAAGGGAAAATTGCGCAAAGCATGAATTTTAAGTTACATCCTATAATAAAAATATGTTATGGATTTCATTTAGCAATAAAAATACCGTAACTTTTACTTATACACTTACAGGTTTGTACGGTACCCTCGTAGCGCGAGTCTGACTGGCACTTGTCCGTTTTTTTATTTGTAATGATATTTTATCTGCAGATTAATCTTTATCCCGATTTTCAGTTATTCCCGAGAGTGATTAATTAACTATTACATACGTTACGTACCTGCGAAGCCGGTGGAAGAGTGTTGAAGAATATTGTCTTACAAGCCGATCACGTGATAGCTACGTTCTGGCATCCTCTTGGAGCTCACGTGCTGTGCACGTTATCGAATTTCTTCACGAGTCTACACTTCTGGACTCATCTATTGGCCCACCTTGTATTTTCAGTTTCGTTTGGTCCTAGCTAAAATTTTATATTAGGTCGAGCAAAAAGTTTTTATGCAGTTTTGAACCTGGCACATTCACAATTTCATTCAATAGTCTTTTTTTGAATTTCGAACACAGAATTTAAAGAAACAAAAGACAATTTGGAGCCTGTTTGTTGATATCAAACAATCGAATACTAAGAAAACTTGGTTTTATTGGTTTACTTGGATTTAATTCTTGAAAAAGTGATTGATATCTTTGGTTTTGCAACAAACATTACTTATTCTTAACATTAAGGTGAGGTTCTATCAATAATCTATGGATACTTCACCTGAAGTCGCCGCCCAAGCTGTGGCACTTATTCAGGCCGGACACAGCCAAAGAAACGTGAGTGCTCAACTTAATTTAAGTCGATCTGCGGTCCGAAATGTTTATCGGAGGTACCTAGAGACTGGCGGCTTTGTTCGTCGCCAAGGAAGGCCACGATCTCGGGTCACAACTGAAAGGCAGGATCGATTCATCGTGACGACCAGCTTGAGAAATCGTCACCTTACCTCCATTGAGATACAAAACCAACTTCGCGACTTCCACGGAGTATCTGTGAGCGCTCGAACTGTTCGGAGAAGGTTAAAAGAACGCGATATGGTACCACACAAGCCAGCTAATGGGCCCAAACTAACGCGAGCCCACCGAACAGCGCGCCTTCATTTCGCTCGCAGTCATTTAAATTGGACACAGCAAGATTGGAGCCGTGTACTCTTTTCTGATGAGTCTAAAATTGTGTTACATGGTAATGATGGAAGGAAGGAGGTCTACCGACGTAAGGGAGAGCGTTTCGCACAATGCTGCTTTGAAGAGAGGGTTGCTTATGGCGGTGGCTCATGGACTGTCTGGGGCGGTATATCCGCGAGCGGCAAAACTCAACTTGAGGTTGTTACAGGATCACGGCTGCCAACATTAAATGCTGAAAGGTACATTCGTGAGTGCTTAGAACCTCACGTGATACCATACGCGGACTATGTGGGCCCAAATTTCCTTTTTATGCATGATAATGCAAGAGCCCATGCGGCCGGCATCGTCAGGGAATATCTTCGGGATGTGAACATCACAGTTATGGACTGGCCAGCCAGAAGCCCAGACATGAACCCTATTGAGCACATGTGGGACGAGCTAAAAAGACGTGTTAGGGCTCGTCAGCCAGTTGCCCAGACGATGCAGGAGTTGAAAACTGCCATAGAAGAGGAATGGGAGATGATCCCTCAAAATTTCATAGAGCGGTTGATAAACTCTATGCCTAATCGTATGAGAGCTGTGGTAGATGCCCATGGAGGCAACACGCGTTATTAAATTAAACCTTTATTTGATAAAACATGTTTTTTTTCAAAAATCAATTGCCTTTAACAAGGCGCATATCTGACTTGTTAGGCGTAGCTCCATGTCGTATGGTATTCTGAATTCAAATTTAAAACAATACGATCGAAAAAGATGGTAAAATGTATCAGGTTTAAAACTGCATCAACAGTTTTTGTTCAATCTAGCAATCATATTTCGGTAGGGGCCATCGAAACCTAAACTCTAAGGTGGGCCAATAGATGTGTCCAGAAGTATATAACGGTTTTTGCTGTTAGCGTACTTTAATTGCTTATAACGAAGTAATTAGTCACACATGATTATTTTTTTACATATAATAAATGTACTAGGTTAGCATGTTAGCATCATGTAAAGTGACTTTACGTTCCACAAGCCAGGGACGATAGGCACGTGCTAGTAATGTAAAGTACGGTTTTAAAGTATCCTTTGACTGCATTTTCTTTTGGCTAACGAGCAAGGGCAGAGGCACAAAGATGTGTAGATACTACACTAAATTATACTACTTAGAACATCATACTTGAAATTGATTATTCATTTTATTTGTATCTATTAATATTCGGGGAAAACCGAGAATAGGAAAATTCGCGACTACCCTAAGTTTTAATCTTCCATTTGGGATTAGATGTATAAGCAAGCAGGTACCCTTATGTATAATGCTACAGACATATTTAATAAACGGACAAGAGTATGGGCTAAAACATATAACACGCCCCTCTTTACGACTTAAATTATGGATTAAATTACCAATTCGACAGTTCTTGATAGCCGGGTGCTTCGCAATAAAATGCCTCATCTGGTCCAACGCCTGATCTCTCAAAGCCGGTTCTTCTCTCAGCTCGACCCTGGCCTTTTCCCGCAGCTCCTGAGGAAGGTCACCAGTCTCTCGCTCATTGTCTTCCAGATTATGGAGACGGGTGTCTTCGGAGAGACGGGAGATGATGTCTTTTGGTTCGTGCTCGAGCCGGCGCTTTTCGGGTTGGAGCACGGACGTTGCCATTGCTGTAACAAAAAATATTATTTATAATATGATAATTGTTCTTAGGTGACCCACCTAAGGACACCTCCTATAAAATGGTCTGTGGGTGCTGTGGCACAGATTATCTAGCGGACTTTTATTTAATATATTGGCAGGCTGGCTTTGCACTTCACATCTCTTCATTTTGTAAAAACTGAGGCAAGAGACAAGACGATGGTCAGTAGCGTATTTCGCATAATCCCCAAGAAGCCTGTCAAGATCAAGAGTGTAGGCACGTAGGAGGCTGAGAAGCATATAGCGGATGGACATTCAAGGTACAAGGTTGATATTGTATTTACTATCTCTGGCACTACCACAATAAGTAATGGAACGGATAGTGGGCATACATATATATACTTATAGCAAATACCATCTATAACTCCTATAAAGGTATACTTTTTTCCCAGGTGGGTACATTGAGATAATACATTACACAGACAATGGGTGGGTAGGCTTTTATACAGTGTGCACTGTGTGTGCTGGCACTGTGGTGTACACCACATCTGATATACTGTACTGTATCAGCCGGATAGTCTAGAGCTGAACACAGCCTCCCCCAACATCTGATGTGATTGGTAAAAACTGTAAGAACAGCTTGATAACTTCTTGTATGCCCATGTGCGCTCACAATATGCTCAATGTAGACTTCAATACACTCCTACCTTTTTCCCTTCAAATTACAGATAGTAGAGGAGATGTGGAAGGTCGAACTTCACCCATCTGATAACTTGATGAGACATATTTATTATCAAATATAATTTAATAAACATGCTTATGATAACTTGCCTATCGAAAAGTTTTCATATAGTCCTTTTAATTGAATAATTTTATCAAGTTTCTTTCATCACTTTCACTCTTTTCATAGCTGAATTACATCTCAACTGATAGTTTTTAACACACAGCATATGCCCAGGTAGGCTTGCCTACTTATTTCTGCGGCTACCTGGCAAGCAGATGTGAACAGGTAAGTATCTGTTAGCCAATCGAAATTGATATCTTAAGATATTTTAATTACAAAACCAATCGTACAGGCTTGCCTGCAAAAAATCGTACATGAAATAAAAATGTATTGAAACTCAGAACTAAATAAAACGCTATCTTTGCGTTTCACAGTCATCGATTTAGCCTATCCATCGGTTAAAGCTTGAAACGCGCTGCATGTTAACTGTCATTTTTATCATTCAGTTATTTTATGTTCTGGATAGTATAACCGGAACTTACTCGAACATTCTGAAACAGGCCCTAAAAATAGCTATGAAATTTTTTCGATAGGCAAGTTATCACAGGCATGATTGTTAATATGTCTCATATTAAATCTCATATTTTTTATCAAATATAATAAATTATATTTGATAAAAAATATGTCTCATCAAGTTTTCTGATGGGATGGGTGAAGGTCGATCTTCACCGGCTCTTAGACTAAGTACGTAGTATTATTATATGTTCTATGCTAAGGACCTAAAGCCGCTTTGACACGATCGGAATACGACAGATAGGGTCCACAACCTAGTTATACCACAGAATAAAAAGGTTATACGAAATACCGGGTTGTGGTTGAACATTTTTTTTTAATGTTATTGTGGCGGAACAAGCTCGATGCCCACCTGATGTTAAGCGGACTAACCTCTGCCTATAACAGATACATTTCATCACAAGTCACGAATTGCACTTCGCCCATCACCTTGAGACATAGTTGTTAAGTCTCATGTGCTTGTAATTTCACTGGCTCTCAAGGACTACTGCCGGAACACACCGTTAGGTGCTTGGCGAATAATTTTCTACTTGACCAGGCGGGCAATCGCAAAATGCCCTTCCACCATGCAGTTAAGCTCAAGCCAGCGGTGGGGATCGAACCAGGGTACTGCGGCGCGGCAGTCCATAGCTATTACCGCTCGGCCATCATTGCTTAAAATTGATACCCATCAAGATCTGTGATACCCTTTTACTTCTGTGTTGATACTATGATTACATCATCCATTCCGTTTATCCACTCATGTTTGCCTAGCTTCCAAAATCTAGTTTATAATTCAAATATTCATGCAAATTTAAAGTCATGAATATTTAATATACAAAAAACTATGTGAGATATTAGCATGGGACAATTATTATTTTATGATCGCGCATACCCACGTAGACAACATGGTAATCATTATTTAATTTATATTTTTTTTACCATCATGTAAATTATAATTGACTATGCTGCTTGGCGGATGTGTAATTAACATATAGGTATATATTATATTCCTTGAAGGGGTAGACTATATCCGGCTTTTTTCACTATTTACATAAAATCATAAAAGTCGGTATGACAAAACGTTACTTCTGTGGCGGGAAATTTATTTTTATCAGTTTTTCGCGTTCGTGGCTAACGTTTGGTAACTTTCCAGATCACCGTGTTCGCGAATTTTAAATAATATTGCTCGTCGGTCGCAGAGAATTGAAATTTAGAGGGTGTATTCGTCGGGTGTTGGTACTAATTGATTATAAAGTAACCTATAAATACCTACTAAAGTACCTATATATAAATGTGTATATTTTTTATTTGATGTTTGTCAATTAGTATATTGATGGGTGTAGGTACTACGACCACGCGGGCGAAGCGGGTAAAAGCTAGTTTACTACATAGACACAAAACTTGATTAAACGAAATTTTAGAGCTGTATTCATGATTTTTTTACTGAAATTTAGAGAATCGTGTTTTCGGATTAGGCATAGGTAGTATTTGTCATATCCTCCAGAATATTATATATTCTAATCATATTTGTACGGCGTACTCTTTCTAAAGAAACATGTTCAAAATATACCTTTTTGGGGCTCACTTCACCACACTATAAGGCGCTTGGAGACCGATTTTCTACCGGCGCAAAATACCAATATATGCGGTGCCAAGCCCCCCCCAGGCGGGAAACGAACCGTGAACATCCATAGTTATTGCCACTGGGCTATCTCGGCCATAAAACGCCATGTGATGATTTATTAACGCCATATGGTAATTTGAAAGTTGATTTAAAAAACGGTTTCGTATTAAACACGATAACTTGCTATTGGTAAAAGATCCAATAGTTGACATGCAAATCAGCATTACGAATAAAATAGCGTCCCAACTCAAGTGATTGTTTTATTGACGATCAAGGCGCACATTAGAAGTCCATGTGCGTATTGTCTGCTTACAAATGTGTAATGACAATTGTTTCACGTTTTACACTGGTATTGAATGGTGTGAAAACATTGAAGATAATATCCAGCGCAAGTTTAAAAATAACTTTAAATTTCACCGGGATGCCACTAAGCGGCTTCGAAATAATGGATGGATCTTTCGCATAACTTTCTCCTGGACCATTCGTTTATATTTACTTTCGATTTTAATACATGTGCGTCAAAAATTCATCTGCATGCCAATACTTGAGTAAAATCACTAGGAATATAGATAAAATAGCGGTGAGATGAGCAAAGACAAATAAAAGATCCTTCTTAGGTGATCTTATGTGCGGTTTTATAATAAGTTCTCAAACATACTGAACATATTAAAACGTTCACAGAAGGAAAATTCAAGTTGCACTTGAAAAACATTGATTAAGAAATCCTACAAGCAAACTGGTTTCATCCTTTATGTGGCTTCGGACCAGAAGATCTATCTACCAAAGCAACTAAATAACAGTAAATTAATGATTTTTAAACGTCTCAAAGAACAACATTAAAGCAAAACGTCTTTTATATTAATGGCCATAGTAGCAAAATTACTGAAAAGTATCACTTTTGTACAAAAATGTACAACCAATCACAAAATTATTTTCTTGTGCTATACTTTCATAACATATTCTTGTATCGCCCGTCACTTGTATTTTTAGATTGGTACTGAACCTACGATAATGATAGTAAGAATACCATGAGGTATACCTATAAGTTAGTCCCATTAAAACTTCATGAACCTAGATAGCGTTGTTTGGCTTTTTAGTTTTTTTTATTATTATTGACTTATACTTACTACTCAAAAATAATGGCATTTAATGTAGCACTAAATTGTGCTTAAGAAAAGAACCTGTCATCAGAACTACATATAAACATGTGAAATAATTTGTACGATTTAGGAAAAGTTAGAGTTGTTACCAGGCATCCAAAGTGTGTTGAAAAAACATTCACAAAAAAGTAAAGTTGTCTATTCATTTAAAAATACAACGCCATTGAATAAACGTTTAGTAATTAAGATAAGGTAAATATCCCATTGCATCACCAATGGCAAAATATAAAATTAATTTGAATCTAGCAGTCATAGTCAAATCAGCCAACCCTACTCTCTTACGTTTTTTTTGTATCTGTAATATATTGAATTTAACATTGCACTTTTATATTTTTCTTTGTACGAGTATGTACAAAAGTTGTAGATACTTCCTTCTCGGGTAATATAAATAATGCGTGCTGTGCTTGCCTTAATAAACAATGCATTAAAGTTAATAATCTAGAGTAAATATGATGTGACCTATACTTGTAATTGCTATCAATAATCTTTAATAAAAAATAAATCTCGATTATCGCGCTTAAGACCACTTGCAGTAAGGTAAACGACCCAACACTCGACCCTTGACGACCACTGGCACTAAGACAAATTGATCCAATTATCGACACTTACAATTCACATTTTATTTTCTTACTCTTACACGTCACACAATATTCGTTGACCAGACTGCACTGACCGGGACGGTCGATGCACCCGGCAAGGGCCCGTTAGCTCCCGAAATTGCGACATACGGCCCTCCGACTTATGTATTTTATATGAAGGGTATTGCCCTTACGTAAACAGGTACAGTACAGTTATTATTGGGTCCACTTTTCAATTATTAGGTACCTAATCTAACCACCATTATCCTACCCTTTTCCCTTCTTTTTCATGGGGTCGGTATACAATATCATATCAATAATCAATACAAAACCACACAGGAAAATATTCTTTGACAATACAAATCAAGGCAAAAAGATACTAGGTATTTTGTAAAAAAATTGGCTTTATAGCCGCCTGTCTGACGTCAACTCATTTTGAGAATACTGTTGTTGTTAGTATAATCGGTATATTTCAGTTTTAATGAAGGCGTTAAGGTGGTTAAGATTTCTATTTTGCTCCTAATAGCAGCAACGCGTGGAAGTGCTCAAGTCAGCGTGAGTAGAGATACGGTGCTAATTTGGGGTATTATTTTCTCTTCGTGGTGTTTTACGACATTTAGCAGGAGGATATGGAAGTATTTGTTTTAAGAAACCAATCAGCCCTTACCCAGAAACTGTAATGTTGGTGTTATACTGCTACCTTTCAGTTTTAATTGAAATTAATTTATTTCTGATATTAATTATCGATATTGTTGTATCAAACATTAAATTGGCTTCAATTAAATTTTAAAGATGTAATATTATATCATAATTAAAATTAATATGGTAAGATTGCCGCCAAATTCGAAGTATTTTCTTATTTTGGAGGCCTTTACGACATTTAACAGGATATGTAAAAGTTCTTTTTAATACGGAAATTGTAAAACATAATTGAATGCTATTAAAGCGAGTGAACAGGATATAGACTTATTTTTTTTAAATAAAGTTGAACCTTGGTGTCACTCCATAAACATAAAATGAAAAAGGATTTGTTGAACGAACATTTCTTTTTTACAACTTCGTCCAAAGGCTAGGCAACTCAGTATAGTACCACCAACTTAACTGTGCAGTTTTCGAGGGCGCTACTGGTCATGGAAATCAACTACAAACTGTCACAATTTGAAGGTATGTTGTAGTTCTTTTTCTGCCGCCTGAACAGATAAGTTGGTGGGTCTGTACGCTAAAAAGGCTAAAAACGATACGACAAAAAATATCTGCCATGTTGCGACACTATTGATATTCCTTAATTTATATATTTTTTATTTATAGCAGATAGGTTTATGAGATACCCAATAACTAACTTAAAAACTAATAATAATTACTAGGTACGTAACCTACAATTTTCAGCTCTGCGATAACAGAAGGACATAAACACCGTAGTTGCGTCACACTAATAAGCCTAAGAAGTTTGGGAACACAAAAGAAAAAATTACATACGTGGCCTATGGTATTTAATTGCTAAATATATTTTTAAATAGCCATATAGTGCCACCAACTAAACTGTGCAGTTTTCGAGGGCACTACTGGTCATGGAAATCAACTACAGACTGTCACAATTTGAGGGAAAGTTTTAGTTCTTTTTTCTGCCACCTGAACAGTTAAGTTGGTGGGTCTGTACTGTAATATTACGTTTTTACATCACTTCCATAAACATTCCATAAATAATATTTAAAGTGAACAAACCTTATACCATCCTACAAGTTTTTTTAAACGTTTGACGTTATTTCCAACTAAAATAACCATTAGTTCGAACTTGGTAGGTATCATTGTTCTTCTGGCTCAATTTGGTATGCTAAATGTTGAATTAATTCACGTTATTTTTTGGATTCTCGTTGATTTACTTCTCCCTAAACATGTTTTTATTTTAATCGATAAGTTATTATTTATTTTACAATTCTATTAAAGCTCAGCAGTTTGCGGAGGAAATAACTTAGCTGGATAAACCTATATCGTAAATGTGGATAAACATAAACCTACTCATGTTTTGGGTGAAAGTGTGTGGTTATATGTAGAATCACTACGTTTAATATAGTCATGATAATTATCTCTAGAAACCTTCAGTATTTCCATCATTACTTTTCGTATGTCTGACGTTTTTGTACTTTTGACGTAATGTAATTCTATAAATATACTAAATAAGTATAAATAAAGAAAGTATCGTAGGTTTCGTATTAGTGTCCACGTGTATAGCACTCTTCGTCTAACAAAGGCATATTAATCATTATACGATATAGGTTTATCCAGCTAAGTTATTTCCTCCGCAAACTGTTGAGCTTTACTGGAACTGTAAAATAAATAATAACTTATCGATTAAAATAAAAACATGTTTAGGGATAAGTAAATCAATCAATAAGTATATAAAAAAGTTATAAGATAGAAAAAAAACTTGAGAGGTGTCTAGGGACACCCGGATGGAACGAAGTTCCTTTCGATTAATTAGTGAAGGAATTGTAATAATTTTTATTTTTTTAAGTTATAATATTTTTTTTTTTATTATTTAAATATAATGTAATATATACTTAATATTAACAACTGGCTTGCTTTATATGAGAGAGAGAGACAGACAGAGAAACATGCACGCGCACGCCGCACGGCTTACAACTATAGCAAAAAGTGTCGTTACAACTTTTGGTCTTAATTTTTTCCGTCTAGCCCCCTTTCGCAACGCGCGATATGGAACTTGGTTCCAAAATTAAAAACTTTGTACAAATGAATACACCAATATTTGACTTTTGTAATTAAGCCGTAATTCTATAATATATTACCGAATATAGAATTATGAAAAGCAACGACAGAGAAACTGAAAGTTTCTTCAAATAAATATATCAATATTTAACGTAGTCCCTACGACGTAGTGTTCGTAGTCCATGATAATAATTTACCAAAGACAGGCTCTTTTTGGTAAAGAATTGTAGAATTACGTCGTGTCGTGGTAAAATCAAATATGTAAAAATAACAATTTATATCAATCACATATATGTACCTTTTTTTTCAAGCGGGATCCCAACTAGGGGTCGCAAACCGGGATCCCGGATATCGAAAATACCGGGATACCGAGCCAAATGAAGGACCTAGAAATACCGGTTTTGATTTTACAAAAACCGGGATTATTGGTATTTTCGATATTTAGTAAAAATAAAATTCAATTTACATATAAAATTATTAACTTTACATTAACAATAGTTGTAAGTATATGTAAATCAACAAAACTTTGTAATTCTTAAGTTCAAACAAAATAAAAACCAAGCGTTACTTTTTAATGTCTCAAACGAACTTAAATACATGTTGTTATTTGTATTGCACTTACATATAATTGTAAATGTACATAAATAATGTTAGTAAAACTTGAACTAAAACTAAACACCGAACTTTACTATTCAACTATTATCTATTTTTCAAACGGTGGTATGCTTTTATTAACAAAATACTACGAACCATATCATTATCATCATCATCAGCCGGAAGACGTCCACTGTTGAACAAAGGCCTCCCCCATAGAGCGCCACAAAGAACGGCTATTAGCCGCTTGTAACCATTGGCTACCCGCGACTTTCACGATGTCGTCAGTCCACCTAGTGGGGGGCCTACCAACTCTACGTCTTCCGGTGTAGTGTGGTAACCACTCGAGAACCTTTCTTCCCCATCGGTTATCAGTTCCTCGAGCAATGTGGCCCGCCCATTGCCACTTCAACTTGCAAATTCTGAGAGCTATGTCGGTGACTTTGGTTCTTTGCCGAATATCCACGTACCGGATTTTATCGCGCAAAGAAATTCCGAGCATAGCTATCTCCATAGCTCGTTGAGTGACTTTGAGCTTTTCCATAAGGGCCACAGTTAGGGACCACGTCTCAGTGCCATAAGTCATCACTGGCAACACACACTGGTTGAAGACTTTGGTCTTCAGGCTCTGTGGGATCTTCGACGAGAAGATGTCGCGTAACTTCCCGAACGCTGCCCATCCGAGTTGGATTCTTCGGGCGACCTCTTTGTCAAAGTTGGACCTACCTAACTGGACAGTCTGTCCCAGGTATATGTAATGGTCAACAACTTTGAGCGTATCGTTCCCAACAACTACTGGTGCGGGTGCAACATGGACATTAGACATAATTTTCGTCTTGTCCATGTTCATTTTAAGACCCACCTGCTGGGAAACTCTACTGAGGTCGTTGAGCATTATACTGAGTTCCTCAAGCGACTCTGCCATTATGACTATGTCATCGGCGAAACGAAGGTGAGTGATGTATTCGCCATAGATATTGATGCCGAATCCTTTCCAGTTCAAGAGCTTAAAAACGTCCTCCAACGCATTCGTGAACAGTTTCGGGGAAACGAACCATATACAATACTACAATTATTACAATGAAAGCATTTAGACCACCTACAAGTCATTACAGACTTGCAGGCAGTCCAAATACTCCCAACCCACTACCAGTTGGCAGCGTGCCCAGCATGCTGGCAGCATTGCCCAGTTGATATGCAATGCTTATTGGTTTAACCAAATAGGTGCCAGCATTTTGATCACGCCTCGCATCGATTAACTACGCTCTGATAAGTTTTGGAAAATACGATTATCTCCTGGTTCCCACGGACCCAACGTCTCCACACCAAACCGCTCAAATATGTAACCACTATGGCGCAAGTATGCAGGTTAGCATACTTGCGCCGCTTGAGTTGCTCCGAAGTAGCCGCGGTGCCAGCCCTAACGTTGGTTTCAGAAAGATGTGACTGCGCTAAAGTGTCTAATGTCTATGCATGTAGAGTCATTTGACCGCATCAGACCATCCGGTTCTAGAAAAGCTGCAACATTGGTGCTGGTAAACGCCCGGCGAATGATATCGTTATGGCGACGAAAAGCGAATGGCTATAAGGCTACCAGTATTGAAAGAAAGGATGGCCAGTAACCAAAGACCAGATTTCCACACAAAAACAGCGAGAATACGAGCACGAGTTGCGATGCTAGGATACGTATTTAAAAAATCTTTCCGTGCTAGCTAGGCTATCGCACTGTTTCTTGGAAATATTTTGGGAATTCAGTATTTGGACAAGCCAGTATCCATGTTATTTTGGCCTCAGCCAGACATGCTACATCAAAAGAGCCTAAACATGGTGCAAGAATGTTTTATTATAATTTGTATGTACAGAAGACACAAAATCTGGTAATGCCACACTAGAAATTTTGCGTATCCCTACGCCCTCCAACCTCATAGCGAAGGGAAGAAGGGAAGCTAGCACCCAAGCCCTATCAGCTATCTCAACATTCAAAACCGACACTAACGTATCGTTTACCAAGCTTAAAACAGTAAATAGTATGTAAATTTAGGTATGAAAAGGCAAAACATAGTAATTGTAAAAGCCCTATGGGTGTTAACTCTGAATAATTTATTAAAAGCATTTCTAAAGTTTTGAAGTTGTTCTTCGACAAATGGTGATAAAGGTTCGTCAATAATTGGATGAACCTAAAACGGAGCGAACATTTTTCAACTAATTTTATATTAGGCGTAATTAAATTGTACGAAAATTTTCCCGGACAAGTGTCACAAACAAAAAAATTACATTTGGAAAATTTTTGTTCCAGGCCAATAAGACGAAAATCTATAAGTACTAGCAAGTCATTCAATACAGTGTTCTCATCGCCTCCTAAGGTTCCGTCATCTATATACCAAATGTTAAGTTTTAATTGGAGACGTATAATTATTGAGTGGATGGCATGGCTGGTCTCAGAAGATTGACATTCTACGGAAGATAATATATCGTAATTTCGGTATGTTAATTTTGATGGTAAGCCGCAACATTGCCAAAGAAAAGGGTTAATTCCGGAATTTTATCTTTCACTTTAGTCAAAAGGGTGCCTGTATCTAAAGAATTGCATGATTTTTTTAACATGCACCCTCAAAAGCACATCTTCACAATTTTAATCAAGAAATGTGCGAAGTGAATGTACAGCAGCTTCATAACCACCCTGCGAACCGAAACCGAGTTGTAGTGGTTGAAAAAGATTACTTAAAATAGCAGCATTCGGTTGTAGGAAAACCTACAGTATTTGGCTGTGAGGCAACGATAAGTAGTGCCTACTGCTATAGGCCTAATACCACCATCATTTTTATTAAGGGCACATAAATTCGCACCGTACAGAATTTCGGTAATTTCATTGTTGACCTGACCCGACAAAATCAAATTAACCCAAGCCGTCATATCCCTTATAAGTGCCTCGCCTACCTCACCAGACATAAACATAAAATTAGTGCTGAGGCGTGAGGCCACCTAGGCCACCGGCAGAGCCACTTAGAAGAGATGCCACGGCTGCAGAAACATCCTGTGGGTGACCCCAACAATGTCATTATTTTGTTTAGGAGATTCGGGAAGATTCGGACCTGCAGTTGCTGGTGGATGCTTCTCTATTAAGAAAATAAACGTATCCGATTAATATTGTTTTCTACTATTTAATATTAGCTGAATTGATATGTTTTGTTTTTGAATTCCGCCGCAGTATTATTATTATTATCCATTTATTATTGACATTGATTTTGTTGATTGAAAGTATAATCAATTTTTGTTGTAATAATCTAGTTAAGCTTATGACGGTACAAATACTTTCATAAGGTAAACTAAATTATTATAATTATTTCCAACCAATCAATTACATCTCTCGGGGTACCAATCACGTCATAACTATTCGGGTTCAGAATAATTAAATTGTGTTTCTGTTCCAAAAGACGAGGGCGACAATAACTATTGTCCTCCAGTATCACTGAAGGAAGTATTAAAATGGCGGTGAAAAGGCCATTACAAACTGATCACTTATCAAGAGCGATAGACGTTAACATTTTAGCCAAAATAGAAATGGAGCTTTACGAAAACGCTGGATCGAGAGGAAAATATCTTGAGTTGGCCTACAATAATGTAAAATATATTCTTCCAAGAGTCAGAGAGAGCATTCTCTTCATCAGGATACTTATGTAACCATTTGCGGTCGAGATTGAGAGACAAAAGTTTAGATACAATGTTATATAACGATCACATTACCTCGCTCAAAAAAAGATTGTATGAATTCCATAGGTTATCAACACTGGTATTAGTTTATTGTTTAAATTTACTTTAGCAGTGTTAAAGGTATATTTTTAATGACACTCAAGAGAATTTTTAATAACAAAATACTTTGTTAACTTTTATTTCATTGTATAAATCATAAAATTCTTGGATCGTAGTTTTTTTATACTCCTCTGAAATCCTTTTAGAAGACTAACAAACTACTCTAGTGTTACAAATAGTCGATATTTTAATATATACCGGAAAATCTCGAAAATATCTAAAATACCGGGATACCGGTATTATTCAGAAGTCAACACCGAAAATACCGGTTTTGAAAAATGGCTCGATATTGCGACCCCTAATCCCAACCACGCCGAAAAGCTTTAAATGAAAATTAATATTATAAAATTTAAATATATTTATAATATATAATAAAGCTCGATTACCACTGACTGATTGACATAAATGTTCTCCTAGAAGGAGACGAGTAGGAGCAACGTGATGTATGGCAAAAATGTTCGGGTGGTTTTGGTGAGTATGAGAAAAATCGAAAATTATTAAAAAGACGCCTGCCAAGTGATGATGGATGACGTATCTCGAAAACGGTAAGAGATAGGTAGGGGGTGTTTGACCAAATGTCATAGGGAATCAAGAGTGCAGTCGAATGACAGCTGTCAAAAATTCAAAATGGCGGATTTCAAGATGGCCGCCATACAAAATGACCCGAGCCTGCTGAAGCGAGGCCTTTAGGCCGAGCTTCAGTAGGGGCGGAGCAGTTTGTATGGCGGCCGTCTTGAAATCCGACATTTTGGATGTGACTCACGTGCTCCTATCATTCTTTATACTGCATTTGGAGTGTTTGACCTTTATTTTCGACTGTATTAGGAGTTTTTGTGGGAGTTTTGACTGAATTTGGAGTTACTGTCCTATATTAGTGTAGTAGCGAGCCCGAAGGGCGAGCTCCTGGTGAGGCCGAAGGCCGAACTTTCGGTCCGCGAGGCCGAAGGCCGAGCGTATGATGCGCGAGCCCGAAGGGCGAGCGCCTGGCGAGGCCGTAGGCCGAGCCGTATTAGTAACTTGCGAGGCCGAAGGCCGAGCTCCGACTTGAGAGTATTTTCCACATCTCCGACTGGTCTCCATGGCAACTGCCCGCGGTAACCGAAGCACCTACGAGTGGGGTTCCTTTACAAAAGTGACTCAGAACCTTGGTTCCATTCTGCCCGTACCACCTTTTTATGGCAGTAGGGTGAATTTGCTTTAGTGGCTACAGTATGGTTCTTTATTGTATGGAGAGTTTATTTGGGATTTCATACTTCTATTGGAGTTTTGAACTTATTTTTTTTAAATGTATAAGGGGTTAAGGTAAAGTTAAGTACTGCACAACGAAAAATGCGGGCCGCATGCGGCCCGCACACTGCCCGAAAAACTAGTTTATTTATTATTATTATTATTATTATTTATAATATATAAAGCTCGATTACCACTCACTGACTGACTGACTGATTGACATAAATGTTCTCCTAGAAGGAGCAGAGAAGGGTTAAAATGATGTATGGCAAAAATGTTCGGGGGGTTTTGGTGAGTACGAGAAAAATCGAAAATCATAAAAATGACGCCTGCCAAGTAAAGATGGATGACATATCTCAAAAACGGTACAATATAGGTAGGGGGTGTTTGAACAAATGTCATAGGGAATCGGGAGAGCAGTCGAATGACACCTGTCAAAAATCCAAAATGGCGGATTTCAAG
Source organism: Plagodis pulveraria (assembly GCA_963890685.1). Lineage (NCBI taxonomy): Eukaryota > Metazoa > Arthropoda > Insecta > Lepidoptera > Geometridae > Plagodis > Plagodis pulveraria. The sequence continues at coordinate 12,739,110 of OY982971.1, read as the reverse complement.
ATGGCCGCCATACAAAGCGATCCGAGCCTGCTGAAGCGAGGCCGTTAGGCCGAGCTTCAGTAGGGGCGGAGCAGTTTGTATGGTGGCCATCTTGAAATCCGACATTTTGGATGTGTCAAACGTGCTCCTCTCATTCTTCATACTGCATTTGGAGTATTTTACCTTTATTTTCGACTGTATTAGGAGTTTTTGTTGGATTTTTGACTGAATTTGGAGTAACAGTCCTACGTTAGTGTATGGCGAGCCCGAAGGGCGAGCTCCTGGTGAGGCCGAAGGCCGAACTTTCGGCTCGCGAGGCCGAAGGCCGAGCGTATGGTGCGTGAGCCCGAAGGGCGAGCGCTAGGCGAGGCCGGAGGCCGAGCCGTGTTAGTAACTTGCGAGGCCGAAGGCCGAGCTCCGACTTGAAAGTATTTTCCACGTCTCCGATTGGTCTGCATGGCAACTGCCCGCGATAACCAAAGCACTTACGAGTGGGGTTCCTTAACAAAAAGTGACTCAGAACCTTGGTCCGATTTTGCCCGTACCACCATTTTATGGCAGTAGGGTGAATCTGCTTTAGTGGCTACAGTATGGTTCTTTATTGTATTGAGAGTTTATATGGGACTTCATCCTTCTATTAGAGTTTTGAACACACTTTTTTTCACGTATTAGGTGTTTCTGTGAAATTTTCAAATGACTAAAGATAGATGCGGGCCGCATGCGGCCCGCACACTGCCCGAAATACTAGTTATTATAATATATAAAGCTCGATTACCATTGACTCACTGACTGACATAAATGTTCTCCTAGAAGGAGACGAGTAGGAGCAACGTGATGTATAGCAAAAATGTTCGGGGGGTTTTGGTGAGTATGGGAAAAATCGAAAATCATTAAATTGACGCCTGCCAAGTGAAGATGTATGGCGTATCTCAAAAACGGTAAGAGATAGGTAGGGGGTGTTTGACCAAATGTCATAGGGAATAGGGAGAGCAGTCGAATGACACCTGTCAAAAATCCAAAATGGCGGATTTCAAGATGGCCGCCATACAAAGTGTTCCGAGCCTGCTGAAGCGAGGCCGTTAGGCCGAGCTTCAGTAGGGGCGGAGCAGTTTGTATGGTGGCCGTCTTGAAATCCGACATTTTGGATGTGACCCACGTGCTCCTATCATTCTTTATACTGCATTTGGATTGTTTTGCCTTATATTTTCGACTGTATTAGGAGTTTTTGTGGGATTTTCGACTGAATTTGGAGTTACTGTCCTACATTGGTGTATAGCGAGCCCGAAGGGCGAGCTCCTGGTGAGGCCGAAGGCCGAACATTCGGCCCGCGAGGCCGAAGGCCGAGCGTATAGTGCGTGAGCCCGAAGGGCGAGCGCCTGGCGAGGCCGTAGGCCGAGCCGTATTAGTAACTTGCGAGGCCGAAGGCCGAGCTCCGACTTGAGAGTATATTCCACGTCTCCGACTGGTCTCCATGGCAACTGCCCGCGATAACCAAAGCACCTACGAGTGGGGTTCCTTAACAATAGTGACTCAGAACCTTGGTATCATTCTGCCCGTACCACCTTTTCATGGCAGTAGTGTGAATTTGCTTTAGAAGTGACTTGGTTCTTTATTGTATTGAGAGTTTATATGGGATTTCATACTTCTATTGGAGATTTGAACTTATTTTTTTTATATGTATTAGGGGTTAAGGCAAAGTTTAGTACTGCATAACGATAAATGCGGGCCGCATGCGGCCCGCACACTGCCCGAAATACTAGTTTAATATATATAAAGCTCGATTACCACTGACTCACTGACTCACTGACATAAATGTTCTCCTAGAAGGAGCAGAGTAGGGTAAAAATGAAGTATGGCAAAAATGTTCGGGGGGTTTTGGTGAGTATGAGAAAAATCGAAAATCATTAAAAAGACGCCTGCCAACTGAAGATGGATGACGTATCTCAAAAACGGTAAGAGATAGGTAGGGGGTGTTTGAACAAATGTCATAGGGAATTGGGAAAGCAGTCGAATGACACCTGTCAAAAATCCAAAATGGCGGATTTCAAGATGGCCGCCATACAAATTGATCCGAGCCTGCTGAAGCGAGGCCTTTAGGCCGAGCTTCAGTAGGGGCGGAGCAGTTTGTATGGTGGCCATCTTGAAATCCGACATTTTGGATGTGTCCCACGTGCTCCTATCATTCTTTATACTGCATTTGGAGCGTTTTACCTTTATATTAGACTGTATTAGGAGTTTTTGTGGGATTTTTGACTGAATTTGGAGTAACTGTCCTACATTAGTGCAGTTGCGAGCCCGAAGGGCGAGCTCCTGGTGAGGCCGAAGGCCGAACTTTCGGTCCGCGAGGCCGAAGGCCGAGCGTATGATGCGCGAGCCCGAAGGGCGAGCGCTTGGCGAGGCCGGAGGCCGAGCCGTGTTAGTAACTTGCGAGGCCGAAGGCCGAGCTCCGACTTGAGAGTATTTTCCACATCTCCGACTGGTCTCCATGGCAACTGCCCGCGGTAACCGAAGCACCTACGAGTGGGGTTCCTTAACAAAAGTGACTCAGAACCTTGGTACCATTCTGCCCGTACCACCTTTTTATGGCAGTAGGGTGAATCTGCTTTAGTGGCTACAGTATGGTTCTTTATTGTATGGAGAGTTTATTTGGGATTTCATACTTCTATTGGAGTTTCGGACATTACTTTTTTTTAATGTATAACGTGCTTTTATGACAGTCACAACTGACTCAAGATAGATGCGGGCCGCATGCGGCCCGCACACTGCCCGAAAAACTAGTTTATAATATATAAAGCTCGATTACCACTCACTGACTGACTGACTGATTGACATAAATGTTCTCCTAGAAGGAGCAGAGTAGGGCTAAAATGATGTATGGCAAAAATGTTTGGGGGGTTTTGGTGAGTATGAGAAAAATCGAAAATCATTAAAAAGACGCCTGCCAAGTGATGATGGATGACGTATCTCGAAAACGGTAAGAGATAGGTAGGGGGTGTTTGAACAAATGTCATAGAGAATCGGGAGAGCAGTCGAATGACACCTGTCAAAAATCCAAAATGGCGGATTTCAAGATGGCCGCCATACAAAATGCTCCGAGCCTGCTGAAGCGAGGCCTTTAGGCCGAGCTTCAGTAGGGGCGGAGCAGTTTGTATGGTGGCCTTCTTGAAATCCGCCATTTTGGATTTGTCCCAGGTGCTCCTCTCATTCTTCATACTGCATTTGGAGTGTTTTACCTTATATTTTCGACTGTATTAGGAGTTTTTGTGGGTTTTTTGACTGAATTTGGAGTAACTGTTCTACATTAGTGTATAGCGAGCCCAAAGGGCAACCACCTGGTGAGGCCGAAGGCCGAACTTTCGGTCCGCGAGGCCGAAGGCCGAGCGAATGGTGCGCGAGCCCGAAGGGCGAGCGCTTGGCGAGGCCGCAGGCCGAGCCGTATTAGTAACTTGCGAGGCCGAAGGCCGAGCTCCGACTTGAGAGTATTTTCCACGTCACCGACTGGTCTCCATGGCAACTGCCTGCGGTAACCGAAGCACCTACGAGTGGGGTTCCTTAACAAAAGTGATTCAGAACCTTGGTACCATTCTGCCCGTACCACCTTTTTATGGCAGTAGTGTGAATTTGCTTTAGTGGCTACGGTATGGTTCTTTATTGTATTAAGAGTTTATATGGGATTTCATTTTTCTATTGGAGTTTTGAACACACTTTTTTTAACGTATTAGGTGTTTCTGTGAAATTTTCAAATGACTTAAGATAGATGCGGGCCGCATGCGGCCCGCACACTGCCCGAAAGACTAGTTTATTTATAATATATAAGGCTCGATTACCACTGACTGACTCACTGACTCACTGACATAAATGTTCTCCTAGAAGGAGTAGAGTAGGGTAAAAATGAAGTATGGCAAAAATGTTCGGCGGGTTTAGGTGAGTATGAGAAAAATCGAAAATCATTAAAAAGACGCCTGCCAAGTAAAGATGAATGACATATCTCAAAAACGGTACAAGATAGGTAGAGGGTGTTTGAACAAATGTCATAGGGAATTGGGAGAGCAGTCGGATGACATCTGTCAAAAATCCAAAATGGTGGATTTCAAGATGGCCGCCATACAAAGTGATCCGAGCCTGCTGAAGCGAGGCCGTTAGGCCGAGCTTCAGTAGAGGCGGAGCAGTTTGTATGGTGGCTGTCTTGAAATCCGACATTTTGGATGTGACCCACGTGCTCCTATCATTCTTTATACTGCATTTGGAGTGTTTTACCTAATATTTTCGACTGTATTAGGAGTTTTTGTGGGATTTTTGACTAAATTTGGAGTTACTGTCCTACATAAGTGAAGTAGCGAGCCCGAAGGGCGAGCTTCTGGTGAGGCCGAAGGCCGAACTTTCGGTCCGCGAGGCCGAAGGCCGAGCGTATGATGCGTGAGCCCGAAGGGCGAGCGCCTGGCGAGGCCGTAGGCCGAGCCGTATTAGTAACTTGCGAGGCCGAAGGCCGAGCTCCGACTTGAGAGTATTTTCCACATCTCCGACTGGTCTCCATGGCAACTGCCTGCGGTAACCGCAGCAACTACGAGTGGGGTTCCTTAACAAAAGTGACTCAGAACCTTGGTACCATTCTGCCCGTACCACCTTTTTATGGCAGTAGGGTGAATCTGCTTTAGTGGCTACAGTATGGTTCTTTATTGTATGGAGAGTTTATTTGGGATTTCATACTTCTATTGGAGTTTTGAACTTATTTTTTTTAAATGTATAAGGGGTTAAGGTAAAGTTAAGTACTGCACAACGAAAAATGCGGGCCGCATGCGGCCCGCACACTGCCCGAAAAACTAGTTTATTTATTATTATTATTATTTATATTATATAAAGCTCGATTACCATTGACTCACTGACTGACATAAATGTTCTCCTAGAAGGAGCAGAGTAGGGTTAAAATGATGTATGGAAAAAATGTTCAGGAGGTTTTGGTGAGTATGAGAAAAATCGAAAATCAAAAAAATGACGCCTGCCAAGTAAAGATGGATAACACATCTCGAAAACGGTAAGAGATAGGTAGGGGGTGTTTGAACAAATGTCATAGGGAATCGGGAGAGCAGTAGAATGACACCTGTCAAAAATCCAAAATGGCGGATTTCAAGATGGCCGCCATACAAAATGGTCCGAGCCTGCTGAAGCGAGGCCTTTAGGCCGAGCTTCAGTAGGGGCGGAGCAGTTTGTATGGTGGCCGTCTTGAAATCCGACATTTTGGATGTGTCCCACGTGCTCCTATCGTTCTTTATACTGCATTTAGAGTGTTTTACCTTATATTTTCGACTGTATTAGGAGTTTTTGTGGGATTTTTGACTGAATTTGGAGTTAATGTCCTACATTAGTGAAGTAGCGAGCCCGAAGGGCGAGCTCCTGGTGAGGCCGAAGGCCGAACTTTCGGTCCGCGAGGCCGAAGGCCGAGCGTATGGTGCGTGAGCCCGAAGGGCGAGCGCTTGGCGAGGCCGTAGGCAGAGGCGTACTAATAACTTGCGAGGCCGAAGGCCGAGCTCCGACTTGAGAGTATTTTCTACATCTCCGACTGGTCTCCATGGCAACTGCCCGCGGTAACCGAAGCACCTACGAGTGGGGTTCCTTAACAAAAGTGACTCAGAACCTTGGTCCCATTCTGCCCGTACCACCTTTTTATGGCAGTAGGGTGAATTTGCTTTAGTGGCTACAGTATGGTTCTTTATTGTATTGAGAGTTTATATGGGATTTCATACTTCTATTGGAATTTTGAAATATTTTTTTTATATGTAAAAGGAGTTTTGATATTGTTAAGTACTGCATAACGATAAATGCGGGCCGCATGCGGCCCGCACACTGCCCGAAAAACTAGTTTATAATATATAAAGCTGGATTACCGTACACTGACTGACTGACTGACTGACTGACTGACTGACTGACATCATTGTTTTCCCAGAAGGAGTCGAGTAGGAAGAATGTGATGTATGGGAAAAGTGTAGAGGGGGTTTGTGTGAGTATGGGAAAAATCCGAAAACTCAAAAATGACGTCTGCCAAGTAAAATTGGATGGCGTATCTCTGAAACGGTAAGAGATAGGTAGGGGGTGCTAGACCAAATGTCATAGGGAATCGGGAGAGCAGTCGGATGACATTTGTCAAAAATCCAAAATGGCGGATTTCAAAATGGCCGCCATACAAAATCCTTCGATCCCTCAAAAAAGTAGCTGGTTCTACCAGAAAGAGTTGAGTACGGTTATAGTAATGTATCACGAAAATGACTAAGGGGTTTAGCTGAGTAGGGGAAAAATTAAAAACCCTAGAAATGACGCCTGCCAAGTAAAGCTGGACTACGTATCTCGAAAACGGTAAGAGATAGGTTGGGGGTGTTTGAACAAATATCATAGGGAATCGGGAGAGCAGTCGAATGACAACTGTCACACGTGCTCCTCTCATTCTTTATACTGCATTTGGAGTGTTTTACCTCATATTTTCGACTGTATTAGGAGTTTTTGTAGGTTTTTTGACTGAATTTGGAGTTACTGTTCTACGTTATTGTAGTAGCGAGCCCGAAGGGCGAGCTTCCGGTGAGGCCGAAGGCCGAACTTTCGGCTCGCGAGGCCGAAGGCCGAGCGTTTGGTGCGTGAGCCCGAAGGGCGAACGCTTGGCGAGGCCGTAGGCCGAGCCGTATTAGTAACTTGCGAGGCCGAAGGCCGAGCTCCGACTCGAGAGTATTTTCCACGTCTCCGACTGGTCTCCATGCCAACTGCCCGCGGTAACCGAAACACCTACGAGTGGGGTTCCTTAACAAAAGTGGCTCAGAACCTTGGTCCTATTCTGCCCGTACCACCTTTTTATGGCAGTAGGGTGAATTTGGTTTGGTGGCTACAGTTTGTTTCTTTATTGTATTGAGAGTTTATATGGGATTTCATACTTCTATTGGAGTTTTGAACACACTTTTTTTAACGAATTAGGTGTTTCTGTAAATTTTCAAATGACTCAAGATAGATGCGGGCCGCATGCGGCCCGCACACTGCCCGAAAAACTAGTTTATAATATATAAAGCTGGATTACCGTACACTGACTGATTCACTGACTCACTGACTGACTGACATCATTGTTCTCCCAGAAGGAGTCGAGTAGGAAGAATGTGATGTATGAAAAAAGTGTAGAAGGGGTTTGTGTGAGTATGGGAAAAATCCGAAAACTCAAAGATGACGTCTGCCAAGTAAAATTGGATGGCGTATCTCTGAAACGGTAAGAGATAGGTAGGGGGTGCTTGACCAAATGTCATAGGGAATCAGGAGAGCAGTCGGATGACATTTGTCAAAAATCCAAAATGGCGGATTTCAAAATGGCCACCATACAAAATCCTTCGATCCCTCAAAAAAGTAGCTGGTTCTACCAGAATGAATTGAGTACGGTTATAGTAATGTATTACGAAAATGACTAAGGGGTTTAGCTGAGTAGGGGAAAAATTAAAAACCCTAGAAATGACGCCTGCCAAGTAAAGCTGGACTACGTATCTCGAAAACAGTAAGAGATAGGTTGGGGGTGTTTGAACAAATGTCATAGGGAATCGGGAGAGCAGTCGAATGACACCTGTCAAATGTGCTACTCTCATTCTGCATACATTATTTGGAGTATTTAACCTTACAATTAAAACTGTATTAGGAGTGTTTGTGGGAATTTCAACTCAATTTAGAGTAATTGTCCTACTGTCAGTGTAGCGAGCCCGAAGGGCGAGCTTTTGGTGAGGCCGAAGGCCGAACTTTCGGGCCGCGAGGCCGTAGGCCGAGTGGACGGTGCGCGAGCCCGCAGGGCGAGCGCTAGGCGAGGCCGCAGGTCGAGCCGTCTTAGTAACTTGCGAGGCCGAAGGCCGAGCTTAGACTTGCACCGATTTGGCTGAAAATCGATATATAGGTTGTTCTCGTCATCCTTATTCCAAATATGAAATTTTTATTTTGATGACGTCTGCCAAGTAAAAAAAGTTACTCCGATTTGGCTGAAACTCGATATTTATGTGGTTCTGGACGTCCTTATTCTAAATCAAAAATTTTTTTTTCGATGACGTCTGCCAAGTAAAACAAGTTACTCCGATTTGGCTGAAACTCGATATTTAGGTGGTTCTGGGTGTCCTTATTCCAAATCAAAATTTTTTTTTTCGATGACGTCTGCCAAGTAAAAAAAAGTACTCCGATTTGGCTTAAATTTTATATCTAGGTTGTTCTGGACGTCCTTATTCCAAATATGAGATTTTTTTTTTTACCACTCACTGACTGACTGACTGACTGATTGACATAAATGTTCTCCTAGAAGGAGACGAGTAGGGCTAAAATGATGTATGGCAAAAATGTTCGGGGGGTTTTGGTGAGTATGAGAAAAATCGAAAATCATAAAAAAGACGCCTGCCAAGTAAAGATGGATAACGTATCTCGAAAACGGTAAGAGATGGGTTAGAGGTGTTTGAACAAATGTCATAGGGAATCGGGAGAGCAGTCGAATGACACCTGTCAAAAATCCAAAATGGCGGATTTCAAGATGGCCGCCATACAAAATGCTCCGAGCCTGCTGAAGCGAGGCCTTTAGGCCGAGCTTCAGTAGGGGCGGAGCAGTTTGTATGGCGGCCGTCTTGAAATCCGACATTTTGGATGTGTCTTACGTGCTCCTATCATTCTTTATACTGCATTTGGAGTTTTTTATCTTTATTTTCGACTGTATTAGGAGTTTTTGTGGGATTTTTGACTGAATTTGGAGTAACTGTCCTACATTAGTGTAGTAGCGAGCCCGAAGGGCGAGCTTCTGGTGAGGCCGAAGGCCGAACTTTCGGCCCGCGAGGCCGAAGGCCGAGCGTATGGGGCGTGAGCCCGAAGGGCGAGCGCCTGGCGAGGCCGTAGGCCGAGCCGTATTAGTAACTTGCGAGGCCGAAGGCCGAGCTCCGACTTGAGAGTATTTTCCACGTCTCCAACTGGTCTCCATGGCAACTGCCCGCGATAACCAAAGCACCTACGAGTAGGGTTCCTTAACAAATGTGACTCAAAACCTTGGTACCATTCTGCCGGAACCACCTTTTTATGGCAGTAGGGTGAATCTGGTTTTGGAGGCTACAGTTTGTTTCTTTATTGTATTGAGAGTTTTAATGGGATTTCATACTTCTATTGGAGTTTTGAAATATTTTTTTTTAATGTTAAAGGTGTATTGTTATAGTTTAGTACTGCATAACGATAAATGCGGGCCGCATGCGGCCCGCACACTGCCCGAAAAACTAGTTATTTATAATATATAAAGCTCGATTACCATTGACTCACTGACTGACATAAATGTTCTCCTAGAAGGAGACAAGTAGGAAGAAAGTAATGTATAGCAAAAATGTTCTGGGGGTTTGTGTGAGTATGGGAAAAATCCGAAAACTCAAAGTTGACGTCTGCCAAGTAAAGTTGGATGGCGTATCTCTGAAACGGTAAGAGATAGGTAGGGGGTGCTTGACCAAATGTCATAGGGAATCAGAAGAGCAGTCGGATGACATTTGTCAAAAATCCAAAATGGCGGATTTCAAAATGGCCGCCATACAAAATCCTTCGATCCCTCAAAAAAATAGCTGGTTCTACCAGAAAGAGTTGATTACTGTTATAGTAATGTATTACGAAAATGACTAAAGGGTTTAGCTGAGTAGGGAAAAAAATTAAAAACCCTAGAAATGACGCCTGCCAAGTAAGGCTGGACTACGTATCTCGAAAACGGTAAGAGATAGGTTGGGGGTGTTTAAACAAATGTCATAGGGAATCGGGAGAGCAGTCGAATGACACTTGCCACACGTGCTCCTCTCATTCTTTATACTGCATTTGGAGTGTTTTACCTCATATTTTCGACTGTATTAGGAGTTTTTGTAGGTTTTTTGACTGAATTTGGAGTTTCTGTTCTACGTCATTGTAGTAGCGAGCCCGAAGGGCGAGCTCCTGGTGAGGCCGAAGGCCGAACTTTCGGCTCGCGAGGCCGAAGGCCGAGCGTATGGCTCGTGAGCCCGAAGGGCGAGCGCTGGGCGAGGCCGCAGGCCGAGCCGTGTTAGTAACTTGCGAGGCCGAAGGCCGAGCTCCGACTTGAGAGTTTTTTCCACGTCTCCGACTGGTCTCCATGGCAACTGCCCGCGGTAACCGAAGCACCTACGAGTGGGGTTCCTTAATAAAAGTCACTCAGAACCTTGGGCCCATTCTGCCCGTACCACCTTTTTATGGCAGTAGGGTGAATTTGCTTCAGTGGCTACAGTATGGGTCTTTATCGTATTGAGAGTTTATATGGGATTTCATACTATTATGGAATTTTGTTTTTTTTTTAAATGTTTAAGGTGTTAAGGTATTGTTTAGTACTGCATAACGATAAATGCGGGCCGCATGCGGCCCGCACACTGCCCGAAAAACTAGTTATTTATAATATATAAAGCTGGATTACCGTACACTGACTGACTGATTCACTGACTGACATCATTGTTCTCCCAGAAGGAGTCGAGAAGGAAGAAAGTGATGTATGGGAAAAGTGTAGAGGAGGTTTAGGGGAGTATGGGAAAAATCCGAAAACTCAAAGATGACGTCTGCCAAGTAAAATTGGATGGCGTATCTCTGAAACGGTAAGAGATAGGTAGGGGGTGCTTGACCAAATGTCATAGGGAATCGGGAGAGCAGTCGGATGACATCTGTCAAAAATCCAAAATGGCGGATTTCAAAATGGCCGCCATACAAAATCCTTCGATCCCTCAAAAAAGTAGCTGGTTCTACCAGAAAGAGTTGAGTACGGTTATAGTAATGTATTACGAAAATGACTAAGGGGTTTAGCTGAGTAGGGGAAAAATTAAAAACCCTAGAAATGACGCCTGCCAAGTAAAGCTGGACTACGTATCTCGAAAACGGTAAGAGATAGGTTGGGGGTGTTTGAACAAATGTCATAGGGAATCGGGAGAGCAGTCGAATGACACCTGTCACACGTGCTCCTCTCATTCTTTATACTGCATTTGGAGTGATTTACCTCATATTTTCGACTGTATTAGGAGTTTTTGTAGCATTTTTGACTGAATTTGGAGTTACTGTTCTACGTTATTGTAGTAGCGAGCCCGAAGGGCGAGCTTCTGGTGAGGCCGAAGGCCGAACTTTCGGCTCGCGAGGCCGAAGGCCGAGCGTATGGTGCGTGAGCCCGAAGGGCGAGCGCCTGGCGAGGCCGGAGGCCGAGCCGTGCTGGTAACTTGCGAGGCCGAAGGCCGAGCTCCGACTTGAGATTATTTTCCACGTCTCCGACTGGTCTCCATGGCAACTGCCCGCGGTAACCGAAGCACCTACGAGTGGGGTTCCTTAACAAAAGTGATTCAGAACCTTGGTACCATTCTGCCCGTACCACCTTTTTATGGCAGTAGGGTGAATTTGCTTTTGTGGCTACAGTATGGTTCTTTAATGTATTGAGAGTTTATATGGGATTTCATACTGTTATGGAATTTTGTTTTATTTTTTTTATTGTATAAGGTGTTTATGTATTGTTTAGTACTGCATAACGATAAATGCGGGCCGCATGCGGCCCGCACACTGCCCGAAAAACTAGGCGGCCATCTTGAAATCCGCCATTTTGGATTTTTGACAGGTGTCATTCGACTGCTCTCCCGATTCCCTATGACATTTGTTCAAACACCCCCTACCTATCTTGTACCGTTTTTGAGATATGTCATCCATCTTTACTTGGCAGGCGTCTTTTTTATGATTTTCGATTTTTCTCATACTCACCAAAACCCCCCGAACATTTTTGCCATACATGATTTTAACCCTACTCTGCTCCTTCTAGGAGAACATTTATGTCAGTCAGTCAGTCAGTGAGTCAGTCAGTGGTAATCGAGCTTTATATATTATAAACTAGTTTTTCGGGCAGTGTGCGGGCCGCATGCGGCCCGCATTTATCGTTGTGCAAGTTTGAACAATATCAAAACACCTTATACATTAAAAAAAGTGTGTTCAAAACTCCATTAGAAGTATGAAATCCCAAATTAACTCTCAATACAATAAAGAACAATACTGTAGCCACTAAAACAGATTCACCCTACTTTCATAAAAAGGTAGTACGGGCAGAATGGGACCAAGGTTCTGAGTCACTTTTGTTAAGGAACCCCACTCGTAGGTGCTTCGCTTACCGCGGGCAGTTGCCATGGAGACCAGTCGGAGACGTGGAAAAAACTCTCAAGTCGGAGCTCGGCCTTCGGCCTCGCAACTTACCAACACGGCTCGGCCTGCGGCCTCGCCAAGTGCTTGCCCTTCGGGTTCGCGCATCATACGCTCGGCCTTCGGCCTCGCGGACCGAAAGTTCGGCCTTCGGCCTCACCAGGAGCTCGCCCTTCGGGCTCGCTACTACACTTATGAAGGACAGTAACTCCAAATTCAGTCAAAAATCCCACAAAAACTCCTAATGCAGTCGAAAATATAAGGTAATACACTCCAAATGCAGTATAAAGAATGATAGGAGCACCTGGGACAAATCCAAAATGGCGGATTTCAAGAAGGCCCCCATACAAACTGCTCCGCCCCTACTGAACCTCGGCCTAACGGCCTCGCTTCAGCAGGCTCGAATCAATTTGTATGGCGGCCATCTTGAAATCCGCCATTTTGGATTCTTGACAGGTGTCATTCGACTGCTCTCCCGATTCTCTATGACATTTGTTCAAACACCCCCTACCTATCTCTTACCGTTTTCGAGATACGTCATCCATCATCACTTGGCAGGCGTCTTTTTAATGATTTTCGATTTTTCTCATACTCACCAAAACCCCCCAAACATTTTTGCCATACATCATTTTAGCCCTACTCTGCTCCTTCTAGGAGAACATTTATGTCAATCAGTCAGTCAGTCAGTGAGTGGTAATCGAGCTTTATATATTATAAATAAATAAACTAGTTTTTCGGGCAGTGTGCGGGCCGCATGCGGCCCGCATTTATCGTTATGCCGTACTAAACTATATCAAAACTCCTGATACGTTGGAAAAAAGTATGTTCAAAACTCCAATAGAAGTATGAAATCCCATATAAATTCTCAATACAATAAAGAACCATACTGTAGCCACTAAAGCAGATTCACCCTACTGCCATAAAAAGGTGGTACGGGCAGAATGGTACCAAGGTTCTGAGTCACTTTTGTTAAGGAACCCCACTCGTAGGTGCTGCGGTTACCGCAGGCAGTTGCCATGGAGACCAGTCGGAGATGTGGAAAATACTCTCAAGTCGGAGCTCGGCCTTCGGCCTCGCAAGTTACTAATACGGCTCGGCCTACGGCCTCGCCAGGCGCTCGCCCTTCGGGCTCGCGGACCGAAAGTTCGGCCTTCGGCCTCACCAGGAGCTCGCCCTTCGGGCTCGCTACTTCACTTATGTAGGACAGTTACTCCAAATTTAGTCAAAAATCCCACAAAAACTCCTAAAACTGTCGAAAATATAAGGTAAAACACTTCAAATGCAGTATAAAGAATGATAGGAGCACGTGGGGCACATCCAAAATAACGGATTTCAAGACGGCCACCATACAAACTGCTCCGCCCCTACTGAAGCTCGGCCTAAAGGCCTCGCTTCAGCAGGCTCGGAACATTTTGTATGGCGGCCATCTTGAAATCCGCCATTTTGGATTTTTGACAGATGTCATTCGACTGCTCTCCCAATTCCCTATGACATTTAGTCAAGCACCCCCTACCTATCTCTTACCGTTTTTGAGATATGTCATCCATCTTTACTTGGCAGGCGTCATTTTTATGATTTTCGATTTTTCCCATACTCACCAAAACCACCCGAACATTTTTGCCATACTTCATTTTTACCCTACTCTGCTCCTTCTAGGAGAACATTTATGTCAGTCAGTGAGTCAATGGTAATCGAGCTTTATATATTATAACTAGTATTTCGGGCAGTGTGCGGGCCGCATGCGGCCCGCATTTATCGTTGTGCAAGTTTGAACAATATCAAAACACCTTATACATTAAAAAAAATTATTTCAAAACACCTAAAGATGTACGATTTCCCATACAAACCCTTAATACAATAGAGAACCGTACTGTTATCACCAAACCAAATTCACCCTACTGCCATAAAAAGGTGGTACGGGCAGAATGGTACCAAGGTTCTGAATCACTTTTGTTAAGGAACCCCACTCGTAGGTGCTTCGGTTACCGCAGGCAGTTGCCATGGAGACCAGTCGGTGACGTGGAAAATACTCTCAAGTCGGAGCTCGGCCTTCGGCCTCGCAAGTTACTAATACGGCTCGGCCTGCGGCCTCGCCAAGCGCTCGCCCTTCGGGCTCGCGCACCATTCGCTCGGCCTTCGGCCTCGCGGACCGAAAGTTCGGCCTTCGGCCTCACCAGGTGGTTGCCCTTTGGGCTCGCTATACACTAATGTAGAACAGTTACTCCAAATTCAGTCAAAAAACCCACAAAAACTCCTAATACAGTCGAAAATATAAGGTAAAACACTCCAAATGCAGTATGAAGAATGAGAGGAGCACCTGGGACAAATCCAAAATGGCGGATTTCAAGAAGGCCACCATACAAACTGCTCCGCCCCTACTGAAGCTCGGCCTAAAGGCCTCGCTTCAGCAGGCTCGGAGCATTTTGTATGGCGGCCATCTTGAAATCCGCCATTTTGGATTTTTGACAGGTGTCATTCGACTGCTCTCCCGATTCTCTATGACATTTGTTCAAACACCCCCTACCTATCTCTTACCGTTTTCGAGATACGTCATCCATCATCACTTGGCAGGCGTCTTTTTAATGATTTTCGATTTTTCTCATACTCACCAAAACCACCCGAACATTTTTGCCATACTTCATTTTTACCCTACTCTGCTCCTTCTAGGAGAACATTTATGTCAGTGAGTCAGTCAGTCAGTCAGTGGTAATCGAGCTTTATATATTATAAATAACTAGTATTTCGGGCAGTGTGCGGGCCGCATGCGGCCCGCATTTATCGTTATGCGGTACTAAACTTTACCTTAACCCCTTATACATTAAAAAAAAATAAGTTCAAAACTCCAATAGAAGTATGAAATCCCAAATAAACTCTCCATACAATAAAGAACCATACTGTAGCCACTAAAGCAGATTCACCCTACTGCCATAAAAAGGTGGTACGGGCAGAATCGAACAAAGGTTCTGAGTCACTTTTGTTAAGGAACCCCACTCGTAAGTCCTTTGGTTATCGCGGGCATTTACCATGGAGACCAGTCGGAGACGTGGAAAATACTCTCAATTCGGAGCTCGGCCTTCGGCCTCGCAAGTTACTAACACGGCTCGGCCTGCGGCCTCGCCAAGCGCTCGCCCTACGGGCTCGCGCGCCATTCGCTCGGCCTTCGGCCTCGCGGACCGAAAGTTCGGCCTTCGGCCTCACCAAAAGCTCGCCCTTCGGGCTCGCTCCTTCACTAATGTAGGACAGTAACTCCTAATTCAGTCAAAAATCCCACAAAAACTCCTAATACAGTCGAAAATATGAGGTAAAACACTCCAAATGCAGTATAAAGAATGAGAGGAGCACGTGTGACACATCCAAAATGTCATTCGACTGCTCTCCTTATTCCCTATGACATTTTTTCAAAAACCCCCTACCTATCTATTACCGTTTTCGAGATACGTGATATATATGCACTTGGCAGACGCCATCGAAAAAAAAAATTCATATTTGGAATAAGGACGTCCAGAACAACCTAGATATCGAGTTTCAGCCAAATCGGAGTAACTTTTTTTACTTGGCAGACGTCATCGAAAAAAAAATTTAGGTTTGGAATAAGGACACCCAGAACCACCTAAATATCGAGTTTCAGCCAAATCGGAGTAACTTTTTTTACTTGGCAGACGTCATCGAAAAAAATTTTTTTGATTTGGTATTAGGACGTCCAGAACCACATAAATATCGAGTTTCAGCCAAATCGGAGTAACTTTTTTTACTTGGCAGACGTCATCGAAATAAAAATTTCATATTTGGAATAAGGATGACGAGAACAATCTATATATCGATTTTCAGCCAAATCGGTGCAAGTCTGAGCTCGGCCTTCGGCCTCGCAAGTTACTAACATGGCTCGGCCTGCGGCCTCGCCTAGCGCTCGCCCTGCGGGCTCGCGCACCGTCCACTCGGCCTACGGCCTCGCGGCCCGAAAGTTCGGCCTTCGGCCTCACCAGAAGCTCGCCCTTCGGGCTCGCTACACGGCCAGTAGGACAATTACTCCAAATTCAGTTGAAAATCCCACAAAAACTCCTAATACAGTCGACATTGTATGGTCAAACACTCCAAATAATGTATGAAGAATGAGAGTAGCACATTTGACAGGTGTCATTCGACTGCTCTCCCGATTCCCTATGACATTCGTTCAAACACCCCAAACCTATCTCTTACCGTTTTCGAGATACGTAGTCCAGCTTTACTTGGCAGGCGTCATTTCTAGGGTTTTTAATTTTTTTCCCTACTAAGCTAAACCCCTTAGTCATTTTTGTAATACATTACTTTAACCGTACTCAACTCTTTCTGGTAGAAACAGCTTTTTTTTTGAGGGATCGAAGGATTTTGTATGGCGGCCATTTTGAAATCCGCCATTTTGGATTTTTGACAAATGTCATCCGACTGCTCTCCCGATTCCTTATGACATTTGGTCAAGCAGCCCCTACCTATCTCTTACCGTTTCAGAGATACGCCGTCCAATTTTACTTGGCAGACGTCATCTTTGAGTTTTCGGATTTTTCCCATACTCACACAAACCCCTTCTACACTTTTTCCATACATCACTTTCTTCCTACTCGACTCCTTCTGGGAAAACAATGATGTCAGTCAGTCAGTCAGTCAGTGAGTCAGTCAGTCAGTGTACGGTAATCCAGCTTTATATATTATAACTAGTATTTCGGGCAGTGTGCGGGCCGCATGCGGCCCGCATTTATCGTTATGCAATTTTAGACTATATCAAAACACCTAATACATAAAAAAAAAATGTTCAAAACTGCAATAGAAATATGAAATCCCAAATAAACTTGTAATACAGTAGAGAAACATACTGTAGCTACTAAAGCAGATTCACCCTACTGCCATAAAAAGGTGGTACGGGCAGAATGGTACCAAGGTTCTGAGTCACTTTTGTTAAGGAACCCCACTCGTAGGTGCTTCGGTTACCGCGGGCAGTTGCCATGGAGACCAGTCGGAGACGTGGAAAAAACTCTCAAGTCGGAGCTCGGCCTTCGGCCTCGCAAGTTACTAATACGGCTCGGCCTACGGCCTCGCCAAGCGCTCGCCCTTCGGGCTCACGCACCCTACGCTCGGCCTTCGGCCTCGCGAGCCGAAAGTTCGGCCTTCGGCCTCACCGGGAGCTCGCCCTTCGGGCTCGCTATACACTAAAATTGGACAGTAACTCCAAATTCAGTCAAAAATCCCTACAAAAACTCCTAATACAGTCGAAAATTAAGGAAAAACACTCCAAATGCAGTATAAAGAATGATAGGAGCACGTAAGACACATCCAAAATGTCATTCGACTGCTCTCCTTATTCCCTATGACATATTTTCAAAAACCCCCTACCTATCTATTACCGTTTTCGAGATTCGTGATTTATCTACACTTGGCAGACGTCATCGAAAAAAAAATTTCATATTTGGAATAAGGACGTCCAGAACAACCTAGATATGAAATTTAAGCCAAATCGGAGTACTTCTTTTTACTTGGCAGACGTCATCGAAAAAAAAAATTTTGATTTGGAATAAGGACACCCAGAACCACCTAAATATCGAGTTTCAGCCAAATCGGAGTAACATGTTTTACTTGGCAGACGTCATCGAAAAAAAATTTTAGATTTGGAATAAGGACACCCAGAACCACCTAAATATCGAGTTTCAGCCAAATCGGAGTAACTTGTTTTACTTGGCAGACGTCATCGAAAAAAAAAATTTAGATTTGGAATAAGGACACCCAGAACCACCTAAATATCGAGTTTCAGCCAAATCGGAGTAACTTGTTTTACTTGGCAGACGTCATCGAAAAAAAATTTTTAGATTTGGAATAAGGACACCCAGAACCACCTAAATATCGAGTTTCAGCCAAATCGGAGTAACTTTTTTTACTTGGCAGACGTCATCGAAGTAAAAATTTCATATTTGAAATAAGGATGACGAGAACAACCTATATATCGATTTTCAGCCAAATCGGTGCAAGTCTAAGCTCGGCCTTCGGCCTCGCAAGTTACTAACATGGCTCGGCCTGCGGCCTCGCCTAGCGCTCGCCCTGCGGGCTCGCGCACCGTCCACTCGGCCTACGGCCTCGCGGCCCGAAAGTTCGGCCTTCGGCCTCACCAGAAGCTCGCCCTTCGGGCTCGCTACACGGCCAGTAGGACAATTACTCCAAATTCAGTTGAAAATCCCAAAAAAACTCCTAAAACAGACGACATTGTAAGGTCAAATACTCCAAATAATGTATGAAGAATGAGAGTAGCACATTTGACAGGTGTCATTCGACTGCTCTCCCGATTCCCTATGACATTTGTTCAAACACCCCAAACCTATCTCTTACCGTTTTCGAGATACGTAGTCCAGCTTTACTTGGCAGGCGTCATTTCTAGGGTTTTTAATTTTTTCCCTACTCAGCTAAACCCCTTAGTCATTTTCGTAATACATTACTTTAACCGTACTCAACTTTTTCTGGTAGAACCAGCTACTTTTTTGAGGGATCGAAGGATTTTGTATGGCGGCCATTTTGAAATCCGCCATTTTGGATTTTTGACAAATGTCATCCGACTGCTCTCCCGATTCCCTATGACATTTGGTCAAGCACCCCCTACCTATATCTTACCGTTTCAGAGATACGCTATCCAATTTTACTTGGCAGACGACATCTTAGAGTTTTCGGATTTTTCCCATACTCACACAAACCCCCTCTACACTTTTCCCATACATCACTTTCTTCCTTCTCGACTCCTTCTGGGAGAACAATGATGTCAGTCAGTGAATCAGTCAGTCAGTGTACGGTAATATATATTATTTATAATATATAAAGCTGGATTACCGTACACTGACTGACTGACTGACTGACTGACTGACTGACTGACATCATTGTTCTCCCAGAAGGAGTCGAATAGGAAGCATGTGATGTATGGGAAAAGTGTAGAGGGGGTTTGTGTGAGTATGGGAAAAATCCGAAAACTCAAAGATGACGTCTGCCAAGTAAAATTGGATGGCGTATCTCTGAAACGGTAAGAGATAGGTAGGGGGTGCTTGACCAAATGTCATAGGGATTCGGGAGAATAGTCGGATGAAATTGGTCAAAAATCCAAAATGGCGGATTTCAAAATGGCCGCCATACAAAATCCTTCGATCCCTCAAAAAAGTAGCTGGTTCTACCAGAAAGTGTTGAGTACGGTTATAGTAATGTATTTCGAAAATGATAAAGGGGCTTAGGTGAGTAGGGAAAAAATTAAAAACCCTAGAAATGACGCCTGCCAAGTAAAGCTGGACTACGTATCTCGAAAACGGTAAGAGATAGGTTGGGGGTGTTTGAACAAATGTCATAGGCAATCGGGAGAGCAGTCGAATGACACCTGTCAAATGTGCTACTCTCATTCTTCATACATTATTTGGAGTATTTAACCTTACAATGTCGACTGTATTAGGAGTGTTTGTGGGAATTTCAACTCAATTTAGAGTAATTGTCCTACTGTCAGTGTAGCGAGCCCGAAGGGCGAGCTTTTGGTGAGGCCGAAGGCCGAACTTCCGGGCCGCGAGGCCGTAGGCCGAGTGGACGGTGCGTGAGCCCGCAGGGCGAGCGCTAGGCGAGGCCGCAGGTCGAGCCGTGTTAGTAACTTGCGAGGCCGAAGGCCGAGCTCAGACTTGCACCGATTTAGCTGAAAATCGATATATAGGTTGTTCTCGTCATCCTTATTCCAAATATGAAGTTTTTATTTCGATGACGTCTGCCAAGTTAAAAAAGTTACTCCGATTTGGCTGAAACTCGATATTTATGTGGTTCTGGATGTCCTTATTCCAAATCAAAAAAAAATATTTCGATGACGTCTGCCAAGTAAAAAAAGTTACTCCGATTTGGCTGAAACTCGATATTTAGGAGGTTCTGGGTGTCCTTATTCCAAATCTAAAAATTTTTTTTCGATGACGTCTGCCAAGTAAAAAAAGTTACTCCGATTTGGCTGAAACTCGATATTTAGGTGGTTCTGGGTGTCCTTATTCCAAATCTAAAATTTTTTTTTCGATGACGTCTGCCAAGTTAAAAAAAGTACTCCGATTTGGTTTAAATTTTAAATCTAGGTTGTTCTGGACGTCCTTATTCCAAATATGAATTATTTTTTTCGATGACGTCTGCCAAGTGAAGATAAATCACGTATCTCGATAACGGTAATAGATAGGTAGGGGGAATTTGAAAATATGTCATAGGGAATAAGAAAAACAGTCAAATGACATTTTGGATGTGTCACACGTGCTCCTCTCATTCTTTATACTGCATTTGGAGTGTTTTACCTCATATTTTCGACTGTATTAGGAGTTTTTGTAGGTTTTTTGACTGAATTTGGAGTAACTGTTCTATGTTATTGCAGTAGCGAGCCCGAGGGCGAGCTCCTGGTGAGGCCGAAGGCCGAACTTTCGGCTCGCGAGGCCGAAGGCCGAGCGTTCGCTGCGTGAGCCCGAAGGGCGAGCGCTTGGCGAGGCCGCAGGCCGAGCCGTGTTAGTAACTTGCGAGGCCGAAGGCCGAGCTCCGACTTGAGAGTATTTTCCACGTCTCCGACTGGTCTCAATGGCAACTGCCCACGGTAACCAAAGCACCTACGAGTGGGGTTCCATAACAAAAGTGACTCGGAACCCTGGTCCCATTCTGCCCGTACCACCTTTTAATGGCAGTAGGGTGAATCTGCTTTAGTGGCTACAGTATGGTTCTTTAGTGTATGAAGAGTTTGTATAAGATTTCATTTTTCTAATGGAGTTTTGAACACACTTTTTTTTAACGTATTAGGTGTTTCTGTGAAATTTCCAAATGAGTAAAGATAGATGCGGGCCGCATGCGGCCCGCACACTGCCCGAAAAACTAGTTTATAATATATAAAGCTCGATTACCACTGACTGACTCACTGACTGACTGACTGACATAAATGTTCGCCTAGAAGGAGTAGAGTAGGGTTAAAATGATGTATGGCAAAAATGTTCGGGGGGTTTTGGTGAGTATGAGAAAAATCGAAAATCATAAAAAGACGCCTGCCAAGTAAAGATGGATGACATATCTCAAAAACGGTAAGAGATAGGTAGGGGGTGTTTGAACAAATGTCATAGGGAATCGGGAGAGCAGTCGAATGACACCTGTCAAAAATCCAAAATGGCGGATTTCAAGATGGCCGCCATACAAAGTGATCCGAGCCTGCTGAAGCGAGGCCGTTAGGCCGAGCTTCAGTAGGGGCGGAGCAGTTTGTATGGTGGCCGTCTTGAAATCCGACATTTTGGATGTGTCTTACGTGCTCCTATCATTCTTTATACTGCATTTGGAGTTTTTTATCTTTATTTTCGACTGTATTAGGAGTTTTTGTGGGATTTTTGACTGAATTTGGAGTAACTGTCCTACATTAGTGTAGTAGCGAGCCCGAAGGGCGAGCTTCTGGTGAGGCCGAAGGCCGAACTTTCGGCCCGCGAGGCCGAAGGCCGAGCGTATGGGGCGTGAGCCCGAAGGGCGAGCGCATGGCGAGGCCAGAGGCCGAGCCGTGTTAGTAACTTGCGAGGCCGAAGGCCGAGCTCCGACTTGAGAGTATTTTCCACGTCTCCGAATGGTCTCCATGGCAACTGCCCGTGGTAAGCGAAGCTCCTACGAGTGGGGTTCTTTAACAAAAGTTACTCAGAATCTTGGTACCATTCTGCCCGTACCACTTTTTTTATGGCAGTAGGGTGAATCTGGTTTGGTGGCTATAGTTTGGTTCTCTACTGTATAAGGAGTTTATATGGGATTTCATACTGTTATAGAATATTGTTTTTTTTTTTAAATGTATAAGGTGTTTTGATATTGTTTCAAATTGCATAACGATAAATGCGGGCCGCATGCGGCCCGCACACTGCCCGAAAAACTAGTTTATATTTATAATATATAAAGCTGGATTACCGTACACTGACTGACTGACTGACTGACTGACTGACTGACATCATTGTTCTCCCAGAAGGAGTCGAGTAGGAAGAATGTGATGTATGGGAAAAGTGTAGAGGGGGTTTGTGTGAGTATGGGAAAAATCCGAAAACTCAAAGATGACGTCTGCCAAGTAAAATTGGATGGCGTATCTCTGAAAGGGTACAAGATAGGTAGGGGGTGCTTGACCAAATGTCATAGGGAATTGGGAGAGCAGTCGGATGACATTTGTCAAAAATCCAAAATGGCGGATTTCAAAATGGCCGCCATACAAAATCCTTCGATCCCTCAAAAAAGTAGCTGGTTCTACCAGAAAGAGTTGAGTACGGTTATAGTAATGTATTACGAAAATGACTAAGGGGCTTAGCTGAGTAGGGGAAAAATTAAAAACCCTAGAAATGACGCCTGCCAAGTAAAGCTGGACTACGTATCTCGAAAACGGTAAGAGATAGGTTGGGGGTGTTTGAACAAATGTCATAGGGAATCGGGAGAGCAGTCTGATGACACCTGTCAAATGTGCTACTCTCATTCTTCATACATTATTTGGAGTATTTAACCTTACAATGTCGACTGTATTAGGAGTGTTTGTGGGAATTTCAACTCAATTTGGAGTAATTGTCCTACTGTCAGTGTAGCGAGCCCGAAGGGCGAGCTTTTGGTGAGGCCGAAGGCCGACCTTTCGGGCCGCGAGGCCGCAGGCCGAGCGGATTGTGCGCGAGCCCGCAGGGCGAGCGTCAGGCGAGGCCGCAGGCCGAGCCGTGTTAGTAACTTGCGAGGCCGAAGGCCGAGCTCAGACTTGCACCGATTTGGCTGAAAATCGATATATAGGTTGTTCTCGTCATCCTTATTCCAAATATGAAATTTTTATTTCGATGACGTCTGCCAAGTAAAAAAGTTACTCCGATTTGGCTGAAACTCGATATTTATGTGGTTCTGGACGTCCTTATTCTAAATCAAAAATTTTTGTTTCGATGACGTCTGCCAAGTAAAAAATGTTACTCCGATTTGGCTGAAACTTGATCTTTAGGTGGTTCTGGGTGTCCTTATTCCAAATCTAAATATTTTTTTTCGATGACGTCTGCCAAGTAAAACAAGTTACTCCGATTTGGCTGAAACTCGATATTTAGGTGGTTCTGGGTGTCCTTATTCCAAATCTAAAATTTTTTTTCGATGACGTCTGCCAAGTAAAACAAGTTACTCCGATTTGGCTGAAACTCGATATTTAGGTGGTTCTGGGTGTCCTTATTCCAAATCAAAATTTTTTTTTTCGATGACGTCTGCCAAGTAAAAAAAAGTACTCCGATTTGATCAAGCAGCTCGGCCTAACGGCCTCGCTTCAGCAGGCTCGGATCATTTTGTATGGTGGCTGTCTTGAAATCCGACATTTTGGATGTGACCCACATGCTCCTATCATTCTTTATACTGCATTTGGAGTGTTTTACCTTATATTTTCGACTGTATTAGGAGTTTTTGTGGGATTTTTGACTGAATTTGGAGTAACTGTCCTACATAAGTGTAGTAGCGAGCCCGAAGGGCGAGCTCCTGGTGAGGCCGGAGGCCGAACTTTCGGTCCGCGAGGCCGAAGGCCGAGCGTATGATGCGCGAGCCCGTAGGGCGAGCGCTTGGCGAGGCCGCAGGCCGAGCCGTGTTGGTAACTTGCGAGGCCGAAGGCCGAGCTCCGACTTGAGAGTTTTTTCCAAGTCTCCGACTGGTCTCCATGGCAACTGCCCGCGGTAAGCAAAGCACCTACGAGTGGGGTTCCTTAACAAAAGTGACTCAGAACCTTGGTCCCATTCTGCCCGTACTACCTTTTTATGCCAGTAGGGTGAATTTGCTTTAGTGGCTACAGTATGGTTCTTTATTGTATGGAGACTTTATTTGGGATTTCATACTTCTATTGGAGTTTTGAACTTTTTTTTTTTAAATGTATAAGCGGTTAAGGTAAAGTTTACTACTGCATAACGATAAATGCGGGCCGCATGCGGCCCGCACACTGCCCGAAAAACTAGTTATTATAATATATAAAGCTGGATTACCGTACACTGACTGATTCACTGACTCACTGACTGACATCATTGTTCTCCCAGAAGGAGTCGAGAAGGAAGAAAGTGATGTATGGGAAAAGTGTAGAGGAGGTTTAGGGGAGTATGGGAAAAATCCGAAAACTCAAAGATGACGTCTGCCAAGTAAAATTGGATGGCGTATCTCTGAAACGGTAAGAGATAGGTAGGGGGTGCTTGACCAAATGTCATAGGGAATCGGGAGAGCAGTCGGATGACATCTGTCAAAAATCCAAAATGGCGGATTTCAAAATGGCCGCCATACAAAATCCTTCGATCCCTCAAAAAAGTAGCTGGTTCTACCAGAAAGAGTTGAGTACGGTTATAGTAATGTATTACGAAAATGACAAAGGGGCTTAGCTGAGTAGGGAAAAAATTAAAAACCCTAGAAATGACGCCTGCCAAGTAAAGCTGGACTACGTATCTCGAAAATGGTAAGAGATAGGTTGGGGGTGTTTGAACAAATGTCATAGGGAATCGGGAGAGCAGTCGAATGACACCTGTCAAATGTGCTCCTCTCATTCTTCATACCTTATTTGGAGTATTTGACCTTACAATGTCGACTGTATAAGAAGTTTTTGTGTGATTTTCAACTGAATTTGGAGTAATTGTCCTACTGGCCGTGTTGCGAGCCCGAAGGGCGAGCTCCTGGTGAGGCCGAAGGCCGAACTCTTTGGCCGCGAGGCCGTAGGCCGAGTGGACGGTGCGCGAGCCCGCAGGGCGAGCGCTAGGCGAGGCCGCAGGTCGAGCCGTGTTAGTAACTTGCGAGGCCGAAGGCCGAGCTCAGACTTGCACCGATTTGGCTGAAAATCGATATATAGGTTGGTCTCGTCATCCTTATTCCAAATATGAAATTTTTATTTCGATGACGTCTGCCAAGTAAAAAAAGTTACTCCGATTTGGCTGAAACTCGATATTTAGGTGGTTCTGGGTGTCCTTATTCCAAATCTAAAATTTTTTTTTCGATGACGTCTGCCAAGTAAAAAAAGTTACTCCGATTTGGCTGAAACTCGATATTTAGGTGGTTTTGGGTGTCCTTATTCCAAATCTAAAAATTTTTTTCGATGACGTCTGCCAAGTAAAAAAAGTTACTCCGATTTGGCTGAAACTCGATATTTAGGTGGTTCTGGGTGTCCTTATTTCAAATCTAAATTTTTTTTTTCGATGACGTCTGCCAAGTAAAAAAATTTACTCCGATTTGGCTGAAACTCGATATTTAGGTGGTTTTGGGTGTCCTTATTCCAAATCTAAAAAATTTTTTTCGATGACGTCTGCCAAGTAAAAAAAAGTACTCCGATTTGGCTTAAATTTTATATCTAGGTTGTTCTGGACGTCCTTATTCCAAATATGATTTTTTTTTTCCGATGACGTCTGCCAAGTGCAGATAAATCACGTATCTCGAAAACGGTAATAGATAGGTAGGGGGTTTTTGAAAATATGTCATAGGAAATAAGGAGAGCAGTCGAATGACATTTTGGATGTGTCTTACGTGCTCCTATCATTCTTTATACTGCATTTGGAGTGTTTTTCCTTAATTTTCGACTGTATTAGGAGTTTTTGTGGGATTTTTGACTGAATTTGGAGTTACTGTCCAACTTTAGTGTATAGCGAGCCCGAAGGGCGAGCTCCCGGTGAGGCCGAAGGCCGAACTTTCGGTCCGCGAGGCCGAAGGCCGAGCGTATGATGCGCGAGCCCGAAGGGCGAGCGCTTGGCGAGGCCGCAGGCCGAGCCGTGTTGGTAACTTGCAAGGCCGAAGGCCGAGCTCCGACTTGAGAGTATTTTCCACGTCTCCGACTGGTCTCCATGGCAACTGCCCGCGGTAACCGAAGCACCTACGAGTGGGGTTCCTTAACAAATGTGACTCAGAACCTTGGTACTATTCTGCCGGTACCACCTTTTTATGGCAGTAGGGTGAATCTGTTTAAGTGGCTACAATATTGTTCTTTATTGTATTGAGAGTTAATATAGGATTTCATACTCCTAATGGAGTTTTGAACATACTTTTTTTAATGTATAACGTGTTTTGATATTGTTCAAACTTGCACAACGATAAATGCGGGCCGCATGCGGCCCGCACACTGCCCGAAATACTAGTTTATAATATATAAAGCTCGATTACCACTCACTGACTGACTGACTGATTGACATAAATGTTCTCCTAGAAGGAGCAGAGTAGGGTTAAAATGATGTATGGCAAAAATGTTCGAGGGGTTTTGGTGAGTATGAGAAAAATCGAAAATCATAAAAATGACGCCTGCCAAGTGAAGATGGATAACGTATCTCGAAAACGGTAAGAGATAGGTTAGGGGTTTTTGAACAAATGTCATAGGGAATCGGGTGAGCAGTCGAATGACACCTGTCAAAAATCCAAAATGGCGGATTTCAAGATGGCCGCCATACAAAATGCTCCGAGCCTGCTGAAGCGAGGCCTTTAGGCCGAGCTTCAGTAGGGGCGGAGCAGTTTGTATGGCGGCCGTCTTGAAATCCGACATTTTGGATGTGTCACACGTGCTCCTATCATTCTTTATACTGCATTTGGAGTGTTTTACCTACATTTTCGACTGTATCAGGAGTTTTTGTGGGATTTTAGACTGAATTTGGAGTTACTGTCCTACATTAGTGTAGTAGCGAGCCCGAAGGGCGAGCTTTCGGTGAGGCCGAAGGCCGAACTTTCGGCTCGCGAGGCCGAAGGCCGAGCGTATGGTGCGTGAGCCCGAAGGACGAGCGCTTGGCGAGGCCGCAGGCCGAGCCGTGTTAGTAACTTGCGAGGCCGAAGGCCGAGCTCCGACTCGGGAGTATTTTCCACATCTCCGACTGGTCTCCATGGCAACTGCCCGCGATATCCAAAGCACCTACGAGTGGGGTTCCTTAACAAATGTGACTCAGATCCTTGGTACCATTCTGCCGGTACCACCTTTTTATGGCAGTAGGGTGAATCTGGTTTGGTGGCTACAGTTTGTTTCTTTATTGTATTGAGAGTTTATATAGGATTTCATACTTCTATTGGAGTTTTGAAATATTTTTATTTTAATGTAAAAGGTGTTTTGATATTGTTTCAAATTGCATTGCGATAAATGCGGGCCGCATGCGGCCCGCACACTACCCGAAAAACTAGTTTATAATATATAAGGCTCGATTACCACTGACTGACTCACTGACTCACTGACATAAATGTTCTCCTAGAAGGAGCAGAGTAGGGTAAAAATGAAGTATGGCAAAAATGTTCGGGGGGTTTTAGTGAGTATGAGAAAAATCGAAAATCATTAAAAAGACGCCTGCCAAGTAAAGATGAATGACGTATCTCGAAAACGATGCAAGATAGGTTGGGGGTGTTTGAACAAATGTCATAGGGAATCGGGAGAGCAGTCGAGTGACACCTGTCAAAAATCCAAAATGGCGGATTTCAAGATGGCCGCCATACAAAATGCTCCGAGCCTGCTGAAGCGAGGCCTTTAGGCCGAGCTTCAGCTGGTGCTCCTCTCATTCTTCATACTGCATTTGGAGTTTTTTACCTTATATTTTCGACTGTATTAGGAGTTTTTGTGGGTTTTTTGACTGAATTTGGAGTAACTGTTCTACATTAGTGTATAGCGAGCCCAAAGGGCAACCACCTGGTGAGGCCGAAGGCCGAACTTTCGGTCCGCGAGGCCGAAGGCCGAGCGAATGGTGCGCGAGCCCGAAGGGCGAGCGCTTGGCGAGGCCGCAGGCCGAGCCGTATTAGTAACTTGCGAGGCCGAAGGCCGAGCTCCGACTTGAGAGTATTTTCCACGTCACCGACTGGTCTCCATGGCAACTGCCTGCGGTAACCGAAGCACCTACGAGTGGGGTTCCTTAACAAAAGTGATTCAGAACCTTGGTACCATTCTGCCCGTACCACCTTTTTATGGCAGTAGGGTGAATTTGGTTTGGTGATAACAGTACGGTTCTCTATTGTATTAAGGGTTTGTATGGGAAATCGTACATCTTTAGGTGTTTTGAAATAATTTTTTTTAATGTATAAGGTGTTTTGATATTGTTCAAACTTGCACAACGATAAATGCGGGCCGCATGCGGCCCGCACACTGCCCGAAAAACTAGTTATTTATAATATATAAAGCTGGATTACCGTACACTGACTGACTCACTGACTGACATCATTGTTCTTCCAGAAGGAGTCGAGTAGGAAGAATGTGATGTATGGGAAAAGTGTAGAGGGGGTTTGTGTGAGTATGGGAAAAATCCGAAAACTCAAAGATGACGTCTGCCAAGTAAAATTGGATGGCGTATCTCTGAAACGGTAAGAGATAGGTAGGGGGTGCTTGACCAAATGTCATAGGGAATCAGGAGAGCAGTCGGATGACATTTGTCAAAAATCCAAAATGGCGGATTTCAAAATGGCCGCCATACAAAATCCTTCGATCCCTCAAAAAAGTAGCTGGTTCTATCAGAAAGAGTTGAGTACGGTTATAGTAATGTATTACGAAAATGACTAAGGGGTTTAGCTGAGTAGGTAAAAAATTAAAAACCCTAGAAATGACGCCTGCCAAGTAAAGCTGGACTACGTATCTCGAAAACGGTAAGAGATAGGTTGGGGGTGTTTGAACAAATGTCATAGGGAATCGGGAGAGCAGTCTATTGACACCTGTCAAATGTGCTACTCTCGTTCTTCATACATTATTTGGAGTATTTGACCTTACAATGTCGACTGTATTAGGAGTTTTTGTGGGATTTTCAACTGAATTTGGAGTAATTGTCCTACTGGCCGTGTAGCGAGCCCGAAGGGCGAGCTTCTGGTGAGGCCGAAGGCCGAACTTTCGGGCCGCGAGGCCGTAGGCCGAGTTGACGGTGCGCGAGCCCGCAGGGCGAGCGCTAGGCGAGGCCGCAGGCCGAGCCATGTTAGTAACTTGCGAGGCCGAAGGCCGAGCTCAGACTTGCACCGATTTGGCTGAAAATCGATATATAGGTTGTTCTCGTCATCCTTATTTCAAATATGAAATTTTTATTTCGATGACGTCTGCCAAGTAAAAAAAGTTACTCCGATTTGGCTGAAACTCGATATTTAGGTGGTTCTGGGTGTCCTTATTCCAAATCAAAAACTTTTTTCTCGATGACGTCTGCCAAGTAAAAAAAGTTACTCCGATTTTGCTGAAACTCGATATCTAGGTTGTTCTGCACGTCCTTATTCCAAATATGTTTTTTTTTTTCGATGACGTCTGCCAAGTAAAAAAAAGTACTCCAATTTGGCTTAAATTTTATATCTAGGTTGTTCTGGACGTCCTTATTCCAAATATGATTTTTTTTTTTCGATGACGTCTGCCAATTGCAGATAAATCACGTATCTCGAAAACGGTAATAGATAGGTAGGGGGTTTTTGAAAATATGTCATAGGGAATAAGGAGAGCAGTCGAATGACATTTTGGATGTGTCTCACGTGCTCCTATCATTCTTTATACTGCATTTGGAGTGTTTTTTCTTATATTTTCGACTGTATTAGGAGTTTTTGTGGGATTTTGGACTGAATTTGGAGTTACTGTCCTACGTTAGTGTAGTAGCGAGCCCGAAGGGCGAGCTCCTGGTGAGGCCGAAGGCCGAACTTTCGGCTCGCGAGGCCTTAGGCCGAGCGTATGGTGCGTGAGCCCGAAGGGCGAGCGCTTGGCGAGGCCGCAGGCCGAGCCGTGTTAGTAACTTGCGAGGCCGAAGGCTGAGCTCCGACTTGAGAGTATTTTCCACATCTCCGACTGGTCTCCATGGCAACTGCCCGCGGTAACCGAAGCACCTACGAGTGGGGTTCCTTAACAAAAGTGACTTAGAACCTTGGTACCATTCTGCCCGTACCACCTTTTTATGTCAGTAGGATGAATCTGGTTTGGTGGCTACAGTTTGATTCCTTATTGTATTAAGAGTTTGTATAGGATTTAATACTTCTATTGGAGTTTTGAACATACTTTTTTTTAATGTCTCTGGTGTCTATTTGAAAATTTCTACTGACTCAAGATAGATGCGGGCCGCATGCGGCCCGCACACTGCCCGAAAAACTAGTTTATAATATATAAAGCTGGATTACCGTACACTGACTGACTGACTGACTGACTGACTGATTCACTGACTGACATCATTGTTCTCCCAGAAGGAGTCGAGAAGGAAGAAAGTGATGTATGGGAAAAGTGTAGAGGAGGTTTAGGGGAGTATGGGAAAAATCCGAAAACTCAAAGATGACGTCTGCCAAGTAAAATTGGATGGCGTATCTCTGAAACGGTAAGAGATAGGTAGGGGGTGCTTGACCAAATGTCATAGGGAATCGGGAGAGCAGTCGGATGACATCTGTCAAAAATCCAAAATGGCGGATTTCAAAATGGCCGCCATACAAAATCCTTCGATCCCTCAAAAAAGTAGCTGGTTCTACCAGAAAGAGTTGAGTACGGTTATAGTAATGTATTACGAAAATGACAAAGGGGCTTAGCTGAGTAGGGAAAAAATTAAAAACCCTAGAAATGACGCCTGCCAAGTAAAGCTGGACTACGTATCTCGAAAATGGTAAGAGATAGGTTGGGGGTGTTTGAACAAATGTCATAGGGAATCGGGAGAGCAGTCGAATGACACCTGTCAAACGTGCTCCTCTCATTCTTTATACTGCATTTGGAGTGTTTTACCTCATATTTTCGACTGTATTAGGAGTTTTTGTAGGTTTTTTGACTGAATTTGGAGTTACTGTTCTACGTTATTGTAGAAGCGAGCCCGAAGGGCGACCTCCTGGTGAGGCCGAAGGCCGAACTTTCGGCTCGTGAGGCCGAAGGCCGAGCGTATGGTGCGTGAGCCCGAAGGGCGAGCGCTTGGCGAGGCCGCAGGCCGAGCCGTGTTAGTAACTTGCGAGGCCGAAGGCCGAGCTCCGAATTGGGAGTAATTGCCTTGTCTCCGACTGGTCTCCATGGCAACTGCCCGCGGTATCCGAAGCACCTACGAGTGGGGTTCCTTAACAAAAGTGACTCAGAACCTTGGTACCATTCTGCCCGTACCACCTTTTTATGGCAGTAGGGTGAATCTGCTTTAGTGGCTACAGTATGGATCTTTATTGTATAGAGAGTTTATTTGGGATTTCATACTTCTATTGGAGTTTTGAACTTATTTTTTTTAAATGTATAAGGGGTTAAGGTTAAGTTTAGTACTGTATAACGATAAATGCGGGCCGCATGCGGCCCGCACACTGCCCGAAATACTAGTTATAATATATAAAGCTGGATTACCGTACACTGACTGACTCACTGACTCACTGACTGACATCATTGTTCTCCCAGAAGGAGTCGAGTAGGAAGAAAGTGATGTATGGGAAAAGTGTAGAGGGAGTTTAGGTGAGTATGGGAAAAATCGAAAATCATTAAAAAGACGCCTGCCAAGTAAAGATGCATGACATATCTCTGAAACGGTAAGAGATAGGTAGGGGGTGCTTGACCAAATGTCATAGGGAATCGGGAGAGCAGTCGGATGACATTTGTCAAAAATCCAAAATGGCGGATTTCAAAATGGCCGCCATACAAAATCCTTCGATCCCTCAAAAAAGTAGCTGGTTCTACCAGAAAGAGTAGAGTACGGTTATAGTAATGTATTACGAAAATGACTAACGGGTTTAGCTGAGTAGGGAATAAATTAAAAATCCTAGAAATGACGCCTGCCAAGTAAAGCTGGACTACGTATCTCGAAAACGGTAAGAGATAGGTTGGGGGTGTTTGAACAAATGTCATAGGCAATCGGGAGAGCAGTCGAATGACACCTGTCAAATGTGCTACTCTCATTCTTCATACATTATTTGGAGTATTTAACCTTACAATGTCGACTGTATTAGGAGTGTTTGTGGGAATTTCAACTCAATTTAGAGTAATTGTCCTACTGTCAGTGTAGCGAGCCCGAAGGGCGAGCTTTTGGTGAGGCCGAAGGCCGAACTTCCGGGCCGCGAGGCCGTAGGCCGAGTGGACGGTGCGTGAGCCCGCAGGGCGAGCGCTAGGCGAGGCCGCAGGTCGAGCCGTGTTAGTAACTTGCGAGGCCGAAGGCCGAGCTCAGACTTGCACCGATTTAGCTGAAAATCGATATATAGGTTGTTCTCGTCATCCATATTCCAAATATGAAATTTTTATTTCGATGACGTCTGCCAAGTTAAAAAAGTTACTCCGATTTGGCTGAAACTCGATATTTATGTGGTTCTGGATGTCCTTATTCCAAATCAAAAAAAAATATTTCGATGACGTCTGCCAAGTAAAAAAAATTACTCCGATTTGGCTGAAACTCGATATTTAGGTGGTTCTGGGTGTCCTTATTCCAAATCTAAAAATTTTTTTTCGATGACGTCTGCCAAGTAAAAAAAGTTACTCCGATTTGGCTGAAACTCGATATTTAGGTGGTTCTGGGTGTCCTTATTCCAAATCTAAAAATTTTTTTTCGATGACGTCTGCCAAGTTAAAAAAAGTACTCCGATTTGGTTTAAATTTTAAATCTAGGTTGTTCTGGACGTCCTTATTCCAAATATGAATTTTTTTTTTCGATGACGTCTGCCAAGTGAAGATAAATCACGTATCTCGATAACGGTAATAGATAGGTAGGGGGAATTTGAAAATATGTCATAGGGAATAAGAAAAACAGTCAAATGACATTTTGGATGTGTCACACGTGCTCCTCTCATTCTTTATACTGCATTTGGAGTGTTTTACCTCATATTTTCGACTGTATTAGGAGTTTTTGTAGGTTTTTTGACTGAATTTGGAGTAACTGTTCTATGTTATTGCAGTAGCGAGCCCGAAGGGCGAGCTCCTGGTGAGGCCGAAGGCCGAACTTTCGGCTCGCGAGGCCGAAGGCCGAGCGTTCGCTGCGTGAGCCCGAAGGGCGAGCGCTTGGCGAGGCCGCAGGCCGAGCCGTGTTAGTAACTTGCGAGGCCGAAGGCCGAGCTCCGACTTGAGAGTATTTTCCACGTCTCCGACTGGTCTCAATGGCAACTGCCCACGGTAACCAAAGCACCTACGAGTGGGGTTCCATAACAAAAGTGACTCGGAACCCTGGTCCCATTCTGCCCGTACCACCTTTTAATGGCAGTAGGGTGAATTTGGTTTGGTGGCTACAGGATGTTTCTTTATTGTATTGAGAGTTTATATGAGATTTCATACTTCTATTGGAGTTTTGAACACACTTTTTTTAACGTATTAGGCGTTTTGATTTAAGTTGAAATTGCATAACGATAAATGCGGGCCGCATGCGGCCCGCACACTGCCCGAAAAACTAGTTAATAATATATAAAGCTCGATTACCACTCACTGACTGACTGACTGACTGATTGACATAAATGTTCTCCTAGAAGGAGTAGAGTAGGGTAAAAATGAAGTATGGCAAAAATGTTCGGGTGGTTTTGGTGAGTATGAGAAAAATCGAAAATCATTAAAAAGACGCCTGCCAAGTAAAGATGAATGACGTATCTCGAAAACGGTACAAGATAGGTAGGGGGTGTTTGAACAAATGTCATAGGGAATTGGAAGAGCAGTCGAATGACACCTGTCAAAAATCCAAAATGGCGGATTTCAAGATGGCCGCCATACAAAGTGATCCGAGCCTGCTGAAGCGAGGCCGTTAGGCCGAGCTTCAGTAGGGGCGGAGCAGTTTGTATGGTGGCCGTCTTGAAATCCGACATTTTGGATGTGTTTTACGTGCTCCTATCATTCTTTATACTGCATTTGGAGTGTTTTACCTTATATTTTCGACTGTATTAGGAGTTTTTGTGGGATTTTCGACTGAATTTGGAGTTACTGTCCTACATTGGTGTATAGCGAGCCCGAAGGGCGAGCTTCTGGTGAGGCCGAAGGCCGAACTTTCGGCTCGCGAGGCCGAAGGCCGAGCGCATGGTGCGTGAGCCCGAAGGGCGAGCGCTTGGCGAGGCCGGAGGCCGAGCCGTGTTAGTAACTTGCGAGGCCGAAGGCCGAGCTCCGACTTGAGAGTATTTTCCACATCTCCGACTGGTCTCCATGGCAACTGCCCGCGGTAACCGAAGCACCTACGAGTGGGGTTCCTTAACAAAAGTGACTCAGAACCTTGGTACCATTCTGCCCGTACCACCTTTTTATGGCAGTAGGGTGAATCTGCTTTAGTGGCTACAGTATGGTTCTTTATTGTATGGAGAGTTTATTTGGGATTTCATACTTCTATTGGTGTTTTGAACATACTTTTTTTTAATGTCTCTGGTGTTTATTTGACAATTCCTACTGACTCAAGATAGATGCGGGCCGCATGCGGCCCGCACACTGCCCGAAATACTAGTATAATATATAAAGCTGGATTACCGTACACTGACTGACTGATTCACTGACTGACATCATTGTTCTCCCAGAAGGAGTCGAGAAGGAAGAAAGTGATGTATGGGAAAAGTGTAGAGGAGGTTTAGGGGAGTATGGGAAAAATCCGAAAACTCAAAGATGACGTCTGCCAAGTAAAATTGGATGGCGTATCTCTGAAACGGTAAGAGATAGGTAGGGGGTGCTTGACCAAATGTCATAGGGAATCGGGAGAGCAGTCGGATGACATCTGTCAAAAATCCAAAATGGCGGATTTCAAAATGGCCGCCATACAAAATCCTTCGATCCCTCAAAAAAGTAGCTGGTTCTACCAGAAAGAGTTGAGTACGGTTATAGTAATGTATTACGAAAATGACAAAGGGGCTTAGCTGAGTAGGGAAAAAATTAAAAACCCTAGAAATGACGCCTGCCAAGTAAAGCTGGACTACGTATCTCGAAAATGGTAAGAGATAGGTTGGGGGTGTTTGAACAAATGTCATAGGGAATCGGGAGAGCAGTCGAATGACACCTGTCAAACGTGCTCCTCTCATTCTTTATACTGCATTTGGAGTGTTTTACCTCATATTTTCGACTGTATTAGGAGTTTTTGTAGGTTTTTTGACTGAATTTGGAGTTACTGTTCTACGTTATTGTAGAAGCGAGCCCGAAGGGCGACCTCCTGGTGAGGCCGAAGGCCGAACTTTCGGCTCGTGAGGCCGAAGGCCGAGCGTATGGTGCGTGAGCCCGAAGGGCGAGCGCTTGGCGAGGCCGCAGGCCGAGCCGTGTTAGTAACTTGCGAGGCCGAAGGCCGAGCTCCGAATTGGGAGTAATTGCCTTGTCTCCGACTGGTCTCCATGGCAACTGCCCGCGGTATCCGAAGCACCTACGAGTGGGGTTCCTTAACAAAAGTGACTCAGAACCTTGGTTCGATTCTGCCCGTACCACCTTTTTATGTCAGTAGGGTGAATCTGCTTTAGTGGCTACAGTATGGTTCTTTATTGTATGGAGAGTTTATTTGGGATTTCATACTTCTATTGGAGTTTTGAACTTATTTTTTTTTAATGTAAAAGGGGTCAAGGTATAGTTTAGTACTGCATAACGATAAATGCGGGCCGCATGCGGCCCGCACACTGCCCGAAAAACTAGTTATTATTATTATTATAATATATAAAGCTGGATTACCGTACACTGACTGATTCACTGACTCACTGACTGACATCATTGTTCTCCCAGAAGGAGTCGAGAAGGAAGAAAGTGATGTATGGGAAAAGTGTAGAGGAGGTTTAGGGGAGTATGGGAAAAATCCGAAAACTCAAAGATGACGTCTGCCAAGTAAAATTGGATGGCGTATCTCTGAAACGGTAAGAGATAGGTAGGGGGTGCTTGACCAAATGTCATAGGGAATCGGGAGAGCAGTCGGATGACATCTGTCAAAAATCCAAAATGGCGGATTTCAAAATGGCCGCCATACAAAATCCTTCGATCCCTCAAAAAAGTAGCTGGTTCTACCAGAAAGAGTTGAGTACGGTTATAGTAATGTATTACGAAAATGACAAAGGGGCTTAGCTGAGTAGGGAAAAAATTAAAAACCCTAGAAATGACGCCTGCCAAGTAAAGCTGGACTACGTATCTCGAAAATGGTAAGAGATAGGTTGGGGGTGTTTGAACAAATGTCATAGGGAATCGGGAGAGCAGTCGAATGACACCTGTCAAATGTGCTCCTCTCATTCTTCATACCTTATTTGGAGTATTTGACCTTACAATGTCGACTGTATAAGAAGTTTTTGTGTGATTTTCAACTGAATTTGGAGTAATTGTCCTACTGGCCGTGTTGCGAGCCCGAAGGGCGAGCTCCTGGTGAGGCCGAAGGCCGAACTCTTTGGCCGCGAGGCCGTAGGCCGAGTGGACGGTGCGCGAGCCCGCAGGGCGAGCGCTAGGCGAGGCCGCAGGTCGAGCCGTGTTAGTAACTTGCGAGGCCGAAGGCCGAGCTCAGACTTGCACCGATTTGGCTGAAAATCGATATATAGGTTGGTCTCGTCATCCTTATTCCAAATATGAAATTTTTATTTCGATGACGTCTGCCAAGTAAAAAATGTTACTCCGATTTGGCTGAAACTCGATATTTAGGTGGTTCTGGGTGTCCTTATTCCAAATCTAAAATTTTTTTTTCGATGACGTCTGCCAAGTAAAAAAAGTTACTCCGATTTGGCTGAAACTCGATATTTAGGTGGTTTTGGGTGTCCTTATTCCAAATCTAAAAATTTTTTTCGATGACGTCTGCCAAGTAAAAAAAGTTACTCCGATTTGGCTGAAACTCGATATTTAGGTGGTTCTGGGTGTCCTTATTTCAAATCTAAATTTTTTTTTTCGATGACGTCTGCCAAGTAAAAAAATTTACTCCGATTTGGCTGAAACTCGATATTTAGGTGGTTTTGGGTGTCCTTATTCCAAATCTAAAAAATTTTTTTCGATGACGTCTGCCAAGTAAAAAAAAGTACTCCGATTTGGCTTAAATTTTATATCTAGGTTGTTCTGGACGTCCTTATTCCAAATATGATTTTTTTTTTCCGATGACGTCTGCCAAGTGCAGATAAATCACGTATCTCGAAAACGGTAATAGATAGGTAGGGGGTTTTTGAAAATATGTCATAGGAAATAAGGAGAGCAGTCGAATGACATTTTGGATGTGTCTTACGTGCTCCTATCATTCTTTATACTGCATTTGGAGTGTTTTTCCTTAATTTTCGACTGTATTAGGAGTTTTTGTGGGATTTTTGACTGAATTTGGAGTTACTGTCCAACTTTAGTGTATAGCGAGCCCGAAGGGCGAGCTCCCGGTGAGGCCGAAGGCCGAACTTTCGGTCCGCGAGGCCGAAGGCCGAGCGTATGATGCGCGAGCCCGAAGGGCGAGCGCTTGGCGAGGCCGCAGGCCGAGCCGTGTTGGTAACTTGCAAGGCCGAAGGCCGAGCTCCGACTTGAGAGTATTTTCCACGTCTCCGACTGGTCTCCATGGCAACTGCCCGCGGTAACCGAAGCACCTACGAGTGGGGTTCCTTAACAAATGTGACTCAGAACCTTGGTACTATTCTGCCGGTACCACCTTTTTATGGCAGTAGGGTGAATCTGTTTAAGTGGCTACAATATTGTTCTTTATTGTATTGAGAGTTAATATAGGATTTCATACTCCTAATGGAGTTTTGAACATACTTTTTTTAATGTATAACGTGTTTTGATATTGTTCAAACTTGCACAACGATAAATGCGGGCCGCATGCGGCCCGCACACTGCCCGAAATACTAGTTAATAATATATAAAGCTCGATTACCACTCACTGACTGACTGACTGACTGATTGACATAAATGTTCTCCTAGAAGGAGTAGAGTAGGGTAAAAATGAAGTATGGCAAAAATGTTCGGGTGGTTTTGGTGAGTATGAGAAAAATCGAAAATCATTAAAAAGACGCCTGCTAAGTAAAGATGAATGACGTATCTCGAAAACGGTACAAGAAAGGTAGGGGGTGTTTGAACAAATGTCATAGGGAATTGGAAGAGCAGTCGAATGACACCTGTCAAAAATCCAAAATGGCGGATTTCAAGATGGCCGCCATACAAAGTGATCCGAGCCTGCTGAAGCGAGGCCGTTAGGCCGAGCTTCAGTAGGGGCGGAGCAGTTTGTATGGTGGCCGTCTTGAAATCCGACATTTTGGATGTGTTTTACGTGCTCCTATCATTCTTTATACTGCATTTGGAGTGTTTTACCTTATATTTTCGACTGTATTAGGAGTTTTTGTGGGATTTTCGACTGAATTTGGAGTTACTGTCCTACATTGGTGTATAGCGAGCCCGAAGGGCGAGCTTCTGGTGAGGCCGAAGGCCGAACTTTCGGCTCGCGAGGCCGAAGGCCGAGCGCATGGTGCGTGAGCCCGAAGGGCGAGCGCTTGGCGAGGCCGGAGGCCGAGCCGTGTTAGTAACTTGCGAGGCCGAAGGCCGAGCTCCGACTTGAGAGTATTTTCCACATCTCCGACTGGTCTCCATGGCAACTGCCCGCGGTAACCGAAGCACCTACGAGTGGGGTTCCTTAACAAAAGTGACTCAGAACCTTGGTACCATTCTGCCCGTACCACCTTTTTATGGCAGTAGGGTGAATCTGCTTTAGTGGCTACAGTATGGTTCTTTATTGTATGGAGAGTTTATTTGGGATTTCATACTTCTATTGGTGTTTTGAACATACTTTTTTTTAATGTCTCTGGTGTTTATTTGACAATTCCTACTGACTCAAGATAGATGCGGGCCGCATGCGGCCCGCACACTGCCCGAAATACTAGTATAATATATAAAGCTGGATTACCGTACACTGACTGACTGATTCACTGACTGACATCATTGTTCTCCCAGAAGGAGTCGAGAAGGAAGAAAGTGATGTATGGGAAAAGTGTAGAGGAGGTTTAGGGGAGTATGGGAAAAATCCGAAAACTCAAAGATGACGTCTGCCAAGTAAAATTGGATGGCGTATCTCTGAAACGGTAAGAGATAGGTAGGGGGTGCTTGACCAAATGTCATAGGGAATCGGGAGAGCAGTCGGATGACATCTGTCAAAAATCCAAAATGGCGGATTTCAAAATGGCCGCCATACAAAATCCTTCGATCCCTCAAAAAAGTAGCTGGTTCTACCAGAAAGAGTTGAGTACGGTTATAGTAATGTATTACGAAAATGACAAAGGGGCTTAGCTGAGTAGGGAAAAAATTAAAAACCCTAGAAATGACGCCTGCCAAGTAAAGCTGGACTACGTATCTCGAAAATGGTAAGAGATAGGTTGGGGGTGTTTGAACAAATGTCATAGGGAATCGGGAGAGCAGTCGAATGACACCTGTCAAACGTGCTCCTCTCATTCTTTATACTGCATTTGGAGTGTTTTACCTCATATTTTCGACTGTATTAGGAGTTTTTGTAGGTTTTTTGACTGAATTTGGAGTTACTGTTCTACGTTATTGTAGAAGCGAGCCCGAAGGGCGACCTCCTGGTGAGGCCGAAGGCCGAACTTTCGGCTCGTGAGGCCGAAGGCCGAGCGTATGGTGCGTGAGCCCGAAGGGCGAGCGCTTGGCGAGGCCGCAGGCCGAGCCGTGTTAGTAACTTGCGAGGCCGAAGGCCGAGCTCCGAATTGGGAGTAATTGCCTTGTCTCCGACTGGTCTCCATGGCAACTGCCCGCGGTATCCGAAGCACCTACGAGTGGGGTTCCTTAACAAAAGTGACTCAGAACCTTGGTTCGATTCTGCCCGTACCACCTTTTTATGTCAGTAGGGTGAATCTGCTTTAGTGGCTACAGTATGGTTCTTTATTGTATGGAGAGTTTATTTGGGATTTCATACTTCTATTGGAGTTTTGAACTTATTTTTTTTTAATGTAAAAGGGGTCAAGGTATAGTTTAGTACTGCATAACGATAAATGCGGGCCGCATGCGGCCCGCACACTGCCCGAAAAACTAGTTATTATTATTATTTATTATTATTTATAATATATAAAGCTGGATTACCGTACACTGACTGACTGACTGACTGACTGACTGACTGACATCATTGTTCTCCCAGAAGGAGTCGAGTAGGAAGAATGTGATGTATGGGAAAAGTGTAGAGGGGGTTTGTGTGAGTATGGGAAAAATCCGAAAACTCAAAGATGACGTCTGCCAAGTAAAATTGGATGGCGTATCTCTGAAACGGTACAAGATAGGTAGGGGGTGCTTGACCAAATGTCATAGGGAATCGGGAGAGCAGTCGGATGACATTTGTCAAAAATCCAAAATGGCGGATTTCAAAATGGCCGCCATACAAAATCCTTCGATCCCTCAAAAAAGTAGCTGGTTCTACCAGAAAGCGTTGAGTACGGTTAAAGTAATGTATTACGAAAATGACTAAGGGGTTTAGCTAAGTAGGGAAAAAAATAAAAACCCTAGAAATGACGCCTGCCAAGTAAAGCTGGACAACGTATCTCGAAAACGGTAAGAGATAGGTTTGGGGTGTTTGAACAAATGTCATAGGAAATCGGGAGAGCAGTCGAATGACACTTGTCAAATGTGCTACTCTCATTCTTCATACATTATTTGGAGTATTTGACCTTACAATGTCGACTGTATTAGGAGTTTTTGTGGGATTTTCAACTGAATTTGGAGTAATTGTCATACTGGCCGTGTAGCGAGCCCGAAGGGCAAGCTTCTGGTGAGGCCGAAGGCCGAACTTTCGGGCCGCGAGGCCGTAGGCCGAGTGGACGGTTCGCGAGCCCGCAGGGCGAGCGCTAGGCGAGGCCGCAGGCCGAGCCGTGTTAGTAACTTGCGAGGCCGAAGGCCGAGCTCAGACTTGCACCGATTTGGCTGAAAATCGATATATAGGTTGTTCTCGTCATCCTTATTTCAAATATGAAATTTTTATTTCGATGACGTCTGCCAAGTTAAAAAAGTTACTCCGATTTGGCTGAAACTCGATATTTATGTGGTTCTGGATGTCCTTATTCCAAATCAAAAAAAAATATTTCGATGACGTCTGCCAAGTAAAAAAAGTTACTCCGATTTGGCTGAAACTCGATGTTTAGGTGGTTCTGGGTGTCCTTATTCCAAATCTAAAAATTTTTTTTCGATGACGTCTGCCAAGTAAAAAAAGTTACTCCGATTTGGCTGAAACTCGATATTTAGGTGGTTCTGGGTGTCCTTATTCCAAATCTAAAATTTTTTTTTCGATGACGTCTGCCAAGTTAAAAAAAGTACTCCGATTTGGTTTAAATTTTAAATCTAGGTTGTTCTGGACGTCCTTATTCCAAATATGAATTTTTTTTTTCGATGACGTCTGCCAAGTGAAGATAAATCACGTATCTCGATAACGGTAATAGATAGGTAGAGGGAATTTGAAAATATGTCATAGGGAATAAGAAAAACAGTCAAATGACATTTTGGATGTGTCACACGTGCTCCTCTCATTCTTTATACTGCATTTGGAGTGTTTTACCTCATATTTTCGCCTGTATTAGGAGTTTTTGTAGGTTTTTTGACTGAATTTGGAGTAACTGTTCTATGTTATTGCAGTAGCGAGCCCGAAGGGCGAGCTCCTGGTGAGGCCGAAGGCCGAACTTTCGGCTCGCGAGGCCGAAGGCCGAGCGTTCGCTGCGTGAGCCCGAAGGGCGAGCGCTTGGCGAGGCCGCAGGCCGAGCCGTGTTAGTAACTTGCGAGGCCGAAGGCCGAGCTCCGACTTGAGAGTATTTTCCACGTCTCCGACTGGTCTCAATGGCAACTGCCCACGGTAACCAAAGCACCTACGAGTGGGGTTCCATAACAAAAGTGACTCGGAACCCTGGTCCCATTCTGCCCGTACCACCTTTTAATGGCAGTAGGGTGAATTTGGTTTGGTGGCTACAGGATGTTTCTTTATTGTATTGAGAGTTTATATGAGATTTCATACTTCTATTGGAGTTTTGAACACACTTTTTTTAACGTATTAGGCGTTTTGATATAAGTTGAAATTGCATAACGATAAATGCGGGCCGCATGCGGCCCGCACACTGCCCGAAATACTAGTTATAATATATAAAGCTGGATTACCGTACACTGACTGATTCACTGACTCACTGACTGACTGACATAATTGTTCTCCCAGAAGGAGTCGAGTAGGAAGAATGTGATGTATGGGAAAAGTGTAGAGGGGGTTTGGGGGAGTATGGGAAAAATCCGAAAACTCAAAGATGTCGTCTGCCAAGTAAAATTGGATAGCGTATATCTGAAACGGTAAGAGATAGGTAGGGGGTGCTTGACCAAATGTCATAGGGAATCGGGAGAACAGTCGGGTGACATTTGTCAAAAATCCAAAATGGCGGATTTCAAAATGGCCGCCATACAAAATCCTTCGATCCCTCAAAATAGTAGCTGGTTCTACTAGAAAGAGTTGAGTACGGTTATAGTAATGTATTACGAAAATGACTAAGGGGTTTAGCTGAGTAGGGGAAATATTAAAAACCCTAGAAATGACGCCTGCCAAGTAAAGCTGGACTACGTATCTCGAAAACGGTAAGAGATAGGTTTGGGGTGTTTGAACAAATGTCATAGGGAATCGGGAGAGCAGTCGAATGACACCTGTCAAATGTGCTACTCTCATTCTTCATACATTATTTGGAGTATTTGACCTTACAATGTCGTCTGTTTTAGGAGTTTTTTTGGGATTTTCAACTGAATT
Organism: Plagodis pulveraria; assembly: GCA_963890685.1. Taxonomy (NCBI): domain Eukaryota; kingdom Metazoa; phylum Arthropoda; class Insecta; order Lepidoptera; family Geometridae; genus Plagodis; species Plagodis pulveraria. The sequence goes on along the minus strand of OY982971.1, from coordinate 12,696,472 downwards.
TGGAGTAATTGTCCTACTGGCCGTGTAGCGAGCCCGAAGGGCGAGCTTCTGGTGAGGCCGAAGGCCGAACTTTCGGGCCGCGAGGCCGTAGGCCGAGTGGACGGTGCGCGAGCCCGCAGGGCGAGCGCTAGGCGAGGCCGCAGGCCGAGCCATGTTAGTAACTTGCGAGGCCGAAGGCCGAGCTTAGACTTGCACCGATTTGGCTGAAAATCGATATATAGGTTGTTCTCGTCATCCTTATTTCAAATATGAAATTTTTACTTCGATGACGTCTGCCAAGTAAAAAAAGTTACTCCGATTTGGCTGAAACTCGATATTTAGGTGGTTCTGGGTGTCCTTATTCCAAATCTAAAAATTTTTTTTCGATGACGTCTGCCAAGTAAAACAAGTTACTCCGATTTGGCTGAAACTCGATATTTAGGTGGTTCTGGGTGTCCTTATTCCAAATCTAAATTTTTTTTTTCGATGACGTCTGCCAAGTAAAACAAGTTACTCCGATTTGGCTGAAACTCGATATTTAGGTGGTTCTGGGTGTCCTTATTCCAAATCTAAAATTTTTTTTCGATGACGTCTGCCAAGTAAAACATGTTACTCCGATTTGGCTGAAACTCGATATTTAGGTGGTTCTGGGTGTCCTTATTCCAAATCAAAATTTTTTTTTTCGATGACGTCTGCCAAGTAAAAAGAAGTACTCCGATTTGGCTTAAATTTCATATCTAGGTTGTTCTGGACGTCCTTATTCCAAATATGAAATTTTTTTTTCGATGACGTCTGCCAAGTGTAGATAAATCACGAATCTCGAAAACGGTAATAGATAGGTAGGGGGTTTTTGAAAATATGTCATAGGGAATAAGGAGAGCAGTCGAATGACATTTTGGATGTGTCTTACGTGCTCCTATCATTCTTTATACTGCATTTGGAGTGTTTTTCCTTAATTTTCGACTGTATTAGGAGTTTTTGTAGGGATTTTTGACTGAATTTGGAGTTACTGTCCAATTTTAGTGTATAGCGAGCCCGAAGGGCGAGCTCCCGGTGAGGCCGAAGGCCGAACTTTCGGCTCGCGAGGCCGAAGGCCGAGCGTAGGGTGCGTGAGCCCGAAGGGCGAGCGCTTGGCGAGGCCGTAGGCCGAGCCGTATTAGTAACTTGCGAGGCCGAAGGCCGAGCTCCGACTTGAGAGTTTTTTCCACGTCTCCGACTGGTCTCCATGGCAACTGCCCGCGGTAACCGAAGCACCTACGAGTGGGGTTCCTTAACAAAAGTGACTCAGAACCTTGGTACCATTCTGCCCGTACCACCTTTTTATGGCAGTAGGGTGAATCTGCTTTAGTAGCTACAGTATGTTTCTCTACTGTATTACAAGTTTATTTGGGATTTCATATTTCTATTGCAGTTTTGAACATTTTTTTTTTATGTATTAGGTGTTTTGATATAGTCTAAAATTGCATAACGATAAATGCGGGCCGCATGCGGCCCGCACACTGCCCGAAATACTAGTTATAATATATAAAGCTGGATTACCGTACACTGACTGACTGACTCACTGACTGACTGACTGACTGACATCATTGTTTTCCCAGAAGGAGTCGAGTAGGAAGAAAGTGATGTATGGAAAAAGTGTAGAAGGGGTTTGTGTGAGTATGGGAAAAATCCGAAAACTCAAAGATGACGTCTGCCAAGTAAAATTGGACGGCGTATCTCTGAAACGGTAAGAGATAGGTAGGGGCTGCTTGACCAAATGTCATAAGGAATCGGGAGAGCAGTCGGATGACATTTGTCAAAAATCCAAAATGGCGGATTTCAAAATGGCCGCCATACAAAATCCTTCGATCCCTCAAAAAAAAAGCTGTTTCTACCAGAAAGAGTTGAGTACGGTTAAAGTAATGTATCACAAAAATGACTAAGGGGTTTAGCTTAGTAGGGAAAAAAATTAAAAACCCTAGAAATGACGCCTGCCAAGTAAAGCTGGACTACGTATCTCGAAAACGGTAAGAGATAGGTTTGGGGTGTTTGAACGAATGTCATAGGGAATCGGGAGAGCAGTCGAATGACACCTGTCAAATGTGCTACTCTCATTCTTCATACATTATTTGGAGTGTTTGACCATACAATGTCGACTGTATTAGGAGTTTTTGTGGGATTTTCAACTGAATTTGGAGTAATTGTCCTACTGGCCGTGTAGCGAGCCCGAAGGGCGAGCTTCTGGTGAGGCCGAAGGCCGAACTTTCGGGCCGCGAGGCCGTAGGCCGAGTGGACGGTGCGCGAGCCCGTAGGGCGAGCGCTAGGCGAGGCCGCAGGCCGAGCCATGTTAGTAACTTGCGAGGCCGAAGGCCGAGCTCAGACTTGCACCGATTTGGCTGAAAATCGATATATAGATTGTTCTCGTCATCCTTATTCCAAATATGAAATTTTTATTTCGATGACGTCTGCCAAGTAAAAAAAGTTACTCCGATTTGGCTGAAACTCGATATTTATGTGGTTCTGGACGTCCTAATACCAAATCAAAAAAATTTTTTTCGATGACGTCTGCCAAGTAAAAAAAGTTACTCCGATTTGGCTGAAACTCGATATTTAGGTGGTTCTGGGTGTCCTTATTCCAAACCTAAATTTTTTTTTCGATGACGTCTGCCAAGTAAAAAAAGTTACTCCGATTTGGCTGAAACTCGATATCTAGGTTGTTCTGGACGTCCTTATTCCAAATATGAATTTTTTTTTTCGATGGCGTCTGCCAAGTGCATATATATCACGTATCTCGAAAACGGTAATAGATAGGTAGGGGGTTTTTGAAAAAATGTCATAGGGAATAAGGAGAGCAGTCGAATGACATTTTGGATGTGTCACACGTGCTCCTCTCATTCTTTATACTGCATTTGGAGTGTTTTACCTCATATTTTCGACTGTATTAGGAGTTTTTGTGGGATTTTTGACTGAATTAGGAGTTACTGTCCTACATTAGTGAAGGAGCGAGCCCGAAGGGCGAGCTTTTGGTGAGGCCGAAGGCCGAACTTTCGGTCCGCGAGGCCGAAGGCCGAGCGAATGGCGCGCGAGCCCGTAGGGCGAGCGCTTGGCGAGGCCGCAGGCCGAGCCGTGTTAGTAACTTGCGAGGCCGAAGGCCGAGCTCCGAATTGAGAGTATTTTCCACGTCTCCGACTGGTCTCCATGGTAAATGCCCGCGATAACCAAAGGACTTACGAGTGGGGTTCCTTAACAAAAGTGACTCAGAACCTTTGTTCGATTCTGCCCGTACCACCTTTTTATGGCAGTAGGGTGAATCTGCTTTAGTGGCTACAGTATGGTTCTTTATTGTATGGAGAGTTTATTTGGGATTTCATACTTCTATTGGAGTTTTGAACTTATTTTTTTTTAATGTATAAGGGGTTAAGGTAAAGTTTAGTACCGCATAACGATAAATGCGGGCCGCATGCGGCCCGCACACTGCCCGAAATACTAGTTATTTATAATATATAAGGCTTTATAATATATAAAGCTCGATTACCATTGACTCACTGACTGACATAAATGTTCTCCTAGAAGGAGACGAGTAGGAACAACGTGATGTATGACAAAAATGTTCGGGGGGTTTTGGTGAGTACGAGAAAAATCGAAAATCATTAAAAAGACGCCTGCCAAGTGAAGATGGATGACGTATCTCGAAAACGGTAAGAGATAGGTAGGGGGTGTTTGAACAAATGTCATAGGGAATAGGAAGAGCAGTCGAATGACATCTGTCAAAAATCCAAAATGGCGGATTTCAAGATGGCCGCCATACAAAATGATCCTGCCCTGCTGAAGCGAGGCCTTTAGGCCGAGCTTCAGTAGGGGCGGAGCAGTTTGTATGGTGGCCGTCTTGAAATCCGACATTTTGGATGTGACCCACGTGCTCCTATCATTCTTTATACTGCATTTGGAGTGTTTTACCTTCATTTTCGACTGAATTAGGAGTTTTTGTGGGATTTTTGACTGAATTTGGAGTTACTGTCCTACATTAGTGTAGTAGCGAGCCCGAAGGGCGAGCTCCTGGTGAGGCCGAAGGCCGAACTTTCGGTCCGCGAGGCCGAAGGCCGAGCGTATGATGCGCGAGCCCGAAGGGCGAGCGCTTGGCGAGGCCGCAGGCCGAGCCGTGTTGGTAACTTGCGAGGCCGAAGGCCGAGCTCCGACTTGAGAGTTTTTTCCACGTCTCTGACTGGTCTCCATGGCAACTGCCCGCGGTAAGCGAAGCACCTACGAGTGGGGTTCCTTAACAAAAGTGACTCAGAACCTTGGTACCATTCTGCCCGTACCACCTTTTTATGGCAGTAGGGTGAATCTGCTTTAGTAGCTACAGTATGGTTCTCTACTGTATTACAAGTTTATTTGGGATTTCATATTTCTATTGGAGTTTTGAACATTATTTTTTTATGTATTAGGTGTTTTGATATAGTTTAAAATTGCATATCGATAAATGCGGGCCGCATGCGGCCCGCACACTGCCCGAAAAACTAGTTATTTATAATATATAAAGCTCGATTACCACTGACTCACTGACTCACTGACATAAATGTTCTCCTAGAAGGAGCAGAGTAGGGTAAAAATGAAGTATAGCAAAAATGTTCGGGATGTTTTGGTTAGTATGAGAAAAATCGAAAATCATTAAAAAGACGCCTGCCAAGTGAAGTTGGATGACGTATCTCGAAAACGGTAAGAGATAGGTAGGGGGTGTTTGAACAAATGTCATAGGGAATCGGGAGAGCAGTCGAATGACACCTGTCAAAAATCCAAAATGGCGGATTTCAAGATGGCCGCCATACAAAATGCTCCGAGCCTGCTGAAGCGAGGCCTTTAGGCCGAGCTTCAGTAGGGGCGGAGCAGTTTGTATGGTGGCCGTCTTGAAATCCGTCATTTTGGATGTGCCCCACGTGCTCCTATCATTCTTTATACTGCATTTGGAGTGTTTTACCTTATATTTTCGACTGTATTAGGAGTTTTTGTGGGATTTTTGACTGAATTTGGAGTTAATGTCCTATGATAGCGTATAGCGAGCCCGAAGGGCGAGCTCCGGGTGAGGCCGAAGGCCGAACTTTCGGCTTGCGAGGCCGAAGGCCGAGCGTATGGTGCGTGAGCCCGAAGGGCGAGCGCTTGGCGAGGCCGCAGGCCGAGCCATGTTAGTAACTTGCGAGGCCGGAGGCCGAGCTCCGACTCGAGAGTATTTTCCACGTCATCGACTGGTCTCCATGGCAACTGCCCGCGGTAACCGAAGCACCTACGAGTGGGGTTCCTTAACATAAGTAACTCAGAACCTTGGTACCATTCTGCCCGTACCACCTTTTTATGGCAGTAGGGTGAATTTGGTTTGGTGGGTACAGTACGGTTCTCTAATGTATAAAGTGTTAGTATGGGAAATCGTACATCTTTTGGTGTTTTGAAAATTTTTTTGTTAATGTATAAGGTGTTTTGATATTGTTCAAACTTGCACAACGATAAATGCGGGCCGCATGCGGCCCGCACACTGCCCGAAAAACTAGTTTATAATATATAAGGCTCGATTACCACTGACTCACTGACTGACTGATTGACATAAATGTTCTCCTAGAAGGAGCATAGTAGGGCTAAAATGATGTATGGCAGAAATGTTCGAGGGGTTTTGATGAGTATGAGAAAAATCGAAAATCATTAAAAAGACGCCTGCCAAGTGAAGATGGATGACGTATCTCAAAAACGGTAAGAGATAGGTAGGGGGTGTTTGAACAAATGTCATAGGGAATAAGGAGAGCAGTCGAATGACATCTGTCAAAAATCCAAAATGGCGGATTTCAAGATGGCCGCCATACAAATTGATCCGAGCCTGCTGAAGCGAGGCCGTTAGGCCGAGCTTCAGTAGGGGCGGAGCAGTTTGTATGGTGGCCGTCTTGAAATCCGACATTTTGGATGTGTCTTACATGCTCCTATCATTCTTTATACTGCATATGGAGTGTTTTACCTTTATTTTCAACTGTATTAGGAGTTTTTGTGGGAGTTTTGACTGAATTTGGAGTTACTGTCCTACGTTAGTGTAGTAGCGAGCCCGAAGGGCGAGCTCCTGGTAAGGCCGAAGGCCGAACTTTCGGTCCGCGAGGCCGAAGGCCAAGCGTATGATGCGTGAGCCCGAAGGGCGAGCGCTTGGCGAGGCCGTAGGCAAAGCCGTATTAGTAACTTGCGAGGCCGAAGGCCGAGCTCCGACTTGAGAGTATTTTCCACGTCACTGACTGGTCTCCATGGCAACTGCCTGCGGTAACCGAAGCACCTACGAGTGGGTATCCTTAACAAAAGTGACTCAGAACCTTGGTACTATTCTGCCCGTACCACCTTTTTATGGCAGTAGGGTGAATCTGGTTTGGTGGCTACAGTTTGGTTCCTTATTGCATTAAGAGTTTGTATGGGAAATCGTACATCTTTTGGTGTTTTGAAATATTTTTTTTTAATGTACAAGGTGTTTTGATATTGTTCAAACTTGCACAACGATAAATGCGGGCCGCATGCGGCCCGCACACTGCCCGAAAAACTAGTTATTATAATATATAAAGCTGGATTACCGTACACTGACTGACTCACTGACTCACTGACTGACATAATTGTTCTCCCAGAAGGAGTCGAGTAGGAAGAAAGTAATGTATAGCAAAAATGTTCTGGGGGTTTGTGTGAGTATGGGAAAAATCCGAAAACTCAAAGATGACGTCTGCCAAGTAAAGCTGGACTACGTATCTCGAAAACGGTAAGAGATAGGTTTGGTGTGTTTGAACGAATGTCATAGGGAATCGGGAGAGCAGTCGAATGACACCTGTCAAATGTGCTACTCTCATTCTTCATACATTATTTGGAGTGTTTGACCATACAATGTCGACTGTATTAGGAGTTTTTGTGGGATTTTGAACTGAATTTGGAGTAATTGTCCTACTGGCCGTGTAGCGAGCCCGAAGGGCGAGCTTCTGGTGAGGCCGAAGGCCGAACTTTCGGGCCGCGAGGCCGTAGGCCGAGTGGACGGTGCGCGAGCCCGCAGGGCGAGCGCTAGGCGAGGCCGCAGGCCGAGCCATGTTAGTAACTTGCGAGGCCGAAGGCCGAGCTTAGACTTGCACCGATTTGGCTGAAAATCGATATATAGGTTGTTCTCGTCATCCTCATTCCAAATATGAAATTTTTATATCGATGACGTCTGCCAAGTAAAAAAAGTTACTCCGATTTGGTTGAAACTCGATATTTAGGTGGTTCTGGGTGTCCTTATTCCAAATCTAAAAAATTTTTTTCGATGACGTCTGCCAAGTAAAAAAAGTTACTCCGATTTGGCTGAAACTCGATATTTAGGTGGTTCTGGGTGTCCTTATTCCAAATCTAAAAATTTTTTTTCGATGACGTCTGCCAAGTAAAAAAAGTTACTCCGATTTGGCTGAAACTCGATATTTAGGTGGTTCTGGGTGTCCTTATTCCAAATCAAAATTATTTTTTTCGATGACGTCTGCCAAGTAAAAAGAAGTACTCCGATTTGGCTTAAATTTCATATCTAGGTTGTTTTGGACGTCCTTATTCCAAATATGAAATTTTTTTTTCGATGACGTCTGCCAAGTGTAGATAAATCACGAATCTCGAAAACGGTAATAGATAGGTAAGGGGTTTTTGAAAATATGTCATAGGGAATAAGGAGAGCAGTCGAATGACATTTTGGATGTGTCTTACGTGCTCCTATCATTCTTTATACTGCATTTGGAGTGTTTTTCCTTAATTTTCGACTGTATTAGGAGTTTTTGTAGGGATTTTTGACTGAATTTGGAGTTACTGTCCAACTTTAGTGTATAGCGAGCCCGAAGGGCGAGCTCCCGGTGAGGCCGAAGGCCGAACTTTCGGCTCGCGAGGCCGAAGGCCGAGCGTAGGGTGCGTGAGCCCGAAGGGCGAGCGCTTGGCGAGGCCGTAGGCCGAGCCGTATTAGTAACTTGCGAGGCCGAAGGCCGAGCTCCGACTTGAGAGTTTTTTCCACGTCTCCGACTGGTCTCCATGGCAACTGCCCGCGGTAACCGAAGCACCTACGAGTGGGGTTCCTTAACAAAAGTGACTCAGAACCTTGGTACCATTCTGCCCGTACCACCTTTTTATGGCAGTAGGGTGAATCTGCTTTAGTAGCTACAGTATGTTTCTCTACTGTATTACAAGTTTATTTGGGATTTCATGTTTCTATTGGAGTTTTGAACATATTTTTTTTATGTATTAGGTGTTTTGATATAGTCTAAAATTTCATAACGATAAATGCGGGCCGCATGCGGCCCGCACACTGCCCGAAAAACTAGTTATAATATATAAAGCTCGATTACCATTGACTCACTGACTGACATAAATGTTCTCCTAGAAGGAGCAGAGTAGGGTAAAAATGAAGTATGGCAAAAATGTTCGGGTGGTTTTGGTGAGTATGGGAAAAATCGAAAATCATAAAAATGACGCCTGCCAAGTAAAGATGGATGACATATCTCAAAAACGGTAAGAGATAGGTAGGGGGTGCTTGACTAAATGTCATAGGGAATTGGGAGAGCAGTCGAATGACATCTGTCAAAAATCCAAAATGGCGGATTTCAAGATGGCCGCCATACAAAATGTTCCGAGCCTGCTGAAGCGAGGCCTTTAGGCCGAGCTTCAGTAGGGGCGGAGCAGTTTGTATGGTGGCCGTCTTGAAATCCGTTATTTTGGATGTGCCCCACGTGCTCCTATCATTCTTTATACTGCATTTGAAGTGTTTTACCTTATATTTTCGACAGTTTTAGGAGTTTTTGTGGGATTTTTGACTAAATTTGGAGTTACTGTCCTACATAAGTGAAGTAGCGAGCCCGAAGGGCGAGCTCCTGGTGAGGCCGAAGGCCGAACTTTCGGTCCGCGAGGCCGAAGGCCGAGCGTATGATGCGCGAGCCCGAAGGGCGAGCGCCTGGCGAGGCCGTAGGCCGAGCCGTATTAGTAACTTGCGAGGCCGAAGGCCGAGCTCCGACTTGAGAGTATTTTCCACATCTCCGACTGGTCTCCATGGCAACTGCCTGCGGTAACCGCAGCACCTACGAGTGGGGTTCCTTAACAAAAGTGACTCAGAACCTTGGTACCATTCTGCCCGTACCACCTTTTTATGGCAGTAGGGTGAATCTGCTTTAGTGGCTACAGTATGGTTCTTTATTGTATGGAGAGTTTATTTGGGATTTCATACTTCTATTGGAGTTTTGAACTTATTTTTTTTTAATGTAAAAGGGGTCAAGGTATAGTTTAGTACTGCATAACGATAAATGCGGGCCGCATGCGGCCCGCTTTATAATATATAAAGCTGGATTACCGTACACTGACTGATTCACTGACTCACTGACTGACTGACATAATTGTTCTCCCAGAAGGAGTCGAGTAGGAAGAATGTGATGTATGGGAAAAGTGTAGAGGGGGTTTGGGGGAGTATGGGAAAAATCCGAAAACTCAAAGATGTCGTCTGCCAAGTAAAATTGGATAGCGTATATCTGAAACGGTAAGAGATAGGTAGGGGGTGCTTGACCAAATGTCATAGGGAATCGGGAGAACAGTCGGGTGACATTTGTCAAAAATCCAAAATGGCGGATTTCAAAATGGCCGCCATACAAAATCCTTCGATCCCTCAAAATAGTAGCTGGTTCTACTAGAAAGAGTTGAGTACGGTTATAGTAATGTATTACGAAAATGACTAAGGGGTTTAGCTGAGTAGGGGAAATATTAAAAACCCTAGAAATGACGCCTGCCAAGTAAAGCTGGACTACGTATCTCGAAAACGGTAAGAGATAGGTTTGGGGTGTTTGAACAAATGTCATAGGGAATCGGGAGAGCAGTCGAATGACACCTGTCAAATGTGCTACTCTCATTCTTCATACATTATTTGGAGTATTTGACCTTACAATGTCGTCTGTTTTAGGAGTTTTTTTGGGATTTTCAACTGAATTTGGAGTAATTGTCCTACTGGCCGTGTAGCGAGCCCGAAGGGCGAGCTTCTGGTGAGGCCGAAGGCCGAACTTTCGGGCCGCGAGGCCGTAGGCCGCGAGGCCGTAGGCCGAGTGGACGGTGCGCGAGCCCGCAGGGCGAGCGCTAGGCGAGGCCGCAGGCCGAGCCATGTTAGTAACTTGCGAGGCCGAAGGCCGAGCTTAGACTTGCACCGATTTGGCTGAAAATCGATATATAGGTTGTTCTCGTCATCCTTATTTCAAATATGAAATTTTTACTTCGATGACGTCTGCCAAGTAAAAAAAGTTACTCCGATTTGGCTGAAACTCGATATTTAGGTGGTTCTGGGTGTCCTTATTCCAAATCTAAAAATTTTTTTTCGATGACGTCTGCCAAGTAAAACAAGTTACTCCGATTTGGCTGAAACTCGATATTTAGGTGGTTCTGGGTGTCCTTATTCCAAATCTAAATTTTTTTTTTCGATGACGTCTGCCAAGTAAAACAAGTTACTCCGATTTGGCTGAAACTCGATATTTAGGTGGTTCTGGGTGTCCTTATTCCAAATCTAAAATTTTTTTTCGATGACGTCTGCCAAGTAAAACATGTTACTCCGATTTGGCTGAAACTCGATATTTAGGTGGTTCTGGGTGTCCTTATTCCAAATCAAAATTTTTTTTTTCGATGACGTCTGCCAAGTAAAAAGAAGTACTCCGATTTGGCTTAAATTTCATATCTAGGTTGTTCTGGACGTCCTTATTCCAAATATGAAATTTTTTTTTCGATGACGTCTGCCAAGTGTAGATAAATCACGAATCTCGAAAACGGTAATAGATAGGTAGGGGGTTTTTGAAAATATGTCATAGGGAATAAGGAGAGCAGTCGAATGACATTTTGGATGTGTCTTACGTGCTCCTATCATTCTTTATACTGCATTTGGAGTGTTTTTCCTTAATTTTCGACTGTATTAGGAGTTTTTGTAGGGATTTTTGACTGAATTTGGAGTTACTGTCCAATTTTAGTGTATAGCGAGCCCGAAGGGCGAGCTCCCGGTGAGGCCGAAGGCCGAACTTTCGGCTCGCGAGGCCGAAGGCCGAGCGTAGGGTGCGTGAGCCCGAAGGGCGAGCGCTTGGCGAGGCCGTAGGCCGAGCCGTATTAGTAACTTGCGAGGCCGAAGGCCGAGCTCCGACTTGAGAGTTTTTTCCACGTCTCCGACTGGTCTCCATGGCAACTGCCCGCGGTAACCGAAGCACCTACGAGTGGGGTTCCTTAACAAAAGTGACTCAGAACCTTGGTACCATTCTGCCCGTACCACCTTTTTATGGCAGTAGGGTGAATCTGCTTTAGTAGCTACAGTATGTTTCTCTACTGTATTACAAGTTTATTTGGGATTTCATATTTCTATTGCAGTTTTGAACATTTTTTTTTTATGTATTAGGTGTTTTGATATAGTCTAAAATTGCATAACGATAAATGCGGGCCGCATGCGGCCCGCACACTGCCCGAAATACTAGTTATAATATATAAAGCTGGATTACCGTACACTGACTGACTGACTCACTGACTGACTGACTGACTGACATCATTGTTTTCCCAGAAGGAGTCGAGTAGGAAGAAAGTGATGTATGGAAAAAGTGTAGAAGGGGTTTGTGTGAGTATGGGAAAAATCCGAAAACTCAAAGATGACGTCTGCCAAGTAAAATTGGACGGCGTATCTCTGAAACGGTAAGAGATAGGTAGGGGCTGCTTGACCAAATGTCATAAGGAATCGGGAGAGCAGTCGGATGACATTTGTCAAAAATCCAAAATGGCGGATTTCAAAATGGCCGCCATACAAAATCCTTCGATCCCTCAAAAAAAAAGCTGTTTCTACCAGAAAGAGTTGAGTACGGTTAAAGTAATGTATCACAAAAATGACTAAGGGGTTTAGCTTAGTAGGGAAAAAAATTAAAAACCCTAGAAATGACGCCTGCCAAGTAAAGCTGGACTACGTATCTCGAAAACGGTAAGAGATAGGTTTGGGGTGTTTGAACGAATGTCATAGGGAATCGGGAGAGCAGTCGAATGACACCTGTCAAATGTGCTACTCTCATTCTTCATACATTATTTGGAGTGTTTGACCATACAATGTCGACTGTATTAGGAGTTTTTGTGGGATTTTCAACTGAATTTGGAGTAATTGTCCTACTGGCCGTGTAGCGAGCCCGAAGGGCGAGCTTCTGGTGAGGCCGAAGGCCGAACTTTCGGGCCGCGAGGCCGTAGGCCGAGTGGACGGTGCGCGAGCCCGTAGGGCGAGCGCTAGGCGAGGCCGCAGGCCGAGCCATGTTAGTAACTTGCGAGGCCGAAGGCCGAGCTCAGACTTGCACCGATTTGGCTGAAAATCGATATATAGATTGTTCTCGTCATCCTTATTCCAAATATGAAATTTTTATTTCGATGACGTCTGCCAAGTAAAAAAAGTTACTCCGATTTGGCTGAAACTCGATATTTATGTGGTTCTGGACGTCCTAATACCAAATCAAAAAAATTTTTTTCGATGACGTCTGCCAAGTAAAAAAAGTTACTCCGATTTGGCTGAAACTCGATATTTAGGTGGTTCTGGGTGTCCTTATTCCAAACCTAAATTTTTTTTTCGATGACGTCTGCCAAGTAAAAAAAGTTACTCCGATTTGGCTGAAACTCGATATCTAGGTTGTTCTGGACGTCCTTATTCCAAATATGAATTTTTTTTTTCGATGGCGTCTGCCAAGTGCATATATATCACGTATCTCGAAAACGGTAATAGATAGGTAGGGGGTTTTTGAAAAAATGTCATAGGGAATAAGGAGAGCAGTCGAATGACATTTTGGATGTGTCACACGTGCTCCTCTCATTCTTTATACTGCATTTGGAGTGTTTTACCTCATATTTTCGACTGTATTAGGAGTTTTTGTGGGATTTTTGACTGAATTAGGAGTTACTGTCCTACATTAGTGAAGGAGCGAGCCCGAAGGGCGAGCTTTTGGTGAGGCCGAAGGCCGAACTTTCGGTCCGCGAGGCCGAAGGCCGAGCGAATGGCGCGCGAGCCCGTAGGGCGAGCGCTTGGCGAGGCCGCAGGCCGAGCCGTGTTAGTAACTTGCGAGGCCGAAGGCCGAGCTCCGAATTGAGAGTATTTTCCACGTCTCCGACTGGTCTCCATGGTAAATGCCCGCGATAACCAAAGGACTTACGAGTGGGGTTCCTTAACAAAAGTGACTCAGAACCTTTGTTCGATTCTGCCCGTACCACCTTTTTATGGCAGTAGGGTGAATCTGCTTTAGTGGCTACAGTATGGTTCTTTATTGTATGGAGAGTTTATTTGGGATTTCATACTTCTATTGGAGTTTTGAACTTATTTTTTTTTAATGTATAAGGGGTTAAGGTAAAGTTTAGTACCGCATAACGATAAATGCGGGCCGCATGCGGCCCGCACACTGCCCGAAATACTAGTTATTATTTATAATATATAAAGCTGGATTACCGTACACTGACTCACTGACTGATTCACTGACTGACATCATTGTTCTCCCAGAAGGAGTCGAGAAGGAAGAAAGTGATGTATGGGAAAAGTGTAGAGAGGGTTTGGGGGAGTATGGGAAAAATCCGAAAACTCAAAGATGTCGTCTGCCAAGTAAAGTTGGTTAGCGTATCTCGGAAACGGTAAGAGATAGGTAGGGGGTGCTTGACCAAATGTCATAGGGAATTGGGAGAGCAGTCGAATGACATCTGTCAAAAATCCAAAATGGCGGATTTCAAAATGGCCGCCATACAAAATCTTTCGATCCCTCAAAAAAGTAGCTGGTTCTACCAGAAAGAGTTGAGTACGGTTATAGTAATGTATTACGAAAATGACTAACGGGCTTAGCTGAGTAGGGGAAAAATTAAAAACCCTAGAAATGACGCCTGCCAAGTAAAGCTGGACTACGTATCTCGAAAACGGTAAGAGATAGGTTGGGGGTGTTTGAACAAATGTCATAGGGAATCGGGAGAGCAGTCGAATGACACCTGTCAAATGTGCTACTCTCATTCTTCATACATTATTTGGAGTATTTAACCTTACAATGTCAACTGTATTAGGAGTGTTTGTGGGAATTTCAACTCAATTTAGAGTAATTGTCCTACTGTCAGTGTAGCGAGCCCGAAGGGCGAGCTTTTGGTGAGGCCGAAGGCCGAACTTCCGGGCCGCGAGGCCGTAGGCCGAGTGGACGGTGCGCGAGCCCGCAGGGCGAGTGCTAGGCGAGGCCGCAGGTCGAGCCGTCTTAGTAACTTGCGAGGCCGAAGGCCGAGCTCAGACTTGCACCGATTTGGCTGAAAATCGATATATAGGTTGTTCTCGTCATACTTATTCCAAATATGAAATTTTTACTTCGATGACGTCTGCCAAGTAAAAAAAGTTACTCCGATTTGGCTGAAACTCGATATTTAGGTGGTTCTGGGTGTCGTTATTCCAAATCAAAATTTTTTTTTTCAATGACGTCTGCCAAGTAAAAAAAAGTACTCCGATTTAGCTAAAATTTTATATCTAGGTTGTTCTGGACGTCCTTATTCCAAAAATGAATTTTTTTTTCGATGACCTCTGCCAAGTGCAGATAAATCACGTATCTCGAAAACGGTAATAGATAGGTAGGGGGTTTTTGAAAATATGTCATAGGAAATAAGGAGAGCAGTCGAATGACATTTTGGATGTGTCTTACGTGCTCCTATCATTCTTTATACTGCATTTGGAGTGTTTTTCCTTAATTTTCGACTGTATTAGGAGTTTTTGTGGGATTTTTGACTGAATTTGGAGTTACTGTCCAACTTTAGTGTATAGCGAGCCCGAAGGGCGAGCTCTTGGTGAGGCCGAAGGCCGAACTTTCGGCTCGCGAGGCCGAAGGCCGAGCGTAGGGTGCGTGAGCCCGAAGGGCGAGCGCTTGGCGAGGCCGCAGGCCGAGCCGTGTTAGTAACTTGCGAGGCCGAAGGCCGAGCCCCGACTTGAGAGTATTTTCCACGTCACCGACTGGTCTCCATGGCAACTGCCTGCGGTAACCGAAGCACCTACGAGTGGGGTTCCTTAATAAAAGTGACTTAGAACCTTGGTACCATTCTGCCCGTACCACCTTTTTGTGGCAGTAGGGTGAATCTGCTTTAGTGGCTACAGTATGGATCTTTATTTTATGGAGAGTTTATTTGGGATTTCATACTTCTATTGGAGTTTTGAACTAATTTTTTTTTAATGTATAAGGCGTTAAGGTTAAGTTTAGTACTGTATAGCGATAAATGCGGGCCGCATGCGGCCCGCACACTGCCCGAAATACTAGTTATAATATATAAAGCTCGATTACCATTGACTCACTGACTGACATAAATGTTCTCCTAGAAGGAGCAGAGTAGGGTAAAAATGAAGTATGGCAAAAATGTTCGGGTGGTTTTGGTGAGTATGGGAAAAATCGAAAATCATAAAAATGACGCCTGCCAAGTAAAGATGGATGACATATCTCAAAAACGGTAAGAGATAGGTAGGGGGTGCTTGACTAAATGTCATAGGGAATTGGGAGAGCAGTCGAATGACATCTGTCAAAAATCCAAAATGGCGGATTTCAAGATGGCCGCCATACAAAATGTTCCGAGCCTGCTGAAGCGAGGCCTTTAGGCCGAGCTTCAGTAGGGGCGGAGCAGTTTGTATGGTGGCCGTCTTGAAATCCGTTATTTTGGATGTGCCCCACGTGCTCCTATCATTCTTTATACTGCATTTGAAGTGTTTTACCTTATATTTTCGACAGTTTTAGGAGTTTTTGTGGGATTTTTGACTAAATTTGGAGTTACTGTCCTACATAAGTGAAGTAGCGAGCCCGAAGGGCGAGCTCCTGGTGAGGCCGAAGGCCGAACTTTCGGTCCGCGAGGCCGAAGGCCGAGCGTATGATGCGCGAGCCCGAAGGGCGAGCGCCTGGCGAGGCCGTAGGCCGAGCCGTATTAGTAACTTGCGAGGCCGAAGGCCGAGCTCCGACTTGAGAGTATTTTCCACATCTCCGACTGGTCTCCATGGCAACTGCCTGCGGTAACCGCAGCACCTACGAGTGGGGTTCCTTAACAAAAGTGACTCAGAACCTTGGTACCATTCTGCCCGTACCACCTTTTTATGGCAGTAGGGTGAATCTGCTTTAGTGGCTACAGTATGGTTCTTTATTGTATTGAGAATTTATATGGGATTTCATACTTCTATTGGAGTTTTGAACATACTTTTTTCCAACGTATCAGGAGTTTTGATATAGTTTAGTACGGCATAACGATAAATGCGGGCCGCATGCGGCCCGCACACTGCCCGAAAAACTAGTTTATTTATTATTTATAATATATAAAGCTCGATTACCACTCACTGACTGACTGACTGATTGACATAAATGTTCTCCTAGAAGGAGCAGAGTAGGGCTAAAATGATGTATGGCAAAAATGTTTGGGGGGTTTTGGTGAGTATGAGAAAAATCGAAAATCATTAAAAAGACGCCTGCCAAGTGATGATGGATGACGTATCTCGAAAACGGTAAGAGATAGGTAGGGGGTGTTTGAACAAATGTCATAGAGAATCGGGAGAGCAGTCGAATGACACCTGTCAAAAATCCAAAATGGCGGATTTCAAGATGGCCGCCATACAAAATGCTCCGAGCCTGCTGAAGCGAGGCCTTTAGGCCGAGCTTCAGTAGGGGCGGAGCAGTTTGTATGGTGGCCTTCTTGAAATCCGCCATTTTGGATTTGTCCCAGGTGCTCCTCTTATTCTTCATACTGCATTTGGAGTGTTTTACCTTATATTTTCGACTGTATTAGGAGTTTTTGTGGGTTTTTTGACTGAATTTGGAGTAACTGTTCTACATTAGTGTATAGCGAGCCCAAAGGGCAACCACCTGGTGAGGCCGAAGGCCGAACTTTCGGTCCGCGAGGCCGAAGGCCGAGCGAATGGTGCGCGAGCCCGAAGGGCGAGCGCTTGGCGAGGCCGCAGGCCGAGCCGTATTAGTAACTTGCGAGGCCGAAGGCCGAGCTCCGACTTGAGAGTATTTTCCACGTCACCGACTGGTCTCCATGGCAACTGCCTGCGGTAACCGAAGCACCTACGAGTGGGGTTCCTTAACAAAAGTGATTCAGAACCTTGGTACCATTCTGCCCGTACCACCTTTTTATGGCAGTAGGGTGAATTTGGTTTGGTGATAACAGTACGGTTCTCTATTGTATTAAGGGTTTGTATGGGAAATCGTACATCTTTAGGTGTTTTGAAATAATTTTTTTTAATGTATAAGGTGTTTTGATATTGTTCAAACTTGCACAACGATAAATGCGGGCCGCATGCGGCCCGCACACTGCCCGAAAAACTAGTTATTATAATATATAAAGCTGGATTACCGTACACTGACTGACTCACTGACTGACATAATTGTTCTCCCAGAAGGAGTCGAGTAGGAAGAAAGTAATGTATAGCAAAAATGTTCTGGGGGTTTGTGTGAATATGGGAAAAATCCGAAAACTCAAAGATGACGTCTGCCAAGTAAAATTGGATGGCGTATCTCTGAAACGGTAAGAGATAGGTAGGGGGTGCTTGACCAAATGTCATTGGGAATCGGGAGAGCAGTCGGATGACATTTGTCAAAAATCCAAAATGGCGGATTTTAAAATGGCCGCCATACAAAATCCTTCGATCCCTCAAAAAAGTAGCTGGTTCTACCAGAAAGAGTTGAGTAAGGTTATAATAATGTATTACGAAAATGACTAAGGGGTTTAGCTGAGTAGGGAAAAAATTAAAAACCCTAGAAATGACGCCTGCCAAGTAAAGCTGGACTACGTATCTCGAAAACGGTAAGAGATAGGTTTGGGGTGTTTGAACAAATGTCATAGGGAATCGGGAGAGCAGTCGAATGACACCTGTCAAATGTGCTACTCTCATTCTTCATACATTATTTGGAGTATTTGACCTTACAATGTCGTCTGTTTTAGGAGTTTTTTTGGGATTTTCAACTGAATTTGGAGTAATTGTCCTACTGGCCGTGTAGCGAGCCCGAAGGGCGAGCTTCTGGTGAGGCCGAAGGCCGAACTTTCGGACCGCGAGGCCGTAGGCTGAGTTGACGTTGCGCGAGCCCGCAGGGCGAGCGCTAGGCGAGGCCGCAGGCCGAGCCATGTTAGTAACTTGCGAGGCCGAAGGCCGAGCTCAGACTTGCACCGATTTGGCTGAAAATCGATATATAGGTTGTTCTCGTTTTTTATAATATATAAAGCTGGATTACCGTACACTGACTGACTGACTCACTGACTGACTGACTGACACAATTGTTCTCCCAGAAGGAGTCGAGTAGGAAGAAAGTAATGTATAGCAAAAATGTAGAGGGGGTTTGTGTGAGTATGGGAAAAATCCGAAAACTCAAAGAAGTCGTCTGCCAAGTAAAATTGGATAGCGTATCTCTGAAATGGTAAGAGATAGGTAGGGGGTGTTTGACCAAATGTCATAGGGAATCGGGAGAGCAGTCGAATGACACCTGTCAAAAATCCAAAATGGCGGATTTCAAGATGGCCGCCATACAAAATCCTTCGATCCCTCAAAAAAGTAGCTGGTTCTACCAGAAAGAGTTGAGTACGGTTATAGTAATGTATTACGAAAATGACTAAGGGGTTTAGCTGAGTAGGGGAAAAATTAAAAACTCTAGAAATGACGCCTGACAAGTAAAGCTGGATTACGTATCTCGAAAACGGTAAGAGATAGGTTGGGGGTGTTTGAACAAATGTCATAGGGAATTGGGAGAGCAGTCGAATGACACCTGTCAAAAATCCAAAATGGCGGATTTCAAGATGGCCGCCATACAAAATGCTCCGAGCCTGCTGAAGCGAGGCCTTTAGGCCGAGCTTCAGTAGGGGCGGAGCAGTTTGTATGGTGGCCTTCTTGAAATCCGCCATTTTGGATTTGTCCCAGGTGCTCCTCTCATTCTTCATACTGCATTTGGAGTGTTTTACCTTATATTTTCGACTGTATTAGGAGTTTTTGTGGGTTTTTTGACTGAATTTGGAGTAACTGTTCTACATTAGTGTATAGCGAGCCCAAAGGGCAACCACCTGGTGAGGCCGAAGGCCGAACTTTCGGTCCGCGAGGCCGAAGGCCGAGCGAATGGTGCGCGAGCCCGAAGGGCGAGCGCTTGGCGAGGCCGCAGGCCGAGCCGTATTAGTAACTTGCGAGGCCGAAGGCCGAGCTCCGACTTGAGAGTATTTTCCACGTCACCGACTGGTCTCCATGGCAACTGCCTGCGGTAACCGAAGCACCTACGAGTGGGGTTCCTTAACAAAAGTGATTCAGAACCTTGGTACCATTCTGCCCGTACCACCTTTTTATGGCAGTAGGGTGAATTTGGTTTGGTGATAACAGTACGGTTCTCTATTGTATTAAGGGTTTGTATGGGAAATCGTACATCTTTAGGTGTTTTGAAATAATTTTTTTTAATGTATAAGGTGTTTTGATATTGTTCAAACTTGCACAACGATAAATGCGGGCCGCATGCGGCCCGCACACTGCCCGAAATACTAGTTTATAATATATAAAGCTCGATTACCACTCACTGACTGACTGACTGATTGACATAAATGTTCTCCTAGAAGGAGCAGAGTAGGGCTAAAATGATGTATGGCAAAAATGTTTGGGGGGTTTTGGTGAGTATGAGAAAAATCGAAAATCATTAAAAAGACGCCTGCCAAGTGATGATGGATGACGTATCTCGAAAACGGTAAGAGATAGGTAGGGGGTGTTTGAACAAATGTCATAGAGAATCGGGAGAGCAGTCGAATGACACCTGTCAAGAATCCAAAATGGCGGATTTCAAGATGGCCGCCATACAAATTGATTCGAGCCTGCTGAAGCGAGGCCGTTAGGCCGAGGTTCAGTAGGGGCGGAGCAGTTTGTATGGGGGCCTTCTTGAAATCCGCCATTTTGGATTTGTCCCAGGTGCTCCTATCATTCTTTATACTGCATTTGGAGTGTATTACCTTATATTTTCGACTGCATTAGGAGTTTTTGTGGGATTTTTGACTGAATTTGGAGTTACTGTCCTTCATAAGTGTAGTAGCGAGCCCGAAGGGCGAGCTCCTGGTGAGGCCGAAGGCCGAACTTTCGGTCCGCGAGGCCGAAGGCCGAGCGTATGATGCGCGAACCCGAAGGGCAAGCACTTGGCGAGGCCGCAGGCCGAGCCGTGTTGGTAAGTTGCGAGGCCGAAGGCCGAGCTCCGACTTGAGAGTTTTTTCCACGTCTCCGACTGGTCTCCATGGCAACTGCCCGCGGTAAGCGAAGCACCTACGAGTGGGGTTCCTTAACAAAAGTGACTCAGAACCTTGGTCCCATTCTGCCCGTACTACCTTTTTATGAAAGTAGGGTGAATCTGTTTTAGTGGCTACAGTATTGTTCTTTATTGTATTGAGAGTTAATTTGGGATTTCATACTTCTAATGGAGTTTTGAACACACTTTTTTTAATGTATAAGGTGTTTTGATATTGTTCAAACTTGCACAACGATAAATGCGGGCCGCATGCGGCCCGCACACTGCCCGAAAAACTAGTTTATAATATATAAAGCTCGATTACCACTGACTGACTCACTGACTGACTGACTGACATAAATGTTCTCCTAGAAGGAGTAGAGTAGGGTTAAAATGATGTAGGACAAAAATGTTCGGGGGGTTTTGGTGAGTATGAGAAAAATCGAAAATCATTAAAAAGACGCCTGCCAAGTAAAGATGGATGACATATCTCGAAAACGGTAAGAGATAGGTAGGGGGTGTTTGAACAAATGTCATAGAGAATCGGGAGAGCAGTCGAATGACACCTGTCAAGAATCCAAAATGGCGGATTTCAAGATGGCCGCCATACAAATTGATTCGAGCCTGCTGAAGCGAGGCCGTTAGGCCGAGGTTCAGTAGGGGCGGAGCAGTTTGTATGGGGGCCTTCTTGAAATCCGCCATTTTGGATTTGTCCCAGGTGCTCCTATCATTCTTTATACTGCATTTGGAGTGTATTACCTTATATTTTCGACTGCATTAGGAGTTTTTGTGGGATTTTTGACTGAATTTGGAGTTACTGTCCTTCATAAGTGTAGTAGCGAGCCCGAAGGGCGAGCTCCTGGTGAGGCCGAAGGGCGAGCTCCTGGTGAGGCCGAAGGCCGAACTTTCGGTCCGCGAGGCCGAAGGCCGAGCGTATGATGCGCGAACCCGAAGGGCAAGCACTTGGCGAGGCCGCAGGCCGAGCCGTGTTGGTAAGTTGCGAGGCCGAAGGCCGAGCTCCGACTTGAGAGTTTTTTCCACGTCTCCGACTGGTCTCCATGGCAACTGCCCGCGGTAAGCGAAGCACCTACGAGTGGGGTTCCTTAACAAAAGTGACTCAGAACCTTGGTCCCATTCTGCCCGTACTACCTTTTTATGAAAGTAGGGTGAATCTGTTTTAGTGGCTACAGTATTGTTCTTTATTGTATTGAGAGTTAATTTGGGATTTCATACTTCTAATGGAGTTTTGAACACACTTTTTTTAATGTATAAGGTGTTTTGATATTGTTCAAACTTGCACAACGATAAATGCGGGCCGCATGCGGCCCGCACACTGCCCGAAAAACTAGTTTATAATATATAAAGCTCGATTACCACTGACTGACTCACTGACTGACTGACTGACATAAATGTTCTCCTAGAAGGAGCAGAGTAGGGTTAAAATCATGTATGGCAAAAATGTTCGGGGGGTTTTGGTGAGTATGAGAAAAATCGAAAATCATAAAAAAGACGCCTGCCAAGTAAAGATGGATGACATATCTCAAAAACGGTACAAGATAGGTAGGGGGTGTTTGAACAAATGTCATAGGGAATCGGGAGAGCAGTCGAATGACACCTGTCAAAAATCCAAAATGGCGGATTTCAAGATGGCCGCCATACAAAATGCTCCGAGCCTGCTGAAGCGAGGCCGTTAGGCCGAGGTTCAGTAGGGGCGGAGCAGTTTGTATGGGGGCCTTCTTGAAATCCGCCATTTTGGAGTTGTCCCAGGTGCTCCTATCATTCTTTATACTGCATTTGGAGTGTATTACCTTATATTTTCGACTGTATGAGGAGTTTTTGTGGGATTTTTGACTGAATTTGGAGTTACTGTCCTACATAAGTGTAGTAGCGAGCCCGAAGGGCGAGCTCCTGGTGAGGCCGAAGGCCGAACTTTCGGTCCGCGAGGCCGAAGGCCGAGCGTATAATGCGCGAGCCCGAAGGGCGAGCGCTTGGCGAGGCCGCAGGCCGAGCCGTTTTAGTAACTTGCGAGGCCGAAGGCCGAGCTCCGACTTGAGAGTATTTTCCACGTCACCGACTGGTCTCCATGGCAACTGCCTGCGGTAACCGAAGCACCTACGAGTGGGGTTCCTTAACAAAAGTGACTCAGAACCTTGGTCCCATTCTGCCCGCACCACCTTTTTATGGCAGTAGGGTGAATTTGCTTTAGTGGCTACAGTATGGTTCTTTATTGTATTGAGAGTTTATATGGGATTTCATACTTCTATTGGAGTTTTGAACACATTTTTTTTTGTATCAGGTGTTTTTTTGACAGTTCCTACTGACTCAAGATAGATGCGGGCCGCATGCGGCCCGCACACTGCCCGAAATACTAGTTTTAATAATATATAAAGCTCGATTACCACTCACTGACTGACTGACTGACTGATTGACATAAATGTTCTCCTAGAAGGAGACGAGTAGGGCTAAAATGATGTATGGCAAAAATGTTCGGGGGGTTTTGGTGAGTATGAGAAAAATCGAAAATCATAAAAAAGACGCCTGCCAAGTAAAGATGGATAACGTATCTCGAAAACGGTAAGAGATGGGTTAGAGGTGTTTGAACAAATGTCATAGGGAATCGGGAGAGCAGTCGAATGACACCTGTCAAAAATCCAAAATGGCGGATTTCAAGATGGCCGCCATACAAAATGCTCCGAGCCTGCTGAAGCGAGGCCTTTAGGCCGAGCTTCAGTAGGGGCGGAGCAGTTTGTATGGTGGCCGTCTTGAAATCCGACATTTTGGATGTTACCCACGTGCTCCTATCATTCTTTATACTGCATTTGGAGTGTTTTACCTTATATTTTCGACTGTATTATGAGTTTTTGTGAGATTTTCGACTGAATTTGGAGTTACTGTCCTACATTAGTGAAGTTGCGAGCCCGAAGGGCGAGCTCCTGGTGAGGCCGAAGGCCGAACTTTCGGTCCGCGAGGCCGAAGGCCGAGCGTACGATGCGCGAGCCCGAAGGGCGAGCGCTTGGCGAGGCCGTAGGCCGAGCCGTATTAGTAACTTGCGAGGCCGAAGGCCGAGCTCCGACTTGAGATTATTTTCCACGTCTCCGACTGGTCTCCATGGCAACTGCCCGCGATAACCAAAGCACCTACGAGTGGGGTTCCTTAACAAAAGTGACTCAGAACCTTGGTACCATTCTGCCCGTACCACCTTTTTATGGCAGTAGGGTGAATTTGCTTTAGTGGCTACAGTATGGTTCTTTATTGTATTGAGAGTTTATATGGGATTTCATACTGTTATGGTTTTTTTTTTTTTTAATGTACATATAAGGTGTTCTGATATTGTTCAAACTTGCACAACGATAAATGCGGGCCGCATGCGGCCCGCACACTGCCCGAAAAACTAGTTATTTATAATATATAAGGCTCGATTACCACTGACTGACTCACTGACTCACTGACATAAATGTTCTCCTAGAAGGAGCAGAGTAGGGTAAAAATGAAGTATGGCAAAAATGTTCGGCGGGTTTAGGTGAGTATGAGAAAAATCGAAAATCATTAAAAAGACGCCTGCCAAGTAAAGATGAATGACATATCTCAAAAACGGTACAAGATAGGTAGAGGGTGTTTGAACAAATGTCATAGGGAATTGGGAGAGCAGTCGGATGACATCTGTCAAAAATCCAAAATGGTGGATTTCAAGATGGCCGCCATACAAAGTGATCCGAGCCTGCTGAAGCGAGGCCGTTAGGCCGAGCTTCAGTAGAGGCGGAGCAGTTTGTATGGTGGCTGTCTTGAAATCCGACATTTTGGATGTGACCCACGTGCTCCTATCATTCTTTATACTGCATTTGGAGTGTTTTACCTTATATTTTCGACTGTATTAGGAGTTTTTGTGGGATTTTGGACTGAATTTGGAGTTACTGTCCTACGTTAGTGTAGTAGCGAGCCCGAAGGGCGAGCTCCTGGTGAGGCCGAAGGCCGAACTTTCGGCTCGCGAGGCCGAAGGCCGAGCGTATTGTGCGTGAGCCCGAAGGGCGAGCGCTTGGCGAGGCCGCAGGCCAAGCCGTGTTAGTAACTTGCGAGGCCGAAGGCCGAGCTCCGACTTGAGAGTATTTTCCACGTCACCGACTGGTCTCCATGGCAACTGCCCGCGGTAACCGAAGCACCTACGAATGGGGTTCCTTAACAAAAGTGACTCAGAACCTTGGTTCCATTCTGCCCGTACCACCTTTTTATGGCAGTAGGGTGAATCTGCTTTAGTGGCTACAGTATGGTTCATTATTGTATTGAGAGTTTATATGGGATTTCATACTTCTATTGGAGTTTTGGACACTTTTTTTTTATGTATAACGTTTTTTTATGACAGTTCCTACTGACTTAAGATAGATGCGGGCCGCATGCGGCCCGCACACTGCCCGAATAACTAGTTATTATAATATATAAAGCTCGATTACCACTGACTGATTGACATAAATGTTCTCCTAGAAGGAGACGAGTAGGAGCAACGTGATGTATGGCAAAAATGTTCGGGTGGTTTTGGTGAGTATGAGAAAAATCGAAAATCATTAAAAAGACGCCTGCCAAGTGATGATGGATGACGTATCTCGAAAACGGTAAGAGATAGGTAGGGGGTGTTTGAACAAATGTCATAGGGAATCGGGAGAGCAGTCGAATGACATCTGTCAAAAATCCAAAATGGCGGATTTCAAGATGGCCGCCATACAAAATGCTCCGAGCCTGCTGAAGCGAGGCCTTTAGGCCGAGCTTCAGTAGGGGCGGAGCAGTTTGTATGGTGGCCGTCTTGAAATCCGTTATTTTGGATGTGCCCCACGTGCTCCTATCATTCTTTATACTGCATTTGGAGTGTTTTACCTTATATTTTCGACTGTATTAGGAGTTTTTGTGGGTTTTTTGACTGAATTTGGAGTAACTGTCCTACATTAGTGTATAGCGAGCCCAAAGGGCAACCACCTGGTGAGGCCGAAGGCCGAACTTTCGGTCCGCGAGGCCGAAGGCCGAGCGTATTATGCGCGAGCCCGAAGGGCGAGCGCCTGGCGAGGCCGTAGGCCGAGCCGTATTAGTAACTTGCGAGGCCGAAGGCCGAGCTCCGACTTGAGAGTATTTTCCACATCTCCGACTGGTCTCCATGGCAACTGCCTGCGGTAACCGCAGCACCTACGAGTGGGGTTCCTTAACAAAAGTGACTCAGAACCTTGGTACCATTCTACCCGTACCACCTTTTTATGGCAGTAGGGTGAATCTGCTTTAGTGGCTACAGTATGTTTCATTATTGTATTACGAGTTTATATGGGATTTCATACTACTATTAGAGTTTTGAACATACTTTTTTTAACGTGTCAGGTGCTTTTTTGACAGTTCCTACTGACTCAAGATAGATGCGGGCCGCATGCGGCCCGCACACTGCCCGAAAAACTAGTATATATATATATATATACAATATACAAATTTTAGACCACATCATTTTCATTTAAGCTATTCGGCGTGGTTGGAATCCCGCTTGAAAAAAAGGTACTCTTAAAATTTGTAAATGTGATGTTCACATAGATTATAAATTGAGATCGATATTATTTTTTAAAATAAAAATAATGCTTCTGCATGTAGGAAGGCAGACTCGAGAATTTTACCATATTATACAATGGCTTAGAACATCTAGTACTACTACTAACAAGTGCCTAAACATTTTAAACGTAATTTCTCGTACGAGTATGTACCTACTGTAATCAACTAGTGACTAGGCTGACATTCACAGACGAGTTCGAGTTTAAACTCAAACTTTTTTATGTCAAAATATGAGTCTAGACTCAAACTCCAAGCAGTTTATTATTCACAGTCGAGTTCGCCCTAATGGAGTACGAGTATATGCTCAGCGGAGAATGAGACGGGCTGAGTCGCGAAATCGGCGACTCCAGCCGAACTCAAACGTCGCGCGGCGCCAAAATGCCGTCATCTTTGCTATATAGTTGGAACTGAGATATGTTTTGTATTTAATATTTTTACGAAAATGAATAATAGCGATGAAGTATTTACGGATTTAGAGCAAATAGATAATTTCGATCATTTTGATGTTATTGATGAACAGTATAACCTGCCAAGATTTTCCAACATGTCCATTCGCACTATAATGGATTCCTATTCCATATTATGACGCGGTGTTCAATAACCGTTACAGGTTCTCAAAGGCTTCCCTTATGAAATGTAATAGTGTTTTCAACACTCTTGCTCGTAAAGTGAGCTTTATTCTATCGTTCTTAGGGCCATAAACCGAACTATAGCACCCTAGTGCATAATAATATTATACACTAATGCGTAATAGAATTATCCCTACAAAGCTAAGGCAATACACTTGGCTGATTTACGCCCTCGCCTACGGCTCGGGCTGCAACACACAGCCTCGTTTATAATGAGCAACTTAGCTCACTTGTATCATAATCTACTATTACACAATACCTGCGCTGTAATACTGTTAATTCACATAACTTCTTTTTTCTTTGGGTTTTATGGTAATGATATTAGTAGTAAGTACCTAGGTGCCAATGTCACATTTTTTAATAAGTACCTAATTTAATTTTCTAGTTTATTTTTGGTGACCTACACTTCATATCTCAGCCCAGTCAGCCGAATAATTAAAAATATACCTGTCAAACTTGCTGGATTAGCAAATTAATTTTAAACTTTCCTGCAAACTTATAAAAGGTATTTAGTAACTTCCAAAATCAACTTGAAGGCACTTTAGTTGGAGACAGTGGCCACGTATATATTGACACCATTCATTAACCCAACTACACCACCACAAATTAGAATCAATTATGTGCAGGTAGTACACGCACTAGGAATGTAGTTGAGCGGTTTTTTGGTATATGGAAAAAAATATTACCTTGCCTTCAACAAATATGATTGTGGCTTGTGCGGTGTTATACAACATGAGGATGAACTGCAAAGAATTTGACACCACATTTGACTTGGTAGTGGCAACCGATAGTTTATCCATCCGCATTTCAAATATAATAGCTTATAGCTGATAATAATTACTATACAATGTTTTAGCAGGATAGTATTATTGGAAGCTAAGCTTTTTACCTAACTGATCTGGGACAAGTCTACGCACTGTACTTTTTATCTAGTTATAAAAAGAAATAAAAAAATAAGAAGATGTAAAACCTATCGACTTTGACGGTCGTAGATAGTTTGTGACCATTTTAATATTTTATTTTAGAGTTTATCTCACAAATAAATGACAATTTTAAAGTAGGTATACTATGTATCATCTAAGCACGCAGTACTATAATATATTTTTTAAGCTGTAATCAGATCGGTTTTTTTTCTGGGTCTTATAGAGCGAGCCGTTACCGCCGTTTAGTTTATGTAACTTAACACATCAGCAGTGATTTGGGGGATTTCTGTTTTCCTTATCACATAATACCAAACTGTATTGCAGATTATCATTGTACTAAATAGTAATCCGTTACTATCATAAAATTATACATACCATGGAAAATTAAATATTAATTATTGCGTTATAAAACCGAAATCTCCTTTTGCATACCAGTTGTAGGCTTTACTAACTTTAATGTAATGTGTCCGTTACGTAGCACAATCGTACCCTTGGAAAAAAAAAAACTTTGAACTTAATCTTTTCAAGGTCTTAGGTTTGGTTTTCGATGCGGAAACTTGAACTAGATTTTTCTGCCAAAGAAATTACAGACTCGCACCTATTTCATGGAACTTGAAAACATTACTAACGATATGTGGCTACCCTTTCGATAATAAACAATATTTATTGTGTGTTTTATTTATATTAGTTCTTTCATGTAATTGTTAACTGTAACGAAATCTATCAGTAGCCTATGTAAGATCCATACATTACAGATGCTGATTTAATTAGACCTTATTAGTTTCAACTTATAATCTTATTTATTTAGGTGTTTTTTATCTTTTTCGTAAGTTATAGATTATTTTTCAAAAGTTATGAAATTATTGATTCGCAGAAAAATTAATTAATCCCAGAAAACATTAATTTACATAACTAAAAATATTTTTACATCGAGCGGAAATGTTTACTTACCTTATAAAATTAGATCGATTCACTGGATTCAACATTAATTTGTTAAAGTCCTTTGTCATTACCATAATTATGTATTTGGTTTTCATAAACTGGGTCATGTTAGATAGCTGACGCTTTATTGCACTTTCTAATTACAATAAACAGTAGTTGCATAATATTCCATCTTAAAATAGTACAATCGATGGCCTATTATATATTGCTGGGAGAAATCTCTTACAGGCAATGTTTTCTCTTTAATTATAGATTTATGACAATAACTGACGAATACACTTTTTTTTATGCCTTTTAGGTTAGCTTTTGACCACTATCTCACCTGATGGTAAGTGAAGATGTGGTCGAAGATGTTGATCAGGCTAACCTAGACGTACTGGCTCTCAAGGACAGCTGCCGGAACACATCGTTAGGTGCTTGGCGACAGATTTTCTACTTGAGGGTGGTAGCTAGCCAGGCGGGCATTCGCAAAATGCCCTACCACCATGCTATAACGACTGCCATCCTAAGACGACAACCGGGACCGACGGCTTAACGTGCCCTCCGAAGCACGGAAGCGCTCAGTAGTAATGTCACTAGCGGTCACCCATCCAACTCATGACCGCGGGCGACGTTGCTTAACTTTGCTGATTGGTTGAGAACAGCTAAGTTAACTTCGCTGCGAGCGCTTCAAAAGTTTTATGGTAGGTAAGTACCTAAATAAGCCAGCCAAAATAATCTTAATAATCCTAAAACATGACGGTAAACGGCATGAAGAGTTTAATTTTAAAAAAAAGTAGGCTACAATATATTTTTTATGTTTTGATGTTACTTACTCGATAACTTTACACCAACAAATTTATTGTTTCCAAGGTTATCTAGTATAGAAATAGTAATTAGATTACGAGTATTGACAGACGACATCCCACCAAACGCATAATGGCGCCAAAATATACGCTTGTAAGAATACCGTAAAAATGTTAATTATATGAAACGGACATAGGAAGATACAAGAGTCAGCATATGATTTTGAAAAACTTGCAGCAACCGTGAATATCTGGGTTGGGGCAGAAAACAGCCCTACCGGGCTCCCGGTTGGGAAACTATTACCTATATACTAATGATAGACTAGCATTATTGTTTTATAATTTGCTAAGTTTCATATGTTTTTCCTCAGCTATATCCAGTAATCTTTGTTTGTGCTTTAATTCAATTAACATAATTTCCTCTTGAATATCATTAGTTTTTCTGAAATGCAACATCTTTAATTCTGGTTAATTAGGTAGGTATGCCGCAAAGATTCAAATTCAAAACCTCAATTCGCGCCCTTACATAATGCTCTGTTTCACTTACTCTCATAACTTTTTTTCTATGTTTGTTCCTTTCTAACATAATGATACCAGACAAAAATAAAGAAAATTATAACCAAGAAGTTGAACAATATTTCTCTATGGCTGGAGGCAAACTCGATGGAGTAGGTATGGAGCTATCGTTCGTTCTCAACTGTGAATTTAAAAAGGCGGAGTAAACTCGTCAAACCTGGAGTTCGATCTCACGTGAGATCGGTCGAAGTAAACTCGACCCACTGTCTCTGAATGTCAGCCTAAGTGTGCTTACAGGAGTAGATAATAGAAAATTATATATTACAAAATTACAAATATACGATAGACAAAATTTAAGTCATGTGCTGGATTCGAACCCACGTCCATCCACCCCTTGAGCCGGGGACGCTCTAACCAATTGAGCTAACATGACATGACGTCATAACTCAAATCGTTCCTATCGTTCTTTAACCTTTTTCTATCGTATATTTGTAATTTTGTAATGTAATCCGCATATAGCAGGCGTTATTGCAAACATAACACTATTAAAACAAGAAAAGTATATATTTTGTGCTAAATATACTACAATATCGTCAAAAAGTACTACAAAATACATATTTTTGATACGACTTTAGATGATAATATTGCCTTTCAAATTCTTAATTAAGTGGTAGCCCAAATATGCAACGTCATTCTTAATTGCTTATTCGAGTCGACCATGGTGTTCTTAGGGCGTATTCCATTTGACGCCAATTTAGTTATTTTCGATAATTTTGACCACATTTTGCGACTATGGTTATGATCACTGTGATCGTTTGTAACTGTTCTCCCCTGTTCCATTTAGGATAAGAAAGCTAGGAATGCCACTACAATTTGCCACTTTTGACATTAGATGTAGGTACTACAAACAGTTCCAGTAGCTTCATAGCGTTTATGGCGAAAATAATGCCAAGACCCAAGTGGAACAACTTTTTGGGATAGTGATCGTTTTTATCGTTTTTGGCGAATTTAACTCCAAATGGTACGAGCCTTTATGTTGCACCAGATGATACGATTTTACGATACAAATTTTCCTCATGGGAAAGACTTAAGGAAAGTGTCTTCATACCGCTTTCCATACAAACGTAGCTTCGT
Source organism: Plagodis pulveraria (assembly GCA_963890685.1). Classification (NCBI taxonomy): domain Eukaryota; kingdom Metazoa; phylum Arthropoda; class Insecta; order Lepidoptera; family Geometridae; genus Plagodis; species Plagodis pulveraria. The sequence continues at coordinate 12,665,774 of OY982971.1, read as the reverse complement.
CATATTTTAAATACCAAATTTTCAAACTAAATGAAATTTTGCATGAATGTCCTTTCGCCTAAAATCTATGCTTTTTGTTTGTCAGTTTCCCGTTGTGTTATTTATTTCAAAATAATTCGAAAAATCATTTCAATTAAAAAAAATGGGAACTGAACGAAACATAAATTTGGCAAACCAGAACCATAGATAAAACAAAATATGACGTTCAAGGACATGCATGCAAAATTGAATACTTGGTATTTATAATATGACGAAACGGCATTCATATCGAAAGAGCTATAAAGACACTAACCTCAATGGATGGTACAACTTCCCTTTCCAGTGCCCTGTTTCACAAGATGTTTTACAATAATTTACATAACCAATGATACCTAGGTAGGTACATTATATCTCATTGTACATAACAGAGCAGTATTCGCAACATCTACAGGCGTTACGTAAATCTTCATCTTGTAATGTAGGTAACAGTAATGCTCTCAATGGTTTCAATATATAGGTACTCCTATAGTCGATGTAATACGAATATATAGTACCACCAACTTAACTGTGCAGTTTTCGAGGGCGCTACTGGTCATGGAAATCAACTACAAACTGTCACAATTTGAAGGTATGTTGTAGTTCTTTTTTCTGCCGCCTGAACAGATAAGTTGGTGGGTCTGTGCCTAAGTCATAGCTCTAGCACAAGAAGTCAAACAGTAAAATGTGTGTGTAGTATATGAACCAAACATGTTCTTTTGTTTGTTCACATTTGAGTTTTATTAAATGAAAATTTGTAGGTTTGACTTAGGTAATAGGTTTATGTCTAGGATAATACATACCTAATGTATACATTTTATGACTGTTTTCTAGGACTAATATATTATCTAAATTTTTTCAACACTAGCTTCCGATTCTGGAACAACTTATCCACAATTAAATTGTAGAGTACCTACATTTTTTGCCTCTGGCGGTGTGGCGGAAAGAAATATAAGGATATGATATTTATAAATATCTATAGTTTCAAGCACTAAGTTGGTTGCTAAGCGAACATTACTTTACAAATTTGTATAGAGCACAATATTTTTCTCGTTCTTCCAGTCTCGATGGCCAATCGGCTAAGGCCGGCGTAGAGCCGGGTGACAAGGGCCTGAATCCCACTCAAAACGCAAATTTTGTGGCATAGAAATTTATAAAATATGTGATGAAATTTATAAAAAATCAATTTTTAAACATCCAAAGTTTATAGGGTTGCAATGCCCGAGTATTCGCGGTAATGATAGCCCAAAGAGGTGTATACGTATCTATTGCCAATAAGGGCACACTTTTCAGGGGCCATCATTGCCACGCAGGTTTTATTAGACCATTATTGCTAAAAAGGATGTGAACAGAAAATGTTTTTTTATGGCGGATAGCGTAGCGAATAATAAGTAAATAAAAGAAAAAAATAAAGGATGTCCTCATCAGGAAACGTATTAATTTTTACCTTAATTATAAGCAGTATATTACTTAAATATACTGCTGAATTTCGGGATAAAAAGTACACATTAACCTTATGTAGTATGAACATGTTAAGTTTCATTTAATTCCATTCAGTAGTTTCGGAGTGATGCGCGGCCGGGATACAGACAGACAAAAAATCAAAAAAACAGTTTTGGCATCAGTGTCAGCTCTCTGTAGCTGACACTGATGCCAAAACTTTTTTTTTCTTGCTATGAATTTTTTTTTTCTCAATATATCTGCCATGTACAGATTTGGATCTGTTACAGTTTTATTATAAGTATATAGACAACGTAATATTATGTCCAGTAAACATAGATCTTTAAACCTCTTTGCTCGGTGGCCGTAAATTAGCTTTAAGTGTAATTCCCTCCATTGTTTCTTGTAGGCTATGTCGAACCAAACATCCTGTCCAAAGTTTTACGTTTACGTTTCAAGTTAGAAAACCCGAATAAAAAGACACTCTTCCATCATTACGCATGATGGAATGGCATTGTTAAAATTTTTATACCTTAGGCCACAGAATAACTGATAGTCCTGTTGATGCAAATAGAGCAGTACAGACCCACCAACTTATCTGTTCAGGTGGCAGAAAAAAGAACTAAAACTTTCCCTCAAATTGTGACAGTCTGTAGTTGATTTCCATGACCAGTAGCGCCCTCGAAAACTGCACAGTTAAGTTGGTGGTACTATACGATTTGTATACTGTCCGATACCCTTCATGAACTCATCAAAAATATTTTCCAGAAACGTGACAAGAATCCATTTCAGTTATAAATTTAGAACAATAGGACTCCTGTTTATTAGCTACTAAACCCGAGACTTTTATAGACCTTTTGTGTGCTATTATGAACCTTGTATGGTGGTAATTACACATATACAATATGTATTTTGTTCTTGTACTAAGAAACCTATTTATAGAGAAGATTTATTTGTAAAGGTTTGCGTATGAGTACCTACAGCATGTTGTCGAACATTCTTGTTATTATATTATTAAAAAAAACAATGTATACTAACTTCAAATACCTACTTCAAAATGTGAAATATACTTAATGTTTCTGACTTCTTAATGTCGGCACCAACCATGCTGATTCAAACATTATAAACTTAATAGAGTTTTTTAGACCCGACTTCCACAAATTGGTCTACATTTAACAGAGTTCGAAGAACGTCCAACTTAAAAAAAAACTCTTTTCAGTCATGGTACAGGTGGATTGTGTCCTTCGACTATGAATAATGCTCGACATAAGGCAATATACAAACTGTAGAAACAGATAATTATACCTTCTGCCAGATACATTCTATTAATTGAGTATAACCGAAATACTTAATTTAATTAGACTTAGAATACTTTTCTGGGGGGTCCAATACACAAACGGTAACCAGGCTCTTTTTATTTCGGATCATATACTGCACTCATTATTTCAGTTTTAGACCATTATTGCTACAGGTTCTATCTCAAAAACTAAACTAATTATGAATCTGGAATTTCTGTATATTATATATTTCCTCTATTTAACCAACAAATACTGATAATACCGATTTATAAAATAATTTTAAAGCTGCAATCAAAACAAACATTTTTATTTCTCTCACGGGTATTTGCCATAACTATGGCCGATTTGCACTAGGATGGTTTTTTATCTTACAGAATCTCAAGCATATTGTAATAGTCAGTCATTTATTTTCGTAAAGTAAATTTACAGGTCATTCAATAATACTTAGGGGGTGTGTCACGGAACTTCATAATTTGATTCCGCCATCCCCATTCTATAATCGGACATCCAGGAATACCCAGAAGCGCCAATTATAACCGCATATTATATGGTCGATATTCCATTTACCCGAACGAAGCGATTTGCTTCTTCGTCATCATACGAACAGTCAGGAAATGGAACACCCTGCATGAGTCTGTGTTGACGGTTAAGTAAAATATGGGGGTTTTCAAAAGGTTATTTCATATTAAGCAACGCTTTGGTCTGCGGTGAAGCACTCCCAGTAAGGGATACCTCAGAAAGGAGCTTTTTGCTTTGGGTTTGGAAACCGCCGGGTTGTATTTTCCAGAAGACAGTAGTTAAGTAACTCAGAGAGTTCCTTCACGGTTCGCACAATAAATGTTGAAGCAAAGTACTTTATGCGTTTCTTTGGAATTTCGATTTTAAAACAGCCTCTTTTGCTCAAGGTTCTCCTTGTTTGGCGGTAGAACGAAAATTTATTAGATCGTGCACTTCCATTGCACAGTTTCCAAAATATATCATGCAAAAGATCGATTGTTAAAAAAACTGGTTGTGGCGAATGTTCCAGATTTTAGAGATTTATCTTAGCAAGCTTGCAAAACTAATTAAGGGTGCTGGGGTGCCTGGGGGTGCCGGGCTGTCCGTGGGATTAGGACTATTCTAACAAAAAAATAATGATTGAAATCGGACTACGCGTTAATAAATTACAACTAAGTGTACATTTTGACTTTCATCCCCTTTCTGAACCGTGCTGAATTTCTGGATATACAATAACCTTCTTCGTAGTATGAACTCAAATTGTGTTAAGTTCCATTGAATTCCATTCAGTAGTATTGGAGTGATGCGCGGCCGGGATACAGACAGACAGACAGACAAAAATAAAAAATAAAGTAGTTTTGGCATTAGTGTCAGCTTCAGAGAGCTTTCAAATAATTTTATCAAATACATCGACATCGGGTTTGGAGTATCAGATGCTCATCATCAGGGGTCATCATGAGTGCGCAATGACGTCTGCGAGGAAGTGCCCTCCGGGAGATCAAAGACGCAGCTCGCCTAAACTAACCTATCGTGAGCGTTTTGCCCGCTAATTTATATTACAATATTTATTGGTTGTATGCACAAATATATACAGATACGCGTAATATATATAATATTACGCACTCAACGATCAAGTGATAATAAAGGTGTTTTGGTAATATCATAAAACAACAAATTGGTCCAAAATCGGCATCGCAGTGAAAGTGCTGGCCGACCAAGCATAATGAGGACATGGCAGCTGACTCACTCTACAGCTTCACAGTTTTTGTTTCTTTTGAGCTAGATTGAGACTTCGCTGGTTGAGTGGTGTAAAGTCACGCTGGTATCTCGAGGTCCAAGGTTCAATGCGGTCTCCAAGAGTTATAAACAGTAGTCTAGAACTACAACCCAGTAAATAGATGTCAACAGGTTAACCCCCTTATACTTAGGAACATATCATATTTGGAGAAACGTGGATGTTAAGAGACTATGCTTATCACTTGCCCTTTTTGAGCTACATAACAACCTAGTACAGAATTTAGGTTCATAGGATACCTATACTACGAGTATTTACCGTTTCATACCCGTGGTCCACCTATGCGTTTAACCTAGGCAGCACAGGGGTACAATTTTTTTACTTGTAGTCCTCCCAGATGTACCTACTATAGGTATTTCTAATTATTTATTCGTAGAGGTATTTCAATGTACCCATAGAACACCCGGATAAACTTGGACAATTTAAGAGCCCTTTTACATTTTGCAGCCTTCTCACTCGCACTTTTAAAGATAATTTCAAATAGCAACAATATGGTTTATATTTTTTAAAATGTGGTCAATCATTATTTTGCAGCATGCAACTATAGATGTTCTCTACTAATTTTCATTTTGATATCTGTTATGGGGGATCCAAAAGGCGTAATTTAGTTATTTTAAGTTTTGGGCCTCTAATTCTAATTGGACTCAACATGTAACAAAGTAAAAATATGTTGAGAACATCTATAGTTGCATGCAGCAAAATAACGATTGACTACATTTAAAAAAATATAAACCATATTGTTGCTATTTGAAATAATCTTTAAAAGTACGAGTGAGAGGGCTGCAAAATGTAAAAGGCCTCTTAATATACCCGTGCTTCACTTCTACGTCTTTTTCTGTTTCTTTTTTGGGTGTGACAGCTGTCAAAGTGACAGTTGATTTCGTATTTATCACTTTTATGTCATATTTGGAATACCATTCAGTATAAAAGATACAAATAAAATAGTACAGTCCCACCAACTTATCTGTTCAGGTGCGGCAGAAAAAAGAACTACAACGTTCCTTCAAATTGTGACAGTTTGTAGTTGATTTCCTTGATCAGCAGCGCCCTCGCCAACTGCACAGTTAAGTTGGTGGTACTATAATGTGCAGCTGTGTACTTTTCAGTATTGATTCGGAGTGTAGAGCGAAATGCAGAGACAGAATGATATATTATGTAATGGACAGACCGAACGACAGATACCCGCTTACCATCAGGCGAACGAATTGTCCGTTCAATTTAAAGCATAAAAAATACATCACTAATACCTAACAGGGTCTGGTTACAGAAAATTCGTAGTTCTTCTTAATGACTGTTATTTATTTAGGCCGGATTACATCAAATTACTATATTAAATCTTGAAAATCGTTCCATATTCAACCTTATTCCGAAGTGTATAAATTGACGATCGATTTGACGTTAACCGGAGATGGTACAACCCTGGCTTAGTAAATAAGACATGCTGTATTTAAACTTCCCCTTATCATCCCGTCGGTATCGTAAAAGGCGTCTAAGGGAAAGTTACTAGAAGGTGGGCAGCAGCGCCTTCTTGTGAAAGTGGGCGCATCTTATACTGCGATCCCCAAGCCGCCTGCCAAGCGTGGGGATTATGGCAAATAATCCAATAATTCAATATGGTTGTGTTCAGCAGTGGCTCCGGCTGATACAGTACAGTATTTGAACTTGATAATATTCGTGCCGTAGAGAATCAAGTTTCTAAATATCACTTTCAAGTAAATATCGCATGCTTTGCGATTTACGAATATCACGTTCATAAGTTTTTAGACTGCTAGGTAGACTAATCTGACGGATGGATGCACCGCCTCCTATTATAAATTACGTTAAACAATAATTAGAGCATACATTTCAAACTTCTGCTAACGGCTCCGGCAGAAAAAATAAGATTTTTCGTAGCTCTTTCCATAAAGACATAGTTTCGTCATATTTTGAATACCATGTGTTCAAAATCGTTGAATATTACATGAATGTCTTTTATGCTAAAATCTAAGCTTCTGATTTGCCAGTTTTTTTTTATTATTTTATTTTTCTTTTAATTATTTATTTTGACTATAAATATATACTAGTCAATACTAATATTACAAAGAGGAAAAATTTGTATTATTGTATTCATGCATTTTTTTTTTATAATTAATAAACTTAAAAACTACTGGCTCAATGCTACTGGGCAAATTTGAAAAAATTTAAGAATCCTACCCTATCCCTGATGAGCATAGGCTATAGAATATTTTCAAAAACTTAGAGATCCGTGTGAAAAGTTCGATAGTGTAACTTTAAAAAATATATATATATATTTTTGTAATGATTAAATAATATAATAATATGATAAAAATATTTTTTATGCCTAACTATTACAGTCATATCACAAAAACTAATTTGTATGTGTTTCAATTTATATTTTTTGGCAAAGCCGGGGCCGCTAGTCTAATATAAATTTGAAAATATATAATCTTAAACAAAAAGGTTTTCCCAAATAATAAATAAACATAATTTTATGGATAATTGATAAACCATAAGCACAAATATTAGGCTCAAGGATTGCTTAATTACAACGAGTTTGAACACTTGGTATTCAAAATATGACGAAACTACGTTTGTATGGATGAGCTATGAAAGTCAATCAGCGAATATGAGTACCTACATTGTTATGAAAATCTATGTTAATCTCTTAAAAACTGTATTCTGCGACCGAGTCACCCCAAAATATAGCGGAGGATAAGCATAACCGTAGTAGGTGGGTATGCATTTATTGCTATACTACTTTTACAGAAGACTTTTGATAAAATTGATAAAGCAAATATGAATGCGAAAAATTTGTGTGTTTTCAATTTATATGTAAATCGTATACTTCTGAAACCCGGAACTTGACAGCACTTACATAAAAGCAAATGAAATGCTTTTCCTTGATCCTTGAACGTAGGTATAAATACTTACTGCAATTTTATCGGATGTCCATAAGAAGGCCATAATGACAAAGGTCAGAATCATTTACAGACTCGTCTTTATCGCTACCGAAATACCGAACCTGTTTTTTAAACACGTAAAAGTCATTTTAAGAAAGACGTATGGAATGGAAATTTTTCAAGGGTCGTGAGAGCTGGCCGTGGAATTACATCCTGTTCATGTACAAGTAGGTATTTAGCAAGGAATCAATAAAGTTTTCAATTTAGCTTCATATTGAACCAGGAAATACACGAGGCGCATATTATCTGCATTTAAAACTTAAATCCTGAAGATTTTGTTACTGTTCTAGATATTGTTAATGTCCTAGAACAAATGCGAGCAGTAGAGAAAATATCTGGTGACCACGATAAATTTAAATTATCATACCTTGAGGAAAAATAATACTTATACTTAAATATTTTTAGCGAGAGCAAGAGAGGCCTTGGTGACTGAATTGATCAACTGCAGTACCACACTATCGCTCATGGCCCACTCATTTGCGATAGTATCTGGCAAAGCCAGTACCTACATAAAATGAAACCTATGTATACACCGTGTCCCAAAATTCAACGATAAGCCGGCATCGGTGCATGGACCTACTCATGACTACTCGGGAAAAAAAAAAAAAAATTATAACTCTTTTTTTTTTTATTACAGAGACTTTTATAAAGTTGCGCCAACTTTTAATAAAACTTGCCATGGTAGTGTCCATACTTTTTTTTTTAACCCAGACTATAGAAAGTGCATAGAATGTTAAAATCTATGAAAATTATAAGAAAAAATTTTTTTTTTACTGATTTTTGTAAAATAACTACAGACTTTCTGTAATTTTAAAGGATTGTGGTAGATAGCCGTCCTTCTTAGGTTGCTAATGCACAAAAAATATCAAAAATATGTCAAAAATTGTGGTCATGGTAGTTGAAAATAGCATAATGGGTATCGAATATCGATGAAATTTATAAAAGTCTCTGTAATTAATAAAAAAAAACAGTTATAATTATTTTTTATTTTTTTTCCGAGGAGTCATGAGTAGGTCCATGCTCCGATGCCGGCTTATCGTTGAATTTTGGGACACGCTGTATATGTTCAGAAATCTTCTGACAACATCTTCTACTTTGCTGAGTTGGCTGTGTTGGTAGTCACTCTTCTTTACACAAGAGTAGAGCATATTTTAAGAGTCTCAATCTCAAACCCTACTACTTTGCGAAAGTAACTGACAGAGTCAGTGTGAGACAAAGTCTGCACGTTTAAAAATGTTCTTACCTTGATGAGTTTGCTGTGTTGATAGTTACTTTTCGTTATGAATGACTATCCTACGAATGTTATGCTCGCAAGCCCTTGCAAATGCACCTGGTAGAGCCAGTGTGAGACCAAATCAACACGTTCAGAAATGCTCTTACTTTGCTGAGTTTTTAACCGATATTCATTAGTTTTTACGCGAGAGTAGTTTAGGCTAGACAGAGCATAATTAGCTCTGACGGGTCACCAACGGGTATGATCAAATCTTGTCTGGATCAAATTAAGCTCAATTGGAATTCTGGAACGGCGTGTATCAGCGCTTAGACCAACATTTGTCTTGGCGGAAGGCTTGCAGGAGCTTAGCTTTTTTTTCACTTCAGAAGTCTCTAGCTCAAATCAACCCCACTCTACTTTGCAAAAACATCTACAGTCAGAGCCGTTTTGAAGTAAAGTATACACGATCAGAAATACCTGAGCATCTTCTTACTTTTAGTAATTAAACAACTTTAAACGGTTTAAATCGCGTATATTTATCATTATTTTTGTCCCGACGTTTCAAACACTTTGCAGTGATCGTGGTCACGGGGTGACTGATCTTCTTACTAACTTTGTGACTTGACTGTGTTGATTGATAGTTTATGCAAGAGTAAAGCATATTCTACGACTCTCAAGCTCTACCCTACCTTGCGAAAGCATTTGGCAGAGCTGGTATAATAATAACAATAAACTTCACACCCACTGTAACTTCTACAAATTACATGCTGTAATTTACTTGGCCAAAGCTCGTAATTACAGTTAAAACCGGCTTAAAGCCGAGAAAAGTTAAACTTTAATTGATAATAATAATTATTAAGGTGTATATATATATATGAAGCCAAATCTACACATTCATAAATGACAGCTTCTTACTCTACTGCAAGTCTGCTTTAGCCTATCTCATGCGCAAGATATAGTTGGTACTTTGCTAAAGCTGGAAAAGTCAGTATTAGGCTATATACACACGTTTAGAAACAGCAACTGTAATTAGACTGCTGTTATAGATATATCGTAGGTAAGGTTAGAAACAAATTTAGACTAAAAAGATGTGTGAAAAACGTACGATTTAAGGTTTTTTCAATATAGGTAAGTATATTGTTTGAAATACGGTTATTATTTCCGGAATAAACAAGAAACAACAGGTTTACGACCGTCTTATAACAATTTACTGTGAAGTTCAGGAGAAAGTTCAAGTAGGTATATCATCAGTGCGTAACGCCAATATTCACATACGGCGTCAAGTCTGCTAATCAATATGTATCTATAATGGACTCGGCCCGATAAATTTTGACAGTTTTGGTAGTCTACTAACTTCATATCGTTCATATTGAGTCAATATTGATTCAATCTCGGTTTCATATAAAAACGAAACGAAATAATAAAATAATAATAAATAATAACGAAATTGTTTTCTGAATTACCTTACTTCCCTTTTTATTTTTTACCGTACTTCCCTTTTTATTTTTTGTCCTTTCTTCCCTTTTTATTTTTTGTTGGCAATATCGTCAAACCAGCCTAGATTCATCATAGATTCATATATTCATAAGGGATCAGCAGACTACCGATTCTGTCTTGTATGAATCTATGCTGAATATGAACATGTAATTAGCAGACTTGGCCCCCTGGCCGCCTTTTTTTTATAAAGAGAAATACCTAAAGTATGTAGGTGTGTAACTAATAAAAACTTTACTATAAATAATAAAAACTTGCAAACATGCATATTCATTTACGCGTTTAGAATAAAGACTAGAGATTAGATGGGTGGCTCAACACTAGACAAAAGATTTTTATGTATAACGTCAGCAAGATTATTTCTCACCTCCTTGTGCAATAAGGCTTAGTTAAGATCAGATACAGAATGTTTCTGTTTATGTGAGGTTACCTAACACCATGTTAACCCATTAACCGAGTTTCGACCCTCTTTCCTGTTATGTACCTACAGTTTCTCAATATCGGTTTTATGGAAGCTGGCACTGCTAAAAGTAGACCGCGCGAATGAGCGGTCTCCTCACGCTATCGCAGAAACAGTTAATTTTACACAGTCGTATCGTGTCAAAAGAAAGAAGAAAATCCTCAAACCTACAATCTATAAGAGCTATCAATATCGAATGGCCAATCTGATTGTCATTTGTCAGTTTGTTGGTTTGACCTTATATTGCCATGTGGCAGAGCAACAGATTCGACGGGTTATGTAGGGACTGGAGAGCAACACAGAGCATGCCTATGTTCTATTTTTATTATTATTGAAGATTGATGTTCTAGATGATTTTGATGATTATTTTCTTGTTGAGTATTATAGTATAGGGCGTATACCATTTGACGCTAAATTCGGTATTTTCGATAATTTTTATCACTATTTGTGTCTATGGTTCATATTAAATGAGGATCCATAGACGCAAAATGTGGTCAAAATTATAGAAAACAACAACAATGGAACAATTATGGAATACAGCAATAGATAGAGTATACCTCCGAGGTGATCCCATATAAATTTCACTCAAATTGTTTAAGTGGTTTTTAAGTTATAGACAATTAACTGAAAAATGTATGAAAATGTGACGTTTGACACTCTCGCGCTTCTCAAGTAAATGAATAAAGAAAGGATCAGAATGAGCTACGAAATTTTTGCCCATTTACTGAGCTGGTTCAAACCAGAAAGTTGAATTACATAAAGTAGTTATATCCGAACATCACTGCTCTAAAAACTCACTATAATTTACCTGTCTACATTATATCTATGCACATGTATATGCAGTTTCTAATGACAAAGATAGAAAATATTCAAATGTTTCCTAAAAACACATAATTAGCGGCAACGTGTTTACCGGACGCTCGGAAGTGCAAGACTGGTAGCGACTACGGCAATTACCTTGCATGCGTCTAGTAAATATGGGGAGCCTAACTCATCTACAGGTAAAAAAAATATCATACCGGTTCCGCACCCTTACTGGTACCGCTGTGGCCGCTGCAACCATCGCACATCACACACAAAGCCGAGTGAGTTTAGTAGTGTTGCTATCATTCTGTATCGATCTATAATCATGTGTCGTGAGCATCCAGATTTTCTATAAGTAAAAGGGAGTCTATATTAACACTATGGTAGTAAAGTAGTACTATGGTAATTGGTATGGTAAGCATTACTATGGTCAAAACTTTTCAATTTGTTTTTTGTGCAGATAGATTAGCCTTTGACCACTATCTCACCTGATGGTAAGTGATGATGTGGTCGAAGATGTTGTTCAGGCTAACCAAGAAGTACTGGCTCTCAAGGACAGCTGCCGGAACACACCTTAGGTGCATTTATAAAAGCATTCATCGATTAACAACCTTTTGCAGTTTATAACATACCAACATTACCAACACAAACGTATCTTTATCTATTTTTCCCTTCTTTTTCTTATTCCTTTCTCTTTCGTTCTCCAAAAGTCTTTGCCGCACATATACCTATTTGAGTAAATATTGCCATATCATTCCGACATTCATCCATTGCTTTCACTTCCAAATTCTTCATATATTACATTCTATCTACAACTCTCTTTCTTAATCATTTTGTACACTCTTCCTTTTCTAGCATGTTGTACCTTTTACTTTTGAGTAGCGCCTTTGACTTCTTTCTTTCTACTCACTATTAATAAGTTTCTTTTTCGAATTTTTAATTTCTCTCTTGTATGAAGAAGGTATCTACTCGTAATTCTTCTATTCCGCTTTACTGCTTCGGGGATTCCACATTTACTAAAATTCTTTGCATATCATCAATAAATTCTCTACCCTTCCAGTCATCGTTCATTAATTCCAAATTGGCATTCTCAATCTACACTCCTGGACTTGCTTCATAATGCTGCTCTCGTCCCAGATGGATCCCTAATACATTGCTTCTATTTTTTTATTTTTTTTATCCATGATAGTGATAGCCTTTGACAACTATCTCACCTGATGGTAAGTGACGATGTAGTCGAAGATACTGTTAAGGCTAACCTAGAGGTGCTGGCTCTCAAGGACAGCTGCCGTAACACACCGTTAGGTGCTTGGCGACAGATTTTGTACTTGAGGGTGGTAGCTAGCCAGACGGGCATTCGCAAAATGCCCTACCACCATGTTGTAATGACTGCCATCCTAAGACAACAACCGGACCGACGGCTTAACGTGCCCACCGAAGCACGGAAACGCTCAGTAGTAATGTCACTAGCGGTCACCCAACCAACTCATGACCGCGGGCGACGTTACTTAACTTTTCTCATCGGTTGAGAACAGCTAAGTAAACTTCGCTACGAGCGCTTCAAAATTTAATCCACACATTCTTGTAAACGTTAAAAGTTCTACTGAATATTAAGTACATGCATGTACATATACGACGATAACCTCCGTAATATTTGAAATCCAGCACAGCCTCTATAATCACCATATTGATAATTTTGAAACCAATGCCGATGGCTCAACATTAAGCAACATTATTTATATGGTTGACTGCATCTGAAATGGCGTTGGCGCAACTACCTAAATTTTTACAAGATATGTCAACAGAAAACTTAAAATTGTTCTGAGTAGTGAAGCAAGGGCACGTTCAATTGTTATTGAAATACTAAAAGCAATCACCGGTACCAAGCTAAGTGCACGGCCGCAAAATACGACGAGATAACGCACTGTACAATATTTGGGTAAGTATTAAGCCTCAAAAATCAATACTTTGTATCATAGATTAAAGTTTCAGTCAAATATTCAATCTTCGAGCGTATTATTTCAATTACGTGGCTTATTTAATTACAGAGAAGTTTGAGATAAATACAACTGCGTAGGCACTGAGTAATTCATCATAAATCATCGTTCATTATGTCAGAATTCAGGCATTTACGAATGAAATTCAATTGTTATCATTATCTACGAGTACGTACTTATACATACATTTATAATCGTTTATTAGAAATTCATGAGAATAGGGATATTCCAGAAAATCAGGAAAACGTTTTACCTTACAATCTGCGTAATAATGAAAAGCTAATTATAAAAATGAAATTCGTGTTGTACCAAAAATCAGATTAGCTAAGGTACAGATACAAAGTCGTTATTCGAAAATACTGATGTACAGTAAATTACCAAAAAGCTTGACCACCTTAAAATGTAATTTGTTAAAACTAAAACTTAAGAACTTTTTTGTAAACAATCCCTACTACACATTAAAAGAATACATGTCAATGCAGCTTTTAGAAACTTTTTACTTAGGACAAGTGCAAACGTGATAACTGTAAATTTTATTTAACTGTATTATTACATGTAAATGCAGCTTTTAGAATTTTTGTCATTAGGACAATTGCAAACGTGATAACTGTAAATTTTATTTAACTGTATTATGTATAAAAATATTATGATTATTAAATTTTAATCAATTATTTACATAGACGTAATTACAATTAATATATTTAAGTAGTATAAATATGTATTGAATGTACCTTGACTTGCCTGTAAAAAAAATACAAAAGGGCTAATAAAACTTCTTTATATCTTTATATAAGATGGATATTAATAATAATAATTATAATAATAATTATATATCAACAATACTGCGGGGGGTTGTGTGGAATCGATAAATTAATGTATTCCACTTATGTTTAATTTTCACATACACAAAATAATCACTAACTATTGTCTAAGCTGTGGCACGTTGGCTCTAAGAATAACAGCGACAACAACCGCGGTCTACGATGCGCATGGATTTTTGTACTAGTGCCTAATTCTAGTCTCTTCATAGTTCAGAGTTTCCGAGACGCTGAAGACCGCAACAAGTGGAGGCGCATCGCGAGGGCTGTTTTAGCCAATGAAAATGCATCATCAACCACGACCACTCTGTCAAGAGTGAACGACTAAGGAGGCCTAATTCTATCACATCACTCAATGCTAGATTCTAACTAGACTTTTCACATATTGTACATAGGTAGATAATTGGATAATCTACCCATATACAATATGTAAAAAAGGGACAAAGATTTCCAGTGGCACTAGAGAAATCCTATAGAATACCGTTTTGTCGTATTGATGGTAGATATTCTAGGGCAGCTAGTTCAAGTACCGCTGTAGGTATGTGATCTCTTCGCTCTATATTCTTCTATATTTCATTTCAATAACGTTCAGATTGGGAAGGAAATCACCTGGGTGATATAAGATCACAAATTAGTGCTATCCGCCTGGGTGATTTTAGTTCAAACAAAATTATTGTGTAGAATCATTAACGTATACTTTATTGACCTATATAAAAATTGCACATTTACCCATGGCAATTAAATCATTCCCCCGTGGGGTGCCGGGTTAGAATTGCACCTCCCCATTATCATCCCGTGAGTGTCGTAAAAGGCGACTAAGGGAAAATACTAGAAGGTGGGCAGCAGCGCCTTCTAATGAACTGCCATCTTACACTGCGATTCCCAAGCCGCCTGCCAAGCGTGGGGATTAAGGCAAATACCCCCTTGATATGACGATCCAGTTGATACAGTACAGTACAGTAATTAAATCATCAACGATACCCGGAATGCTCCGTTGGTTTGGAAAAATATTTCCCTGAAATAACATTCCTCTTAAAAATATTACTCCAGAAATATTTATGAAAAATCTATATCTATACTAATAAGAAAACTGTAACAGATCCAACTCAATTTGAAAAATAAAATTGAGTGCACTCTGTAGCTGACACTGATGCCAAAACTGTATTTATTTTATTTTTGTCTGTCTGTCTGTCTGTATTCCGGCCGCACATCACTACAAAACTAATGAATGAATTCAATGAAACTTAACAAAATTTGAGTTCATACTACGAAGAAGGTTATTGTATGTATTTTAACCTGATATTCAGCATGGTTCCCTCGGGAAAGGGGATGAAAGTCAAAATGTACACTTAGTTGTAATTTATTAACGCGTAGTCCGATTTCAATTATTCTTATTTTGGTAGAATAGCGACGGGTATGAGCCCGGCATCCCAGCACTCCACGGGCATTCCGGCACCCCACGGGCAGCCCGACAACCTTATTTAGTTTTGCAAGCTTGCATGCTAAGATAAAACTCTAAAATCTGGAATGAATGTTCCAGATTTTAGAGTTTTATCTTAGCAATCAGTTTTTTTTACTATCTATCCTTTGCTGGATACATTTTGGTGACCGCGCAATGGAAGTGCACAATCTAATATATATTCGTTCTACCGCCGAACAAGGAGAACCTCGGCAAAAAGACGCCAAAAAACGCACAAAGTACTTTGCTTCAACATTTATTGTGCGAACCGCGAAGGAACTCTCTAAGTAACTTAACTACTGTCTTCTGGAAAATACAAACCGGGAGTTTTCAAACCCAAAGTAAAAACTAAATTTCCTAAGAGTGCTTCACCGAAGAGCGTTGCTTAATATGAGATAAACAGTTCTCAAATGTGAATAATTAGTCTGCAGGTACGGAAATCGCAAACGAAGTCGCAGGTACATCTAGTATTTAAATAAAATTTCTTATTCAATATTCTCGCAAAATATCTTTCTATACAGTCAATGTCCTTTCTGATTTGTAACTGTTGTTTCCTAGCTAGAGCGCCGTGGATTCGTGGCACTAAAAAGAGGCTTTCAAATCGTCCATCGTCCTTGAAACT
Organism: Plagodis pulveraria; assembly: GCA_963890685.1. Classification (NCBI taxonomy): domain Eukaryota; kingdom Metazoa; phylum Arthropoda; class Insecta; order Lepidoptera; family Geometridae; genus Plagodis; species Plagodis pulveraria. The sequence goes on along the minus strand of OY982971.1, from coordinate 12,649,402 downwards.
CGCTAAATAAATGATCAACCGACCTTGTCACTATGTTGGCACACATTGATGACATGTCGTTAATTTGGGCATAGAATAAGCAACAGTTGGTACGTCGTACTTCGCCTTGTGTAATCACTGGAGCAACACGGATGGAGTGGTGACGTAAAGTGTGCCAATGTCACTCATGTGATTATGGTCTAATGATGATCTTCTTCTTACCCTTATCCCAACTATGAGATGGGACAAGCACAGTATGTCGCTAACATAAAGACATGCTTGCTAAGTTGTATGGCCATGAGCCTGTCCGACAACGATCCTTCTGGGAATTCTCGTTGTTAGTATACCCACTACCAAATGGTTAAAAATTACTAAAACATGGTCTACATACATTTTTGCACAGTATGGGGTTCACTGCCCTATAGTGTGTCAAATTTAGAAATTGTAGAGCAACACAGTGTTGCTCTACAATATATTAATTAGGCGAGATGTTGCTGCAACACCCCACGTCTGCCACATTAAGGTCTTTAGGTTGAAACTCACGTCTGTGGCGTCAAATTCAAATTGTAAACGGTTTTTTCCAGCTTGAGACAAGGTTTGGTAACCAATATATACTTAATAATGTTGCTCGAAACCTACCTTGAATAGTTATTGAAAACCAATGCAGATGATTGTGTAATTTTCCTCTAATACATTCAAAATCGTTAGTAATTACAATTACCCGAAACAATCATAACCAGTTCAGTTAATATCCTCCGAATCACGCGTGATCATGTTACGACCTATTAAAACCAAATAAATTATTAAATTAGCGTTCACCTTATATGGGAGTGAAGATATTGATCGGGTCGAAGACGGTAAACAAGCAAAACCAACACAACGTTATAAGTGTAATTCAGAGTCAACTTTGAAATTTTATTCTATCGAGAAAATTTTACGGAAACGTGTTTCTGAGTTAACTTGGCCTTAGATAATATGATCAAAATTAACATATAATTTTCTTACTACTACAAACTGAATACATTTTGCAATAAATCTGCTAGAGTGAAGCTATTTAGCAATTAACAGCGCCTTAAGTGCTTGCCGACAGTTCTAGTCTAATAAATCTGATACAGTCACTAATCTTGTCGTTGGATAAGTAAACTCCTTGTTTGTTTACACTATAAGACAGGTAGGAAAAAACAGACTTTATATTATTGTGACAAATAAAATATATTGTACAGACTCCCCTGACGTGGGAAAAGGCAAGACAAGACTGTCTGGTTTTTTGTCAATCGAAAGGACGTTGTGCGTTACTTATAACGAAAGCACGATTTGAAAGTGTGATAATTTGTTTTCACTTTCGTCAGTGGTCGTTACGCTTTTATAAAGAGCTAGATTTCGAGTTTACAAATTTCATCATGACGACCTAAAACATTTATGCTATTAAACGCTGACCATTTGTGGAGGGAAGTTAAATTTTTCTTTTTTTTTTCTCTTTCTTGCTGGGCATTGTACTTGATCACGTAGTATGCGATATTCGAAGATTTTTTACGATGCCTAATATTTTGTTCTAATACTTGTTACATTTGTTACGGGCAAACGTAATTTTTATATATTACGGTTTATGGGTAGGTAAATTTCCTAATATAGCTATCTACCTCACCTACTACCACCTTTGTGTGCATTGGTGTTAAATAACTTTTCAAGATAATACGAGCTATATTACTTTAAACACACGAATATAACGATCGTTTAGAATAGTTACCAAACCTAGCTAAAAGCGCGATAAAACTGATACAAATAAGAATTTCTCGTTAAGACGCCAGTTTTTACCTATTTCTACTTACTGGTCTGCTAACGCGTATCTTGGAAACGGAAAGGATTGGTACCTATAGAGTATAGAGTGCTCGAATATGGAATCAGGAATGCATGAAATCTGTAAAAATCCAATGGTGGATTCAAGATGGCTGCCTAACAGAGTTGTTAAGTCTGACAGCCGAACTGCCAGGATTGGGATGCCTCGATTTTGTTTATATGGTGTGTCTTTATGGCGCTTTCCATGCATACGTAGTTCCATACCTGTGTGTGTGTGTGTGTGTGTGTGTGTGTGTGTGTGTGTGTGTGTGTGTGTGTGCGAGGGTTTGTGTGCGTGTGTGTGTGAAAGCGCTATTAAGACACGTCCTTATTGCATCTTCATAGTAGTTTCTTAGGACACAATAAACATTTCTATTGTGCGTAGGATGGTAGCAGGACGTATCAAAATTGTTTTCATTTCTCATGCTCGTAAAGTTCTTGATTATGTCCGGTGTCAAGTAGGATTAAACAGGCATTCATGCTCCAATGCCTAAAAGTCTGCTTTCTAAGCACAAATACATAAAATAATACTATATTATTTAAAATTGTTCAAGGACGTTCAGTTAATAAGATATTTCACATCTATAGGAAACTTGCTTCGGTCATTAATAATAATACAATGGTATTGAGTGCCTAATATAATGGGGATTAGACAAACATTTTATCGAAATATTTATAGACCATTGTTCAAATATCAATTTTAATTTTTAATAATGTTTTAGTTTTGGTTATTATTTTTATTTGGTAGACAATCCTCCATACTAACTTTCTGTGAAAATTTCAACCAGCTACATATTACCACAGTTTTATAAATTTAAATACTGAGCTATTACCGTTTCAGAGATTAATTCGTTTAAAGATTGGACTGACAGACGGTCGTCCAGTTTTCTTGTACGGAACCCTAAAAATATCAAAAGATGGACAGCAACGCCTTCTGAACATCTGCCACCTTACACAGCGATCCGCAAGACGCCTGCTAAGCATGCAGATTATGTCAACCCCAAATGGAGAAGGCATATAAAATTAAAAAAACCGCTATATTTTTATTTTAAAAACAGAACATAAGCTTTTATTATTACTTTTGTTACTATAATATTCGTGTTCCAATGTTGACTCTATCTGATATAAGTGTCACGTATCCTGCTAAATAATAGCTACAAGTAGGTATCTATTTTATACAAACTAAAAACATAAGCTGTTATTTAATTATTACTTAACTAAAATCTCTGAAATAGGCCCATAATAAATTAAAAGTGTACAAACTTACTTGTAACTAGGGGTATTGAAGAAATTCCTGGCGCAAAGTTAAGAGAGACACGCAGATCCACACTTTATTTTCACATAAAAACTTTTTAGTTTTGTCACAAAGTTTAACAACGTGCTCCGTAGTCTATAGTAATTAAAAAATAAACGATAGTGATGGGCTGTACACCCGCGTCGTCGAGAGCCGAAGTAGCACTGGCTCAACAACTCTCAGTCAGTAGGCCATCGTGGCCAAGCAGTCACGCCACTATGTGACTCGAAGCAATCATTGCTTTCAAACAATTGGACTTTCTATAAAATGATTTATTTTGTATTTACTATTTTTCCTGTCTCTTTCGTGATTGATCGTCTATTCATTTTATTGACATCTTACTTATTGTAACTTTATTAGTTTGGGTAAAACCAATACAACATTGTGTGTGATTTTATACGCCGTTGCATCTAGTGATGGGGTGTATACCTTATTTTAAAACAAAATTAATTAAGGCTGAAAGAAAGCATAAAGAAATTACTCCAATTCAGAAGTTCTTCACGTTTTGCTGAATTTAATGCATAAGTAAAAAGTTTCAGCATTTCAAGTTGAGCCAATTAATTGTCTTAACAAAAAATGTACCAGAAACAGAATGTACAAACTAATTGAATGTAGGCAACTAATTACTTTTTCTTGATTACAATAAATTACAGTCTGTTTTATATTTCTATTTCCGCAATAAGTATGACATGAAGTTTTTTGACTTTGATACTTTCCACCTGAATACGACATACTGTGGAGACTTCAGAGGTTATTAGGGGGAGATTCCCTGATTTAAGTCAGTTTGAAGGGAATTCCTCTGTAGAGCATTATTAATTAGATTAAAAATAAATATACACACATACGTGTGGATATTTTGGCAACAAATCTGCGCTGAATTTATTCATAACTGATTTATGATTTTTTTATGATAAATATCTGACTGAGGTGCAAAAAAAACTGAAGTGCGGCTGTTCTAAAATTATTTTTTGGAACTCATCCTCAATGATTATGAATTTTTACTTCTAACTTACGCTAAAACGTGACCTTAATGGATCCATGTTGAAAATTTTCAAAAGGGGCATTCCCGTCCCTCAATTTGAAAAGTATTTTTTTCTCTAATTTTCGCGCATTTTGGACAAACGAAAGTTCACTCCTAATTTATCGGAATCACTCCCTTAAATTGTCCCATTCAGTGATTCAGGATTCCTTGTAATAAAGTTGTCTGGATTTACACCACAGTTAGTCAGCCGCTAAGTACAATTATATTACATAACTGCGTTCTGAATTGAAGGCCAAGCAACTATAATTAATATTCAAGCTATTTGGTTATTTTTAGCAATTTGCATAAAAACTATTATTCAAGCTAATTACATAACTATCAGTAATTATACATCGACATAATAAAGACACTAAATTGATTGAAGGTAGCATCACTATTAATCCGGTTCGGCGCGCGGTCATCTCAAGCGTTTCCCCAACTTTCTTCGACCCCGTTGTACCCGGTGACTGTTCATTTTACCTTTTGATTGTGGTGCGGTAATATATAGATTTTAATGTAAACTGTGGTTAGGCAGACAGATTTATCAGTCAGGTGAATAAACTTTATTAACATACACTTTAGCCCTATCATAGCGCCTTATACTAGAAGAAAATTGAAATAGAATTTTATAATTACAACTAGAGGGGTGTTAGTAGGCTATACTAACGCCAGCTACAAAAAGTACTTTTAATCTATAAAAATAAATCAATAAAGAGCTGTCATATAGTTGACAATTTTAGAAAAACTATGGGTTCTATGATTGGTCTAGGTAGGTACCTCAAAAACTACCTAGGAATCTGACATGTAGGTAAATAATATGTTTTTGTATTATTGTGACGGATCAAGCTCGAGGCCCACCTGATGTTAAGCGGACTCACTTCTGCCTATAACAGATGCATTTCGTCACAAGTCATGAATTGCACTGCGCCCGTCACCTTGAGACATAGTTCTTAAGTCTCATGTGCCTGTAATTTCACTGGCTCTCAAGGACTGCTGCCGGAACACACCGTTAGGTGCTTGGCGACAGATTTTCTACTTGAGGGTGGTCGCTAGCCAGGCGCGCATTTCCAAAATGCCCTTCCACCATGCTTAATATAAGAACTCTATTTACCCAACAAATACTGAAAGAAAACTGATTGAACTAAATTTTTTTAAACAATGATAGCCGAGCGGCTATAGCTATGGACTGCCGTGCCGTAGGTTCATGGTTCGATCCCTGCCGCCGGGTTGAGACGAATTGAACAAGTTACAGTTAGTGGAATGTCACAGGGTTATCAGAAGTCTGTAGACCGGACACCATCCTTGACTCCGGTAACTTGTTATCCAACCGGGAAGGTCACCAAAAATCTCAGGGTGGTGTTAGGTTTCTCCTCCGGAAGTCCCTTATTAAAGATGTTGTAAAAGTCGAAAGTGTGTCAGGCACGGTAGCGTACCTTATAGTTAGTCACCAAACGGTATTCGCTGAAGGTCATACAGGCTTACGCACCGACCTCGACACGCTTAGAAGATGAAGTAGAGGAAGCACACAGAATGGCGATGAGTTGAGAGTGGAGCCATTTGGATATGGGCAGCGGAACCAGAGGGGCCAGCTCGTCTGGTCGACTTCATGGAAAAAGAGGGACTCTTTGCGTTGAACTCTTTCTTCGAGAAGCGACCATCCAAGAAGTGAACGTGGATAAGCCCCGATGGTTCAACAAAAATGAGATCGAGTTTATCATGACGGGCAGGAAGCAAATGTTCGATGATGTCTCTGTGATCCATAAGATGAAACCATTAGTGATCACCATATCGTTAGAGGCACATTGAATAGGGAAAAATAGGTGGAGTCGGTTATAAAGAAAAGCATGTTGATTAAAGTAAATATTACTTACCTATAATTTACCCTACAAGAACAGAGTGTATCACCATGTGTGTGGTGATACATATAATATATACCCGTAAAGTAGGGTAACTTTTGCTATATTGTATACATAACAGTTAGTTATAACGTGATTTATTTAGAAAGGTATACAAAATTAGATTATGATACAAGTGAGCTAAGTTGCTCATTATACACGGGGCTGTGTGTTTCAGCCCGAGCCATAGGCAGACAGTCTTCCTGGGAATCAAAATGGATTCAACTTTACAGTGGGATCCACATGTACATGATCTCTCCGGAAGACTTAGTTCTGCTGCATATGCAGTTCTTAGGATAAGAACTGTCTTATCCTAAGAACTGCATATGCACTAGGCTAGCAGTAGCTACGTCTGTTGACTGTAATTGATATTTTAACCTTACCAAGTCTGTATATATTTGAAAATATTATGTATGTTAGTAAAAAACTGAGTAAATTTAAATTAAACAGTGACAATCACGATTACAATACTAGGAATAAAGATAAAATAGCGGTGCCAGGTTGTAGATTAGCAAAAACAAATAAAAGGTCCTTCTTAGGTAATTGTAAACAGTTTTATAATATAGTTCCCAAACATATTACAACGCTCACAGAAGGGAAATTCAAGTTGCACGTGAAAAACATATTGATAAAAAAATCCTACTACACAGTTTCTGATTACTTAAACGACAAAAATGCCTGGACAATTCCGCCTCTGCCTGCAGTAAAATTTGTAATTGACCTTCATAAGAGCGTTGTAGACGCCTAAATTGAATAAATGATTTTGACTTTGACTTTGAATATTTACATCATGTTCCCGATGTAAACTGAACAGACAACGGCAGCGCGTGGGCACAGCATGGCGATTCTAAAAACAATAACATTGTTCTGCACCGCAATTTGATGCCAGATTGCAGGATGTAAAGGTTTTGTCACAAAATTGCAACAAGACCGTTTTGCGAAGCAATTTTTTTTACTACTGGACCTATTTGGATTAAATTTGGTATGGACATAGCTTGAGACCAGGGAAAGAACATAGGATAGTTTCTATCCATTCGCGCAAAAAGAAGTTAAGACGCTGTCAAATGCTGAAATTTGGTCACTATCAGACTGCTTAGGAGTGAAAGAGAGGCAGCGGTCGTGAAATCGCGATCAGTTTTGGTAAAATCTGAAATTCCTAAGCTTAATAACACAAAATTAGTATAGCGTTAATCGAAAATGTAACTTTTCTTGTTTTCCCTCTCGTTAAGGTTTTGCTATTTTATTAATATATTTTCATACACATTCATACGTAAATAATTAAGACATTTACATTACAAGCGTAATTAAGAGTCAACTTTGCAACTTTTTTCTATTGAGAACATTTTAAGGAAACGAGGATCACTGGTATAATGCCACTAGCGGCCCCGTCAACCCATCCAAGTCATGATCACAGCGAACTTCTGAGGCCCACCTGATGTTGCGGATTGCACTGTGTCCGTCACACTGAGACGTACAGTTGTTAGGTCTCATGTGTCTGTTATTTTACTGGCTCTCAAGGACTGCTGCCGGAACACACTGTTAGGTGCTTGGCGTCAGATTTTCTACTTAAGGGTGGTCGCTAGCCAGGCGGGCATTCAGAAAATGCCATTCCACCATGCGGTGAAACTTAAGCCCGCGGTTGGATTCAAACCATGGACCTGCTGCACGGCAGTCCGTAGCCAATGCCACTGAGCCATCACTGCTTCATAACTTGTTTAAATTGGTTTATCGGTTAAGGACGACTAAGCAAGTTACGCTACGAGCACTTCAAAATTAGTTGATGCGATTGGTGTGAGGTGTAACTAATCAGATAGGGATATAAGGGCTGTATTACAAAATTACAAATTTACGAGAGATAAAATTATAGTCAATAGTGGGATTCGAACCCGCGTCCATCCACTCCAGGGGGTATGCTCTACCAATATACCTATATAATATATAGGTATGCTAACCAATTGAGCTTACATGACACAATGGCCCATAACTCTAATTTTTGCTCTCGTTCTTCAACCATCGTATCGGGATAGACCTAAACCCATACCCATACCCCGACTAAAGGGGTTGATGGACACGGGTTCGAATCCCGCACATGACTATAATTTTTTCTCTAGTAAATTTGTAATTTTGTAATGTAATGCGCCAAGCAGGCGTTATTGCAAACATTAGTTATATTAAAAATAAAAGGGCTGTCCCATATATTTCTGTTAGGTGTTGTAAAACGCGACTAAGGGAAAAATGCGCCTAATAAGCAACATGCTACAGCCCACATTGATGCTGCTTTGCTGCACATTAGGTGCAACAGCGCTCCTTAGTATCTTATCTTCCTTATTTTATACCTTTCCAGGGCGCTCTCTCTTTATTCTCTCACACTTCTAAGCTCAAAACTAGCATGCACAGTTCTGGTTCGAACGTAACGGCAATAAAAATATTTAACACGCTACCAAATACATTAAAAAGTGAAAATAAAAGACTCGAACTTATCAATACTTTAAATAAAACGATTAATTACTATATGTTATTATTCCATACACGAATTCCTTGGTGACAAATTTATGTGATTTTTGACAAATTTATGAAGCAGTGATGGCTCAGTGGCATTGGCTATGGACTGCCGCGCAGCAGGTCCATGGTTCGAATCCCGCCCAGAGCTTGAGCTTCACCGCATGGTGGAAGGGCATTTTGCGAATGCCCGCCTGGCTAGCGACCACCCTCAAGTAGAAAATCTGTCGCCAAGCACCTAACGGTGTGTTCCGGCAGCAGTCCTTGAGAGCCAGTGAAATTACAGGCACATGTGACTTAACAACTATGTCTCAAGGTGATGGGCGCAGTGCAGTTCGTCACTTGTGATAAAATGCATCTGTTATAGGCAGAGGATACCGCTTAACATCAGGTGGGCCTCGCGCTTGTTCCTTCACAATAACATAAAAAAAATTATTATATATTAAGAAAAAGAAAAGTCGCTCTACTAATATATCTGTTGCTATATTAGTAGACCACTTTATAAAAATGTATGTAAGACCAGGGGCTCGATTCTCTTAGCTATTGAACGGCGTTAACGCAACTTAATTGCATGAAAATTGTAGTTTTTGACAGTATCCGTAGTCTGCTCGCTATTTAGGTTCGATCGCAAGTCGGTGGCTTGCTATCAAAAGTTTTTGACATATTTGGTATGCTGTAAGCTATTTTGTTGCGATTGCGTTGCTACAGTGGCATAGATAGCATAGCATAGATTTTAGATAGAAAAATAGCTAAATGATTTAAATATATGTATTTAATGTATTGTTTGCTAGAAAATCACTGTATTTATGTTTTGACTGATGCTTGATTGATAGAAGTTTTCATGATTATATCAGTGTCAACATTTGAAAGCCATAGCACAGCCGTACGATAGCGACGCGACAGCTATAGGTACAACTGCGATTAGGAGCTAGAATTAGCAGACTACCGAATTTGACATTAACAGCAGTTCGATCGCAGAAGCATCGCAGTAGTATAGCTAAGATAATTGGGGCCCAGCATGTACACAACATATGCAATAAAGAATTGAGGTTTAAAAATTGAGCGTAGATAAAAAAATGTCATAGTTTATAGAAGGTTGCAACTATTACCTGTTATTATAGCTTTATAGTGCAAAAATTATAATGTTGTATATTATTAACTGACTTCCACAAAAGAAGGAGACTGCCGTGCAGCAGGTCCATGGTTCGAATCCCGCCGCAGGCTTGAGGTTCACCGCATGGTGGAAGGGCATTTTGCGAATGCCCGCCTGGCTAGCGACCACCTTCAAGTAGAAAATCTCGCCAACCACCTAACAGTGTGTACCGGAAGCAGTCCTTGAAAGCCAGAAAAATTACAGGCTAATGAGACCTAACAACTTTACGTCTCATTGTGACGGGTGCGTCGTTGCGTCTGTTATAGGCAGAGTCAGGTGAGCCTCGGGCTTGTTCCGTCACAATAAAATAAAAAAATATATATCAAAATCGGTTTAGTCAATTAACTGAAAAATGTAATGGTAATGGCAACTATTGTCGATGGCGAACAGTATATAAGGCGTGTGAATGATTTTGTAGGTTTTATAAAATTATAAGTATAATGTGCGCTATAAAATATTTTAAAAATCATGATTTCAGTGTTTTGAACCAGTAACCCACCATCTGTTATTATTCTTTCGTCACCTCTTACGACCCACGGGAACATATGGAGGGTGCATTATTAGCCCGGCACCCCAATGGGTGCTTTTTCGTACGGAACACTGAAAACCAGTGACCACGGCTGCCTACTAAGAGCATTCCACCACCGACGGCCTACGACATAAACTGGAACGAGATTCAATTAATTTAATTGTGTTGGATATGTATTATGAAGCAAGTATCAACATAATTTTATTATTGCATGATGCACGTAATAAGCCTTGGACCAGATGTGTGCTTCGCTAGATGCTCACGCTAGGTGCTCGGTTCAAGGATCCGCGAATTATAAACTAACCTATTCATTTTGGTTTGTTGTGTAATATATTTCGGCAGGCCAAGGAGGCCGGATGCAATCGCCAGTAATTTTAACGCTCAAAAGAATAATTAAAGCAATACGTTATTCTAATAATCTACATATACCTAAGCACGCAAATATAAAAACCTTATTAATTTTAGGTACTACGTAGTTATCATCGTGCCATCTTTATCCTTCGCTCGTGGGGTTCCTGTGCCTTCTCTAACAACACAAGTATAGCTAATAAAAATAATTAATTTTAAAATAATTTAAGAAAATATTAAACTAATATTTTAGAAAAACATTAAAAGATATATCTATTGACAATTCCAGCTGAAGAAATTTCAATGCGTTTCGCTTATACGTGAAGCATCCTCAGGAGGTCTTGACTCTTCGAGCGCACGATCGAGAATCAAGAAAATACTGCTCGAGCGTGCGCTCGAAGAGTCAAGACCTGAGAATGCTGTAGAAGCGAACGCGTCGAAAGTTATTCCGGCTTGTCTGCGTGCCGTTTATGAGGTAATGTCGGCTTAACGGAAATTTAGGGATTAAATATGGATTTCCGCAAACTAACGCCTGAATCTCTCCATTAATAAAAGTAAAACTAACAAAAAAATATATATTAAAAATATTTTAAGAGAACAGAAATAAATATTTTATATAAACATTGAAAAAATATAATCTAGTGACAATTCCGGCAAATTTTCCTATTTATTTGGCATACAGGAAAAAAAATTGACGCGTATCTATACATATTTGATTTTATTATGTAAGAGCTCATTAATTCCAGCAATATCTGCGATCATGGAAAATATTTATAAGACCTCCGGAGGATGTTTCGTGAAGAAGCGAACGCGTCGAAAATTCTACAGGTTTAACAGGAAAATTAGACGGAATTATCACATTAAATTTGTTATTATTATTAATTAATATGAGGCCGAGTGGCAGTGTGAATGTGAGTGCGATTACGACCATTCCGAATTTTTGGTAGCACTTGAGTTCACTCGATCGCACTATATTTAATAGTAACTTCGTGCTTAACTGCTAAAAGTGCGATTACTGAAACGGATGTTAGTCACTATAAAATCTATGAAATCACTTTTGACCTCTATCGGAAGGCCGAGTAAGTTTACGTGACGTTTAACCTTAATATCTGACAAGTTTTACACTGGTGAGAAATCACTTGTTTTATATATACAGCTGTGTGTACTGTAACATTTATGTAGCTTAATGTTAGTATTAAGTATTTTAGAGATTATTTTAGTTATGCAGTTGTGTCATTTCTTTGTTTTAGATAAATCATCATGGTCTTCAAAAGTCTGGTCGTATCTTCATTCTAAATACCGATCATATTCTAAAATAAAGTAATAACTCCACGTGACTTATGAAACTAGCATGAACGGACATTGGCAGAATTGTGGTAACATTAAACTGCAGAAGCCATTAACAAAGAAATAATAATAATAGTCACTTGTTTCCGAACGCAGCCTTAAAAGTAAACAAATCTGACTGTACGTCAAGCGAATGACAGTGTCAAATAATCAGCAAGCAAACGTCAAGATTTAGTAAATATCAAAACAAAAATGGCGAACGCTACGATTCTCGGGATAAAAACCCATTCGCAGCAAGTTTGCAACCTTTATAAAAAGGCTTTGCGCAATTTGGAAGCGTTTTATGACAGACGGTAAATATTTTAAATGACTACAATTCATATTTCATTTTTTACCCCTCATTTGTTTACGTGTTACGTAATTTTAGATGTCTCTGACCTAACCAATTATTTTCATTTATTTTACAGAAAACTAACCCAAGACTCCTGTATTCCTTATACTAATACTTTACAATATTAGTGATGATATGGTTTTATTAATTTGTGTAAGAATGTCTTTCGTTTTCTTATGTTTTCTTTTATTGAACTATGATAACCTGCCATGAAGAATAGTTTCTTTGCTATTTTATATGAGTTTTAATCCCAACTACTTTTTCCATCTGTAATTGATTAATCGTAGCTTAGCCATTCAATGGAAAACATGTAAATAAACACAGACAAATATGATGTAGTACCTACTTGTTTGTATCATATGTAGCTTTCATATTATTACATAATTATAGTAACCATTATACCTATCAGATCTGAGTAATCTCAATATTTAAAACTGATAGTGCCTTTGTTAATTTATAGTATTGTAGTAAGTACATAATCCTCTATTGCTTAAGGACCGCTGTTTGTGGGAGGAGTGCACTCAGCACCTAAACAAATTGTTTATGACTGGGTTAAAGTGTGACACCTAAATGCCTAGCCCTCAGTACCTACATTACAAGTGATTATGTAGCATTCACACAGTTGCTTCATCAAACTATGATATACCACTAAAGCAACATTATCAGTCAATACCAGAGAACGCACTTATCAAATACAATTATTACTAATGTATTGGAATTCTGCCAAACATTCAAAACTCTGCCCTGTTTCTACAACAGAATAAGAAGGATTGCTATGACATACTAAGTTGGGAAAGTTATGTTTTGTGTGACATTGGACCCAATTTTTATACTGTTTGATTCCCACATTTCTCCTAGCAATTAGTTCAAAAATTGTTCTTTCAAACACACTTTATTTTCTACAATTCTGTCAATTTCTGATAAGAAATAAATTCTAAATACTCTGATCTTGCTTGAAATAAATAAATTTTACTTGAACCTCTAAACATTGAGCTTGCCAGGTAGATGCTGTGAAACAGGTGTGCATACTCACAGCTGATCTTAAGTGTTTAAATATCTACCATAAAAAAAATCAAAAGATAATATTACCATGTAGGTATCAATTATTTGTATAAAATTTCCTGTACTGACACAGCCAATCTGAAGTGGTTAAGTATCTATCATAAAAAAATCAATAGTTAATATTACCATATAGGTATCAATTATTTGCATAACATTTCCTTTAGACTCCAAACTACAACAACTAAATTGTGGATAACAATTTGCACTCTTATAGATTACTTAGCCCACACAGGTCTTGCTGGATTTGCATTACTGGCAAACCTGAGTCAGATAGAGTGTTCGGGAAGAGGTTACATAAGGTTTTTCTCATCCCTGAGGCCTAAACTTCCATAGTATCATTGAGCCATCTGAACTAGTTATAATTATAACATGGACTTGTTATCAATTGCAGCCATGTATACCGTTACCAAGCAGTGCTTCTGCGAGCGAGGTTTGATGAGCATGCCAAAGAGCCTGACATGCGTAAAGCTAGGGAACTCTTGAAGAATGGACAGGAAGAACTGTTCCTGAAACAGCATCCCATTCCCAGAGCTTGTAAGTAAATAAAGCTATATAAGATATCCTTGAAAAGTAAACCATTAAAGTTATGTTCAAGCTAAACCTAAAATGGGAATACCCATTTAGCTTTCCCAAAATTTTCATCTCCAGCGGGATTTCAACCATTCTCTTTATGCACCAGGTGCTTTAATTGCTTGGCCAACAAAAGTAGTATGACAGTCAAATTCAAATTCAAATTATTTATTTGTCAGAACACGGTGAGTACATATAATACAATAGCATACTAGGTGGTATAGTAACTTAAATTTTGTAACTCATGTCCTTGCCACATGTGGCGTACAAATTTTTTAAAAAATAATCTAAATCTATTAATATTGAATACTATTATTTTACAAACAAATGAAATAATTAAAATTGATGTATCAAAATATTAATGTCAATGCGTTAAAATTAAGTCAAGAGTTATGTGTGGTTGTTGGTTTTCATAGTCTTATTTCGTCTATATTTATACCGAATAATTTCAAAATTACATATTATGTCAGAAAAAGCAATGTCAAAATTTACAATTAGTCATTTTATTTTAGTCATTATTAACACAAATCGATACATTCTTGTCAATCAGGAATTCATTAATTGTATAGTAACATTTTTGGGCTAATATTCTTTTAAGTTTTCGTTTAAACACTGCAATATCAAGATCTCTTATTTGTTTAGGAATTTTAGTATATAATAAGGGAGCCATACAAAATATACTCTTTAACATAAGTGTCGTCTTAGCGTCACGTGGGCAAAGTTTCATCTTGTCTTGCGTACGAGTTCGAACGCCAGCATCGGTCCACTCTCCGAACAGATGTTGATTTGATTTAGCAAAACATGCTACTTCCAATATATAAAGACACGGTAAAGTCAAAATGTTATATTTTAGGAAATACGGCTTACAACTATCAGTTTTATGAAGATGAAACATTGCCCGGATACATCTTTTTTGAGCCTTGAAAGCAACATCTTTATCATTTGAGTTTCCCCAGAAAATGATGCCGTACCGCAGTACTGACATGGCCATTCCATAATATGCTGTCAGTAGAGCCTCTGTGTTAATAGCTGTTGACAGCTTGTATAACGCATATGCCGTTGAATTCATTCTTTTAGATAGAATCTGTATGTGGGGTCTCCACTTAAGCTCATTGGCTATGGTTAACCCGAGAAATTTGGTTGTGTCTACTTCCTGTATAACTCTACCTTTGTACTGTACTACTATATCTTCCTGCACAACCCGCTGCCGGAAGTGGATAATGTTTGTTTTATCTAGATTTATTTGAAGATTGTTGTCATTCATGCATTCTATTATTGACTTAAGAGCATTATTTATATCAGATACGTAATCGTCGTTATTGTTATAGCTAATTGTCACTGTACTATCGTCAGCAAAGAGAGTCATTGGGTGGTTAAGGGCATTTGGCATGTCATTAATGTACGTTAAAAATAGCAAAAGTCCTACTACGCTACCTTGTGGGGTACCATAGCTTGGAGAGCGCATGTTGGATTTATAGATTATTTCACGTTTATGTAAAATGCTCACTTCTCGTATCTCAGTATAATTTTTTCTGTTAGTCAAATATGATTTAATTAGGTCTCGTGTATTACCTCTTACGCCATATGCCTCTAATTTCTGTAAAAGTATATCGTGTCGAACGTAGTCAAATGCTTGGGTCATGTCGCAAAAAATACCACAAATAGGAACAGTTTTGTCTACATTTGTCATTACATTATCCAAAAAATCATATATAGCCATGTTATGTTTTATGCAGGCTATTATTAATTAAACACCAATTTATCTTCAGACATATAATTCTTTTGCTTTTCACAAATGACAACTGTTTTTATCTGTATGTAAGGTAATCAATAATAACTTTTTGTGCAGCTACCCTATCTTTTATATAAACATTATATTTTGTATCAATACATAACACATCCCCTTTTAAGACATATCTATTCTGTTTAATCAATTTAATCAATTATCAATTTAAGTGCCCTTATTTATTTTCCCAAAACCTAGCCAACATAAACAGCATTCTAATTATAATAATCTAAATACTTTAACTTTTTTAATTTCTTTTTCACAAACTAACACCCAATTATCTCATTCCATTCCTCTGGTGGGGGGATCATCACATCATCCTCCTCATATTCATCATCGTGTATATTGTCCCTTTCGGGAATCACTCCATGTGGTTGTCTGGTTCTAATCAGCTGATCCACATGTCGGCGATGTCTGGAGCCACTCTCAACTTCTACTTCATATATTGCTGGTTCTGGCTTACTCATAATCCTCCCTCTTTGCCACTTTTTGTCCATGTTATAAAGTCTCATTAAAACATAATCTCCAACATTAAAACTTTTCTTTTTATGTGTGTTCTCCTTTCTTCTCTCATCCTCAGGTTTGTTGTCAGTATCTGGGTGCATAGATGAAATTAATGTTTTAAATTTACGTCCATTTAATAGTTCAGCTGGCGTTTTCCCATTTACTGTGCTTGGTACAGTACGCATGTGAAATAGCACTTTAGCTACTCGGTCTGACCAAGCTGAAGGAGATATTTTTTTTAATTTGGCTTTGATGGTTTGTATGGTACGCTCTGCTTGACCATTGGTGGCAGGATGGTAAGGTGCTCCAGTAAGGTGGTGAATCCTATTTCTTTTAAAGAACTCTTGGCATTCAGATGATGTGAAAGCCAAACCGTTATCAGACACAATCGTGTCCATCAAACCATTGTCAGCAATGGCCTTTCTTACCACATCAATCACTGCTTTGCTAGACATTGAAGGCACAATCTCCACGATGGGCCATTTGCTGTAGGAATCCACCAAGACTAAAAATGTCTTACCCATAAATGGTCCCATGAAATCCATGTGCACACGCGACCATGGCCTAGTCTCTGCTTTCCACTCATGTTCAGTCGTTGGTGGGTTATTTCTTCCCATCTGACACAGTTCACAATCAGCTACTACTCTTTCTATGTCATTGTCCAGTGATGGATACCAGAGGTATCCTCTAGCTAACATCTTAGTTTGTACTACACCATGGTGACCCTGATGCAAAGCTTCCAACACAGGCGTTCGTAGCTTTGTCGGGATTACTACTCTGTTAGCCCACATTATACAATCCTTACTTAGTGTTAGAAAATCTCTCCTGCGGTAGTATGGCATTATCTCTGGTATGTCGATTTTGTTCGGCCATCCGTTCAGCAAAAAAAACTTGACTTTCTTTAGAATTATATCCTTATCTGTTTCTTTTGAAATGGTTTCTGGTTCAATGTCTATATCCATTTGCTCTATCAACATTACCTCTTCGTGAGCATCTCCGTGTTCTATGGTATGTGTTGGCCATCTACTTAAACTATCAGCATCTCCCATCTGACTTCCAGGGCGGTATCGCAACTCATAATTAAATGTGTTTAAGGTCAATGCCCAACGCAGCATCCTTGTTGACACCAAATCTGGAATTGGTTTGCTTCGACCAAATATACCCAGTAAGGGCTTGTGGTCTGTGAAAATAATAAATTTGCGGCCCAGTAAGTACTGTCGAAATTTCTTTAAGCCGAACATTATAGCTAAAGCCTCTTTGTCCAGCTGAGCATATCGGCGTTCATGTGGCTGCAGTGTCCTGGAGCTCATTATTATTGGTTTTTCAGTGCCATCCTCCATTTTATGCACCAGCACCACTCCTAAGCCATATTCGCTTGCATCACATATCATATATAATTCCTTCTCAAGACTGTAATGTGTCAGTGTCATATCAGATGTCAAAAGGCTTTTGGCTTTGTCAAAAGCTGTTTGCTGTTTTTCTGTCCAGTGCCAGGGGGCATTATCTCTGAGTAATGAAAATAATGGTTCCAATACCACTGCCTTGTCTTTTAAAAACCTTTCATAAAAATTGTACAATCCTAAAAAAGCTTTCAAGGAGCGTTTGTCTTTTGGTGGGGATTTATTAGCAATTTCCTGTATTTTTTCCTCTGTTGGGTGAACTCCTTCAGCATCTATCTCAAACCCCAAAAACTTCACTTTTGTTGTTGTGAAGGCGCACTTATTTTTGTTAACCTTTAATCCAATTTCATTTAGCCGGCTTAGTACTTGCTCCACCCTTTCATTATGTTGCTGGAGCGAAACCCCACATACGGCTATATCGTCTAGCAGGCATGCTACTCCTTCGATTCCGGCTAATATGGATGTCATCAATCTTTGAAAAATTGCAGTAGCAGCATTCACTCCGTAGGCCAGTCTGTTCATCCTCATGAGACCTAAAGGTGTATTTAATGTCAACATCTCTGCCGTGGTCTCATCAACTTTTACTTGGTTATACGCATGCTTCAGGTCTATTTTAGTGAACCATTTACCTCCGGATAGCTGAAAAAATGCTTCATTGGAGGTCGGTAAGGGGTAATTGTCTGCCAAGCATGTAGCATTTACAGTTTTTCTATAATCACCACATAACCTCAATGATCCATCAGGTTTGGGGACTATTGTCAGTGGTGTGGCCCATCGGGAATGTTTTACTGGTGTCAAGATACCTTCTTCTACCATACGGTTCAGCTCTTGATTTACTTGCTCTCTTAATGGGAACGGCACTGTACGTGCTCTCATGAAGACAGGTGTAATGCCTTCCTTACCATCAATGTGCACTGGTGGTCCCTTGTATGTGTCCATTCCTTCTTCGAAGAGCTCTGGAAACATTGCTGTGAAATTTTTCTCAGCTTTTTCATCCACGGAATGTATCGTGACACCTTGCATTGATATTCCTAGGGGCCTGAACCATGTCCGGCCTAACAATGGTGGTCCTTTACCACAGCTCACTACTAAGGGAAGCTTTGCACTTTTGTCCCCGAGCTCTACTTGCACAATTGTTTGCCCTTTGATTTTCAGCTCATTATTTGTCCATGTAACCAACTTTTTAGTAAATGGAGAAAGTTGGTTTGGGAACATTCCTGGGTATTGCAGAAATAACTTGTGCGGCACAATTGAACGCGCTGATCCAGAGTCAACTTCCATTTTCAGGGGCACGCCATTTATTTTAACTTCCGCCATTATCGGTTCACTACGCTTTTCTGGCATGACGCAGTTCCCACCAATTTCATGTACTCGTTTCTCGCGCAACCCGTAATTGCTTTCGCTTCCTTCGTTGTTCTCTGATGCTGACGAACATTCACTGCATTTATTTATTTTTACCGTAGATTTTATTGCTTTGTTTTTGCAAGCGGCCTTTGTATGTCCTTTTTTATGACATTTATAGCATGTTGCATTCTGAAACCGACACTTTGCATTACCATGATTCTTAGCACAAATCATGCATCTTTTCGAATTGTCAATTGCGTTCACATCCATTGGCTCGCACGAAACGCTTGCTCTTGGGCTCGCGCCGCTTGTTTGTGCGACTTTTACGTCACAATGGTTTTCTGCCTTGTATGTCTGTATACCACCTTGGATTGTTTCAAAATTCAGCGCCTGCTGCACCACAACCTCATATGTTAAGCTAGCTAACTTGATTTTAAGAAGCTCCTTCTTCAAATTGATGTCCCTTGCGCCCAATATAACCTGTTCAACAATTCGTCGCTCCATATCTTTAAAATCACAACGTGAACTTATGTCATGCAAGGCTGCAATGAATCGAGTTATAGACTCGTTTTCCTTCTGTTTACGTTTATAGAACTTGTCTACTTCTAAAATTGGGTGAGGTATTGGTATGAAAAACTTGTTGAGTATAAGAACGATTTCTTCAAAAGTCACTTCACTCGGTTTTTGTGGTGCCAATAATGATACTATCAATGCGTAAGCTTCCTTCCCACATTGAGACAGGAACAGGGCTCGCTTCTGCACGCTCTCCATAGTACCAGCTGCCTCCAAAGCGAAGAAAAGCTGCTCGCGGTAGTTTTCCCACACATCTTTGTTTGGATCGAATTTACCCGGTAAAACCAAGCTTGTAATATTAGCGGCACTCATATTTGATTTACTCGTCGCCACTGTTATGTTTTATGCAGGCTATTATTAATTAAACACCAATTTATCTTCAGACATATAATTCTTTTGCTTTTCACAAATGACAACTGTTTTTATCTGTATGTAAGGTAATCAATAATAACTTTTTGTGCAGCTACCCTATCTTTTATATAAACATTATATTTTGTATCAATACATAACAGCCATATTTATTGATTTATTTTCTCTAAATCCTTTCTGTTCATTACAAAGAATATGTTTCTTTTCTAAGTAACTATAGAGCTGTGCAGAAATATATTTTTCTAAAACTTTTGAGAATATAGGGATAAGGGAAATTGGCCTATAGTTATCAATACATTCCCTACAATTTTTTTTATATATTGGTTTGATAATAGAGACCTTGAGTGCTTCTGGGAAGATACCTGTACTGATACACAAATTCATAATGTAACTGATATGTTCACATATGTATTGAGCCACTGTTTTAATAATATTAGTCGAAATATCGTCGTACCCTACACTATTCGTGTTTTTTAGTGCATTAATTATTTTGTAAATGTCATAGGCTGTGCTTGGAGGGAAAAACATTGAATTGGGCCTGCTCATAATTGATGAGCTTATTCCCTGTTTGCTCAAGGTTTTTGGAGGTTTAATTTTATCAACAAAATGATTATTAAATGCATCGCAAATTTTCCTCGGGTCGGTTATAATATTACCATTTATATTTAAACGACGGACAGGCTCATTAGGTATTTTATATTTTTTACTATTAATTATATTCCAGGTACACTTAGATTTGTTTGCTGCTGTTTTGATAGCATAGTCATTTTGTGCTTTTTGAGTAAGCTTAGTGATTTTTCTAAATAATTTGGAATAATTTAATAAGGCAGTTTTATTATTTAGATTAGAGTGCCGTCTATATTGCCATAATAGGTTCCGTTTCTTTTTACTACATAGTTTGATTCCCCGTGATATCCATTTAGGCTTTTTTGTAAGCTTTACTGTTCTTTGAACGTAAGGGAAACATAAGTCATAAAATAATTTAAACATGTCAATAAAGTAATTATATGCATCATTTGGATCGTCAATATTGTAGAGGTCAGAGAAAGAGAGATTTTTTATACATGATACAAATTTAGCTATATTATCTTGACAATAGTCACGTCGCATTATGCGCCATCTATCGATAGCATATTTTTTCTCTACTGGGCACATCAGCAGTTGAGATGTGTGATCAGAGAGTGCATATTCAAGTATCTTACCTTTACAATTATTTCTAAAATCGTGAGCAATATTATCAATACACGTTTGGCTCCTTAATCGTGTCGGCTCATTAAATGTTAATTTCAGATTAAAATTTGCTAGCAGACGTTCTAGTTTCCGGGTATTATTGTCTGGTTTTAGCCTATTAATATTGTAGTCACCTGCAACGATCATTTGTTTATATTGTTTTTTATACAAGATTTGAAGTACATTATCTAATTCAGCAAAGAATATTTTAAAGTATTTCGCCTTCTGTTTCTGTTTAGGTACTCTATAAATACAAACAATTAAAATCTTATACGGAATCAACTCAACGGCACAGCACTCGAAGACCCCAGAAACAGACATGGTTTTTATTTTTGGGATTTCTTTATACTGAAGTCCATTTTTAATAAGAATGCATGCTCCGCCTCGTGAAATATCCGATCTACAAAAAATGGAAGCTAATTGGTAATTCGGTAAGATAAGATTACTTTCAAAGCCCAGTCTCATGTTGTGCTCGGTGATACAGATTACGTCTACATTTAAATTTTTTTCACATCTGAGTTCATCTAAACATACTGTTAGTTCATCAGCTTTTCCTAATAATCCCGCAATGTTCTGATGCATTATACATAGATATTTACTGTCGAAAAAACTCTATCCTGGATTGATTGTTAGTTTCACAGATTGTAGAGCTGGGGCCTGAATTAATATTATAATTGTTTATATCATGGATTTCTCGCGCAACATTACTTATAATAGTACGAAGGCCAGCGTCTCTTAGCGTTCCTAAACGTGGACAGAATGTTTTAATGTCGTAGAACAAACATGAGTTCGTGTCAAATACGTATACATATTCGTGTGTCAAATTATCTAAGTATAATAGTTTATTAAAAGTGTCAATTCTATGATTATATTCGTGGAAATAATTCATTGTTTTATCATAAGATGAGTATTTATAAGTAGGGGTGCAAATAATTATGTTGGTATGTTTTACGTCGCTTAATATTTCTCTAATATGACAAATCAATTTTAAATTATCGTCATTATGTTGAAAGTCGGCTTCTCCAATGAGTATAATAACATAATCGTGCATAGTCATATCAATAACTTTTCTGTCTATTCCGTCTAGTAGAACTGATATCCCTCCATTAGGCGTAAGGTAGTGGCGTAGAAAAGTACTTCCGCTTGTTCCATCCAATGTGTGCTCAGCTATTTGGAGTACTTTGTTTCGATTATTCGAACTGATCAGAACAACATTGCTAGGTTTACGGGATGCCTTGGTACTGCCCGTGACCTTCAGTGGTATGTTGTTCAGATGTATTCCCGATTGCAGCTTTTCTTCATTCTGATTTTGTGACTTATTCTTACGTTTTGAAGGTTTCTTTTGCTTTGAGTTTTTCGATATGCTTTCTGCTTCTACATGTTCTGTTTGTGTATCTTTATTTTGAAGGGATTTTTCAGTAGTTAAAATCTGTCTTTTTGTTTGTTCTTTACGTGGAGTTTTAGTTCTTTTAGGTGTAAAATTTTTTTGACTGATAGGACTTTGCGTAATTTTTTTAAGTAACTCACTCTTCTTGTTTAAATTGACAATTTCTCGTTTGAGTTCATTATTTTCTAATATAAGTGTATCTACATGGGCGTGTGCGCTGGTTAATTCTATAGTCAAAGTTTCTATTTTTTGTCGCAATTCTTTTACTACGTCGCTTTCTTCGTCAGATATATCCGGTAAGCTATTCACTGTAGCATTTATAGTTTGTGACATATTATTATCTGTGTCGCTGTTAGAGCTAGTATTGGGATTATTATGTGATGAAGTTCGTTTGCGCCTAAATGTAATGCTGTCGAAGAAACTCATCGTTGATTTAAATTAATAAATATAATATCACCCGCTTCCTCTAATTAAAATATGATACCAAAAAGACGAGATTTGAACTCGGTCTCATGTGATCAGCGATTGAACACACTAACCACTCGACCAATTGACTTAGTTGTGGGAACGTCAAAATAAGTCATCCGTTAATCGCTTGCTAAGTTTCCTGTAGCATTCGAACAGATGTCGCTTTTTTCAAAGGTTTACATTTATGTCTTCTGGCAACATCAATATAATTTTGTCTCAATTGTCATGATATCGTTATGTTATGAGTAGGGTTGCCAGATCATGGTATATCAATTCCTGGACATTTCTGGGGTCAGAAAGGGTCGAGTTGGTACTTTGACCAATCTCCAGTAGAACTTACAAACTAATAATATAGACTTATACAGGCTGTCCCAAGAAGTAGTGATATACTGAAGCTGGGAGGTAGAGGACCTAGAGGGCTATCTGAATCACCCCCATGTATGTTCCGCGATTTTTCGTATTTTTGGAGTTATGACTTTTTTTCACGCAGTATTCGCTCACAGTGTCCAGAGGTCTTGCAGATTTGTGTCGGCCTTGAGATTTAATTAATTTGATGACAGGATCCCAAGCAGGTGGTACTTGCCAACCATCATCTCTATGGAAATTTGGGTATTTTTTGATTTCAATAGCCTCGCGTAACGTTCTTGGCATAAACCGGGTCTCTCTGGCGAGGATTTGTGGGTTGTCGATCCGAATGTAATGGTTGGGTTTGTCCTGGGCATGTTCACAAACCGCAGACTTGGTCGAGGGTCTGTTCTTCATGTCAGCAATGTGTTCTTTTACCCGGATACTAATGCTCCTCTTTGTTTGCCCAATGTATGACAGCCCACATTCACAATCAAGTTTGTAAACACGTGCTTCTTGTAGGGGAATATTGCACTTAACAGGTCTTAAAAATTGGTTGATATTCTTGTGCGGCTTAAAGTAAGTTTTTATTGAAGCTCGTCTTAAGATATTACCAATTTTGTTTGTGACACCCTTAATGTAAGGTAAGATGGCAGTTGTCGCTCAACTGTGGAAGGCTTGGGCCGGCTTCTGTGACGCATTCTTAGGAGCTTGTGATTATTGCTTCGCAGTACTTGTTTTACATACTGAAGCTCCTCCTTGAGATGTTCAGTGTCGCAGATGCCATGTGCTCTCTGTAACAAAGATTTGCCTACGGTAGCCAACTGACATGGATGGTGATGGGAGTTACCATTGAGATATCTATCTGTATGGGTGGGTTTCCTATACACTGTATGACAAAGGGAGTTGCCAGGATTCCTGATGACTAAAACATCAAGAACAGCTATGCATTTATTGACCTCTGGCTTCATTGTGAATTGAATTTTGTTATGTAAGGAGTTTAGCTGGTTTAGAAATGCAGAAACTTTATTACTGGGGAGGATGGTAAAAGTATCATCTACGTACCGTTTGTAGATCTTCGGCATAGCCACAGCTGTGGAGAGAGCTCTCTCTCCTCGAAGTCCTCCATGAAAATGTCGGCAACAACGGGGGAGACTGAAGAGCCCATAGCTACACCATCAATCTGTATGTAGAACTTATTTTCCCAGAATAGATAGCCAGATGTTAGGCAATGTTTTAGTAATTCTGCATATTCCATGGGAAGGTCATGCTCACTAAGTTTTTTCTTGACAATTTCAATGCAATCATGTACAGATAGGCTGGTGAATAACGACTGTACATCAAAGCTGACCATAACTTCATCATCATCAATTGTAGATTTTTCATTTGACTGACAAAATGGTAAGAATACTTGACATGCGCACTGGTTTGACCGCGAAGTGGAGACAGTATTTTAGCAAGGTGTTGAGCTTGTTTGTATGTTGGCGAGTCAATTTGGCTTACAATTGGGCGCAAAGGAACGTCTGTCTTGTGATATTTTTGGTAATCCATACAGTTTTGGTGGTTTCACACACGAAGGTACCAGTGCCGTGACGTCTAACCCAAGAGTATCGGAGTATTTACAAATTATTTCTTTGGTTTTTGTTACCATTTTAGCTTTTGGATCGCTTTTTACTGAAGAACAGACGCTCGACCAAGTCTGCGGTTTATGAACATGCCCAGGACAAACCCAACCACTACATTCGGTTCGACAACCCACAAATCCTCGCCAGAGAGACCCGGTTTATGCCAAGAATGTTACGCGAGGCTATTGAAATCAAAAAATACCCAAATTTCAATAGAGATGATGGTTGGCAAGTACTTGCTTGCTAGCTTGGGATCCTGTCATCAAATTAATTAAATCTCATACCGACACAAATCTACAAGACCTCTGGACACTGTGAGCGAATACTGCGTGAATAGGGAACGTTATGATTAATATAAAAAATTTCAGACGGTAGACCAAATAATTT
This sequence comes from Plagodis pulveraria, assembly GCA_963890685.1. NCBI lineage: Eukaryota > Metazoa > Arthropoda > Insecta > Lepidoptera > Geometridae > Plagodis > Plagodis pulveraria. The sequence continues at coordinate 12,624,120 of OY982971.1, read as the reverse complement.
TCTTAATAACTCATGTGACAAATAAAACCAATTAGTCACCCCGTGACCACGATCACTGCAAAGTGTTTGAAACGTCGGGACAAAAATAATGATAAATATACGCGATTTAAACCGTTTAAAGTTGTTTAATTACTATGTGTAATAATCGTGAAAACCTAAGAAAACATTATAATAATATGATACCTAAATTAGGTAAGTAATAAATCGATATACCTAACATTAAATTAAACTATAAATAATATTGAGCCACTCTTTAAGGCTAACAATTCACTAACTATGAAACTTTGTATAAACTTAAAAGAAAACAATTAAACTTTGTAATCTTATTAAAGCCTTTTAACTAACTTTGGAACACACGGCCGGTATGCGCCGTGTATGCATAGTAGGTATTGGTGTCTGTATGATTGAAAAAACCTAAAGTCGAGGATTCCGGGACAGTAGAGCGAAATTACTGGACACGGGACAAGACACCCCATTCCGGGACAATCCCGGATTTCCCGGACATCTGGCAACCCTAGTTATGAGTCATCCTGTTATGTTCAAATACATTTGTAAACAAACACTTTTTAGTTGAGATTTAATGAATAGAATGTACTTACAGTCTTCCAAATGTTCTTAATATGTTTTTTAATTGGTTTTATCTTACTTAAGTGCAGTGATGAAGTTTTTTCTGAGATATGGCCGTTCCTTATACCGGTGTTACTGTTTGTATAGGTAAGTGTAGTTAGAATGATGGTTATCACTTCTGTTGGTATTTTTATTACGCACAAACGCTTCTACACCACAATTGCACTCGCGTAAGTGGATTCGACTCACTTTATTCTTGAAATAACTGTTTTTTATATTTTTAATCACTGATAAATACGGAGATAATCTGAACGAACTAAGAACGAACGAACGAGTCATGCGATTTGTGCTACAATTTTTTTTTTAAGATGTCCTTGAAAAGTAAATATGAAAGTTATGTTCAAACTAAGCCTAAAACGGTAAACCCATTTAGCTTGCCCTAAATTTTTGGACCAGTAAGGGCTCAGTGTCATTGGATATGAACTGCCGCGCAGCAGGTCCATGGATCGAATACCGCCGCGGGATTGAGCTTCACATTCGCATGGTAGAAGGGCATTTTGCGAATGCCCGCAACCATCCTCAAGTAGAAAATCTGTCGCCAAGCACCTTATGGTGTGTTCCGGCAGCTGTCCTTGAGAGCCAGTAATTCTAAGTGAAGCCTGTGCACACCTTCGACCACATCATCACTTACCATCTGGTGAGAATGAGGTCAAAAGCTTACCTATCAGCAATAAATAAGAAAATAAAAAATTTCAACCCTAGCGGTATTTAAACCATCCTCTTTACGCACTGTGTGCTTTAACTGCTTGGCCAACAAAGTAGTATGACAGGCATGAGTTTTGTGCTCCAATTTTATTTTATAATAGTTGTTGGAGAAGGGGTAACTGTCAACTAGGCCATGTAATAACAAAAGGTTTTAAATTCCGATACTGATTATCGTTATTCAATCTCAATAACAGAATTGCACGTTGTAATTATTAAACAAACTCAGAATTAATTATATAACATAACATTTTAAAAGACAAGAAGTTATTAAACAAACTTCAGAAATAATAACTTCTTGTCTTTTAAAATGTTATGTTAACTCAAAAATTAGGAACAATCCTTATAACAAATAAAGTTATTATCTAAACACACATTTTTCCTAGTATAGTCTCAATAACAACAGAGTGTAGTTAAAATTTTGACATCAAAGCCAACTGACAAAGCTGAAGATCAATAATATCAATGATGGCAGGATCATCTTGTCAAGTTAAAACCGGAGATTCTGACAGAGCTTGAGAGCAGCTCAGGACAAGAAAATCAAACTGACCCGATAGTGTATAGAAGACATCTCTTCTTCTTCTTCATAAATGGCTCTTATCGTTGCTTTGACCATATTATACTGCCAATGTCTTTTGCCAGTGTACGGTATAAGAAAATTTTTTTGACAGAATATTATATACTTTATTAATTTGTTAGGTGTACACTCTTTCTAAAAAACATGTTCAATATATTCCTTTTTAGACATGTGCACTCTTCTATTTTTAAATAAGGTGTTCCAAATGTTTTGTTCAGTTTCTGAAAGAAATAGAATTACCGCAGTAAGCTCTAAATAACCACTTTACCCTTACTTTACTTGATGAATGACGCTGATGGGATTACAAAAGACTTATGAGACTTGCAACTCCAGTAATCATAATATTTTGAACAGTATACAGAATATAGAATATTTTTTATATATATATACTGAAAAATTAGTCTTAGGTTTTTTGCTATAATAACACAGTAATTACCTTTAAACAGTTAAAATAGCATACAGAAGCCGGAGTTATTTAAAAAAAAATGTCTTGGGTTTTTTTGCTGTAATTATACAGTAATTAACTTGAAACTTCGGTTAATATCGCGTATTTTTATCATTAGTGTTATTCAAACCTGTCAAATTTCCCCGTGGAGTGCCTGACCTCTTGTGAGCCTCCTTCAATGCTATTCTGTGGGTATCATAAAAGGCGACGAAGGGGAAAACATACCAGAAGGACAGCGGCGCCTTCTGAAGCCATCTTATACGTCGTAGTCGGGTTAAAAAATGATAAATATACGCGATGTAATCCGCCGACCAGGCGTTATTGCAAACATAACAATATTATAAGGTTGTTTGATTTACAAGTTTAAAACCAATTGCAAAATTGGTCTTGTTTGTAGTACAACGTAATTTGAATTATAGGTGTCGCTCCATCCCGATACTTCGGTTAAATATAGAACGAGAGGAAAAATTGGAGTTATGAGTTATTGTCATGTTAACTTAAGCGGTCAGGGCATACCCGGGCTATAGGGGTTATCCACCCTCAGAGAGACGAATTACTTAGCATTGGATGGATTCACCGTGCGGGTGCCGGGTCCATAGTGTTGCAGAGGAAGAGGCAAGTCTAGGTGCCTGGCACTTGCAACCCAGTGAGTAAGGTTAAGATGATGATGATACATCAATGCTCCCTTTCACCGGTCGAGCCTCCTCCCCTGCCCAACCATGACTATAATTTTTTAGCTCGTAAATTTGTAATTTTGTTAAATATACGCGATTTTGAATCAGGGATACAAGATATATTGAATTATTTAGTTATTGTTTAATTACAACACCATAAACTGCCATGCCACCTTGGACAGCCTCTGCTTCAGTATTTGTATCAATTTGAACATTTTCATGGTACAGAAATCTCCACATTAGGTTACATTACATTGTTTTATAATTTGAAATGGAACAAAGAACATTTATTTTCCAGTCGCCACCAGCCCAGGTGGTGTAGCCCACGAGAGAGTAGTCACGCCTCCCGACTGGGTCCTGGATTACTGGCACCCCCTTGAAAAGGCTCAGTACCCAGAATACTTTAAGCGTAGAGAAGAACGCAAGAAGGAGTTTGTAGCGATGTGGGAAAAGGAATATGGAAAGTACGACCCCAAGAAGGATGCGCACCATTGATGATCAAAGTTATGTAAATAGTTGCAATAAATTATGTTAATTTAGGTTTTGTTTCTTTTCTTTATTGTATTATTTCTATATCTAAAATAACCTGTCTAGTCTGCTAACAGCTTCCACCCGGTGGTCCTGTGGAACACCTGGGTGTTTTGAAGCAATGATGGCCGAGCGGATATAGCTATGGATTGCCGTGCCGTAGGTCCCAGGTTCGGTCCCCACCCCCGCCGGCTTGAGCTTTACCGCATTTTGGTGGCTATTACAAGCCCACAGAGAGCTACCAACTGTATATAACTGTATACCTCAGGGTGATGGGCGCAGTTTAGTTCGCGACATGTGACGAAATGCATCCGTTATAGGCAGAGTTTAGTCCGCTTAACATCAGGTGGGCCTCGTGCGTGTCATAAACCTTTAAAAACAGATTAGATAATAGTATTATGCAAATATATAGTCATTGTCAAATGTTTTTTTTTTATCAATACTTAGGTACTTCCTTTTGTGAAAAGTCAAATAATTTGTAGAAGTCAGTCTCATGCTGATTAAAACACTTATAAGCTCACATTTTCATAGTCCAACTTCCACAAGTTTTCACTTGCTTACAATACTGGCTAGCTTCGACAAATCCTACTGTAAAATTATGCTCGCCTTGCTAGCTACCACTCAAGTAGAAAATCTGTTGCCAAACACCTAAAGATGTGTTCCGGCAGGTGTCCTTGAGAGCCAGTAATTCCAGTTTAGCCTGAAGAGCATCTTAGACCACATCATCACTTACTATCAGGCGAGACAATGATACAGGTACTATCAGCTACAAATAAAAACATTCTTGAAACTGACTGTAACTTAAAAACTATCTACTCGATTGAAAGTGGTGAAATTCAAACGAACCAACTTGGTCCAACATAATAAGAATCATCAAAATGGGATGATCCACTAATGAAATTCTGATGTCACAATGTCCAATCAATCTTCTTTTCGAAGCAGTGATGGCTCAGTGGCATTGGCTATGGACTGCCGTGCAGCAGGTCCATGGTTCGAATCCCGCCCAGAGCTTGAGCTTCACCGCATGGTGGAAAGGCATTTTGTGAATGCCCGCTTGGCTAGCGACCACCCTCAAGTAGAAAATTTGTCCCCAAGCACCTAACAGTGTGTTCCGGCAGCAGTCCTTGAGAGCCAGAAAAATTACAGGCTAATGAGACCTAACAACTGGACGTCTCAGTGTGACGGGCACAGTGCAATTCGTCGCTGACGAAATGCGTCTGTTATTGGCAGAGGTTAGTCCACTTAACATCAGGTGGGCCTCGGGCTTGTTCCGTCACAATAACATAAAAAAAAAAAAAAACTGCATAACGGGAACAACATTCCTGTTGGTTAGTCAAGTCTGACCACTGGAAAACACTCATAAATGGATTCTAGACAGCTGCGAGCCTCTTTTCAAACAAATGCAACATACTTCCTCTACCATGTTTGTATATTAAAAATATTTGTGTTTTTGCCAAACAAAACCATCTATTTTCTGAAACGCAGTGAAGTATATACCCGTCAAAAAAGATCAAAGTTTGTAAATCTTTTATTTGAATCACCTGCCCGAAAAGATTTATACAAGCGAAACGCTTATTATATGTCGCTATCAATTTACAACTGGTTACCCAATAGCATAAAATTACTGTCAGGAGATACATTTAAAAAAGAATTGACTGCATGGCTGCTAAATAATTGTTTTTATAGTATTAAGGAGTTTAAAGAATATAAATGTATAAATAAATAAAATTATGTAAAATATAAGACCAATTCCAATGTAACTGCATGAAATATTTGCACGTCTGCTTGCAGACAGAGCACAACTGTGTGTAATAATATTTTTAGGATCCTATTTACTTGTATTCTTGCAAATAAACAATTTGATTTGATTAAAAAGTTTTGCGTGGTCAATGGTAAATCAACAGGCCATACATAAAAACAAAAACATTCCGTACAGTTGACTTTAGATCCCTAATCCTTTTTTTCGCGTTCGTTATAAAAATACACTACCTATCATATTTTCTAATAATAAATGTACATAATGGATACTGAATAGATTCAGGCGTTACTTTGCGGAAATCCATATTTTAGTAATACATTTCAATAATATATCCAGTGACAATTCCGCCTAATTTTCCTGTTAAGCCGACGTGACGTCACAAACGCCACGCAGCCAAACCGCAAAAAATTTCGTTTTGATTCTACACGAAGCATCCTCAGGTCTTGACTCATCGAACGCATGGTCGAGAACGAATCGTGCGCTCAATGAGTAAAGACCGGCATTGCATGATGATACTCTTAGGGCCTGTTTTAGAATGTTCGAGAAGTTCCGGTTATACTACTCAGAACATATCTAATAAATAAAACACTATCTTTGCGTTTCACAGTCATCGATTTAGCCTATCCATCGGTTAAAGCTTGAAACGCGCTGCATATTAACTGTCATTTTTATCATTCATTATTTATGATCTGGGTAGTATAACCGGAAGTTACTCGAACATTCTGAAACAGGCCCTAAGTATAAAAGAGTTGAAGCGGTGATTACCCAATGTAATGTCTACTACTACTACTATGAATGGATTGCCGGGCAGGGTGCCATGGTTCTATTCCCGCTGCGGGCTTAAGCTTTAACGCAGACTTTGTATACTTATTAAAGGGAAATTTTACCGCATGGTGATTCAGCATTTTTGCGAATGCCCGCCTGGCTAGCTACCACCTTCAAGTAGAAAATCATTCGGCAAGCACCTAACGGTGTGTTACAGCAGCTGTCCTTGATAGCCAGTCATTGTAGGTTAGCCTGAACAACATCTTTGACTGTATCATCACTTACCATCAGGAGATATATTTTACATATGAAAGGCTAAACAATCAGAAATTTAAAAATAATAACTTGTAGAAGAATCAAGATGATCAACTCTCGCAAATCTGTCGCCAAGCGTATAACGTTGTGTACCGGAAGCTGAGCTTACAGTACCTTTTCACGTAGCTATATAGACAAAGGTCTAGCCTGCCATCATCTGCGACATCATATACAAAACATCGCACATTATCTTTTTGGCCGTGAGAACTATTTATTGTATTTTTTTATGTGTGATAGGTTAGCCTTTGACCACTATCTCACCTGATGGTAAGTGATGATGTGGTTGATGTTCAGCCTAACCTATAATTATATTTACTATAACAGACCGATATCGTGAGCACCCTTAGCACGGTACTGTATCAGCCGACTCGTCCACTACTGAACACAGCCTCCCCTAAGGGGTATTTGCAATAATCCCCACGCTTGGCAGGCGGCTTGGGGATCGCAGAGTTAGATGGCAGTTGTTTGGAAGGCGCTGCTGCCCACCTTGGGGGGGGGGGCAATTTTGACCCGAAACCCAACCTGTTAGTACTATTGGGTTATTGAAGACTACACCCTAGGTTGTCAATTAAATAAAATAACATGTAACGTAGTTAAGATTGTTCCATTTATTGATTTTTAAAAATATATTAGTAATTTACAAATCTGCTTGAAACTGTCCCCCTTATTCGTAATCGTTCTATAACTTTATCAAACATCAGTGAGTAGGTACACCGCAAAGCTAAACTTATGTGCGGGATGCTGAAATTCGATAAAATTATGGAACGCTTTTGAATAAGTCCTTCTATATTAAATATAACAAACTACAACAAATATTGTGTATAAACACACAATCCACCAATTAGAAAATTAAAATAAATGCCTAGTGGAGTAACTTAAATATAAGAAAATAATATACGTGTGTCTACATAAGATCACAATAGTTGGTTCCATCAGTCCACACACACAGTAACGGGTTGACAGAAGAGGGTTATTGGGAACGAGTTTTAGATATTATTATTATGGAGGGTTAGAAGTAAGGAGAATTATCTGTGTATAGTAACCACCAAGTTAACTGTGCAGTTTTCGAGGGCGCTACTGGTCATAGAAATCAACTACAAACTGTCACAATTTGAAGGAATGTTGTAGTTTTTTTTTCTGCCACCTGAACAGATATAAAGTTGGTGGGTCTGTACATGAAAGTGTCCGTTAAAAGGCACTAAATTAGGGTGGCGCCACATTAGCGTCAGGGTAAATTTTAAAGGAAGCTCCAAAATCAATAACCCCACTTTTCTCAGTTCACAACATAAAATCATTCTAGCTACACGTTTTCTCATAATAATTCTTTAAGGTTATATTTACTACATTGCTTTGTACAACGCAAGTAGTTGAAATTTTCAATAAGTACATTCATAACATACCCTTTGTCTACACCAGCGCCGTTCTGGAAGGTTTTTGAACTGTTATTTATAGCTTACAGCTGGACACTTTGTTAAGTTTTCTACCATATGAGATGGCACTTCTTACCTCTACCTTCCATAATTATTATATAAGTATGCGAAACACCTGATATTTTCAGAAATAATTTTATCTGTGGTTTCTCAGACCCACAGATTAGTTAACAGTGTGAATGTCTCCAGCTTACTCAATCGAAATTTCTTAATTCTGAATATGCCAATATTTAGACCATATTTTGTGCAATTATGAATACCAACTCAAAATTTAGGTGCCAAATAAACTTCGACGCTACGTGTGATTATTAGTGTGTTAGCTGACGTTATGGTCTCCAGCTGACACATGCTGTATATACGAAACGGCTGAAGATGTGGTTATATACTATAGCCAGGGATTTAGAGCATAATTTGTGCCAATGGCACAAAAAAATTTGAACATACTTGAAAGCTGTAGTAGTTATGACTCGATTTTAACGTGTAAGCTGGAGACCACGTTTCTACAGCTACTCACCTGTATCTTCTGAACGAATGGACCTACGACTTTGTTTAATATGTCAAAATTTAGAGCCAAATTTGTGCCAAAGGCACTAAAATTTTCGAGTCTCTGGCTATTAAGGTTTTGGAGATACAAGCTCAAATCAACGTGTAAGCTGGGGACACATGTCCCCAGCTAGCACATGCTGGACAGCTCCAACGGGAAAGCCTAGATTACTGTTTAATGGCTTAAAATGTAGGGTAGAATTAGGGTAGAATTCTGTCACCACCTTACGGTGTGTTCCGGCAGCTGTCCTTGAAAGCCAGTACTTCCAGGATAAGCCTGTTAACACCTTCGACCACATCATCACTTACCATCAGGTGAGATTTTGGTCAAAGGCTCCATTATGCCAAACTTGACTGTGAATATAAAACTTTTTGGAGTTTTGAGTCTAGATTCATATTTGACATAATGAAGTTCGAGTCTAAACTCGAACTCGACTCTGAATGTCAACTTAGAAGTGGTGACTTTAGGCTCGTTTTATTGTTAAACATATTTTTTTTTCGGGTATTGTTCCATCGCTCTATATTTATAGGCGGTGCGCACGTAGTAATCGCGATTTCAATGCCTACGAATGCCGGAAAGCGTCACATTTCAATCAGATAACATTAAAATGAATACTCTCTGCTACTAGCCTATGCCCCAACTGCTTTCATTTGCTATAAAAGAGAAAAGTGATTCCAACGCTATAGAAATAAAGTTCAAAACAGATTGCAGCTACAGGCAACGGGACGGCAACGCCGCTCTCAGAAATGTTTTTGGCCAAATATTTAAATTTTTTGGCGGGAAGAAATGTTTTTGCTTGTTACACAAAAACTATGGGGCCTATTGTATTGAAAATTTTGGTGCCGATGGCACAAATTCTACCCTACATTTTAAGCCATTAAACAGTAATCTAGGCTTTCCCGTTTGAGCTGTCCAGCATGTGCTAGCTGGGGACATGTGTCCCCAGCTTACACGTTGATTTGAGCTTGTGTCTCCAAAACCTTAATAGCCAGAGACATGAAAATTTTAGTGCCTTTGGCACAAATTTGGCTCTAAATTTTGACATATTAAACAAAGTCGTAGGTCCATTCGTTCAAAAGATACAGGTGAGTAGCTGTAGACACGTGGTCTCCAGCTTACACGTTAAAATCGAGTCATAACTACTACAGCTTTCAAGTATGACGTTCAAATTTTTTTGTGCCATTGGCACAAATTATGCTCTAAATCCCTGGCTATAGTATATAACCACATCTTCAGCCGTTTCGTATATACAGCATGTGTCAGCTGGAGAACATAACGTCAGCTAACACACCAATAATCACACGTAGCGTCGAAGTTTATTTGGCACCTAAATTTTGAGTTGGTATTCATAATTGCACAAAATATGCTCTAAATATTGGCATATTCAGAATTAAGAAATTTCGATTGAGTAAGCTGGAGACATTCACACAGTTAATAGTGTCTACAAACATATATGTCATTCAACAGTATCAATATTTTAATCTGTAACGAGGATATTTTACTTTCCGGCATAAAATCCATGATTTATTATTAGGACTCCTTAGATATTTCGACGTAATAACAAGCGCCATGATCCCGGAACGCAGAATGGGTCTGAACTATAAATTAAGAGCAAACATATCTGTCTACCTCGTTTCTAGGTGTTTTACTAGAAGCAGTATTGGAACTAATGGTTCACGACTAAATAAGATCACCGTGGCTTTTGACACGTAATTAAAAGTACTAATAATGTGAATGAAGTTTTAAAAATATCTGGCAAATAGTTGGAAAACAACCTTGAATATTATTGAGGAAAATAAATAAATTGTATTCATATAACAAGTATAATATCATCTAGAAATATAAACCACTGTGATATTAAATTACATTAAAACATTCATATGGAAACATTTACAATACGACCTAATTTTTAAAATAGAAAATTTGATTCACATTCGTTTGATTTTTTATATTTAGTACCTATAAATATTTCCTATTTTTTTGTTATCAACAATTATCAGTGGCTTAAATATACTACCAATGCATTTATTTTTATTGATAACCAATAGGTATGGCTATCATTTAATTATATTATAATCCTCTACATATGTAGAGCAGCGCCATTTTGGATGGTATTATCCAAAATGGCGGCGCTGTACCTCACTCGCACAATATAAACAGCAAGAGTGTGCAAGTGAGAGCTTTAGCGTTGCCACATCGTTTCAATCCGTTTCTTTTAAAACCAGGTTACAGCAACAATTTCTCATTGAAATCATCATTTTGATAACACTTATCAGCAACCGAACTAAATTTCAATGAAATCATTGTCCTCCATACTTTTGCACCGGACATGATTGAAGCTTGAACTTTATCATTCCCCTCATTACTAATATAGAAAAAAATATGTAATAGATGTATCCTACCTCAGTCAAAATAGAAAAAAATTACAATAACTTACTAATAAAGTAAAAATAATCATATGATTTTGATTTTTGTATTCGAATAAATAGGGGTTAAAAAGGGGATGAAGGCAACACCCCGTGGGGTGCCGGGTTACAATTACACCCCCCCATATCTTCCCGTGGGTGTCGTAAAAGGCGACTTATGTAAAAATACTGGAAGGTGGCACCTTATAGAAAACTGCCATCTTACACTGCGATCCCCAAGCCGCCAGCAAGAGTGGGGATTGTGGCAAATACCCCCTTAATAGGGGAGGCTGTGTTCAGTCGTGGACGATCCGGCTGATACAATAAGATCAGTGCACGAGATTCATTGAAGAGGGTCATTGAACCGAAACTAACGTTGACTTAAATTGATTTCAACCAACCAATGTATATAACCGCCATTAAGTTGAATATTTTCAATGATTAAAATAAATATAAACGCTATAATTGAAAAGCGAAACTACTCTCCATTGTATATAATCACTCACACACATAGTTTATTTAAAATTTATAACAGATGTATTACATATTTAATATACAACAGCGATAATCAGAGGTCCTATTATGTTATTTGTTAGTAACAAAATCTTATTGAAAACATTATTCTTATATATATCATCAATTAATAATTGGGGTTTCGCTATTACGTATCCCCTTTTGCTACGAACTAAAGCTGTAATTAACTGATGGGCTTCAGTTAATAACAGCTTTTATTAGTAACAATTAGTAGTTAGAAAGTTACCCACCCATTTCTTCACGTGGGTTTCGCAAGAGTAGACTAAGGGAAAGATACCAGAATGTGGGAAGGATCGCCTTCTGAAGCACCGACAACTATTACTGCGATCCCCCCCATGGGGAGACCTTTTCAACGATGGAAGTTCCGGTTGATGTGAAGATGATGAATCGTAAAACCGCCACTTTTCCATGATTTTAATCAGATTTTGTAACTAACAAAATACGTAATAGGTCCCCCCTGGTCTTGCATCTTATACAAACTTATAGAAACTTCTACAAGTAAAAAGATAGGTTGTACCTAATTAAAAAATATTGAAAGCAGTGGAGCAAAACCTTGATATTTTGTATTTATAGAAAAACAACCATTTGTAAAAATATACTTGTAAAAATTTCTATACTCTGGTTTTTAATTCGAGATCAAAAATGTAAACAAAGGTGTTAACCGTGCAAAAAAATTACAAGTACTTGGTAATTTTTCTAATTTTGGGAACGGATGGAGCATTTAATGTAAAAAATGCTTATTAATTAATAAATTTAATGCTATAATTTAATGCATTATTATGAAACAATAAAACACTTTTATATGCGCGTACATATTTACGCATATATTCAAGCCTGAAAAAATTAGTGTAAGATTTTTTTGTTTTTAATAGCCACACTTGTGAGAATATTTTGAAGAAAAACTATTGAATACACTGACCTATCAGTTTGACAATGACATATATTGACATTTCTTTGTTTACATTTTTGATCTCGAATTAAAAACCAGACTATACTTATATATCGATGAATAAAATCACCCAACCAGCAGTGATTAGAAATTATTAATAAAGATATATTACTTTACATCTGTATTATTTTCTGTTTTGCTTTTTTTTCTCTAGTAAGTATAGATTTCTGGATTTTCACAATTCTCTAAAGATAATCTTCATACTCAGTCAAGTCATGTATGCATAGAAAATTATATAAATTCTATGCATAGAAACATTAAGAAATTATTTAGATGGAAACATTTAAGAAGCTAGGCCCCGTGTGATTCTCCGTACAAATGTGTTCCCCTATTTTCACCCTGGATAATGCAACTAGAGAGATCTTTGCACAAATATATAGTATAGTAGCTTAATATTTCAGTGCAGTAGAGAAGTGATCTACCAGTAGGCAACACTGGTAGAACACTTCTGTACTAATGAAACGAAATAAAATACACTGCGTATCTGTACATTTCAGTAGTTCACGTAGTATTACTTGCTCAATTATTGGTTCTAATGCCAGCACTCAGGTCACCTGCGCGGGGCGTAAATGTGTAATTTTCCAGAGCCACGGAAAGCATGTTCAAAAACCCAGTATAATAAAGAAGCTTATCTAAAACGGCGCTGAAAATCTCGCACTTACACTTTATAGCTGTTTATACATATACAGGGTTATTAGTAAAATGCTAACAAACATTTTGAGATTCTAGGTTAGCCTGAACAACATCTTCGACCCCATCATCACTTACCATCAGGTGAGATAGTGGTCAAAGGCTAACCTATCAGGCATAAAAATGTGTTTTTTTTTATATTGAAGTATATTTTATTTTTATTTTTTCGTGTGTTTGTTTATGTTTATTTGACGGAATAAGCACGAGACCTGATGCTTAAAGTCTCTTGTGCCTGTAATTTAATATTTTTTATTACTTAGCCATCGTCACAGCCTATGACGTCCACTCCGACTGCAACTGTACGACATAGCACGGCATCAGAAGCAGTCATACGCACAAGTTTCAAAAACATGTCAAACTGATATGAAAACACAGCGACAGAGTGTGGATGTACAGCGTGCTGTACTCTGTGCGGTTCAGGATGACAATGGGTTCACCCTTGTGAAAAAGAAGAGCCGTCAACCTCGGCAGAACCGCAATCATCGCGGCACAGCTATTGCTACGACCATAACACTACGGGTCGTAGCACCAACCGTTAAAATATACCTTTCTCGACTGGACAAGGAGACAAAAGGAGAAGATATCCTGCGTTACGTCCGGGAGAGACTGAAGGGCCGGTGTGAGGAGCAAATCTCACTGAATTTGATGCGGTTGGAGCAGATTAGGGCCACGGACTTTAAGTCTTATACCCTTCAGGTCCCAGCAGCTCAATCCAGATGTTCCTGACACCGGACTTTTGGCCTGCAGGGGTGGTATACCGCTTGTACAGGGAGAGGAAGCAGAGACAACCTGTTATGTAGTGTCACGGAATAGTTTAAATTTGTTTTATATATATATATATATATTAGATTAAGGTATTTATGTTCAATGGGTCCGTACATTTTTTAAATTTATTTATTGTGTCTGTTACCTGAAATAAAGATTTATTATTATTAGCTCGATGTAAATATTCAAAACTCTATTCAAGGGAGCGCGGCGCGGTTGAGTTGCCGTGGCGGGCGCTCTTGGCTCGGAGGAGGAGACTCAAAACAATAAGTTTTTCTAGTACTATCTGTACTCTACTGTATAGTGTGTGAGAGGGTCATGATTTTCGGCGCCATTTTAAATTCGTTTCTTAAACCGGGTAATAACAAGTTATTGTTTCAACCAGACAAAAAGTTTTGTGTAGTATTTTGGGAAAAACATTTACATAAGTCGCCTGATAGTCTTAACATAAAAACTAGAAGAAATTCCCGTTATAAAAAAACTAAATAGGAATTTCATATTAATTTCTACAAATAATTCGCTGAACAAAACGTTGACCTACGCAACCTACCCTACCCGAAACAATTTTCGGGTAGCAATTATTCCTAGCGCAATTTTGCCACAATTTTTGTTTAAATAAGGTTTTTCTATTTCATTATAATTAATTTAAAAGAAAGTTATTATAAATGTGGTAGTTTTGACAATACATAAATAATTATACACTGTTAATTAAACTTAAAGAAACACGAAATAGCTTTAGTAATTTTAAACATTTTACATTTCGTAATCTGTTACTTATATAAAATATCCAAAACCGAGGCCGACATTTTGTGAGGTCGATAACAGGGCTTCGTCCCGAGTTTCACGAGTGTAGTTATTTGGCAGTAACTTGCCAGTAGGCAGCGAGCGATACCTTTGTTTTATAACCTCAAATATTGACATTTGATATTGAATCATCTGTTTTATGTCAATGTATTTTATCGGTTAGATAGTAGAAAAATATGTACGCATATGGTATTACAAAGTGCTCACCAGCACTGTTTACTTGTAAAATTAGTGCCTAAAATTTTATCATCAACAAATATCGGTCATGTCAAATGCGGTTGAAACCTTGCAACGACCTATTTGGATAGTTAAAAAGTTGCAACTTTCAAAGCTTCGGAACGACGGAGTTGTAAACAACTGAACCATCTACTCAAGGTTATGAACGACGGTAGTGTGAAAAAATGCACTCCAATACTCTCAGTCATATTATGCAATTAAAAGTGTAGTGTTCATTCGATGTTTACACTCCAGTACCTAACTAGTCTATGTTCACATTAAATGACGTAACAAGATGGCGGCTACAACATACCGTACACAAAACGCGGGAAATTTAAAACGTCAAATTCAAATGCATTTTGAGAATATCTATGATCTCAAATAAACAAAAAATAACGTAGTTTAGCACCAAAGTGTCAAATTAAGCCACATTCTGAAAAAAAAAATGTAATTATAATTATCAACTTGTTCTTATTGAATTTGTTACATGAATGATGAAAGATTGAAAATGCGATATTGCTTTCAGAACACGTTTAGGAATCCAGTTCTTACTACATATTTATAAAGTTCATTTTGGCGTAGCACAGATCTCAGTTGCCTCCAAGCGCTTGGCCGCGACCCCAGTTGTGGCCACCGAATATTGGGCGTCCACCTGCGCCGCGTTGCGTTGGAGCTGCGTTAGTTGGGACTGGACCGAAGCCCCCCATTTGACGGGTATCCGGGAATATCCGTTTCCTGAGAAATTACAGATTACAGCGCTGTTGACTATATACCCACATAAATGTACAACAAATAAACATAGTCATACGTGTCTATAAACTTAGCCATATGTCGCCAGACACATGGGTGTTTAGACATGCCAGATTTTGAAGCGCTCATGGCGAAGTTTGCTTAGCCGTTCTTAACCGATCAGTTAAGTTTAAGTTAAGCAACGTCCTCCGCGGTCATGTCTTGGATGGGTGACCGCTAATGACATTACTACTGAGCGTGCACGTGCTTCGGAGGGCACGTTAAGCCGTCGGCCCAGGTTGTTGTCTCAGGATGGCTGTCGTTACAGAATGGTCGTAGGGCATTTTGCGAATGCCCGCCTGGCTAGCTAGCCCTCAATTAGAAAATCTGTCGCCAATCACCTGACTTACGGCAACTGTCCTTCAGAGCCAGTAATTCTACGTTAGCCTGAGCAACATCTTCGACCACATCATCACTTACCATCAGGTGAGATAGTGGTCAAAGGCCTTTAAGCTGTAAATAAAAAAAATAAAAATAAGGGGCAGGCTTTTTGCCATCTACAGGGCCCATTTTCACACTCTGGACTGCTACTGAAAATATCTTTTTCAGTAATATCCAATAACTTTACTATATTTATGTTCATCTTATATCAATGTCATTTTATAAGTTTCATATAAGCGACTTAGCTTGCAAAACAGAATATTTATTTTATTATTGTTTCGTCTAGGATTTAATGTACACTAGATTTGTAAACATTCGTTTTAATTTTATAATTGAATAAAGAATATTGAAAATTAAAAAAAATAACTTTTCTGATCAGAGAATCAAGCCCAGGACCTCATAATAACAAAGCGTTTTTACACCCACACAGCAATAAGGCCATCGTGGGGATAATGGCAAACCCCTCCTTAACAGGGGAGGCAGTGTTCAGTAGTTGACAATCCGGATACAGTACAGTATCAAAGATCGGAGCAACAATAATATAATATTCTACAAGAAATGTATGTCAACCTTCCTGTTGAAGACATTGCGCATTTATGATAAAGCATTATGAATTCCAGTCTATTCCAATCTACAAGTACTTATAAGTTCCTGGGTTAAATGGACATCAACACCCAGTGTACAAAATGATGAAGTGAATCCATGGAAAGCAGAGTAATTATCCAACTACAAAGAGTGTTTTTTAATATGACGGTAAGTATCTCAAGGTGTGCACAGCGCTTTCCATAAAAAAGTAGTTTTAGAATAACAAGTGTTTATTTTGTGTTTTCTTTTCTTTAAACTTAAAAAAAAATAGGAGATTGATATTAGAAATATAGCATATATACGGATAGAGATAGGGGACTGTGGTGTAATGTGCCAAAAAAGAACCATATGCCATACTCACAAAAAATCTGGTGGCGACAATAGTGCTGGACCGCCAAACTCCTGAGGGTACTTGAAAAGTAGGAAGAATGCCAAGTGTCCAATGAAGATGCCAATCAGCTCCATTGCACCACTAGAAATTTATAATAAAATTACATAACTAAATAATACTAATACAATACTAATTAAATTAATACAATAACTAATAAATACTGTTTTCTTCCATTACTCTTTCTCGAACCTATTATTTTAATACTATCAAATACGTCTTACTTGTACTATAGATATAATAATAATAAAGCCAAATTATTCCGAACTACATGCAATTTAACATTTCTAATTTTATACGTTTTTTTTTGGAGTTTTATAATATATTTTGCATTTCGTGCCTCTTGGCATAGGCCTCCACCAGGATGGTCCTAGGGTTTGACGGATATCATCACTGTCACCATCGCCATCGTTATATTAGATTAAAAAAATTAATACTAACTTCATTTTCTTAGCCCCGTGTGCATATTAGTGATTTGCCGGATCATTAAAAATGTATATCCGCGGATACGGATCTGGGCCCCTACTACCATTCTTCGAAGTATCGAACTTCGAGTACGAAAGGTATCCGCAATACACGTATTGGCGTACGTTTGCTTAACTTCGTTCGTAGCATAGACTTGCAAGTATATGCCTGTGAAGATTCAGATTTTTTTATTTCGGATTTTTATGGTTTGTACATTTTCCATATGAAATTATAATTTATTCTTTTGCACATAAGTAGTCAGACTAGTTCTAAATATGCAGAAAGAACAAAAATACTAATGGCTATGATCATTCTTGTTTGTTATTTTGAAAGCTGATGCTTGCCGTGTGGTCCCATTTAAATTTCACTTAATCGGTCATGCCATTTTTGAGTTACACTCCAATAACTGTAAAGTATTTTCCTATCTTGATGATATACCTAGTCATTGACAGTGAATGACAATCAATCCCATAAGTAGCAAGGGTCACTAAAAAGGAGGGTTTTTTTAATCAAAAAATGGAACCGACTTCGAGAAGTTATTTCACACATTTGAGTGTTGAAATCAGTTCCATTTTTTGATATATTTTTTTTTATATGTGTATACAAATGAGTCAGTGAGTGAGTAAGTTTTTTGTTATATCTGATAAGTAATCCTTTGACCACTATCTAACTTGATGGTTAGTGATGTTGCCGTCGAAGATGTTGTTCAGGCTAACCTAGAATTACTGGCTCTCAAGGACAGCTGCCGGAACACACCGTTAGATGCTTGGCGACAGATTACGACAGTATTCGCAAAATGCCCTGCCAGCATACTGTAACGGCTGTTTCTCAAGCACTGTAAATCGTTGTCTGTTAAAGACGAATAGTGGTCAAAGACTAACATATAAATTACAAAATTACAAATATACGATAGCAAAATTTAAGTCATGTGCGTGATTCGAACCCGCGTCCATCCGCCCCTTTAGCCGGGGCATGCTCTAACCAATTGAGCTAACATGACATGACAACTCAAATCTTTCCTATCGTTGAGTAACCATCGTATTGGGATGGTTTTTTTTCCTATCGTATATTTGTAATTTTGTAATGTAATCCGCATAGCAAGCGTTATTGCAATCATAACAATATTAACACTAACATATCATAACAATATTAAAACTAAAATAAAAAAGTGTCCGCGATTTAGACGCGTGAATTCACGTGATGACGGGCATCGGATATGCCAGAAACCTAGGTCGACATTCCCTACCAATACGCGTGAGTACAGCCAGCTATTAAAAACATTAATATGTCTCATACTGAATAGAACTTTCAAATTATAATAGATAATTTTTGTATTAACACCTCCTAAGACTATAAGCATATATTACATGTCACAACACAATTATAGACAAAGTATAACAAAACAGAAAAGAAACTTACCCCCCACTAATGACAAGATTGAAGGCCAGCAGAACCCATGGCAGGTACATGGCTTTAAACCGTGTGCCAAACCAGAATGAGACGATTATGTCCTTGTTGAGCTGGCACCACACATACAGCACTGAGAGGACCATTGGGTCCATGAGGATCTGTAAGGAACAAAGTTTGTTTGGGTTCAACAATGTAGTAGTGAAGCAGTGATGGTTCAGTGGCATTAGCTATGGACTGCAGCGCAGCAGGTACATGGTTCAAACCCCGTCGCCGGCTTGAGCTTTACTGCAGGGGCAATTTGAAAATGCCCGCCTGGCTAGCGACCACCCTCAAGTAGAAAATCTGTCGCCAAACAACTAACGATGTATTCCGGCAGCTGTCCTTGAGAGCCAGTGTAATTACAGGCACATGAGACTTAACAACTATGTCTCAAAGTGACGGACACAGTGCAATTTGTGACTTGTGATGAAATGCATCTGTTATAGGTCAGTCCGCTTAACATCAGGTGGCCCTTGAGCTTGTTCCGTCACAAAAACATTTATTGTCATAATTAGGTAGTTAAAAGAGATGGTTGCTTAAACCGGAGGAGTTGCTTAAACAGCATGGATGTTTTCATAGTGTGAAAAAAATCAAAATTGAGTTTGCATTTTCATTCCTAAAAAGATAAGCTGATAAGAATGAAGTCATAAAAGACAGATTCTAATGCTAATTCTGGTTTAGGTCCAGGATTAAGCCATACTTTTCATCATCATCACAACTTTTCATCTTTGTCTATGCAGCTGAAACTGCTAGCTATACATGAAAATCGACATATTTTTTCTTTGATGAAACATCATGCAATCTGCATTTTCTTTCTACTTTAATAGAATATACTTACTGGTAATCCAACCAAAAATCCAATGATGACACTGCATAACCAGTTAAATGCCAACATGTAGAAATAATCTGCAGGCTTTCCGGCAAACATGCCTTCCTCCAGTCGTGTTGAGTATGTGTACAGGAAGTAGCAGTTTATGAGGAAGTGGAACCCTGTACCTGGGCTTATAGGGTAAAAGAATAGTGCTGTAAATGGTCTCCATATCTGAAAGTTAGTAATTTAGATTTTATTAAAACATACATACTGCATTAATATATCTAGGGATAATATCAGTCGTAAGAGAAGACTAAGACCTTACACTAAATCCAACTAGACAACACTTTGACTCACGACAAAATAATACATGAATACATTTTAGACCCTATAGGGTGCCGGGCTAGAATTTCACACTCCAAATTGCTACATGTAGGTATCGTAAGAGGCAGGGATTATGGCAAAAACCACCCTTAATGGGGAAGGCTGTGTTCAGCAGTGGACAATCCGGCTGATACAGCACAGTACATTTTACACATTGTCGCTAACCAGGCGGGCTTTTGCAAAATGCCCTTCCACCATATGGTGAAGTTCAAGCCCACAGCGGGATTTCAACCATGGACCTGCTGGAGCTGCATGGAGCAGTCCATAGCCAATGCCACTGAGCTATCACTGCATTACACCTCAAGCGGGACGCAATACACCTCAAGCGGGACGTCAGTGCAGGACATATCGCCTCCTAATAGAATAAGAATAAGATCACTG
Source organism: Plagodis pulveraria (assembly GCA_963890685.1). Lineage (NCBI taxonomy): Eukaryota > Metazoa > Arthropoda > Insecta > Lepidoptera > Geometridae > Plagodis > Plagodis pulveraria. Next base: position 12,603,758 of record OY982971.1, on the reverse strand, counting down.
CATTCTTTTATTTTTGCAATAACGCATGCTCTACAGATTACATAAAAATTATAGGGTTGCGTCATTATTGGTAATAGTTTAGAACTAATTGCAAAATTAGCCTAGTTTGTAGTACAATGTAAGTTGAACAATTATAAGTGTTGCTCCATCCGCATATCTTGTTCTCAACAAACAAGAGGACAAATAAGAGTTAAGAGTCATATGTCATTGCTCAGTCGGTCAGAGCATACCCCAGCAATGGGGGTGGATGGTGTGGGTTCAAATCACATACAGAACAATTTATTCTCTCATAATTTTCTGGAATATGTTGATGGGCTGAGCCTACCCTTAAAATATTGGAAACTATCAATCAAACCTGCAAATCAGTTTGACAAGCAGCCGAGTTGACCATGGGTCAAGTCAAACACTCAGATCATGAATTAAACTGAAAGTGGTCCATGAGCCGACCAAACAGATTGGCAGCTAATGGAATAACAATGGGCCAATTTGACGAACAAAAAACTTATGGTGATCTGGGGGCTGAGTTAACCACAGAACCTAAAATAGGTATGGTAGTAGTACTTCCCAGAATAACAAGGGGTTCTACGGCTAAAAAAAATAAAAGAAAAACCTGCCCACCTTTTTTCACAACAAATGAAGGAATTATAATCATTTACAACAAAATAACATTTAATTCATACCTGAAACTGATTGATAAATGGATTGAAGTCCAGCATAAGATAGTAGTAGCTAAGGATGCCAAATCTTCCTAATAAACTGAAAGCTATCGTCAACGACAGCCAATAACGGGTGAAGAAAGGTACACTGTAGTACCAGTCTTTAAATTCAGTCATTTTACGGCTTCTGTCGATGTAAACACAAGGGATATCTTTGATTTTCTTTGCAGGTAGTCGACAACACACAATTCTTTTTATAATTGCTATTACTCGTTCCTGGAATGTTTAATTAATGTGTTAAATAATTTGTGAATGATGGAAAACAAGACAAATAAAGTCAAGTACACGTGTACTTTAGTCCGTAAAATTAAAAAATCATACAGGCGAGAATGATTTGAGTTTTGGAGTCTTGACCACAGACTATAATGATCAGTGCACAGACTATTAATAAAAGAAACGACGTGGCCCGAATGTAGTGAACCCCCTACTCTAATTCGTCGAAGTATCGAACTTCGGGTCCGAAAGAAAGGTATCCGCAAAACACTTATTGACTTACTTTTGTTTAACTTCGTTCTTAGCCTACGAATAAATATGAATTTATTCGTAGTAAATATGAATTTATTCGTAGTTCTTAATTCGTGTAATAATCGCGAAAACCTAAGACAACATTATGAAATTATAATTTATTCGTTTGCTTATAAGTACTCAGTTGAGTTCTAAATATGCAGAAAGAGCACAAATACAAATGAGGAAATAAATACCTATGGAGAATAAAGACATTCACGTAAATTCTAAATATCTTACCTGTATTTTCTAGAACAGTAGTGGCACCTCTCGCTGAGTAGTACTAGCAGCCCTGTAGCGACAGCTCTCGCTGAGCTCTTAAGGGTGAACTGGCCGGCCCGTTCTCCATACAAACGCGGTAGGGTGATCACTCCCTTATTTGAGGATTTAGGTCCAAAACAAAACATAATACCGATTGATCTCCTCATTATCTAGGCTTGTATGATGCCGAAATTTTAATAAGATAATTAAGTTGAGAGTTAAGAGCTTTGAAAAATTTTCATATAAAATTTTCGAGGCTAATAACTTTCAACTGAACTATCTTTTTAAAATTTCGGCATCATACAAGCCTAGATAATGACGAGATCAATCGGTGTTATGCTTAATTCCGGACCTTAAATCTCAAATAAGGGAATGATCGTCCTACGGCGTTTGTATGGAGAAGCGACCGGCCAGTTCAACCTTAAACTAGAATTCTCAGTCTTACCATGGGAAAATATACCTTAATCTGTCTGTGTAAGACTTAAAATTGATTGTAGCATAATAGCGTTCGCAGAGTAGTATGTAAGATTCCATTGGGCCCCGTTCCAAGGCTCAGGGTGTAGTTGTCGGTTGCTTTAACTTACTCGGTTGTGTTATAACCTCAAATATCGATTTTTGGCGGGGAGCTAGCAAAATATATAGAAGTTTTATGATGTTTGAAAAGCAATAACACCTTTTTGCTACCGTTTCCTGAAAAATACAAAAGAGTGCCTATAATTCTATCATCAAGAAATGTCAACGTCATGCCAGTTAAAGATTCAACCCTTTAACCGGTCGTTAAAAGGTTTTTAAACAGTCGTTTCTGATAGTTAAAAAGTTGCGCTCTACTCGAAGGTTGTAAACGTGTGACGTTAGAGTGCACTCCGAGTGCGCTCTAACCGAGGTTCCGAACGACCCCTAGCGGGCAAGATTTGTGATGAACGATGCTGTCCGACGATAGACAAAATCAAACAACAAACTTCGTACTGCAAATTCAATTTTCGTTGTCTAAAAGGTAGCTCGAACACGAAAAGCGAAACTTCGTTGTATTGTGTTTTGGTACAATCCGAGTGCCAGAAAGGCGTGTTTTTTCGGGGTAAAATTTTATGGTACCTCGTGTCACCTGTCCACGTCTTAACAGAAAATACGTTTGTATAAGCTAATGCACTAGTACACAAAGTAGTTATATTATCAATAAGGCGCTGGTTACGACAGTCTACAACAAGATGGTAGTGACTAAAAAATCAACACCGATTATGGCTTTATTGACATCCGCTACCATAAAACACCATGGAAAGTTACGTCTTAAGCCTAAGTTTAAATTTAAATTAAAATCAATGTAACCATACGTATCTATTGGTGTACCGTTGACCGCACGTAATTAGTAATCGGCCTTCTCCCGTCGTTCGCGTAGCGCAGCTCTAGGGTAGACAAAGAGGTCGCTGCCGTTGTCCACCAGGAACGATGTATTCGAACTGGAGTGCGTTCAGAGGCTCAGAGTGTAGTTGTTTCGTTGTTTGGTTGTTTTGCAACTTACCCTGAGGTATGGAACGACCGGTTGTTTTATAACCTCAAACAAATTGTGACATTGACAGACTTACATCAATATCGTAATAATAATTGCTATTTAACACTATCACAAATTAGTTTTCCATTTTTATTTAAGTTTTATATACTATTTATTTATATTATAAATTTATATATTATATATATTTTTTGAGATATATGGGTGAGCGCATCAGATAGAATACGATATAAACGTCAAAGTCATTTCATGTCACGCGTTTTATGGTTAAAAAGTTGCAACCTTCAAAGGTTTGGAACGGTCCAGTTGTGACAACCGAACGTTCTACTCGAAGGTTGTGAACGACGTTAGAGTGAAAAGTTGCACTCCGAGTGCGCTCTAACCAAGGTCCGGAACGCACCCCTGCAGTCGGTGACAAAAAGGTGAACGTTGGAGGCAGGGCAATCGTCAGTTAATATTAACGACTGCCCTTGGAGTTTCCCGCCTTTCCATAGTCGCATGGCTTGACACACCTTTTTGCGTTCGCTCCGTGCTTTGAGTGATACCAGTTGTACGACTTTTTTAGAATATCTTCTCCGTACTACCACAATACGAAAGTCGTACGGCTAATGGACTACTTTTTAAAACATAGCTATTTTTAAGTCAAATAAATCAATTGATTTTAGGTCTCGATGAATCCTTAAACAAATTCCGTTTATTGTGTAGGTACCTATCACGGGCACGGGGTTTCATCGATTCCTTGAAATGAAATGAAATGAAATTTATTTATTGCATAAACCGTGTACATATTAGATCTTATTAAGAGCACAAGTGCTAGTAGAACTACAGTTTGTCCATGACAGACGTACAATATAATATTATTAGTATTTATTTATTAATGAAATTACATGTCAAACAATTAAAACATATGTATATATTATTAAAATTATTACTAAATTATTAAATAAACATGTCATCCTCAATTTACACCGAATAATTCATTAATGTCATAAAAGCATTTTTCTTTTAGCCACTTAAAAAGTTTAGTTTTAAATTGTCTAATTGGTAATTCTCTAATATCTCTAGGAATCTTGTTAAATATTTTTACTGTCATAGTCACGCAGCTCTTTCGAGCAAGTGCAGTTTTCCATATAGGCACCATTAACCTCGTTGGGTCCCTATATTTTGCCCTAGAGTTAGATTTTTCCTCAAAGTGGTTAAAAAATGCGTCATGTTCTTTAACAAAACATCCTATTTGATAAATATATAAACCTATTAATGTCAGTGTATTCAGTTTTTTAAAAAGTGGTTTACATGATTCTAGTGGACCGACTCCACAAACAGCTCTAATACATTTTTTTTGAATAATAAAAGCTCTTTTTATATGAGTAGAGTTACCCCATAACATTAGTCCGTAACCTAGAACTGAGGCGACGTAACCAAAATATGCAGTCAGTGCGGTGTTTTGACCCGAAGTACGTCTTAATCGTCCAAGGGCAAATATGAATCTATTTAATTTCTTACATACGCTGTCTATGTGTGATTTCCAGTTAAGATTTTTATCTAATACGATTCCAAGAAATTTTATTTCGTCAACTTTTTCTATTATTTCATTTCTGCATGTCAATCTTGGATTAAAAATGTCAATATTATTATAGTTTTGAAAATTAATGAATTTCGTTTTAGATATATTAGCCCTTAAGTTATTTTGTTCTAACCAAGTTATTACTGAGTCTATTTCAAAATTAAGTGAATCTTCATGCGATGTATCGGTATTATCTGGCACTACAATGGACACGTCATCAGCAAACAGTACACACTGTTTATTCGTTATGTTTGGTAAGTCGTTAATATAAATAAGAAACAATAACGGTCCTAAAATACTGCCTTGGGGCACCCCGGTGTTGTAAGATTTAGTACTTGATTTAAACGCCGTTGATACTAAGTGCTCATCAACACTTTTCACCTCTACGTATTGTTTTCGACCGGACAAGTAGCTTGTTAACCAATCTAGAGCAACACCTCGGACACCATATAAATCACATTTTTTTAAAAGTATATTGTGGTCCACAAAGTCGAAAGCCTTGCTCATATCAAAGAATACTCCTGAGACGGGTATACGTTTATCAATGTGCATAATTAAACTATTTACCAGAGCAAAAGCAGCTAATGTCGTTGATTTTTTTTTCTGAAAACCATTCTGTTCTTCTTTTATCACTTCATATGCGTCAAAGAAATTTATCAAACGGTGATGCATCATTTTCTCAAATATTTTAGCTAAAGTAGGTATAAGAGTTATTGGTCTGTAGTTATTTAATTCTTTCCTACTGCCTTTTTTGTGTAAAGGCTTGACCACAGATACTTTTAGTCTTTGCGGAAAAACACCATCTGATATAGAAAGGTCAAGCAAGTACTTTAATACTGGGTATATTATGAACACACATTGTTGTAGTATATGAGTTGAAATGCCGTCATAACCCGTTGAATTGGTATTATTAAGCGAAAGAACCAGCTTGATCACCTCGATATCAGACACAGGTTTCATAAATATGGTTGAACTATTTTGGTTACCATTTAGTAAATTGTCAGGTGTATTAGTGTTAATTGGCTTAGGTTTGTTAGAGAGACTAATGAAGTAGTCATTGAAAGCTTCTGCTATTTGAATTGGATCTCTTGTCGTATGTCCATTTATGTTAATTGCACTCATACCATCCACAGTACGTTCACAGTCCACCTTGTCTTTAATAATGTGCCACGTTGCCTTGCACTTATTTTTTGAGTTAGTTAAAAAGGTATGGTTCATATTTTTTCTAGAATTATTGATACAATGTCTCAAAACTTTACTATATTTTTGATAAATTGTTTTACTGTCAGATGTTTTCAGTTTATAGCAATGATACCGCAATTCTCTTTTACGCTTTGCAGAGACTTTGATGCCTTTTGTTATCCATTTAGCGGATGTTGAATTACTCTGTACTTTGTGTTTTTCTATTGGGAAGCACAAATTATATAGGAGACAGAAAAGATCGTGAAAAATATTAAATGCTCTATCTAAGTTAGTTTCATTATACACATCCATCCATGTAAGGGCTGATAAATGCCTTAAAAATTTAACTACATTATCTTGGCTATAATTTCGTGACTCTATGTACCATTTATTAAAATGCTTCTCTATTTTTGGGACTGGAAATGTGGTAGTCTGACAAGTATCGTGATCAGAGAGGTGCATAGAATGAGTGCGGCCTACCGCCCCCTCAATGTTGCTAGCAATATGTTCAATACAGTTATTCTTTCTAGTAGGCTGTTTAATATGTAGAGTAAGGTTATAATTTAGAGCAAGTTCTTCTAAGCGTTTGGCATTCTTGGCTTCTTTTGGGTTCGGATTCAGTGTATTTATATTGAAATCGCCGGCAATAATAACCTTTTTTGATTGTTTTATCACATATTTATGCAATAACACTTCTATTTTGTCAAAGAAAATATTTACATCACTAGATGGGGTTCGGTAGATACAAATAATTATATAATTAATCGAGGGAATTAAAACTCCACAAACCTCAAATGAGTGTTCTGATGGGAGACCTATATCAATATCAAGTCTTTTAAAACGTAGTGAGTTTCGTACTAGAATGCATGCACCCCCTCGTTTCACACCAGCTCTGGAGAAAAAACTAGCAATTTGAAAATTTTTCAACTTGATATTTGTTTCACTACCAGATTTTATGAACGTCTCCGTTAAACAAACAATGTCAATGTTTATACTATATCGTGATAATAGCTCATCGATGCATATTTCTAGTGAGTCAAGTTTAGTTAAAACACCAGCAATATTTTGGTGAAATACAGTTAAACTGTATGACAAAGGGTTAGTCACGAAATAACTGACTGATATTCCGGTTAACATCTTTATTTTGGCAGGCTTTATTTTTGCGTTGGAAATAGTACGGTATTGTGCCCTTTTTAGAAAGATTTGTTGGTTTTTGTATATCAGACAGAGAGCTTTTATTCTTCAGTTTTTGAAAGTAATATGGAATTGTACCCCTCTTAGGCTCAGTATTATCACATGTATTTTTTCTTTGTATGCTGTTTGTTACAGTTCGATTTAGATGTGACTTAACTGATTTTATATACATATAATTATAATAACGCGAGTCCAGTATGTAGTTCACTTTTCTACACAGATAATTTATATATTTTACATGCGTAAACAATCGAGATGTGTCTATGGTTAAGAAAACACAGTTTAAGAATTGTGAACATATGTTCCTCAAGTAGTTGTTCAACATGTTTTCGTTCAAGCTTCTATTGTTATTTACACTAACCATAATGATATTACACCTTAACGACTTGATTGCAGCTAATAGCATATATTTTAACTCAGATATATTAATGTCATTCTCTCCTACGCATAATATTAATTTATCTCTATCAGTAAGATCAAGTGAAAAGCATAAACTTACAATGTCCCTAGTTTTTGCAAATGGTTTTATGATGGAAGAAATTTCATAGTTTTCATAGCACGACACTAGATTTCGTATTTCAGACAAGGTAAGAGAGAGTCCACTTAGTTGTTGACTACCTAATATTAGTAAACGAGGTCTCGACTTTTCATCCTGTATTTTGCAAGGCTTATATTGTACATTCGCATTTTGTGACGTTTTTCCTGGATTTATATGCAATTCTTGCGAGGATATGAATTTTTTTAATTTAGCGCCCTCTAGCGGTTGTGTGACGTCTTGGGTTGGAGTTGTCACAACCGCAGACGTCAGAGGCTCGCTGATGTTTTCCATTATATTTAAATTTAAAGCGGCATTATTTTTCTCTGAGATTTGTTTGAACGATGTTTCCTTCTGGGTTGCATCATTGATGGCTAAATCAAGATCAATCGCAGTAGAATTTAAAATTCTTTGGACTTGTTTCATTGTACTCACATTTTTTTTTCGATTGCTGCTTCCTACAACACCTGTACATATCTTTTTTAATTGAATGATTCTTTGTTTCGATTCGCTGAGCTCTTGTTCTTGTGATCTTATATGCAGTGATAAATTTTCTATTTCTTTATTTGCAATTTCTAGGTCCGCTTTTAATTTAAAGATTTCTTCGATTAGATCGTTTGTCTCATTAAATTCAGTTGAAAGATCAGGTAAGCTTCTGGCCCTTCCAGCAGATTGTACTGATATATATGACTGGTCTATGGATTCATCGGAAGTTCTACGAATGTATTTTCTAAATGTAATGTTTTTTGTTTCGCTGTCCATCATAAATGTATGAGTAAATAACAATAACAATCTAAGTTTTTAACAAATCAATATTAAATATTTTAGTGAACAAATTCTATTTTTTGTACACTTTAAAAATTTGTTTACTTGCAAAAATTATACCCCGTCACCGGGATTTGAACTCGGGCTTTATCCAGAGATCTAACGTAGTGTGAGGCTCACGACGCTTGAGCCACATTTACGTTACAAGTAAGGGCGAAATTATCGATTTGGTTATGATGTCAATCTGTGGGTGAGTTATTTTATTAGAAGTGCTTGCATTCCAAAGGTCAATATTTGAATCTTAGTGTCATTGTCTAACGATATTATCGTAGTTGTTTACATTTGTTGTTTTGTCAATATTTTTTGACTTTGCACTGTGTTTAGGCACTTTTTTTGTTACTCACGGTTGTGGCTTATTGTAAACTGCAGGCTTATTGGCTTCCGTGATGCTTTAAATATTCCTGTGACTTTGTTAATGTAGGGTTAGCACTTTCCATGAGTTAATTAACTTTTTACAAAACTTCTGGTTTGAATAACATTCACACACGTTATTTGAGATGTTTTATACTATCCACAAACACTTGCTAACATGAATAACAACCCTAAATATTTAATTTTAATTATTCGACACAGAGGTTATGTTTACTTAGCGGCTGTGTCGCCAATGCCTTAGCTTATCGTTTGTTATTATATATATATCGTTGTTTATACGGCATATTTTGTAAAGTCATTATTAATGATAACTTACTTGATTTCTTATCAAGGGATTCTCAAGTTAGGTTATTAGTAATCTCACTTAGTTGGGGCTACGTAACCTCGTCTCTTTAAAGGTGTGCGACGTTTGTGTTTTTACAACTGTGACTGCGACTAACTATATGTATATCTATCTATGTGAAATCAATTAAATCTTAAATTGATTAAGACTATAATTAGAAATAGTTTGTCCAATGAAAGTATCAATTTACATGTGTATGTATTTTATATGAAGCCAGTAGTTGTGCTAATTGTAAACCAGATAACGAAATGATGCCTAAAATGACATGGAATGTTTTGTATAAAATGCTTAGGTTATTTTATATAATTATTATTTTGTAACCGGCTAGGACTCGCGTTATATTTACCGGATATTGCTCCGACCAGTTTCAAACTTATTTGAAGTTCTTCGTCTGGGAGTCACGATTGTGCACAGCGGCGAGCGCGGGCCTGGCCCAGCACGTAACTGGCGTTGAGACGGTTGCGCCGCAGCTGTCAAAGTCAGAATTCCTCCGTCCGAACTGTCACTTCGGTCACTATCACTGTGACTGTCACCGTCGTTTTGACAGGTATAAGATGGTTGACACACTACACTAGTACTGTCCTCTTCGCGGTTCCACAACTCTGATGCCGTATCATAAACATTGAGGACTGGTATCCAGGACGGCGGAATGTTCCACCCACGATCCCGGTTAAAATTTATTTTATATAAGTCAATATTTTAACGTGTACTATTGTTTTTATGAAAAAACTCCCAGATGTACTACTTTTTTCCAGGCTCATAGTGTAGTTGTTTGGTTGTTTTAACTTACTCCAAGGTTCGGAACGACTCGGTTGTTTTATAACCTCAAATATCGATTTTTGGCGGGGAACTAGAAAAATATATAGACTTTTTATGATGTTTGAGAAGCAATAACTACCGTTACCTACAAAATACAAAAGAGTGCCTACAATTCTCTCATCATGAAATTTCAAGGTCATGTCAGTTAGAGATGCAACCCTTTAAAGATAGATTTTGATAGTTAAAAAGTTGGACCTTACTCGAAGGTTGTGAACGACGACGTTAGAGTGAAAAGTTGCACTCCGAGTGCGCTCTAACCGAGGTTCTGAACGGCGGCCCCCGGGTGGTATACTATTTTGTTTTTGAATTTGACAGCCCTACCTATATATATATTCTATTTGATCTATGGTATAGTATCGGATCGGAATATCTATTCGTAAATAGTTGGCATTTTCGGTGTGAAAGGTGACACACGTACTGAGATTTGATCAAATTTATTTCCGTGTTTTTTCATTGATTTTAGCCCCAGGATAAATATTTTAATATATATTTAGTATTGGTAAGAGTTTGTAAGCTGTTATTATGGGACCGGCACCGGTGCTGGTGCCGGTACCTCCGGACCCTCCTGACCTACCAAGTCGATCTCCATCACCGATGCAAGTGACGCATCTTCCAAGTGCTACCAAACGTAGATTAGAAGATGATAGAATAGCTCCTGCCAAAAAAACTATTGTGAACAAAGAGTTAGCATCAGCTTCTGTACAGTCTGTCTACACTCATCCGACAATGACTATCCTTGGTATCCGAGCATATGAAAACTCTGATTCAGGCCCATTCATTGTTCATGTGTCTCGCACAGAGCCCGACCTTGCCGCAGGTACGACCTTAAAACCAATAAAATTCGGCCAATTTTTATTTTCCAATAAGATAGAAAATATATGTCGCGACGGAGTTAAGAGGGTTGGACGAAACAAAATTGCAATCGAATTCAAAACTGCTGTTGCAGCTAATAAATTCTTAGATAATCCAATGCTTAAGTTACATAAATATGAGGCATTTATACCAACCTATAATGTTACCAGGATGGGCATAGTCCGCGGAGTACCGGTAGATTGGTCTATGGACGAATTTGTTGAATCTTTGACAATTCCTGGACAGTGCACTCAAATACTCAAAGCTAGGCGGTTAAACAGGAAGAACAAAGTTGATAGTATTGTGGTTTGGGAACCCACACAAACGGTGGTCTTGACTTTTAGAGGTCAAGAATTACCCCAACGTGTGTTCTCATACTATTTCTCGTTACTCGTTGAAACATACCAGTACCCCACCATACAATGTATGAACTGCTGCCGCTTCGGCCATATTAAATCTCAGTGCCGCTCAACTCCAAGATGTTACCGTTGTGCTCAATCCCATAATGGGGATGACTGTAATGTACAGGAATCCCATTCTTCGTGCCTGTATTGTTCTGCTCGACACTTCTCAACCAATAGAAGTTGTCCAGAACAAGAAAGACAAAAATTTATAAAAATGACAATGTCAAATGAAGGTATCTCGTATCATGAAGCCAGTGCCCGAACCCCGAAACTAGGAAAATCCTTTAATGAGGTAGTAAAGGAAACTGCCCCAACAGATTCTTTTAGGGCCTCTCAGGTTCTCACTCCAGAAGTCAACTCAAACACACAGCGTCATTCTTATAGAAAAATGGAGATTCGTAGCCCTCGCCCCCGTGCCCCTCTAGGTAAGTCTTATGACAGATCGGCTCATCAAGCTATAATTGCTAATGAGCGATCTTCATTACCTAATGGGTATGCTCTCCAAATGTCACAACCATCTTCACAATCAAGCGATCAGTCACAAAATCAATTGTTAGCTCAACTGCTAACAATAATTATCACTATCATATCTCAAAATTCCATCAACTTACCGTCCCACGTTGCCCAAATGGTGTCCCAACTCACAACTTTAATAGATAATAATGGATCTGTCCACAATTCTCCAGTGGAATTCCAAAAGTCTTCGTCCGAAGACGCATGAAATCTATTATTTAATTAAAAAGTATGCACCCGTCCTGGTGGCCATCTCGGAGACCTGGTTGGTTCCCGGATCTCATTATAGAGTTTCGGGATACTCGTGTCTCAGGGATGACCGCCAGGATGGGTATGCAGGGTGTGCATTACTAGTTAAGCGCAGCTTAACTTTCTCCCAAATAGCTCTACCTGCTCACAGCCCGGATATTAACGCCGTTGCTGTTCGAACTTTTGATAAATCTTTTCTATCTATATATATACCTAAACCTCACTCCTCATTAATCCCAGATATTTTGTTGATCATCTCTTCGCTCCCATCCCCAGTTATTTTGATGGGTGATTTTAATGCACATCACACCTCTTGGGGCTCAGCTAACTGTGATCTATTTGGGTATTCCCTCTTGGACGCTTTTGATGAAGTTAACCTGTGTGTTGTGAATGATGGTTCACCAACTCGTAGAGTTCTTCCGTCACAAAACCCTCGAAGTGCTGTAGATCTTACTGCTTGTACCCCATCCCTCTCTTCCTCTATTTCCTGGGAAGTGCTTCCCATTTCCTACGGTAGTGACCACTACCCCATTTTAATAAAAATGTATCATAGAGTCTGCCCCGAATCGTCCCCAAACCCGCTTCTTAAATACAGACTCTCAAAAGCTAATTGGGATTCTTATTCTTCCTCCCTTGATCAGAGGTTAAATTCAATCTCCACATATAATCATGAAGACCCGCTCTCATACTATGCAAAATTCATAGAATGTATAATTGCTTCTGCAAATGAACACATCCCTCTAAAAAAGCCTAGACTTACCCTCTCTTCACCACCTTGGTGGGATAGTGAATGCTCATATGCAGTACAGAAGCTGATCGTAATGAAGCTGAAATAACATACACAGCTTCCATGACTTTGCATAATTTTTTAGTATACCAGCAAGCAGCTGCAAAAGCTAGGAGACTACTCTCTTCCAATAAAAAAAAGGGTTGGATCAGTTACTGTCAAACTTTGACACCTACAACTCCTCCTTCCTTAGTTTGGAAGCAGATTCGACGTTATAGAGGTTGCTGTAACACATTAAATATATCTTCTAACGATCCATCCTCATGGTTAGAGGCCTTTTTAAGCAGACTTGCTCCACCATTTGTTCATTTAGCACTTTCTTTCAACATGCCTAATTCCATTCCCTTATCCTCAGGAAATATGGAGTCTCTGTTTTCTTATGATGAATTGCAGCTTGCTCTGAATGGTTTGTCTGATTCCTCCCCTGGTGTAGATGGAATTCCTTACTCTTTCCTAATCCGATCATCAGAGCAGTCTAAACGAGTCTTATTAGGTCTCATCAATTCTTTTTATGAACATGGCATTGTTCCGGAATCGTGGACTACACAGATTATTATCCCTCTCCTGAAACCAGGTAAAGATCCTTCAGATCCTAATGCCCGACGACCCATTGCCCTATCAAGTGTCTTAGCCAAGATCTCAGAAATTTTGATCAAAAATAGACTGGAATGGTTGGTCGAAAGTAGGGGACTTCTTGCCAAATCTCAATTTGGTTTTCGTAAGGGTATGAGCACTTATGACGGGCTTAGCATTTTAACGACAGAAATATTAATGGCTTTTAAAAAGCAGGAGTACCTCTGCATATGACAACGTGCTGCTCCCGGAACTCAGAAACAAACTTTTACAGCTGAGTCTTCCTGTGAGCATGGTTCGTTTCATATGTTGTCTTATAATGCAAAGAACTGTCATAGTTAGAACACAAAACTCATTATCCAGCCCAAGAACAGTATGGAAAGGTATACCACAGGGATCAGTACTAAGCCCTATTCTTTATAGCTTATACACCTATGACTTAGAACTGTCTGTTAACTCGTTCTGTCATGTCCTTCAATACGCTGATGACTTAGCACTATACCTACCTACAAAGAACATACTAGATGCTGAGAATAAATTAAAATCCGCTCTGCAATACCTGGGAGAGTGGCTGTTTAATCATGGTCTTTCAATTTCAGCTAACAAAAGTAGCATTGTAGTGTTCACCAAGAAGCGGTATATCCCAGAAGTAAACATAACTGTAGAAAATGAAAACATTCCCCAAAACGATTCAGTAAAATTCCTTGGAGTTTGGCTTGATAGTCGACTGACAGGCACGCCTCACTCCAATTACGTTGTTTCAAAATGCGAGAAAAACATAAACATCCTCCGCTCTCTGTCAGGAGTATGGTGGGGCTCTCATCCTTACTGCCAAAAGTTGCTGTACAATGCAATCATACGTAGCCATTTAGATTACGGCACATTCTTATTAGACCCAGGAAACAAAACATCTACTGACAGATTATCGAAAATACAGTCTAAATGTCTTCGTATAATACTGGGTGCCATGAAGTCATCACCAATAAATGCTATGCAGGTGGAATGCGTGGAGCCTCCCCTGCATCTACGGAGACAATACCTGTCAGATAGGTTTTTCTTCAAACTAGTTCAAAACAGCGAACATATCCTTCTCCACAGAATTAAAAACCTTTATGATTTATATAGATCACAAGGGTATATTTCTGAAAACAAACTTCCATGTATAGTTCGCAGTTATTTGAAATATTCCCAACTTACCAGTCCTGTTGTCCAATATCCTATCATACCACTATTTTCAATAAGTTATGAATCATTGATTTTCCAACCTACAGTAATTCTCAATTTTGGCATAGAAAAAGATACCATTAATCCCTCCCAAAAGTTCAGTGAGATAATCGACAGCAAATGGAAGAACTGTCTAAAAGTTTATACTGATGCTTCTAAATTATCAAAAGATAAAGATGTGGGTGCTGCTGTATGGATTCCTAGACATAGAATAATTATAAGTAACAAATGTCCGTCTATTTCATCAGTATTTACTGGTGAAGCTGTAGCTATCCTAGAATCTATACTGTATATTAAATCTCATAATATAAACAAAGCCATAATTTTTACTGATTCAAAGAGTTGCCTCCAGGCAATTACGGCTAATCAATTTAGATCTAAATCAAGATTTCCCATAATATTAAAGATTAAAGAAGCGCTCTATTCCTGTTACCAAAGCGGGTTAAGTATAATTTTGACATGGATACCAGGCCATATAGGCATCCCAGGAAACGAGATTGCCGATTCGTATGCTAAACAGGCTTCCACTCTTGGTAATGAGGATCACTATAAAATTTACTGTCACGATCTTACTCTAACTTCTGAAACCCAGATGCGTCGGGCGTGGGATAAATTATGGCAACAATCCAGAACCATTAAAGGTAAATTTTATGGTGAATTACAAACTTTTATACCAACGAGACCATGGTTTTTCAAATTTAAAAAAATGGACAAGAGAACTACCTCTATCATTTGTCGCCTGCGGTTGGGTCACTCGTGTACCCCGGTATTTTTGGCTAAAATCCGAATACGAGACCACTCATTATGTGAGTGTGGCCTGGATGATGGTAATACGGATCATATATTTTTTGACTGTACAAGGCTGAGTTACTCTTTGTATAACAATCTTCCCCCAGATATCCCTCTCCCTGTTAACTTCAATAGTCTATTGTCACTTGTATTTACTCCATATGTATATATAATTGGTAAATGTATATCAATTAATAAAATTAAGCTTTGAATAGCCTGATGGCGTGTATTCTAGATGTATGTTTAAGTATATATTATAATGTAGTTAGATATTGTATTACTTATATATGTTTGATCGTATGTCATATGTTTTCCTATTTTATATAACAAGTTATCCTGAAAAATCAAGTAACTGATCACATTTTATTAATACCGATCAGTCTCTTTCGTTTGTTTCCACTCTATCCGTGCGACTCGTCATTGGCGAAATTGTGGCAACACCACAGAAGCCACACCAAAAAAAAGAAGTTGAAGTTCGTAAATAGTTCAATATTTACCTGACTAATCATTAGCAATGCGATATTTATTGCGGACTTTCGTTTTAGCTCATAATAAAACTTTATCCAGGGTCAGTCAAATACGCCTGTGTTCTAAAATTAGCGATGCAGTAAATTCGGAAGATGTAAAAAAAAGTAAGGTTATGTTTACATCTTTTTCAACAATTATATTCTTACTAATTGTTTTAAGAATACACTAATATTATTCTTAAATACATTATACGAGTGGTTGTCCTTGTAAGAAAAAATCTTCTACTTGCAGTACCTATTTATTTTTATTAGAGCAGTCTAATTGTATAATCGTGCAGGTTTGTAGAGTATTATGCCCTTTAATACAATGTATCAACGTACGTCAAGTAGGAAATCCGTCACCAAGCACTTGTACCACTGGATACTATAGTTGATGCCAGACTGAAAGGTGCTGATGAATGCTATTAATTCTGTTTAGTTTGTCACCTTCAACTGCATTAACATTATTCATAGTTATTTGAAATTGTAATGTATAGTTTTTCACTTCCACGGATTCATAGAGAATTCTTGTCAATACATTATTTCTGCCTATGTACACCTACATCATGTTAAATAGGAACTAAGTATTTCACCCTTATATCCACAGATATTATGATAGAAAAGTTTGGTGCAGTAACCACAATAAACATTGACCGGCAAAAAGTCCGGAACAGTCTTGATGTGGCAACCCTACAGGAAATGGCTGCAGCTATTGATGCCTTTGATCATGATGATCAGGCTAAAGTGTTGGTCTTCCATGGAGAAGGAGGGACATTTTCTTCTGGGTTTGATATGGATGAGATGGGAGAGAAAGGATATAATCCTCTGAAAGATGCTTCAGTGAGTATATTGTTAGCAGGGCTTACCAATATATTTATACATATATATAAGGTGCAGTGTAAATAAATCCATGCTGTAGGCATATTCAATGCCCCTATTTGTTACTCCTGATTATGGATATACTGATATTAGTTATGTGGAAGGAGTTCTGGTACTCTCCTGTATGACAATATTGGCTAATCACCAGTGAGATTGTGTGTAATGGAAATAATCCAACCAAAATTCAGAACATACTAAGTAATAGGATGGCTAAAAGAGTGTTGAATATGAATGTAGACAGATAAGGGATGAGGTAGGCTGAAGAAGGTTTAGATGGAGGATGTGAAGAATGATTTGTATGAAAGGACTAAGTACTGATGTGGAAGAAGAATACATGTTCTGCCATATGCTTCTTATCAAGGAAGAGAGAATTTTGATAATATACACTACTCAATTTTTTTCAGGAAATGAGTACTTTGTATAAAATATGCTCAATTCCAACATATTTTTTTTATTTTACCCTTAACACATTGGCATCGGCAATAATTATAACAATAGAATTTAATTCATAAATTGGCCATAGTGATCCAGTCCGATGCCAACTTATTAAGTACATGAATACAACAAACATTGATATTCGTACTTAAGACCACAGCTTGTTCTGAAAACAGGAGACGAGTTGTATATTTTTCAAAGTAATGAAGATTTTTATGATTCAGAAAGATCAATTCCACCATTGCAGTCACCATTAGAAAATATATTTTATGTGATGATGAAAACTATTTGTACGAAATTGCTCCTAATGTCAAATCCAAACTAACATTGTAATTTTAATTGTATTGCCTGCTAAAGAGTTACGATTTAAGCTAATTGAAAAAATTGTCTTGTTTGTAGTTCAATATGGTTTGGCTGCAGTCCGTCATCCCTCTTAAGGCTCTTTAATGATTAGAGCATAGCAATCAATTTGAGCTATGACTCATTTACTATGATAGCTCAGTTGGAAGAGTATGTCTCGGGTATAGGGATGGATGATTATGGTTTGAATCCAGCTCTTCGATAGAAATTTTCCTTATTTTGTAATTTTGTAAGATTATTCATTTGGTAGGTGTAAGTGCAAAAGTTACTATGATAGAATAATGTATGCTCTTTTATCACACTGAAGAATCTCTCCACCCATCATGTCTCTGACACCGTCTTTGCTAGAAAAACTATCTTTTCTCCAAGACCTGGTTACCAATGTTGAAAAGTTGGATTGTTTCATACATTTTTGGATTACCATTACCTTAATTGTTACATGCTCCTGTTTCTCCTCCATCTACTATTAGATCATACAGAAAAGTAGTAACTGTTGGAGTAAAGAAAACTGTAGTGAAGTGAAAATGACTTGCAAGGCTATTTGAAGGCAATGCAGAAATTCAAAATAAAACCATTGGGATAAAAATTTTTTTGTTGTTGATTTGTGTATGTTGCAGATTCACAAACGTTGTTTCTGAATCTTACTGAGTTTGAGGGCATTTAATCCAATTTCATTTATAAATGCCCGAATTCAGTTGTTCAGTTGAACCGTGTGTTGTTAGGGCGTACGACAATCAAACAAACTACCGTTGAAATAATGAACATATCAATGCTCCATGGCAAGAAAAGCCGACCACAAACGGATGTCAAGTTTCTGTGCGCGTCATTGTCCGACAATGAAAAGGAGATGCGGGAATAAGATCGTGCATTTCCGTCGAACACTCTCCAAAATAAATCTTGTATAATACTTATACACTTGCTACTTTACGCGATGTAGTCAAGCGTCTGAAATTTAGTTTCTGACAGAGTTCGTTGCCAAAGAGTCTTGTGAGTCGTTTTTGACGATAGATTCCATCTAAGGCTTCGTGTTGGTATTTAACCGATCCATCCTAGAGCTTGCAGCAGTGTTCCATACACATCGAACCTGCGCTGGAAAAACGTTAAGAAGCTGGCTCTATATAGATGCTCCAGCTTCCCTAGGACTCCTAGGTTTCGAGCATCTAATTTATAACTTATTTAAAAATAAGGGCGTGGCCGTGGCAGCTTTCTTGTTTACTCGCTCATCGCTTGCTTTAGGGTTTCGAGCTTCAACCCATGCTCTATGCCTCAGGCTTTTGTGCTTCAGCAGTTCAGCTTTGCCTGTGTCACAAAATGGAATAAAATATTCCATTGCCCGCCGCGCAACTTCCACCACAGCATCCAGTGTTGTTAAAGAGTTGCCCGTATAAAAGCAGACAGATGAGAAGCAAAGGTACACCCTTGAACCAGCTGGAACACTTAGCGACAGTACAAACTTTTACGTCTCTTCCTGCACGGTCGGTTATCCGGTATCGGAATAGCCACCCTTCGTGGAAATGAAAAGGTCCCCCCGACGAATTTGGCTAAAGGGTATTACTGAATTGCTACGAGTATTTCGGCCGTCTAAATAAGGTAGTCTGTAAGCCTCTTTGTTTCTAGATCACCGCTATGTGAACGGAAGACTCCATCGCAAATGATTTACCCGATGCCGATGTCAACCAAAACCCATATAACTGACAAATGGGGCCTTCAAGACGTCGGAGACGCTTTAAGTAGATGTCATATTGAGCATACCTGCATACTCTAGCAAGTTGCTTTAATTTTTGTTCCAAAGCATAGTCAGGGTACGCAAAGTATGACGCGTCAGCCGAACATCTTATTTTTGTCTCCGTGAGGAATAACAGGTGGGGCTTTACATTCTCAAGGTGATGGTGGACTGAGCCGCGATTGGATGCAATACTCTACAAATCCTATTCGAGAGGTGCAGTTACGATGCCGATCGCCAAACGGCACAATGGTGCATCACGGGATTTTTCAAGATCATTTCAAGAAATGGCGGGGCAAGACTACCACCAGAATATAGTCACCCATTTGGTCATTTGGCACCCCCTAATACACTGTAAGACAGTCATCCTAATAAGTACTAACAAAAACAAAAATATGTTGTTTGAGAACAATTGTAAAATAACTTTTTTAGAATATGCTACATATATATTATTATTATTATCTTTTTTTTTATATCTGATAGGCTAGCCTTTGACCACTTTCCCACCTGATGGTAAGTGATGATGTGGTCGAAGATGTTGTTCAGGCTAGCATTACTGGCTCTCTAGGACAGCCACCGGACACCGTTAGGTGCTTGGCGACAGAAAACATCAATCTACATTTAGTTTAGCCAGATTAACATTTAATCTTCAGTACCTATCGATTACCATTGTCTCTTATGTTAGCCTAAAGTGCTTATGCTTAATTTTGTTATATTGCTTCAATGTCATTATCTGTGAAACTTTTTTGTATCATAATGGTTTTGTCCAATAATAGGTAAAACTTGCATTTTTTATATTCCAAATTCAAGTGCAAGTTGCAATTGAGGATATAAAAAATGCAAGTTTTACCTATTATTGGACAAAACCATTATGATACAAAAAAGTTTCACAGATAATGACATTGAAGCAATATAACAAAATTAAGCATAAGCACTTTAGGCTAACATAAGAGACAATGGTAATCGATAGGTACTGAAGATTAAATGTTAATCTGGCTAAACTAAATGTAGATTGATGTTTTCTGTCGCCAAGCACCTAACGGTGTCCGGTGGCTGTCCTAGAGAGCCAGTAATGCTAGCCTGAACAACATCTTCGACCACATCATCACTTACCATCAGGTGGGAAAGTGGTCAAAGGCTAGCCTATCAGATATAAAAAAAAAGATAATAATAATAATATATATGTAGCATATTTTAAAAAAGTTATTTTACAATTGTTCTCAAACAACATATTTTTGTTTTTGTTAGTACTTATTAGGATGACTGTCTTACAGTGTATTAGGGGGTGCCAAATGACCAAATGGGTGACTATATTCTGGTGGTAGTCTTGCCCCGCCATTTCTTGAAATGATCTTGAAAAATCCCGTGATGCACCATTGTGCCGTTTGGCGATCGGCATCGTAACTGCACCTCTCGAATAGGATTTGTAGAGTATTGCATCCAATCGCGGCTCAGTCCACCATCACCTTGAGAATGTAAAGCCCCACCTGTTATTCCTCACGGAGACAAAAATAAGATGTTCGGCTGACGCGTCATACTTTGCGTACCCTGACTATGCTTTGGAACAAAAATTAAAGCAACTTGCTAGAGTATGCAGGTATGCTCAATATGACATCTACTTAAAGCGTCTCCGACGTCTTGAAGGCCCCATTTGTCAGTTATATGGGTTTTGGTTGACATCGGCATCGGGTAAATCATTTGCGATGGAGTCTTCCGTTCACATAGCGGTGATCTAGAAACAAAGAGGCTTACAGACTACCTTATTTAGACGGCCGAAATACTCGTAGCAATTCAGTAATACCCTTTAGCCAAATTCGTCGGGGGGACCTTTTCATTTCCACGAAGGGTGGCTATTCCGATACCGGATAACCGACCGTGCAGGAAGAGACGTAAAAGTTTGTACTGTCGCTAAGTGTTCCAGCTGGTTCAAGGGTGTACCTTTGCTTCTCTTCTGTCTGCTTTTATACGGGCAACTCTTTAACAACACTGGATGCTGTGGTGGAAGTTGCGCGGCGGGCAATGGAATATTTTATTCCATTTTGTGACACAGGCAAAGCTGAACTGCTGAAGCACAAAAGCCTGAGGCATAGAGCATGGGTTGAAGCTCGAAACCCTAAAGCAAGCGATGAGCGAGTAAAGAAGAAAGCTGCCACGGCCACGCCCTTATTTTTAAATAAGTTATAAATTAGATGCTCGAAACCTAGGAGTCCTAGGGAAGCTGGAGCATCTATATAGAGCCAGCTTCTAAACGTTTTTCCAGCGCAGGTTCGATGTGTATGGAACACTGCTGCAAGCTCTAGGATGGATCGGTTAAATACCAACACGAAGCCTTAGATGGAATCTATCGTCAAAAACGACTCACAAGACTCTTTGGCAACGAACTCTGTCAGAAACTAAATTTCAGACGCTTGACTACATCGCGTAAAGTAGCAAGTGTATAAGTATTATACAAGATTTATTTTGGAGAGTGTTCGACGGAAATGCACGATCTTATTCCCGCATCTCCTTTTCATTGTCGGACAATGACGCGCACAGAAACTTGACATCCGTTTGTGGTCGGCTTTTCTTGCCATGGAGCATTGATATGTTCATTATTTCAACGGTAGTTTGTTTGATTGTCGTACGCCCTAACAACACACGGTTCAACTGAACAACTGAATTCGGGCATTTATAAATGAAATTGGATTAAATGCCCTCAAACCTTCAAAAAAACAAAAATCTTAATAAAACTCATCAGATAACACTATTTTTTTTCAGTATCGTCTGAACAGGAGACCATTATGTGACAAGACCACGATAGCTGCAGTTTCTGGGTATGCAGTGGCGGAAGGGTTTGAATTGGCGTTAGCGTGTGACCTCAGGGTTGTCGAAGACACAGCCATCCTCGGCTGTCTTGGAAGGAGATTCGGTAAATATTTTATAGCAGTAGTATGTTCTATTTTTGAAATTTTGAAGCGCTCGTAGTGTAGCTTACTTAGTGGTTCTTAACCGATCATCTACGTAAAGCAGCGTCCGCTGCGTACCCATTTAAGTCATGACCTTACATGGGTGACCGATAAAGGTATTACTGCAGAACGCTTTCGTGCTTCGAAGGGTACGTTAAGGTTGAACTGGCCGGTCACTTCTCCATACAAACGTCGTAGGGTGATCACTCCCTTATTTGAGATTTTAAGTTTTGATATCGTCATTATCTAGGCTTGTATAATGCCAAAATTTTAAAAAGATAATTAAGTTGTAAGTTATAAGCCTCGAAAACTTTATATGAAAATGTTTCGAGGCTCATAATTCTCAAGTTAATTATTTTATTAAAATTTTGGCATCATACAAGCCTAGATAATGACAAGATCAATCGGTATTATGCTTTATTTTGGACCTAAATCCTAAAATAAGGGAGTGATACCCTACGACGTTTGTATGGAGAACGGGCCGGCCAGTTCACCCTTAAGCCGGCGGTCCCGGGTGTTGTTTTAGGTCGGCTCGTTGTAGCATTGTGGTATGGTGTTTTGCGAATGACATAATGTTTTATGTTGGCTTGCGGTAGCAAAGGTAACCTTCAAGTAGAAAATCTGCAGACAAGCACCTAACATTCTGTTCTAGCAGATGTCCTTGAGAGCCAGTAATTCTAGGTTAGCCTGAACAACATCTCTGTATACATCACCACTTACTATAAGATGAGGTAGTTAGCTAGCCTATAAGCTCTAAAAAATATTACCAGGCCTGATTCACTCCGCTCTTTAGGTACATCGCCATATCCGTCTGGACGGGATTATTGTACGTGCGTGCCGCGTCAGAAGAGATCAGGGCTATGCGTGGCTATGCGATAAAAAGAGAGACGCCTTGTAGGTAAATATAAATATTAGGTACTCCGAGCTTTGCGAGCTGAAGTGCACTTTATTGCGTCGTGCCTAGAGTCGCTTATTCATTGGAATTGCTTTGCGGAGTGATCCTTCTGTTTTTTTTATTCAATGACTTTTTTTTATATACATTGTGTTTGAACAAGCGCGATTCCCACCCCACCTGATGTTAAGTGGACTAACCCCTGCCTATAACAGATGCACTTCATCACAAGTGAATCATTACATTGCGCCCGTCACACTGGGACATACATTTGTTAAGTCTCATGTGCCTGTAATTTTATTGACAGATTTTCTACTTGAGAGGGTAGGTAGTCACGCGTGCATTCTCAAAATGTCTTTCCACCTTGCGGCACGCACACGCACAGTCCATAGCTATTACCGCTCGGCCATCATTGCTTCAAAAAGATTGGTAACGATGTGGTGTAAGATATGGTGTTCAGGCTAAGCCTAGATTGGGAACTGTGTAAGATAAACTGCCGGAACACACAGTTCAAAATATTTCAAGCGCCATCGCCTGCTAAGCGAATAACAAAAAGAAATACTACCGAATGCCATCCTAAAACAACCATTGGGGGCACGGAAGCGCTTGTATATCAAAATTAATTAATATCACAAAAATATTAAAAATTTTACCTCAAAATGGAACCGTATATTAACTTATTATTATAAGTTAATAAACACTCAAAAGTGTGAAATAACTTGTCGAAGTCGTTACCTTGCGCATAGTATTGTGATGATATGTACTTTAGAACTCTCATGGACATATCATTAGACTATGTCGTAAGCGTTCGGGCGGCCTGAAACCTCCTGCGCATGTTGGTGAATTTTACGACTGCCCGTTTGCCTAGCTCAGCGAGACAGACATCTTGGTATATAAATGAATACATATTCTTAGTACCTTATTTTACATTGAAATTAAAATGTATATTTAAAACATATATAAAAGTTAAACAAACTACACCGATAGATCGTCGCTTTTTTAAAATATATCGAGAGAAAAAAAATATAGTTATGTGCGGGATTCGCGTCCATGCACCCCTATAGCCGGGGTATGCTCTGACCAACTGAGCTGTCATGACATTATGACTCATAACTCTAATTCTCCAACCTCGTATGGGGAGCGACACCTATAGTTCAACTTACGTTGTACTAAAAACAAGACCACCTATAGGGGTGGATGGACGCCGGTACGAATCCCGCGCATGACTATAATTTTTTTCTCGCGTAAATTTGTAATTTTGTTATGTAATCCGCAGAGCAGACGTTCTTGCAAACATAACAATATAAAAATTTTAAGGTTGCGTCATCATTTACAAGTTTCAAACCAATTGCAAAATTGGTCTTTTTAAGCTGGTTTTCTTGTCCTTCTCGTCATCTTTGACCACATTATCACTTACTATCAGGTGTGATTGTGGTCAAAGGCTAGCCTATCGGCACTTACTAAATATACAAGCTGACTATTAAGTATGTAACTTGGTAAAAAAATAATTTAATGTTTTTAGGTGTGCCACAGAGCCTGATAGGCGGACGTCGTCTCACTTCCCTTATTGGATTATCTCGTGCACTCGATTTGCTGATGACCGGTCGCTTGATCACGGGTGTTGAAGCGCATCAGATGGGGCTCGCTTGCAAGCTTACTGCTACTGGAACAGGTGCGTAGATAGATAACACTTTATTGCACATTAAAATTTACAAATTTATAACTTAAAACAATAACTAAGAGTAGGTGTGACAATGGGCGGTCTTATCGCTGAGAGCGATCTCTTCCAGACAACCCTATACGAAGGGATATTTATAGATAGATATGGACGGAGGTCTAGGTGCGTAGTTACTCTCTTCAGGATGAAATATGTTACTTACGAGTATTTTCGAAGACGTGATATATTACTAAAACCGTATTATAGAACTCATCATGGTTTTAAATTTTAATCTAAATATTTCTAACAAGACAGTTCTATAATATCGAAAGACCGTAAGTTCTAAAAGTAGAAAAATACTGTTTATTACGTTTACACATAAAATAATATTACCAGGACCGAACACTAAGGCCATATTTCACCAAAGTAAGATTATTTGAATTATAGAATAACTTTAATCTCTTTAACCAACAAAATTTGATAGCCCTTTGGCTTCATTGTCGTTCAATGAGGTTGCAGTATTTAAAATTTGGCAAGGTATTGATTTTTATGACATTTGACATCACGCAGACGGCTGTAGCAAAAGATTATATCTAATCCAAGTTTATAATTTATACCATCGAACTTGGGGGTATAGCTCCTTAAGCTAATAACAAATATGGCCACTTTGCGACAATTTATAATACAGACTATTTCTATGGCCACGCTGCTGTCACATGTCAACAAGTCCATACCAAGGAGGTTTCTTTGTTCCAGGACAGAAAGCCACACCAGGTTTGACGTTCTATGGTAGCAAATACGACCACCCTCAAGTAGAAAATCTGTCGCCAAGCAGTTAACGATGTATTCCGGCAGCTGTCCTTGAGAGCCAGTAATTATAGGTTAAACCTGTTAACACCTTCGACCACATCATCACTTACCATCAGGTGAGACTGTGGTCATAGGCTAACCTATCAGCAACATAAAATAAAAATATACCTATGACATTTTTACTGTCTATAGTATAATATAAAGTAATCCGCATGTAAAATTAACCCTAGTTTAGTGAAATTGGGCCTAATGAAAAACTTGCGCTACCCCCTATCCCTTCTTAAGATACAATATGTTATAGTGTAATTACACGACTATCCAAAAATGGAGTATTATAATGTTGTCTTAGGTTTTCGCGATTATTACACATAGTAATTAAACAACTTTAAACGGTTTAAATCGCGTATATTAATCATTATTTTTGTCCTTGTTGTGTGTTTAATTACTATGGAGTATTATGTTTCCAGGGTTCATGTATGTATGTTTATTTATTCCACCATAACTTCTAAACGGCTTAACCGATTTTAATTTATGAGATATAGTTAGATTCTTGATAGCGCTCTTTCTGATGAAAATGAATATTCCATAAATATATATTTTAATTTCACGAATATCAACTCAAAATTTCTGACGAGTTTTTTATTTATTTATACTTACTTGTTTATTCTTTATTTCCAGCACTTGGTGAATCAATGAAACTAGCCAAGTCTCTAGTGAAATTCCCCCAGAACGCGCTAATAATGGACAAGCTAGCGGCAGTGAACTCCCAGCTAAATCCCAACAGTGAAGAGAGCATGCGGGATGAAGCAGTTATGCAGAGTCTACTAGGAAACGCTATTGAAGACATGACGGAAGGTGTCAAGAAGTTTCAAAGAGGTAATCTGTTATTTTGAAGCGCTCGTAGCGAAGTTTGCTTAGCTGTTCTTAACTGATCAGCAAAGTTAAGCAACGTCCGCCGCGTTCATGAGTTAGATGGGTGACCGCTAGTGACATTACTACTGAGTAGTAGTAGTACTTCCGTGCTTCGGAGGGCAAACATCCATATTCATGACCCTTAATTGGTTCAGGCGCCCTAATGAAAAAAGTTTAAGACTCAGCTACGTAAATGATACCTCAAATTAAAGAGCACTAACCAAGCATGTTTTTAAAGTTGTCTAAACACCTGTAGGTTTTTTTTTTTAAATTACATCAAAATTCACATTTTTTATCTTCCCTCTTTTTTTTGTAAAGTTTAAATGCTACTAAAGTTTAATTGTACATAACTTTTTTGGACACAATGGAGCTTCAAACTACTTTGGTACGATCGGGGACACATTGGACTACTAGAATAATAAAAAATAAAAACCGACATTTCTGTTTATGTTAGAAGTTATTAGAATTTAATTGACCAATTTTGGGTTTTTCGTGCTAAAATCGTAAAAGTACCCTTAAAAATCGAAATCGCGCTAGATTTTTTTTTGTTTGGATGAATATGTTCTAGATTGTCTAGTGTATCGCCCCTTCAAATTTGTGCACCCATATAAACAGTTCTTATGAACTGTTTCTATGTATATAAACAGTTCATAAGAACTGTTTATATTTTTGCAATGTTAGTAATTTACTCAATATCAATTTAGAAATTTTAAGAATGGTGTCAAAAAGTTAAAGCGGTTAATTGTTACCTCTTCATTTTTAGACTAGTAAAGAATGGGAGCTGACCATTAGGTTCTTAATAACAGTTATTCTACTTGAAAGTTTTAGTAAGCCAAGCGGGTATTCGCAAAATACCCTATCACCGTGCTATTAATTCAACCTATTCTATGGACTTATCTGTCTATAGTAATTGTCTTTTAACAATCATGTTCTCAACTGATTTTTAATCTTACATCTATTTTTACTATAGGTTGTGTAAAAGAGGTAATAATTAAAAATTCGTTATTATTTTAATCATTTAGTAGCATGGAGTGCTATGACTGCTTTCTTATTTATAGCTAATAGGCTACCTTGACCACTAGCTCATCTGATGTGGTTGAAGATGTTGTTCACGATTACCTAAAATTACTGGCTTTCAAGGACAGTTGCTGGAACACACTTTTAAGTGCTTGGCGGCATATTATGTAGAAGCCATCACACCTAATGCCACACTACCACCATGCTATAATAACTGCCATCCTAAGACTACAACTGGGATTAATAACTTAACATGATCTCCGAAGTACGGAAGTGCTCAATAGTAATGCCACTAGCGGTCACCAAGTCATGACTGCAGCGGATGTTGCTTAACTTAGTTGATTGTTTAAGAACTACTAAGTAATCTATGCTACAAGCACTTCAAAACTGCATTTATAATCTCACATTTTTATCCTTAAAAATATTAAAATGTACAATAGAGAAAGGCTTATGTTTAACTTACCACCAGATATAGTAAGATGTAGTAGACAAAAATAGTAAATGATCACTAAAATTAAACCCGCATATTAATTTAAACTAATAACCAAAGTTTTAACATCTCGCTATCCTATTTAAGCATAATGACTCCAAATAAATCATAGTTAACCCAAAAGTAGTAAATGATCACCAAAATTAAAACAGCAATTTAATGTAAAATTGTAACCAAAGATTTTACATCTTGCTATAATTCTTCTGGCGCGTTGTTGTATACACAATTAACCTAACGCTCCTCCTCGTAGCTCGTCAAACCTATATTATAGATAAATATGACTATAGTGATAATTTACTACATATGGTGTTTGATTACAATTTTTAGTAAAAGAACTAATTTATGGTGGTCATTATATTTAATCCCATAGAAAAAGTTGTTAATAGACTCTTACAAAATATGAAACTATTGTTTTACCCGACGCATATTATAGGGAAGTAATGTTTTTTCTTTTCCTTAAGGTATTGGCAAACACGGAAAATTTTACAAGCTAACAGAAATGCAGCTTAAAGACTGGGAGTTGGAAGAGTCCATCGAGGAAGTCACCGTAGATCTGGATAAGAAAGATGATAAGTCCTAATATAGACAAAGCGAAGCAATATGATTAAAATCCGTGCAACAATAGCTGATTGACTCCACTGGGAGTCAGATCCTCTGAGTCGTCACATTTTTACATCTGTTAGACTAGCTGTTTAACCACTGTATTACCCGTTGAAAGTCATAGTAGGGTCGAAGATGACAGCAGACTGAACCTGTGATGCTAAGTAGTTGGACGACTGCGGGTACGGACTGTTTGGTGCTTGGTGACAATTTTTTTACTGTTTAGGTATTACTAACACTGTATATCTTTGCCTAGACATGTTCTGGTTAGTAGCTGTTACCAATTAAGTATGTTAAGAACTGTAAAATAAGCATATATGTCTGATTGTATAGTAGCTTTAACACCAGCTAAAAAGCTTTCAAAATTGCAGTAAACGAAAAAAAAATTTGGATCCAGTTTCAGAGGCTTTTTTATGTATGTATGTTCTACATTTGATATTTTCCTATGCAGAGCCCATTGTAGAGTTTTAATTTCAAAATTAACTTCATTGTCATTATCATTTTAGTTAAGAGGCCTTTTACATTATGCAGCCCTTTCACTCGCACTTTTAAAGATAATTTCAAATAGCAACAATATAGTTTATATTTTTTTAAATGTGGTCAATCATTATTTCGCTGCATGCAGCTATAGATATTCTCTACTAATTTTCATTTTGATATCTGTAATGGGGGATCCAAAACGCGTAATTTAGTTATTTTAAATTTTGGATTTTTTTTTGGACTCAACATGTAACAAAGTAAAAATATGTTGAGAACATCTAATCGCATGCAGCGAAATAATTATTGACCACATTTTAAAAAATATAAACCATATTTGCTATTTGAAATTACCTTTAAAAGTGCGAGTGAGAGGGCTGCATAATGTAAAAGGCCTCTTAAGACAATAAGGTCCCGGGTTCAATATGTCTTTTTGATGTGATTGTGTAAGCATATATTTGTTTTGAAATCAATTCTATTGATTTATATTCATATAATTTTCTCTACATCCAGGATGCTGAACATCTGGCTCGTGTAGTCTCTAGTCCTAGTTATAATGTTTTTTTAGTTCTTGAAGTGTTCCTATGTTGTTATATTTGATTGTTGAATGTATGCACACTTAAAATCACTACAATCCATGCTAAAAAGGATGATTTGTAGTACAAAAAGGAATCATTCTCAAATAAAGTGGTGCCTAAAATAATGCCATGCACTTAAGTCTCTAAATTCTATGACCTATTCTATTTTGACTGGGTTGCTGCAATAGCTACTCCAGTGATGTTCGAGTTGATGGCTAGGATATTATAAGTGAGAATCTCCCCTGTTTAACCGACTTCAAAAAAAGGAGGAGGTTCTCATATCGTCTGTTTTTTTTATGTTTGTTACCTCTGAACTTTTTACTGGGTGAATCGATTTTGAGGTTTCTTTTTTTATTTGAAAGCTGATGCTTGCCGTGTGTTTCCATTTAAATTTCATCAATATCGGTCTAGCCGTTATTAATTACACTCCAATAACAGATCTTGATGATATAGTCATTCCCAGTGAATGACAATCGATCCCATAAGTAGCAAGAAAAATGGTGAAAATTTTTTTTTCCTATAAAATGAATTGACTTCAACACTCAAAAGCGTGAAATAACTTGTCGAAGCCGGTACCATGCGTACAATATTGTGATAATAGGTATTTGAACTATCATGGTACCGACTTCAGTAAGTTATTAGTATTACACGCTTTTGAGTGTTGAAGTCTGTTTCATTTTATTTTTTTTGCATATAACGTAAACACAATTGTTACTATAATATAGAATCAAGAGTTACCACCGCGTGAGAATCGTTCCTATCGAAAAACTATAGGTGTAAGCTGTCACCCGACACTGTCAGGGTGGTTAAGGTCAACTTTCGCTGGTTGTTACTTAAGTTTGTACAACTTACCAGCTCACACCAAGCTGCCATTGCTGGAAGGTACTACTTTGTTATAGTAAGATTTCTAATAAATAGTTAATATTTACGAGATTATAATTTGTTATTTGTTGCGTTTATTAAGCATTTAACTACGTATTAAATCCTAAGCTAGGTGTGGTTCTGGATTGTTTTCATTGAAATATAAAAAAAAAAACGAATAAAACTGGTTTATTACACAACCAATTTCAACGGAGCCTACATTCTGGAAATTTTACTGATGATTTCGTAATAGTGTTTTTTTAAAAATTGTATTTGTTATGATTATATTATGATGTTTGCATTAAAATTAGTTTTATTATGTTTAAATCCTAATCCTTTTTTGTTTTGGTTTGCGACGAAAGAAGCCTGTGGTACACCTGATGTTCAGCAGTAACCTCCCACAGATGCATTTCGACACAAGTGAAAAACTCCGACATACATTTGTTAAGTCTCATGCGCCTGTAATTTTACTGGCTGTTCCGGCAGCAGGGAACGCAGTTATGGCCTTGTCAATAGATTTTCTACTTAAGGGTGGTAGATATCCAGGTGAGCATTTGCAAAATGTCCTTCTACCAACATGCTGTGAAGCTCAAGCCAGCGGTAGGGATCGAACCATGGACCTGTGGTACGGCAGCCCATACAAATTACCACTTGGCTATCACTGCCTATTTGACCAGTTTCTTTACTTATTACTTGCAAGCTTCAAATATCCTGAAAACGGTAGGTGTTCCACAGGAGATTTTTTTCACCTGTGGAACACCCAGGTGTTCTACAAGGTGTTCCTCGGGCAAGTACCGGATATTTGTAGCTTACAAATAACATTGTGTTGAATATGATCATAGCAAAGCCACCTGAGTGTCTGATGCCAAAAATCTTTGGGATTAAAAGAACAAAGATACATTAAAAATAGTTTATTACAAAAGCTCTTAGTCTATTCATCAACAGTGCCCTTCTCGGCCTGGTACTTGTAATGGAGGTCTGAACAGTCTTCGTTGGAAATGTTAACCCATCCCTGGTCGTTGATGTGATAGACGCGGATGATACCGCCGGAGTACGCGTCGCGATGAGTTGCGTGGTAAATAGCACGGCGACCAAGTTCTGAGAAATGAAGAATGATCAGTTAAGAAAACACCAATAACTGTCAATAGATCCATTGTGGATTTGTGGATCTTTGTCGACATAACATCGGTCCACAAACATGGGAAACTTATGTCATTTATGAAAGATGCCATGCATGAAGTCGCTATAATAAAGTATCTAATGATCAAGTCACACATTTTTTATTCACCAATACGCAATTTATTTTACCTGTTAGTAAACACTGATGTGGATTTATGTACTGTACCATATCAGCTAGATTGTCCACAGCTGAACACAGTGTCCCCCACTCGAGGGGGTTTTGCCATAATCCCAAGCTTGACAGGCGTCTTGGGGATGGCAGTTTAAGATATCGGATTCTTAGAAGGCACTGCTGCCCACCTTCTGGTATTTTAGCTTTAGTCGCCTCTTACGACACCCACAGGTAGTAATGCCCCACAGGTGGGCCGGATTTTTTGTAAAACAGGTTAAATCGGGAATCCAAATCGACTCTCAAGAACAGTTGACGGAACATACGGTTAGGTGCTTGGAAAAAGATTTTCTACTTGAGGTTATTCCATATCTAAGTGAGTATTTGCAAATTACCCTACCTTGCAAGTATCTGTGCAGACATAAAAGAAAGGGATGCCAAACCATATTTCATCCTGTTTTGAGAATTTATGTGACATCAACTAGCAACTGATTAATCTTTGAAAAAAGTGAACTATCTAATACCATTTTGAGTTTAGCTTCAGTGTTTTCATTTGTCACTACTGAAGATCAGATTGGCATATTTGTACATCATCTCACCTTGAGCCTCCAGATCAGTCAAGTCCCACTTGTACCCTGAGTCAAGGACACCAAATGCATACACTGACCCTGAGCCAACTGAGAACACCTTTCCAGGAGTGCGGGTGCCTTCACTGTCAACATAGTATAATTGGGCTCCCTGCAAGCAGAGAAAGATATTTTGATTACTGATTGTGTAATCTTAGATCAAGGTTTTACCTGTTATGTATTATAATTATTGTGTTTTTATTCTTTAAAATTATTACACAAGTTTATTTTTTATTCCTATTGATAGGTGAGCCTTTGACCATAGTCGAAACTAGATGGTTAGTTATGATGGGGTTAAAGGTGTTAACAGGTATACATATGTAATAGATTTAATGGCTCTCAAGGACAGGTACCAGGCCACACCATTAAGTGTCTGGCGGAAGATTTTCATCTCTTATCTTTTTACCAACCGTTTTTGGTTAATTCATTTGTTAGGTCATAATACTTGTTTGTTTTTATTGTGTGGTCTTTAGGTATAGTAGTACAGAAATATGTCTGGTCTGGGAGACAAAACACCTACAAAATTAGGATAAAAATTATTCCATACCCATAGCATTTTATTGGTGGAGTGGCATAAAGTGCCACTTAGGTATGTCAAGGTTTGATTCTTGGTTCAGAGTTAGGTTTAAAATTGGTAGGAAACACACAACCTTATGTATGTACAATATTAGTAGGTTGCTGATTGCAGAATGCTGATTACAAATATTATCTTTACTGATAATTTCTGTTTGTTCTTACCCTTTTATCAATTCCTGCCAACATCATGCCCATGCTTAGGCCCATGCCCTTGTAATTGTACACCATGTTAGCCATCAGCTTGCTAGCAGCAGCCACAGATATACGCTCGCGGTTTCGCAGCTCGTAGAGACGGCATTGTTTTGCGAGTACTCTGTCCCAGTAGACGCAGTCAGCTGCACCTCCAGCAAGTGTGCCTGGAAATTAAGTATTTTATATACTGATGTATTGTCATTGCTATTGATCTAACTTGTCACATGCTGTCAAAATCATTTATAAAATTTTGCTGTATACATTGACATCTTCATTATTTGTCATTTACATAATGACAAATAATAAGATTTTACTTTAAAAAGATTCTACTGCCATGTCATAGCCCATGTTTAGCAAAAAGGGTATAGAGCAACTGCAAAATGAGCAATTTCCTTGTGATATGCTACAAATAGACATAAATACATGTTTTTATGTTGCATGATTTATAATCATATCAAATCTTTTATTGGAAAAGTGAATGCCAAAATCTAAGTACACAATAATACTGGAAGTGTATAATGAATATAAATTTGCCAGTCCAGTATTTTGATACTTAAATAAAACTTACCCAGCAAGTAATCATTGATCTCCACGATCTTCTTCATGGACTGAGATCCAATAAATTGACCTCCAGTGGCACGGGAATCTACAGCGAGGAGAACTCCACCCTGCACAATGAAAGATGACAGAATGTTATTAAAAAATGATTAGCAAATTTTCGTTACTAATTTGTAGTGTCGTTTCAGTCAAATAACTAATTAGATAAATAGATATTTGCAGTAAAAAGCGTAAGTACCTTGTATCGGAATCCAAGTGTAGTTGTACCATGATCAAACTGAATTTTGATATCGCGTCCTGTATCATCCTTTGAGTTAAACTTTGCCAATGTTTCTACGGGCTGAAAGAGAAACACGGAAATATAAATACAGTCAAATAGGGCACTAAAACAAGAGTTACTTGGAAAATAACCTTACGTTTGCAAACGGTGGTGTCGCGAGCTGGGTGCTATGTACGAAATTTTGGCTAAAACCGATCACGTCGTTCTGGAAAGATGCAAGAGCATCCACCGGTCTTAGATTCACCTTTTCGTCCAAACGACACATTTCCACCAAAGCCATTTTATATTCTTTCTTGCGATACAAAAACAGAAAACTAAAAACTTTGGATGACAAGCGATTTCTCTGATTTCTTCAAATTTGCCGATTTGTCAAATTTGACATATATTTAGTGTTGCCAAAATATTACTTTTTTTCAGACAGATACTTTTCTCTATGGATACGATGCACAGTAGATCGAAACTCGTCTTTCATAGACATAGAATCTTGAATTATTAAAGGTAAATTTTTTTGCTTGGGACGAGTTCTGTTAATCATTGTTATACTATAAAATGGGATGTGCGACAATTGTGAGCACAAATAGGCAAGATATAATTTTTTTTTGAAAAATTTGTATGGGACTAACATATAAAATGTCAATATCTCCGTAATCACAAGTTTGGCCGTTATATCCTTGCACACGTATATAGTACTAATTATTTATGATTTTTTGATATACTTTGTTTTGCGGCACCACTTGCGATTTTTTTTTTAAAAATCGTCAAAGTTATTAATTTTTTTTTATATTGATGACTGTTTGTAATGCTAAAATATGCGATTATTAGTTCTAGTTTAGGGTATTTTATAAATCTTAACAGAAAACTTTCTAAGAAATCACAAGACTGTTAACCAAAACATTTTCACGTCTCAATACAACTTGCACGGTAATAATAAATTATATATTTTTGAATCTAATCTAGTCACCAGTAATGGTGACTAATAACTAACTTAATGACCTCCGTTACTTCTAATGGTTAAGTAGTCATTTGTTAATGACCTCCGTTACTTCTAATGGTTAAGTAGTCATTTGTTTATGACCTCCGTTACTTCTTATGGTTAAGTACTCATTTGTTAATGACCTCCGTTACTTCCGTTAATACTAATTAATATTGTACCTAATTAAGTAAATGAATATAACATCTAAAGTGACAAATGCTGCTTAATTTCAAAATTAGTTGTGATAATGATACCCTCATTACCAAAACTAATTATAAATTAAGAAAAAATAGTACCCTCATAATTAGTCAATACCTATAAATAGTCAAAAATCAAATTATGTAGCTTCAGTTCATTTTGAGTACTTCTACTGCTAACAACTAATAGTATCTACCTACCCGCTTACCCCGTGATTGTGAATAATGGAAAGTGTAATTTCAAACTTGGACTTGTTTGTTATTCTGAGTAGTCAGAATACTAAATTCGATCACGAAATATTATTTAACACGCTTGTTAATCGACTAGATTCTAGCCTTTCCGATGAAGACCGTGTTACCCTCAAGGAATTTTGTCGGAAATTCACACGGGCTGTTCAGAAGAGATGGATAAGATCCCACCGCAAACCTGATATTTTTAGACGTGATTATTCCAATTGGCTTGAGGCAAATATTGACTGGCCAAGCTGCGTACAAACAAATTTGCTCATACAAGAATCGGTAAATGAAAGTACTTATGCTGAACCCTTACCATCAACGTCAACGATGATATCGGCTTCAACAATGACAAAAAGGTCGCGAAAGCCCTTTGAAGATTTAAGCAACAAGCAGAAGAAGAGGAGATCAAATGAACATAAAGATGAAGAACCTGTTGAATTAGCATATTCAGCTGCAGCACTTTTAAAACAAGATGGTCGTGAGGATATTGCATACGTTATTGAATACATGTTAAAAACTCCAGATGCAACAGCAAGAATTAAGGAAATGATCAAAAAACCAGTCCCTAAAGTATTATTTTCACCAGAGAAAGCACTGGGTTTGTTGCTTTCATTAAAATTATCAAAATGGCAATACATCACTTTGAGGGAAACAACAACTCGAGAAGGTTCGAAAGATATATATCCGTCGTATTATAAACTTCAAAAGGCTAAGCTTCAGTGTTACCCTCCGGAGACATTTGTGACCATAACGGATAGCTCAGCTTCGATTGCACTCCAAGCATTACTAGATTTAACAGTGACCAGGATTATTGAAAGTCTTCCTAGTACTAGTGAAATACAAGGCAAGCAATTGATTTTAATATCGAAGTGGGGATTTGACGGTGCATCCAACCAAAGTAGATATAAGCAGAAAATAGACAGTGAGCAAGATGATTCCAGCATATTTATGACCTCTTTGGTTCCTCTAAAGTTAACAACAGGAGAAGGTGATACTATTTGGATAAATCCAAAACCCTGCTCTTCTACATATTGCCGCCCAGTGCAGTTCAGTTTTTTGAAGGAGAGCAAAGAAGTTGTCATGAATGAAAAAACTAGAATGGATAATGAAATCCAGGCTTTGATTTCCACAAAATACCAAGCAAATGAGATTAGTCATCAATTGTTATTAACAATGATCGATGGCAAAATTTGTACATATCTCTCGGAAGCTAAATCAAATGCGGCCTGCTACCTGTGTTTGGCTAAGCCAACCGAAATGAATCAGTTAGATAATGTAACGTCAAAGACCGTTTCTACTGGTTCCTATGAATTTGGATTGTCACCACTACATGCCCGTATTAATGTAATGGAATGTCTTTTACACATAGCTTATCGCCTCGATTTTAAGAAGTGGTCTGCGAGGGAGGAATCTCACAAGATACTGTTACAGACCAGAAAAAAGCTTATCCAAGATCGATTCAGAGATGATCTTAATCTCTTGATCGACATCGTTAAACAAGGGTCAGGCACAACTAACGATGGTAATACTGCGAGAAGGTTTTTCGAGTTTCCTGAGAAAACTGCAGCAATAACAGGACTGGATGAAAACCTTATCTACAGGTTTGCCGTGATTCTGCAGGCAATCACTTCTGGTGAGATAATTGATGTGCCTAAGTTTAAAGAGTATACCAAATTAACTGCCGAAAGATATGTAGAACTTTATAATTGGTATTACATGTCCTCAACTGTCCACAAATTATTAATCCACGGAGGTGATATAATAGCCGAAAATGCTATTGTGCCAATTGGGAGTCTATCAGAAGAAGCTTCAGAGGCCCGCAATAAAGACTTCAGAAGATTCAGGGAACATCATTCAAGGAAGAAGAGTAGACAAACATCTAACGAAGACATCCTCAACATGCTTCTTCTCTCATCTGATCCTCTGATTTCTTCAATAAGACCAAAACTGGATGCCCATAAGAAGCAGGTATACTTTAGAGAAGCTTTAGATCTACTCAAACTTCAGGAACCTCCGATAGAGTTCTTGGATGTAATGGGAACTGTAGAGTCAGATTCTGAAGTGGATTCTGATGGTGGTGAAGTATTAGAATAATTTAACTTTTAATATTATAAGTAGTTACTTAATTATTGTAATTTTATTTTCACTTGTATTTGACTTATTTATTTATTTATTTTACTTATATTAATTGTACTTACCTAAATCATTTTATTTGATTCCAATTTAATATTTATTGTGTGTAATAATTTCAATTTATTTTAAATTTCAGTTGATTTCATCTTTTGTTAGATTTAAGTATTTAATTTAATTTATTTTGAAGAATTTTATGATTTCTGATATTTATATTTGATATTCATGATTTTATTATGTTTTTTACATTAATAAAAAAATCAATTCTTTCTAAACTTCTTTTTTAATTTTATAACCCAACTTATCTAAGTATCTAATACTAGATAGTTTAAATCTCATATAAGATAAAAGTTTTTATCTTAATTTAATGATAGTTTTATACTATGGATCTGCATAGTATAAAACTGATAAATTACGTATATTTGAAGCATTAAATATAGCCTATAAAAAAGAATGATAATTCTGCACTAATTATTAAATTACGGAGCTCTTAAACTTAATACATATTCTTTTGAGTGTATCCTTTCGCTAATTGCTTTATTAGGTATTTAGTCTATCTGATCACCTAACGGAGGTCATTAACAAATGAGTACTTTTACAGTACTCATTTGTTATTGATTACCATACCATTACAGGTGACTAGATTAGATTCAAAAATATATAATTTATTATTACCGTGCAAGTTGTATTGAGACGTGAAAATGTTTTGGTTAACAGTCTTGTGATTTCTTAGAAAGTTTTCTGTTAAGATTTATAAAATACCCTAAACTAGAACTAATAATCGCATATTTTAGCATTACAAACAGTCATCAATATAAAAAAAAATTAATAACTTTGACGATTTTTAAAAAAAAAATCGCAAGTGGTGCCGCAAAACAAAGTATATCAAAAAATCATAAATAATTAGTACTATATACGTGTGCAAGGATATAACGGCCAAACTTGTGATTACGGAGATATTGACATTTTATATGTTAGTCCCATACAAATTTTTCAAAAAAAAATTATATCTTGCCTATTTGTGCTCACAATTGTCGCACATCCCATTTTATAGTATAACAATGATTAACAGAACTCGTCCCAAGCAAAAAAATTGACCTTTAATAATTCAAGATTCTATGTCTATGAAAGACGAGTTTCGATCTACTGTGCGATGCTCAGCACAATATAATTTATTTAATATTTTTTATCATTTGTGAATTTAAAAGAATATGTTTTGTATCCAAAATGTTTATTTCTTGCTTGATTGATTTGATTGTAGCCAACTACAGACAGGTATTGTCAACACTTGCCACCTATTGCTGATTTCAGAAGTTGTAGATTTTGAGAAATGACTACCCGATGATAGATGGCGCTGAGAAACTTCGAAGGATATACTACAGCGCCATCTCGTGTCGAGTACAATTTCCAGTTGGTATTGTTTGAAAACGATAAAATATCCCGCGAGGAATGAGAATTTTTGAAAACACACAAATTATGATGTTGAGAAAAAGATCGTAAATTGAAGTGGTTTTTGGACATATAAAGGCTGAAATCCGAATGAAATTACGACCTACGAAATGGCTATACGTGATGGTTTTTATATAAGGTACGTGATACAAAAAAGCCTTATCAAATAAAAATCAACATATAAGGACAGATATCAATCAAGAACGTCTAAATAATTATATCAATACGACTGCAAGTGTTGCATCTTACAAATTTAAAAACTTTACATTAATTAATAATTATGTCTCATATTATGCACCCTATCTCTTATTATTATTGAAACAAAACAATGGACTTGCGTAGTCTAATTAGGCCTGGATTGATTTTTTAAGTCCTTAAGGCTCTTCAAGTTTTGTGATCTTTATTTATTTATAAATATCAATTCTAAGTATACTAGTTACTGTAAATACTCATCAATTTATACATAGTTAGGTAAATATATATTATATCTGCAAGAATTATCTTTTGCAACAAAATTGACTCTTAAGAACGAACAGGCTTTATTATCCGATGCACATAGGCCTTATAAACATCACTTCTCAACATGTTTAATATTATAAGAAATAATAAAGATACAGTTAGGGTAAATAGCTCTTAGCTGAGAATTTTCATATTATGTCTTCTTTATTACCCATATCATTAACACTATGGTATTAGGTCATTTGTTTTTACTAGAGGCCTTTTTTATGTCGTATGCTTTATTTGTATCACGTACCTAAGGTACCACCGTGGGGTGCCGGTTTAGAATTGCATCTCCCCATATCATTCCGTGAGTGTCCTAAGAGGCGACCTAGGGAAAAATACTGGAAGGTGGGCAGGAACACCTAAAGTACTGCCATCTCACACTGCGATCCCCAAGCCACTTGCCAAGCGTGGGGATTATGGCAAATACCCCCTTAATAAGGGAGGCTGTGTTTAGCAGTGGACGAGTCCGCTGTTACAGTACCTAAGGTATACCTAACTGGTGCTAACAAAATACGAGTAAATGTATACGATGCTAATCAAATAAACCGCTAATAATAAAATAGCTAGGTATTTTTGCAAATTAGTAGTTTGCCGTACCTAAGTTCTTGTTTCACGGAACCAAATTTAATAGGTATGGATTAGGTATTATGTTCGAGGAAACAAAGTATGGGTAATCAATAGTCGAGTTAGAGACCCCATCATTACTGACTCATGGACGTGGTCCTTTCGGAAATATTTACGTGTGTAATTAAATAATTGGCAGGTGTGTCAGGTTCAAAATCTTTACTGTTTTTATTAGTTCCTGTCATTTTTAACCAATTTACAAATATTGGGAGGATTCTAAGTTATTACCGTATTTTATTACTAAGAAAAAACTTACCTACTTTAAGATTGCTAGCCGATTTGCGTAAATGTTTTATAATATATTTGCTCGTAAAGGGTCTCTTATTTCACCAATTTCAATATCGTATTTTATCTCATTACGTACTTGTGCGTTATTGTAATGTAAAACGCACCAATAAGGTAAAACACACGGGTTATCAAGATGCTCCGTGTAAAACGAACGGTAGGTACTTTTTAAAATCTTAGCACGCGCTTCGCTAATTTGTGAACAAGTAAAAATTATTCCGCGCGCTTTTTCTTTTTGCTGTATCAAGGAAAGTCCGAGTTTTATTTATTTCCTCGCAAATATGTCATAAAACATCGTATGATATACGTGCGCTTTGATTATTTATTACAGCCTCTGCTTTCTTGTAGCAATATCGCCTCGTAATTTTGAACTTGCCGCACTTACATCATAATGTACTACATGTTTGTTCGATATGAAGTTTCTTTTTATATGTTAAAATACGCACTACAGACACATGGTCCGTACTCTTTTTTTTTCCCTATAGCGGGGTATGGTCTCGCACGTCTTGTGCATTTGCCAGTGTCATGTTTTATTCTTCATTAGTAGTTCTTTGAGACGACTTCTATTCTCTTCTCAACTTCAGACTTCTTGATTATATGACTTTGTTTTTATTATTATTAGTATATACAAAAATTAGGAAACGATAAGTTTAAATACAATAATTTATAGATCGAGATTCGAGGAAATAATAGGGTCAGAGAAGTTAGGAAGGATAGGAGGATAATAAATAGGTAAGTCCGTACTGTTTTTGGATTAGTATAAATTTTTACATAATTTTTTTATAACATTATTACAATCCATGCATCTTTGACTTATTACAACTAAGATGTTAGTTATTGTTGACTTGTTTTCTATCTTAAAAACTAAGTGAGTCCATTTTTTTTACAAGTGATTTAATATATTATTATATTATGTTATAATTCTAATGTTAGTAAGTTATATGCTAAGTTATTCTAAAAATTTAAAGTTAAAGCTAAGTGTCATTTCATTTTCATTACGTCCCGGAAGGACCTGCCACTGACTCCGGGGTCCTTTTTGCCTTTAGAATCTCCTCCACGACCGTTACGGTCTTTTATCGCCATTTTTAAGTTGTGGTTGACGATCTCCACTTCCGTCGCTTTCTCCGCCCGCCGCACAAACCCAACGATGGTGTCTGAGCTGTCATCACTGTAATAAGTGCAGGTTTTTTTGTGACGCGACAATGCCACAACCGCATGTGGAACGTAGTATTTTTTTATTAGTGCCAATAGACTAGCCTTTGACAATTTCACCAGCTATGGTTAAGTGATGACGTAGTCGAAGGTCTTGAAAAGGTTTACCTAAAATGGGAACTGGACAGTGGACCAAGAACAGCTGCCAGAAGACTTATTTAGGTGCTTGGTAACTGATTTAATAATTGAGTGTGGTAGCTTGAGGCATTCACAAAATGCGTCTTTACTATGCAATGTCGGTAATTTTATATTGCGTGAGATGACGGTAAAAGCGCAAGAATGCGGACGTAGCTTTTACATGATTGTCCTAGCAACCTAACAACATAGCTAAAACGTGATATCTTATTTTACAATTTACTAGATAAACTTTTTTTTATGTTATTGTGACGGAACAAGATCAAGGCCCACCTACACTCAAGGACTAACCTCTGCATTAGGTACGTCTACGACGAATTGCACTGTGCCGTCCACACTGAGACGTACAGTTGTTAGGTCTCATGTGCCTGTAATTTCACTGGCTCTCAAAGGCTGCTACCGGAACACACTGTTAGGTGTTTGGCGACAGATTTTCTACTTGAGGGTGGTCGCTAGCCAGGCGGGCATTCGCAAAATGCCCTTTCACCATGCGATGAAGCTCAAGCTCTGGGCGGGATTTTTCTGATTTCATCGTTGATCCATGATTGAATCGTTGGGAATCCTCCTTCGTAAATAGACTTACTAGCACCGCATCGTTTCAACTGCCCTCCTACACATAAGATTGGACTAGACCGGTTGATAGACCGGTATCGGTATAGCGAGCCACATAAATCTTGGTATATTTTTATCCAGCAGTTAAATACCCATAGCCAGAGTAGTCGGAATCAATCACGATAAATTTTACCTGGAATCACAATAAATCGTACTTAACATACCTAGTAACAAGTATTTTAGACGTACCTTTTAAATATTTTTATTTTTGCATATCTTTTGATTTTATTACAAATTAAATTATAACGAGCGGAATAAATATATATGTAGTAATGTGCGGGATTCGTGGTTGTAGTATAATAACGTAAGTTGAACTATAGGTTTCGCTTATCCCCATACGATTGGAATTTAGGGCTTAGAACACATTAGAGTTATGATATGAGTCACGTCATGTTGGCTTAGCGGTCACAGTGTACCCAGTATCGCGCGGGTTCGAATTCCGCACATGGCTATAATTTTTCGTTGTAATTTTGTAATAAAGTTACCTTTTTATGTACAGGGTTATTGGTAAAATGTTTACAACCTCTTAGGGTTGCCTTCCCTAACAAACATTTTGAGTTGTTTTTTTTTGTGTTTGTTTATGTGTATTTGACGGAATAAGCACGAGGACCACCTGATGTTAAAAGACTCTTGTGCGTGTAATTTATAATATCTTTTGGTACTTGAGCTCGATGCAAATATTCAAAACTCTATTCAAATGCAGCGCGGCGCGGTCCAGTGTTGGCGCGGCGGGCGCTCTTGGCTCGCAGAGACTCAAAACTTAAACAATACATTTTTCTAATACTATCTGACACTTTTAAGTTCTGTGTCTCGTAGTAAAAGACAATGCCTACTCCGAGCTAAGAGCGCCCGCCGCGGCTACACCACATGGTTAAACACTGGATATTAATTTAAAATATGACGAAACTAGGTTTGAATGTAAAGGGCGATAAAGACACTTCCAAACTTAAAGCGCAAAGCGGAACGAGCCCTAAAGTCGTGAAGGCTACACACAACGAGAGCCACGTCACGACTCATCGTTTGAGATCCTAAAGTGCATAATTAATACCTAGCACCGAAATTATAGCCTCAGCCTCAGGATTGTTTAGTGTTTCACCGAATTGCAACAGTCAACGAACAATACAACGATTTTATACATATGCCTACATCATGGGATCATATTAAAAAAATAATGACCAGGCAGTCGTGGGACTACCAGTAGACATGGAATTATGGGTAAACTAGTGCTTTGGGAAGGAAAGAAGGGTAAGCCCACTTTAAAAAATGAGGTGGTTGTCAATTCTACTTTCTCCATAAGACGGTTCAACGATTGGAGCAAAGGGATAAATTTGAGATATGACTCACTCACTACGATAGCTCAGTTGGAAAAGCATGTCCCGGCTATAGAGACGGATGGCCGATGGTTCGAACACAATTGTTAAAGTTTTTCGCTTCGTTGTAATTTTATAAGCTTAAATTTCCATAGGTAAATTCGTTATTAACATTCACGAAATCGTAGTATATGCCAAAACTAAATAAGTTTATGATTTTTACTAATTATTTTACTTTGTATCAGCTATAAAAACCTATACAAAGCAGAATTTAAATGAGAGCAAAAATTATAGTCATGTGCGTGATTCGAACCCGCGCCATTCACCCCTATATTTGTTGTATGCTCTAGCTGCTAAGTCAACATGACATATTTTATGACGTATGACTCTCATTGATCCTTTCGTTCTTTTAACCATGGTATGGGGATGGACAAAATATTTATTATTTTAATGACTTCTTCTGGTTCTCATCGTACGAACCTTGAACATTTGATTCTCTTATTAGCACATTCCTAAGTTCAATTCAAGTTAGGTTCCCATAGGAGACCCAGTTTAGGCTGAACCGTCACGCGATGGCTTTTCTGGCAGTTCGGTAGTGTAGTGTATCCATGATTTTACGGATATGAAAGATAACAAGTCGCCATTTTGCAATCCGAAGGGGCAATGCTACCCGTGTACTGGGCAAGCTGCAAAAACTATGTTATTGTCTTTATGAAGATCGTCGTATAGGCTAAGATTTAATAATAATAATAGATAGTAATAATAATTTGTTTATTGTGATAAAAAACGTTCAGAACATTTACAAATTATCACACAGTAAAATTTACATTAATCATTACATAATCAAATGTCATAGTAGTCAAAGGTCAAAAAGAATAAGTGTTGAAGAATAATTTAATTAAATGTCAATTTGAATAAATTTTCTAACAAACATCATGTTAATACTAGGGCGCATCCCATTTGTCTAAGAGACTCAAAATATTGTAAAAATACAGAAAAGGTAATTCCATCTTTGATCATTATTATGATCGAAGCATTCCATTTGTCACAAATTATATCAATTTCGGTTTTGGCGTCGAGAAGTGCATTGAAGTGGCATCGAATTCGAGTCAAAAGAGACACAGAACGCGCACAATGTTATAAATTGAATAATCTTTGACCTCAGTCACCAAAACACACTTCTTCGAAAATATCACCACGATATATTCACGTCTCTCCCAAAAGACAAAAAAGCCTTAGGGCCTGTTTCAGAATGAAGCCTGT
Source organism: Plagodis pulveraria (assembly GCA_963890685.1). Lineage (NCBI taxonomy): Eukaryota > Metazoa > Arthropoda > Insecta > Lepidoptera > Geometridae > Plagodis > Plagodis pulveraria. The sequence goes on along the minus strand of OY982971.1, from coordinate 12,558,955 downwards.
TCGAGTAAGGTTATACTACCCAGAATATAAAATAACTGAATGATTAAAATGGCAGTTAACATGCAGCGCGTTTCTAGCTTTAACCGATGGATAAGCTAAATCGATGACTGTGAAATGCAAAGATAGTGTTTTATTTATTAAATATGTTCTGGGTAGTATAACCGGAACTTACTCGAACATTATGAAACAGGCCCTTAGAGTTTGAATTGACACTTCAATTCCATTAACATTATGATAATCCATCCAGTGCATATGATGTAAATACGTGATAAATTAAGGAACTCGTTTTTGAAAGTCGGATTAAAATCCCTTAAAGTTTCGTCACCATGGTAACACCAACGAAACTGTTTGGGACTTGGGAGTGCATGGCCGGGGGCTGTCGCATATAATGTCATGCATTACAGAGGCATTTTAATGATTTGTACTGCATTCACTGTTTGACAGTCAAAACGTTTGTGATTTGCCTTAGAATTGTATCGATATTGGTCTAATAAGAAAATTATATCTTGGGGTCATTATACATAGATAATCATTTATGAATTGATGCTAGTTAGTTAAGAAACACTCTTTATGCCCGTAGGAAATAGTCTGTTGAGGTCGATTTAGACACCTACCATGGCTATGTTTCATCGGTTCTTGGATATGGTCTGGGGAAACTCGGATGAGTTTAAGGCTTTCAAGGTGCAGAAACGGTTTGTCGGAGTCAGAAATAAGGCTTGGTTTCTTGACAGCTGCAAACCAAAATCATGTGGTCAATCAATGTGGCATCAATTGAATATTTTTTTCCTTGCGTTTAACTCCAATATAGAAAAAATGTCACTTGGATCAGTATGGAATACCTTCGCCATTTATGAAAAAATGTTTTTTATGGCTATTACTGTTTTTTAACAAATTACCGGAAAACTTGAAAACTTTGTCCGGAAACAGCTTCAAAACTAGGGACAATTAGTTATTAGACAGTTGTTTTTATAGCATGACACAATATTTTAATGTATATTGTTTTATTGTTTGCAGGCTATCTATATATTTTCCTAACATCTGAAATTGTAATGATTGTGTATTCTGACAAATACATTTATTTGTCAGAATCTACCACCAATTCATCTTCATCCAATTCAGGAGGAATCTCTGATTTTGGTCACCTAGAACATAAACTACTCTTAAAAGGATTATTTTTGGAATTAGAAAAAATATATACTATTTACGAACATTCTGGCAACAAATTCCTGCTGAAGGTTGATTTATAACTGTTTGATTAATAGGTAAAAAAAATAAAAAGCTGTTTTCAAATGCTTATTGGGAACTCCTCAATACTAGTAAATTTTCACATCTTACTCACGTTAAAATGTGTCCAATTGTGTCCTTAACAAATACGTACTGGATAATTGAAAATTAGACAACGGCATCCATGTGTAAGGTATAATATATTCTCTAATTTTCGCGTTTCTTAGAAAAAAAAAAAACAAAATGTAACCGCCAAGTGCAGTGCGCATTGAGCTTGAACTTTAAAGATTCTTAGATAAAGATATCTTTTTTTTACACAAACATGGGTAAATACCCAGTTATGCATTACTGATGTTCAAAAAAAGTAATAGGTCCTACAAAAACTCGTAAGTCAAAACAAAAAAATATACATGTAAGTAGCCAGTTGTCACCTTCAGGTCATTGAAGGACTTGTCATGTAATTCTGTAATAAATTAATATTATAAATAGTTGATGTATAATATTATAATACAAAATAATTTTAAAAAGTTACAAAGGATAAATTTACATTACAATACCTTTTACAGCGCCATCTTTTTGTTTTATTTACAAGTTCTTATAATAGCATTGCTACGTTATTCCGATACTAGTAAATACGAGTAAGGTACTCGATACTTTTCTTTCGATACCAAGTTTGTTTAGCATTGATTTATTGCCATACCTACTTGGTATTGGTAAGAAAGTATTTGTATTGAATCTAATCAAATATGATTATTAAAATAATTCTGTTTGTATCCTAGTGAACTAACCAACCGTGTGATTAAATGATGTTCGTTACAGCTTGCCTCATCGTTCTTAACCAATACATTTGGTAATATCTGCTGTGGTCATGATTTCGATGGGTGACCACGATATTGGCATTTAATAATGAGGGTACTTACAAGCTGTTGATGCCGTTTAGCCTTAGGATGGAGGTTGTTCTAGCATGTTGAAAGAGCATTTTGCGATAATCTGCCTGCCAAGCTACCTCAAGTAATGAAAATCTATCTCCAAGCACCTTCCGGGAACTGTCCTCGACATATAGTAATTCTAAGTTAGCCTGAACAGAATTTTCGACCGGATCATCACTTACCATCAAGTGGCATAGTGGTCTAATGGATTAAATCCTCCCCGTTTAAGTCTAAGATATTTTATTAATAATAGTCCATCAACAATTAGAAACATACGACTCGGGCTTCGCTTTTCTCTTATTTGTTGGTTCAAACATACCTATATGGTTCTCAAATATTTCAAATCAAATATGGTATCTCTGTCAAACTTCCCAACTTCAGCAAAAAGCTGAGCTTTATGAGGGCTCGCGTTTATTTTACAACCTGATTCTAGTGGTGTCATCTAGTATTGAGTAGATTAACTACGATGTATTTAAGATTTGAGTTTAGTTCTGTTGCAGCGATGTTTACTCTTTAGTTTTCCAACAGATGGCGTTAGTAGTACAATAACTTTCTATCTCATGAATACATTTTTTTTTATGTTTATAGAATTCTATTTATTTGATAATACATTTAGATATGATCTTTAGTTACTATGTTGAAGCACAAATCTATATGTATGATAGGTTTTCAGTAAAAGGCCACAAAATGTTCAAATTGTAGGATAGTGATAGGGCTCGCTTGGCTCGCGATATTAATAATTTTATATCAGTACAGAGTATAAATACATTTAAAAAGAATAGACTCGTGATTCCTGCCCGTGCTTCTATTATATACTATACTGTCAATAGTACAGTCAGTACTTTTTTATTTTAGTTCTTGTAGTTATCTCTTTCGCTTGTAACTTTACTGTAAAATTGGTGAACGTACCTGAATAAATGCAATCAAACCTAAAAGATTACAGTCCCACCAACTTGTCTGTTCAGGCGGCAAAAAAAAGAACTACAACATTCCTTCAAATTGTGACAGTTTGTAGTTGATTTCCTTCACCAGTAGCGCCCTCGAAAACTGCACAGTTAAGTTGGTGGTACTATACGTTGCAGTCAATCATCTAACTAACTGGACCATCATTATGCAATATGGAGTCAATAACCAAAATAAAGTTATTAGAGCGGTAACGAACTCCAAATACATACAATTACCTGATTGCTTCGGTTGGGTTGTATACCGATCATTGCAGGAACAGCAAACACTTGGTTTTATTAAAAAATTTAATGGAAATTAATATTTACATCCCACTCTTAAGTAACGTGGATTATAGACATTCAAATAATTACGTAAAAATTGTTTGTTTTATTTATTTATTTAATTCTTTATATAAACTACTACATGCACTGTAGTACAAATGGAGGACTTAATGCTAAAGCATTTTCTACCAGACATCCACATATTAGTTATAGAGAAAAGGACGTAGGCGTGCAACAAAAAATATATTTAAATACTCTAGAACAGAAAACGCAAAGAATATTACAGATATAAAATATTATATATACCATTATGCATAAATACTATACAATACATGCTATACATAATAACAAAATAATACTAAATATATATAATAAATATAATATACTAATGGTAAATAAAAACAATTTAATAATTTATATAATATTTGTGAACAGTGATAAAACTGACAGAATTTATGAAATCTTATAAAAATGCTCACGGACCCGTCGTTTGAAGACTTCCTTAGAAGGAGATTGTCTAATGGATAACGGTAACTCATTCCACAGAAGAGGTGCAACCACAAACCAGGATTTATCCACAAAAGAGGTGCTGATCGCTGGTCGGCTAGACTTTGAACACTATCTCACCTAATGGCAAGTGATGATACGATCGATTGTAGAAACAATTCAGCCTATCAAGTATAGTTGTCGGAACACACCGTTAGGCGCTTGGCGACAGATTTTCTATACTTGGTTGGTAGCTAGCCAAGCGAGCATTTGCAAAAGGCCCTTTTTCTCACTATGCAATAACAACTGCCGTCCTATATAAGACAATAATTGGGGCCAACGGTTTAATGTGCCCTTCTGTATCACGGAAGCGTTCAGAAGGAAGTACCATTAGCGGTCACCTTATTGAAGTTTTGACTGCATTGAACACTGCTTAATCTAGGTTTTTTTCTATTTATTTATTTTATTTTTATAAATGTTTTTATTTATGTTCTTTAATGATGCACGTGTGAACTCCTTCAATGTCATACAAAAAAACCAAATTGCTACTTTTCTGACCAGAGTTGAGAAGTGTATAAATTCTATTATAAAGAGTCTAGGACTTGGTCTAATAAAAAAATACTTATTGTATATTTTATTATTATTATTTATATATATTTTAATATTTAACTATAAATTATGTGTATGTTTAATCGTGTGTCTATGGTTCTTGTGTCTGCAATAAAGAATTATTATTATTATTATAAATTTGGTACAAAAACATTTAAAAAATTAAAGAAACTTATATGTAAACTTGGATTTAAAACTAACATGGTAAATTTGTTAAGCTAAATATAATACACATCTTTGCAGATAATTAAAGTATGTTAATTAAAGGTATACATAAGAATGTAGAATGTTTAGAAGTTCTAATTTTGAAGTGACTTTTTAAAGTTAAATAAGGTTTGATGAAAAATTTCGAGTTCGTTGCATACATCGATGCAGACCTCATCATAAAATCGACACATACGGTAAAGCGGATTGTTATACCCTACATAATTGTTTTTTTTTTTATGTAATTGTGACCGATCAAGCACGAGGCCCACCTGATGTTAAGCGGACTAACCTCTGCCTATAACAGATGCATTTGGTCACAAGTCAGGAATTGCACTGCGCCCATCACCTTGAGACATAGTTGTTAAGTCTCATGTGCCTGTAATTTCACTGGCTCTCAAGGACTGCTGCCGGAACACACCGTTAGGTGCTTGGCGACAGATTTATTATTGTTCGAGATTTATAGCTGATCGGTTAGCCTTGACCACTATCTTACCTGATGATAAGGTTGATGTTGTTCAGGCGAATTAGAATTAATTAATAATAATTACTAGAATTACTGGCAGGGACAGTTTCCGGAAACCACCGTTAGGTGCTTGGCGACAGATTTTTTACTTGAGGGTGGTAGCTAGCCAGCGTGATATTCACAAAATGCCCTTCTACCATGATATATATTGCTATCCCAAGACAACGACCGGCACCGACGAAGGCTTAACCTGCGCTCCGAAACACGGAAGCGCACAGTAGGAAGGTCAGTACCGGTCATCCATCCAACTCATGACCGCGGCGGACGTTGCTTAGCTTAACTGATTGGTTAAGAACGGCTAAGCAAACTACGCTACGAGCGCAACTTTTTCTGTTACTATTGCGAATGCCCGCCTGGCTAGCGACATCCCTCAAGTAGAAAATCTTGCCGCTAAGCACCTAACGGTGTGTTCCAGTAGGTGTCAGAGAGTGTTGGGGGGACCCAGTTCCACCTGCAGACGCCTGTACTCTGGAATAATCCGGAGTATGGCTCTGTATGGGGCCCCCATATGGGTCGACGCTCTCACTGCAAAGAATAGGACCCTCCTGCGGAGACCACAGAGGGTCATAGCAGTGAGAGCAATCAGAGGTTACCGCACGGTCTCATGGACGGCAGCTACACTTCTCGCGGGTGACTTTCCCTGGGAACTTCAGGCGGAAGTCCTCGCGGAAGTGTATGAATTTCGCGCGGCTATGAGGGACAGAGGTGAACATCCCGGTCCCGAAGAGGTTGTGCGAATCAGGGAAGCTGCACAAGCCGCCCTGATTCACAGATGGGCCGAGGACCTTCAGTCACCAACAGCCGGTCTGGTGACGGTGGAGGCGCTTCGTCCCCATCTAAAGCAATGGCTGTTAAGACAGCATGGCTCCCTCTCTTTCCGAATGGTGCAGGTAATGACCGGGCATGGGTGTTTCGGTGAGTACCTGCACCGGGTTGCGAGACGGGAGACAACCTCCTCCTGTCATGAGTGCGGCGCGCCCGTAGATACGGCGCGTCACACTGTGGAGGAGTGTGCCACGTGGGAATCCCAAAGGCGCGCTCTGACAGCGGAGGTCGGTAATGACCTTTCGCTGCCGAGCCTGCTAAATGCCATGCTCGGCAGCGAGCGGTGCTGGGCAGCAATGGCCTCTTTTTGTGAAGACATCATATCACAAAAGGAGGCTGCGGAGCGGGTCAGGGAGGAGAATGTACTCGCTGACCCGATCCGAAAAAAGAGACCAGGGCGGAGAAGGCGCCGCTATGCGTGCCTTCTTTCGTCACCCTAGATGACTTGTGTGTGAGTTTGGGGATCACAACCTGTGGTGGGTCTGGGACCCACCATAAGTGGGCCAGGACATAGTGCCTCGTAGGCTTAGACGAATAGCATCGGTGCGGCTGCGGTAGAATGTTACAGCGAACCCGCGCCGCCCCACACAGACGCCGAGGGCTACATCGCTGGGTTTTTAGTGGGTATACCGGGCAATTTGCCCGGGGAGTCCCACATAACCACGCGGCCTCTGTAACCCCCCCCTCAAGACGCCGCGTGGTACGCGTAAGGCGTTTTCCCAGCGGGAAAAAAAAAAAAAAAAAAAAAAAAAAAAAAAAAAAAAAAAGGTGTCAGAGAGTGTCAGAGCCAGTACCTTTAGGTTAAACCTGTTAACACCTTCGACCACATCATCACTTACATCAGGTGAGATTGTGGTCAAAGGGTTACCTATCAGCAATAAAAAAAAGTGACACGAGCAGCTAATATCGCCAACAACGAGGGGGCGAAAAACTAACAACACTTTCCAACTTTGTAGGGTGAATACCAAAATTTTATAATTAAATAGGTATAAGTATCAGGATATATATTTTTCAGTGTTGGTACCTACAGAGTTAGAATGTTCTTGAGTGCGACTGAATATCTGTTCTTGAAAGATGTTGCTTGAAGTTGCTTTTTAGTAAATACTTGTTTCTGAGACCTCAGCGATGTCTCAACTATTTTTTTGTATTGGTTAACCTAATGTCTCATTGGTGTGTACGAAAGGGGTAGCAGTGTGACCAGTTGATGGCATTAGACTCGCTCCCTGTTATATGCACATCCAGATTGTGAGGGTGGAGTGCCAAATGGCAAACTGATTTTTAGCTTCTAAGACATTAATGAAAAGATAAAAATAATACAAAATACTAATGTTTTCTATAAAAAAAAGGTTGGACCTGCCCTTCACGCCAGCACGGGTTCGGCTGTGAAGTTATTATTCAGCATGAGTATGAGAGTCAGCTGCCGATTAGGCATATGTTAGTTCGAATCCTAACGGAGCTGCGGAGGCCTAAACTTCAACTCTGTAGTAGCGCATTTGGCGAATGCTCCTCGAGCTGTTGCCACTCTCAAGTAGCAAACATTTTCATTAAGCAACAGTGGTTTCAGTATCCTTGAGATTTATTTTCCATTCTGGAATCGTACCCGCATCTTAAGTAGGCTAGCGTTCTCTTGGCCGACTAAACAGTGGAAGGTGCTAATTTTGCGCATGAATATATTTTTTATCACGCATTGGGTATGATATATTGTCACCAAAATCTTATAACTATTCAACTGTCTAGCGATATGTGGTGAGACTTCTGGGCCTTCAGAAACAGGAGTGACAATATGTTGTATGTTGTTAAGTATCTAGGTGTACCATAATTTTATTACTGCCCAATACAAGACTACGGTGATCGTTTAAAAATAGAGACAACAAAAATAAAATCCTAAAACACCAGCCTACACGTAATTATATGCTACAATTCTTCAAAGATCGTATAGAAACATAAAACCTTAGATAAATCTCCAAGATAGATAAACCATCTGCACTGAAATGGTCATTTTCATCATTAGAGGAACACAGGTGTATAATTTTTGTGGGAGAGTGAAAGGGATAGAGTATGATGATGTTACTTGATGTGAAATACGGTGTAATGCTGCACGCTTCTTATTAATATTCGAAAATAAAGAATGTTGCCATTTGGCCGCAGAGGAGGGAGTGTTTTATATCAGGGTTGGGACGTTCCGTAATATCGATATCGATAAACTCTCATAGAATCCCGAACACTTCCATATAATACGTCCATTACTGCCGTAACGGACGCGTGGAGTGTCGGTGCTAGAACTGCATCCCTACATATCTTCCTTTGGCAATCGCAAGAGGCAACGAAAGGAAAAATACCAGAAGGTTCCCAGCTTCTGGTATTTGCAGCGTCGTTTGAAGAATGGTTACGGAACATACCTTACACTGCGATACCCAAGATGACTGCTAAGCGTGGGCAATAATGGCAATAAAGGTAACCCTAGCATGTTAGGTCGTCCGTACAATCTGTACTATAGTTTCTCTGGAGGGCAAACCACTTAGACAATGTAAGTATGGTATGCTTAAGGTATACTACATTATCATTCTTATATACTCTACCCTAGTGGTAGATTGTAGGAAAGTACCTACTATATTAACACAGAATTTCAAGTGAAATTCGTCATAGAAATCCTTTATTATAAATTTGAACTAGAAATCGATAACATTTTAAACAATAATACAAGCACTTCATTAAAAGGGACGAACAATAAAGACGCGGTCTATAACTCTCAGGAGTATAAGCCTGACGTGCGTAACATCCTAAAAAATTGTGATGGCTGACACGTATTGAAATTGACAGGAGACAGACATAGGAGTTGGTGTGGTCATACTTTGCTAGTGTGCGAGTACAACTTTCCTTTTGTTTCTATATTATTTTCTTTAGTTCATCGTTATTCTTGTTTGGATAAAAAAATACACAACGCAACGGAGAAATTTAATAAGTAGGCTGGACAATGTAAACAGGTAATGTTCTAAAGCATTTAGGCTGACTTTAAGCCCTGCAACCGCCTATAAGATGATCAACTGCTTTTTTTGTAGCAGCTGCTGCTGTATTGTACGGATGTGATTTAAAACCGGGATAGTAAACATTAAATTATTTTTATTATGACTTCCCGATATTGCAGCTCATTTGCCTTATTATGATAAACATTCTACGAATATATATCATATATTAATAACATATATCAATAACTCAATTCCATCAAATCAAATCAAATTGATTTATTGTGATTAAAAAACGTACATAGTATTAAAATTACAAATTATGATAATATGAGTTATATAATTTGCAGGGAAAATAAAGTATTTGTTTATATAAATTCCAAAAGTTAGTTAAAAAAAATCTAGTATATTAAACATCTCGAAATATTTACTAGTAAGTACGTTAAGATGCAAGGTTCAAACACATTTCTAATCCGATATCATAACTTAGAATAATAATATAGTGTTACATTAAAAATATCGATATCGATATATGCATAAGTCACAACACACACTTGGGCCGATGGTGAGCGATGGCAGTGGTCGCGCCGCAGGCCGCGTGCGCGCCACCCGCTCATTTTCTAATTATATAACTGGCAACACCGACCCGTGCCGGGCAACTCCTCCAATTTGAACTTGAGATCGAACTAACGTGCATAATGTATCACATTTTGACAATTTATTTTATCATATAATAATACGTCATTTCGTCATACACTTTCCAGCTTAAAAGTACAAGGACTTTTATATCCTCCTGTTGTAAATGAGCAGCATGCAGTGCCTTGCTGAAGCAGTGATTCAGGTCTATGTCATGTGAGTGAGTTGTTGCTGTACATTGGGCCGTCAACAAGGTCTCTTAAACTCCTATTACTCATATATACAGAGTTATTGGTAAAATGCTAACAACCTCCTAGGGTTGACTTCTGCTAGTCCTAACAAACATATTGAGATGTTTTTTTTTGTTTTGAATTTTCTTTTTTTTATTAGTTTTTTTAATGTTCTTTTGTCTTTTTATATGTTTGTGACTGAATACACGTGGTCCACCTGATGTCAAAAGCCTCTTGTGCCTGTAATTTATTATTTTATATTTTTTATTACTTTGCTCTATGTAAATATTCAAAACTGTATTCAAAGGGACCACGGCGCGGTCCAGTGTCGCCGCGGCGGGCTCTCGTAGCTCGGAGTAGGCATTAAAACAAAAAAGAAACTAAAAAGTTATCTCAAATTGTTTTTTAGGACTAGCAGAAGTCAACCCTAAGGGATTCTCAGCATTTTACCAATAACCCTGTATATGGGAACATAATAAAAGGCTGTGTCTCCACCAAACAAAAGTTAGGAACTTCAAAAATCTCTACCATAATATGATAAGCTTTTAATGCTATCCTACGGGCGTAGCACGGACTGTAAAACATATCTCTCCGGGAAGAGGATAAAAATCTTCTCACCTAACTTTGATGTTTTTTACTATTCTCCGAGCTTGTGCGAGCCGGTGAATATTTACACGGCTTATTCCACTCAACCCCAAAGCCATTGTTCTCAAAACTCTGCAGTCCATACATTCATTCCACCTTGAACCCCAAAGCGATTTTAGGTATAAAATTAATTTAAGAAATATTTTCATACTTCAATTCCACTTGAACCCCAAAGCAGTTTTGGTAGAGTCAACAGCAAAATTTCAGGATGTATAAATAAAATACATGAGTTTTAGAGGCTTATAAGACACATATAATCATTGGTCTATAAAAACGATTCACCATAAAAATATAATTTAAAACTATGCTATACACTAGAAATAAAATGGGTCGAAGACAAAATCACAGCTTCAGATTAGAATTTCTTAATAGTACACTAATTCTAAAAATATAATACACAGCTTCAGATAAGAATGACATAACAGTAAACTTATTGCTAAAATATAAGAGATCACAGTTTCACATTAGAATTTCTTGATAATATACTAATTCTATAAATATAAAATCACAGCTTCAGATCAGAACTACTTAACAGTAAACTTATTGCTAAAAATATAAGATCACAGCTTCAGATTTTAATTTCTATGCAGTAAAATAATTTGTATATATGTATATTTATAAAATTATAGCTTCAGATTTCACTTTACAACATAGAGTTGCTTATCCAAATAAGTAAGATATTTTTTCAATAGTTTCCATCAAACTTAACCTTCCTTCTCTGTAATCAGTTAAATATTTTTTTTTAAGTTTATATCAATGTTAATTGATCGTTTACTTCGAAGGACGGGTTTCCGATATCTTTCAAAGTACTGTGCTTCTTCCTTTAATTTGTGTACGTGTTGAAGCAATCCAGGTTTCTTCTGTATTTCGTTATTCAATCTCTGGTGCCATGCTTCCACTAAATTTATAGTTCGATGCTTCTCACCAGAGCTATTCCAGATAGTTGTTCGCAAGCTTTGATTATCCAACCAATTATCAACGAAATAATTATTGAAAGTAGTTACTTTCTCATCATTTCCATTATGGCCAACCAACCGTTGTCAATGTCATCATTTGGTAAGTGCGCCAATGCAGCACATCTTGCAATGTGATCTTTTTCATCCTTGGAGGATGGATTAAATCAATTACTTACTTGAATTTTTAATAAATGAAAAATTCGTAGCCGAGCTAGGACCAGCCTCGTTCTCGGGGTCATGCACATTCAGGGACTAAATATTGTTCCAACCAACCACATTCTATAACAAAATTAACGGTGTCACATACACGTATTAGCCCAAGACGAGATCAAGGGAGGATCAAGGTCGACTAGTAAAGTTCCAAAAGTGCATCCTAGAAAAAAATAACATAAGAAATCGTCATCTGATTGGTTGAGAGAGCGAGAGAGCACGATATGTTACTGCGTACTTGCGCGCAGCGTCGTCATCGCATCGGCGATGCTTTCTTTTCTAGTTGTGCAATTGTCGCTCTCATTTACATTTTGACTTACTGACGCTACCTCTAATTCTTGGGGTTGGAGTGGAACAAAATACAGAATATTTAATCATACCTACAAATCGTCTTGGGGTTGAAGTGGAACGATTTTTGGGGTTTAGTGGAATAAGCCATTTACACACGGTGGATAAATCCTTTCTCGCTATTAATATCGTCATACTGTACTGTAACTGTATCAGCCGGATCGTCCACTGCTGAACACAGCCTCCCCTATTAAGGGGGTATTTGCCATAATCCCCTCGCTTGGCAGGCGGCTTGGGGATTGCAGTGTAAGATATGTTCTTTAGAAGGCGCTTCTACCCACCTTCCAGTATTTTTCCCTTAGTCGCCTCTTACGTGAGCCACGGGATGATAGGGGGAGGAGCAATTCTAACCCGGCACCCCACGGGAAATACAGGGAATACAATCGTCATACAGAACAATATAAAATAGTTAGCATTTATCAATATTGTAATTTTGTTTTGGCTCATTGAGGTATTCCTATATATAACTTATTAGTACGTGATGAAGTTGTAGATTTTACACAAGATTTACGTATAGTGCATAATTACAACACGCACCCGACATTACATAATTCAATTAGTAATTATATATAATCAACAACAACAGCAAAAAACAGGAACAAGGACAACTTCTCCCTTTCTTATGTCAGACGGAGACTATTTTATCCACGTTTTGTGTCAATTCTTTATAATGGAGACATATTGACTACGGAAAACGTTAAGCGGAGATAGCTTTACTTGCCTCTGTGGATACTTTTGACTATAATGTGGACATTTTCCAATATTTATCAGAGCGCTTGGTCGATGCGACGCGTGATCAAAATGCTGGCACCTATTTGGCTCAAAGAATAAGCATTGCAATTCAACGGGGCAATGCTGCCAGCATGCTGGGCACGCTGCCAACTGATAGTGGGCTAGAGCATTTGGACTCCCTATGAGTCCAAATGCTCTTCCTGTAGTAGCTGTAGTATTGTAGTAGCTGTAGTGTTGTATATAGTTTGTAGTATTTGTTTAATAAAGGCAGACAGCCAGTAAAAAAAAAAAAAAAGACGGGTTGCACTCCGGGAGTGCCGGCAGAAGTGAAAACTTGATTATTAATTAACGTTGAGCATGTTTGATATTTGGAATGGTTAGGGAATAATTTTGCACCAATTGCTTTATCAGTATAAAAGTACTATCATTTATGTGGTAGAATACAATATTCATTTATTGCGCTATCGTACACAAACATGACAATTTATATTACATTAAAAATTTAACACTTTAAAACTATTACAATTATTTTACATTAAACAGTTTATCTCTCCGAAAAATCAACTTTCATCCATAATTTCAACGACTTTTTCACCATCATCATTACCAGAACTATCATCGCCAATCTCTAAAACTGATACGATAGGTTTATGGTAGCTGAAGTAAGAAACGAACAGTTTTGATTCGAACCTATTTAAATGTCTAATAAAGACCGCATCAATAGTAGTTTTGTATTTCGTTGTGCTAAGATTGCGATCATTCGACATAGTTAAACCAAATCCATTATATAAAAATTCAATTAATAGTTGATTTTTATCGTCTGCGAAGTTTATGTTGAAATCTCCACTCAAAATCATTGGCAATTCATCAAAGCTTTTTCCAATATTTTTTTTAAGCAATGAGATGCATCATGAGAATAAATGAATAAATTTTCATACAAGAAGTCTCGTATAGCACGCAATGACTTATCTGGAGAGATGTAAACGGCAACCATAATTATGAACTGATTATCACCAGAGTGGCAACGACTTATACAAATATCACCGATATCAGAAACAGTGGCATTAAACATGCTGTTGTATTTCACATGCACATCCATATAATTTGTGCAATAATGAACTGTGTTCATATTTTGATAAATAGCTACTCCTCCCGCGGGACGATTATTTCTTCTGAAACTCGCAACAAAGTTGAAATTCGGAATGTCAATTATTTCATTATTACCCATATGAGTTTCTGATAAAATTAACACATTCATCTTTTTAACAAGAGCGTCAATTGCTAGATCATCTACATGCGCACGTAAACTCTGACAATTGAATGAAAAAATAGACAATCTATTATTCTTAGAAATAAAATCCACAAGTGTTTTGGTGATGGTTTGCAAAGGATTTTCACGTAAACGTTTCAATTCAATTGATAAATCTTCTCGATGAGTTGTTGATCTCTTTTGATTTTTTGTTGCGTTTGAATCTTCGACCTGTGCGTTTCCTACTCTGCCATGATGAAATTTCCAGCTCGCCCTTGTGTCGTCTTCAGTGACTAAGAACAAACCTTCTATACTAGTTACTCTTGATAGCGCAACGTACACCAATTCTCTTGAATGAGAACGATTGTATTCATAAACGATAGCATCAAACGTACCTCCTTGGGATTTATGAATTGTCATCGCCAAAGCCGAAATCAGTGGAAAATGTTTTCTTTTTGCCACTATAGTTTTATTTCTGTTGAGTGGTATTGACGATGATTGTAAAGAAATTGGAACAGCGTCTTTGTCGATTTTCAAGCGTGCAATGTCGCTTCTAAATTTTGTTGCACGTTTTTGACCAATGGATTTTGAGAATTTGAACCAAAGTCTTGTGATTTCATCATTTTTATCAGATTCTATGAGTAGTAATTTTCCTACAGTGCCATTAGATAAACCATCAGCGACATCAATGTTTATGGTTATCATATAGGGTCGGTTAGGAACTAGAACTAGTTCATAAGGTAATCCACCAGTCTCGTCAGGTTTCATTTTATGTAACTTTTGCCTTACAAAATTTTCTTGTTCTGCATTATGACAACCAACGAAAACATCCGATGCCAATGAAACAATTTTATTTTCAAAACTGTTCAAATATGTACTGTTGTATTCATTAACCTTATTATTCGTGAACTAATTATTAATTTTATTTTAAACTATATCAAAACACCTTTTACATTAAAATAAAAATATTTCAAAACTCCAATAGAAGTATGAAATCCCATATAAACTCTCAATACAATAAAGAACCATACTGTAGCCACAAAAGCAAATTCACCCTACTGCCATAAAAAGGTGGTACGGGCAGAATGGGACCAAGATTCTGAGTCACTTTTGTTTAGGAACCCCACTCGTAGGTGCTTCGGTTACCGCGGGCAGTTGCCATGGAGACCAGTTGGTGACGTGGAAAATACTCTTGAGTCGGAGCTCGGCCTTCGGCCTCGCAAATTACTAACATGGCTCGGCCTGCGGCCTCGCCAAGCGCTCGCCCTTCGGGCTCACGCACCATGCCCTCGGCCTTCGGCCTCGCGAGCCGAAAATTCGGCCTTTGGCCTCACCAGGAGCTCGCCCTTTGGGCTTGCTAAACACTATCATAGGACAATAATTCCAAATTCAGTCCAAAATCCCACAAAAACTCCTAATACGGTCGAAAAATGAGCACTTTGTATGGCGGCCATCTTGAAATCCGCCATTTTGGATTTTTGACAGATGTCATTCGACTGCTCTCCCGATTCCCTATGACATTTGGTCAAGCACTCCCTACCTATCTCTTACCGTTTTCGAGATACGTGATATCTGCACTTGGCAGACGTCATCGAAAAAAAAATTTCATATTTGGAATAAGGACGTCCAGAACAACCTAGATATAAAATTTAAGCCAAATCTGAATACTTTTTTTACTTGGCAGACGTCATCGAAAATAAAATTTCATATTTGGAGTAAGGACGTCCAGAACAACCTAGATATAAAATTTAAGCCAAATCGGAGTACTTTTTTTTAATTGGCAGACGTCATCGAAAAAAAAAATTAGATTTGTGATAAGGACACCCAGAACCACCTAAATATCGAGTTTCAGCCAAATCGGAGTATTTTTTTTTAATTGGCAGACGTCATCGAAACAAAAAATTTTGATTTAGAATAAGGACGTCCAGAACCACATAAATATCGAGTTTCAGCCAAATCGGAGTAACTTTTTTTACTTGGCAGACGTCATCGAAATAAAAATTTCGTATTTGGAATAAGGATGACGAGAACAACCTATATATCGATTTTCAGCCAAATCGGTGCAAGTCTGAGCTCGGCCTTCGGCCTCGCAAGTTACTAAGACGGCTCGACCTGCGGCCTCGCCTAGCGCTCGCCCTGCGGGCTCGCGCACCGTCCACTCGGCCTACGGCCTCGCGGCCCGAAAGTTCGGCCTTCGGCCTCACCAAAAGCTCGCCCTTCGGGCTCGCTACACTGACAGTAGGACAATTACTCTAAATTGAGTTGAAATTCCCACAAACACTCCTAATACAGTTGACATTGTAAGGTTAAATACTCCAAATAATGTATGAAGAATGAGAGTAGCACATTTGACAGGTGTCATGCGACTGCTCTCCCTATTCCCTATGACATTTGTTCAAACACCCCCAACATATCTCTTACCGTTTTCGAGATACGTAGTCCAGCTTTACTTGGCAGGCGTCATTTCTAGGGTTTTTAATTTTTCCCCTACTCAGCTAAGCCCCTTAGTCATTTTCGTAATACATTACTATAACCGTACTCAACTCTTTCTGGTAGAACCAGCTACTTTTTTGAGGGATCGAAGGATTTAGTATGGCGGCCATTTTGAAATCCGCCATTTTGGATTTTTGACAAATGTCATCCGACTGCTCTCCCGATTCTCAATATTAAAGGTAATTCCATCTGTTTTGTAATTGGATGTTTTACTATTTTTCCCGCACCATTTAATGGCGCATGTAGGCATTTTTATTGCACTCAATGGCCACGATCGTAAAAAAAATATTTTTTACAGAGACATACGTACGGATCAAGCTTCTGGCCGCGTACTGTTTATGTGCGCTCATGCAATGACTTAAGTGTGTCCGCGCCGTAGAGAGGGGATAGCTGTCTACTCTCCATCCGTCTTACGCTTTTTCGATCAGGTCACGTGTCCTGACGCGAGTTTAAGATTTTATACCCATTACAGAAAAAGTGCTCAACGCCGCTAAAGAAGTTTTCACTTCAAAAAAAAAAATGTGGACAAAATCAGGGGACATATTAGGGGATATTTTTTTTATCTCCAGTCTATGCTCGGCCTGCTGGTGTTAAAGGGTAAGCTCTACTTATAACAGTTGAATACATCTCTTACACCATAGTCTTGTTGTTGAGGCTCAAAAAATGAGATTTTGCTGAGGTTCTTTGTACAAAGATCTTTTTGTATGTTGTTATTGTTGCCATAACGCTAACCTTTGACCACACTTATCTTTGAATCACCTGATTGTAAGTAATGATGTGGTAAATAGGCAACCTAAAATGGGAACAGACACTAAAGGATAACTGCTGAACACACTTAGGTGCTTGGCAATAGGTTTTCTACTTGAGGGTGGCCAGTCAAGTCAGAAAATGCCCTACCATCGTGAAAAGTTTTCTTACTTAGATGTCTCCGCGGCGGGATGGATTACTCGGACTGGTTTATAAGAGGATCAAGTGACTTATTCTTTACTTTTTTTTTATTCCGGTGGTATGCCTTTATTAACAAAATACTACGAACTATATACAACACTACAACTACTACAATAAAATCATTTAGATCCCTATAAGTCATAGGCAGTCCAAATGCTCTAGCCCACCACCTAACCAGTCTTTACGAATTGTCGAGTGTTTGACGCCGATAAGTTCGAATTAACGCGTTATTTTGTTCCGTAGCGTTGATTTTTTCGTTCGAATTACCAAGTGCATAAAAGTGTATTAATTTAGTTCGAAATATAAAGAGATTTTCCAGGGAACTCGTGATAACTTTGAATTATAGACAAGTTCGAATTATCGCAGGTTTGAATTAACTAGAGTCCACTGTAGGTACAACTCTTTCAACCAATACTACGCATTACAGTGAGATAAGTTCGAAAATGGTTTGACAGTAAATCTTCCGGCCGCTGCTACTGCTTCAGCGTGAATTGAGCTCTCGTTGTTCCTCTACATATCACGACTCTTCTTTCTAAAGGATCAACTACATATAGATATGCATGTAAATCTTAAGTTGCGTGTTTTGAGGCCGTTATTATTCAGTTAGACATGTCGTATTTTCACATCATGTAAGTACGATTGCTATTTATTGCCTCTATATTGAAATTATCTATAGGTGTTATACATATGTGTTTAGGGTTCCGTAGGTAGACCAAGGGACTTTATTACTAAGCTTCTGCTGTCCGTCTTTCCTTTGGACCTTTAAAGAGCTGTATATTTGTAACGGTAACCATTATTACAAAATTACACCAGGTATTACAAAATTACAAAATGAGAGTCATTGCAAGATTTATGGGACATTCTATGTTAGTACGGAACTATCGGTGTGTGACTCTAACTCGCGCATGGCTGGTTATTATATTTAGGTTGTTCATGGTGGTAGGGCATTTAAAGAATGCATGCATGCACGGCTAGCTACCACCCTCAAGTAGAAAATGTCTTGCCAAGCACTTAACACTGTGTTCCGTCAACTGTCCTTGAGAGCCAGTAATTCTAGGTTATCGTGAAGAACATGTTCGACCCCATCATCACTTACCATCAGGTGAGATAGTATTCAAAGGCTAGCCTGTCAGATATAAACAAAACAAAATTATAAACATAAATATAATAATAAAACAACCCGCCACACTTACTTTTAAACTTTTATAAATACACTGTCACAAGTTTAACTATTCGATTATTGTTACATCATATCAATAATCGAATAGTTAAAGCATATATCGGCCACCCTTCCCTTCAGATATGATCACTATAAATCATTTAGCATATTTCGTAGCAATCAAAAGCTATCCTATAAGAGATAAAAAAAGTATAACCCATATTATAAATGCGAAAGTTTGTGGGTGCGTATGTTTGTCACTCTTTCACGCTGAAACGGCTGCACCGAATTGAATGAAACTTGGAATATAGATAATTTAGGTCCTGGATTAATATGTTTAATCATTATAATTACTTTTTGTCATTGTTTATATGTGGGGGAAACCATGGGGCGCAGCTAGTTCTATATGAAAACTTTTCGCTTCTTTAATAGTTGTCCATGTGTAACGACTGCCATCCTAAGACAATAAACGAGACCGGGTGCCCTCCGAAGCACGGAAGCGCTCAATAGTAATTCCACTAGCGTTCACCCATCTTCACAGTCATGACTGTGGCGGGTCGGTTAAGAACGGCTAAGCAAATTTCGCTACAAGCGATTAATTTTTGTTTTTAAATTTAATATTTTGTTTAACCAATCAATATTTTCGAAAAATATAAAAATGTCAGGTCTGTAGCTTATTCCGTTTACGGGGCCGGTGACAAACGGACGGACATATATTCATCACAGCGACAGCAATAGACCTACTCACCAAACCGGTGCCCCGTTTTCCCCGTCGACTATACGGAACACCAAAAATCACTCAAGCAGCCGTACTTTTATCCGACTTCAAAAACGAGGAGGTTCTCATTCGACTGTATTTTGTTGTGTGCTTTACCTGATTACTCTTTACAGGATGTATATATAGATATTTTATTACCGGCGGTATGTCTTTATTAACAACGTACTACGAACTATATACAACACTACAGCTTACATATTTTTATCTGTTATAGGCAGAGGTTAGTCCGCTTAACATCAGGTGGGCCTCGAGCTCGCACCGTCACAATAAGAAAATAAAAAATAAATTAGACAACCTATAAGTAATTGCAGATTCACAGGCAGTCCAAATGGTATAATGTATCGATTTTGATGATATTTTTTATATACGAAAGCTGGTTATATATAAGTGAGATCTGACGAGTTCGAGTAGTATGTAAATTATCCCTAATAATGCGTATTTTATGTTTGTATTCGGTTGTTTTTTTTTTAAATTTTAATAATTGTAATGCGTTCTACCTTCTTATTTATTTATAATTCATAAAATCGACCCTTTGGTCCACCAGACAGTTCCTTGCTAAGGACTGCACCATGTCCTCTTGTCGGATATGTTAAAAGGCGACTATGAGTAAAAGCGCCAAATGAATAAGAATAAGAATAAGAATAGGAATAGGAATAGGAATAGGAATAGGAATAGGAATAGGAATAGGAATAGGAATAGGAATAGGAATAGGAATAGGAATAGGAATAGGAATAGGAATAGGAATAGGAATAGGAATAGGAATAGGAATAGGAATAGGAATAGGAATAGGAATAGGAATAGGAATAGGAATAGGAATAGGAATAGGAATAGGAATAGGAATAGGAATAGGAATAGGAATAGGAATAGGAATAGGAATAGGAATAGGAATAGGAATAGGAATAGGAATAGGAATAGGAATAGGAATAGGAATAGGAATAGGAATAGGAATAGGAATAGGAATAGGAATAGGAATAGGAATAGGAATAGGAATAGGAATAGGAATAGGAATAGGAATAGGAATAGGAATAGGAATAGGAATAGGAATAGGAATAGGAATAGGAATAGGAATAGGAATAGGAATAGGAATAGGAATAGGAATAGGAATAGGAATAGGAATAGGAATAGGAATAGGAATAGGAATAGGAATAGGAATAGGAATAGGAATAGGAATAGGAATAGGAATAGGAATAGGAATAGGAATAGGAATAGGAATAGGAATAGGAATAGGAATAGGAATAGGAATAGGAATAGGAATAGGAATAGGAATAGGAATAGGAATAGGAATAGGAATAGGAATAGGAATAGGAATAGGAATAGGAATAGGAATAGGAATAGGAATAGGAATAGGAATAGGAATAGGAATAGGAATAGGAATAGGAATAGGAATAGGAATAGGAATAGGAATAGGAATAGGAATAGGAATAGGAATAGGAATAGGAATAGGAATAGGAATAGGAATAGGAATAGGAATAGGAATAGGAATAGGAATAGGAATAGGAATAGGAATAGGAATAGGAATAGGAATAGGAATAGGAATAGGAATAGGAATAGGAATAGGAATAGGAATAGGAATAGGAATAGGAATAGGAATAGGAATAGGAATAGGAATAGGAATAGGAATAGGAATAGGAATAGGAATAGGAATAGGAATAGGAATAGGAATAGGAATAGGAATAGGAATAGGAATAGGAATAGGAATAGGAATAGGAATAGGAATAGGAATAGGAATAGGAATAGGAATAGGAATAGGAATAGGAATAGGAATAGGAATAGGAATAGGAATAGGAATAGGAATAGGAATAGGAATAGGAATAGGAATAGGAATAGGAATAGGAATAGGAATAGGAATAGGAATAGGAATAGGAATAGGAATAGGAATAGGAATAGGAATAGGAATAGGAATAGGAATAGGAATATCCAATTCCGATTCCGATTCCGATTCCGATTCCGATTCCGATTCCGATTCCGATTCCGATTCCGATTCCGATTCCGATTCCGATTCCGATTCCGATTCCGATTCCGATTCCGATTCCGATTCCGATTCCGATTCCGATTCCGATTCCGATTCCGATTCCGATTCCGATTCCGATTCCGATTCCGATTCCGATTCCGATTCCGATTCCGATTCCGATTCCGATTCCGATTCCGATTCCGATTCCGATTCCGATTCCGATTCCGATTCCGATTCCGATTCCGATTCCGATTCCGATTCCGATTCCGATTCCGATTCCGATTCCGATTCCGATTCCGATTCCGATTCCGATTCCGATTCCGATTCCGATTCCGATTCCGATTCCGATTCCGATTCCGATTCCGATTCCGATTCCGATTCCGATTCCGATTCCGATTCCGATTCCGATTCCGATTCCGATTCCGATTCCGATTCCGATTCCGATTCCGATTCCGATTCCGATTCCGATTCCGATTCCGATTCCGATTCCGATTCCGATTCCGATTCCGATTCCGATTCCGATTCCGATTCCGATTCCGATTCCGATTCCGATTCCGATTCCGATTCCGATTCCGATTCCGATTCCGATTCCGATTCCGATTCCGATTCCGATTCCGATTCCGATTCCGATTCCGATTCCGATTCCGATTCCGATTCCGATTCCGATTCCGATTCCGATTCCGATTCCGATTCCGATTCCGATTCCGATTCCGATTCCGATTCCGATTCCGATTCCGATTCCGATTCCGATTCCGATTCCGATTCCGATTCCGATTCCGATTCCGATTCCGATTCCGATTCCGATTCCGATTCCGATTCCGATTCCGATTCCGATTCCGATTCCGATTCCGATTCCGATTCCGATTCCGATTCCGATTCCGATTCCGATTCCGATTCCGATTCCGATTCCGATTCCGATTCCGATTCCGATTCCGATTCCGATTCCGATTCCGATTCCGATTCCGATTCCGATTCCGATTCCGATTCCGATTCCGATTCCGATTCCGATTCCGATTCCGATTCCGATTCCGATTCCGATTCCGATTCCGATTCCGATTCCGATTCCGATTCCGATTCCGATTCCGATTCCGATTCCGATTCCGATTCCGATTCCGATTCCGATTCCGATTCCG
The DNA here is from genome assembly GCA_963890685.1 of Plagodis pulveraria. Classification (NCBI taxonomy): domain Eukaryota; kingdom Metazoa; phylum Arthropoda; class Insecta; order Lepidoptera; family Geometridae; genus Plagodis; species Plagodis pulveraria. The sequence continues at coordinate 12,536,495 of OY982971.1, read as the reverse complement.
ATTCCGATTCCGATTCCGATTCCGATTCCGATTCCGATTCCGATTCCGATCCCGATCCCGATCCCGATCCCGATCCCGATCCCGATCCCGATCCCGATCCCGATCCCGATCCCGATCCCGATCCCGATCCCGATCCCGATCCCGATCCCGATCCCGATCCCGATCCCGATCCCGATCCCGATCCCGATCCCGATCCCGATCCCGATCCCGATCCCGATCCCGATCCCGATCCCGATCCCGATCCCGATCCCGATCCCGATCCCGATCCCGATCCCGATCCCGATCCCGATCCCGATCCCGATCCCGATCCCGATCCCGATCCCGATCCCGATCCCGATCCCGATCCCGATCCCGATCCCGATCCCGATCCCGATCCCGATCCCGATCCCGATCCCGATCCCGATCCCGATCCCGATCCCGATCCCGATCCCGATCCCGATCCCGATCCCGATCCCGATCCTATTCCTATTCTTATTCTCATTCATTTGGCGCTTTTACTCTTAGTCGCCTTTTAACATATCCGACAAGAGGACATGGTGCAGTCCTTAGCAAGGAACTGTCAGGTGGACCATAAATTTTTGGCTTATGTTTAACTTACAGATATAGTAGAGTAACATATAACAGACAAAAATAGTAAATGATCGCCAAAATTAAACCCGCATTTAAATGTAACCTTATAACCAAAGTTTCAACATCTCGCTATCCTATTTAAGCAAAATTACTCAAAATAAATCATTGTTAACCCAAAAGTAGTAAAGGTCACCAAAATTAAATTCTTGTGGCGCATCGCCGGCCGCTGCCGCGGCACGCTCGCTTCGCTCGCTCGGCTCGCGTGTTGTTGTAGTCACAAGTAACCTAACGCTCCTCCTCGCTTCGCTCGTCGTCGCACCTAAATATGACTTTGCCCTAGATTAAATGATATTTAACCCCTCGCTAAAATATAGTGATCATTTTCTACATTTGGTGACCGATAAAATTTTTTGGTAAAAGAACTACGGGTATCAAAGCATTTTATGGTGGTTATTATTTTAAATCCCTTAGTTTTTTTAATGCACAAACTTGAAATGAATATGTTTTTTTTTTATCTGACTATTCTTTTTGTTCTTAACTCTATGAAATGAACTCATGGCAACTATAACGGCGACCAATCAGAGGACGGTTCACTATTTCGCGGGCGATTATAGATCGTTAGATTATAAACTGCCGGCTAGACATCGTCAGTTTGTAATCTGACGAAAATGTAAGCGTTAGATTGTAGATTTTAATGTTCGTTCACAATATATCGACAGTTTATAATCTCACTAGAGAGTTTCGGGTAATTGTACGACACGTTAGTTTATATATAAACTCTCCACCCGGTGATATATATATTTTAGTTAGTATTGTATATTAATTATTTAAATATCTTCACATCTAATCATAATCCGATTTCAGATTAATTTACATAAAATAAAATTATTTAATTTTTACTCTGTGATAATTTATAACTGTCATAATATGTACGTATTTTACCACAATAAAATTGGAATTCATGCCGCGCGGCGCGGCGCTGACGTCAATGTGAGTGGGGTGTTGTACCACATTGGGTGCACAACAGGGCTTGTTTAGCCCGTTGTAGCGGGCATACTAACCTAAACAATTGTTGATGTTGTTTTTAACCGATCAGCAAAATTTGTTGGATGGGTGACCGCTAGTGACATTACTACTGAGCGTTTCCGTGCTTCGGAGGGCACGTTAAGCCGTCGGTCCCGGTTGTCGTCTTAGGATGGCAGTCGTTATAGCATGGTGTTAGGGCATTTTGCGAATGTCCGCCTGGCTAGCTACCACCCTCAAGTAGAAAATCTGTCGCCATGCACCTAACGGTGTGTTCCGGCAGCTGTCCTTGAGAGCCAGTACTTCTAGGTTAGCCCGAACAACATCTTCGACCACATCATCACTTACCATCAAGTGAGATAGTGGTAAATCATACTAAAAAAAAAAAAAAAATGATAAGGTATTTTTTTCTTGCAGTAATTGACTGTTTATTTTTCTTGGCATTAAAAAGAAAAGCCTCGATGCCCCATTATCTAGCCCTACCTACTCCATTCTACCGTACACTGCAATTCGTCCTGCAGCCCCTGCAGGCAGGATGAAGTCCGGATTAAACCTGTCCGCCTCCAGCCACAAATGGAAATAAGTGTTCGATTAAACATTACTTACACTGTGTGCTTCAGATTCTATGTAAAGTGCAACCAACGTGCATTTTATGTATACATTATGAAAAAAACGGACAAGTTCCAGTTGGATTCACCGAGTGTTCCGTAACTTTGTTCATATAGCAAAAAAGTATTGTATGTAGTTCGGAATTTCCAGATTTTTAGGGTACATAAAGGTTAAAACGAAGCCCTATAAAATAACCATTTATTTCAGAGTCCATAGTACAAGTTTTACATAATTATTGACATTGGGTAAAATTTTGTTAAATATTTTTTTTACCTTATATATATTTTACCTTATATATATCTATAGGCTATATATACAGATTTTTAGGGTACTTACATAAAGGACAAAACGAAGCCCTATTAAAAATAAATATATAAAATAAAAGTAAGGGTATAAAAGTCGTAAGGGACGAAAAAAAGAATATATAAATAAAACAAAATCAATTTACTTTAGAATAGTCCATAGCATAGACGTAGGATTTTTTCGCTTCGCTCCTAAGCCTATGGTCCATAGTACAAATTTTAATTAATGGCAATGACATTGGGTAAAGTTTAGTTAAATACCTTTTTTTTATTAACAGCTGATAGGCTATCCTTTGACCACTATCTCAGTAAGTGATGATGTGGTAGAAGACGTTGTTCAGCCTTACCCAGAATCACTGGCTCTCTAGGACAACTGCCGGAACATATCGTTAGGCGCTTGGCTGCTGATTTTCTACTTGAGGGTGGTAGCTAGCCAGGCGGGCACTCGCAAAATGCCCTGTGCTAAAAACCACCATGCTATATCGACTGCTATCGTAAGACAACAACCGGGACCGACGGCTTGACGTTCCCTCCGAAACACGTGCATGCTCAGTAGTAATGTCAGCCATCCAAAGTCATGACCGCGGCGAACGTTGCTTAACATAGCTGATCGGTTACGAACGGATCAGCAAACTTCGCATCCAGCACTTGAAAAACATTTTTTGAAGCGCTCTCGTAGCGAAGTTTACTTAGCAGTTTCCAACCGATCAGCAAAGTTAAGCAACGTCGCGCGCGATTATGACTTGTATGGATGACCGCTAGTGACATTACTACTGAGCGTTTCCGTGCTTCGGAGGACACGTTAAGCCGTCGGTCCGGGTTGTTATCTTAGGATAGCAGTCGTTATAGCATAGTGGTAGGGCATTTTGCGAATGCCCGCCTGGCTAGCTACCACCCTCAAGTAGAAAACCTGTCGTCAAGCACCTAACACCTTCCGGCAGCTGTCCTTGAGAGCCAGTACTTTTAGGTTAACCTGAACAAGATCTTCGACCACATCATCACTTACCATCAGGTGAGATAGTGGTCTAAGGCTAACCTATCCAACAAAAAAAAAAAAAAGAAAATTGGATCCCGTTTTATAGTATAGAACCCTAAGAGAATTACTTATTGCTGCCTCGTGACTCGTGACTGAAGGCGGCAATATCAGTAGTTACAGTGAAAAAAATAGTTTATTCAGTTCGGATACTCATATTGATACATTTGATTTAAGTTGCATCTATAAACCATTACGTATTATTTATCTCATTATATCCAAGTATTATATAAAGAAGGGAAATAATAAAGCTTTCGGAAAACGAATTATGTAACTTCCAACAATCTGTGGTCGACCTTAATACTAATTAAGCTGTGTCAAAATAAATTACCGAAAAATATGTACAAAATAAAGTTAAAAAATGACGTTTTTAACAAACAAACATGAGCTATTTAAAATTATAATTCTACGAAAAACAATCTGTAGTTTCAAATAATACTAATAAAAAACAAAATTTCCAAAAATAAACGCCAAATTTCCGAAAACCATACCAAATTTCCAAAAACATAGCTAACAAATAGTTTAATAAGCGCCACAGTATAACAAAGTAATTTAAACGAAATGAAAAATAAAAGTCAACAAATTAAAAAAATAGGCCACGTGAGAGTTGGGTCATAACTCTTTTATCCCAATTGCAACAACCGGTACCAAAAAAAAAAATGATGCTATTGACCTCCTCAAAATTTAATTATAATTACAAATAGGACATTTTCAGTATTTGTTGTTTGAATAGAGTATAGGCGAAATTCACATCCTTACCTAGGTTAGTTTTTTGATAGACTCCGTAACAAATACATACATATTATATAAAATCACGCCTCTTCCCCGAAGGGGTAGGCAGAGACCACAGATTTCTATTTGCAAATCCTTACATATCTCTTTCGCTCTACACTCATCCTTTCACACATAAGCGTCGGCATCCGTCCGAACAGGCTGACAGGCAAACAACAGCGGAGTCTCGTTAACAGGACCCTATTTTACCCTTCGGTTACGAAACACTGAAAATCTAAAAGTTCTTAAAAACTCAATTGTGAACAAAACTTAAGAACGAGAAATTTTAGCAAACTTCACGTGTTTTCTAATTTCCTCTAAGCGATAGACAGAGATGTCTTAACAACCACGTTCCATCAGATATGTTTCGGTTCCATGTAATAGGAAGCGAGTCTATTACCATCTACCAGTCTGACGCAGGGACCATGACCTCAAGTTTATAAAGTGATTGGGTTGGGCCATGCAATCAAATCAGCAGCAATATTTTCTACATACCCCTAAAATGAAAAGTTGATTGAATGGCTATTTTTTTTTTCGAAGCTCCAGTCGGCGACGGGGATCGAACCATAGACGTGCGGCATGGCAGACCATAGCTATTAATGTATGGCAGTCCATAGTTTAAATCCTCGAACAACCTTGCCTTTACATTAGAGAAATGTGCTTTTTCGCAAAATTTCATCCAGAATAATTTAAAAAACACTGTGAAGTCATAACGAGACAAAAAAGACAAAGGTTTGTAAACCTACTATATCAACCCCCTTGTAGGAAGGATATTCATAAGAAAAATGTGTATAATATCATTATTTTAATTTATAATGCATTACCAAATAACAAAAAAATATTAGATGGCAATAGATTTAAGAAGGTTTTGACTAAATGGTTATTAAGTACTTGTTTTTACGATATCAAGGATTATTTATGTTCTAAGTTCTATCATTGTAAAATAACTTTTATTTAATATTGGCATGTCTGCATGCAGGCTGAATACACTGAACAAATAATATTATTAATTTAAGACCACATAAATGTTTTTAATATTGTTATGTTTCAATAATGCCTGCTATGCGGATTACATTACAAAATTACAAATATACGATAGAAAAAAAAACCATCTTTTTTTTTTATGCTTGATAGGTTAGCCTTTGACCACTATCTCACCTGATGGTAAGTGATGATGTGGTCGAAGATGTTGTTCAGGCTAACCTAGAAGTACTGGCTCTCAAGGACAGCTGCCGGAACACACCGTTAGGTGCTTGGCGACAGATTTTCTACTTGAGGGTGGTAGCTAGCCAGGCGGGTATTCGCAAAATGCCCTACCACCATGCTATGACGACTGCCATCCTAAGACAACAACCGGGACCGACGGCTTAACGTGCCCTCCGAAGCACGGAAACGCTCAGTAGTAATGTCACTAGCGGTCACCCATCCAACTCATGACCGCGCGCGACGTTGCTTAACTTAGCTGATCGATTGAGAACAGCTAAGTAAACTTTGCTACGATCTCAATCCATCCCAATACGATGGTTAAAGAACGATAGGAAAGATTTGAGTTATGACGTCATGTCATGTTAACTCAATTGGTTAGAGCATACCCCGGCTAAAGGGGTGGATGGATGCGGGTTCAAATCCCGCATATGACTTAATTTTTATCTATCGTATATTTGTAATTTTGTAATGTAATCCACATAGCATTCGTTATTGAAAACATAACAATATTAAAATTATAAGCTTGCGTCATAATTTACAAGTGTAAAACCAATTGCAAAATTGGTCTTGTTTGTAGTACAACGTAAGTGGTACTATAGATGTTGCCCCATCCCAATACGATTGTTAAAGAACGATAGGAAAGATTTGAGTTATGACGTCATGTCATGTTAACTCAATTGGTTAGAGCATACCCCGGCTAAAGGGGTGGGTGGACGTGGGTTCGAATCCCGCACATAACTTAATTTTTTTCTATCGTATATTTGTAACCACATAAATGTGTTACTGTATTCTAGCAAATAAAATATGTATTGATTGATTAACGCTCAGCTATCGCTGCTCACAGCTTAACATAATACCATTAACCAGCACAACAAAAAAGCGCACTTTCTTTTCACAGCTCGTGCCAAGATCCCATCTACCTAACCTTAATGAACGCTAAGAGAAATCTTTTTATCAGCATCAATCATCAAATTAACCGAATTAATTAGTGCTGTCACATCAACAATGGTGTTTATCTCGTTCATTTTGAGATTGACCGACATCTACTAATGTTAAGGTGCAACGTCACCTCTGAAACTCATACAATTCTTAGTAATTAAACAACTTTAAACGGTTTAAATGCGTATTTTTTGTCCCGACTTGACCACGATCACTGCAAAGTGTTTGAAACGTTGAGACAAAAAATACGCAATTTTAACCGTTTAAAGTGTTTTAATTACTATGTGTAATAATCGCGAAAACCTAAGACAACATTATCATACAATTCTTATTTAAAGCTTAGGTGAGATAGTGGTGAGTAGTAAGCACCTGATGGTAACAGATGATGAGGTTGAAGATGTTGTTAAGGCTAATCAAGAACAGCTGCTGGAACAGACTTTTAGGTGCGGAAGATGATACTTCAGGATGGTAGCTTTTGAAGTTGTTATAGCCAAGCGGTAAAAGGTATGGACTGCTGTGCTGCAGGTTGATGGTTCGATCTCCACCGACGGCTTGAGCTTCACCGCATGGTGAAAGGGAATTCAAGAATGCTTGCCTGGCTAGATACCACCGAAAATCTGTCGGATAAATAGCTAACGGTGTGCTCCGGCAGCAGACCAGTAAATTACAAGCACATGAGACTTAATAACTGTCTTAGGGTGACGGCGCAGTGCAGTTCGTCACTAATAAATAAAAACTGTTATAGGCAGAGGTCGTGCCGTGGGGTGCCGTGCTAGAAAGTCACCCCCCCCATTGCTACCTGTGGGTGTCGCAAGAGGCGAGCAAAGGTGAAATACCGGAAGGTGGGCAGCAGCGCCTTCTGGGGTACTGATAAGTCTCATGTGCCTGTAATTTCACTGGCTCTCAAGGACTATTGCTGGAACACACCGTTAGGTGCTTGGCGACAGATTTTCTACTTGAGGGTGGTAGCTAGCCAGGCGGGCAATCGCAAAATGCCCTTCCACCATGCGGTGAAGCTTAAGCCGGCGGTGGGGATCGAACCAGGGTACTGCGGCGCGGCAGTCCATAGCTATAACCGCTCGGCCATCATTGCTTCATAGTGTTTGTATTGAATTGTATATTAACCTAATTATTCGTAGGAAGGTTTTAAATTCAATCCGTCACATTCTTATGAACACCCTTAAGTTTGATGTAATTCAAAGGTGTCGTAAAGCCTTAATAAAATTGTAGGTATATTTAGCGCAAAGCCTGCAGGCGCCATCTTGTCGCGCCGCCGCTGCCATTTTGTAAGTAATATAATTCATTACTTGGTCACTGATTAGTGTGATTACACGGATTAAAATGATAATTATAGTTGTTAGAGTCAATTAATCACCTCATAGATTGAGATTTCATTGCTTAAAGGTTAACTTTTGAAAGTTTTAGTAGCGTCGCCTGCGGTCTTGTCGGGTCATTGCTGTTTGCTAACGAAAATATTACAAATATAGAACATAAAAACTACATGGATGTCAAAGAGGTTCACTCCAAAAGACACTGTCCACTGCAGTCTGCAACTGTAGGCTGCAAGTGTCGAGACTGCATGCAGTAACTACCTGGGGCCCGATTCTCTTAGCTATTGAACTACAGCGCTAACGCAATTTAATTACATGAAAATTGTAGTTTCTGACAGTATTCGTAGTCTGCCCGCTATTCAGGTTCAATCTCAAGTCAGTGGCTTGCTATCAATAGTTTTTGACATATTTGGTATGCTGTAAGCTATTTTGTTGCGATTACGTTTCTTCAGTGGCATACAATGTTTTGGAGGATTTTAGATAGAAAAATAGCTAAATGATTTAAAAATATTTATTTAATGTAGTGTTTGCTAGAAAACCACTGTATTGATGTTTTGACTGATGCTTGATTGATAGACGTTTTCATTATTATTTCAGTGGCAATATTTGCAAGCCATAGTACAGCCATACGATAGCGATGCGATTACTATACAACTGCGATTAGAAGCTAGAATTAGCAGAGCAAAAATGTTACATCCGGAGAACTATATGTACCTCTATAAAAGAATTGAATCAATCGCTAAGCATCTAACGGTGTATTCCAGCAACGTCCTTGTGAGCCAATAATTCTACAGAAAATATAAATGTATTTCTAGGTTCATATATCGACCACATCATCGCTCAGCGTTGCCATATATACAGGTTTCTCCTTATTTATACAGATTTTCTATGTGCGATACAGATTAGCATTGGATATTGAAGCAGTGATGGCCTAGTGGCATTGGCTATGGACAGCCGCGCACAGCAGGTCCATGGTTCGAATCCCGCCGCGGGCTTGAGCTTCACCGCATGGTGGAAAGGCATTATGCGAATGCCCGCCTGGCTGGCGACCACCCTCAAGTAGAAAATCTGTCGCCAAGCACCTGACAGTATGTTCCGGCATTAGTCCTTAAGAGCCAGTAAAATTACAAGCACATGAGACGTACGTCAACAACAACTGTACGTATCAGTGTGACGGGCACAGTGCAATTCGCCGTTGACGAAATGCGTCTGTTATAGGCAGAGGTTAGTCCACTTAACATCAGGTGGGCCTAGGACTTGTACCGTCACAATGAGTTAAAAAAAAAAGACTTATGAAGAATTTTCACATTCTATTGACGTGACCTCTTAACAACCGTGGGCAATATCGACCATTTCTATTGTTATACTAATTATTTTCGATGTGCATGGGTTACTAGCCGTAATTGGCTTATTATGATACATATCAAAATAAATAACAAACTCAAGTGCCGTCCGCAGTTATAATATGTAATTATTAAAATATGTTGTCTGCTATACCTATTCTTAATGGATATTTTTTTAAACAAAAGTCTTTTATTTTTTCGTTCATCGTATACGTAATACAAACCCTATTGAAAGACTGTTGCTTACAAAGCAACTGATTGGTGATTTTTTTGCTACAGCCAAGAGATAGATGATATTACTTTTCTCTATGGATTGATGTTAAATTACTAATAAAATTAAATAAAATTGATAACAAATAAATTGATATACACAACTTATTAAGTGTAGTCAGTGTGCCTAGTGGCATCAGCGATAATGATAACAATAGAATTTCATTCATATAGTACCACCAACTTAACTGTGCAGTTTTCGAGGGCGCTACTGGTCAAGGAAATCAACTACAAACTGTCACAATTTGAAGGAATGTTGGAGTTCTTTTTTTGCCGCCTGAACAGATAAGTTGGTGGGACTGTAACTAGGACATAGTGGTCCTGACGATGCCAACTTATTAATGCAAATTATAAAGTAAATAATAAGTATTAATAATTTTATAAGTACCTACTTATTAAATTATAAAGTAATTTGTTGCATGTTTAAGTTAATGATAATTTATTGTTTGTTTTAAATATCTTTTAAATTTTAATAAGTACATTATATGATAGTTTTATTAATTTGTGTGTATTTTAATTAATCCTACCAAACCTATTCGCTTGATTTTCAAACGAAGCAGAAAAAACTAACTAAGCTGCATATGTAAGTAGATCCTGTTTTGGTCCTTTGATTATTCAGAATTTAGCAGTTTCCATCGCAGAAGAAAGGTTCAGTACATCTGGCAACACTTGTCTCTTACTAGAACAAAATGCTATGTTTAGTCTTGATTGTGCCCTCACTACACATCACAAACCAGGTTCTTTTTTCTAATTTTCAACTAAACCTCCACAAATGGTCGCCAAAGTACACCCGAAGTACTATTCGATGACATCAAAAAGCGAGCAATAAGCACCACAGATAATTTCGCGCGCCGAAGATCACAATCTTGCTGTCTATGGCCGGCCACGTGACTGCCAGCGGGTGGTCACGTGACCATGTTTACTCTGTTGTTCCCTTTATTAACTTCAGGGTTGATACCTACTTGAAGGGTTGATAAACTAATAAGGTTGGTTTGATGGTAGGTAAGTTGAATTGTTTGTATTAACGAAAGGCTGTCAAAGTTTCACTTCTATTTCATTTTTGGTCGTCTGTTGTGGCATGTACCGTGGGTTACCGAGCTTATATTACACACTTTTTTATGCCTTTGACCGCACTATCTTACCTGATGGTAAGTGACAAAATGGTCAAAGGTGTTGTTCAGGCTAACCTAGAATTACTGGTTCTCAAGGACAGATGCCGGATCATACCATTAGGTTGCTTGGCGACAGATTTTCTATTTGAGGGTGGTGGCTAGACAGGTGGGTAGTCACAAAAATTACCACCATGTTATAACGACTGAAATCCTAAGACAACAACCGGGACCGACGTCTTAATCTGCTCTCCGAAACACGGAATCGCTCAGTAGTTAGCCACTAGCGGTCACCCATCCAAGTCACGACCGTGGCGGACGTTGTTTAACTTTGCTGATCGGTTAAGAACGGCTAAGCAAACAACGCTACGAGTGCTTCAAAAACCCCCCTATGTCTTCCTGTACGAGTATTAGAAGGGGACGCAGACAAAAATACCAGTATAGGTGAGCAGCATTGCCTTCTGAATAACTGCCATCTTAAATTGCGATCTCAAAACGTAAACATCGCTGCAAGAGAACTAAACTCAATACTTAAATACATCGTAGTTAATCTACTCAATACTAGAAACCAAGCATGGTGTTGAAGGGAAATCCTCCATAGAAGCCTTTGTGCCACGGTGGACTTTGTGGTTGCTAATGTAATGTGACGTACTGACATTGGTGAACCATGTTCTTGTTCCTATTCTAGCTTCCAAGCAAAAAGCTCCATCACGCGTTGACTAAACAAATACCTATGCACGATAAGTGAAAATGGGAGACATATACGTAGTAGAAAATTGTGTGTCGCCATCACAAAGAATTGAACCCGTGACATTTCGGCTTCAGTCAACAGAGGTGCCAGGACTTCAATTGGCATTTGGTGATGAAGCCCCATGTCACAGCTTTGTGTATTCGTGTTTTAATATTGTTATGTTTGCAATAACGCCTGCTTGGCGAATTACAATTCAATTGGTTAGAGCAAACCCCGGCTAAAGGGGCGGATGGACGCAGGTTCGAATCCCGTACTAATTTGTAATTTTGTGTATTCGTGATTTAGAGAATGTAGACGTGGACGTGATCATCTCCATGACAATGTACGTGAACGTCGGGCATCGACTGCGGTTACAGAATCCAATGTTGATACCGTACGACAACTGATTGAAAGTCACAATAAAATTACTTGTCCGCCAATTCGTACTGTATTAGGCATTGGAATGAGCCAAGTGTAAAACATTTTGCATATGCATCTGAAGGTTCGGAAGCTTTACATGATACCGCATGATTTACGGAGAACTATAAACAACTGCGTGTCGAGTGGTGCTGTAAAAAGAAAAAAAAATGAAGGAGTTGAGTCATTGGCTGTTTATAATATCGTGACAGGTGACGAAATCTGGGTGTACTGCTTTGAAACAGAAAGAAAAAGCCAATCAGCATAGTAAGCCTTTCTTCTGAAGATTTACCGACGAAAGTTAAGAAATATCGATGCATTGATAAGAAAATTATTGTGTATTTTTTTGGAAAATCTTACTTATATCGAAAATTTAACTTGTCCGTTATGATAAGATTTTGATATTTTATTGTTATATTTTATAGACATACATACATGAATAACAATATATAGAGTCATCTTCGCAATTTTGTTCTATCGAGACAACTTTAAGGAAATGTATTTCGGAATAAACTTTTCCCTAGAGAATATGATTAAAATTAACATATAAACTCCTTACTGCAAAAAAACTAAAAAATTTAGCAAAAAACTTTTGAAGTAAGCTGTTTAGCACCTGTCAGGGCCTTAAATGACCGTTTATCATAATATTGTCTTTTTTACCCAAACAATTCGATTAAATTTTCACATGTTTTGATTAAAGCGTAAATTTGAACTATTATCTCCTTATTATCTGACAATACTCCTTTTTCGTGATAATTTTCGTGATAACTTCACGATTTTTTTCAACTATCCAGAGGTTACATTTTGTACGTGTAGGTACTTTCTATTTGACCAACAAATATGATTTTAAACAAAAATGCCGTAGCATAAAAATGTGTAGTTTTTAAGATGTAACCATACCAAAATTGATATCTTTGATTTATTTATGGATTGTTGCGACTGATCTGTAACCTAACCCGTGCTTAGCCGGTTTTTATAATAGAAAGTAGACGTATGAGGTACTTACCATTACTGTTTGTGTTTTTGAATTCACCATTGTAGGTATCATTCAATGTTTGAAACTTATATTGGTACCTCGACGACAACGCCGAGTAGTTCAATAGCAAAATCAGAATATATTATTGTTTAAAACTACACACTTAGAGTTATAACTACCTAGTTATTATTTTATATATTACTAGCTTTCCGGCCGCGGCTCCGCCCGCGCGTATTTCGGTTATCGCGCAAATCTATTAACCTCTTTGTGCGCAGTTGGATAAAAAGTATCTTATGTCCTTTCCCGGGTCTCAAACTATTTCTATACCAAATTTCATACAAATCGGTCCAGTAGTTTTTAAGTTTATTCGTTGCATACAAAAATACAAATCTTTCCTCTTTATGATGTTAGTGTAGATGTAGATAAGATATAAGTATAGAATAGGATTCCCATTTCGAGCATACCGTTTTTTTTCTTAATAATAAATAAATAGCTAAGTACATAATACATACTTATCTAGAAAATAGATTATAATTAAACAAATATATCTAGGTTCCTATAAATAGTGACAAAAACAAGCAATCCTTTAATCCTTCCTTAAATCCTTAAATATTATCTTACTTAAACTAATTTCTTACTTAAATTGTACATGTAAAACATTATATCGAGAAGCAATATAATTTTATAAGCGCTTCTATGGTATGATTAAATTAGTATGTTTGTTTGTGGGCTCTACATATTATGTATGATATTTAGATCGATTAATATAATAGATATATTCGGCTAGACTGAGTATTAATAGGCTACCCTAGTAGAGTGTCGGGTAACATAGTGGTCAAAGCTAGCCAGCCTATTATCCTATATAAAAAAAACTTTTTAAAACAACATATTACACATACTTGATATATATATATATATATATTCGTAGATATGCTCATGTCTCCATCCTGCCTCGCTTTTCCGGTCAACGATACTTATAATTCTAAAATTTATGGATAAGTAACACTTTACAATGAATTATATTACAAGAGAAAAAGAATTAAGTGGGCACACTTATTCATGAAAGCTCAATAACTAAAACAAACAGTTACTTCAACGGCCAATAAAGCAATTCTGCATGCATTCTGCGTCACGCGATCTGCAACGTCAACATGCTGAGTGACACTTGACGTTTCTAACGATAATCCTGCCAGGGACGGAGAGCGTTGTTTGGATACGGCATGTGGTGAGCACAGTTGAACTGCTCGGATTTAAATATATTGATTGTGTTATTGTTTTATAGCGAATTATTCATATAGATTAGATGGTAATATTTAATTCCGTAGGTATTCCAAAAAGTCTGTAACACTGATTACCCATCTCCATAGGTACTTAGATAAGAGAAGAAATCGTCAAGTTGCTCGTTTCCGGCTAAAGCTACTATAGCTGTCAAGGCTGAATACCGCTTGTCATAATTATATTTCATCTGTAAAAATTAAGAAATCATCAGTTTTTGTTATTCCAAATTAGTAGCATGACAGCAAATAAATGCGTTACACGTTAAACTTAGTTTTTTTTTTCATAATTTAAATATATTATGGTTATTATATCAGCCGGATTGTCCACTGCTGAACACAGCCTCTCCAATTAAGGGGGATTACCATAATCCCCACACTTGGCAGGTGTTTTGGACATTGAAGTGTCAGATATCAGTTCCTGCGCTGCTGCCCACCTCCCGGTATTTTGATTTACCTGGATGACCCACCGTGCGGTACATCTGCAAAAAAAGAGAATGTCGACCTACATTATCTTTTGTTGTACTTACTTATACATTAAAGAAGGTCTATGTTTGACGAAAGAAATGTATAATGCCGTAAATTCTTAGTTGTTCTATAAAATGTAGTCGTGAAATACATTAAGTAAAAATATATCATTTGCTTATTAAAACAAAGACAATTTCACAAAATGTAATATAACAAGTGTAATAACTCCTGCTTCTTAAAATAGGTACCAGTACATCATTCATAGAAGTACTAGTTTGTCATTAGCTAATTAAAAATACATTTTAAGATCTAAATAATAAAAACATTCATAATTCGTATAATGTATATCACACACAATATTTATATAAATACAAAAATGATATTAAATTTCATATATCAATTTAACAATACTTTACCCTAGTGTGTGAGGGTGTGTTTGCGTGTGTGATAGGTATATGTACATTCTGAGTTACATATGCACAATAGATGACAATGGTCGGCGCTTTTGCGTAGCACCTAAAAAGTGTCGAAAGTTGTTTTTATATATATTTGTTTTCCTCTTTCGGGGGCATACAATCATAACGACATATTTATACCTAGTGTATTATATGTACTATTGTTATTTAAAAATTATCCTTTAATACCGCATCCAAAACTAACCCTACTTCACATAACAAGCACACAGCAACGGTCCGGCTAATCTATCCAAGTGTTGATTTTTGTTCTCAACTTGATCAGAGTCCCAGGGGGTTATTTCATCCAATATGCAGTCGTGGCTTTCCCAGGGTGCATTGTCATTGAATATCAGTTCTCTTGGGAGACGGGCTAGTCTCGAGTAAGCCTGTTACCGCCCCTGGATCGAGGTAGAGTAATCTGGTTTGCGCTTTGCGGTAGGCACTGGGAACGCATACAAATTTTTGGTTTGGAGTTTTGTCGTGAGAAATATTGTTTACCTCTAATGTTGTATATTCTACATGTCATGAGAAAACCAAAACATGTCCTTCCAAAGAGCTACAGACCTTACCACTCACGAAGGCACGCCCCACATAATTTTATAGTGTAGTTGCAATCACTACTGCCTATCCAAGCGATCATATTAATTTTTTTTATTCTTTTACTGAACGTATTAACAACTAGCTGTACCTGCGGCTTCGTTCGCGATTGCCGTACCTGCAGACTAATTATTCACATTTATACCTCATAGGTTAGCCTTTGGCTGCTATCTCACCTGATGGTAAGTGATGATGTGGTCGAAGATGTTGTTCAGGCTAACCTAGAAGTACTGGCTCTCAAGGAAAGCTGCCGAAACACACCGTTAGGTGCTTGGTGACAGATTTTCTACTTGAGGGTGGTAGCTAGCCAGGCGGGCATTCGCAAAATGCCTTACCACCATGCGAAAATCTTGTTATCTCATATTAAGCAACGCTGTAGTCTGCAGTGAAGCACTGTTAGTAAAACATAGCTCAGAAAGGAGTTTTTTACTTTGGATTTGAAAACTCCCGGGTTGTATTTTCTAGAAGACAGTAATTGTTAAGTAACTCAGAGAGTTCCTTCGCGGTTCGCACAATAAATGTTCAAGCAAAGTACTTAGTGCTTTTCTTTGGAATTTCGATTTTAAAACGGCGTCTTTTCGCCGAGGTTCCCCTTGTTTGGCGGTAGAACGAATATATATTAGATTGTGCACTTCCATTGCGCAGTCTCCGAAATGTATCCGGCAAAAAATAAATAGTTAAAAAAACTGATTGTGGCGAATGTTCCAGATTTTAAAGTTTTATCTTCAACTGGCACTCTTATTTAGTTTTGCAAGCATGCAAAACTAAATAAGAGTGCCGGGCAGCCCGTGGGGTTCCGGGCTGCCTGTGGGGTGCCGGGCTAGATTGTCACCCCCATCTATACCCGTGGGTGTCGTAAGTAGCGATTAACAACAAAGAATGATTGAAATAATAAATAAGGGGGATGAAAGTCAAAATGTAAGTGTACATTTTGACTTTCATCCCGTTTTCCAAGGGAACCGTGCTGAATTTCGGGACCAAAAGTATACAATAACCTTCTTCGTAGTATGATCTCAAATCGTGTTAAGTTTCATTGAAATCCATTCAGTAGTTTTGGCGTGATGCGCGGCCATGGTACAGACAGACAGACAGTCAGACAGACAATAAAGAAACTGTTTGAGGGGAAGGACATAGGATAGTTTATATCCAACTGCGCAGAAAGTGGTTAATGGTTTTCCGCGATAACCGACATACGCGCGGGTGGAGCCGTACCCTATAAAATAGTTTACTACAAACAAAAATTCAAATTATTATGGTTCCGTACAAATTCAAGTTTATTTTATTTCAGGCAAAATTAATACCCTTAAGCATTTACATATTTATAAAGTAAATCAATTTCTTACAAATGTCAGGCAAAAATAAAATCATTATATCAACCAATTTACAATCAATTGGAATACACTGCATATTGCACATATAATAATTAAACACAATTACAAATAAATGATTAATCTAATATAGATGTCTCAAAAGTAAGGGAAAGATAATAAAGTTAATGAAAATTTACAATCAAAGGATTTTTTAATTCTCTACACGAACAAAATAAGTATACAGGGCGTCCCACGGCGATGCCACATGGAGGGAAAGTACCTTGAATATTTATACTTTTACTGAAAGAAGACATTATTTAAATAAATAATGCATAGTGGTAGGGCATTTTGCAAATTCCCGCCTGGCTAGCAACCACCCTCAAGTAGAAAATCTGTCGCCAAGCACCTAACGGTGTGTTCCGGCAGCTGTCCTTGAGAGCCAGTACTTCTAGGTTAGCCTGAACAACATCTTCGAACACATCATCACTTACCATCAGGTGAGATAGTGGTCAAAGGCTTACCTAAAAAACAAAATACAATTTATACTGCATTCATAGATATTTAAATAATTACATGGTTTAACCGGGAATCGAAATCGTTACACGTGAAAAAAAAATCTGTAGTTTCATCATACCGAAAGAAAGATTTCATCATATGGATTATTTTTTGAACATAGTGTCAAAAAAAAAAGGAAGACCGTGAATTTTAACATTTGATGTGAAATTTTGAATTATTTCTTTATAATCAGCCAGCCGCATTGCGATGGACAAAATAATTTACGCGTCTTTCGACTCAGGATACGGCTCGATTTGTTGCATACATCCAGGTACCTACTAATTACGTATCTCTTTATCGTGCACTTAAATTATGATGGGGAAATGATTTTCAAGTGGGTTCATTTATTAGTAATAGGTATATACTTATATGTCAATGATATTGTCATTGTATGTTCTTACGGCAATGTCAGCTTTACATTTTTCTGAACAAAATCTCACATCAAATGTTAAAATTCATGGTCTTTCTTTTATTTCTGACACTAAGTTATTTACCAAAAAATAATTATTTTGATGATATCTTTGGATCGGTATGATAAAACTACAGGTTGATTTTTTCCACGTGTAACGGGTTCGATTCCCGGTTCAACCATGTAATTATTTAAATATCTATGAATGCAGTTTAAATTGTTTTTTTTTTTTAATTTTAATAATGTCTTCTTTCACTAAAATGTTCTATCTACAATATTAAAGGTACTTTCCCTCCATGTGGCATCGCCGTAGGACACCCTGTATAAAGCCAAGCGTGGTCACATTGCAGTCATATCTACACAGCACGTACAGCAAGAGTAAAATAGAGCCTTCCCTGTCTGTCTTTGCGTCCGTATATGTCACGGGTTTCTAACTCGTAAACGGGGTTACGAATCTGATAGATATTTTAGAACGTGAAGCCACAGACGAATATTTTGCTCTGGAAATGCAATTAAATTATTTTTCATCTCAAAAGGTTGGTAAAGTATTGTTTATCATTCGAAATCTGCGAGGAAAAGTGCTTTTTATCCGCTTGCGTGGAAGTGGTTCTTAAAATTCGAATCTTTCTAAAAGTTTTTAAAATTACAAAATTACTAATTTACGAGAGAAAATATTATAGTCGTGTGCGGGATTCGAACCCACGTCCATCCACCCCTATAGCCGGGGTATTCTCTGACTGAGCTAACATGAAATTATGACTCATAACTCTAACGTAAGTTGAACTATAGGTGTCGCTCCATCCCCATACGACGGTTGAAGAACGAGAGGAAATATTAGAGTTATGAGTCATAATGTCATGTTAGCTCAGTCGTTCAGAGCATAACACGACTATAATGGGTGGATGGGAGGACGAGGGTTCGAATCCCGCACATGACTATAATTTTATTTCTCGTAAATTTGTCATTTTATGTAATCAGCAGAGCAAGCGTTATTGCAAACATAACAATCTTAAAATTCCAATATGTCTACGAAGGATTGTAATTTTTCTAAAAAGGCTGATAATTATTAATGTACTTGATATCAGATTGAGGCGTAAAGGCGTATCGTAAGGCGGAGAGACCTCGTTTCGCACGTAAGTGAGCAAATAAAACTACGCAATATTCAAATAGCGTGAATAAACTTTCTATATATGTATATTAAAAACTAGCTTTCCGGCCGCGGCTCCGTCCGCGGGTTTTTAACCTCTTTTTGCGCAGTTGGATAAAAACTATCCTATGTCGTTCCCCGTGTCTCAAACTATTTCCATACCAAATTTCATCCTAATCGGTCCAGTAGTTTCAGAGCCTATTCAACAATAAAATCTTTCCTCTTTATTATTTTAGTTTAGAAATACGATTTACTATATAGACAAAATAAGACTTGTATTCTTGTTCTATTTTATCAAGCGAAATACGAGTATATGATAAAGTGGTGACAGAATTTTCGCATCCTCTAGAATAGCATAAAAGTATTATTCTAGCATTTCCAGCAGCTGTCTTTGAGAGCCATTTCCTGAACTGAAAAAAATAAAAGTTGAACTGAAAACTCAGGAACGAACTTGAAAACCTAGTGATTATAAAAAAAACAACTGATATTCGGGTTTTCTTCGTATAATCGAACAAACTTTAGAAACCTACAAAATATGTGGTCCTCTATATGACTAAGTATTACCATAATTACTTGAATATCTGTTACTATTACAATATCTGACAAAAACCTCACATTTTATTTCATCCCCCCAAATGGCAATCCCGAGATAAAAGCCCAAATAACCGTACAGAAATAAGACTATTAAAACACGACAAACCAGCATCATTACCGAATCTGCATAACTGTGTTATCGTGCGGTATAGCCACGGGTTCGATTCCCGAAGGGGCATCTAACTTAAATCCTAACCTTACACTCAAGCAATTTCAATGTTTCTACGATTATCAATCATATCACCTCTGAAATAAGGTTCACACTTGTGTTTTGTTTTGGGTGGTTATGTCGTTTTGGTATCGGTGAATTAATATGTCACCCCCATAGTTATTATATGCAAATAATACGCATAATTTTAGGGTTGCCCTTGCGCGTGTTTTATCTACTTATCTGTGAAATGGCTCAATTAGTGATGCGTGCAGACCCTAGCGGTTTGTGTGTAGGACCACAGATTATACGATTCTTATAACTTCTAAGACTTCTGCTAAGTAAGACACCTTCTGTCACGGCTGTTTAAAAAGAGTGTAATGTTTTAGGGTTAATCCATATATTTTTTTAAGATAGATAATATTTAATTACAAACATAGGAAAAATTATAGTCCTGTGCGGGATACGAACCCATGCCATCCACCCCTATAGCCGGTCTCTGACCGCTAAGCCATCATAACATATGACTTTAATTTTTCCTCTCGTTGTTATTTTGTAATGTAATCAGAAAAGCATGCGTAATTGCAAAATAAAAAAAATTAAAACTTAATTCATATAATTTAGGGTTACAATGTTTTATCAATAATTATTTAACCTTTTTGTTATAAAAACTAACGTGGTTTTCACTCACTTTAGTAAATAATACGGGATAACTGACGTGAATAAGTCAGATAGCTCCGACTATAGTTTCAACCACATTCGGTGGTCTTTTTCAAGGAGAGCTTGGGACGCCCGCGTTGGCGTCTCGCTTAGCACAATTATTAATCATCGTCTTGGTAGAGTAAATAAACAACTTTAAACGGCTTAAATATTATCATTACTGTTTATATCGCGTATATTCTTCATTATTTTTATCCGACCGACCAAAAGTTTTGGAGTGATCGTGGCCACAGGTTGGCTAATCGTTCTTATTTTATGAAATTATTTTGTACTGCCATCAAAAATTTTATTTCTTATCATTACGTTCCCTATTCACGCAGTATTCGCTAACAGTGTCCAGAAGTCTTGCAGATTTGTGTCGGCTATGGGATTTAATTGATTTGGTAATTGGATGCCAAGCAGGTGGTACTTGCCAAACATCATCTCTATTGAAATTTGGGTACTTTTTGATTTCAATAGCCTCGTGTGACATTCTTTGCATAAACCGAGTCTCTCTGTAGGTTCTCCAACTGAATGTAATGGTTGGGTTTGTTCTGAGCATATTCATAAACTGCAGACTCGGTCGAGCTTCTTACGACATCTACGGGTAGAGAAGGAAGGGGGGGGGGGGGTAACATTCTAGAAACGTCGGGACAAAAATAATGATAAATATACGCGATTTAAACCGTTTAAAGTTCTCACTCATGTGCATGTAATTTCACTGGCTCTCAAGGACTACTGCCAGAACACACCGTTAGGTGCTTGGCGACAGATTTTCTACTTGAAAAAGTTTAAAGTTGTTTAATTACTAAACGTTATTTAACTTCTTCTTTTTTGCTATGACCGTGACTTTGGTTCTTAGGCGAATTTCCTCTTTTCATCGTGTTTTTTTTTTCACTCTTTCAAATAACTACAAATATAGCTCTCTCCATGACACGTGCGATTATGAGTTTGTTTAAAATGGCCACATTTTTAAAGGATGATATGGATATTAATTTGAACTTTGACTATCTTATCGGTCTCCCTTGTAGAGGGGTGCAAAGGTTATGCAAATGGTCCTATCTAAACTTGCTACGAAATATGCTAAATGATTTATAGAGATCATATCTGAAGGGAAGGGTGGCCGACATATAGTTTAACCAATCGATTATTGTTACATCAAAGTTGTGACAGTGTATTTAAAAAACTTTAATAATAATAATAACGTTTACTGATATAAAAATGTGTAGGTTAACTTAGAATTATTTGGCTAATCAGGTAGTCGGAAAATACCTTATCACCATGCTTTAACGACTGCTCTCGGTTAGCCTGGACTGTACTGTATCAGCCTGATTGTCAATTGCTGAACACAGCCTACCCATTACGAGGGAGTTTGCCATGCTAAGCGTGGGGATCCACGCTTAGCATGTCTTGGGTATCGCAGTGTAAGATAGAAGTTCCTTAGATGGGGTTTTTGCTCACTTCCGGTATTTTTCCTTAGTCGCCTTTCACGACACCCGGGGGTAGTGCTGGAGAGGTGACATTCTAGCCTTATATTTTTTGATTTGCATGGTATGTTATAATACGAGTGCCTATGTGTTCCGGCAGATGTCACTAAAAGTTTTTTGTTCCTTTTTTTGTGTTATATAATCTGCGATCAGTCCCCAGACTATGAGCAGGTTTGTTGTATGATTTTTGGCATGTAGGAGAAGTGATCCAATGAGCAGATCTCCTTTATTTATTAACGGTATAACATCATTTCCGTACAATTCCATATGTTGTTTGTGTAGCCTCTTTGGATAGCTGATGGCAGTTAGCTGTATGGCTAAGGGGTTCGAGAGCATGGTCAGCTGTATGCAACAGGTTCTTAATTTTACAAAGGAGTCCTGTATGCCAAACCTTGTCGAATGCCTGTTGGATGTCTAGGAAGGCCGCTGAGCAGTACTCTTTTAAGTCTAGGGATTTTCGATCAACGACTCTGTGAACTTGTTCCGTCATCGAGTTCGGGCATCGAGCTTGTTCCGTCACAATAACATAAAAAATAAAAAAAATAAAAACTTGTTCAACTGTTCCGTGCTCTTGTCTGAATCCAAACTGATGGTCTGGGATTATGGATCTTTTAGCCAGAGATTTAAGCATCCGTGTAAGCAGAATCTTTTCGAGATTACTGGTAGCAGGCTAATGGATCTACAAGAATCAACCTCATTGGCAGATTTCCCTTCTTTATGGATCATGACTATTTGTGTGATTCTCCAAACACTTGGGTAGTGACCAACTCTCACGATTCCATTGAATAACATGGTGAGAAAAACTACTACTTCCTTTGGTGGCTGCAAAAGGATCTCTTTGGTGATTTGGTCAAAACCTGGAGCCTTTTGCCATCGAGCTTTTTCAAATGTCGAACTATTTCTCTATTTTTTTTTTATTTTTTTTTTTTATGCCTGGTAGGTTAGCTTTTGACCACGATCTCTCTGATGGTAAGTGATGATGTGGTCGAAGATGTTGTTCAGGCTAACCTAGGGTACTGGCTCTCAAGGACAGCTGCCGGAACACACCGTTAGGTGCTTGGCGACAGATTTTCTACTTGAGAGTGGTAGCTAGCCAGGCGGGCACTCGCGAAATGCCCTACCACCATGCTCTATGGTTGGCTTAAGCGGTAAGTCCAGCTGGAAGTGGTGATTTATAATGGCATCTATTTCTGTGTCTTCACCTCTGGTAGTGTTGTCTGCGCTATTGGCTTGAATACCTCTATGTAGTATGGACTCTATATTGTGCCGTTCTGGCCCATGTTTTATCAGCAAGCCTCAGCCGTAGGCCAGTACTCTTTGGTTGGTTTAATTTTGATGTGGCTTTTCAGAGGGAATAGTTGGTTGATTTTGTGGCCTTGAGTGATCCCAAGTGCAGTTCCAGGGTTACATTTTTTGCATCACTTATGAGATCTATGAACTCAACTACGGCTTTATTGAACGTTTTTTTATCATAACCATGTCTGCAGAATGTCACACAAAGCGAAGTCTCTGCTTCTCTTGGATTTTAGCTCTAATTTCACGTGCGAGGCAGAATTATGTTGATATTTCTTACCCGACATTTCAGGGGTATTTGACCAGCAGGCCACTTGGATTAGGTTAGTGAACTCAGTTGCAGCCCCTTCAATGTTTTTAGAGTCTTGAGAGCCATCTGTAGTTCTTATCTATTTTCAATAAGCTTTCTGAATGATTCCCAGTCTGTGTCACTAAAAGATAATTCTCATAACATCTTCGACCTATCTTCGACGAGTTGTACAACTAATATGGAATATATACTTAGGCTTATACATATTTTAAAAAATCTTTTTCGTGTTATAAAATTTCAGTTTTTTGTTTAATTAAGTAAAATATATAATATTTATGTATCTAGATAGTATAATTATAATACTTGCTTGTAACATATGCATTAAATAAAGATAGATAAACATTATCAATTATTTATTACTATGTTAGGGCAGCGCTGCCAATTTTGTTAATAAAGAAATATAATAAGGTTAAAAAAAACATGAAAATTTCTAACTAACTTTTTTTAACTAACTGCTGTTGCAACTAGCATAAGAATGTATAGCTAAATCATAGAGTACAATTAGCTCCGTTGAATGTTTACAAGTACATACAAAACTTTTTATATATTATATAAAACACACATTAAATATTATAGTAGATAAGTCTGTGTTCATTTATATTAAATATTAAAACTATTACAAGCGGTGTAAGTAACTATATTGAAAGTTAAATTGTTTTTTGGAACTTTATAAAGATTCGAATTTTAAAAAACCTTTTCCACGCTAGCGGATACAAAGCACTTATGGACACAGATTTCTAATAATAAATAAATCTTAGTATGTTATATAATAAACAAAGACAAGCGAGCCTGGGCCAGATAGCCAGGTCCGAAATAAAATAAAAACTCAATACTTAAATGTAGAGAACAAGACTGGAAAAATATGGATGCGCCCTTTGAACTATATGATGAACTGTCTAATCAGTAATCGCAGACGTTTTGTTATGTATGTTTTAGTGCCATGTTATAAGGGGCGAGCCTATTGTTATCTACAGGACACAGTTACAGAATTTCTTTGTGAGAAAATAATCGTATCTTGTCTTTCCAAATACTTGAATTTGGAAAGACAAGAAGGTTGCAAGGGAATAGGAAATAAATGTGCGTTATTAGCTCACTGTGCCAGTTGTCTCTGTCACTCTACATAGCGGCTTACAAATATTCAGAACAAAATTAATAATCTTTTACAAGATTGTACGTATATTAATACTGACAAAAAAATTAAGTATAAATACATTATTTATCCATTTGTACGTCAGTTGTGCTATAAAACCCTTCATGTGAATAAAAACTACAATTAAGCGCCACATAATTAAAAATCGTTCCCTACGACCCCTCATCCTCGGTCACACACATTTAACAGCCATTAGCGACCCCACAAAAACTATCACAACCACTAATTTCAACTTAAACTAAATAAATTAAAAACAAAAACTGAATAAATCACGAAAAAAGCAAACATAACTATTAATATCTCTATCCGTATATTTAACGCGACGATAATTACAGTCCAGACGGACTGGGCGAAAATACGGCCGAAAATTTAAGAAAAAAATAGTTGAAAAAAGTTTAAGCTCAGTTTACGTTCGAAATTCAAAATTAAAAGTGTCGGCGCGCTCGAAAATCCAGCCTGTATCATTATGTTTGTTCTTATTGGGAGGAAAGGTTAAGTTGGGTCACGACTCGTACCAATTAGGGGTGATTAGAGGTTATAATTTATTGAGTGTTTTGTGCTCAGTTGTATTGTAACGCCGCGGCCCGCTTTGACCGTGTCGTGGCGCCAAAATATTGTTCTTTTTATTTGAAGTGTTGATTTGCGAAGGCTTCTTGGAATGTCTATAGGCTCTGTAGGTGATCGACCATCAACCTTGACAGAAACTTTCGTATTTTGAGAGACTTCTAAAGAAGGAGATGATTGAAATTCATAATTTGTAACTTTTTTGAGACCCGTCTTTTGCAATGTACACAATGCAAATTCGATCTTTATAATTCAAATTTAATTATTACTAGTATAGTTAGCACGAAAAAGACTACCTCCCACAACAGAGGTTTGCCTAAGGTGGTCAGAATTCCGATGATTCAATATGCTTAAAGAAATTGGTAAATAAACTGTTATTATTATTATTTTAATTCATTGCGTATCTTATTCCTTTCACAACTACGTAAGCTATGTAAGCTATGAAACGATTTGGTGTATTTACATATTTTTTTGTAAAATCAACCCCTAATGTTTTGCATTGGGGACTCTAATAAGAAAATATTTATTGGCACCAATAGTACAAGTTTCGTACAACACAGATTTGCCTAAAGTGGAAGTCAGGATTCCGATGTTTCAGTACGCTTAAAGTAATTGGTCAATATACAACTATTATCATTTATAATTTTTTTCGTTGCGTACCCTTTTCCTGCCTGAGAAC
This sequence comes from Plagodis pulveraria, assembly GCA_963890685.1. Taxonomy (NCBI): domain Eukaryota; kingdom Metazoa; phylum Arthropoda; class Insecta; order Lepidoptera; family Geometridae; genus Plagodis; species Plagodis pulveraria. The sequence continues at coordinate 12,510,727 of OY982971.1, read as the reverse complement.
GTCGTAAGCTATGAATCCATTGGAACGATTTGGTGTATTTTTTTTTGTTAAATCAACCCCTACAGTTTCGCAATGGGGATTCAAATAAAAATGGTTTATTCGCACCATAAATACATGTTTTCATTACGTTAATAATTAAGGAGATGGATAACACACCGCCTGTCAATTTACTGTTGCAGTGTCACCGATTTCGTCTGCTTGGCACTGCACTGCGCTCGTTATTCCGGGAATTTAGTGACGTTAGTTCTTAAGTCTCTTCTTGTTTACTTAGTTATCTCACTTGCAACGGTAACATTCACGAATAAACACAGTAGTGTCGCACACTTCTGTTTCGAGGTAGAAGATCTGACACAGCGGTGGTACCCACCAAGACGGGCTCTTGCCTTCCTATAACTAATAAATTGCGATGGACCTTATCGCATTAAATTCTATCAATGTTTCTTTTTTAATTTATAGCAGCGTTCATGCACATAATAATTGTGATATTGGTCCATTTTCTTTTTCCAAATATGCACTTGAAATTTTATATATCGAATTTAAGACGTATATAAAAAAAACATGTAATCGTACACCTAATCCGTTCTTAATTCAAAATATCAAATCCATTCCGGATATAACGGTACGGTAACAAAGTAAAATATACATATATGTTGAAGAGAACCTACTTATTTTTGGTTCGATTAAAAAATCCTGAATTCTGTAGCATAGTCGTGCTTGTCATCGATCTATCAATTTACTGTTGCAGTGTCACCGATTTCGTCTGCTTGGCACTGCACTGCGCTCGTTATTCCGGGAATTTAGTGACGTTAGTTCTTAAGTCTCTTCTTGTTTACTTAGTTATCTCACTTGCAACGGTAACATTCACGAATAAACACAGTAGTGTCGCACACTTCTGTTTCGAGGTAGAAGATCTGACACAGCGGTGGTACCCACCAAGACGGGCTCTTGCCTTCCTATAACTAATAAATTGCGATGGACCTTATCGCATTAAATTCTATCAATGTTTCTTTTTTAATTTATAGCAGCGTTCATGCACATAATAATTGTGATATTGGTCCATTTTCTTTTTCCAAATATGCACTTGAAATTTTATATTTCGAATTTAAGACGTATATAAAAAAAACATGTAATCGTACACCTAATCCGTTCTTAATTCAAAATATCAAATCCATTCCGGATATAACGGTACGGTAACAAAGTAAAATATACATATATGTTGAAGAGAACCTACTTATTTTTGGTTCGATTAAAAAATCCTGAATTCTGTAGCATAGTCGTGCTTGTCATCGATCTATAACGATCGCATAACGGTAACTGGCCGATTGGACGCCATTATTGGCAGTTTTATTATTAGAAATTAGGTATAATGTATTATTAGAGCGCGCGTGCGCACCCAGAAGCGGTTTCGATGAGCAGTGGGCCCATTTTATATAGTTCACAAGTTGACAAGTTCACAATTTATCTGAACATGATGTTTGTCTACAATGACTGATAGCTGATATATGTATAGTGTATTGCTATGGGGAACTGCTGCTGAGATAGAGACAATCTTTATCCTACAAAAGCGTGCAATATATAAAATGGATCTTCTGCCAACTGGTAGTGCGCTGTAGTATTTGGACTACCTGCGAGACTGCAATATTCATAGTATTTTGCAATATTAATATATTGCATAGTATTTTGTTAATAAAGACATCCCAAGGTTAAAAAAAACATGAAAAACTTCTTACTCAATAAAAATGCTGTTGCAACGAGCATAAGAATGTATAGTTCATAAGAGTATCAATGGATCCTTTAAGGAATCTGTGAGGGATCTTTTTTAAAGAAATTGATATTTTAACTTTACCAAGTCTGTATATATTTGAAAATATTATGTATGTTCGTAAAAATTTGAGTAAATTTAAATTAAACAGTGACAATCACGATTACAATACTAGGAATAAGGATAAAATATTGGTGTCAGGTTTTAGATTAGCAAAGCCAAATAAAAGTTCCTTTTTAGGTTATTGTGTATTGTGATTTTATAATAAAGTTCCCAAAAATATTACAACGCTCACAGAAGGGAAATTCAAGTTGCACGTGAAAACATATTGATTAAAAAATCCTACTACACAGTTTCTGATTAATTAAACGACAAAAATGCCTGGACAATTCCGCCTCTGCCAAGCTATTGCATGTCACCTACATAATTTAAACAAATATTGTAATAACTCTATTATATAGTATGTATGTAACACATTGTTAAAAATGTTAAAAAGAATGGCCCCGAGTTTCTTGCCCGTTCTTCTCGCAGTGGCTCTTTACAATTTATTTTCTGAACGTGGCAGTACAATGTTGAATATTTCAATAGTAAAACTTGTAACTGATCTTCATAAGAGCGTCGTAGACGCCTAAATTTAATAAATCATTTTGACTTTGACTGGCTGACTGGGATACATTGTACATGAGTCGCGAACACGTTCTGGCAATTTGGCCGACAAATTGTACCCAAGGTACCTTGTCTTGAAGCAATGATGTCCGAGCGGTTATATAGCTATGGACTGCCGTGCCTCTGGTCCATGGTTGGATCCCCACCGCGCCGACTAGAGTTTACTGCATGGTTTAAAGGCATTTTGCGAATGCTCGCCTGGCTACCACCCTCAAGAAGGGAATTTGTCGCCAAGCACCTATCACAGCAGTCCTTGATATCCAGTAAAATTACAGGCACATGAGACTTAACAACTGTATGTCTGAGTATGACAGGTGCAGTGCAATTCGTCACTTGTGACGAAATGTATATGTTATAGGCAGAGGTTAGTCCACTTCACATCAGGTGAGCCTCGGGATAGTTCCGTCACAATAACATAACATAAAAAAACAGTATTTTAAAAGTAATCTTACTGTCTTTGACGATTGTTTATCGCATCTGGCATTACCATTTTTACAGAGCCAAATCATTTCATCTACCCACCTTTTACGATTTTATACATACAGACGGACAGACAGCGATACGGATAGGCGAGGCTTAGTAATAGGGTCCCAATTTCAAGTATAAAGTCCTAAAAATAAAGCTGCCTGAAATGGCTGATAATTTCTGTTTTATAATATGTTTTAATTTTACAGTTGTTCTGTAAAGCTAGCCCTATATGTTTACGGCAGTACTTAAAGCTCGTAAAAATTTCTCAACAGAAATTCACGTGTGTATCAGAGGGGTATTTATTCCTAATTATCGCCATGATTCTTTCTTCATGACGGGTATATATAAAGTGCATTTAATATTGTGAATTTTGGTTATTTATTGACCATAACATTAGCTAAAAGAGCCGACGAAGGTCCTTGTGCTTAACAAAAAGAGTGAGACGTTTTGTATTAATGTTGAAGCAGTGATAGCTCAGTGGCATTGGCTATGGACTGCCGCGCAGCAGGTCCATGGTTCGAATCCCGCCCAGAGCTTGAGCTTCACCGCATGGTGGAAGGGCATTTTGCGAATGCCCGCCTGGCTAGCGACCACCTTCAAGTAGAAAATCTGTCGCCAAGCACCTAACGGTGTGTTCCGGCAGCAGTCCTTGAGAGCCAGTGAAATAACAGGCAAAATGAGACTTAAGAGGTTTGTCTCAAGGTGATGGGCGCAGTGCAGTTCGTCACTTGTGATGAAATGCATCTGTTATAGGCAGAGGATACCGCTTAACATCAGGTGGGCCTCGCGCTTGTTCTATCACAATAACATAAAAAAAAAAATGCACACACAAAACAGTATTAAATAATTTGTTTATAATTTCGTTAGTGACTGGGCCCGGTATTTGGGCTACCAGTTGGCGTGCCTATTGCCTAATATACTCAATATGTTTAATATACTATATTTTGGTAGTAAAAATGTCCACTGTTCTCTCCTACTATTTTGTAAAACTTAAATAATATTTCTTTATAATATATTTCTTTAAAATATTTCTTTATAACTTTATAATATATCTTTATTTAAATGTTTCTTTATAATCTTAACTCGGAGCATGCTAGTTCGGTTTACATGAGGCTAGAGTAGTAGCTAGTTTGGGCATTTTAAAATCTTAATAAACTCGTCGCGTTCCTGTTTACTAGCCAACTGCAAACAGCTTCTCCGGTCACATGAAGCTAGTAAACAAGCCAGGATAGTAAAATCAGTGGTGGGGGGACGCCACTAGCTTGAAAATAGAACTCCATCCTATTAAAAACTGTCCTGGCTTGTAAACTAGCTTACTAGCTTACAAATGAAGATAGTTTTGTCTACACGAATCCAGAAGTACTAGCTTGCTAGCTTACTAATACAAGCTTGCTATCCTAGCTTGAAAAACTAGCCTCGTGTAGCCCGGGCATTAGTTTTGTTTTAGTCACCTAACTTCTGAACACAACCACTCATTGCTTTGTACCTATAACTGGTAGGTTTTTGCCTGTAAAGTCGCACTCTAAGAGTAAGCAGAGTCTCAAGACAGGTTCTCGCCTAGTTTGAGGCTCACTGTTAACGTAAGTTGATAAGTTGGCATCGTCAGGACCACTATGTCCTAGTTAGTAGTTACGAATGAAATTCTATTGTTTTGGTAAAATGCTAACAACCTCTTAGGGTTGACTTCTGCTTAGAGCATTTTACCAATAACCCTGTATAACGATTTTACAATGATACAACCCGGAATAAAACCTTGGAATTATATTACGTGATTACACGTGAATTGTTGTTTCATTCGATGTAAATAATATTGATACGATTTACTACCACCTTTTGCGACATGACAACTTTATGAATACATAATTGAAGGGAAAATAGAAGGAAAGCGAGAAAGGGGTAGGCCACGGATAAGCTACATGAGCCAAACAAAACAACAAGTCAATGTCATGACGTACAAAGATACAAAAGAGGTCGCCTTAAATAGAAGTTCTATAGAACACAACATTCCATCAGCTTCACCGACTAGAGTCTATCTCTTAAGTTATAATAATAATAAACGATTTATGTATAGACACAAAACTTTTTAAGCGAAATTTTAGAGCTGTATTATTATTTTTTCTATCATGAGTTTTTTTTTATGTTATTGTGATGGAACAAGCTCGACGCCCACCTGATGTTAAGCGGACTAACCTCTGCCTAGCACAGATGCATTTCATCAGAAGTGACGAATTGAATAGCACCCGTCACCTTGAGGCATAGTTGTTAAGTCTTATGTGCCTGTAATTTCTCTGTCTATTAAGGACTGCTGCCGGAATACACCGTTAGGTGCTTGGCGACAGATTTCCTACTTGAGGGTGGTAACTAGCCAGGCGGGTAATCGCAAAATGCCCTTCCACCATGCGGTGAAGCTCAAGCCGGCGAAGGGGATCGAACCAGGGACCTGCGGCACCGCAGTCCATAGCTATGACCGCTTGGCCATCATTGCAGTAATATATGGAATTGCGTTTTCGGATCAGGCGTAGTATTTGTCATATCTAGAATATTAATAAATATTAATATTATAAAATTTGCTATAATACCCACGCTTGGCAAGCGTCTTGGGGATCGCAGTTTATGATCTCAGTTCTTCTATCTATATCTTTAGTCAGCCGGGTAGCCGGGAGCGGTACTCAGTAAGTGCTCAAAATTTGAGTTGCAAGATTCACAACGACAGATAAACAAGAAAGTGATTTAATAAAACGTGGTGAAAATAGTTAAGATTTTGGACAACATCGTGTTTCGTGGATAAAGGCTAATCTTATATGAATAAAGGATAAGAGTAAGAAGATGATGATTACGATCGAACTCTCGAACTGGCCAAACTATGGTCAGTTATTAATACAAATAAAATATAACTGTCTATGAGCACATAAGCGTTTAGTTGCCCACGCGCACGCTTTTTATCCATCCGGTTAGATGCGACGATTTGATAAACATTATTTATTATCTTAATCGTTCCGTAGCTGAGCTTTCTTTGGTGTTGCCATGACCAGATATCTACTCAAAAATTTGGTAATTTATTGTTTACCAGGGAGAAAAATAAATGAAAGTTTAGGTTTTTTTTCTAAACATATCTATTAATGGATTTCCATACACATTATTGTTAACAGAGATCAATTCATGGAATTGATTTTATTTGACTTCAATGTTGCAATTGCATGTTATCAAGACAGTGGAGTGATTTAAAAGAGATACAATGGAGACAGATGCTTTTATCTCCATACGAAGTATTTTGTATCACAAACTTATTAATTCGTCTGAGCTACAAATATATGAGAAGTATGCATAGTATGATATTTGGCCAAAAAACAGCAAAATGTCTTAAAAATATATTTATAAAATTTTACCTACGAGTACTACTACCTAGTATTCCCGTGGGGTGTCGTCATTCCCGTTTAATGACACTTGGTGGGTGTCGTAAGACGTGTCACGTGAGTAAGGGAAAACGGGTAGCAGCGCTTTCTAAGGACTGTTATCTGACGCTGAAGGCTGTGTTCAGCAGTGGACAATCCAGCTGACATAGTAATTACGAGTAGGTTTTTAGTTGAGTAATACGAATTTAGTCCCTAATCGGTATCCTCGTGCCGCTATAAAATTATTTAAGCCACCTATCCGAAAAACTGCGCATGGTGCCAAATCTTTGAGAAAGTATCGAAAACTATACTCTACTATGTGTTAATGTTAAAATATATTTTACTGAAAAATAAAAATACTATTATAATTATAACATATCGTTTATAAGTAACTAACTTAAAACCATCGTAATAATTAGTGCATGCTGTGTTTACCTATAAGTTATTATGCATTTAGCGTACAACTCAAAAATATACTAAGATTTAAGCACGAATTGCACTGCGCCCGTCACCTTGAGACATAGTTGTTAAGTCTCATGTGCCTGTAATTTCACTGGCTCTCAAGAACTGCTGCCGGAACACACCGTGGGTGGTGGCAGGTGCTTGGCGACAGATTTTCTACTTGTTTAATTTATGTAATAATTGTTGGTAGACCATAAACAAATAAATAAATGTAGTTAGTTGTTCAAAACTATTTGTTGATTTTTGGTGAAATTTACTGCAAATTGTTTAATTTAGCTAGGTCACTTGAATATGTCACACAGAATTTAGAAAAGGCATCTAATGATATTTGTTTTATATTTTAAGGTATAAATAATTCAGTTTAAATTTATTCACTATAAATATTTATGAGGATATTACAGTCATCGATCTGGCAACACCCGTCTCTTGTAAAACTGTGTCTATTACTGATTTATATCCCACAGTCTGTGATTAAGCAATTTACAAGTCCTATGATTTCCGGAGTTCGAGTCCTAGCTATTCATTAGTGAATAACAGTTATTTATTCTATATAACTTAAAGCTCTGCGAGTGTGAAAGGGATAGTTAGAATTACAAAATTACAACGAGAGGAGAAATTATAGTTATGTGCGGGATTCGAACCCGCGCCATCCACTCCTATAGCCGGGACTCTGACCGCTAAGTCAATGTGACATGTAACTCATAACGTGATAACTCTAATGTATCGTATTTTTCTTAACCGTCGTATGTAGCATTATTATATGTTCTATTACTTATATTATGCTCAGGTTTCATTGTTGTTCTAACGTTATGGACACACAGAAAACGCTTTGGCTACGTTTTCTTTGATTAAAAAAGCAATTTTAATTATCTTGTTTTTTAGTTACAATTAGTATTAACTATTACAGCCATGGCCCGCTCTCCATTGACCAAAGGTGGGATTAGCCATAATTTCACGCTTGGCAGGCGTCTTAAGGATCGTCTGAACGATGACAGCTGCTGTCCCTTCTGGTATTTTTCCCTCCTTTTACGACTTATACTTTTTTTTATGTAATTGTGACGGAACAAGCTCGAGGCCCTCCTGATAACAGATGCATTTCATCACAAGTCATGAGTTTCACTGCGCCCGTCACTGAATCATAGCTGTTAAGTCTCATGTGCCTGTAAATTCACTGGCTCTCAAGGACAGGTGCCGGAACACACCGTTGGGTGCTTGGCGGCAGATTTTCTACTTGAGGGTGGTCGCTAGCCAGGCGGGCACTAACAAAATGCCCTTCCACCATGCGGTAAAGCTCAAGCCCGCGGCGGGATTCGAACCATGGACCTGCTGGCGGCAGTCCATAGCCAATGCCACTGAACCATCACTGCTTCAAAACTTAGATGCAATATATTCAATTATTTCCAGCCTTCATAAAGTTGTCAAAGCCAATCATATTATTATGACAAACGTCCGATTCAGAGTCGAACAGAGAAAGCTACCGATGAATAATCTATAGAGTTCAATAGCATAATGCCACAAATTATGCAATTTTGTTGCAATGCCTTCAAATATTGCGATTCATGTCTATCGCTTCGAAAGTGGTTGTCCTATGTTCTTTAGCTAAGCTATGCTATAGAACTGACAATGTACCATCTATTTGACTAACAAAGCGTCATGTACAATAAATGAAGGAAATATGGTCAGTTGTGGATGTTATTTAAACGGATAGCTTGAATTGCTGTCTTTATATCTTTATATTCAATTTATTCAATGACAAAAAAAACTAATCACAGTTAAAGCCTGTTGAGAAAAAAAGTAGAGTAGGTATTTTTGAATTTTTTATTCATACCTGATAAGTGATGTGGTCGAAGATGTTGTTCAGGCTGACCTAGAATTACTGGCTCTTAAGGACCGATGCCGGAACACACCGTTAGGTGCTGGGTGATAGATTTTCTACTTGAGGGTGGTATCTAGCCAGGCGGGCATTCGCAAAATACTCTACCACCATACTATCATGACTGCCATCCTACGACAACAACCGGGACAGACGGTTTAACGTGCCTTCCGAAGCAAGCGCTCAGTAGTAATGTGACTAGCGATCACCTATCCAAGTCACGGACGTTGCGTAAAGCAAACTTTGCTGTGTGCGCTTTAAAAGGACTTTGGGACTGGGCTACATTGATAGTAATAATAACTAACACATCATAATTTACGTACTCATGCCTTTGTACATATATTTTTTATATATTTTTTCATTTTGAAGCAGTGATGGCTCAGTGGCATTGGCTATGGACTGCCGCGCAGCAGGTCCATGGTTCGAATCCCGCCCAGAGCTTGAGCTTCACCGCATGGTGGAAGGGCATTTTGCGAATGCCCGACTGGCTAGCGACCACCCTCAAGTAGAAAGTCTGTCGCCAAGCACCGAAAGGTGTGTTCCGGCAGTAGTCCTTGAGAGCCAGTGAAATTACAAGCACAATGAGACTGAACAACTATGTCTCAATGTGACGGGCGCAGTGCAATTCGTGAGTTGTCATGAATCGCAACTGTTATAGGCAGAGGTTAGTCCACTTAACATCAGGTGGGCCTCGAGCTTGTTCCGTCACAATAACATAAAAAAAATATATATATATATATATATACATGATTATTAATTTATATAATTACGTTCTCTTTATATATCCCAAGTTCACTATCTGAACATACTCTACGTTCTGTTATTATATTCCACAGATTAATTTCTCGAAGGAAAGGGTAGAAGGAGTTTGCATACGACGTCAATAATTAGCTGTAGTTTAAGCGGATTGACGTTAGGCCTACAATCAGCTGGTCTAAGCTTAAATCCTTGAACTTGCAAAACACAGCAAAACAATTTTAATAGATTAGTGTTACAAAATTGTCAGTTGCCAAACAATTTTGAAACCTTTGAATGTTAGAGTTGCTTTTGTTCAGGGCTACAAACAAACGGGTTATATCATAGAGCATGGATAAAAACTTTTTGTTCTACCTTCTATTTCCTACAGTCACATAGAGGTTTTTACCTCAACTCAGCCTTTCCCTTGGAGGAACACAGGCATGACGATATGATTTAAAAAAAATATTTTGTGTTATTCTTATTGATAAAAGTGACAACACGATAAACATGGTTCTATTAGCTTTTATCTATAATACGTATTTATATGCCTAAATCATAATCATATATTTATCCATCTCCATGTGTACAACAGATCTTAAATAATTTAATGTGTACTAACAACATGAAATCCTGGTGGGCACTCCAGAGTTTATTGGACTCTGGGTAGGAGTAAAGTTTTATAACTATAACCTTAATTAAAATTAGTTCAAAAGTGACCGCAATTAAATATTTTTAGCTACGGAGTCTTATCTGTAAAGAAGTCTTGTAACGAGTAGTAGCATTTTTTAATAAGATATCGTTTAAGACTGTCAAAAAAAGTTGATTCTATTTCGATATTTTAGATGTTTCGGGATATGATTATATATTTCATTTTTAAAGCCAAACAAATGTGGGTAAATGTTCTTGATACAGCTTTTTTATAGCGTAGCTTCTTCGATCATGTAGGACACTTTCGTACGTTAACCGAGACTAATTTGCAGGGCAGGGATTGTCCACAATTACCAGGTCGATTACAATTCAAAGCCTGCGGGTCAAAGTGGTTGACAGCGGTCGTGCAATTTCACTTAATTGTTCGTTGGAAATCTAGACAAAGGGAAAAGCTGACTGGCAAAAGGTTAATTTAGATGGAATTGAAAATGTATATGCGTAGAAATGTTGATCTAATTGCTAGCCTGGCCCTTAGATAATTTGTTGCCAAGCGCTTATCGATTTGTTCTGGAAGACATCACAGCACTTACCAACAGGTGATAAAGCATCTATAATCTACAGCCAAAAAACATTTATGAAGCAGTGATAGCTCAGTGGCATTGGCTATGGACTGCCACGCAGTAGGTCCATGGTTCGAATCCCGCCGCGGGCTTGAACTTCACCGCATGGTGAAGTTCAAGCAATTATTGTGACGGAACAAGCTTGAGGCCCACCTGATGTTAAGCTGACTAACCTCCTATAACAGATGCATTTCATCACAAGTCACGAATTGTACTGCGCCCGTCACCTTGAGACATGGGCCTATAGTGCCTATAATTTCACTGGCTCTCAAGGACTGCTGCCGGAACATACCGTTAGGTGCTTAGTGATAGATTTTCTACTTGAGAGTGGTAGCTAGCCAGGCGGGCAATCGCAATATGCCCTTTCGTATTGATCATTGTAAAATAATCTTGCATTTATACTACATTAAGAAATGAATTGTTTCTTTGTTTTAAAAATTAATGCGGCTTTTGCTTATTTTAGCAAGTAATACAGGATAACTCAAGTGAATATATCAGATAGATCCAACAATAGCTACTAAGTATAAAGTGTGTTAATAATTAAACTAGGTTGGTATATGCAAAACGAGTCTTCAACGCGAGCGTCCCGAGTCTTCATGAAAAAGATACCGTGAATTATCCCGTTTTTTTTTTATTATTCATAATAGGTTCGCGTTTGACAACACCCTGCCTGATGTTAAGCATTGATGTGGTCTAAGACGGAGCACGCTTACCTAGAAGAAACCTATTTACTCTCGATTTGAAGACACCCATGTTGTATCCATCGGGAAAAACTGACGACGGTAAGGAGTTATGCTCCTTCGCAGTACGCACGAGAAAAGTGGAAGCGAAGCGCTTCGTATTATTAAAATGACTATTGTCGTATATCCGTATTACTAAAATGACTATTGCCCCATGTTTTAAGCGCTCGTAGCGAAATTTGCTTAGCTGTTTTTAGCCGATCAGCAAAGTTAAGGAACGTCCGCCGCGGTCATGAGTTGGATGGGTGACCGCTAGTGACATTACTTGAGCGCTTCCGTGCTTCGGAGATCGGTCCCGGTTGTCGTCTTAGGATGGCAGTCGTATAGCATGGTGGTAGGGCAATTTGCGAATGCCCGCTTGGCTAGCTACCACCCTCAAGTAAAAAATATGTCGCCAAGCCCCTAACGGTGTGTGTCGGCAGCTGTCCTTGAGAGCCAGTAATTCTAGGTAAGCCTGAACAACATCTTCGACCACATCATCACTTACCATCAGGTGAGATAGTAGTCAAAGGCTTAAAAAAGTGTGAAAATTGAGGAATAAACGCGTTAATTTTTGTTGTTAATATAATATTAAGCGAGCGACCGCACTGCGTGCGATGATTAGCAAAATCAAAGGTTTGTGCGTTCGATGGGGGAGCACACAGCACGTACTGTAAGATAAGTTTATTTGTCGCAAACAAAAACCGTTATATTTTTTTTTATTGCCGATAGGTAAGCCTTTGACCACAATCTCACCTGATGGTAAGTGATGATGTGATCGAAGGTGTTAATAGGCTTATTCTAGAGTTACTGGCTCTCAAGGACAGCTGCCGGAACACACCTTTAGGTCTTCTCGATCGTGCGCTCGTAGAGTCAAGACCTCCTGAGGATGCTTCGTGTATAAGCGGCACGTGTCGAAAATTCTTATGGTTTGGTTGCGTGGCGTTTGTGACGTCACGTCGCGCTTCGGGTTAACAGGTAAATTAGTCGGAATGGTCACTAGATATTTTTTATATATTTTTAAGTGTTTTATTAAAATATTAATTTAATGTTTTCTTATAATATTTTTTATTACACCTTTAGGTGCTTGGCGACAGATTTTCTACTTGAGGGTAGTCGCTAGCCAGGCGGGCATTCGCTAAATGCCCTACCACCATGCGGTGAAGCTTAAGCCCGCGGCGGGATTTGAACCATGGACCTGTTGCGCGGCAGTCCATAGCCAATGCCAGTGAGCCATCACTGCTTCAGTACTCAGAGGTACTTATTATTATGCCCTGGACCGTACACTGAAAGCACCTAAGGGTATTTTCCGGCGAAAATTCTTAGAAGCCTTGTTCCCATTCTATATGTAGCATAAACAATCTTAGGCTGGCCTAGCAAAAGTAATTTTCTTGTAACTCACGTGAGAAGCAAGAAATACCAAATTTTAAACAGTTTTGTCGTCCTTGTAAGCAAATAAAGAATTTGAATTTGTTATTATGTTTTTAATCTCTTTTAAATTATCGTAGAGTTTATATATAGCAATATTGATCGATCTATAAATTACCCCTTATTGTATGAGTCAGATTGTCCACTGCTGAACACAGCCTCCCTTCCTCTTAAAATTTTTCAAATTCTTCAAATTTGCCTTTCAAACTGAACTGAAACTTTTCTTAAAAGAAAAAATATACATGGAGGGAAAAAGAAAGAGTGCCATAGACAGTCTATTGTGTGCAAGTGAGATGCAACGATTAGACAGTGACATCTATGTATTACGTTCACCTGCAATAAAATATGTACATTATTTAATAACTGCCGTGCAGCAGGTCCATGGTTCGAATCCCGCCGCGGGCTTGAGCTTCACCGCATGGTGGAAGGGCATTTTGCGATTCCCCGCCTGGCTAGCTACCACCCTCAAGTAGAAAATCTGTCGCCAAGCACCTAACAGTGTGTTCCAGCAGCAGTCCTTGAGAGCCAGTAAAATTACAGGCACATGAGACTTAACAACTATGTCTCATGTCACGGGCGCAGTGCAATTCGTGTTGACGAAATGAATCTGTTAGGCAGAGGTTAGTCCACTTAACATCAGGTCTCGAGCTTGTTCAGTCACAATCTTTAAAAAAAAAACGATTAAAAAAATATTAAAAGCCGTAAAATATATTTTCTCTTATATCGCGGAACGTACGCAATTGAGATAAATTAATTATTGTAAAACAGTGTCTTTGGAAATAAATTATTATTATTATTATATTATTATTATTATTAGGCAGATGTACAAGCAGCAAAACAAAAACCTGCTATGGAAATCAGCGTTCGCTCTATGACTCTAAACCTACTTTTATACCCACCAAGTAGGTTCTATTAAGCTACATGGGTACAATATAATGAAATAGCTGCCTATTGTTTGTTTGCACCCCTTGCATCTTTGTGGGTGAGGGTGAGTTTGAGATACAGGTTTGATTTGTTAAATGTCCTTTTAATGGGACAGTCATTTTGTCATTTTTAGTACCTGAGGTTGTATGATTTCAAAAAAGTTCCGAAGTAGCAAGACGGTTCCTTTTTATCTTACCCATATTGAGTGGACTGTGATTTCCATCCATAACTTAGACCAGTTAGGTTAGCACATTCTTTCAGAACTATTTGTAAAAGTGGTAAAAAAAGTCAGTCAGTCTCGATCGTGCGCTCGTAGAGTCAACACCTCCTGAGGATGCTTCGTTTAGAAGCGAAACGCGTCTAATACTCTTCCGGTTTGGCTGCGTGGCGTTTGTGACGTCACGTCGGCTTAACAGGAAATTAGGCGGAATTGTCACTAGATATATATCATCTTTATAAAGATTTTTTAAGTGTTTTATTAAATAATTAATTAAATGTTTTCTTAAAATACTTTTAAAATATTTGTTATTATTAAAAATGGATCTCAACTGCCGCAAAGTAACGCCTGAATCTGTTCATTATGTAAAAAAAGTGTTTTGATTTTTAAAGTTGCTTCTTCAGTTGTTCTTCTTTACTAAGACACCTGTAAATTCGTTACATTTCTGCTACTGTGTAAAACAAGGACAAACCAACAAACAAGCTTTCAAATCTAATACTTTGTGTATAATTTGAATAACTAGAGCGACAAAGGTGATAAACGCTTTCTGCTGAGTGACACTTAGGGTGCTTACCATTTGAAGTTAGATTCGCTAAAAACGCTAAAAACGATCACAGTCCCAAAAAGTTGTTCCACATGGGTCTTGGCGTTATTTTCGCCATAAACGCTATGAGGCTACTGGAACAGTTTGAATTCCCTACATCTAATGTCAAAAGTGACAGAAGTGGCAAATTTTAGTGGCATTCTTAGCGTTCTTATCCTAAATGGAACAGGGGATGACAGTTACAAACGATCACAGTGATCACAACCACAGACGCAGAATGTGATCAAAATTATTGAAATTAACGTTCTTAGCGACTAATGGAACATACCCTTACTAACTACTAACGGGTACCTTTACTGATACTTCGTTGTCCGTCCGTCCGTCACCAGGCTGTATCTCAAGAACGGTGACAGTTGAAATTTTCACAGATGATGTATTTTTATTGCCGCTATAACAACAAATACTAAAAATAAAATAAATATTTAAGGGGGGCTCCCATACAATAAACTTGTTTTTTTTTTTCCGTTTCTTGCTCGATACTAATAACAGTTACAGGTGACGCTTTAACTAATCACAGAATATTTAGTTATATTACAATTATTAAAAATAAAATAAATAATTAAGGGGGCTCCCGTACAATAAAAGAGGTTTTCGCCGTACCTACCCAGCTCAATCGGACACTGCGAAAAGTATCTGTAACTTGCAAGATTAGGTTACAGATAATGGAACGGAACCCTTCGTGCGCGAGTCCCACTCGCACCTGGCCAGTTTTTTAAATCTTAGCAAAGAGTTTTTATGTCGGAAAAGTGGCCAGAAAAGTAAATGAATAAAATTAACTTCGGGAGATAGTAATCTATTTTACAAACGAATTGTTAAAAATGTTCTGCTTTAACTCGTTTAATAAAGTCCGAGTTTTAATTATTTCTTCGCAAGTATGTTATAAAACGTCGTATGACATACGTGCGCTTTGATAATTACAGCCTCTGCTTTCTTGTAGCAATATCGCCTCGGCTGTAATTTTCAACTTAACGCATTTATATCATAATTTACTATTTGTTTACAATAAATGGAACTAACTTGTAACACTGAAAAGTATAAAATGACCTGTTCAATTCGGTCACGTGATGATTCAAAACACTCTGAGGTTCCATTTTAATGGTCCAAATTTTCCGATTTTTGTTGTTTTGTTTTTTTATGCCAGGTTAGCCTTTGACCACTATCTCACCTGATGGTAAGTGATGATGTGGTGTAAGATGTTGTTCAGACTAACCTAGAATTACTGGCTCTCAAGGACAACTGCCGGAACACACCGTTAGGTGTTTGGCGACAGATTTTCTACTTGAGGGTGGTAGCTAGCCAGGCGGGCATTCGCAAATTGCCCTACCACCATGCTATAACGACTGCCATCCTAAGATAACAACTGGGACCGACGGCTTAACGTGTCCTCCGAAGCACGGAAGCGCTCAGTAGTAATGTCACTAGCGGTCACCTATCCAACTCATGACCGCGGGCGACGTTGCTTAACTTTGCTGATCGGTTAAGAACAGCTAAGTAAACTTCGCTACGAGCGCTTCAACGAGCGATGTAATACTTTATTCGCGCTTTTAAGTGATAAATGCTGATTAAAAGATCGATTTTCACTACCTACACTACGTCCATCAACAAGATGCAAATCTTGTTGACGGACGTAGTGTAAGTAAGTCATCGAGGTAGCTGAAGCATTTTTCAGTTATTTGAATGTAACTTAAAAGTACTCGACCGATGTTGATAAAATTTAAAGAGGATGAATCTGGAAATATACACTAACCAACATAAAAATAATTAAAAACAATTCATAATTGCTGGAAAAAGCAGTGAAAAAAACCGGCCAAGTGCGAGTCAGACTCGCGCAGCGAGGGTGCCGTGCAAACCTGTAGGTATATTACTAAAGTTACTACAATATTACTGTAAAGTTATGGTATTTATATTGCTAAATGAAATCCATAACATTTTAATATTATTAAAAATACTTTTATTATATGTTGTAGCTAAAAATTTATGATCTCCGTATTTTTTTCTTTATCTGTGCTGTAAGACATTGCTTCGTACCAAATTTCAAGATTCTGAGTTCACGTACCCTGTAGGTTTTGATTCCCTTGTAAGTGTCGAAATTTTTCAGCTTGACCGACAGGCGGACACCGAAGTGATTCTATATGGGTTCCGTTTTTTCCTTTTGAGGCACGCAGCCTTTAAAACTGGGAAACATAGCAATTCCTCCTTTTATAAACTCAGCTACAAAATAGAATACGCTTCTCTTACTTCTATAATAGATTCCAACAGAAATATGAAGCAATGAAAAACTCTCCAAGTTGCAGGTGTCGCAATAAAATACATTCTCAATTCAGTTCAGCGCAATAGCATGCTTTTCATAGCAGTTTCTGAGGTCAACGAGACACGAGTAAGTATCACTCTCTTGTGCAAAATTTTCAATTTCATGGCTACATAAAAGTTATTTGTAAAACTATTTAAAAACAATTTGTCCCCTACAAACCGGCACGAGTAATGGACCCTGAAGTTGGCACTACGCTTCAACCCCGCCGAAGTTCGTTAAATAACCACTTGATTAGCCAACCCCACGCACCCCGTGATAGGGATTTACTTTTTTAATACTAGGGATGCACTGCGCTTTATCGATAAATTCACATCATTTTCTTTCAATTTGTACCCGTCAACGTAGTTAAGTAAGTGGGATTGCTACCATTTCTTGCGCGAGCACCGCATTATATTGCAAATAAAACGATTACAGACCCACCAACTTATCTGTTCAGGCGGCAGAAAAAAGAACTACAAAATTCCCTCAAATTGTGACAGTTTGTAGTTGATTTCTTTGACCAATAGCGTCCTCGAGAACTGCACAGTTAAGTTGGTGGTACTATACACGTCATCCGTAGTAAAATTGCATGGTGGTAGGGCATTTGCCAAAACTCGTCTAGTTAATCCTCAAGTAGAATCTATCACCAAGCGTGTTTAGGCATAATAAGTTGGCATCGTCATTATGCCCTAGTTATGAATGAAATTCTATTGTTATCATTATCGCCGATGCCAATGGGTTAAGAACCAGTGCTTATAAGTTAAGTAGCGAATAGCACTTTTGTATCGATTAAAATGAAAAACAATTAACATAGTGTTACCATTAAAAAGCAAAAGTAAATAAACCCTGAAGTCGGCCTCACTTTTTTATTTTTTCACTCCAGTGCCAACCTAATGCAACTTGTGACAGTTATTTACTTTTTCAGTACTAGGGATGACCTGCGCTTTGTCGATGTACTTATACATCTGATTTAAGTTGTCAACTTGATAGGTTGATAAAAACATTTAGTGTATTAATAATCCACTTATAAAACTACGACTAGCTGCTAAAATGTTAATATTCCACATTAAACTTTTAAAAATGATTACTAAGCATTTATATGACCTTTACTAAAATGCACAAAGTCACAACCCATTTCACATGTACCAACTTATATTATAATTTAAATGAATTTTGTAGATACATCTAGATATTCTACAAAATTTTCAGTAGTATTTTATCGACAAATAATAGTCAAAGTTTAGGCACAACACTAGTCATCAAGAATTGTTCATAATATTATTTGGACATCATCCTAATTCTGTCTTTGATCTTCGAAAGAGCTATTTGCTTTAATTGATTTTGTTTAATGTCTGATCTTTAGATTAGGATATTATTGAACATATTCCGATACACGACAGATGACAGATTTTTACAAATTAAGTCCCCATTATGATTATTTTTTGTTTAGAGACAGACATAGTAGAGATTGTATATAGTCATAGTGATATATACATTGATCAGAATACCGAAGTTTAAGATTGACCTTTTGAAAACAAAACCGAATCTACGTGGTCGAACTCTTTGGCATAAATTCGAGTACCTATATTCTTATAAATGCTTTTATAAGTTTTAAACTAATATTATTCTGCTTTTACTAACTTCGCCAGCCTCAAAGGGTAAGATTGTGTTATTCCAAAACTTTACCCAACTAAAACTTATTCACTTTAATAAATACACTCAACATCTTTTGATAATAACCCGAATTAATTGATAATAGAAATTTTGTTTACTTTACGTTTAGCTATTCAAGGTTCATCTCTTTTGATATTAACACTGGCAGTTTATAACAACACTTTTTGTTGCGTTGCGAAAAGCGTACTCAACCTTTTTGGTAAAAAAATAATATAAAGAGACAACAATTCATTTGAAATTCGAAAAATCAACGTAATTGAAGAAAGAGGTATCTATGTAATTACTGTACACCGAATCAAAGAACTAATTGAAATTGGATTATTACTTGCATGGAGGTGAGTGAGTGACTATTAAATTTAATTTTAATGGTAATATTTTGATCTGTATTGAGTCATGATAATGTTATACAAAGTACGGATTTTAAACAATCATCTAATATTTTTGTAATAACATATCCCTAGCACTGTCTTTTTACATAAACATCAGATTTCAAGACATGAATAAGGTATATTTTATAGATCCAGATGGCTTATTTTTATTTGATATTGTTTTCTCTGTGACTACAAACTAGTATTCAGTTCAACTTCAAAAGAAGTTGTTGTTTAAAACTTTTAATGTCGTTACTATAGTCTTTGACCACATTGTCATCGATTAATATAGTAGGTAATTAATTATGCAGGCAAAGGCGGGCTTAACCAAGAAATAGATATTAACAACGCTGTCATGTGCTTGGTGACAGATTTTATACTTGAGGTAGGTAGCTAGTTAGGTAAGCGTGCATTCGCAAAAAACAATACCATCATGCAAAAACTTGAAATAAAAATATCAAACGCAGACTTCAAATCTGATAACTGCAGTTTCAATCATCCCAACCCTCAAACATTGCAAGCGAATGCTTGAAATATCCGAACGCGACCAAATTGCCTGCCAGTACGCCTGGAATGCCTCTCAAAGAAAAAAGAAGAAAATGGAGCGAAAAAGTCGTGATAGTTATTCAAAAAAGGAACGCTCTGCAATTACCGGCACGCGAGCGGGCAGTCGCGCGCCGTCCGCAGCCGCGTTCACAATGGTGTAAATCATTTTTACAGCGGTTGCAAGCTTACAAGCACTTGGGTTTATTTATTGGCGTATTGTTTTGTTTTGTGGTGGACAAGTAGTCAGTTGTTGCTTTCAAGATTTTGAATAGCCATCTACTTTACCGTATTAATAATAATTGTATATAACTTGGCTAAAGATTTCGCGTGTGGCTGTATGCCTACCAGACGATTCGTGACTGCCACAAGCCATCCATCACTTTGCTCCACTTGCCTCTTCGTACGCTTTCTCGAATACCTGCCAGTTGCAGGTATTTACTTAGGTTGCAGGATGTAACCTTAGTAACTTATCTAGTCTAGTAAAATAGGTATCTCAGTGGTACGGAAATCAAACCACATGATCCATTCCATTTCGGTATCTATGAATTAATGCAATTATATTATTGGGTTTTTCTACATATACAACTATTGGATATAAAATACATGGAATATAGCGCAGTAATTGTCTTCTAAGCTCTGTTCCGGGGCTGCTGGGAGCTCTGTATCGTGCAGTACAATAACTTTTCTTTTACGGAGACAAGTGTTAGATGCAGATTTTCCACATGGTGTGAAACTATTAAGCGTATATTGACACAACAAATAGTATAGACCGCTCGGAACATGTTGGTGTTCCGAACGGTATTGCATCATATAATTGTATTATGTGCCTCAGATCTCGTTGTAGTTGTTCTCATTCGTGCCTAAAAACTAAACTTATTTTCTTATCTTCGCATTACCTACCAGTTCACCAGCATCCCCAAAGAGGTACTTATAGAAATTCGAATGTAAAAGATAATTGAAATATAATTTTATTGATTAAATATATTCAAGGATTTTTATACCCCCGTCCAACTGTGCATCCACCGCGTGCGCAGCTTTAGGTCGTGAGTGCCGCGAGCCTCTGACCACTATCCACCGTCCCCGCGCCGCCTCCTTGTATATCTGCTCCCCTGGTACTTGCCCACTAGCTAGCACCGCGTAGACAGCCACTCACAGCTGAATACCGGTTGTATGTAGCCAGGCAGCCTGTGCTACATAGGCTTAGATCACCTTATGTAGGCAGCTTACAGCGTTACGGATCTTCCTTATACTTAGCTAGATATAACATGATGCCGCCCGCTATAGGTAGCTGTGTAAGTAGTTTTTGGAATTCTAGAGATTATCTTAGTTAGTTTTTGGAATTCGAGAGATTATCTCAGTTTAAAATTCAATAGCACCCCCAAAAACCTTGGCGTAATTTATCTTTGTATTATTTTATTTAGTAGATTAACTAGTGTAAGTAAATGGGCTGTAACTAAAAATAGTAGAGGGTATAGAGATATGGGTGTCAAATCTACATGTATATGCACTATGGTTGAGACGATCTAAAATCCATGCGTGAGTTACATGAATTCCATTACAAAAATCATCCAACACCATTATCTTCGCGCCATTTCAACCTCATCTCTTTGGTAAAGGTGCCGGCATCAAAAAATTCGGTGTAAAGAAGTATCTAATAGTGGAATACAGCTTTAGTATGTACTGTACTTTTCAAAATATTCTGTTGCTCTATATGATCAAAAGTTGTTACTTAAATCTCTGTACATGTCTTAGTATGGAATACATTTTATCTTTAAGATTCACTACCGAATTTTAATTTGACCTGCAATGACCAAGTGGTAATCTATAGACTGCCGTGGTCGTGGGCTCGAATCCTGCTGCGAGCTTGAGGTTCGCCACATAATGGTATTGCGAATGGTCGCTGTATTAGCTCTTGACAACAACACCTTTAACCGATGTTGTTATTATAACTAGCACGATTCGTTCCACTGCTGAGGAAAGGCCTCCTTCCTCCGCCTTCCAGAGTTTTCGATTGAATGCTTTGAGGGTCTAATCTTTCTGGTGTGAGTATAGTATCTATACTATACCCCTGGCCTAGACTGTACAATGTACATCACATCTATGTGATGTACAGTCTAGGCTGCCCGATTGTCGCTTCAATTAACATAGACAAAATATTTAACAATATTTTAAAATTGACCGTGGGGTGGCGGGCTAGAATGTCACTCCCCATCTCTAATACCCGTGGGTGTCGTAAGAGGTGACTAAGGGTAACACACCAGAAAGCACAAATTCATACGACGCCGAGCGTACTGAATGTTTCTGGAACTGGCCACGTACAATAAAAAAGCAGTAACGAAATTCAAAAATGGAACTCTCTAGATTTCTAGAACATGTTAGATTTGGGAGACTGTCATTTGTTTTCTTATAGTGGCATCCTTTAGAAAATTGTGTATCTCTATCATAATGAATTAAAACTCGTGAAATATCAGAATCCAGAAACTTTCAGTATAACCTAATAATAAGCTTAGGTTTTGATAATATCCTATAATACTTGTATGCAAATAAGAATAAATAATATAAAGTCATAGAATTGTCTTCAGGGACCTTATCAGGTAAGTAATGTGTTTTAGTAAGCGGATATAGGACTCGCGTAATATTTACCGGATATTCATGCTTCGATCAGTATCGAACTTATTTGAAGTTCACAAACAAGTTAAAAAATTAATATTTATTAATATAATAACTTGCAGTATAAATATTAAATGAATTCTATAAAAATATTCCCCCCCCAAAACGGTGAAAACATACTCTTCAACTACGAGTATTATTATTAAAATACACACAATGGATTCATAAAACGCAACTTTCATTCATCCATTGTCAGCAAGTTATTACAGGGGGCCAGATTGTCTTACTCCAATATGCCTACTCTCAAAACCAAATACCTCGAGGCTATGCGGCCCCCTAAACAGCACCCCAAGTATTGACTATGGAAACCTCTTTGAAAAAACCGAGCAACTCTCAACACTGGTCGAATATGTTCCAATTAAAAATAAAAAGTTCCTTTTTCGAATGTGACAGCGCGGGAAATGAGACGGTTGCAACGCAGGGGTGCGTTCCGAACCTTGGTTAGAGCGCACTCGGAGTGCAACTTTTCACTCTAACGTCGTTCACAACCTTCGAGTAGAGCGTTCGGTTGTCACAACTGGACCGTTCCAAACCTTTGAAGGTTGCAACTTTTTAACCATCGCTCGTGTCGTGACATGAAATGACTTTGACGTCCCATAAATCTATAAAAATATAAATAATAATAACATTTCCCAAATTAAAAAACTTAATTACCCCCTCGATAAAAATGGAAAACGAATTTGTAATAGTATTAAATAGCAACGGTAATTATTATTACGATAATGATGGGGACGTTTTAATACAGCGAACTGCCGGTAAGCAAAGCCTCATCACAATATTTGTGTGCATATTTAGGATTACATTTATGTAGTTTAGGTCACATTATAACTCTTTAATGTATATAGGTATAAAAGCTCTTTGAAGTTAGCTCCATTATTTGTTGTTACCATACACATACCCCTGTAAAGATACTAGCTCTGCGAGTGTTATAAACAGTTTAACTGATCTGTTTGCCATGTATGATACATACTGATCAGGGAGCAGAAGAGAAATGAAAGATTTCCTAAATTCAAAAGGTATAGAAACTAGTAGTTCTGCTCCTTATGATCCACAGTGTAATGGCCAAGTAGAACGATTGAATAGTGCATTATGGCAAACAATACAACTTGCATTAAAAACTAAAACTTGCATATACAAATGTGTTAAAACAGGCTTTACACAGTATTCGATCCCTGCTTTGCACTGCATTTAACATAACTCCACACAAACATATGTTTACTCATCCCAGACGATCATCTTTGGGACAGTCACTACCATCATGGTTCCAAGATGATAAAGTTCTATTGAAGCGAAAAGCATGTACGTAACAAATATGACCAACATGTGGAAGAAGTTGAAATGTTGAATCGTCTCCAATGAGCAGTAGAGTACAATTATCAAATGGTCAAGAAATTATGGTTTCAAACAGACACTTAGGGGTGAAGCTGCAGTAGGTATTGAGATCGGAGCGGAATCTGATACTGGGGCATGCCATGACTCCAAAGACTTGATTGTAACACCTGCTCTACCTGCAGAACCTCTTTGGAGATCAGAAATCGGCACTCACCAGCATACCTCAAAGACTACAAAACCTAAGGGGGGAAGAATGTTGTAAATATCTTATTATACCTCTTTAATGTATGTAGGTATAAAAGCTCTTTGAAATTAGCTCTATTGTTTGTTGTTTGTCAAATACTTATGTTATGTGGAAAAAACCCTAGATTCTATCAACAGGGATTATTAATATAACATTTTAAACAAAAAATAATTGACTGGCCTTATCTGCTCATTTAAAGCAGATTTATTATGACTTAAACACAATGCCTTATGTTTCTATTCCAGATGGAGCTCAATTTTATGTCTCTCCAGAGTGTGTGAGTTTCACCAATGGAAGTGTTGGAAGAAATAATTCACAAGAATTGAATAATAACATAGAAAGTCATACGGAGACTAACCAGCCTGCGCTATCACTTTGTCCAGATGAAATTAATAATCTTCCTTTGTTTGGTGATACCAATCCGATTGACGAAGTGCAAGATCAGTTAAGTACAGAATCGAAACACTGGACAAAAGATCAGATTCTGTACCTTATTTACTTATATAAAGTAAACAGAGCCGGCTTTGCTTCCACTACAACCAAAAATATTAAGGTAAACTTTATAATTAATTGTCTGTATATATAGCAACTACTTACATTGTATAAACCAACCGTATTAATAAATTTACATATCTGGTCAGCAAAGAAAAAAAATTAAATCAAAATTGTGGTTAAATATGGAATGAACTTTAAAGAGCTGAAACTATGTTTCCTAGACCTTGTAGATATTTTCAAGAATTCTTTTAATTGAGAAATTAAAAAAGCAAGAATGCTTGAAAGTAATTTAATAACCTAACTCAACCATACAATTCTAATTACAGATAAAATTCCAATTTTAGGAGGTCAAGTAAAGCTTACTTTATTAACCAGATATCCCACTGCTGAACACAACCTTCCCCATCAAGGGGCGGGGTTTGCCATGATCCCAAGCTTGGCTGGTGGCTTGGGGATCGCAGTGTAAGATGGCAGTTTTTCAGAAGATTTCTGGGGATTTTCCTTTAGTCGCCTCTTATGAATCTCACAGGATGATATGGTAATAAGCATATAAGAAATTGTGGCCTGGCACTCCATGCGATGCAATATGGTTGGTATATATGGTACGTAGAATCAACATTTATTTTATGGCAGATGTAATACCAACCAATATTGAGTAACCACTATTTAATTCATAGGCATTTTTGTGAGTCAACCTACATATTTATTAAGAACAAATGGGCAATTATGACAACAATGAATTAAAATAATAAACCTTTATCTAAAATAATATCTTATTTCATATTTTTCTACAACATGGTTTAGTTTGTAATTAGTAGACACTCTTAGATGTCACTATGAATGAAACTGAATAAAATTTAATAGTTAAACTGTCTCCAAACCCCTTTTCATGTGTTGTATGTAAGCTGAGTGGATAACTCCGTTGATTAAGTTATTCCCATTAGGATAATACACTATTATATATATTATTTTTGTTCTCTGTGAAATCATAAAATTTATATCACTATCGCTACTGAGCATTAAAAATAAATTACTGTATATTTTATAGTACCCATAGTTATATATTTTTAGAGGCTGCTCATCAAGTTCTAGCTGAGGATTATATACTATGTTAGAATTAAAAAAAAATAAGTCAGGTTTTATGAAATATCCCATTGCAATACTATGATATTTAAGATAACATAAAGATTCTAACAATGCATTGTGTTAGTTGCAGCTCACATCAAAATTAGTCCAGAAGTTATAATGGAATTAAAAAATCCACAAACATTTGTTAACTCTAACACATAACATACTTTTCTTAAAACATGTAGTATTCTGTAGACCTCATAAATATTTTATGCGTCAAAAAGTTATAATAAATTATTGAAAAAAATTGCAGGTTTGGCAGAAAATTGCCAATCACTTGGGAACTCACTCTGCCGCACAATGTGAAAACAAATTTAAATATCTAAAAAGCAAATATTTGCAAAAAAAGGACAATATGTCACAGACCAGCAGCGGAGCACGCAACATTAAGTTTGATTTTTTCAAAGAAATGGATGAAATTTTGCATAAGGAGCCAATAGTAAAGCCTTTATCCATAGCATCTTCTAGTAGGGATAACATGGAGGAAATAATTGATCCAGCATCCTCAGTGACAGCCGAAAATCAGGTTCTGGAAGCAGTGACCCAAACGGCACAAGAACCTGCCCCTGGAAACCTTACTGGCAGTCAAGGTACTAAACATATTTTTTAGAATGCATGTTAAAGAACCAAAATATTAAGAACAATAGATTTACATGTCCACTGCATAGCTCAAATTAGATCATGTCACAGCTCTCACGATCGATTATTACTTTCTGAATTTGAGTCTTTTTTTTATTTTTTATACCTGATAGGTTAGCCTTTGACCACTATTTCACCTGATGGTAAGTGATGTTGTGGTCGAAGGTGTTGTTCAGACTAACCTAGAAGTACTGGCCCTCAAGGACAGTTGCCGGAACACACCGTTAGGTGTTTGGCGACAGATTTTCTACTTGAGGGTGGTAGCTAGCCAGGCGGGCATTCGTAAAATGCCCTCTCGGTTAGAGAAATTTGCTTGCAATCAAAAGATCAAAATGTTCTATGTTATAATTATAATATAAAGATCAGGATATTAATGTGGTTTTTGTATAAACCACTTGCATGGCCTTCTCTGGGAATACTCTGCATTGGTATCCACTACTTTTTTTGCTGAATAAGGTTGTAGTGATGGTAAAGGTCCCTGTTATGTGGCTAATGTGCAGCAGCAACCTAAACAAAAAAATATTTAATATCATATAAACATAAATTAAGCATAACGTCATATTTGTTAAAGGATACTGATATGTTATTTTTAATGTTACAGGCACTGGGACCCGAAAGAACATTAAATTGAAGGAAGCCTTAAATGAATTAAATAAAATTTTAAGAGAAGCAGAAGCCGAGAAACATAAAAGACACAAAGAACTAATTCAACTACAAAAAGAAAACATGAAAACTTTTAGCGAATTAATGGGTAAAATTATTGAAAAAATGTAAAAGTATTTACAAATAATACAAGCATGCATATATTGTATTTCGAGAGTAAATGTGATAAGGTATAGTGATAAGTATTAGTTATAGGTATTCCTTATAAAGAAATATCTAGATATAGGCATTTTTAAATTCTTATATCTAAAAAAGGGACCCCTATTTACTAAGCCTCCGACGTCCGTGCGACCCTTTTTTTTTTTTTTTTTAAAGAGTGTAATAAAATTATTCATATACATTTTTTGCTTACTGTATCAGCTGGATTGTCAACTGCTGAACATGTCACCCCCATATGGGGCTTTTGCTATTATACCTCGCCTATAGCAGGTGGTTTGGGGATCGCAGTATAAGATGGCAGTTCTTCGTAAGGCGAGACTGCCCACCTTCTGGTATTTTGACCTTTGAAACGGGGGTTATTTAATTTAAAAAAATAATAGCAATAATTAATAAACATGTCATTTTAATAGTCATAAATTTAAAAAATTATCTGGTGATAACAGAGTGTTGTACCTATGGACCCATTAATAGCTGTATAATGAGCCAGTTGAAAATTTCACAGAATTCAATACGCGTAAGTCTGACTAATGGTCCTTAACAAATAGTTAGAAATTAAAGGATGTATCTATCTATAAATTCATATAAGCTAAGTGTGAGTGGGCTGCCGGAGGTTTATTTCTGAGGTTTGTACCAACACAGAATATGTCAGTATAATAATAAAAGAAATACAACATACAGTACAATATATCAAATCTTTTTTATACATAATATAAAAAAGAATAAAATAATTAAATAATAATCAAACATAAAATAATTCAATATTCCAAGCTTCAAGTCGCAATCGAGTTGTTATTTGGTTGCATAAATGTGATACGGTTTTAACAATAGACCACAAACAAATAATGTTAAAAACAAATATTTACTTTATGTGAAGGATAAAATCCCTTGACAAGTTGGACGGAAGGATAGACGGCTGAGCCTCATTAATTGGGCCGTATTCTAGTATGGAAACCTAACAAC
The DNA here is from genome assembly GCA_963890685.1 of Plagodis pulveraria. NCBI lineage: Eukaryota > Metazoa > Arthropoda > Insecta > Lepidoptera > Geometridae > Plagodis > Plagodis pulveraria. The sequence goes on along the minus strand of OY982971.1, from coordinate 12,483,038 downwards.
AGTAATACATACAAGCGTTAACTTTGATTATAGTCTAAAATCAGACGTATAACAAGTATCAACAAAATATAATAAAAAACAGCCCAAATGTAGAGATCCCTAGTAGGATCCCAAACTGTATGAAAAAAGTGTTTTGAAATGAGGGTTCAACTTGCACTTGGCCAATTCTATATATTCTGTTTGTTATCCTCAATGTTGATTACCTGTTCAAATGCTATGGAGGCATAAAACCAAAGTCTGAGAAGTATTTTATCTAGTTCTACATAGTCTGATTATATTTAAATATCTTTAGTTAATAAATAGATAGATTCAGGCATTACTTTGCGGAAATCCATATTTAATAATAACCAATATTTTTAAAATATTTTATGGAAACATCAAATTACTATTTAAATAAAACACTTGAAAAATACAAAATATATCTAGTGACAATTCCACCTAATTTTCCTGTTAAGCCGACGTGACGTCACAAACGCCACGTAGCCAAACCGGAAGAATTTTCGGCGCATTTCGATTTTACACGAAGCATCCTCAGGAGATCTTGACTCAAGTGGAGTTATGACCTCCTGCACGTTTGTGACGTCACGTCGGCTTAACAGGAAAATTAGGCGGAATTGTCACTAGATATATTTTTGTATTTTTTAAGTGTTTTATTAAAATATTAATTTGATGTTTTCATTAAATATTTTAAAAATATTGGTTATTATTTATCCTTACTTAGGTGTTTTTTCACCCTGTTTGTTAAATAGAAAAGTTAAATAAGACTTAAGTCTGATAATAGTATTAGTATTTTAGTTTTAGGTAGCTTGATTATATATCAATACTATCTGTAAATAGGTGTTTTTTACTCTGTTCATCATCCTGAATGTTGAATAATCTGTTAAGATGGCATAAAGGCATAAAAACAAAGTGTGATTATAATAATAGGTGTTTTTCTTTGTTTTACGTAGTCTCATATAATATAAATCAATATCTGTATATAGGTGTTTCATATTCTGTTCATCATAGTAAATATAAATGTTAAATATAAACAAAGGCTCATAACAGTCAAAAATATTTTATTGAGTTCTAAGTAGTCTTATTATAAATATTTATATATATATGTGAAATGTTAATTAAAACAAGTCTGATTAAAGGAATAAGTCAAATTATTCTGTGATATATGTAGTTATATGATTATAAATAAATATTTATATACATTTGTGTGTTTTATTCTATTCCTCATCTTAAATGGTTATGATGACAAGCCATAACCTTGGTCGTAGTTTACTAATTAAGATTAAAGTTAATTACTACATGCATATTGCCTAATTATATCTATATTCATTAATTATCACAACCTCTGCATTAAAAATTATGACTTTTAACCTTTCGTAAAGTCAATGTCTAGTTTATGGTTACTCCTTTAGGTGTCTTGCAACTGAGACTTACTGATTAACGATTGATTGAAAGAATATTCTAGCGAAGTGAGACCTATATCATGGCTCAGTTTGTATTTTACCAGCAAGTACCTGGTATACCCATTTCCTTGTGACATCTGTTAACATTATTCTGGTCAGGAAGGGTCATTTGATACATCTTAAGTATTTTAATAGAGCAGGAGACAAAACATAAACCAGGGTTTAACATTTTAAGGTGTACAGGTTACAGAATTTGTTGGTTAACACTTCTTTTACATTTATAAGATTTTTGTATGCATTCTATAGATTACGTTTTTGTCTTATTGAAGAAAGCATAAAACCGTATCCACGTCTGTAAGTGATGCCACATAATAAATTTGTACCTACATATAGTTCTAGAACATAGCTTAAGACATAGTTATAAGAAAAAAAAAGCTGATACAACCCAGTAGATTACTAGTAGATAGATAATGCAAAAAAGAAACAGGCCACAATTATATAGCTATAGTCAACTTATAGCAATTGGAGAATAATCACATAGTGAAAATCTAGGGTTTCCACATAAGTGAAAGTAACAAGTAAGACCTAAAGTAGATTATAGAAAAAACCCTAGTTCATAACAAAGTGTTGGGATGTCCCAGGTTATTATCAGCGCTTCTTATGTATCAAATTATAAGTAGATAGATAATGCATGAAAGAAACAGGCCACAATAGGAAAAGATGACTAATTTACAATTATATAGCTATAGTCAACATATAACAATTCTAGAATAATCACATACACATCTGGGGTTTCTACATAAGTTTAAGTAACAAGATAACTTCTAAAATAGGTTATAGAGAAAACCCTAGTTCATAACAAAGTGCTGGGATTTCCCAACACTTCTCATGTATCAAGTTATAAGTAGATAGATAATGCATGGAAGAAACAGGCCACAATAGGCAAAGGTTACTAATTAACAATTATATAGCTATAGTCAACTTATAGCAATTGCAGAATAATCACATCCACATCTGGGGTTTCTACATTAGCAATAGTAACAAGATAAGTCCTAAAATAGGTTATAGAGAAAACCCTAGTTCATAACAAAGTGCTGGGATTTCCCAACACTTCTCATGTATCAAGTTATAAGTAGATAGATAATGCATGGAAGAAACAGGCCACAATAGGCAAAGGTTACTAATTAACAATTATATAGCTATAGTCAACTTATAGCAATTGCAGAATAATCACATCCACATCTGGGGTTTCTACATTAGCAATAGTAACAAGATAAGTCCTAAAATAGGTTATAGAGAAAACCCTAGTTCATAACAAAGTGCTGGGATTTCCCAACACTTCTCATGTATCAAGTTATAAGTAGATAGATAATGCATGGAAGAAACAGGCCACAATAGGCAAAGGTTACTAATTAACAATTATATAGCTATAGTCAACTTATAGCAATTGCAGAATAATCACATCCACATCTGGGGTTTCTACATTAGCAATAGTAACAAGATAACTCCTAAAATAGGTTATAGAGAAAACCCTAGTTCATAACAAAGTTCTGGGATTTCCAAGGTAAGTAAAGCATTTTCTAGATAAATGCTGGGAAACCTAGGTATTACAAAAATAAATCTATGATAAATAGCACTAAAACTAGCATAGAATAGCCTAGAATTAGTATAGATAGCATATAATTGCAAATTATATTTATGTAGTAAGGTAAAATAGTATAAAAACTTGAACTTTCTCGAAAATCAAAGATGCACATATCTGTCCCACCCTTAGTGGGTGGGACTGATACGTGCATCTGGCTTCAGGATAATACTCTCAAAGTTACATAGCATATTCATATCTAATCTAAAATCTAACTTTAAGAATTTAAGGAATGAAATTGTGTAACCAAATTGTTGAATTGTTGTTTATAAAATGCCTTCAGGTGAGCATTTTAATAACAACAAAATATATTGACAGCATTTAGGTGTATAGAGAGCTTATAGTCCTAACATTATTCTGTCCCTCAACAGTTTCCCTTCAGTTTCTCTATCTCCAATAGGTACAGCGTTATCAACTCTATTGTCTCCATCCGCACTAGGCATTCCTTCAGATATATATTTCTCTATGGTATCTTTGTCTTTGCCTTTTAATAAGCAGAGGTTATGGAGGACACAAGATGCTAGAATTACATAAGGAATGAAGTAAGTCATGCTCATATCTATATATTTGAGGCGTCTGAATCTTCCTTTTAAAAGTGCAAATGCACGTTCTATACACTGCCTGGTTTTTGCAACAGCAACATTGAAATTCTTTTCCCTATCTGATAATCTACCTCTATCAATGAATGGTGGTATACACCAGTTTAAGACTGGGTATGCCTTATCACCCAAAATGAAGAAACCTTCAGGTATTTTCATTTTTCCATTCAAAACATTTTTATATACATCACTATTGTTAAAAATCCGCCGGTCACTAACAGAGCTAGGATAGCCTGCAAAAGCATCTGTAAATTGCAAATCTGCATCACAGACAGCCTGCAGTGTAATTGCATGATAGCATTTCCTGTTAATGTATCGTTCAGGGTATTCCTCTGGGGCTTTAATAGGAATGTAGGTTCCATCTATTGCGCCAATAACTCTAGGTATGCCAGCAATTTTTTTGAATTTTTTTGCTACATTTTCTTCTTTTCCAGTGGGCCATTTAATAATATTTGAACTTTTAGTGATAATCACTTTGACAACATTAACAAATGAATGATGTAGTGATGATTTTCCCATATTGAATCTTTCAGCTACAGATCTGAAAAAATAAGTTACTGTATATTTATACATATATTTTATTAAATATATACATATATTTTCTCATTATAGACAACATTACCTGTAGGAGTCTGGGGTCGCCAATAACCACAGTGCTGCTAGAAGTTGTTTTCGAGGATTCATCAATTTTGTGGTTGGTTTGAATTTATTAATGGATATTAATTGAGGAGCGGAAATCTTCAAAACTATTTCAAAAATATCTGAAAATATAACAGTAGGTTTACAACAAACAATGTTAAGTTTGTAAAAATTATTATAGTGGCCTTCATACTATGAGTAGGTAATTTAGCTATTCTATTAACTGATTTATTTACCTGGTGTAACACGAAAATGTTCTTGAAACTGTGTTGCTGTTTGTCCAGCAATTAACCGTTCGACATAATTTTCGATGCGGAGGGGCTTGATTCTCTCAATAATTATAGATGTGATTTCCACGATGAGTATCCTACACGTTGTTATTAATATGTCCTCACTGTCGTCCATCATGAGAATCAGCTTATTCATCATTTCCATCTGAATCTGGAGTGTCATGATGAGCAAGATTGCTATGTGTCGCGGCATTCTTGCAATATGCTCCTAGGAACTAGCAAAGAGACGACTTATCCCACTGAAAGCAATAGCTGGATATTTTGTTTCAAGTATTGTTGTGTGTTTCAAGTGTTTTTACAGCTAAGTCAAGTCAATCAAGCAACAGGACAGACAGATCCAACACCAACCACAACAAAGTAACTTCAACTTCTTCTTTGTGGCTTCTCAACCACGTACAAAATTGTAAATCTGTCAATGTCACAATTTGTTTGAGGTTATAAAACAACCGGTCGTTCCATACCTCAGGGTAAGTTGCAAAACAACCAAACAACCAAACAACTACACTCTGAGCCTCGGAACGCACCCCAGCAGGAGTTGGTAATTGGTAAAGACAATAGGTTGTTATTCCACGCGTGTGCTTTGTGATTAGGAAACTACCTACCTACTGATATAACCTCTTAGGGTTGACTTCTGCTAGTCCTAAAAAAGATTGTGAGTTTTCTTGGCTCAGAGTAGACATGAAAATACAAAAAAAAATATTAAAAATAGTTTTTCTTATCAAAACAAAAAAAAAAACATCTTGAAATCTTTTAGGACTAGCAGAAGTCAACCCGAAAAGGTTGTTAGCATTTTACCAATAACCCTGTATATGAGAATGTTTTTCACATACACCTTATTGGAGCACAATAATTGGGGCTTCAGTTCCCGTCCAGGACAAAAAATTCCGCGCCGGATGCCATTTACACTTGGCCACCGGAAAATACGCGTTCAAGCGGAAACTTTGCGCAACAATTGTATAACTTCTTTCTCTCTCTCTCTCTCTCGCTTTCTAAATATGATTAGAGAAGCACTCTTGCGTGCTAAGCAACAAGGACATTTACAAATTATTTGAGTTATTTTTTTCCTTATGGTAATCAAACCCGCGGCCTCTGATTTCGCGCTGGATGCCTATGCCACTCGGCCACTGGAACATACTCGTTCGAGCCGAAACTGTTATTGTTTTTTATTTATAAAGAGTATGCTTTACCGCCGATGTGCCCTTATTAACAAAAATACTATGAAATATGAAATACAGCTACTACAATGAAATTGTTTAGAAACCTTGAAGCCATTGCAGACTCACAAGCAGTGCTCTAGCCCACTACCAGTTGGCAGCGTGCCCAGCATTTTTGGATGTGTTTATTACCTCTGACCTCCATAACAGCTTAATTAATACAGATTAAACAATTTCCAATAATGGTTATTATGGTTCTTATAATAGAAGTGATGATAGCTAACTTAGTGTCACAAGATAGACAACGGCGTGATTTGTGGTTTTAAGAAATACTCTGAATTCAATTATTTAGAAAAATAATTAAAGCTCAATTTTGCCTGCAGAAAACAAACAAAAGTGATCTGTGTTACATACTTAAAAAAAGGACGTGTTCATAATGACTAATACTTACTTAGGTTCTTGTTCTCGATATTTAATATTTTAGATAAACCATTATATACCTACTCAGTATTTTTAATAGGGCTACACAGATCTCTCAATTCAATGTCAATAGGATCAACTGCAATAAATCCTCAAAAATCCAAACATTATTTATTCTTTATTCAAATCAAAAAGGTTCTATTTCCAAAAGCGTGCACGCAACTTGGAAATTCTAAATTTAAATCCCCATTGCGAATTCGATATGTCCCGAACCGAGCCCCGGGCACCCCGGGCTTGCTTACATCGAGCGAGGTGCATCGAATGGAATAAGGATTATACTGATCTTTCATTACTTAAGTGATGTGAGGGGAACTAAAGTTGTAGTATTAAAACGAAAATAGTAGTCGAAAATATTATATTATGTCCAAGTTAGTAGTGAATATTAAGTATTTTTTTTATTGCTGTTAGGTAAGCCTATACCAAAATCTCACCTGATGGGAAGCAATGATGTCGTCGAAGGTGTTAGCAGCCTTAACTTAGAGTTACTGGCTCTCAAGGACAGCTGCCGTCGAATACACCGTTAGGTGCTTGGCGACAGATTTTCTACTTGAGGGTGATAGCTGGCCAGGCGGACTTTGCAATATGCCCTTCCACCATACAACTTTGTATTGGAGGGTGGTAGCAGGGTTTCACAGTCTTAACCCAGTTGCTTTTATAAATTTTTTTATGGGATAGGTGGGCAAACGAGCATGCAGCTCACTAGGTGATAGGTGATCACCACTCACAAACATCTGCAACACACGAGGTCTCGGGGATGCGTTGCCAGTCTTTGAGGACTTAATAAGTAATAAGGTTTCCTTAGATCCGTTGCAAAGCAAAACTTCTGTGCTTTGTGATAGTACCTATCCCAAAGAGTATGCTAAAAAAAAGAATACTTTTATACACACTAACTTTATTGCAAATAAGTGGATAACTGGGACACTGGCAACTGTACTGAACTGAGGTTCATAACAGACTAAGGTCAGAACTAAGTTAAAGGATAGGTTTAGCATGATCAGCACTTAAATACTGGCGTTATGGATTGCTGCAGACGGATATATAAAATGGATCCTAGGGAATCTCTGAGGGATCTTTTTAATGAAATGGTTATTTATCTTTATCGAGTCTGTATATATTTTAAAAATATTGTGTTTGTTCGTAAAAAATCAGTAAATTTAAATTAAACAGTGATAATCACGATTACAACACTAGAAATAAACATAAAATAGCGGTGCCAGGTTTTAGTTTTTTTTTTAAATATTATTGTGAAGGAACAAGCGCGAGGTCTACCTGATGTTAAGCGGTATCCTCTGCCTATAACAGATGCATTTCATCACAAGTGACGAACTGCACTGCGCCCGTCACATTGAGACATAGTTGTTAAGTCTCATTGTGCCTGTTATTTCAATGGCTCTCAAGGACTGCTGCCGGAACACACCGTTAGGTGCTTGGCGACAGATTTTCTACTTGAGGGTGGTCGCTAGCCAGGCGGGCATTCGCAAAATGCCCTTCCACCATGCGGTGAAGCTCAGGCTCTGGGCGGGATTCGAACCATGGACCTGCTGCGCGGCAGTCCATAGCCAATGCCACTGAGCCATCACTGCTTCAAAATTAGCAAAGACAAATAAAAGATCCTTCGTAAGTGCGGTTTTATAATAAAGTTCCCAAACATATTACAACGCTCACAGAAGGAAAATTCAAGAGGCACGTGAAAAACATTTTGATTAAGAAATTATACTACAAGTTTGTGTTAACTTAAACGACAAAAATGATTGGACAATTCTTCCTCTGCCAAGCTATCCTGTCACCTACGTTATTTAAACAAATATTGTAATAATTATATTACATAGTAAGTAATTGTTAAAAGAAGTTTAAAAGAATGGCCACGAGTTTCTTGCCTGTTCTTCTTGCAGTATATAAAATACCATGCCTAGAATACTTCAATATTAAAATTTGTAATTGACTTTCATAAGAGCGTCGTAGACTCCTACATTTCATAAATGATTTTGACTTGGCTAGGCCATTAGTGCAACAGATCAGTACCTGCTAATCTTTTATAAAAAATATGGTATGACTAGGTAGGAAAACTAAGCGAAAACTGATACAAAAATAATTTAGGAAAGGACTCCTAAATTATTTTTGTATCAGTTTTCGCTTAGTACGCACAGAAACTTTTACTATATCATCTAAACTAAAACCTTTTTACAGTGCCTTTTTATAGCCCGCGGCGGATTCAAACAAAAAACGTTCTGTGCGAGTCGACAGTTATTGCCACTGGTCCGTCAGTGCTTCCAATGTATGACGTAGATATGACGACTACTTTGGTATTTGATTTATTTGCGCCTGGCAGTTCATAAATGTTTGAAATTCGAATATTACTTAAAAAAAATATTTCTTATATCGTAGTTTGTTCAAAGTCAATAGGTGTGAAATTTTTAACTTATGAAGCTCAATCATTGACAAATATTTTTTAGATGTCGCGTGCCAATTGTTTTCTTATCACTTTTCGTAGTAGAAATTAATTTAACGCGAAGACTGCACTGCGCGTTTTGAAAGTATATCACATAGTAGCGTAAAACCTCTGAGGAGGTTGTATTACATTAGGGAATTGATTGGTACGAGCTAAATAAAAAAAAAATCTTTTTAATAACAAATATTTTTAAAATATATCTAAAAAAAATAATATCCGTATTAAAATATAAATATATCTATATATTTATATTTTTTAAGTGCTTTATTAAAATATTAATTTGATGTTTTCGTAAAATATTTTAAAAATATTTGTTATTATTAAATATGGATTTCTGCAAAGTAACGCCTGAATCTATTCATTAAAAAATCTTACATTTTCATTTAAATGTTAGTAAAGTTGGTTGCCGCCGGATTTTTCAGAATCTCACCCCAGGACAAACACGGTACCTCAGATTTTGTTTTTAAAAATGATTTCAACGTATGAAAAAGTGTAGTTGTAGAGAATATTTTGAAAAGCAGTTAATATATTACTCTAAGGTTTTATTTCTTATTTAAGGAAAATATTTTGTGTACTCACGTGTATGCATATTCGATTGCCTAAAATATGTTTGTCAGTCTATGACAACGGCTGTGGTAGGTAATGGTAAGTTTGATAAGCACCCCCAAATGCTTTTTGTTTTCAATAGATTTTAGATTTCATTCATTATTTTGAAGCAGTGATAGCTCAGTGGCATTGGCTATGGAGTGCCGCGCAGCAGGTCTAAGGTTCGAATCCCGCCGCGGGCTTGAGCTTCACCGCACGGTGGAAGGGCATTTTGCGAATGTCCGCCTGGCTAGCGACCACCCTCAAGTAGAAAATCTGTCGCCAAGCACCTAACAGTGTTTTCCGGCAGCAGTCCTTGACAGCCAGTGAAATTACAGGCACATGAAACTTAACAACAATGTCTCAAGGTGATGGGCGCCGTGCAATTCGTGACTTGTGATGAAATGCATCTGTTATGGGCAGAGGTTAGTCCGTTTAACATCAGGTGGGCCTCGAGATTGTGTCACAATAACATATAAAAAAGAAAATTTATATTAATAAAATAGCAGTTGAACGTTAGCAAGTCGAATATATATTATACCGGTTCTTTTCTTAGAATAGCAGTCGTTATAGCGTGTGGTAGGTCATTGTGCGAATGCCCGCCTGGCTAGCTAACACCCTCAAGTAGAAAATCTGTCGCCAAGCACATAACGGCGTATTCCAGTAACTGTCCTTGAGAGCTAGCAGTTCTAGGTTAATCTGAACAATATTAAGATACCGACCACTGTATCATCAAGTGAGATAGTGGTCAAAGGCTAAACTATCAAGCATAAAAAAGAGGTAAAATATTCAGGTTTTATTTGGAGTCGGAATCTGGGTTTTTAGCTTTAAGGACATGGGAATTGTCGTCATCTGCGTATCAGAATTTAAATTGGTATAGTCTTAGCTTGTATTAGGTAAGATATGTAAAACTAAGCTAAATCTACATGTTGAATAAAATTTAGTTTTTCGGCGAACCTTGCTCTTTGAGAACAGTTTATCGGTAATCGGTACGGAGCCCCAGAAAAATTTACAATTTTCTCTAGCGTATCAGTAATAAAAAAACGTTTAAAATATGTATGTTTATTTTAATTTGTATTCGATAAGTTTTGTAACATGGTTGTTAACCTCAAGACGCGGCGGGCGGCGGTATCCCACTGTGAGGTACGAAGCTACCGCAAGGAACGCGTTTTTATTACATTATGACGTTTCAATCGTATTGGGCTGCTTCAATTTGGACATGAAAAGGTAGCCTTTGACAACTATTACACCTGATGCGGTCGGTATTGTTCAAGCTTACCATGAATTACTGTTTTAATATTGTTAGGTTTGCAATAACGCCTGCTATGCGGATTACATTACAAAATAACAAATATACAATTTTTTTTTTTTTACCGCACATGACTTATATTTTTCCTATCGTATATTTGTGATTTTGTAATAAATTACTGTCCTTTACGAGTAGTGCATGGAGCGCTTTTCATACAAACGTAGTTTCGACATATTTTAAATGCCAAGTGTTCAAACTCGGTGAAATTTTATACGCCCATTGCTGAGCCTAATATCTATGCTTCTGGTTTGCCAGTTTTTCGATTTATTATTTATTATTCCCTAATAACAGTTCCCTTACAAAACGATTTTTCGAATTATTTTAGAATATACTTAATATTACGGAAATCTGGCAAACCAGAAGCATAGATATTAGACTAAAGGATATATATTATATGCGAGGCCTTTTTTTTTCTTATTGTGAAGGAACAAGCGCGAGGCCCACCTGATGTTAAGCGGTATCCTCTGCCTATAACAGATGCATTTCATCACAAGTGACGAACTGCACTGCGCCCAACACTTTGAGACATACCTGTTAAGTCTCATTTTGCCTGTTATAAAATATGACGAAACTACGTTTGTATATGATAGGTGCCACAACACCATGCAGAATACCGTCCTGGTGCATTTCCAAGTATGCTATGGAAGCGAGTGATGGACGGTCGAATACTTCCCATCCGTTTGTATGCATTTTTTTTGACGCTGGACACCTCCATTGTCATATTCTGGGGTTGCGGGTGCTCCCCGCTGAAAGTTATCTTTTTCCATCAGAAATAATTTCATGTTTTCGTTTAGCTATAGTTATTTACTAGCTAAAGCTTGGGTATTTTTTAGTACTCCACAATTCGGTACTTTCGCAAGTGTGGTCACGGGTAAACAAGCACTGAAATTAAAAACAATGAAATGCACCTATTCCATTTTTATTTTTAACTACAGCGTAAACAAGTTATATTTCTAATATAAAAACTTTAAAATTGATATTCTATTAGGTAAGATCCAACAATATGTCAAGTTACTTATTTACAATTGACACATGTTCAGAACCGTGCAGTAATTACAGCAGAAACAATGGCGCTCGAGGACAAGTAGTGGCGCTCTTTCATCATTTAAAACGCACTGCATAAGTAATTGAGGACCGCATGATTCAAGATACACACAAGCAAGCACAGAGAACATTTGATGATATAAAATTATTTTTATTAGCCACGTAAATATAACTGAGTTCGATCAGATTAACACCCTTTATGTTGAAATCGTAGATAGATGTAATTTCAGGCTTATATTCGAATAGATCATTTATCTTTGAGTATTAATTTTCTGAATTTTTATTTTTAACCACAAAAAACATATTTAATGGCCAAAACATAAGGAGACCGCAACAAGAGCAGATAGTAGATGGAACAATGATTTCCTTATCGCAAATGTAGTTATAGTAACAGTCTAATATTCTTTTGTAGAACAAAGGCCTATCCATAAATGCAATATAAACGTTGATATTTCTACAGGAGACCCTGCTGCACCTCTTCTGGTATATTTATTTTTGTCGATTAAAACTATTCCTATGGGAAGAGAAAGGTGAATTTTCTACTTCTATCAAGGTAAAGCTATTATTTACTGAAAATGTTTATTATAGATGGCTGAATAAAATTAATTAAAAATCCAAGTGGTCTTTAATTGCAATATTATTGCTATATCTACGTATTACGTTACCTACTTTTATTATTATAAAAACTAACGTGGCTTTTACTTATTTTAGTAATAATACGGGATAACTCACGTGAATAAGTCAGATAGCTCTGACTGTAGTTTTAGCCATATCCGGTGGTATTTTTTAAGGAGAGCCCGGAACGCCGCGTTGACGTCTCGTTTAGCACTCTTTGAAAGTATTTATAATACGTATAATTATATCATTGGCTGCATAACCGAATCTTTCTACTTGATAATTTAATAATAAAAAATAACTGGAAGCAAAAGTATTCGGGGTCCTGCCAGATACCACATCTGTGCTGTGAAGTTATAGCGACATGACGTCTTAAATTCCACAGTACAGATTTTGATGCAATTCGATTTTACACGGAGCATCATCTAGAAGTGTTAACTTTCCGAGCATTCGAAAAAATATACTAGTAGTATATCGTATCGAAGTTCCGAGTCGAACATTCTTCATATTGTAACACCTGGGTTTAATCACGCACGTGTGCCTAAGTTGGAAGTTCTTTAATTATTTTTGTTATTAGTTGGGATTTATCTGAATATTAGTTTTGTTATATATTCTATATTTCCATAAAGTAACGCCAGAATCTATTAATGATTAATTTACCACCGTTTGTTGGCAATATGTTGCATAACATCGTCCCAATATCGCATGCACGCGTAATCACCGATCGACCCCTTCGACGGTTTGTCGCCCTTCTGCGGCGAGGAATGCTTATTGTGGGAGTGACGCATTATTGTCACTCTTTTTATAGCATTCTGACGGTTGATCGCACAGGTACCTACTACCTACCTATATTAATAATATGTTGGCATCGTACTGGACCACTATGTCCTAGTTATGAATGAAATTCTATTGTTATCATTATCGCCGATGCCAATGGGCTAATTTTGGCCTTGATATTTATGTTCACCTCAGGAAAGTAATATGTAAATATTTCCAATTTAGCTTAGGGGAAATTCGCAAGCTGTCCATTAGGACAGTAACTTCATAGCACCTTTAGGAATAATATGATTGCCTCTAACTCCATTCTGTAACTAGTTGTCAGCGCTAAACTAAAAATATATAAAATAAAAATATAAACAAAAAAACGACTTCATACAGAAAATATTCTAAAACTGAAAATGCACCATTTACGCATTATTACCTTATTTAAATACTACTTATCAGATCTCAATAAAATGTATATGAGACCACATTGCAAGCACCAGCTTACGAATAAAAAAAAAAACATGAAAATCGGTTCACCCAGTAAAAAGTTATGAGGAAACAAAAAAATATTAATTTAAATAACAAAAACCTCCTCCTTTTTGGAAGCTTAAAAAAATAAAACTACTGCTCATTACACCAATAAACATGTTTCTTTTAAGAATTACCAAATAAGTAGTAAACATAGACAATATAATTATTACATAAGTACTCGTTTATCCTTAAGTAGGTAAGTATGTATTTGTCATACCTACTGAAAATAATGTTTCAGTACCACATTTCAAATATATATTAGATCATTTGGATAATTTTGGGCAACGTGAAGGCTGAAAAAAAAAATATTTTAAAACAACATTTCAAAAATCTTTAGCTATTTATTTTACTACCATGGTTTTTTCTTTTATAGGCTAGGCTTTAACCAATATTTCTTTCAACTATCGATAAAAGAGCCGTTAAAGTCTAGAATAGAGTAATGACAGTTTCGTTAATCATTTAATTTCAGAACAGACTCACTAAAAATAGATTTAGTCGTAATTAAAGAAAAAAATATCGTAAAGTTAACATTGTAATTAACATGAGAAGTCCAATTCCCACTTTATCATAATATATCATTATCACAATTATTACTTGTAGCGTGTCTTGCTGAATTATCGTTACCGACCGGATAAAGTGATGTAATAGTTTGTACCTAATTAGTAGTTATTAGGTGCTAGGAACAGATTTATGTTCATGTTATTATACATGCACATTTTTCACATCTCTACAAGTGTGTGTAATAGGTACCAACTACTTACGTGAAATATCTTATTTTGGCAGCACAGTACTAGCTAGCCTGAGGCACGCCATCTGTCAAAGTTTAAAGATGTTTTACTAGTGCTGGGCCAGTTAGTTTTCAAGCAGTTTGATATTTATCGATATATGGCATCTCATTGTGTTTATAAAACGCAATATAATTATTAAATCGAAGTATAATTGTTATAAATGCGAATACGGTTTTTGCCACATACCTAAGAAATGACTAAAGAGATTTTGATAAAACATGTTACATATAATAGATAGGTCTTGAATTTAAGCATACGGAGTTCCCACGACCTATTAAAATGACATATTATAGCCTCTACTAGCATATTAAGTTGCTACAGACTGAAGAGTAGAAATATGATCTATTTTTCCCTCCAAATATAAAAATTTAGCTACAATTTACTTTAAATCCTCTTTGACCTGATCATCCAATTAAATCCATAATGTATAATGTAATATTTTAAATCCCTGCAATCGAACATCGATAAGTCTATCCACATTTCCAGCACTAAAAATCACGTACTGCCAACCTACTAAATAATTCATAGTGTTGTTTTTTACACATCAGCCATGGCTGAGTACGTTGCCACCAGATGGCATTATTTGAGAAGCATTACTGTCAAATGGTTTGTAGTGTTGGACGATATTATAGTCAAGTGGTGTGGATATTGGGGGTGATTTGGGATCGATGAGAATGGCTGAAAGAAGTATGCCGGTAATAAAAAAGTCATACGCCTGAAGAGATAGTCTATGATTAAAATAATTAGGTTAGAGGCATCCCCAGATGTCACATATAACTCACATGTAATAGGGGTCTAATCTATTGCCATCCTTGCATAAAGAAATCCTTCGGACTTATACTAACAATTGCCTTTAAGACCTTACTAACACCTATCTGAACCCAGGTCATTGAACCTTGAATCTCGTGATTCGGATCGCTGATGGCCGATGTTAAAATATTGTTATCCTCATTTTTATGGATTTCATCTTAGGAAACTGGTTTTCGGAACGTCTTCTAGTTCCAAATACAAGGTAAAGATTATGGCACTATCCACCAAAAATATTTAGGCATTGACATTGAGTGAACAAAAATATTTTTGTTGACACGCAAAGCTGACAGAAGAACTGAAATCGAAGTTCGTTTGATGTATGGAGCAATTAAATATGGCAATATTAAATGGCGGGATGACCGCGAGGCTTAGGGTCCGTTTCAGAATATCCTAATAAAGTTTCGATTTGCTAAACAACACATAAAATAACTGAATGATAAAAATGACAATGTTATTGTGACGGGACAAGCTCGAGGCCCATCTGATGTTAAGCGGACTAAACTCTGCCTATAACAGATGCATTTCGTCACAATACACGAATTGCACTGCGCCTGTCATCTTGAGATATAGTTGTTAAGTCTCATGTGCCTGTAATTTGCAGCGCGTTTCAAGCTTTAACCGATGGATAGGATAAATCGATGCCTGTGAAACGCAAATATAGTGTTTTATTTATTAAATAAGTTCTGGGTAGTATAACTGGATCTTACTCGAACATTCTGAAACAGGCCCTTAGTAAAGGGTCCCGTCATTTAATATGCGGAACCGTAAAAAGTAACCTGACTAAAAAGTATTGCATCGCCTGACAAATCTAGCTTCATAACCTGCATTATACAAGCTCCGCTCCCCGCTGCGTTTGCTGATATACACCGGGGGAACACGTAACTACAAGGTAATTCAATTACTTATGTATACACGCGTAATTCTTGCGAACTCATGTGGTGTACTGAGGTAAAGCATCGGTAGTGAAGGCCATTGGTCAAACAAAAAGGATTCAGCACCTATTGACGTTCATATAGTCAACAACTTCTGTCTTAAAATGAATGGGTTTACATTTTTCCTTGACATAACTGATGAAAAATAGGTAATGATTTGGAAAAAGATAATATACGTTTACCCAAAAGGAGTTTGTATGGAATCAACCGGATTATCCACTGCTGAACACAGCCACCCTCATTAAAGGGGGATTTTCCATAATCCCCACGCTTGGCAGGCGTTTTGAGATATCTATGAGATAATTTATTTTCACATTTTAGTACTCTAAACTAGTTGTCAAGTGTTCCCAAAATCTTCGATCCTTTGATAATTTGTAGATCTTAGGCATGTAGATTTGGCTTTCCAAATAATTAACATATCGAATCAACAACTTTTGTCTTATTACGTCATAATTATAACTAGGTAGGTATTTTTATCCTGAATACTGTGTACAGCGTATATATTCTGTAGAACGGCTCTTTACAATTTAACCAGAGCACAGTCAGAAGCCGCAGCTAGTGTAAAATCTTCAAGAAATAAATTAACATTATTTACGACAAATTGCGTACACTTGCAGTACACATGTAGCGTACTTACTGGCACGCTACCGCCACACGCTGTGTGATGCACTTTTATTTTCAATGCACTGTAATTGAATTCTCTGTATCTGCGTTTTTTATGTGAGGCAAAGCAGCTGTGACCTCTGCCCATGAGAAGTGCAGATACCCTTACCCATCGATAGTAGTTGTAGAATTATTCAAGAGATGGCGTTTTTATATCCCACACATGGGTCTCAAGTCTCAACTCTCAATTCTCTTAGCTATTGACCAAACGCCACACTACTGCGATGCTTCTGCTATCGAACTGCTGTTAATGTCAAATTCGGTAGTCTGCTAATTCTAGCTCCAAATCGCAGTTGTATAGCAATCGCGTCACTATCGTATGGCTTGCAAATTTTACCACTGAAATAATAATGAAAACTTATATCAATCAAGCATCATTCAAAACATCAATACTGTGGTTTTTTAGCAAACAATATATTAAATATATTTAAATCATTATGCTAATTTTCTATCTAAAATCCTACAAAATGTTTTATGCCACTGTAGCAACGCAATCGCAACAAAATAGCTTACAGCTTACCGAATATGTCAAAAACTATTGATAGCACGCCACTGACTTGCGATCGAACCTAAATAGCGGGCAGACTACGGATACAGTAGAAAACTAAAATTGTCATGCAATTAAGTTGCGTTAACGCCGTTCAATAATTAAGAGAATCGGGCCTTTGTGCGGTCGGTTATACTCGTAAACGTCTTCTCTATGACATAGAACATATAATAATACTGTATGGTACACAAAGTACAACACAATTTCTTTTTTTTTCTTTCTTGGCCATGACATGGTTTGAGCATTGTCCCGTTTTTAATATTTTAACTTTCAGTTGTTTTCTTGCGCAAATATCCTTTTTGTTACGACGACATTTGTTTGCAAGGTGTTTTATATCTTTGTGTAGTTAGACATGATTAAATAAAACACGGAAACTTGGTATTGTTATTTTATCGGAAAAAAATCACATTTAAAGGCTAGATTAGAAGGCGGTGTCTGGGGTGTTGCCATAATCTGATCGAAGAGATTATTTTCCTCACATTGTAATATATATGATTTTGTGAAAAGGTAATGGAAAAAAAATAAACATACAAAAAAGCAACAGCGGCTTTTTGAAGCAGTGATGGCTCAGTGGTGTTGGCTATGGACTGCCGCGCAGCAGGTCCATGTTTCGAATCCCGCCGCGGACTTGAGCTTCACCGCATGGTATAAGGGCATTTTGCGAATGCTCGTCTGGCTAGCGACCACCCTCAAGTAGAAAAACTGTCGCCAAGCACCTAACGATGTGGTCCGGCAGCTGTCCTCGCGAGCCAGTAGTTCTAGGTTGTTCACACCTTCGACCACATCATCACTTACCATCAGGTGAGATTGTTGTCAAAGGACTAAATGTAATCCTTTGGTTTTTGGCTGGTAATGACCAGCAATAAAAAATAATGCATTTCATCAATATGTATATTTTTAAATATGTTCTCAACCGATCAGCAAAGTTAAGCAACGTCGCCCGCGGTCATGAGTTGGATGGGTGACCGCTAGTGACATTACTACTTAGCGTTTCCGTGCTCCGTGGGCACGTTTACCCGTCGGTCTCGGTTGTTGTCTTAGGATGGCAGTTGTTATAGCATGGCGGTAGGGCATTTTGGCTAGCTACCAATTCTTCAAGTAGAAAATCTGTCGCCAAGCACCTAACGGTGTGTTCCGGCAGCTGTCCTTGAGAGCCAGTACTTCTAGCTTAGCCTGAACAACATCTTCGACCACATCATCACTTACCATCAGGTGAGATAGTGGACAAATCATCAAAAACCAGGCCTAAAATAAAAATGTTTCTGTGACATATTTCGATGGACTGTAAGAAGATCACCCCTGGATTACGCTGAGTTTTTCCTATTTTATGACAAGTTAGCACTAAGCATATAATTCATTCATAGGTACTTAATTTACTTTTTTTTCGCAAATTATTTTATATCAAGTAAATAATTTAATGTAATTTTACGCACCATCCTAAATAAATTACTTATTTTCATTTCATGTAATGTCCTTAAATCAAAGTAGCATGGATTTCTTTTGATCCCTGCGACCCTGAGCACAGATTAGACACAAGTTATTACGTAACCCTGGACCCTGTCGTCTGTTCACGACATACCTTTGTGGGATTATAGACCCTAGCTTCTCGTTGGATTGGTTAATGTTATTGGAGCTTATTTTCAATTTACTGTGGACGTGTGTGCTACGGATACAAAAATAATGGACAACTTTTTACTTTGATATTATCTTTATTATAAATTGAATTTATCGTTTTTATATTTGTAAACATATCTCGGATTTATATATACCCGAACGGATAGGCAGAGGTGTCTAAAATTCTATATTCATAACGACTAGAAAAAAAATATACATAGGTATGTACTTGCTTACCTGAATTACAAAATCAAACTTTGGCTGCGTGGCGTTTGTGACGTCACGTCGGCTTAACAGGAAAATTAGGCGGAGTTGTCACTGGATATATTTTTGTATTTTTTAAGTATTTTATTAAAGTATTGATTTGATATTTTCATAGGATGTTTTGGAAATATTTGTTATTATTAAATATGGATTTCCGCAAGGTAACGCCTGAATCTAGTTATTATACTCTAGTACTTATGTAACTGAATCATCAAATGTCGAAGCATGATACATAATAAACTTAGATTCATTTTAAGTGAAATGTAAATTTCTTGTTGAGAAAATACATTGTATAAACCGAAACTTGTAAAAATTAAGCAGCATTAAGCATTGTAAGCTGTGGTATTAGGTGCTTAAAATAATATGAAATCATATACGTACAAGTAGCAGATGATCGTTGAAAGAAAACAAGTAATGATCTACAATTAATGATTAGAAAGATATGTTAAGGCTATTTTAAATATGGAACGAAAAGCATCGCTATGCTGGCAACGCAGCATGCGTTCGCGCGCAGCACGGGGCGCGAAAATTATAACCTCAGCGGCAACCTACACAAATCAATTTGAACCGTTATTGGCGATGTAAACGGGCAACACGCGCAAAATACTGCTTTTTATGTTGCAAGCTGGCTGAGATAACTTCATTAGCATTTAGTTATTGAGTGTAATCATTGGGTTCGTAATGTTGGTCATTATTTTCTAAGCGTTTATTTAGCTAGTGTATGGTGAGAAGTTGGCGGGTAAATATCGAGCTGAATAGTAAGAAGTTTATATATTAATCGTAAATGCCAGTCTGACAACAAAGTAAAATCTAAGTATCTCCTTCTTCGATAATTTTATCGAAGACCTCCTTACACAAATACAAATATTGTGGCAAAAACTTTATAGTTAGGTTGGGACATATGCTATAGGCTTAGGTACGAAAAAATCCTACGTCTATGGGTTGGGAGGCGTTGTGACCATAGACGTAGGATTTTTTTTCGCTACGGTCAATAAGCCTATGGTTGTGACTTAGTAAGTTTGAGGTTATGTAAATTGTTGGGTTCGTTGATATTGCACAAATGAATATAACATGGTTTTATTCTTTTAACTTTTGGAGCTGGCGACTGCGCATCAAATTCAGTGGCTTTAGTGAGATCGATCAAATATTTTTTTCAAATGATAGACATCTCCGAGACCTTCACCTGTTCGCGTTACGTACTTGGTTGAGTAAATTTTGGCACAGTTTTCGAGATCTCAGCTTGTTTGTAAATCAATTCTATGACGGCTGGTGTTTCGCAAATAAGTGAAGATTCATTTAGCGTCAGATACCCAGCCCATTACATTTTCAATAAGACAATCAGAAATATTGTAACTATATGTTATTCGAAAATAAAAGGAGTATTGTATTGTTTAAATATTGTTATATTTGCATAAATGCCTGCTAAGCACATAAGCTGACAAACTACGAATGAAAAATTCGAATTCGATTCATATGAAGTATTCGGGCCAAAGGTGGCCCAAATTTCTCTTATTGTCTTGCATATAAGCCTGTACGTGTTTCAAGAAAATAGTGACGACGTGGAAAAATTTGAAGGTTTCCCCACTAGAGAAGAAATTAATAAAACAAACTTTATCGTAGCACGCCAGCTAACTTTAATATATGAGACAAAACTTTAGAACTTAGACTTGTTACTAGGTTATTATTATATTATTAGTCTAGGTCTAAAAAAATGTTTTTGCCATAATTTGCAAACATTATAAATAATTGTACCATATGAGAAAAACGTTATTCCAGATTGAAATAGTTGTTGATCAGCTGAGAATTTCAGAAAATACGGTTCTTGACACTTTGTCTCTGTCTTAAGAGCACAGATGAATGCGCAAGTTGTGCCTCGACTGCTAAAATATGCAACGGTCATTACTGTAGCCATTCCACTCTCCGTACACAGCCGCATTGTTCCACAAACGAGGCGAGCTCCTCCCCTTGTCTGCAGCCCTAGTACTTTCTCCAACATAACAGTTTGAAAATGTTTCAAAAGATTTTTGTCTAGTGGGCCCATAATACTACTTCGAGCTTCTATCGAAGTAAGACTACATACAAACTAACGTATTCGAATTTCTTAGACATTTAGATCATCCAATTTGGATAGTATACAATTTATAAATTGAGCAACTAGATTGCAAGGCATTCCCAAATTTTGGTAGTATGCATTGCCAATTCGTTATGCCAGAGATTTATTAAAACCTCATTCTTTACCACAAAAGAAAACAGCGGTTTTAAATAAAAAACTTACAAAAAATTATACTACTTTTGGCAAAATGCACTTTCACTCACGGTTTACAAAAAAAAAAAAGATCTATTATTTATCTATGACTACTGTACAAAATTATTTATCTACTTATACAAAAAGTTTAGTATGAAATTGTTCTCTTCTGTTAAGGAAGTAGGTAGCATGAAATTGAGTGTTATGCTTCGCTTAATTTGGATAGTGTGGACAAATATTTGTAAAAAGCTTGAAATTGTAATCATTGTGGTAAAATTCACAGGTTGATTGAATTGAAAACCAGATAGTTATATCAGGTAGGTAGTTCAAATTCAAATAATTTATAAAAGCAGTTCCTCAGATGTAACCTAACGTAAAAAAAGTTTTTGCTAAGGACTGCCGATTATAATTAAGCCAACTGGTCAGTTTAATTGTACCTTTAGACACTTTAATTTTACCATAGTAGGTTAAATTGTACCACTAATAGATACAAACCGTAATAATCCCGTCTGGACGGATACACCGATATAGGTATACATGTAGCTTTGTACTTAAAGTAAGTGAGAAACTACTGGCCATAGCAGGTTGTAAGAAGTATATACATAATAGTACATACCATAACAGTACAACAATTGCAGTTTTTTTTTTATGTTATTGTGATGGGACAAGCTCGAGGCCCACCTGATGTTAAGCGGACTAACCTCTGACTATAACAGATGCATTTCATCACAAGCCACGAATTGCACTGCACCTTGAGACATAGTTGTTAAGTCTCATGTGCGTGTAATTTCACTGGCTCTCAAGGACTGCTGCCGGAACACACCGTTAGGTGTTTGGCTACAGATTTTCTACTTGAGGGTGGTAGCTAGCCAGGCGGACAATCGCAAAATGTCCTTCCACCATGCGGTGAAGCTCAAGCCGGCGGTGGGGATCGGACCAGGGACTTGCGACACAGCAGTCCATAGCTATTACCGCTCGGCCATATTGCAGTTATAGTATAAGAACCACACATTTTAATCATCGTTATTCAATTGTTTGTAGCAGATTCGTTCCTGTTCGAACTTTATCCGTGGTGGCCGTCCTATTGGTGGTAGGTATTGGTTATGAAATTACAAATAGTGCAATTTTTTAAACATTGTGTAATACTTTCTTGTTTTTTTCTGAATTTGAAATTCTTCTGAAATCCGGCAAAATGCAGAGATGTATCGGAGCCAAAAATTGCGTTTAAAGACACGATTAGTAGTATTAACATCGTTAACTTCCCTTTTTATAAATTTTTATATTCTTTGCAGAAATACATAATTAATAAAAATTAATATTTAAATTATTTTAAGATTATGTTTAATTAATCTTTCAGAAAAATCATTACAGAAATAAAAACAATAGTCACTAGAGTGACTATTGTTCTAATAAGCTGACGTGTAATAAACGCCACGTAGCTGAACTGGAAGAGTTTTTAATAAGGTCGTTTCTACTCGAAGTATCCAGAGGAAGTTAGGTCTTGACTCTTCGTGTGCATTAGATATAATATGGGTTAAAGTATGATATTGTCGTTTTATTGTAATAGGTACTTCGAATTGTAATAGAACCTTCATGGTTTGAGATTTTTTGTGACACTTTTTTCACATGGTACCTACGAATGAGGTTCTTCTTTTAAAACATGTGCAACATTCGATTATCAACTTAGTTGTTTTTTTTTTTCATGCAGCTTAGATAAGTAAGATGGATACTTCGAAAATTCGAGTGATTTTTGAATACGAGTTCCGACGCGGAACTAACGCGGTAGATACAGCTCGCAATATCAATGTTGCGTTTGGAGAGGGGACTGCTAATGAACGTTTAAACGCTTTCGTGATGGAAACTTTGATTTGAAGAACGAACCACGTGGAAGGCCGCCCACACAGGTGAATAACAATGAATTGAAAGAGATGGTGGAAGCCGACCGAGCCAAACTACCCAGGAATTAGCGGCATGGTTTAACGTTACCCTACCAACAATATTGACAGATTTGCGTCAAATTAATAAAATAAAAATATATGCATTTTTCTTATTTTTTTTATTTTATTGATTGTGCCTCATGATTTGACTGATCTGCATAAAAAACGGTCAATTTTTTATGTGATAAAAAGTTTTCTTCCCAGGAGGAAGTAAAAAATGCTTTCACACAGTTTGCCAAACTAGATCACCAGAGTTCTATCGCAAAGGCATAAATGACCTTCCTATTAGATGTCAGCAATAGATATAATAGATAATAATGGTAACTATTACGATCAAATAAATATATCCTGTGGGAGTTGTAAAAGCCGACGAACCAGCGGCGCCTTCTGAAAAATTGCCATCTTGCACTGCGATTCCCATGACGCCTGCCCAGGGTGGGGATTATGGCAAAATCCTTTGTTCAAACGTGGACGTCATGGGTGTAAAACTAGTAGTAGTTTTAAATTTTAATCTTAATTGTTAGTCTGCGATTTCATCCAAAACCAGATGTAAACCAGTCATATGCCCAGGTTTTTTTTTTACCTTTATTAACAAAATATTACGAACTATATACAACACTACAGCTACTACAATAAAAGCATTTAGATCCCTATAAGCCATTGCAGAGTCATAGGCAGTCCAAATACTCTAGCCCACTACCAGTTGGCAGCGTGCCCAATATGCTGGCAGCATTGCCCTGTTGAATTGCAATGCTTATTCCTTGAGTCAAATAGGTGCCAGCATTTTGATCACGCGTCGCATCGACCAAGCGCTCTGATAAGTTATGGAAAATACGACGAGCTCCCGGTACCCACGGATCCAACGTCTCTACACCAAACGGCTCAAATATGTAACCTATAGCGAGGTTAGCATACTTGCGCCGCTTGAGTTGCTCCGCCGAAGTAGCCGCGGCGCCAGCCCTCACGTTTGTTTCAGAAAGATGTGACGGCACTAAAGTGTCTACGCATGTAGCGTTTCACACTAAGGGCCGTCCTAACTTCCATGGAACCAGAGTCATGCCGTCAGGTCTTTTACCATCGTCACGCATCAGACCGTTCGGTTCAAGAACAACTGCAACATTGGCGCTGGTAAAAGCCTGGCGAATGATATCGTTAAGGCTGGCGTGGCGGGAAATTCGACCAGCACTTCGAGAGCCGGAGACGCCATGGTGACCGAGTTGGTCAACTGCAGTACCACACTGGCAGTGATGTACAACACAACACCTCGCACCCAAGCGTAAGCTAATAGCGAGACGAAAAGCGGAAAGGTCTATAAGGCTACCAGTTTTGTAAGAAGGAATGGCTTGTAACCAAAGACCAGATTCCCACACAGAAACAGCGAGAATACGAGCACGAGCTGCGATACTAGAACTCGTATTTAAAAGATCTTTCCGTGCTAGCTCGGATAGGGGCCGATCCCACTGTTTCTGAGATGACAAAATTTTTGGGAATTCAGTATTTGGACAAGCCAGTCCCTATGTGGTTTTTGCCTCAGCCAGATATGCTACATCAAAAGAGCCTAAAGATGGTGCAAGAATATTTTCTACTAATTTGTGTGTACAGGAGACAAAAAAGCTGGTAATGCCACACTAGAAATTTTGCGTATCCCAATGCCCCCCAACCTCACAGGGAGGGAAGCTTGCACCCAAGACCTATCATCCATCTCAACATTCCAAACCGAAATTAACGTCTCTTTTAATAAATTGTCAAAGCTTAAAAGAAGCTCACTGTGTTTCCAAAGCTGACATCTCAAAAAGTATGTAAATTAATAAGGAAAATTAGATAATTTGTTCATGACGCATTTGACAGATAAATTATTTTCGTTTTCCCACATTTTGGGGTAATTTTTCTCTTTCACATTTCCCTTTGTTTGCCTTTGAATAACTTCTGTTCGTGATAAGAGAAAATAATTATTTTTCAATAATGGTATTTACTTTCGTTTGTATCTTTTTAAAAATTGTATCGCAATTACTTTGTGGGAAATGGATTGGAATAGCAGTATTATACTGTTTGTAAGATTTTTTTAGCTTTATTTTTCATGGTAGATATAGATCATAATATAATTATAATCTTTAATTTGTAGTAGTAGTAAGAAATTCTACTTCACTAATGCTACGAGAATTCTAGATTTCATCATATGTCTCTCGGCAAACATCCGCCCGAGTGGGGATATGCTGAAAAACAGCGCAGCGCACGCTTATGTAAATTAATGATAGCGCTGCATAATGCTGAGCATAACCGATTTACCTTATGACCGTCATTTATTTTTATGAATTATATTATCCTATACATATCTTTATTTTGTAATAAAGCAATAAATGTATATTTTATTTATTTATTTAGATTTCTAGGCGCTCGTATCGTAGCTTGCTCAGCCGTTCATAACCGATCAGCTAAGTTAAGCAACGTCCGCCGCAGGCATAACTTGGATGGGTGACTGCTAGTGGCATTAATATACTGAGCTTGTACGTGCTTCGGAGAGCACGTTAAGCCACTGGTCCCGGTTGTTGTCTTAGGATGGCAGAGGTAGTTTGCGAATGCCCGTCTGGCTAGCTACCACACTCAAGTAGAAAATATGTTGCCAAGCACCTAACGGTGTGTTCCGGCAGCTGTCCTTGAGAGCCAGTACTTCTAGGTTAGCCTGAACAACATCTTCGACCACATCATCACTTACCATCAGGTGAGATAGTGGTCAAAGGCTAACCTATCAGGCATACAAAAAAACAAAAAAAAATAACAAAGAACCTTATCATATTAAAGTTTATAACGATATACGATAATAGTATACCACTAAGAAACTACAGTGACATTTTCGACGCGCTATATACCTACTGACCCATGTCATCCTTAATCATAAGTCCAAAAATCGAAAACGTCCTCACAAAGAGGCAAATAGGTAGGTGTAGTCATGAATTCCAACAAAGCTCCCTCAGCTGACAGCAATTCCGTTTTAGAGCTTTAATCCCGACTCTAGTACGAATAAAAGGCATATTTCGTTCGCCGACGCTCGCAAAATTGTCATCGCAAATAGCTTTTGCCTGAAGCGTTAAATCTTCCCAACATTATAATGGCCTAACTCCAAAAATAAGCCACGCAAGATATTCTTGTAAATCTTTACAATTAAAGTTCAAACTTGGGTGATAAAAGCTCTCTTCAGTAATGTAACAATGAAAACGCCAGCATTGCACACGTAAACACTATTCTGAGAAACGATCGCAGCTTTATGGATTCAATGGCTGATATAATAAGGTTCAAAGTCAACTGAAAGCGAAATCTGAACTTGAAAATCGTCGCCTGACGCTCGATATCAAATAAACATGATTATAGTACCGTAACGCCTGAAGCGACGGGGAAAGCGCAAACAAAAGTGATCTTTACGGCGGAGGTTTAGAATGGAAAGTTGTTTACATTAATTGTTATAGTATGATTTTCGCCGGGGGAAGCGACAAGGATGGGTCAATTGTGATGGTGTAAAGTGTAAAAGGGAGAACGATATAGCTCGGAGCACTGTGATTGGTCAGGAAGGCCGCAGGCTGTGAACAGTAGCCCGCCCTATGTCTACTGTAAACGGTTACGCTTGCCGCAGATAAAGCCGTAACTAGAGTGGTTGACTAATTTTAAGGAATGTATATTAAATATAATTTTATTGGATTATTTGTATTTAATTAAACTTGTTCAGTCATTTTGTTTTAATCCAAACAGTACCCAATCCAAGTGTGACATACAAAACGACTTGTTTTAAGTACGGTCACAGAAAAAATATTATGGTTTTTAATCCCTTGACTAAATAGATAGTTGCATCGAAGATAGAAAATGACCAATTGTAAAGGATAATAATCCAACATTTTAAAGGGCCCCGAAACGGTCAAACAGTTTGATACAAACCACATGTGTTTTATCATATCGTTTGATGCTGGTTTGAAGGCTACTTCAAACGGTACGCTGTGATGTAAATACTATTGCAGCATTCGCATGGCAAAATAAATGTTGTGAACACAACTGAGTAACACGACAATAATATGAGAATGTGTTTTCAAAATCTTCATCTGCTATGTTACGCACGGCATGCAACCTCAATCTCTCAGAGTAAGTATTATAATCTGAGCTCACGGTACTAAATTCAATTAAAAATTGAAACGTTTATTCAAATGACTGCATCAAACCTGTATAACGCAACAAAATATAAATAAATTTGCATAAAACAAGCTTCAAACGTGCAAATATTTGACAATCAACGGATTGCTTAAGAGATCAAAATGGTTGAGCCATATCAAAATCTACGTGATTGAATCAAACCGTTTGACCGCCTCGGGGATCTTTACATGGTAAAACTGAATCACACTCTCACTTTACTCAAATTTTGGAAAATTATTCCCTAACAAAGATGTCACCTTTCAGATTATACCACCCAAACTCCAGAAACTGTTTTGTTTGCTCGCATGAAGAAAATTAAAGTGAAGATCATTTTGGGGTAGTAATAGGTCTTATTTGATTCCCTTAACGTTTCTGAATTTCCTCTGAGTGGGCCTTTTCAGTGTAGACAATTTGACATCCATCGCATCGCTAAAATGAAACAATTGTGAATCTTCAAAAACACAAACTATTGACTGAGTGAAGCTATTTTTCTCTGGTAAGTTTGGTACTTGAGCATTTGTACTTACAATTAAGGCGCTATTAGAGGAGCTTGCCTAGTCGTTTTAATCGATCTGACGCTAGTGGCATTTACCACGGAGCTCTTCCGTGCTTCGGAGGGCACGTCAAGCCGTCGGTCCTGGTTGTTATCTTTGGAATAGAAAAGAAAAATAATTTATATCTGTAAGACATGGTATATATACATATACAAAAGCAAACAGGATGGTGTAAATAAATCTTGTTAGTACAACGCATGTCCCTGCCTTATTCGGCGTACAAATATTTGGTTAGAATTTACATTATCATAAATAATTATAGTTACTTAATATTAAACATTATGGCATACTTATCATAGATAGATAATACAATTATAAAAGTCACATTATTATTCACTTATATTTCATGTGAAATTTATCATTTAAAAAGGAGAGCAGTATTGCATGATATTGGAGCATTATGCGAATGCCTGCTTGGCTAGCTACCACACTGAAGTAGAAAATCTGTCGCTAAGCATCTAATAGTGTGTTGTCAGCACTATGTAACAATCCTTGTGAGCATATTCCAATCCTAAGTTATGGCTGTTTATCATCACTTATCATCAGGTGAGATTGTGGTTAAACGCTAGCCTATCATATGTAAAAAAAATTGCCCAAAAATGGAAACTGCTTCAACACTAAAATGTGTGAAATAACTTGTTGAAGTCAGTACCATGATGGTTCAAAAGTACCTTGGTACTCTGTGCACATTATTGTGATAATGGTGTCACAATAATGTGCGCAGGGTACCAACTTCGACAAGTTATTTCACACATTTGAGTGTTGAAGGTGGTTTCATTTTCTGATAAAAAATATTTTTTCATCCTTTTTAGTAACCCTGGATACTTATGGGACTGATTGTTATTCACTGTCAATTACTATATCATCAAGATAGGAAAATACTTTTCAGTTATTGGAATGTAACTCAAAAACGGCTTGACTGATTTTGATGAAATTTAAATGGAATCACACGGCAAGCATCAGTTAAAAAAAACAATCATCAAAATCAGTTGACTCAGTCAAAAGTTCTGAGGTAACAAATATAAAAAAATACAGACAAATTGAGTACCTCCTCCTTTTTTGAAGTCAGTAAAAGACATACAAGCCACTCCTATTTCTTGGAGGTGTAGACAGAGACCAAGGATTTCCACTCGCTACGATCTTGACCTAAGTTAGTCTCTGTCATTCTTCGTTCTCTATACATTATTCACTATAGCAACGGGAACACAAATATGTTACACATCATAATTGTGTAGGTAATTGTCATAACGTCAAAAAAAATGTGTCATAACGTCCAAAAATACGGCAAAGAGAGCATCCATAAAGTTGAAAAATTCCACTTACCTTTATATCCAGCATGCCAGCCGCAGGCGATAAGGGCGCACTTTCCCATAGCTCGGGGCGGGGCCCCGGGAAATGGGAAAACTTATCTATGTGCGTGTGTTCACGTATGTGTGAGTGTAACGATCCGGTCGCAGAAACTTTTCGGTGCTATATTTACCTATATGCAAAGAATGTATACTTATATATATCATCACCATCTTCTTACCTATGTCCCATGTATGTGAGGTCAGTAAAATATAACGGGCACAGGGGAGTAACAAGCAATTTCTCAAAGACAATGAACTGAGATATTATTTTGAAGCAGTGATGGCTCAGTAGTAGCAGTTGGCTACGGACTGCCGCGCAGTAGGTCCATGGCTCGAATCCCGCCGCGGACTTGAGCTTCACCGCATGATGGAAGGGCGTTTTGCCAATGCACGCCTCGCTAGCAACCACCCTCAAGTAGAAAATCTGTCCGAAGCACCTAACGGTGTGTTCCGGCTGGTGTCCTTAAGAGCCAGTAATTCTAGGTTAAGCCTGTTAACACCTTCGGCCACATCATCACTTACCATCAGGTGAGATTGTGGTCAAAGGCTTATTTATAATCTAGCAATAAAAAACATAAAAAAAAGTTTTTGATCCGTAAAAAATAAATATAGAAAGTTCGAATTGAAACATATTTTACTATCAGCCATACTTATATCAGCCGGATAGTCCACTGCTGAACATAGCCTCCTCCAATATAGGGGCCATAATCCCCACGCTTGGCAGGCGGCTTGGGGATCGCAGTGTGAGATATCAGTTTCTCAGAAAGTGCTGCGGCGCTCCTTCTGGTGTTACCATTAGTTACCATTAGTCGCCTACGACACCCACGGGTAGGTAGAGATGGGAGGTGACATTCTGGCCCGGCACCCCACGGGGCAGATTTTACTTATTTAAAAGAAATTATATTTCATATGCATGTGTATTCGGTGTACTGTGTATTACACAAAAATATTTTTATAGATATGTTCGAGAAGTTACTGAAAAAAAAAAGAATGAACAACTGGGACATTCCTATATAGTTAATGCACTGTATTAATAAGTTTAACTGAATATTGTTTCATAACGAAGCATGTTATAGTAAAGTGTGTTTAAGCATTTCGTTCTAGTTATCACATTTACGTTCTATCCAATATGACAACTTTGAGCTTTTTTAAACTTCCGTACCTCAAAAAGAAAAAACGGAACCTTCTGTCTGTCAAGACCCTTTTTCTCAGGAACTCGTGGAGGTATCAAGCTTAAATTCATACCAAATACTCAGGTCTACCGTCCCTTTGACCTGTGAAAAAAACATAAATTCAATAATAACAAATATTTTTAAAATATTTTACGAAAACATCAAATTAATATTTTAATAAAACACTTAAAAAATATAAAAATATATCTAGTGACAATTCCGCCCAATTTTCCTGCTAAGCCGACGTGACGTAACAAACGCCACGCAGCCAAACCGGAAGAATTTTCGACGCGTTTCGCTTCTACACGAAGCATCCTCAGGAGGTCTTAACTCTTCGAGCACACGATCGAGAAATTCGAACACTCGATCGTGTGCTCGAAGAGTAACGCCTGAATCTATTCATTAACAAAAATTCAATCAAAAAACAGCCGTTCAAGCCACACATTTTCGACATTCAAAGGGTACAGGTACATACCTACAGGGTACTTCCAGTGAACTCAGAATCTTGAAAAAAAACTTGAAATTTGGTACGAAGCAACGTCTTATTAGATTATTAGCACAGATAGAGGAAAAAATGCGAAAAGCGCCAATTTAATAGTTTTTTTTCATAATTTAAACTATAATAATAACTATAGTAATATATTAAAAATAACTATAATAATATCATAACTTTTACTTATATAGCTACAAGTTTATACGGAACCCTCGGTGCGTGAGTCCGACTTGCACTTGGCCAACATTTTTTTCTTATAAATTTGATATTCGCTTAGCATGTTAATCATATTTAAAAACATAGTGTCATCCTCTCGATAAAACCACTTCTTTGGGTCAAATGTTTTTTTTTTTTATATTATTAAAAATATTTTTATTATATGACGTAACTTAATATTTATGCTATTCGCATTTTTCCTTTATCTGTACTTTTACTGTTGCTTGTACCAAATTTCAAGAATCTTAGTTCACGGCAAGTACCCTGTATCTACAGGGTACTTACCATTCGTTAAGATTAGAAAATTTGCGGCATAAACGGCTGTATCTTTTGATTGAGTTGGCTTGAAAAAATGATTTTTTCACAGCTTCAAGGAACAGTAAACTTTAGTATTTGATATGAATTTCAGCTTGATACCTCCACGCGTTCCTGAGAAAAAGGGTCTTGACAAACAGACGGACCACGTGATCATATAAGGCTTCCGTTTTTTACTTTTGAGGTACGGAACCTTATACAGCGATAGTTGTGTGTGAGGGAATGTGAGTGATGATGTGTACGAAGCGGTGCAGCGGTTACTGGTACCTACCTACAGCTAAAAAGATTCCACTACGCAATCTGGCATCGCTTAGCTACGATACACTTGTTCGACATGTTCGCTAAGCATCCTTGCATCGCTTAGCGTTCTAGCACATCTCTTGTCACGTAGTCTTAGCTTCTACACAGGAAAGAAACCAACCGAGACCAACTTTCATTCTATAGGTGTTAGTTTATATTTATATGATGGCAGGGCATTATTTGAATGCCCGCCTAGCTAGCTACCACCTTTAATAATAATAAATTTCTTTATTCAGACAACTTAATAAAATATTTGTTAGTAGGTTAGTACCTTATTAATAATATAATTTAGTCCTCTGAATGAGTTTCCACACCAATTACTATTCCACCTTTAAGTAGAAAATCTGTCGCTAAGCACCAAACAGTGTGATCCGGCAACTGTCCTTGAGAGCCAGTAATTCTAACCGGAACAACGTCTTCGACCACATCACCACTTACCATGAGGTGAGAAAGTTGTCAAAGGCTAGTCTACCCGATATAAATAAATAATAAAAATCAAAACGGAAGTACCCTGTAGGTTTTGATTTCATTGCGAGTGTCGAAAATTGGGCATAAACAGCTAAATCGTTTCATTTTTTCACAGCTCCAAGAAACAGTAGACCTGAGTATTTAATATGAATTTCAGCTTGATACCTCCACACGTTCCTGATAAAAAAGGTCATGACAGACAGACAGACAACAAAGTGATTGTATAAAGCTTTCTTTTTTCCTTTTGAGTTACGGATCCCTAAAAACATTCGATGTTATTATAACAGGACTCCAGCTCAGCAATTAAGCGGACTCTTTAAACCAAAGAGGGTAGAAGAAACAGCCATACTTGCAAATGGGGCGCAAAAAGTAATAAAAGAAGCCTTACCCATACAAATAAGCATGGGAATGAATGAATTCTCCCACAAGATGCTACATCATCAGGAAATAACAAACGTCATCTTGGGCATGGACATACTGAGAAAAATAGGAAGTGTACAATGGACACCCAACTAGAATAAGAAAAGACAAAAAAAAGACCAGAAAGAACAGTTACAAAATAACATTATTACAATTACAACATCGCTACTTATCATTCTAAACAATTACGTACTTACAATAATTCCGTTAACAAAGTAAATAAGAAATACAAAAGAAAAGCCAAAAAAAGTAATCATCATCTTGTAATCTTATTATCCAAATGTTTGCCAGAAACACAAAAAGACCCAGTAATTATTTAAGAAACTCCCGACTTGGGGAAAACTGTTTTTATCCCCCCTTTCGCCCCCTGACGGCGGTGAAAGATGGGGAAGCTACCCCTATTGTAATTATTTTTCTTGTAACTTTTCCCTGTAACGAATTTGTTTCCTTGATGAAAAAATGGGGACTAAAGAATATGGATATTTTTATTTTCTCCATAACGCATGCTCTGTGGATTACACAACAAAATTACAAATTTACGACAGGGCAGGCAGTCATGTGTGGTATTCGAACTCGTGTCATCCACCCCTATAGCCGGGGTATGCTTTTTGTAATTATTGTACAAACGAAATATTACAAAAACTGTTGCACTATGTTGTAACACATATACTCGTATACATACTTTCTCATGTTTTATATCAGCAGAATTAAGATGGTAAGTAAGAGCACAGTGTAAGGTTCAGCCTATAAAGTCGTATCCATACTAATCTACCATCAACAAGACCCCTTGTTATCAAAAAGTTTAAACGTAACAAATACATCTTCTGAGGTTTTCCATAAAAAAACTTCCCTAATGCTTTTATGTAGAGGGGAGGATATACATATAAACGAGTATTTCATTAATTTATTTCTATCTTTACAACCCGTGGAGCAAAAATGGCTATGTGCCGCAGACAAGCAATGATGGCTCAGTGGCATTGGCTATGGACTGCCGTGCCGCAGGTCCATGGTTCGAATCCCGCCGCGGGCTTGAGCTTCACCGCATGGTGGAAGGGCATTTTGCGAATGCGCCCGCATGGCTACCGACCACCCTCAAGTAGAAAATCTGTCGCCAAGCACCTAACGGTGTGTTCCAGCAGCAGTCCTTGAGAGCCAGTAAAAAGACAGGCACATGAGACTTAACAACTATGTCTCAAAGTGACGGACTCAGTGCAATTCGTGACTTGTAACGAAATGCATCTATTATAGCCAGAGGTTAGTCTGCGTAACATCAGATGGACATCGTGCTTGATCCGTCACAATAAAAAAAAAAGAGAAAGGTCAGTAGTTTATGTGTGAGTTATAGATATACATAAACAGTATTGATCGAGAAAAGAACACGCGCTCGGTAAGCAACACTTTGTGATGATACTTCGTGGAGAAACGAAGCGCATCGAATATAATTCCGGTTGGGCTACGTGACATTCATGACGTCACTTTAATGTTTTCTTGTTTTTTTTATGGTATCTGAGGTTTTCCATAAAAAACTTTCATAACGATTTTATGTAGAGGGGAGATATACATTTAAACGAGTATTTCATACATTTATTTCTATCTTTACAACCAGTGGAACAAAAATGGCTATGTGCCGCAGATGAAGGTCAGTATCCAGTATCATGCCGCACATGACTAAAATTTTTCCTATCATATATTTGTAATTTGGTAATAAAGGTCAGTGATTTACGTGTGAGTTATAAATGATTTAGATGTGAGCAAAACTTTGTGATGATATTTCGTGTAGACACGAAGCGCGTCGAAAATTCTTCGGGTGGGCTACGTGGCATTCATGACGTCACTTTAATGTTTTTTTTTATGGTATCTGAGGTTTTTCATAAAAAATAATGCCGTAATGCTTTTATTTAGAGGGGAGATTTACATTCACAACAATCTATCTTTACAATCACTGGAACAAAAATGGTTATGTACCACAAACAAGGTCAGTAGTTTATGTGTGAGTTATAGATATACATAAAAAGTATTGATCGAGAAAAGAACACGCGCTCGGTAAGCAAAACTTTGTGATGATATTTCGTGTAGAAAGGAAGGGCGTCGAAAATACTTCCGGATGGACTACGTGGCATTCATGACGTCCCTTAAATGTTTTCTTGATTTTTTTATGGTATAGTGACGGTACGATGCCCACCTGATGTTAAGCGGTATCCTCTTCCTATAACAGATGTATTTCGCCCTAAGTGACGAACTGCACTGCGCCCATCACCCTGAGACATACAGGTGTTAAGTCTCAAGTGCCTGTAATTTCTTAATCTGGTTCGGGACTATTGCATTGAAGGACTACTGCTAGGTGCTTGGTGACAGATATTTCTACATGAGTGTAGTAGCTAGACTAGGCGGTGGGGATCGAACCATGTACCTGCTGTACGGCAGTCCATATAGATATTACCGCTCAGCCATCGTTGCTTCTTCAGTTTATATAACTAACCGATAAAATAAACAGCTTTTTTTAAAAGCCTGTTCGTTTACAAAACGAACAACACACTAACCTTTTTTTACCCTGAAGAAAATCTAATCTACCCTCAAAAGTGAGGTGGTGAAGCAAACTAATAGTGACGCCACCTGGTGCGCCGGAAATGCCCTGATTGGCGGAAATACTGTCATTGGCGGAAGCACCGGACCGGAAATACCAATTTACACGCTAGCACCGCTTTGTTGGTACCCGGGAAGGAAATAGATTTTATTTGCTAAGTTTACTAAGTTAGGGTGTGCTAAGTTAGGGATATTGAGAAAAACCCATAATAGAAAATAAGTGTCTGCCCCTTTTGAGTTTATTTTTGACGGTTTTAGGGAACTGGAATATTTAGTGATTTTTCAAAATAATACGGGCAATATTATTTTAAAGATGTGAATATCATATATTGTTGTATTCGCCAAAAACCAAAGTCACCGACATAGCTTTCAGAATTTGTTAGTTGAAGTGACAATGGGCGGGCCAAAATGCTCGACGAACTGATAACCGGAAGAAAGGTTCCTTTTCGAGTGGTTACCAAATTACATCGGAAGACGTAAAGTTGGTAGGCTAACTAGGTGGACTGACGACATCGTAAAAGTCATGGGCAGTCAATGGTTACAAGCGGCTAATAGCCGTTTTTTTGTGGCGTTCTATGGGGGAGACTTTGTTTAACAGTGGACATCTTCCAGCTAATGATGATGGTGAATTTCATTTGTATGTAAAATGGTTGCTAAAATTTTCTCTTTTTTCTCGTTTTTAACAACTCACATTTCGAATTTCTGGCCATATAGACGTGAGACATCAAACAGGGCCCCAAGTTTCTTAACTATTGAATCGCGTTAACGCAACTCAATTGTATGAAAATTGACGTTTTTGACAGTTTTCGTAAGCTCTCTATTTACGTTCGATCGCGGGCCAGCGGCTAGCTATCGATAGTTTTTGACAAAGTTGTTATGCTGTAAGCTATTGCGTTGCAACAGTGGCATACAATTGGCAGTCTCATTTTCTGAGATGTTTTGAAGGTTTTTAGATAGCATAATAGCTAAGTGATTAATAATTAATTTATTTTCTGCATGGTCAATTCAATTTAGTTTCTGCATGGTAGAAGGGCATTTTGTGAATGCTCGCCTGGCTAGCGATCGACCTCAAGTAGAAAATCTGTCGCCAAGCACCTAACGGTGTGTTCCGGCATCAGTCCTTGAGAGCCAGTGAAATTGCAGGCACCTGAGAGTTAAGAACTATGTCTCAAGGTGACGGGCACAGTGCAATTCATGACTTGTGACGAAATGCATCTGTTATAGGCAGGAAGGAATAGGTAGTAGGAGGTTAGTCCACTTAACATAAGGTGGGCCTCGAGCCTACGCTTGTTTCATCAAAATAACATAAAAAACAAAAGTATTTTTGCTCGAAAATCACTTTATTGATGTTTTGAATTATGCTTGAATGATAGAAGTTTTCAATACAGCTATGCTATTGCTAAATAACTGTGATTGGGAATTATATTTAATTAATTTGACATTGACAGCAGTTCAATCGCAGAAGCATTGCAGTACCGTGGCGTTTGGTCAATAGCTAAGAGAAAGGCGTTTCAGAATGTTCGAGTAAGTTCCAGTTATACTACCCAGAACGTAAAATAACTGAATGATAAAAATGACAGTTAACATGCAGCGCGTTTCAAGCTTTAACCGATGGATAGGCTAATCGATGACTGTGAAACGCAAAGATAGTGTTTTATTTATTGAATATGTTCTGGGTAGTATAACCGGAACTTACTCGAACATTCTGAAACAGGCCCTTAGGTCCCAGTTTGTATGGGATCACCTGACGCTGACTGTTATAATATGAGTGAAACCTCTCTACCTACGTAACATCACATTAATAAACTTTTATAATCAAAGTGGTGACCTAAAATAATAGCATGTGAGAGCTGGTGTAGTGCGGTGTGACGGAAATGCCATCTTTGGCGGTAGTGCCGGACCGGAAATATGAATTTACACGCTAAAGCCACTTTGTTGGTATCCTGTGAGGAAATAAATTTTATTACCAGTTGGAGGATGTTTATAAGGGTGGGTAGTGCACAAGGGCACGTTCCGTTCTGCGCTATATGAACTTTTTGCAGTGTAAGCATGTGTTAGAATCATATATATTTGTTAAGCTTCAATTAGCTTAAGTAAATAAGGTACGATCGAATACTATCGGCAGTGGCACCGAGTTTTTATTCACTGACATCAGTGTATTGGCGAAATAATTCATCTGGACAAGTATTATAACAGTGGCAAAAGCAGGTAAAGCCCTCCAAAGGGTCTGTTTTATAATTATTACAATCCTGTAACCGTGTAGTGGCAATGTGAAGAATAACCTCGTCGAAAATTTTCTCAATGTTGTAACGTTTAAATCTGAAACTGACGGTTCTTGTTGCATATATCCCTCAAGATAAAGGTGCTTTCACTGAACTTTATTGAAATAGTGTTTGCTAGCATATGTAATAGAAGTTTATGAAACTTGTTATGTCATTGTGTATTTTTTTATATTATTTACACTAATAAGTACATATTATAACGACGAACGTAATTAGATTTCTTCAAAGTCAAACTATGTTCTCATTTTATATAGTGACTATTGGTATTAATTGAGAATACATTTCTATAAACCTAGAAACCTAAATGTGGAAACGCATATCGAACAATAAATAGCAAAGTTACAACCATATCTGAACTAATGTCGCTATTACCTTGTGCTTAAAATTTTCTTAATTTTATTTAAAAGCGATCCTTAAAACTTAGTGACATATGAAATGTTTTTGAACATCTGAGAATATCTTATGAAATATTACTTGCTCAGTGATCTTATGGGCATTAAATAAATTCACTACAGATTGCTAATTCTATAAAAGTAGTCATGACACAGTATATAGTATATTTACTTATGCTTTTACTTGATATTTGTAAAAGCAGTTTGGGTCCTAAGCAAGGGTTATTTTATCCTATAAAGAAAACTCCTTAACTGTTTCACACTAATCAACTCGATTGTATTATAGCATTTTGAATCGATTGTATAATATAGGATTTTGAACGATTGTATAATATAGTAACTGGCGATGGGTAGAAATGTTTTAATTGTTGGTTTCGCAAAGTATTGGATATTAAATCCACTTTAAACTTTGAATTCTTATACATAGGTTGTCTTATCCTACATATATACGAAGATAACCTATGACAAATGTTAGCACTTGGCATCCCTTCAGAAGTCATTACTGACTGTCACGCAAACTTTGGCTCAAACCATAATCGATCTCTTTTTCGGAATTTACTAATTGACAAACATATGATTGTTACTGGAACACTTTGAAGTAACGGTTTGTCTATATTAGGTAGAATGTTCTATGCATTGTCAGATTGGCCGAACGGATTCTGGAATGTTCAACAAACAATCTATTCAACAATACAGAAGTTTACAGGGGTTTTACCTCTGCGTTTATTGATTGGTGTAGACTATAGATGGTTTATCATGAAATATTGTAATTCACAAGGATATATTGATACTGGCCACGAGAGTGGGTGTTTGAACAAAATTTATTTAATGATAGATTGTACCTATTGTTTTGAAACAAGAAATACGATAATTATGTACGTTTCAGTTAAGAATATTAATATGACATGCTACCCTACATATTGTAGAAATAAACTACTTATGTTATATTATCAGTTATCATCACATAAAATGATAATATCAAAATATACATATCTACATGTACTTATGCTCTAGATTAAATATTAAATAGAAACACGCTGCTTACCTATTTGATTGGTGCTGGTTGATCTCACGAGCAGTGTGTGAATGCAACCAGCATGTGTATTCAAATGGCAACTACTGTTTAAATAGATTACACTGCATACCCATTTGATTGGTGCTTGTTGATCTCACGAGCAGTAAGTGAATGCGACCTGCACGTCTATTCAAATGGCAAACTGTTTGATAAAAGCCGGTCGACCTTTTACTTGCCGATGGTTGTCTCACATGGCGGCTTGTGAATGTAATCATCGTGTCTAGGTAACTGGTAATTATTAAAATGATTAGGGTTTTTCATGAGAATTTAGTGTTATTTTTACTGCTACATAAGTACATGTAGGTAGACTGCCTGTTGTTATCAGAAAAGTTGTTTACGTAAAACATGTTCCTATTATTCTGGATAAAATACTTAAGCCCTGACGTCAAAACGTCCAAATCACAAAAGGAAAACCCAATTTTGCCCTTATAGTTAATACTTATGTCGTGAAGTCAAAAAGTCCAGACGTTTGTTGTCAAATGGAATATGTCCAATGTTTAATGGTATATTTTGTTATTATCTAAAAAATGCGATAAAACGTCAACTTGATAACTAAGCAAGTTAAAGTTGCATTGCAGAAATTTACCACAGTCGTTCTGATCAAATTTTAAACTCCCTATTGCTTAATATGTTATCAAATATGTAGTTTAAACTGGATACTATCTACGAAACTCTTAGTATCAGTATTTACTTCGTACATAAACCTGGAATATTTTCCGAATTATGTACTTGCACATAATATTTATTCGTGACACTTAATATAACAACGTAGTAAAAGGGAATGTTGGTTTGTACAGCATTTTCTCACAAATGTATTGAATGTATTTTGATTCCATTTCAATGATATTATTTTCTTTTCGAGAGATAGCAAGTCACAACAGTCTACGCGTAGAGAGATAATCTACCCTCCACGCCCTAAATATATTATATTGTAGTCCACAAATCTGTACTATGAACATTTGATAATGATTTTACAGATAATCGATAGCTGTTTTTCTCTGTGGTGACTTCGAACCAAGGACTGTTTATGTGTTCTGTTTATTAGTTAGTACATAAATTCTTTATTAAGCAAGCTTTGTGCAAATAATTGTGTGTTGCCATACACGGTAACAATCTTTCCTACATATATACTATTATCATTTTAAGTTATACATAATTATTTTAAAGCAAAGTTTGTCTGGTGTTATTTTGTACTTCGTGGACGAAGTACTGTCAGTATGGCCGTGTTAGAATCATATATATTTGTTAAGCTTCAATTAGCTTAAGTAAATAAGGTACGAGAAGTTACTCA
The DNA here is from genome assembly GCA_963890685.1 of Plagodis pulveraria. Classification (NCBI taxonomy): domain Eukaryota; kingdom Metazoa; phylum Arthropoda; class Insecta; order Lepidoptera; family Geometridae; genus Plagodis; species Plagodis pulveraria. The sequence continues at coordinate 12,442,653 of OY982971.1, read as the reverse complement.
TTATGTAATTGTAAAATATTCTAAAACTTGTTGATATTTGTAATTTTTAATAACCGCCACACTGTATCCTACATAATCTGTACTGTCTTATTTCGGGTTGGCTGATACGTTGTGGCGGGAACTTTCATGTCTCTGATTGGTTGTGCTAAATATGGTGGGAACTTTAATCTATATGCGACAGACAATTGGCGCCAGTTATTGCTATAAAACCAATGTTTCAATTTGCTGAGCTCTCTTTTATTTCTTCACAAGTGACTGCTGCATCGAGACTTATTGAGTTAAGTGCTGTACTATTTTATTTAATGTAACATAACTGATATTCACGCGTTGTATGTGGGTCTATGTTTGTTGGCTTTTAAAATGGTTTGCCCTGTTTATTATATTATCGTTGTGAAATGTGACTATACAATATTACCTTTGAAGTAATCCATGTGACCCTAATGATGTATTATTCTTATTAAAGTGTTCTATGTGTTCCTATAAACGTTGTGTTTTTGAAGTATCCTTATGATTCCCTTTTGTGTAGAAAACCTAGTAAGTGGGATAGTTAAGTACTGAACTAGTAGTATTCATTTACTTTACCTTAAGCTAGGACTAGATTATGGCATCACCGCCTGACAAACATCTTATAATTTAATGAGCCTACATTACAGATTAAATAAATGCTCTCTATCTTGACAAATCTCACACGTGCTTAAATTTTTCCGATATAAGCGCATTTACAAATAGTACAGTAAGGATTTAGAAATGGTCGTACTTCTGAAATGGCAATAGGAAAAGTACTTTATTACTTAATAATAACAAATGTTTTTACAATATTTTAAGAAAACATCAATTAATATTTTAATAAAACACTTAAAAAATATAAAAATACATCTAGTGACAATTTCGCCTAGTTTTCCTGCTAAGCCGACGTGACGTCACATATGCCACGCAACCAAACCGGAAGAGTTTTCGACGCGTTTCGCTTCTACACGAAGCATCCAAAGGAGGTCTTGACTCTATGAGCGCACGATCGAGAATATTTCTCGAGAATATTTGTATTTTTGTATGTAACGAATAAACTTAAAAACTACCAGACCGATATGAAAAAATATTTTACCATTAGAATCCTACACTATCCCTAATGAAAATAGGCTATGGAATATTTTCAAAAACTTAGGGATCCGTATGAAAACTTTAGTAATGTAACCCAAAGTGTGAAAAAAATTGCAAAAAAATCGTTATATCGCGTACGCTGCGAAACTTGATGACAATAGAGCAGTCATGTGCTACAATTTCATATAAAGGAAATTCAATATCCTTTACTTCGAGCTACCAAAACGCATCATAACATTAAAATATAAAAATGGCATGCTTAAATTGTTCATTATAAAAAAATAAAAATGTCAAATAATAATATAAATACAATTAAAATATGTCAGGAAGAAAAAATAAACGAAAATATCAATCAATACCAATTAGAATCATTAAAATTATTACACGTAATTTTGCATGGTCGTGCGGCATTTTGCGAATGCCTACCTGGCCAGCTAATACCTCAAGTAGAAAATCTGTCACTCAGAACATATGGGTGTGTTCCAGAAGGTCTCTTTGAGAGTCAATATTTTAAGCTTAGCCTGAACTTCTTCTTTAATTTAATATTTAAATAGGAATTGGTACTACTGTAAGCTGTTTCCTTATGTTTAATTTATTTTATTTGTGATCCGCTTTACTACATCTATGTCTCTCGTCCCAGCAGGTATATGCTGAAAAACATGCATGGTGGAATTTTGCGAATGCCCGCCTGGCTAGCGACCACCCTCAAGTAGAAAATCTGTCACTCAGAACATATGGGTGTGTTCCAGAAGGTCTCTTTGAGAGTCAATATTTTAAGCTTAGCCTGAACTTCTTCACTTACCGTCATATAAGAAAGTGGTTAAAGGCTAGCCTATCAGCTGAAAACAAACTGGCTATGTTCGAGTCGGCACTCGCTCTTTTAGGTCTCTGCACTTCAACAGCCCGTTGGATCGCAATGCTTATTCGTTGAGCCAAATAAGCGCTAGCACTTTGATCACGCATCGCATGACGCATCGACCAAGCACTCATTTTAGTTTATTAATATAAATTCAAAGTCAAAGACAAAATCATTTATTTAATTTAGGCGTCTACGACGCTCTTATGAAGGTCAATTACAAATTTTAATATGGAAATATTCTATATTTTACTGCCACGTTCAGAAAAAAAGGTATAGAGCCACTGCGAGAACAACGTGCAAGAAACTCGAGGTCATTCTTTGAAACGTCTTTTAACAATGTTATTAAACTATATAATAGAATTATTACAATATTTGTTTAAATTACGTATAGGTGACAGGCGATAGCTTGGCAGAGACGGAATTGTCCATGCATTTTTGTCGTAAAAATGTGTGTAAATTAGGACCTACGAATTAAATTAGGACCAAAACAGAGCTAGTCCATTTATTGTGATTTTTCTTAGTAGTTAGTAATTCTTCTTCGTGACTTTGGAAATTTTGTAACTTATATACTGTACACCCTTTCACACCTATCTTCAAACTCTACCTATTTAATTTGTTGATATTACGCTACTACTGTAAACTATTTCCTTATGTTTCATTTATTTTATTTGTGATCCGCTTTACTACATCTACGTTTCTCGGCAAACATCCATCCGAGAAGGGCGTCAAGTCTGCTAATCAATTTGAATCTATAATGGACTCGGCCTGGTCAATTTTGACAGTTTTGGAAGTCTACTAACTTCATATCGTTCATATTGAGGCAATATTGATTCAATCTCGGTTTCATATGAAAACTAAACGAAATAATAAAATAATTATAAATAAAAACGAAATTGTTTTCTGAATTACCTTACTCTTCCCTTTTTATTTTTTGTTGGCAATATCGTCATACCAGCCTTGATTCATCATAGATTCATATATTCATAAGGGATCAGCAGACTACCGATTCTGTCTTGTATGAATCTTGAATGAATCTATGCTGAATATGAACATGTAATTAGCAGACTTGGCCCCCTGGTACATGTATGTTGAAAAACAGCGCAGCGCACGTTCGTACTTGACGTATGCACTGCACAATGCTGAGCATAGGCATACTGCTTTTGCCTTTTGTTTGATTTTTATTTCTTTGTCAATTCTCTTTTATTGTAATTGTTTTTGTGTATGAAGGCAATATGGCTATTTTATTTATTTATTTTTATTTTTTTTATCACACAGTCATATCATATAATGACGCCTCCATCATAAGACGTAGTAAAAGTCAAACTCTGCGTAGAGATTTCCGGGGAAGTGCTGCTATCGTACCTATTTCTACCACCAAGCATTTATGTTTACATTAATGTATTCCGGTATGACAGGTATAGGTGCCGGTGAATTTACAGGCACATGTTACAACTTTATGTCCCAGAGTGATGGGCGCAGTGCAGTTCGTCTTGTGACGAATCTCTGACGAAACTCGTGACGTCTGTTATAGGCAGTGTTTTTTTTTATTTTTTTATTTTTATGCCTGTTAGGTTAGCCTTTGACCACTATCTCACCTGATGGTAAGTGATGATGTGGTCGAAGATGTTGTTCAGGCTAACCTAGAAGTGCTGGCTCTCTTTTAATTCTAGATAGGCAAGCATTTGGCTACTATCTCACCTAATGGTAAGTGATGATGCGGCCGAAGATGTAGCATGCTTGCTAAAAGATACCCATTTATTCTAGACTTGAAGACTTCCAAATTATACTGTTCGGAAACAAAGACGCGGGCAATGAGTTTAACTGCTTCGCTGTACGGGTGATAAATGTGGAAGCGAAACGCTTCGAGCGAACTGGAGGAATGTCAACCATGAAAGGATGAAGGCCATAAGATTGTCTTGTTGTCCGATGATAGAAGGGGCATGGAGGAATCAGTCTGTGTAATTCCCATAGACCTAAGATTTTTTCGCTACGCTCAAAAGCCTATGGTAATTCCTGCGCACACTCTCCGAAATGTATACGATAGAATACCGATTGGCAAGCGACCCTGCGACGATGACCGATACTCTGTAGTTTGGACTCAACCAGCTTATCATCACCTATAAGTCCTAAAAGTAAGGTTACACCCCTTAAGCCTCGTTCCATGTTCCGTCACAATCACAATCACAGTCAATTTTTTTTGTATTTATGTATATATATACCACCTAATGGGTAGGCTAAGCAGTAAAATATTGCCTAGTAACTTTTAAGGTGCCTATTAATAAGGTTTCCGTATTGTGGACTGTCACTAGGAATATCTTTATCAGAAAATCTGAACAACACCATATGAGCTGGGCATTGAACCTAGGATCTTAGTATTCTAAAGCAATGCCTTTACGCCTGTTATAAAATACGTAGGCCCAATTACTTTAACATTTTCTACAGAAACAAAACACCCAAGGAATGATATTCTCTCAGCAACTTAAAAATTAAAACAATCCAAAATGATACCATCCCAGAACACGCGTCACGACATTCGTGACCCCATTCGGGTTCACACGTCATCTAATTACGTATGAGATCGCGGGCCTAAGGCTAAACGTCAAAAATCACGAAAACACACGAAAATACCCGATTGTTACGAGCATTCCAAGCGATGTTTAGTGAAGCGAGTCAATTCTTTTTCAACGATTGCAATTCTTAATATGCTTATGGATGCTGTACGGAACGTTATTTTCTCAAGCATGCTTAATTTTCAATTGCACATTTTCCATCATGTAATATCGGCAAATGCGTTTAATGTATCTTAGGTTTAATATATTGTCCTTTTATGAGCACATATTGAATTTTACGAATTGATCGTAACATGATTTGTCCTTAAATTAGGACATATTTTGACCCATAGACTTTAGCCACGCTAAAGATGTGGTTGATTATAGTGAAGCCAAATTTCAGAAACTATTATTCGTTAGTTTTTACATATTAAAAAATAATCTACTTCTGTGAGGATATTCGGAAAGTGTCTTCAATAATGCCATAACGTCCGTATTTTCTGTACCTTTTGTGTGTGATTTTCGTGGTAACATTCAAGTACAATGTCACTACTGTATTTTTATTCGTAGGCTACATAAAGACAGAGCCATCATTGGACTGTATGTTAAACAAAGAGAAGCCAATACTCCTGTCGATTTTAAATGCCGCAATCCTAACTATAAAATGGTAACAAATTGTAATGTTATGTTCTCTAAAAAGGACACAAAGGCAAACTGTATGGATTTTAAATAAGGACCTAGGTAGGACATAAGGCGCTTCAATAATATTATCTCTGGAATACATAGAACATAATATACATTACACGTTATTGAAATGGTGCACAATTTTTTGATAATCTAGCATTTCTGTGCTACGACAAATCTTAATATAATGTTCTCAAAAAAGGACAGGAATTTATCTTATGACATATATATTATGGTCATGGTTTTTGTAATGTTATGTAATTTTATTATAACAAGGATTTTAATAAACTTAGTCATACATCACTACTCCGGGAATTCCTGCATAGCGTAGAATTCACAAAACTCATCAAAATTAACTTGCACACGACCCGCTTCAAATTAGCCGGGTTTTTAACGTTTAGTTAGTGCTCTACCTTAGCTCCAGGGTGTCATGGCAGTGCTGCATGACTGCCCCGAGACAAAGGGGCACAATTAGTGTGCGGTGTACGGCTGGAATGAAACGAGGCCCTCTTCTTGGGGCTCTAACTGTATTAAACGGCCCCAAGAGACTTTCTGAGAGGCTCATAGTATCTTGGGGTATATAGTAGATTTTGGATTTAGGAAATATTATGGTACCTTCAAAGAGATTAGGAATGTTAATTAGGAAAAATTTAAGTCATGTGCGGGATTGAGACACTTTGTTTAAATTAATTATCTTTAAATGTATATAATGTCTGTATTTAATATACTCGTACATACTCTTTAAAATACTACTTTCATATAACATTGATTATTTAATATGTTTATCATAAGGACTATATTACTATAATCTTTAAATTAAATATTTTTATCATAAGTATACTATTTGTTATACATTAGGTTTTTTTGTTTCTTATAATCAAGTTTTTGGTTGAGTTTAATTTAATTTCTAGGGCCCTAGTTCTATGAAGTAATATGTTTAAACAAATGTCTTTAATAAATAAATAGTATTTAAATAAACAGGAAACGACTTCCAATACTGAAAATTATGAAATCTCTTGTTGAAGTCAGTACCAAGCTGATTCAAAACATTGACGTCTATAATCATGGTCCGACTTCCACAAGTTTTAATTATTTCTTGATTTCAGTGGTGGACGCCGGTTTCATTTTAATTTTAAATATTTAGTAATGCACACAGATAACAAGATCATAGTCATTCGCCTTCAATACTGTTTACCATCAAATAAAACTGCAATTACCAATACATCATCTAGGTATATCAATAGGTATAGATTAAAATAAAATTTCTGACGGTAGTACAAATAATTTCATAATAACTCAAGTGACATATGAAAGCAATAGTCACCCCGTGACCACGATCACTGCAAAGTGTTAGAAACGGCGAGAAAATAATTATAAATGTATGTTATTAAAACCATTTAAAGTTGTTTAATTACTTTGTGTAATAATCACGATAACCTAAAACAATATTGAGAACCTCCCCTTCGAAGGAAGTGGAAGTTGGTTAAAAAAAAGTTGGTACGGATGGGTACCCACCTTTTTTTAATTCTGGAATTGAACCACTGTCCCATTCCACGTCTAGACTTGACTACCAAAGTAGTAAGTTTAATATTTACCTATTAATTATTTAAAAATTCTGATGCAATCATGTGAAATATTTACGGAGTATGAACTGTGAGGGCCCTACATTTACCTTAATACAACTCTGTTCGGTAGTAAAGTTAGCGGCATTGCACTCGATCCTTTATGAATACGCACACATATAATTATATGAGTATGTAGATAGGTCATTTCAGAATCGACGTGTTAAGGTAAGGAGCGTGGGAGAGGGCGTAGCTCAGAATATTAGGATACATATGATAAAAAGGGCTTCGTACCTAATCTAAACAAGATCTTGGAATTCCATATTAGCATAGATAAATAATTTCTCTATGATATTAGTAGTTACTGTAATGGCAATGAGTTTGATAAAAGATATAAGAGTTGTTTACGTTGTGGACAAAAGATTTTTTTTTTATGTTATTGTGACGGAACAAGGTCGAGGCTCACATGATTTTAAGCGTACCTCTGCCTATAACAGATGAATTGCACTGCGCCCGTCACTTTGAGACATAGTTGTTAAGTAATGCATGTAATTTCACTGGCTCTCAAGAACTGCTGCCGGAACACACCGTTAGGTGCTTTGCGGTAGATTTTCTATTTGTGGTCGCTAGCCAGGTGGGCACTCGCAAAATGCCCTTCCACCATGCGGTGAAGCTCAAGCCCGTGGCGGGATTTGAACCATGGACCTGCTGCGTGGCAGTCCATAGCCAATGCCACTGAGCCATCACTGCTTCAGACCCTTCTTTGACTCGATTTTTTCTTGTTGCAGTTTCTTTTATGACCTTAAGACTTTCGCGACTAAGGGCCTGTTTCAAAATGTTCGAGTAAGTTCTTGTTATACTAGCCAGAACATATTTAATAAATAAAACACTATCGTTGCGTTTCACAGTCATCGATTTAGCCTATCCCATCGGTTAAAGCTTGAAACGCGCTGCATGTTAACTGTCATTTTTATCATTCAGTTATTTTATGTTCTGTTGAGTATAACCGGATCTTACTCGAACATTCTGAAACAGGCCCTTAAACTCATAAGTTATATCTATTTAACAGTATTTAATCACAATGAAAACATGTATATTATTTACCTCGATGTTTCAACCAGTTGCTTTGGTTGTGGTCAAGTGCCACTAAAGCAAATAACTAATTGCTTTTTATCGTTATTTAGTGTCGACATTAAATACTTATAACTATTTTGATAACCTTGTATTGTGACACTGTAAACTGAATATATACTTTCATAAGAAATGGACAATGAGTACTGCCAAGAAATAAAATTGTTTGAGCAGGTATTTTAAAGATAAAAACGTGTTTTAACCGACTTCAGATAAGGAAGAGGATCTCAATTCGTTTGTTTTTTATGTTTGTTAATTCAGAACTTTCATTTCCATAATTATTTTTTTATTTGAAAGCTGATTAATGTGGTGTGGTCACTTTTAAATTTCATCAAAATCGGTCGAGACGTTTATGAGTTCCAATGACACTCCAATAACTGAAAAATATTTTCCTATCTTGATGATATAGTCGTTGACAGTGAATGACAATCGAAGCCGGACAAGCAACGGTCACTAAAATGAGTGATTTTATTTTTACTTAAAAATGGAGTCGACTTCATCTCGCAAAAGTGTGAAATAAATTGTTGAAGTCAGTACCATGCGCACAATATTGTGATAATAATTTAAATAATTGTGGTACTTTTGAACTATCATGGTACCAAATTCAACATGTTATTTCACACTTTTGAGTGTTGAAGTCCGTTCTAGGTAATTCCGTCCGTTTTAGGTATTTTTTTTATTAAAATTATTATAGGGTATTTTTGGTCTTATTAGAAAAGTAGGTACTACAGTAAAAGTACAAGATTTTGAAAATAGACGTCTTTATATTACATAAAATTATTTAAACGCATTTAAGTATCGTTCATTTAAATTATACAAAATTTGTCTTTCCTCCTTACGGTTTGACGTAGTATTTTTTTTAATTAGATAGAGTAATAGATACTTTCTTTATACGCACTTTTTTTAGGGAGGACATAGATTTTCGCGAAAACCTAAGACAAGGTTTATTTCCAAATGTTAATGTTATTTTAAAGTTAAGTTTATTTATTACAAAATTACAAATATACAATAGGAAAAATGGGGTCTACGGCTAAGGGGGTTGGATGGACGCGGGTTCGAATCCCGTACATGACTTAAATTTTTCCTATCGTATATTTGTAATTTTGTAATGTAATCCGCATAGTAGGCGTTATAACAATATTAAAATAAAGTTTTTGGATCTAAATAAGATTGGAAGCACAATCCCGTGCGGAGCAAAAATCACACTTACATCTTATTAAAGCACTTTTTTTTTTATTCAGGACGAGAATCAACCTCTTTACCTCCGATTTCGCGTTACTGTCATAGGAGACGGTGCGCGGTAATCAACCAGACTACTAGACTTTATCTGATGGAAAGAAGTGCTATTTCAAACACGTAACTCTCGACATTGCGAGCGCACAATTTAACAATTTCTAGTGTCCCAAAAATAATAATTTGTAAATGTTATTTAAATATTATTGCTTATACAGAAATTATAATTCGGCCTTCATTTTTCACGAATATTACCCATTATATAATAGTTTCAGGCAAATAAAAAGGCTTTATTCTATAGGATAAGCGTTTGTTAGGCTGCCAGTTTCAGTATTTAGTTCTTATAAGAACGAACCTGTCTGGTGGAGCTACAGTGATATTAATAAAGTTACATTTTTATGTGCTTCGTATAGAAGCTAAACGCATAGAAAATTGTTCCTGTTTGGATACGTGGCGTGTATGATGTCAGCTTAACAGGAAAAAATCATACTTGATATTTTGAAGCAGTGATGGCTCATTGGCATTGGCTATGGACTGCCGCGCAGCAGGTCCATGGTTCGAATCCCGCCCAGAGCTTGAGCTTCACCGCGTGGTGGAAGGGCATTTTGCGAATGCCCGCCTGGCTAGCGACCACCCTCAAGTAGAAAATCTGTCGCCAAGCACCTAACGGTGTGTTCCGGCAGCAGTCCTTGAGAGCCAGAAAAATTACAGGCTAATGAGACCTAACAACTGGACGTCTCAGTGTGACGGGCACAGTGCAATTCGTCGTTGACGAAATGCGTCTGTTATAGGCAGAGGTTAGTCCACTTAACATCAGGTGGGCCTCGGGCTTGTTCCGTCACATTAACATAAAAAAAAAAAAAAAAAAAAAAAAAAAAAAACTTAGGCGGAATTATCACAAGATATATTTTTAAGCGTTTTTCTAAAATATAAATTTAATGTTTTCTTAAAATATCCGTTATTATTCTATAGCTGTCACTGTATCAACCGGATAGTCCACTGCTGAACACAGCCTTCCCTATTATGGCGGGGGTTTGCCATAATCCCCATGTTTGGCAGGCGTCTTGAGGATCGCAGTGTGAGATATCAGTTCCTCAGAAAGCGCTGCTGCCCACCTTCCGGAGTTTTTCCTTTAGTCGCCTCTTACGACACCCACGGGAAGAGATGGGGGGGGGGGAGGGGGGGGGGGAGGGGGGGGAGGGGTGACATTCCAGCCCATCACCTCACGGGCTATAGCTATTGGTGACCAAATAACTAAAAAAACAATTATTTCTCAACTAATTGGAACTGACCACATTTATAATAGCAGTAGTTATCACAAATCATTTTAACTCAAACAACGACTTATGCAAAATGCAGACAAAAAACTTAATATCAAATTTAAAGATATGTACAATAGAACACTTGCGTATAGTTACATCAGCTCAAAAGTTACATGCAAGTACCGTGATTTTTGAGTACTTTTATGTTAAATCAATTTTGTTAAATAAGTTTTCGTATGAAGACAATGAACCATTATAGATTATGTGGTGCAATCTATTTGAATGTCAACAGTAATTTATCTCGTGGGTGTTACTTCTCTGCTTTCTCTTCGTATCCACGATGCACCAGATATGTTTTATTCTTAAGTAAAAGGGACAAGACTATTGTTATCTCCCTGTAACAAATCTTCCGAAGTTCCAATCAAATTTTCCGTATGAACCGGAACCACGATCGAACCTAGCACCTTGAGATAACAGCAACGCTTAACGAACTTTGAAGAAAAAAATAACTTAATACGAAACCAACTTCCAACGCTGATGAACATAAAATAACTTGTTCAATGCGATGCTGATTCAAAACACTGACCTCACATTATAATAGGCTAATTTTGACGAGTCATTTCATAATTAAAAAAAAAAAAAATCTTTTATTGATGCTTATTGCTTAAAGGATTCAATCGCCTATACTACTGTTCACCATTGACAATAGTTGCGATTACCATTAAATCATCCAGGTATGCAAATACATTTTTCAGCTCATTAAATATAGCTTTAGAACTGCTCAACCAATTTTGATAAAATTTAAACACGACCAACTTCATAACTGACAGAGTTTCCAATCGCGTAACAAACATTAAAAAAATATACAAAGGCAGTCATCGCGCACATTTTATTCGGATTAATATAACATATTTGAACATTATTAGTTATTATGATCATCATCAAGCAAATCGCTGTTTCATATTATATGCAAAAATATTCACAAGCATTACTGTTTTTTTTGTGCTGGAAGACTAGCATGTAAGAAATACATTTGTGCTCGGGAACTTTTAAAATCAATCCCTATGGGTATATAGATAGACATAATAACTAACGTCCCAGACTGACAAGCGCAGCGCCGTGTCAAGCAGAACGAGACACATGCCACTGTTAATGGACAGGCCTGACGCTTATTATCAGACGGGCGAGTTATCCACCTCATCAATGCAAAACACAAAAACTTTAGAATTTCAACCTGACTTTGCGTTAATGCTGTAGCTTTTACACATATGAAGTTGTAGGCAAGAAAGACAATAGAATTGTTGATCTTACTAGTCATGCCACTTTTTGGTACCATTAGAAAATATTTCTCTGAGCATATCCTTTAGAAAACAAAGAACCTCATGCCAGTGACCTTTAGACGATATAACCTTTAACTGTATAATCGTGACTGAGATGTCGTATAACAAACAACGTTGATATTAGATTAATAACTTGTGATTAAGGCATCGTTATTTACTTTACAAGCTGTGGTTTACCTCCGGCGCTACTCGGTGTTTGTAAGTTTTGTGTGGAGAACTATATAGAGGTTTCGTTCAGTAAAAAAACATCACTCATTTTTCATAGGATAGACACACAAACGATTTAGCAGTGGTACAACACTACAGGTATCAAGAATGTGTTACGGACTTTTGAGGCGAGGATATGCTATATATAGTAAATAATATATTGAATATAATTAATAAAATAAAATTATTTGTGAAGCTATGAAAGCCGAGCGGTTATAGCTATTGACTGCGGTGCCGCAGGTCCATGGTTCGATCCTCGCCGCCGGCTTGAGCTACATCGCATGGTGGAAGGGCATTTTGCGAATTCCCGTCTGGCTAGCTACCACCCTCAAGTAGAAAATCTGTCGCCAAGCACCTTACAGTGTGTTTCGGTAACAGTTCTTGAGGGCTAGTAAAATTACAGGCACATAATGAGACTTAACAACTGTAAGTCTTATGGTGACGGGCGCAGTGCTGTTCGTTACTTGTGACGAAATGCATCTGTTATAGGCAGAGGTTAGTGCCTTGACATCAGGAGGGCATCGGGCTTGTTCCGTCACTATCACATAAAAAAAACTGTAAATAAGAAACTAAGCTATCTAAATTTGATTAATAGAAACTTAATTAAACATTATAGTGTCTATAGTCTTATAATAACATCATTATTATAATACCTTACATGTACTTGAATACATCTTATTATATTAATGTTTAATTTAATATAAATTAATAATTAACAATTTTACTGCATCAAGGGTGATTTATAATCTAAATTTTAATTAAATTTCTGTTCATACAAATGTTATCTCGTCATATTTAACACGGCAAATGAAAAAGCTCGGTGTAATTTTCACGCATGTACCCTTGATGTCAGTTTTTAATATCGTTTTTTATTTATTCCCTAAATGTGAAATACAAGAATTTCGAAACGGTTTTTCCAATTAATTTTGAATATACATAAATGTACGAATAACTGGCACCAAACTTGGAATTTTTGATCTTCGGCGAATTTGAACACATAGGTACTATTTCGCTTCATCTACACTCTGATTACATCTGACATTCTACATTCTGATTTCGGAAGTTCGCCTAGGTCTCGCCTTCTTCTAGGTTCCACACTTCCGTTCACTTGTCCCATGAATACCTTTTTAGTCATTCTATTTCATTCCTTCTCTCCACATGTCCAAACCATCTTAACATTAACTTTCTCGTTTTTTGTCACTTCATTTACACTACATTACATTATGAAGCAGTGATGGCTCAGTGGCATTGGCTATGGACTGCCGCGCAGCAGGTCCATGGTTCGAATCCCGCCCAGAGCTTGAGCTTCACCGCATGGTGGAAGGGCATTTTGCGAATGCCCGCCTGGCTAGCGACCACCCTCAAGTAGAAAATCTGTCGCCAAGCACCTAACGGTGTATACCGGCAGCAGTCCTTGAGAGCCAGTGAAATAACAGGCAAAATGAGACTTAACAGGTATGTCTCAAGGTGATGGGCGCAGTGCAGTTCGTCACTTTTGATGAAATGCATCTGTTTTAGTCAGAGGATACCGTGCTTAACATCAAGTGGGCCTCGCGCTTATTCCTTCACAATAACATTTAAAAAAAAAACATCCTCATTCACACCAAATTCCCTTATCTTATCACACTATTCCTTATCCTGTCACTCCGTTTGACTCCAATCATGCTTCTCGATGCTCTCATGTCCCCTGCATTTATTCTACTTCCATGCTATAAAATTAAGGTGGCATAAAAGGGACTAAGGAAATAATGCACTTAATGAAAAGACACCATTTACGTCTATATATACGAGCTGTACATTGGGCCCACAACAAGGCTGCTTATTAAACTAAAAAATAGTAGCGGGAAAACTACCAAAGAGACCATATGCAAAGGGGTTAGCGTAAAAAGGTTAATAAAACATAAGCAAAAACTTTTTATTTAGATAACGTATTTTAACATGTTCTTGTGCTATTAGAAATATTAGAGAAGACATATTATCCGGTGGTAAGTATCTATAGGTAGAATTCGTTAGGAATCTACTACCGCAGTGTCAGATATTTAGCCTCGAAGTGTGAAGGGTATCGTAGAAAGTGAAATTACTGGCCAAACGAGATGTAAGTACCGACGTTTCGGAGAACGAGCATAATGCAGTATAAAAAATAGTGCCGTTTGTGACACTACAACCTTAATAGATAGGCGTTACGCCTTTCATCTGGCCGGCAACTTGGTCGTCTCATCACATCATAGTCAGGGCTGGCCCACATCTGGCTGAAGATACGTTGGCGTAATTTTTATATGGCCCGATACAGTAAGGCATTTTCGGCTCAATGTGTACGGCGTGAGATGTTCACAATGTTTAGTTCTGTGTAGCGGCGTTACGCGACGGAAACTGGTAAACACCAGCTTCAGAACATATACATGTTCTATTGCCCTGCTCTTGTTGTATATGTTCTATGACGGAAGTACTGCGACGTGAATTACGTCATATGTGTTTTACGACAAAGTTCTCTTTGAAATGAGAAGCGCTCGTAGCGAAGTTTACTTAGCTGTTCTCAACCGATCAGCAAAGTTAAGCAACGTCGCGCGCGGTCATGAGTTGGATGGGTGACCGCTAGTGACATTACTACTGAGCGTTTCCGTGTTTCGGAGGGCACGTTAAGCCGTCGGTCCCGGTTGTTGTCTTAGGATGGCAGTCGTTATAGCATGCACTGAGAAAAATCTAAAGTCAAAAGCGCCCTAATGAAGGCCAATTTATATGGTATAAGGCGAAAAACCGACCAAACGTAAATACGTACAAAAACGCCTTCCAACTAGAAGGCGTTAAACGAGGTCAGTGAAGGCGAATGTTTCTTTTCGTCTTCATTTAAGGTGTATTTTGTGGTCTTACTTAAATATTGACTTTTGATAAGGCTGATTAAGTCGTACGTTATGGTGATAATCACCGTATATAAACCGCCGTAAAAGTAAGGTATATTTTATGGTCAATACTGCAATTATTATCGTATAATAAATAAGTTGCAATTCTGAAAATGCTTTACGGAAGGCGTTTTTGACGGTTGTGTTTATTATAAAACATGGTACATTTTTATTGATTGGTGAAAATCATCTTAAGAGTTGTGAATTCATCTTACGTAGTTACAATTCAACGGTAAAAGGTCAAATTTGATGTAAGCCTTTAAGACGGTTTTCTCAGTGTGGTGGTAGGGTATTTTGCGAATGCCCGCCTGGCTAGCTACCAACTTTAAGCAGAAAATCTGTCGCCAAGCACCTAACGGTGTGTTCCGGCAGCTGTCCTTGAGAGCCAGTAATTCTAGGTTAGCCTGAACAACATCTTCGACCACATCATCACTTACCATCAGGTGAGATAGTGGTCAAAGGCTAACTCATAAGGCATAAAAAAATAATATAAAAAAAAACGTATGTCAGACTGTGGACGAAGGACGGAGAGACGTAGTTTCAAACGCCAGTGAGTGGAACAGAATTACGTATATTTAAATAGCGTGAGTGTTTTTTTTTTCATAAATTCATAGAAAAGTGATGTTTGAAAACGGAAAAAATCTTTCTAGTATTATATCACGTGTTAGCTACATAATAATTAGAAATTTAATGAATATTGATATGATTTACTATATATTGACACAAAATATAACGATAGCATAATAAATGAAATTAACTAGAAAAATTACAAAATAATTATAAATATGTAATGCATGTGGATTTTGATACCTTTATAAATAATTTAGCTGAACACTTGTAAGAGTAAATTGTATTCGAAACCATAGAACATATAATAATACTCCGGAACAACATTTATGTATTACCTACATCTAATGTACCTAGAATTATGACAGCAACAAATGGTTGTAATGGTTTGAAACTTGATCGTATATGACAATATTAGACTTGATTTTTTCTATAGAGATAAATATATGGAATTGTGTTTTAATAATAACAAATATTTTTAAAATATTTTATGAAAACATCAAATTAATATTTTAATAAAACAATTAAAAAATACAAAAATATATGTAGTGACAATTCCGCTTAATTTTCTTGCTAAACCGAGGTGACGTCACAAACGCCCCGCAGCCAAACCGGAAGAATTTTCGACGCGTTTCGTTTCTACACGAAGCATCCTCAGGAGGTCTTGACTATACGAGCGCACGATCGTGAAATCTGAATTGTGTTTTCGAATCAGGCATAGTATTTTCATATCCTCTAGAATATTATCTAATAAAGCTCATAATGCTCATAATTTGCCATTATGAGACTTACTTCGTTCAGCTTCAGTCGTTCCTATACGGATAGATTTCATACTTAAGGGTGACCTGGCCGGCCCGTTCTCCATACAAAAGTCGTAGGGTGATCACTCCCTTATTTGAGGATTTAATTCCAAAATAAAGCATAATACCGATTGATCTCGTCATTATCTAGGCTTGTATGATGCCGAAATTTAAATAAAATCATGAATTTGAGAATTATGACCCTCGAAACATTTTCATGTTAAGTTTTCGAGGCTTATAACTTACAACTTAATTATCTTTTTAAAATTCTGGCATCATACAAGCCTAGATAATGACGATATCAATCGGTATTATGCTTAAGTCTGGACCTAAAATCTCAAATAAGGGAGTGATCACCCTACGACGTTTGTATGGAGAAGTGACCGGCCAGTTCAACCTTAAGAATCTACATTTTCGTCCAAAACAAAACCAAGTCTGTCCTTACCAAGATCTTGTCAGCCAACGTGGGGCTTGCCGCTTGTCTTCTACACTTATACGAAAAAACACAAACATACAATAATGATTTCCTTTGCAACCATATAATTATTGTTTTCTCTATTACGTCTTTTTATACCAGTCACCTTTACTCGTATGAAAAGGTATACAATACAGATAACGTGTGTAAGTCCTTGAACGCATGTTGTACGTATTCTACCTATACCAGAGCATTCGTTGGCAGCTGCGCCCGCGCATCGCCTGAGGCTTTCGGGATATATGCCTCTCGAGCGAGCTCCGCGCGGCGTTTATCGAAATATTATAATACAGCACTTTTGTAGCAGATCGAAGGAATCTTATTTAGGGTTCTTTAAAAAAAATATATTAAGAAGAAAGGGAACCGACTTCCAACACTGTAAAGTATGAAAATACTTGTTGAACCAACATACTGACCTCACATTATGATAGTAATTCAACTCCTCTACAAGTACATACATTCCAAAGTTTGGAGACGATACCGACTTTTAAAAATATTTTTTTACTCTTTTTAGTGATGCTTGCTTATATTAGTATGAACCAAACACTTACCTTTTTATTAGTAAGCTTTGGTTTAGGACACTGTTGCGGCGTTTTTGACCTGGGGTCAGCCATTGCATTTTTCGCTTACGGTTATCATAAAGAATCCACTTTACATCACATGTCACAATTAGATCCAATATTCCTTCATTTCTGTATCGATTCAACAAGGCAACACAAGTATCAACTCGCGTTTTTTTCGCAAATAAGTCAAATTATGAGGCTCATTTTTCATATTTTTTATTATATTGATTTGACGCAAATGAGTCTATACTTTTGGTTGGTAACGTTAAACCATGCCGCTAATTCCTGGGTAGTTTGGCTCGGATCGGTTTCCACCATCTCTTTCAATTAATTGTTGTTCACCTGTATTGGCGGTATTCCACGTGGTTCTTCAAATCAAAGTTTCCATCACGAAAGCGTTTAAACCAAAATCGCACGATGCGTTCATTAGCAGTTCCCTCTCCAAACGCAACATTAATATTGCGAGCTGTTTCTGCCGCGTTAGATCCGCGTCGGAACTCGTATTCAACACTGAGCAAGTAATAATAAGAGTTGGCACGGACCTTGTTGCTTTGAAACTCAGATTTGAAGTTATTTTTTACCAACCATTACAAATGAAAACAATATGGCCAACACAATAATAGTGACATTAGTGAGTGTTGTACTACTGATTCCCTAAAATCGATTAGTAACAATGAAATCGATTCCATTATAATCGATATAGGGAAAAAATCGTAGGTAGGTTAGGTTTATAAAATATATGTTAACGAAATATAAAATAAAACAAATATTTCGCACAGATGTATTTATTTATTCAAAATCATCATAATATATTATCGTGCGATATATCTTCGCTAGTATATACGAAAACCGTATTAATGAGGTCTGTATACATAGTTCCAAAGTAATTTGTGTATAGGCACTAGAAAATTATTAATATAGATTTTTTTAAAATTTTCATTGTACATAACAATTTTTAATATATAAAACTTATTTTCTAATTGTCGTATATGAAAAGTATAAAATACTGCAAGTACGTTGCACTAGTAAACTTGTTATCATCAACTGTTAAGAACTATTATTATTTGTAGTTCAATCATAAAATGTAGTATTTTTTGACGCACCTTTTTTAATTATATGTAGACTACAGACTTTTAAAAAAACTTTGATGAAGGTAGTTGAATTATTTTGATATTTAATTTAACCTCGCAGCTGATCTATTTTATTTGTATTGCAAGAAGCTTCTTCTGCACTGTTTTGTTCTATTAATTGATTCAATTAATATTGTCTGCGTGACATTACCATATCTGAAATTACAAAAAAAGTTTACAAAAGTTTCATTAACTGCTCTCGAAGGTTAGTTAATTTTAAAATCAAGCATGTTAGAGAATGGTATTATAAGTATGTATTTAAATAAATAGTAATTGGGATTGTATAGTACACATGTTGAATAATAACAAATACTTTTAAAATATTTTAAGAAAACATCAAATTAATATTTTAATAAAACACTTAAAAATATAAAAATATATCTAGTGACAATTCCGCTTAATTTTCCTGCTAAGCCGACGTGACGTCACAAACGCCACGCAGCCAAACCGGAAGAATTTTCGACGCGTTTCGCTTCTACACGAAGCATCCTCAGGAGGTCTTGACTCTTCGAGCGCACGATCGAGAAATTCCGGTTTGGCTGCGTGGCGTTTGTGACGTCACGTCGGCTTAGCAGGAAAATTAAGCGGAATTGTCACTAGATATATTTTTATATTTTTAAGTGTTTTATTAAATATTAATTTGATGTTTTCTTAAAATATTTTAAAAGTATTTGCTATTATTAAAAATGGATTTCCGCAAAGTAACGCCTGAATCTATTCATTATCTTTACACATGTTGATTTTTATATAGTATTCTTTTGGTGATATAGTATAGTACCTTAAATTCCATGCCATAATTTTATCGATTCAGCATTTACTTCGAAAGTATATAAGCGACGAAGTTTTGTTTAAATGAACTGAAAAAAAAAACAAGCCAGATTATTATCACAAGCGTAGATATGACGTTATTTACACTATTTATAATTAATTGTATGATATTTAGGTCAATTTACATATGTTTGATAGTAAATATTGCTCTAGCCGTTCAGTTAGCAGGTACTGTGCCAGATATGTAGAGAAAAATTGATAATACCTGGTGTTTCAAAATGCTTTTATCCTAAGGTGGATCAGAACTGGCTAACTTAACAGCTAGAGGTGCAATTTAATTGGAAACAATCGTCAAATATTTTTTAAAAAAACCTATAAACTAAACTATATGTCCCTAAAGTAGGTACCTATGTTAAGTTTCGTGGCATAACAAAACATTTCGCATGATGGTTTATGATTACCAGCATCGAATATGATATTTCCTAATTTATTGACACTGTGAAAAAGTATATATATGCATACCCCTAACATTATAAAAAATCGATACTACAAAGGTATCGATACTTTCCTTGAGCAACACTAAACTTATTTTACAATACGTAAATATTTGTAATTTATATACAAGTATATGTAATTACAGAAATTTGGATGATAACACATACTTAAATTACAATAAAAATCAAGCGATCATTAGCTCTAAGACAATAATGCAACTACAATGACATATTTTCATCAACTCACCGGTTCTGGATCTCATGGAAATCTATTGTTTAAACGTATTTATTTGTGTTTCGACACCACACACTTCGCATTTTCTTTGCGATTTCCGTATTGTATTGATGTTCACAATGAAATATTAACATTTTTGAATAAAATGTATCTGATGTGATATATTTAGGTACAAAGCGCCATGACATACATTATGACCACTGAGCAAGTAGTATAACATTATGACATAGAGTAAAGTAATATACCGGAAACAATATGATTAGTCTATAGCCATGACAGTCCAGTTGAGTTGTCAAGGTGACAATGACATCGTATTTGGTAATTTTGGACAGAAATGGGTGCACCTGCAATACTTTACCTTAATTTAAGGTTGGTGACGCTGGACTGGTATTCAAATATCACTCGAATTTTCGAAGTATCCATCTTTCTTGTCTGAACTGAATAAAAAAACAACTGAAAGCTGTTTATCAAACGTTGCACATTTTTTAAAAGAAGAACCTCATAGGTACCATGTCAAACAAGTTTCACTAAAAATCTCAAACCATGAAGGTTCTATGTCAATTCGAAGTACCTATTACAATAAAACGGCAATTTCATACTTTAACCCCTATTATAATTTGCCCGCCTAAGATACTGTTCACCGTCGACAAGAGTTGAAAAGGAAAAGTGAAAAAGAAAAGAAGTACCATTAAATCTTTCACGTATGCAAATACATTTTCAGTAAACTTACTATAACTTATAAGGTACTCAATCAATTATGTATGGTGTAATTTTAATGAGAATAGCTTCAAAAAACTTAAAGCTCAACCCAACAAAACAAATCATCAAAATCAGTTCATTATTGGCAAAGTAATCGCGTAACAAAATACCTTTACTTTTTATGGAAATTCATAAAAATTGGGAAAAAAAATCTTCGCTAAAGCTGTCAGTCGATCCGTCCCTCCTACCTTTGAAAAGTCTTTATTTTTTTAAAATGTTCCAGATAACCGATTAAAATATTCTCTAAAATCGTCTTTTTTCTATAATAATATTATTATAGACAATATTTTTTATTCGATTTTAGCGAATTTAGTCAACTATAACTATACGTAAATCGCCGAGCAGGCGTTATTGCCAACATAACAATATTAAAATGTCAACTATGTCTTAATTCTGGACCAAGGAGATGCTAATACGAAGCAATTTTCATCAGAACCCCTTTTACCATTTCGAAAATGAGTAGCTAGCAACACACGTAATCACAATCGAGTACAAACACACTTTTGGTTTTTACATTAATAATATATATATTTTTTTTCTTGGGCCTGTATTCTAAATAATAAATGTACTAACTTAAGTGTGACAAGTATAAAAACGGTTCATGTAGAAGCATTTCAAACAGCCAAAGCACTGATACACACTATGTTAATTCATCCCGAGGCTTAACCTGTACACTACCGCGGCATCTCATTACATGAAAGCTTTCTTTTTTTTTAATTTCGTAGTCTGCCTCGGACGGCGGAGGACGGCGCGATCGGGAGCCGCGGGCGCGGATATTTTCAAAATAATAATTAAACGGATACATTTATTATGCCGGTGTAATGCAGAGATAAGTCAGGACAGGATGCTTAGTTTTATGTGGGCTTTATTTTGTGATGTATGGAGGTTTTATATGCCCTTTACATATGTTAGTTACAAAGAGATTGTTTTAAATAGAAAGTTCGTTTTTGTTGTTTGATTGTTTGTGATACAGAGAGATGTATTCTTGCTACCTTATACATCGCCAGGCCTGCGTTCTGCAAATGGTTAAGATATGCCTGACCATCCATAATTCATACATATTTTTTGTCATATAATAGGGGGCAAGCGTATTATCAGAAACAGCTAACCAGACCCAGTAACAAATCCATACTTCAACAAACTTAGTTTTTAGGCTGAAACCCCAATAACTTTTCCGACTTGGGAATCGAATCCAGGACCTCGAGAACCCAAAACGACGGATTTATTTACTTAGTTCTTTAATCACCGGCAGCTAATTAAATAACTAAGAGCATGCTACAAAAAATGTAGAAGTCAGATCCGGAAAGGTTGTCCGGAAGATATCGGTTCTAAGCGATAAAACCGCCCATTGTACACCACTTTATTTAAGCTAATATTAAGCCCACGTTTTTCTTACATTTGGTGTACAATAAAGTGTTTTCTGACTATCTATCCGGTTTATTTCGGTTCAAGTAGAGAGAGTTCGAGAAGAATAAAAAAAATACATACAGGCAAACACATTTCCTCATTCAAAAAGCCGCTAGTATTTCTTTTTTATGTACAGGATGCAATTTTTTTTCACGTGCATGTATCATACAATTATTCCATATACTTTACGTCATATAGCTCCGAATGCACAGGGTGCGTATATTATGAATCTGCGGCAGCTGCGCCTGCGACGCCCCGAGGCAAATGCTATATGCCTTCGTATCTCGCTCAGATTATAATATCTACAACCTGTTATTGTACCCAGTTTAAGAAAAAGGTCTTTATGCAGCAAGCTTAGAATTCTGTTGTGGGGTACAGTGAAGGGTTGAAAAAATGTCGTTTTGTTTATTCAAAATCCTAATACACTTCTCTGCACACTTGAACAGCTAAGTAACGCAGAAGTTGAAGTAATGTTTATTAACTGGCTTCAAAAAAATAAGAAGGTTCTCGAAGGTTTGTGCTGTTGAGTGACAGGCTAGAATTTCATCCCCATCCTTGCTACCTGTGGGTCTTGTAAGAGGCGACAGCAGCGTGTTCTGAAGAACTGATATCATAAACTGCGATCCCAAGACGCCTGCCAAGCGTAGCGATTATGGCATACCCCTCCTTAATGGCTGTGTTCAGCAGCGGACAATCCGACTGATAATGTAAATTTTTTTGTATATTTGTTACGCAATTACCCCGCCAATTATAAACTGATTTTGGTGTTTATTTTTATTTGTGTGTCCAAGTTGAGGCAATGGGACCCCATTTGAATTTCATCAAAATCAGTTGAGTAGTTTTTAAGTACATTAGGCGAGTATATTGTAGTTAGTAAGTATATTAGGCGACGGAATGGTCTTGAAAGCAGTATGTATAATATTTAAAACTTATTAAAAAGAAAAACCTAACCTACTTCTAACACTAAAAAGTATGGAAGTCGGACCATGATAATGTGAGGTCAGTGTTTTGAATCAGAGTACGACTTTAACAATTTGGAAGTGGGTTACGTTTTGTTGTTTTTTTACCAAATCAGGTTTGAAACAGTGATGGGTCCAGGGCAATGGAAAACCTCAGAAGGGCCAAGGTTCGAATACCTATACGGGTTGAGGGTGGTATCTAGCGGTGGGGGTTGAATCAAGCACGGCAGTCCATACCTATTACCTTTCGCTTTCAATGCTTCAGAAAGAAACTAAAACAAGATGTTTTATTTTATAGTTAGCTATATTGGTGTCCGTTTCTATATAGGTGAATATAAAGGGGTACCAAACATTTAATTAATTAACCAACTCCACAACCTTGCGATTTTCACCGCAATTCCTAACTAGCACTGCCACAGTTTTCCAGTTGTCTGGTGAAGTATTTCCGAACAGATACGAATTAGGGGCCTTCAAGAAGAGAGCATATTCCCTCCTCAAAGGCCGACAATGCTCTTCGAGACCTCTGGAGTAGCGGATATACGTGAGCGACGGCGATCACTTACCACCAGGTGAGCCGCCAACTCGTTTGCCCTCCATAAAAAAAATACAAATCATGTATTTTTTTTATTATTGTTAGGTTTGCAATAACGCCTGCTATGCGGATTACATTATAAAATCACAAATATACGATAGGAAAAAATTAAATCTCCATCCCAATACGATGGTTAAAGAACGATAGGAAAGATTTGAGTTATGACGTCATGTTAGCTCAATTGGTTAGAGCATACCCCGGCTCAAGGGGTGGATGGACGCGGGTTCGTATCCCGCACATGACTTTTTATTTTCCTATCGTATATATGTGATTTTGTAAAATAATGTCTTTTCACTTCGCGATTTTTATCCATTATAACTAAAAATGCAGATAGATTCTATCCGGTAAAAATAACGTGAGTCCCAACCGGGTGCCTATATTTAGTCATAATAATGTCTCTGTCATTTTTCAATCCCAACAAATCAATCAACGCGAAACCAACGTCTAAAACAATTTGTGTCGTAAGACTAGATTACTTCGTAGTACAAGTGATTATTCTGTGGCATTTTGCTGCATCACACAATAGCCGACAGCTACACAACGAGAGGGAAAGGGGTGCTTAACCCTTCTGCCAAAATAGAACTAGTAATCTTTAGAAGTGATTCTACGTCATCAGTCTTATAGTATGAATTTCAGATACAGTATTATCGATGTTGGTTGGCTCTCAAGGACTGCTGTCAGAACCCACCGTTAGTTGCTTGGCGACAGATTTTCTACTTGAGGGTGGTCGCTTGCCAGGCATTCGCAAAATGCCCTTCCACCATGCAAATGTATTATTATTATTATATTTATATAATGTATTATTATTACTAATTGTTAGGATAATTACATTTTAAAATTACAAATTTACGAGACGAAAAATTATAGTCATGTGCGAGATTCGAACCCGCGTCATCCACCCCTTTAGCCGGGGTATGCTCTGACCTTTTTTTAGCTGACATGACAATGACTCATCAATAGTGTCAACTTATATTAGGACACAAATTTATGTTTTAGGGTTCCGTAACTGAAAAGGAAAAAACGGAACCCTTATAATATGACGGTCTGTCTGTCGGCCAAGACCCTTTTTATCAGGAACGCGTGGAGGTATTAAGCTGAAATTCATATCAAATACTCACATCTACTGAACCTTGAAGCTGTGAAATAAATAAAACTTCTAAGCCAACGCAATCGAAAGATTGCACAGCCGTTTACACTGCAAATATTCAACACTCGCAAGGTAATCAAAACCTACATGGTGGGGGAACTCCCCATAGTAATGTAATTAATTAATAAATTTCTAAGTTAACCTAAAAATGGCACGGACCTTGGAGTCTGTGGAAAATCTAATAAACCACATATAAAAAAAAAGACCTACATGGTACTTCCCGTGAACTCAGAATCTTGAAATTTGATACGAAGCAACGTCTTATAGCACAGATGAAGGGGAAATTGCGAAGAGCATACATTTTTAGTTACATCATATAATAAAAATATTTTTAATAAGTTTAAAATATTATCATTTCATTTAGCGATAAAAATACCATTACTTATACACCTAAATCTTTGTACGGACCCTCGTTGCGCGAGTCCGACTCGCAGTTGACCATTTATTTTAATGGCGACTGTTAGGTGCTAAAAAAAAGGCTTCACTCGAAATTGTGGCTAACTTAACTTAAAACTTGGTACCTATCTGATCTGTTCAGTACAAAATTCAAGTGCATCTACATGTCTAAAACTTCTTAACTCTACTACACCATATTATATGTATATATCAATTCTAACCCTTCCGCATCGAGGGGTCTGAGCGATCAATAGAGGCTGCGGTAACAATCATTCATTCAATCTTTTGTTCTCTCGTTCCTTCAATCATTTGTTCTCTTGTTCATTCACCAACGAATAGAATGTTATACTATTTCCATTTCTTTATTTTCTCGATGACAGCTCCTGTGAAAACTTGAACGAGCGTTCTTTTTTACATTATGTATGCATTATTTTATAATGGTTACGCACGTACAAGGATATACCAGAGTTTCTTCGTACTAGGTATACCAGAGTTTTTCCGACTCTGGTATAACCTTGTATGTGCGTAAACGTAAAATTTTTATAAAATAATGCATACATAATGTAAAAAAGAACGCTCGTTCAAGTTTTCACAGGAGCTGATATCGAGTAAATAAAGAAATGGAAATATATTTTTTATAGGTTATCTTAAAGGAGTTAGGAGAACCTATCAAATCCCGTCACAATGAACGGCCTTATCCAGAAGCGGTCTCTAGACAAGCTTTGTCACTTGTCACTTATTTATCTTAATTTTACAAAATCTTCATCACAAACTATAAATCTGATTACTCACCGTTTCTCGAGTCAAATAAGACCGCGACGTCGAGGTAATGAAGTTAAGTTTAAGTTTACTTTGCTTCGTTACACCTTGCACTTTTCATTTGTAGAGGTAACAGCCGGGAGTGATCTGCTTACTGTCGACCAGCGTACGGAGAGCTGTGAAGGGGTGCTTAGGGAGTAAGTTAGGTTTTTGAAGCGTTCGTAGCGTAGTTTGCTGAGCTGTTGTTAACTGATCAGCAAAGTTAAGCAACGTCTGCCGCGGTCATGACTTGGATGGGTGACCGCTAGTGGCAGTACTACTGAGCGCTTCCGTGCCGTAAGGTGCCGGGCTAGAATTGCATCTCCCCATATCATCCCGTGGGTGCCGTAAGAGGCGACTAAGGGAAAAATACTGGAAGGTGGGCAGCAGCGCTTTCTAAAGAACTGCCTTCTTACACTACGATCCCCAAGCCGCCTGCCAAGCGTGGGGATTATGGCAAATACCCCTTTAATAGGAGAGGCTGTGTTCAGCAGTGGACGAGTCAGTTGTAAGACAAATTTGAATAAATTTAATTGCCTTTATTATATAATTCAATAAATGATCATCTAATGCTCATATAAACAAACAATAATCTACATAATAATTTAGTAATTACTTTAATTATAATTATTATTTTAATTATTATTTTACGTGATCAAAATGCTGGCACCTATTTGGCTCAAAGAATAAGCATTGCAATTCAACGGGGCAATGCTGCCAGCATGCTGGGCACGCTGCCAACTGATAGTGGGTTAGAGCATTTGGACTCCCTATGAGTCCAAATGCTTTTACTGTAGTAGCTGTAGTATTGTAGTAGCTGTACTGTTGTTTATAGTTTGTAGTATTTGTTTAATAAAGGCATACCGCCAGAAAAAAAAAATTACTTTAAAAGTTGTCCACATTCATTCGTTTTACACGACTGCCCAAAAAAGAAGTGTTATGTTTTCAGGGTTAAACTGGTGGATGTTAGACGCAATATAGTGAGAAAAAAATCTTTTATCACAATCTTATTGAGTTGTGTATCAAAACGATGAGCTTTAAAAAACGATCCCATAAATATATATCTTTGCGAAGCAATGATGGCCGAGCGGTAATAGCTATGGGCTGCCGCGCCGCAGTACCCTGGTTAAATCCCCACCGCCGGCTTGAGCTTCACCGAATGGTGGAATGGCGATTGCCCGCTTGGCTAGCTACCACCTTCAAGTAGAAAATCTGTCGCCAAGCACCTAACGATGTGTTCCGGCAGTAGTCCTTGAGAGCCAGTGAAATTACATGCACATGAGACTTAACAACTATGTCTCAAGGTGACGGGCGCAGTGCAATTCGTGTTTTGTGATGAATTGCAACTGTTATAGGCAGAGGATAGTCCACTTAACATCAGGTGGGCCTCGAGCTTGTTCCATCACCTAAACATACAATAAAAAAATAATAATAATAAGCCCCAAGTTGTAATAAGTCTTAGTTGAATCGTACAAGTAGCAATAAGGAGGTCATACTTACATACAAATTTTTGAAGAAATTATGGCTGAGGTTAATAGCTATGATCTGCCGTGCCGCAGATCCAAGGTTCGAACTCCACCGCCGACTTGATTTTCATCACATGATGGAAGGGCATTTTCCGAATACTCGTTAGGCTACCTACCATCCTCAAGTAGAAAATCTGCCACCAAGCACCAAATACTCCGGCTTCAGTCCTTGAGAGTCAGCCTAGAAGCTTTGAAGCGCTCCTAGCGAATTTTGGTGGTTAGCTGTTCTTAACCATCAGCTAAGTTAAGCAACGTCATCAACGGTCATGACTTGGATGGGTGACCGCTAGTGACATTACTACACTGAGAAAACCGTCTTAAAGGCTTAAATCAAATTTGACCTTATACTGTACTATTTTTGTACGTATTTACGTTTGGTCGGTTTTTCGCCTTATACCATATAAATTGGCCGTCATTAGGGCGCTTTTGACTTTAGATTTTTCTCAGTGTACTGAGCGTCGCCAAGCACTTAACGGTGTATTCCGGCAGCTGTCCTAGAGAATGAAAAAAAAACATCTTCGACCACATTATCACTTAGGTGAGATCGTGATCAAATACATTTTCAATATATTCTATATAGCCTATTAGCTATAAAAAAAGCCTCAATTTCATAGGCGCAATGCAACCCGTCCCTTGTAGCGAAACGCATCTGTTGTTATAGGCAGAAGTTACCGCTTAACACAGGTTTTTTTTTATGTTATTGTGACAGAACAACTCGAGGCCCACCTGATGTTAAGCGGACCTGTGTGTATAACAGATTTACGTCACAAGTCACGAATTGCACTGCGCCTGTCACCTTGAGACATATAGTTGTTAAGTCTCAAGTGCCTGTAATTTCGATAGGCCTCGATCTTGTTCTACTACGATAGTTAAAAAGAGAACCTTCTTTAACGCTTGACATAAGCGTTATTAAAGAAGGTTCTCTTAATTTTATGGCTATGTACGATTTTTGGGGTCCTAACGTTGAGTAGTTTCTTACCAAGAGCATAGACAATGGGGCAATGCTGCCAGCATGCTGGGCACGCTGCCAACTGATAGTGGGCTAGAGCATTTGGACTGCCTATGAGTCCAAATGCTTTTATTGTAGTAGCTGTAGTGTTGTGTGTAGTTTGTATTATTTGGTTAATAAAGGCTTAAAAAAAAAAAAAAGAGCATAGACTGTAACAAGAGATATATCTGAATGAATATTATTTTAGCCGAAACCTATTTAACATGAATGATATAGATAAAAATACATATGAGCTAAATAATTCCACAACATAAAAAACTTTGGCCACTCGTAAAAATGTATAAATATTTTCATCCACTTTGTATGTTAGTGCACTCAAAAAGGTGGTTGTGTTGCAGCAGGGCAAATAATATAGTTTAGTCTCCTTAGAAGAACATTAGAAGCTAGGAGTTAATCTAAGGTAGGTGTACCTTATAAAATTAAGTAAATTGTAAGTATATAGCAACGCGGCGTTATTATAATAATGATATTTTGCAGTGCGGCGCGAATTACATGTATTCTGGCGGATATTTTGATATATAACTAAATATCTAAGAGCTGTTTACCTTCGCTTGGCGAAAAACAATTATTCGTCTTTAAAAATAACGTTAGTCCACGATTTTATTTTCGTCCCTTCTCAGATCCAATAACACATTACCGCCTAACCATAATGTTCATATTGGCCGAGGAAACCAGTAAAGTGGCGGTGCAAGGAGCGCATTACACCATTATGTGGCATTATGCTGTATGTACCTAAGTACATAATATATCTATAGTAAGTGCAGGCTGCAAACGGGCGGCAGGCTGTGAGGCCACGCCCACCTGCGCAAGCGCAAGTAGGCACTAACTTACTGCTATTATTTTATTCCATATAACAATGCAAAGCAGGCTAGAGGGGATGGTAATATTATAGGAGGCAAATTGTCCGTATCAATCTTCTATACTACATAAGATGTATAGTGTAATACTGTACTGTATTAGCCGGATCGTCCACTGCTGAACACAGCCTCCCCTATATAGGTATTTGCTATAATTCCCCACGCTCGGCAGGCGTCTTCCATCGCAGTGTTGAATGGTAGTTCTTTAGAAGGTGCCCACCTTCCAGTATTTTTCCCTTAGTCGCCTCTTACGACACCCACGGGACGATATGGGAAGGTGCAATTCTAACCCGGCACCCCACAGGGAAGTGTAATGTAGTGTATTACACCAAAATAAAAAACCTAAGACCCAGTAGACTTAGTATACTTTTAATTACGAGAACGCGATGATGGGTCCGATTTCCGCAAGTAGTGCGTGTCGGAAGCTGATACCAGGAAGCGCTATAGTTCGAATCCTATCACAGGCTTCGGCTCCAGGTGCCATTGAAAATGTATTCTGCACAACTTTAAAGTTGAATAACTCTAATTGTAAAGTCAAATAGGAACCTTAAAATAAATGCGGTCTCGTCAATCATGTTATTCGGAAATTCCACACAATCAGTGCAATTTCCATTGCACTGATTGTGTAGTACACCTATAGGTATTAACTTTATTTAAACAAGCAATGCAATGTATTAATGTGAACTGAAACACAAATGCGTATATTGTGTTTGGTCGGTGATAATGACGAATATTTATAATAAAATAAATTTCAATACGCGAGTTCCAAATTATCAAGATTGTTGTGAAAATTATTGCATTACGTGTTAGATCACTTCGAGGCAAACCACCAGTATATCGCCTTAAAAATACTCAATTTCCTTCTGCTCTCAGATTCACAAAACCAAGAAGTGTCAACAGTGAGTTGAAAGACGTTACGCCGTGCGCTGCCGCGCTCTGGTCAAAGGGTGTGTTTATGAAGCGCTTGTCAACCCTAGCGTGAGATCAAAGCGATGCGTGGCGCGCCGCTCAATATGCCAGTGCAGTGACGCGTTGATGTCAGCTTAGGGATGTCCGAAGCGTGCATATATGATATGAATATGACAAGTTTGTAGAATTTTCCTGGTTCATACCAGTAGCTAGTCAAAAAATATTTTTAGTTTTGTACTATCGTAGCATAAATTTAATAATACATTAATAATAAATTTGTTTATTGATCAAAATAGTTACATTGCTTAAACACTAATTATAATACTAGATCATCAAGGTAACAAAAATGAAAATTGATTACAAAAAATTAGAAGTTATCTATGGAGACCTTATTTGTGAACAAGAAAAGACTGCCTTTAGCTAATATAATTGAAGAGACGAGAAAAAGCGACAAATCGGTGGCTGGCAGAATGTTGTACATCATTACATAGGTACAACTGCGAAAAGACTGAAAGAATGTACTTATATTAAAGCATTATTATATTATAACTTATAGCATACTTATATCATGAATCCGTCCAGAAAATAATATCGACGCTATCTGAGTTGTTTAAACCCAGTATTTTGTCTAATCCTTGTTATTTAGATTATAAAGCCTCTTAAAAAATTAGGACGCCAATTAGTTAGTAGTAATATTTTTTTTACCAGTTCCTAAACCAAATTGTGATACAAACAAGAACCAATTACTAAATTGGAATCATGAAAGTAATAAACTTAGGAATAACATCAATATATGGATAAAACAACATTGAAGACACTCGATAATATCGAAGGGACATCACTATTACCAAACACAAATGCATTCTAATGTGAATTCGTATTTAATCGAGCCCAAATTGGGCGCGAAATGAAACCGCGACCCTCCTTGTCGAGTTAAGTCAACGATAGCATTTTCTATTCCACACTAATTTCATTTTGCATGTTGTGTATTTTGCTTTTTAATTATTTTTTTCTCATATAAACTTGGAAATTCAATAATTGGTTTGAGATAGATGAAGTTGAAGTTGTTGAAGTATGAAAATCTATATAGACAACAGATATCTGTCGTGTTTAGTTTGAATTGATGAATTGCACTGCCCCCGTTACCCTAAGACATACAGTTGCATGTAATTTACTGGCTCTCAAAGACTGCTGCCGCAACACACCGTTGGGTGCTTGGGGACAGATTTTCTACTTAAGGATGGTAGATTTTCTACTTGAGTGGCTAGGCGAGCATTCTCAATTCGTCGTTCCACCATGCGGTGAAGCTCAAGACGGCGTGGTGGGGATCAAACCACGGACCTGCGGCACGGCAGTCCTAGCTATTACGCTATTTCGTAATACAGTTTTATATCGGACCAAATAATTTTCCTCAGCCCCCCCGTCTAAGTAAGATGTAGTAAGTTATGGTTTTAGACTTTTAGCAGTGATGGCTCAGAGGCATTGGCTATGGACTGCTACGCAGCAGGTCCATGGTTCGAATCCCGCCGCGGGCTTTAGCTAGGCCAGGGTTACTGGAAAAAATGGTAACGGTGTGTTCCGGCAGCTGTCCTTGAGAGCCAGTGAAATTAAATTACAGGCAAATGAGACTTAACAACTAGGCATGTCTCAAAGTGACGAGCGCAGTACAATTCGTGACTTGTGATGAAATGCATGTTATAGGTAGAGGTTATTCCGCTAAACATCAGGTGGGCCTCGAGCTTGTTCAGTGACAAGGCTTATAAGGCTTCTAGACAACGCCTTATAATTTCTCCACAGATTTAAATACACTGCAATGAACCATCTCCGAGGCTACGCACATAAAATTAAATAAAAAGTATTTGTATCATTAACCAGTGGTCACCATAACTCAGACTAAACCAGCTTGAATAATTTTAACGAATAATTTATTCACCCTCCATGTCATTCAGAACTAAACAAACAGAGTGCTTAAAACACGCCGCGATAAAGAACTCATTTACACGCATATTAACCGCGAAATGAGACGTGGAAAGAACTCTTTTTTGACCAACTTATTTCGTATCATGAATAACATGAAAATAGTCTTTATTGCATTTACGAAAAGGTTTGAAACAAGATTGAATGGCAGTGTAAATAATGTGGTGATATCTATAAAATACTGGCAATTTGAACAAATGTCCCTCGAAAAAGAATGTAGGTAATTGAGCTGTCAGATTTGGGAGGGAATGTATGTGATCGTTTTCAAATGCTTTTGTTTTATGAGCTTTATTATTTTTAACATAATGCCAATTTACTTCCATACTCTACCCTTATCAAACGTATTTTGGGTCGATAGAATACCTTTTTCTACCAAGAAGAAGGATTTCACAAAGTAAGTACTGGCTTCATTTCTAATGCAGCCTGCTTACCTGACGCCAAGCCCCCTTGCAAATGATATTTTTGTTAGTATATACTTGTCAAATTACGCAGCTAACTTGAGCTTCAACATATGTATTATGGTGGTAGGGAAATATCTAGCGCTAGCTACCCACTATATACAGGGTTATTGGAAAAATGGTAACAACATGTTAGGGTTGACTTTTGCTATAGTCCTAACAAACATTTTGAGTTTTTTTGTTATGTGTTTTTGACGGAATAAACACGAGGACCACCTGATGTTAAGTCTCTTGTGCCTGTAATTTATTATGTCAC
The DNA here is from genome assembly GCA_963890685.1 of Plagodis pulveraria. Classification (NCBI taxonomy): domain Eukaryota; kingdom Metazoa; phylum Arthropoda; class Insecta; order Lepidoptera; family Geometridae; genus Plagodis; species Plagodis pulveraria. The sequence continues at coordinate 12,409,752 of OY982971.1, read as the reverse complement.
ATTTTTTGTTACTTTGCTTGATGTAAATATTCAAAACTCAATTCAAAGGTAGCGCGGCGCGGTCAGTGTTGCCGCGGCTGGCGCTCTTGGCTCGGAGTAAGCACTGTCTTTTACTACGAGTTGGCGGCGTGATGCTGCAAATCAAATCAGAACTACTTTAAAAAGTAATGCGGGAAAGAGCTAACTGCAAAAAAGAATGCGTGTTTGTGTTAGAAACAGAAGGAGTCATTTTGAGCATCAGCTTGAGAAACTGTGATTTGTGCGATTATTTGATATTTTAAGTTACATTTAGTTTATTTGATGTTGTAATAAATTATGCAATTGAAATATTTCTACTTGTTTCTAAGGTAATGTTTATTTCTCTGTAATCTTGGAACTAATTTTGACTTTACATATCTTGTTCGAAAGCTAAAAATACGTAGATGTTTTTTTATAATCTGCACGCTAAATGCATTTTTTTACATAATTATTATTTTGGAAGTCATTAAAATGCATGCGTCTGGTATTTCCTAGTGCGAACACACATTTTTAGTTTTAGAGTTGTTAAGTAATGCTTATTATGTCCTCTAAATAAAACAAACATAAAAGTTTGATTACCTAAAACAAATGGGTTATTTTTTACATATTTTAAATCTATAGCCTCGATAAATTGAAAAAAAAAACTAAAATATAGTAATTAAACACGGAGTCACCCCGTGACCACGATCACTGCAAAGTGCTTGAAACGTCGGGACAAAAATAATGATAAATATATGCGATTTAAACCGTTTAAAGTTGTTTAATTACTATGTGCAATAATCTCGAAAGCCTAAGACAAAAACTAAAATATTTTTTTCCTTAGAAATGGTCAACTTTTGCTATGGGACAAAATGTTCTAATTCATCGGAAACAATATCCCCTCCTAGCAGGAATATGTCGATTAACCAATAACCCTGTATACATATTAACTAAAAGAATATGTTTACATTCAACCCGGGAACTGACCCTAAAAATACAGTCGTGTTTACGTTTTTCTTTGTTGAATAGTCATTACACTGGCACTAAAGACAGTATTATGTGCCAACACATACATAAAGATGTTTTACACTTTCATATACATCATACACCTGCCATTCAATTCACGCATACGATGCTCAACAAACATACAACTTTATGTAGTCAATAACGCTAATTCTCTACAATGTTCAACCTTATTGTATATATGTTTAGGTTTATATTTACTTTTTTGGTCGGAAATGGATCAACTGTAGTCCTTCCAATCAAAGATGAGTAAGGATAGATACGATATTGATTGCTAAAGATAAAACCTTATAGGTTTATTTTGATATGGCCTTATGTTAATAGGACCCTATTATTAACCCTACGCTGTATTCTAGCTGGTTGAAATTTTCTCAGAAAAAATCTCATAGCGTTATGGTGGTTAGCCTAATATATAATATTAATTCTTATTCACATTATTTGTAAAAAGTACAAAATTGTATTTTTTTTTTTATTTATTTTTTGTCTGTTTTGTTGACAGAAACTGTAATACATACAAACGTCCAGCTTGGTTATATTCATCACCATCAATACCAACAAACTTCACGTCTATATCATACCTTATTATATATAATAGTTACCTTAGAACAGATACCTCCCAAATCATCCAATAATCAATATCCCACATTACCATGGGGTTTGCCATAATCCTCACGCATGGCAGGCGTCATGGGGATTGCAGTATCAGATGGCAGTTCTTCAAAGAGCGCTGCTACCCAGCTTTTGGTATTTTTCTCTTCGTCGCCTCGAAAATCCTAGCCCGGAACCCTTAGGGCAAAATAGGCGAGGTTGTAGTACAAATGCAAACTTTAATACAACGAAAAAAATACAACCAAGTAAAAGAACTAGAAATAATGCAAAAGATTCCGATTCGAATGAAAAAGGAGGCTTTTGGTGTAAATATTGTTGAGTTGGGTCTAAACCCAGTGTGCAATTCCAACCCGCGCTTAGCTGATTTTTAATAATAGTATTAGTAATACTTATTGACCGTGGGATGCCGGGGTAGAGTGTCACCCCCCATCTCTTCCCGTGGGTCTCGTAAGAGGCGACTAAGGGTAACACACCAGAAGGTGGGCAGCAGCGCTTTCTGTGGAACTGTTATCTCACACTGCGATCCCCAAGACCATGCGTGGGGATTATGGCAAACCCCTCCATAATGTGGGATACAGTAATGGACATTCAGGCTGATACAGTACAGTTATACTTATTATGTTGAAGTTCTTACCCACGAATTGTTCTACTGTCATTAAGAATTGCAGGCATAGATAAGGAATAAAGAGGCACAGAGAGATTTTGTGAAGCAGTGATGGCTCAGCGGCATTAGCTATGGACTGCCGTGCTGCAGGTCTATGGTTCGAATCCCACCATGGGCTTGAGCTTCACTGCATGGGGGAAGGGCATTTTGCGAATGCCCGCCTGGCTAGCGACCACACTCACGTAGAAAATCTGTCGCCAAACACCTAACGGTGTGTTCCGGCAGCAGTCCTTGAGAGGCAGTGAAATTACAGGCACATGAGACTTAACAACTATGTCTCAAGATGACGGACGCAATGCAATTCGTGACTTGTGACGAAATGCATCTGTTATAAGCAGAGGTTAGTCCGCTTAACATCAGGTGGGCCTCGTGCTTGAACCGTCACAATAACATAAAAAAGATATAAAAGTAAATTCGTGGAACATAAATCATGTACCTATATGACTTTTTAGGTTTTACCTTCGTAAAAAAAAAAATAATTAAATATCTACCTTTTGTTTCAATAGTTTGAAATCTAACGATCCTTAAAATATAGTGTAGAAAAGAATAAGTACAAAGTTTTCGTAGGCGTCTACGAAAGTGCTACGCAGTATTAAAAAGAACACTAAATTGAAGTTAAATTGTCTATATTGTATAATTAATCTGTTATTATCTTTAGTAAACATACGTTGATGACTAGCTAACTTAAAAAAAGGTTTCACTCAACCTTTTTGAAATAAATTAATAAACTAAGTACCCTAGTACCTGATATTTTACAGTACAACGTCCTTGATCGTTTCCGTCTTTATGTTTGAAGTCACAATATTTTTCAATTACTTTTACCCTAGCCTTTGTCCATCATACTATATGTATATATACTTAATGGAAAGCGGTGATGTGGTCTAAGAATCATTCCCGACCACAGGCAAATTTAGGTTGTTAACGCAGTAGCAGTATTATTTTAATTTTTGAATCATATATGCGATATGCGATACACAAGTATGACGCATAGAAACGGCAGTGGCTGATCCGATTTTATTGAAACTAGGTACGTTTAGCATGTTGGTAGGGCAGTTTATGAATACCCGTTTGGGTAGCTCGAAATAGAAAATCACTCCCAAGCACCTAACAGTGTCCGGCAGCTGCCTTTGAGAGCCTGTAATTCTAGGTAAGGCCGAACAACATTTTTGACGTTCTTTTAACTATAAAATTTAATTTTGTGTTATTACTCTTATTTTAAAACCATTTAGATCGATGTTCAAAAGAATGACATGTCTGTATAAGTGAATTTACTTGAAGCATGCACGATACTACGGTTACAGAAGTGGCTGCTCGAATTGCGTCCGCGGCCGCGAGCGATCACGGCGCAGGCCTTTGTACGCACTTTATCAATGTATACATGCATATAATAAAAATAACCACGCTTGCATATCCTCAAAGGAGTAGCTATATGTACCCAGAACAACTACATTTCACCACATATACTCTTAGGTCTCAATAAAATTATTTTTGCATGGTGGAAGGGCATTTTGTGAAAGGAATGTGTTTTTCCCGCGAATTGTTCTACTGTCGTTAAGAATTATAAGCATAGATAAGTAATAGCAAAATAATAATATGCTGCCAGCATGCTGGGCATGCTGCCAACTGGTAGTGTGCTGGAGCATTTGGACTGCCTGTGAGTCTGCAATGACTTATGGGTATCTAAATACTTTTATTGTAGTAGCTGTAGTGTTGTATATAGTTCGTAGTATTTTGTTAATAAAGGCATACCGCCGGTAAGAAAAAAAACATTTTAGAGTGCTAAGCAAAAATCACATTTTAAATTACTGGAGCACAACATTTTTGTCCAAGGGGGGTTTTGAGCCCGCGTCCTCTGATTTCGCGCGGTATTTATGGCCAACGGAACTAACTGATTTTTGTGCTACAATTATTTGTAAATGTGATTTTCGCTTAGCACGCGATAGTGCTCGAAATCATATTTAGAAATATAGACTGTTTCATAAATATTATTCCTATTTTAGGAAATGTTTTCACCTTTCTTGTATTTTATAGAGTATTGCTTTTATTTATAATTATATAATGATATCCATAGCGGATTTTGCGACTGTGACGCCGCCTGACAGTTCTTAGATAACTGAACGAATTCATGTACGATATGAAAATTATCACAATAATTGTGTGCTTCAGGCGACTCCACAGTTTGATAACAACCGCTATACGTCTGGGTATGTAAGTTACACTTCAATCAAAGTGCATATAAAAAAAATTAACTCTCATTAGAGTTTAATTTTTTGTTTCTTATCAACGAGAGTAATCGAAAACGTATTAAGAAAGACGTATTTTTCCCATGATAAAGTTAAGGAACGTCCGCTGTGGTCGTTACTTGGGTGAGTGATCGCCATAGGCATTTATTTTAGATCGCATCCATGTTTCGGAGGGCACGTTAGACCATCGCGCATCAGTCCCGTCTTAGGATGGTAATCATTATAGGATAGTTGTAAGAGAATAACCGCCTGGCTAGTTACTACCCTGAAGTAGATAATCTGTCGCTAAGCACCTAACGGTGTGTTGCGGCAGTTGTCGTTAAGAGCCAGTAATTGTAGGTTAGAATGAACAGCCTTTTCGATCACATTATAACTTACCATCAGGTGATCAAAGGCTAGCCTATAAGAAATAAATAAAAAACGTGTTCACATTTCATTCCCATACGAAATTTCAGTACTGTATGCACTGCTTTCTTTTATATAATTTGACTATTAGATAATGTAGCTTGCGTAAACCATCTAAACATTTACTCCCCGCGCGAGTAGAGGGGGGCAGGGCACTGGTATTAGAACCAATCACTGAGCAAGTAATACTACGTGAACCAATGAAAAACGGTAGGTACAATACGTGTTCATTCTTATTCGTAGAATACGTGTTTCTAAAAAGTTTTGTGTCGAGGACCGTCTTAAGCGCGGAAAACGAGAAACAAAGGTTAGTGAACGATTGTTTGTTTAATGTATTGAAAAATATTGGCAGTAGACGCAGCCTTTAAAGCTATGCCATAATCCTCACACTTGAAAGGAATCTTGGGGATCGCAAGGAAATAATGCAATTCTTCTTAAGGCCCTGCTGCCCATGCTTCCTTTGCCTCTTACTATACTTTTAATATTTTTGTTATTGCAATAACGCATGCTCTGCGGATTACAATACAAAATTAAAAAATGTACGATAGGAAAAATTATATCAAATCATGATTGAATACCGCACATGACTATAACTTTTCCTCTCGTAAATGAGTAATTTTGTAATGCCATCCTCAAAAATAAAAATATGGTGTTGCGTCACCATTAAGTAGCTTATAGCTTATAGCGTACAAAATTAGTCTTTGTAGTACTCTGTCTGTAGTACAACGTAAGTTGAACTATAGGAGTCCCATCCCCATATGATGGTTAAAGAACGAGAGGAAAAATTAGTTTTATGAGTCATAATGTCATGTTAGCTTAAATGGTCAGAACATGCCCCGGCTATAGGGATGGATAGCGCGGGTTCAAATGCCGCACATGACTATAATTTTTCCTCTAGTAAATTTGTATTTTTGTAACTCTATGTATGTATTTCTGTACTCCCACAGAAAGATGAGGGATGCAATTCTAACCCGGCATGCCACGATGAGTATAACAGTGACGCAAATTTAACTCATGCATAATAAATTAAACTGATGAATGGAAAATTTACAAATTGTAAGTAAAATAATGCGCAGTTGCCAAAGTGGCAGATCCTATACAGGACTGTGGCCGCAAGCGATCACGGTGCACGCCTTTCTACGCACAACCGCCGCTGTTCAAGTGTTCAATAAGACGTAATAACACGATATAATCTCTTCCCTGTACTGTAGTAATATGCCTAATTCGGATTAAATACTCTTTTTTTTATTGCTCATTGGTAAGTCTTTGACCATAACCTCACCTGGTTGTAAGAGAAGAAGTGGTCGAAGTTAACAGGCTTAACCTAGAATTACTGGCTCTCAAGGACAGCTGTCTGAGCTCACCGTTAGGTGCTTGGCGACAGATTTTCTACTTGAGGGTGGTCGCTGACCAGCCGGGCATTCGCAAAATGACCTTCCACCATGCGGTGAAGCTCAAACCCGCGGCGGGATTCGAACCATGGACCTGCTGCGCGGCAGTCCATAGCTAATGCCACTGAGCTATCACTGCTTCAAAATTCTTTGTCTTATTTAAAAAATCTTTATCTTATTTACACATTTTTGACTACAACATTTATCACCTCGGAATCAAACCCATGTCCCCCGATGACGTGCTCTTGACCACTGGGCTAGCGAGTATCGCTTAATTGAGCCGCAATTTTGAGCTCTGATTGTGTTACTTTTACCGTCATAGAGAAAAGAACGATGACACTGCAACTGTGTCAACAGTTGCAGCATGTAAAAAGCTCTTATCGTAAGGTTTGTTGTGACTGTCCTAGTTTTTCGTATTTCCAAGGCATTTTATAAACGTATCTAAAAATGTAACGCACTCGGCATCTGATAAACAATTAAGCGGTGTGGAAGGCCGCTGCCCGTATAAAGGGTTTACAGCAGTTTGACTGTATATTATTAGATATTTCGAAGCGCTCGTAGCGAAGTTTACTTAGCTGTTCTCAACCGATCAGCAAATTTAAGCAACGTCGCCCGCGGTCATGAGTTGGATGGGCGCGGTCGCTAGTGACATTACTACTGAGCGTTTCTGTGCTTCGGAGGGCACGTTAAGCCATCGGTCCCGGTTGTCGTCTTAGGATGGCAGTCGTCGTGCGAACGCCCGCCTGGCTAGCTGCCACCCTCAAGTAGAAAATCTGTCGCCAAGCACCTAACGGTGTGTTCCGGCAGCTGTCCTTGAGAGCCAGTACTTCTAGGTTAGCCTGAACAACATCTTCGACCACATCATCGCTTACCATCAGGTGAGATAGTGGTCAAAGGCTAACCTATCAAGCATATATATATATACCGATCTAGTCTGAGCTGATATGTTGTTCTTGACTAAACTGGCCAAGCTATGAGTTCTCCACTTGTTCAATGCTCCGTAGTAGTTAGTTACAAAAGTGGGAGCCTCGTGTGGCAGCCTGACGCCGCGAGCGATCACGGCGTGCACCTTTCCACTTCTACGCACTGCAATCAACAATCCAACGCATTCTTCATATAATACTGTTGAAACCAGCAAGCAACCACCTGATGTTGAGCTGTACTGCCCTGTCTTTAACCCTAACCAGAAACATATTTAATTATTAAACTGTACTGTATTAGTGATGACTTATGGCACTGAGACGTGGTCCCTAACTGTGGCCCTTATGGACAAGCTCAGAGTCACTCAACGAGCTATGGAGGTAGCTATGCTCGGAGTTTCTTTGCGCGATAAAATCCGGAACGTGGATATTCGGCAAAGAACCAAAGTCACCGATATAGCTCTCAGAATTTGAATGTTGAAGTGACAATGGGCGGGCCACATTGCTCGACGAACTGATAACCGATGGGGAAGAAAGGTTCTCGATTGGTTACCACATTACACCGGAAGACGTAGAGTTGATAGGCCCCCACTAGGTAGACTGACGACATCGTGAAAGTCACGGGTAGCCAATGGTTACAAGCGGCTAATAGACAGATTTTCTACTTGAGGGTGGTAGCTCGCCAGGCGGGCATTCGTTAAATTCCCTACCACCATGCAGGGTTCATGTATTGTGAGTTTATTTATTCCAACATAACTTCTAAACGGCTATTTTATGAGATATAAAATTTATTTTCAATTTTGGCATCATACAAGCCTAGATAATGACGATATCAATCGGTATTATGCCCTAAAACCTCGAATAAGGGAGTGATTACCCTACGACGTTTATATGGAGAAGTGACCGGCCAGTTCAACCTCAAGAGGCTTTATTAATAATTATTCGCTATCACTATTACGCTACTACTAATGACAGCTACAGGAACACATGTTAGATGCTCGGTGACAGATTTTTGACTTGAGGGTCGTAACTAGCAAGGCGGGCATTCACAAAATGCCCTTTCACTATGAGTTGAAGCTCAAGCTCACGGTGGAATTCGCACCATGGACCTTCTGGTGGGCACTCCATACGCACTAGACCATCACTGCTACGGACTCCGTATAAAAAATAAAATGATTTAAGACAAGTGTGCGCTTTTCTCTCTGACAAATTTGAAGCTTCGATGGTGGAGCGGTTATAGCTATGGACTGCGGTGATGCAGGTCCATGGTTCGATCCCCACCGCGTGCTTCACCCCATGGTGGAAGCGCATTTTGCGAATGTTCGGCTGGCTAGCTATCACCCTTAATTAGATCTGTCGCCAAGCATCTAACAGTGTGTTCCAGCAGCACTCCTGAGATCCAATAAAATTACAGGCACTTGAGACTCATACAGTCGTGTATGTCTCAGGGCGCAGTGCAATTCGTCAAATGCATTTTTTACAGGCAGAGGTTACCGCTTAACATCAGTTGAGTCTCGGGCTTGTTCCATCACAATACATAAAAAAATAACTCTAATTTACAGAACACTGTCCAGAATCTACACCAATATGACCAATGACCAAACTATTCAAAGGACAGGTTGGTTAAACAAGCTTAACTCTTTTTTTTTTATCATTATTTTATTGCTAATTCCTTAATGCCTGTTAGTAAAAAGCAGAAAAATTAAAAAAAAAACTCGAGGCGATTCAAATGAGCCCAAACTCGATTGAGTTGTGCCACCTTCCAGACCATCAGATTCCATCATCAGATCAGCACCATGTCATCATATTATTGCATTGTCACGCGATTTACACATGTATGCAAAATTTCAGCACAATCGGTAACCGGGAAGAGGATCAAATTTAATTTCCAAGATTTGATGACAAACATCGGGACAGGTGACACCTACGTAGGTGAAACTAAATAAAAGCTTGTATAGATTAATTTGCCCAATTACCCAATTTTTAAATTGATAAATATAATTAAAGAAATATCATCAAAAATAAAACATACAATTAAAGAAAATCATCAAAAAAAATATTATTCTTCGGAAACTTGTCACAGACTAAAAATCTAATAGACAGACGAGTTTTCTTTGTAAAAGTGGCAACACCGGCGGGTAATGGCCGTGTCGGATAGTTGGCAGTAGGTCCGTAAGCGCGCGCCCCGGGGCCGTCACGACGGAGCACGCCGCCCATACACAATTTCACCGGACTGCACTCATGAAAGACCCTCTGTTTCTTTTTACTCTACTCTTTTACGTTTTTCGAGAAAAGAACGCAATCGCCTTTTGTTTTAAAAAATATGATACGAAATGCGACGACCTCTGTCCAAAATCTGGACGATACAAATGTTGTTAAGCTTATCGTTTTTAATGGTTGGTACATACTAAACATTCACGTGGTTTTGTTATTTTTTCATTGTAGGGTTCAAGTATCACCTTTTATGAAACACGGCAACAAAGATCAGGCACGTCCGAATTCAGATACTTACATATAAAAATTCGTCATGTAAACTAATAAACATGACGAATTTTTATTTGTCGTTGTTTTGTAGACATTTTAAAGACCACACTCTCAAAATCCTTAACAATATATACATGTCGGGGCATTAAACACCTTTTTTAGGGTTCCGTAGTACCTACAAGGAACCCTTATAGTTTCGTCATGTCCGTCTGTCTGTCCGTCTGTCCGAGGTTTTGCTAAGAGACCGTTTGTACTAGAACGCTGCAATTTTGTACAGGTATGTAAATTTACCACGCCGACAAAGTGGTAAAATAAAATTTTGAAAAAATTGTTTACTAAGGGTATCTCCCATACTAGTGTTGTGGTTATGATTTTTTTTTTCGTCGTCTATCCTATCGAATGAGGTATCATTGAGTAGGTATTTTGAAATAATTTAGGGGTTGCTAGTACTATTTTTCGATTTAATGCTCCATTTACGAAATATTCAACTTTAAAGTGCAAATTTTTGTTCCAGAAGGGCGTCCCCCCCCCCTCTAAAACCTAAACTACTGGCTTGAAAAGTCTGAAAAAATTCATGATGATAGTGCAGTTCATGAACTTTCAAGGAAAATTATAGCGGTTAAGATAACTTTATTACTTTAGCAGTAATAGTCGTTGAACTTGGGTATTAGATAATTTTGCACCAAATACAAAATCCTTAGAATAAATCCTTTAAAGTTACTAAGATGAAGTACTGGAAGGACTAGAATCGGTATAGATAGTTATGTACTATAGGAAGGGAGGAGGGGGGAAAGGGGGGGGGGGTTGTAGCATCCCTCCAGAGGGGTTTAATTATTACGATAACTATTTTTTTTTAAATAATAATAATTTAAATAATATGCGTATCTACACACATTAGAAGGACTTTAGGTATGGTATATATGTATATATTTTGTGCAATGGGGAGGGGGAGAGAGGGTGGAATATTCCCCATTGATGGGATGGTGTTACAGAAACCTATAGTTTTTTTCAATACTGATGAAATTTCTGGAAATTTGCTTCTTCTTCATGAAAATAATTAATCATAAATCGTTTTTATTCGAAATTAATGTCATTTTGTATATTTTTAATAATTAATATATACGTGTAATCATTATTCTGTGGTGTAGTATTGGTGTACGAGTTTAAGAGAATGTTTGTGAGGAATTTGAAAGGTGTATGTGTCGGTGCGTGTTTAGGTATGTTTGAGTATACGTGCATGTGATTTGTAATGTGTAATTTTTCATATGTGTTATGGGATTCTAACTTTGATGAAGTTCAAGTCATAAAGGATATATTATAATATTAGGTAGTAAATTAATCGTTAATGTAAATATTCAAAATATAATAATAGCACGTGGTTTAAAAATATTTAATTTTGTCATAAGGTCCTCTAGTAACTCCAACAACGAATTAACGTATTTATTGCATAATATTAAACCATTATGAAGAGCTGATAAACAAATATAAATTATTCCATTTAAACTCTAGGAGGCAACAATTAGATATTATGCTTCTATATGACCTATATCATAAGTCATAACAGATATGACTGTACAGAGTTGATCGATTAGCTTCGGTATAAGGTACTTTTTAGACCTCATATCATAACCCCGTCTCATAATTATTATTATAAATTAGAATATTTTTTCATATATATATGCACAGTCCCTTCAGTATCGTTATATAGTTTACACTATATATAGATATATATACATATACAGTGTAAACTCAAGGGACTGTGCATTTTTATGGCGTTATAGAGAGGTGTCGTTAAATGGTGAGAAGAAAAAAGTTTGTGAGCAACTTAGAAACGTATAGATAATCCATGATTCCTACTTAATAGTCACGGTCAACAACATTCTACACGTGCAAGCAATCACAATTTATAAACAAAAGAACAAATTGCTTAGAAAGTTATAGGTAGAGAGATAAAAAGATTAAGAACAACAGAATTATTCTATATTATGATAACGGGCTACTACGGAACCCTACATTACGCGTGGCCCGACATGCGCTTGACAGTTTATTTAATCACTAGTAGACTAGCATTGATGAATATAATGTACCACTAACGCATCTTATATGTCAATTTAGTCGAAGCTTGTTTACTAAGCTTGAGACTGGCTCTCAAAGATAGTAGAACACACACCCAATCACACATAATTGTGAATGTTTGTGTGTGTGTTCCGAATACAGACATGAACATATTATATTTACTGTATTCCCGAACGCCTACGTTTCACTAGATATGTCTTGCTTCTGTGTGATAAGGGGCGACCCTCTTGCCATCTACCGGCAGTCCCAGACTACAGGACTGATTATACAGACTGCTTATGTCTTGTTAGAAAAATCTATTAGCTGTATTTGACCCGGGCATCAAACCCGGGACCTTAAAATTCCAAAGCTATGCTTACGCCATTTACCACCTAAACCATTGTCACCTACTTAATATGTTAAAACATAACACGTAAATACATTTTTCCTAATAATAAGTCACCCGCCAAAAAAACGAAGACTTATCGACATCGGCAACTAGAGTAAAAAACTAAAAATAAAGGGGATCCCTCGCAGACCCCAAATTATATGCTCCGTCCATAATCACCGGAGTATCGAGTTTTTTCTCTTATACTATATGATTAATCATACAAGTTTGTCTGACTGTGATCGTTATTTGACAAAATATGTAGAACTTTTTAAATATCATTAATTAAATCTTAATAAAACTGTACATGTATTTTAAGACTCCAAAATTATAACTGTCAAAAAAAACAGAAATATATTAATATTTTATTTTAGCGACAGTTAATTTCCACAAAAATAATATAAGAATTGTATATAAATTACGAGACTGCATTAAGAAATTCTCCTTAAAATTAGGGAAAATTATAGGCAGAATTGTACAACACTAGTAGTATTATCTCTATAATCACAGGGTTTTTTATCGTACACAAATCTAATATAACTAATGACGGGATTCGTCGTGGCAGTATAAAGCACCTACCCCGCCGTCCCTTATGTCATAGTGGATTTATTCGGGGTAATAACAATGTTTAGGATGATTTTAGGGTTTCGATAGACGTTGTGGCGTACCATAAATTGTTGGGCTGCTGGTCCGATCTGGAGATAGAGCTGGAACAGTTTTATTCAGTTCGATTAGAATCAAGATACTAATTTTTGGAAAAAGATTTCTAAAATTGAGCACTTGGTATATGAAAGATATTCGTTTTTAATTATATAAGTGAACCATAGTAGTCTGTATATCGGGACAGTGATGGCTCAGTGGCATTAGCTATGGACTGCCGCGCAGCAGGTCCATGGTTCGAATCCCGCCCAGAGCTTGAGCTTCACCGCATGGTGGAAGGGCATTTTGCGAATGCCCGCCTGGCTAGCGACCACCCTCAAGTAGAAAATCTGTCGCCAAGCACCTAACGGTGTGTTCCGGCAGCAGTCCTTGAGAGCCAGAAAAATTACAGGCTAATGAGACCTAACAACTGGACGATTCAGTGTGACGGGCACAGTGCAATTCGTCGTTTACGAAATGCGTCTGTTATAGGCAGAGGTTAGTCCACTTAACATCAGGTGGGCCTCGGGCTTGATCCGTCATGATTGTTAAAAAGTAAATAGGTACATACAAAATTTACAATATGGTTATTTTTTTAGCAACGATTTATTATATACCTATATCCAACAAAACTCTTTTTTTTGAAAATAAAATTTTGCGTGCTTCTTTTTTATTTAGCACAACACGAATATATAAATATATATTTATATTCTCTGAACTACTTTTCAGAAATCTACTGAAGCTTTGATCTACCCAACAAAGTGGACATAAAAAGAAATAAAATTGATTTGTGAACATTGTCGAATCAACTATTAGGTAACTCCAAAGATTTATATGTACAAGTAGATTGCATTAAAATAGCCTGCGTTAATTGGTGCCTCGATCCTTTTACACCTTTAAACGTTTGAAATATTTAAAACAAAAGCCGTCAATCAATCTCGTACAATCGCTTCCGCAGGAGCAACGCAGCGGGACCGCAGCGGGCGCGCTGCGGGGGCCGTCGGCGAACGTGTCCTCTCTTCATTTCCGTACCCGCTTTGTTTTACAATCATTGTTTTTAATCACTTCTGTAAGCCATTTGTCATTTAAATATTTGTTTGAGGAATATGCAAAATTGGTACCAATGTTATACATACAGTTGGTTTATGGCTCAAATATGACCATGTTACTATTTTAACGAACGAAGCCATAGAGACTTTTACATTGTTCTCTGCGATCACTCCTTGAATGGGTGACCGATAGTGGTGCTTACTATAGTTCTTATCGATCACTACATGGATGGGTGACCGATAATGGTATTTACTATAGTTCTTTTCGATCTCTTTCGATCTTTTCGATTATCCGATTTCCGAACCCAAGCTGCGGGTGAAAGCTATTAACAAACATAAATACTAAATTATATACACATACGCAACAACTAGTTTCCCCGAAGGGTTTGGCAAATTTGTCTTTGCTAAACGTGGGTACGTTTCGCTGGACTTTTTGGTCCCATGTTATAGGGTGCAGGCTTGTTAGCACCTACTGGGCACAGTTTTTTTTAATGATTTTATGGCGGATCTAACTCGTGGCTCAACTTATGTTAAGCAGACAAACCTCTGCCTATAAAAGATGCATTTCATCACAAGTCACGAATTGTACTGCGTCCGTCACCTTGAGACATAGTTGTTGAGTTACATGTACCTGTAATTTCACTGGCTCTCAAGGAATGCTGCCTGAACACACCGTTAGGTGCTTGGCGACGGATTTTATACTTAATATGAAAAAAACAAAGAAAATAACATACCTACACTTAATTATATGTAAGACATTATTAGCATACATGTTTTAATATTAAATTCTATAAAAACTCGTCGAAAATAATGTTCATTGATTATAATGTAAATGTATATGACCATTACTTGTTACATATTAAAGCTAGTTAACTGAATAATTATTTTTAACAGAAAGGTCCTCAGCACTCACTCAAGGTGTTTCTTATTGCATAATAAAATTTTTATGGTATCTACATAGGTAACTATGTAGGCAAATTTTAGTGAAATGTGCAAAATGATTATTTACAGTTTCTTAGGAAATCATTTATCAATTTTACTTATTTTATAATAACAAAAAATATTTAAATAGTTATTATAAAATAATATTTTATTTCTCTACTTATGAATTATGAAGTTCTAGTCGATCTACCCCTTTCCCATGCATCTGGGATGGTACAACATTAATTAATTTATTTAATGAATGAAAAATTTCATATGCGCCTTTTGTCGCCCTTAGTTGACAGAAGAATATAAATTGTTTAGTCTAGTCTAGAGAGCCATGTTAGTCTTATTTTATTAACAGTTCAGTACTTAAGATAAGTGCCTGCACTTGCATTGTAAAAAACGTATTAAAATCAGTCGAAAGGCAAAGGAGTTTAAGCTATAAAACCTTTTTGCTATCCTTTTTTTCTAAGCGAGGTTTCATATAAAAATCGATAATCATTGTGGATATTACTTGCTCAGTGATTGTTATCTTTACTCTTGTCAATTTAAGCCCGAATTGTCCTTTTAGCACTTAAATATTTGTTGTTTAAAGATTCAAAATATCTCTCAGTACTGTGTAAAATTGTATACTCTGTTGTTCCAATTTGTGCTACAGTTTATGCATATCGACATCCGCCAATATCGCACGCCGCGTCGCGTGTAACCAAACCATACCAGTATCGATTATGGTAATTCGATTATGAAACTACAGGTGCAGGACGCATCCCTAAGCTATCATTATGAACGCTTATTTTTCAAGCATAATTTTATGTTAATCTAGCAAAATATGTGATATATTTTTGTTTCAAATGTACGTATATTTCTGTTCGTACGCAATAAAGGAACTAAGCAACTATTTAATGTTGCCTACTACAAAAATATTTTTGACAAAAACAATAATTATAGGTACTTTTTTAAAAAGATCGTTATTGTGACCATACCGTACCTAAAAACTTAAATCATTCATCCTCTAATTCAAATTGTGAATTTATGTTTCGAAACGGCAGTTGTTTTTATATCGCCCTTGTTTTCCTAGAATATATTCGAACATCAAAGAATTCTTTTGAAATCGGAACAAATTGTGTGGCGAATGTGATTTCGTCGATTCCCTCTCGCACCCTCGTATCGACCTCGTGGCGGGAAATTGCATCACGCGGATAACTTTCGAACACCACATTCGAATTTCAAATTCAAATTGAGCTGGCAGGTGGCACGAGAATGCATATTGCTACGAAGAGGTATACTGATTTCTTTTTAAATGGAATTCCTCTGTAGTTTTTTATTACGATAGTCACGACACGACATTTCTATATGGGATCTAAATTAGAGTTGTCTGCTTTTTGGAGTGTGTTAGCAATATTTTAATCATGCCCTAAAATACAAGTGTTAAAAGTGGACCAAAGAAGTTTTTTTGTAACGATCATTATAGACTTCTAGCGTAGCATATCTGCTACGTACTTTTAAGGAATTTAATAAAAACTGGCCGAGTGTTGTGAGTCAGATTTCGCGCTACAGGTTTCTGCATCGCAAAAATTATTTTGATTTTGATCACAGATATAAAACTACTGACCTACATTAAAAATTCACATTTTCAATATTTTTTGTCTAATATTAAACAAAATATCCTAAAATTTCAGATTCGTAACAAGTTTACTTTAAGAAATAGACCTGGTGATTCCTTTTTTTTACAGGCGGTATGTCTTTATTAATAAAATACAAACAATGTACAACACTACAGCTACTACAATAAAAGCATTTAGACAACCTATAAGTCATTGCAGACTCGCAGTCCAAATGCTCCAGCCCACTACTAGTTGGCAGCGTGTCCAGCACGCTGGCAGCATTGCCCCGTTGAATTTGAATGCTTATTCGTTGAGCCAAATTAATAATTGGTAATTTATGCCACCGTATTTATATTTTTTTAGTTAAATATTATAAAACTTTTATCTATACTTTAAGATAGACCTCCTCATGTCCTGCAACTGAAAAATATTTTTATTGAATATCTAATCCAATATTTGTTTTAGGGGTCAACATTCTACAAAAGTCTATACATTTCTAGTATTTAACTCTTTCTTTTCTTAATACGTATTTTTGTAAAACAAACACCAAAAGGAAATGTGTTCTACAAATAGCTTATTAATTTTAAGGCATTATTTGTTAATTCACTGGGTAAGTATCAAAATTTATTTAACAAGTGTTGGCCAATACAGTGTCTTTGTACAATTAAAATAAAAAGCACGCGATACATTAAACATTGCTTAATTTTAATATGCAACTATGTTTCAAAATACACTACATCAACTCAACACCCTCAATAACAACATTATCCAACTACCCACGTTAATTAGTGTCCACTCTACCTAACAAGCTAATGCGACCTGTCAAAATTAATAAAATATATCAAGTGTCAACACGTGTCCGTACTTTTTACGGCCAGTATTTTTACGCGGTATTTTTTTCTTTTCTAACCAGCAAGCTCTTTTATATTTTTTATGCCAGCCAGCAATAAGCTACGTAATGGGTGGCGCGTGGCTTTTCGAGAGCGCATTGTCTATGGTATTATTTGACCACCCCCTATTGGTAGCATGATTCGGTAAGTGATACGAGGAAATTTTTAACAGTGTAGTTTTTATTAATTAAAATATTATGATATTAGAATCCAGATAAGTGGTAAATCGTAAGAGGTTTTGTGGAATGATGTTCCACGCGTAACTTTCTACAGGATAATAATACTTAGAAATGTTTTTCTCATTCGCTTTAAAGATCAAGTATTTTTTATTTTAATGTATTATTGGAGTACAAAATTTTATGCCCCGGGTGGGAATCGAACCCGCGTCCTTCGATTTCACGCTGGATACCTAAACAACTCGGCCACTTGTGCACGCTCTTTCGAGCCGAAATTTCGCGATAGTGCTTGTAATCATATTCAGACCTACATGTATGTTCATGCCTTAGTAAATATGGGGCATGACTTTTTTATGTGCTACAAAAGTCGTACATTCTTAATCAAACTAATCCAAGAAAATTAGGCCTTACTGCGTAGTTGTAAGAACAGACACAACATCGATTACACCAATTTGGTCTCCCAACGCGATCGGGCGATTTGGAGCGATCTGTTAGACAATATAATTTGTCTGATTGATCGATCCGAGCCGACCAGTCGATCCGTCCGAGACACGCGAGACAGAATTATTTACAGTAATTGGACATTCCCGTGTAAATGGATAAAATATTTATAGTGTAGAATGAGGTTTTTTTTTTATGTTATTGTGTCGGAACAAGCTCGAGGCCCACCTGATGTTAAGTGGACTAACCTCTGCCTATAACAGATGCATTTCATTACAAGTCATGAAGTGCACTGCGCCCGTCACGTTGAGATGCAGTTAGTAAGTCTCATGTGCTTGTAATTTCACTGGCTCTCAAGGACTGCTGCCGGAACACACCGTTAGGTGCTTGGCGACAGATTTTCTACTTGAGGGTGGTAGCTAGCCAGGCGGGCAATCGCAAAATGCCCTACCACCATGCGGTGAAGCTCATGCCGGCGGTGGGGATCGAACCAGGGACCTGCAAAATATTTGAACCGACTTGGAAAAAAGGCGGAGGTCATCAATTCAACTAATGTTTTGTATATATAACTCCTTACAGAGTGTACCTATATTGATGTTTTTTTTACATTCGATAGTTGGTGCATGCACGGTCATAATGATATTTTTTTTTTGCTTGACAGATTAGCCCTTGACTACTATCTCACCTGATGGTAAGAGATGAGGTCGAAGATGTTGTTCTGGCTAGCCTAGAATTACTGAACACACCGTTAGGTGCTGGCGATTTTTCTACTTGATCTTGGTAGCTAGCCAAGCGGGCATTCGCAAAATGCCCTACTAACATACGAAATTTGAATGAGATCTGACGAGTGTTTGAGTTATGTCTATTATTCGTATATTATGTTGAACATTAAAGTTATCAACAATATTGCCCACATCCCAGTAAAAACTATTAGTGTTTTGGTGTACATGTAGGTATTATATATAATGGGTTCTTCAATCACATACATACCTACTACATACAACAAAATATACTATAATAATAAAGGTTTCAATAGTAACTTGCAGTTTTAACGCAATGGCCACTTTGTTATTCAACTTTAAAAAATTAAACCTTCACACGAAAACTATAACATTCTTAATTTGAAAAATGATATGAAATTTGATATTTGACTTTCAATTGTTTTAATGTTCATTCATATAACGTGCAGTTGAATACAGCTACAATCAGAGTATTCGAATACAAGTTCCGACGTCGGACTAACGCAGCAGATACTGCTCTTAAAGTCAAAGGTCTGTGTGGAGAGACGATATCGAAATGAACGAAATACCGTGCGTTATTCGATTAACCGCTTTCATAGTGGAAACTTCGACCTGAAGAATGAACCACGAGGTATATCAACAATTAAGATAAATAACGATAATTATAAATTAGAAAATAAATTGTTTGCATTCGGGTTTTTTACTTTTTTAATTATTTTATACATGTTCTCAACGTTACCCATACGTTTTCAGCTGCGTCCGCGGCGGCGTTCAAGATGGCCATCACTTCAATTTATATATTGTGTGTGTTAAGAGTTGATATAAGTGATTTAACCCATACGTATCGTAGAAAATTATAACAATAGAAATAACAATACAAATGAACGATAACGTCCAATACGGATGACAAGGGGTCACTCGCTCTCTCGTATAAAAAACGTAAAGCAATACCGCGCAAATGATTTCAGTGTTCGTAGCGATCTGGCCTTGTTAGTAAAGAAGGGCAGAAGGCAGGAGAGCATTTTGTTTCACTACACAAAAAAATAATATATCTTACAAAATCACAAATATACGATAGGAAAATTTAAGTCATGTGCGGGATAATAATTTATGCGGCATAAATTTTTCCAATCGTATATTTGTGATTTTGTAATGTAATCCGAATAGCAGGCGTTTTGCAAACCTAACAATATTAAAAATAATACATTTGCTTAAAAATTTACATAGGTATTATTGGAGGGCGAGGTCTCTGGATTCATTTACATTATAAGAAGTCATTGGCTATGGACTGCCGCACAACAGGCCCATGGTTCGAATCCCGCCGTGGGCTTGAGCTTCACCGCATGGTGGAATGGCATATTGCGAATGCCCGCCTAGCGACCATCCTCAATTCCTCCATCCTCAACAGACAGATTACTGTCGCCAAGCACCTAACGGTGTGTTCTGGCAGCAGTCCTTGAGAGCCAGTGAAATTACGGGCACATGAGACTTAAAAAGTATGTATCAAGGTGACCAGCGCAGTGCAATTCGTGTTATGACGAAATGCATCTCTTATAGGCAGAGGTTAGTCCGCTTAACATCAGGTTTGCTCTGTCTCTCAAGCTTGTTCTGTCACAATAACATAAAAAAAAAGATCGTCCACTCAAAAAGTTTAAGTGAGGTATATATACCTAGTCCTAAGGTCCTAGTAAAAATACTTCAGAATAGATATGTATTATTTGCTTCATTTTGTGGTTGACCACAAAACTAAGATGTTTTCGTCACAAGAATCGTCCATACAGATTTAGATAATTATACCAAATTATGATACATTCTTAATACGTAATTTATGCGAAACAACACTTTTTGAGATCAGTATCGCGCGAGCCAGAGCCCATTATGAAGATTCCACAAAGTAGCACACAGAACAAACGTATGCAGAAGACTAACTTGGGTCAAAAATAGTAATGCACATCATTTAAGTAATAAACTCAGTCTAAAAAAAGAACACAGCACACATGTTTGTTAATTACGATGAACGCGCAGAAAAGGAAACTAAACACAGAAAAAACAAAATGTTTTCCTTATAAATTTATGTGATGCAAAAATTGCAAGACAAACTTCATCCAAATCAGTTCAGTGCGCTTTACGCGATACGGAAACAGAAACACACGGCCAAACAAACAACACTTCCAAACAAATAGTAGTACTTTACAGGAATAGTACTAACTATTCCTGTAAAGTTTTTTTTACTTGTTATATGCTATATGTTATTGACACCTTAAGGTTGAACTGGCCGGTCGCTTCTCCATACAAACGCCGTAGGGTGATCACTCCCTTATTTGAAGTTTTAGGTCCAGACTTACGCATAATACCGATTGATCTCGTCATTATCTAGGCTTGTATGATGCCGAAATTTTAAAAAGATAATTAAGTTGAATGTTATGAGCCTCGAAAATGTTGTATGAAATTGTTTCGAAGCTCATAACTGTCAAGTTAATTATCTTATAAAAATTTTGGCATCATACAAGCCTAGATAACGACGGGATCAATCGGTATTATGCTTTATTTTGTACCTAAATCCTCAAATAAGGGAGTGATCATCCTACCACGTTTGTATGGAGAACGGACCGGCCAGTTCACCCTTAAATCCATAATTTTCTTTATCAGATAAATGTACATTATCATTTTGAATTGCCATTCAAGATGACTGAGATAAAAATAAACTAAGAGTTTTAAAATAACGTGATTAAGCAAGAAAATTTGTAGTAAATCTCTTCTCCATATTAAATAAGAAAAACGTTGATTATAGCAACAAAAAGTTTTCTCTGTGTGTATACAGGAGTTACTCAAAGTAACTAAAACAGTTTTTTCCATAATAAACTTATTACAAAAATATGTATGTTTTTTTTTAAATGTTATTGTGAAGGAACAAGCGCGAGGCCCACCTGATGTTAAGCGGTATCCTCTGCCTATAACAGACGCATTTCATCACAAGTGACGAACTGCACTGCGCTCATCACCTTGAGACATACCGGTTAAGTCTCATTTTGCCTGTTATTTCACTGGCTCTCAAGCACTGCTGCCGGAACACACCGTTAGGTGCTTGGCGACAGATTTTCTACTTAAGGGTGGTCGTTAGCCAGGCGGGCATTCGCAAAATGCCTTTCCACCATGCGGTGAAGCTCAAGCTCTGGGTGGGATTCGAACCATAGACCTGCTGCGCGGCAGTCGATAGCCAATGCCACTGAGCCATCACTGCTTCTTAATGACATGAGCCATCACTGCTTCATAATGCTTCAGGTGACATTCTAACCCGGCACTTCACGCTGTATATCATATTCAATGCTATGTGTCTTACTTACTATACTGTGTCCTTAGTCATCACATGTTAATGATACGAACGACATTAGACCTACCCTATACTTACCATTATAAAATTATACGACAAAAACCGTTGTGAGTTAGACGACGGTGATTCTCGAGATTTTGTTGGCTCATAATCATAACATAACCATTATTTAATTATATTTTATTTTTATTTTAACATCAAATAAAATACCTGCAGATAGTGCAATAGATATACTCGTAAGAGAACACAAGCTTGGATTAATAGCGTTTGCAAATCATTTCTTTTTCGCTGACCTTTCAATTTTAATTGAATTATTGTATACAATTGGATGTCTTAATTATCGCAGTTTTTTTTTATTGCTGATGTAAGCCTTTGACCACAATCTCATCTGATGGTAAGTGATGATGTGGTCGAAGGTTAACATGCTTAACCTAGAATTACTGGCTCTCAAGGACAGCTGTTGGAACACACCGCTTGGTGACAGATTTTCTACTTAAGTGTGGTCGCTAGCTAGGCGGGCATTCGCAAAATGGACCTACTGCGCGGCAGACCATAGCCAATGCCATTGATCCATCACTGCTTCAAATTAACACTTATATTAGCGCTACAGGCTTTTTGCAGATTACAAATACTGGAACTGAATTTCGTGTACTAACAAAGATTTTTGAAATATTTCATAAAGTCAAGTTTTTTAATGGAATAGGTTACTAACATAGGGCAACGCATCAAGTTACTGATATAATTCTATTTGGTTACTCGACATTTTAATCAAGTGTATAATAAATACATGATCTAGAACGTAAAAAAATATTAGTTTTTTTATTCTTCTCAGGTTTTATTTTTCTAATGTTTGGAACGAATGGGCTCTAAATGTGATTTAAATATTCAAATTTCAAAAAGTCGGCAATCCACAAAAGTCACATAATATACCTCTGCGACAAAGAAGTAGTAGATATAAAGCTGCACGCACTCGAGAAAAAAAGCAGCGTGAATATGATTACCGTTACAACATTGTTGCACTGCAGAGTCCATAGGGATATAATGACTTACATTAGGTTAGAATAGCAATGTGACATATTTTAATATAAGCTGGGGTGTAAAGGGTGTCTAAATAATATTGTTTACACTTCTTTCTATGCTTTTCTACTGTTTCTAGATACTGTATCAGCCGGATCGTCCACTGCTGAACACAGCATCCCCTATTAAAGGGGTATTTACCATAATCCCCATGTTCGGCAGGCGGCTTGGGATAGCAGTGTAATATGGCAGTTCTTTAGAAGGCGCTGCTGCCCACAGTATTTTTCCCTTTGTCGCCTCTTACGACACCCACGGGACGATATGGGGAAGTGCGATTCTAACCCGGCATCCCACGGGGAGAGGGGGACAGTTCTAGATAGATAAGTTTAATTTGACGTAACTTACACAAAGAGGGAAAATTCCAATGGAGTGTTTTTTTTTCTTTTTTTTTAGGTAGTACTTAGTTGCTGGCTACTGCTGTCGGTCGTTCAGCTCCACCGGATTTTGGGCGAAAGAGACCCCGTTTAAGTATTTTCCTGTCTCCTACTCAAACACTACATTTCTTTTCTCCCTCGTTCTCAAGCTCCAAAGCTAATACCGCTTTCCGTTTCCGTACTTTCCTTACGGAGATGTCAGGAATCCTTACTTACGCCTTTATTAAGGCAAAAAATCTGAAGTATTGGGTATGTTTTCTTAAGATGACGCATTAAATATATCTACTTTGTAAAGTATTAAAACACCGTATTTTATATAATATACAGGGTTATTGGTAAAATGCTAACAACCTATTAGGGTTGACTTCTGTTAGTCCTAAGAAACATTTTGAGTTTTTTTTTTTGTTTTTTTTTTATTTTTATTTACTTTCTTTTGTGTTTATTTATATGTTTTTGACTGTATAAGCACGAGGACCACCTGATGTCAAAAGTCTCTTGTGCCTGTAATGTATTATTTCATATTTTTATTACTTTGCTCGATGTTAATATTCAAAACTCTATTCAAAAGGACCACGGCGCGGCCCAGTGTTGCCGCGGCGCTCTAGGCTCGGAGTAGGCATTTAAAAAAAAACTAAATTTAAAAAAAATATCTCATAATGTTTCATAAGACTAGCAGAAGTCAAGCCTAAGTGGTTGTTACAATTTTACCAATAACCCTGTATACTAGAAATGGCGAATGAGGTTGGTACAATTTTACTCAAGATAGCTTGACTGATTCTCTTCGCTGAAATCTCTCTATTGATTAGATGCTCTTTGAAAGAAAGAAAAACCAATCCAGCCCTGGTCTATTAGGTCAAATGGATTTTGGGTGAGTGCTGAAGTCACACTGTCTATGATAGATCTATGCAAAAGGTCCTGCCCTGCACCCATCCAGCTACGCTGTGATGTGATGAGTAGAGACCACCACTGTTGCTAGGAGCGTGGCCAGTTCTTAAGGAATCTGAACTACAAGATTGTGTAACTATCGGCCTTACGGATATTAAGTCTGTTACTAAGGCTCGTATTAATAAATGCTTCTCAAAGTTGAGATCCATCTTACGATGCAGTTTTGTCGTTGAATACTTGGAACATCTGTCAAAAACACCATCTTAACATCGATATTCGAAGCAGTGTGATGGCTCAGTAGCATTGGCTATGGATTGCCGAGTAGCAGGTCCATGGTTTGAATTCCGCCGCGGGCCTGAACTTCACCGCATGGTGAAGTTCAGGCCCGCATTTTGCGAATGCCCGTCTGGCTAGCGACCACCCTCAAGTAGACAATCTGTCGCCAAGCGTCCTAACGGTGTGTTCCGGCAGCTGTCCTTGAGAACCAGTAATGAGCTACATTTTGATGGTGTTACCTAGTTTTACCTTAGATTTGAGGTGTACCTACTATATATATGATCAAATCAACCGGAATGTCCACCGTTGAACAAGGTCTCTCACATTGGGGGAAATTTGCCATAACCTCCATGCTTGGCAGGCGTCTTGGGGATCGTAATAGAAGTTGTCAGTTATTCAGAAGGCGCTGCTTCCCACCTTCCGATATTTTTCCCTTAGTCGCCTCTTAGGTCACCTACGTGAAGAAATGGTGGCTGACATTATAACCCGGCACCTCACAGTTAGATATAGGTATTGGTTTGATTACCTCATTGGTTTGTGAGCGTCCGCTTTGGAATCTCAAAGTCCTGTGTCCCATCAACAACGTTTTGGACTTTAATGACAAAGAAATTTCCAGAAGCAGTCCGGATTCTGGGGCTATCTTTCATGTATTGCTTACATGAAACACGAGCATGTCCGGCGAAAAGTTTTTCCCTCGGGAAATATACGTGTAATATTTTATATTTTTTTTCTTGAATTATGCAAATTTACTACAGATAAGCTGTTTTTCTTGTTTAATTAATATACTACACAAAAATAATTACAAAATGTAACTAAATCTATTACCTAAAAATGTTATAGAAATAAAAACGTGAGCTCCGTTTCCTACCAGGCAATCATAAGTTGAAAACAGAGTTCAGGTCCACGGGTAGGGTACCCAAAAGGCTAGCAGCATTACCCCGTTGAATGGCAATACTTTAGTTTTTATAAATTACTGAAATAATACTGTAAATAAACGATTTAATCCTCATATCTCACGTCTCTCGCCAATCAATCACAATTTAGGAAAACGTTCCGTTTACCTTGCGTCCGAAATAAAACGTGTGGAGTTCAAATTGTGGTCAAATTATTATAATTCGGGTTCGTAACAACTAATCTGATAATGGTCGGATTGTACCGCGGGTTTTGTTTTAAGTTTTGTTATTTTTATATACTTATTGGTATTATCGAGTTAAAAGATTATTTAAAGTGATGTCTGAATATTTTTTCCTCTTAAGAGGAAAAAATAAATAATAAAATTTAAAGTGTTGAGTTCTTTCCGACATCTTCCTATCCTTATTCCACGCATGCAGTCGGCATAATATACTCGTACTTTTCTAACACATAACAATGTAAGTACTGTACTGTACTGTATCAGCCGGATTCTCTACTGCAGAATACAGCCTTCCCTATTATGGGGGGGTTTGCCATAATCCCCACGCTTGGCAGGCGTCTTGGGAATCGCAGAAATCAGTTCCTCAGAAAGCGCTACTGCTCACCTACTGGTATGTTACCATTAGTCGCCTCTTCCGACACCCGTGGCTAGAGATGGAGGGGTGACATTCTAGCCCGGCACCCCACGGGCAAAGATAAACAAGCTTTGGCTTCGATTTTAAAACCGGCCACCTTCCTGACACCAATCCTTCTAGGGAATGTTTACGTTCGTTATGATTAATACCTTATTGGGCATATTTTTTTTTTTTTTTATGTTATTGTGACGGAACAAGCCCGAGGCCCACCTGATGTTAAGTGGACTAACCTCTGCCTATAACAGACGCATTTCGTCAGCGACGAATTGCACTGTGCCCGTCACACTGAGACGTCCAGTTGTTAGGTCTCATTAGCCTGTAATTTTTCTGGCTCTCAAGGACTGCTGCCGGAACACACTGTTAGGCGCTTGGCGTCAGATTTTCTACTTGAGGGTGGTCGCTAGCCAGGCGGGCATTCACAAAATGCCCTTCCACCATGCGGTGAAGCTCAAGCTCTGGGCGGGATTCGAACCATGGACCTGCTGCATGGCAGTCCATAGCCAATGCCACTGAGCTATCACTGCTTCAAAATTTTCATGACGTTAATTTAGTAAGGACCCCTGTTGTACGTATAATGTGCAGCAACAAACAAATCACATCGACGTGAGTGCATGCTGCTCATTACGCGCATTTAAGGGTATGATAATCATCTTATATGCTATCATATTAATTTGATATTAACTGACAGATAACATGTAATTACACGAGCAATCCAGTTTATAGACAAGTAAGCGGTTGGCCATAAACGAAGCTAAGATTTTCCATATCCTGACATAATTATTATTTACAATCGTTCCTGTGTCATATTTTGTGTTAGAAAAAACATATATTGTATAGATCTCATAGGTAAACTTGGGGAAAGGCTATGTCCACACTGTGCATGTTTTCGTTCATCTAAAGATTCTAAAGCATGCGTCAGAGCGCAGTCAACATCGCACCCGAGGTACAGTGGTTTGTTGTGAAGGCATCGGTCCGTCGTGGAAGATCTCCCGCTCATCTTATTTTCCAAATCAAAATGCTTGCACTTGCCTATTTGGCTTAACGAATCAGCATGTGACCTAACGGGAAAATTGGCTAATGGAAGGCTGGAGCATGGCATTTGGACTGGCAATGGGCCTGCACCGGCCTTTAGTTTGCCTCAATGCTTTCCTTGTAGAAGCTGTAGTGTTTTATACAGTTTGTATTGTTTTATTGATAAAGTAATACCTCCGGTGGAAAGAACAATTATAATGAATAGATTCAGGCGTTACTTTGCGGAAATCCATTTTTAATAATAACAAATACTTTTCGAGAAACTTTCTTGCACTTTCTCGATCGTGCGCTCGTAGAGTCAAGACCTCCTGAGGATGCTTCGTGTAGAAGCGAAACGCGTCGAAAATTCTTCCGGTTTGGCTGCGTGGCGTTTGTAACGTCACGTCGGCTTAGCAGGAAAATTAAGCGGAATTGTCACTAGATATATTTTTATATTTTTTAAGTGTTTTATTAAAATATTAATTTGATGTTTTATTAAAATATTTTAAAAGTATTTGTTATTATTAGAACAATTATAACTTGTGACAAAATGCATTTTATAGGCAGAGATTGCCGCTTATCGGGTTGTTCCGTCACAAACGTATAAAAAACAGGTATAGGTTGATTATAATTACATAAAACTTTACAAATATTAAGGATATGCAATTCATCCCACAGTTTAATTAAAACTCCACGAATGTGTAATTTTTCAAAATGGCGCACAGTTTGGTAATATTAGGCACAGCAATAAATCACTCTTGGTCCTGATATCCAATTACCGACATGATCTTCGTATTGTTATAAATCATCATTTATACTAAATCGTTTTAAATTGTTAACATTTTCAAATGCCGAGTAAAAGGTAACTATTATTTTTTTTCTTTAGTTTTTTGTTATAAAGTTCCCATGATCGTCAAAAAATGTTTACCAAAACATGGAACCGACTTTAACACTCAAATGTGTGAAATAACTTGTTGAAGTCGGTACCATGCGCACCATATTGTGATAATAGGTACTTTTGAACCATCAGTGTTGAAGTCGCTTTCATTTTTGGTATTTTATTTTTTCACTCTTGTTAGTGACCCTTGCTATATTATGGGATCGATTGTCATTCACTGTCAATGACTGTCATGAAGATAGGAAAATACTTTTCAGTTATTGGAGTTTAACTCAAAAACGACTCAACCGATTTTGATGAAATTTAAATCACGGCACGCATCTTTCAAATAAAAAAATAATCATCACAATCGGTTCACTCAGTCAAAAGTATCAGCTAAGAGCATCATAAATTCCCATCCCGGAGGCTACCGGGTATCTGACAGCATGAGCATTTATTTTTAATTGCTGATAGGTAAGCCTTTGACCACAATCTCACCTGGTGGTAAGTGATGATATGATCGAAGACACCAGGCTTAACCTAGAATTACTGACTCGATGATGGATGAAATGCATCTGTTATAGGCAGAGGTTAGTCCGCTTAACATCAGGTGGGCCTCGAGCTTGTTCCGATACAATAACATAAAAAAAATTATACATATATTTTAAATTATTTAAAAAAGATAGAAATCGTGTCGATTGCAAAGCAAAACAACCAATTACGCAAATTGAAAATTGAACAAGTAAGTAACAATCTTTTGGAATAATAACTGATTTAAGCTTACCTTTATTATAACATTGTAGGCACAAGGCCAATAAGAAAGTAAGCGTTCTAAAAATAAATAAGAAATATAAATATGTGATTCCTAATAAAAGCACTTCTTTCGATTATTCAACTTCTAATGTCTATAGTAGTTTGTTGGGAGGAAATCGTACCCTATGTAGGTAAAAATATAATTTAACACAAAATTTATATCACTTATTGTTTGAAGCAATGATAGCCGGGCGGTAATAGCTGTGGACTGCCGTGCCGCAGTTCGATGGTTCGATTTCCACCGCAGATTTGAGCTTCATCGCATGGTTGTATATGTTGCCCCCCTGCAAGCTACCGCTACGCACTTACTTGTGTATTTCGGCAGCAGTCATTGAGAGCCAGTAAGTAATCATGAAGTTACAGGCACATAAGACCAGAGTGATGGGCACAGTGCAATTCTTCTTTAGTGACGATGCATCTGTTATAGGCAGAAGTTATCGCTTTAACATTACGTGGGCATCGTAAAAGTTCCATTACAATGCCATAAAAAATACCTTTCATAATCATGGTGGCCAAGTGGTTAAAGCGTCCAATACGAGAGATGCGACTTCAATTCCAGCCTGAAGTGAAAATGATGTGCTATCAAATTATAAAAAGAAGTAAATATCTATGAATCATATACTTTGCGATATTATTTATTTATTTGTAATAATATTTAATTTAAGAGTAGAGTGCACGGAGCGCTTACCATACAAACGTAGTTTCGTTATATTTTAAATACCAAGTCAGAAGCACAGACTAATATCTATGCTTCTGGTTTGCCAGTTTCTTGATGTATTATTTATTTTATCCCTAAATGTCAATAAATTCCCAGACAAAATGATTATTCGTATTAAATTTGAAAATACTTAATTTTATAGAAATAAAGATATTAGGCTCATGGACATACTTGCAAAGTTTCACCGAGTTTGAACAATTAGTATTTAAACTATGACGAAACTACGTTTGTAAGGAAAGCGCTCCGTGAACTCTACTCTTAACAACTGTATATCTCAGGGTGATGGGCACAGTGCAGTTCTTTTTTTGTGTCGATGCATCTGTTATAGGTAGAGGTTGTCGCTTTAACATCATGTGGGCATCGTAAAAGTTCCATCACAATTCCATAAAAAAAACCTTTCATAGTCTAGATGGCTAAGTGGATAAAGCGTACGCATACGAGACCATGACTTCAATTCCACCCTGACATGTATTTTTTTTTCTTTTTTTTTTAGTAGCTTTTATTTATTCCTTATACTAAATTTTAACCAGAGTTTTATATATGTTAGTTTTGTTAGACATTTTAATCTTATGTACCTAAGTTAGTTTTAGATTATTATTAGTATATGGACCGCTTGTAGCGGTAAAAGCCTCCTCCAATTGCTTCCACTCATTTCTCTGCCTGGCAGTTTTTGACCAGAGTTTTCCAGCGACCTTAACAATGTCATCACACCATCTTTGGAATGGTCGTCCTCTTCTGCGTTTTTCTTTGGGGAACCAGTTTGTTGCGATCTGTGCCCATCTGTCCGCTGTTAGACGTTGTATGTTGCCTGACCATTTCCACTTGAGTTTGAAAATTTCTTTTATAATATCTTTAGCTTTTGTCTGTGATCTTACTGTCGTATTTTTTACTCGATCTCTTAATTTGAAGTTCATGTAGCTCCTTTCTATGCCTCTTTGGCAGATTCTTAGTTTTTCTGCTTGTTTCTTAGTTATTGGCCATGTCTGACAGGCGTAGGTAAGACATGGTGTTAAGCATATGTCCATTGCTTTTGTTTTTAGTTTAATTGGTAGTGTTCCCTTGAAAATGTCCTTCATAGCCCAGTATTTGTTCCAAGTACTTTTTATTCTTCTGTTAATCTCTTTCTCTGTGCTGCTTTGGAACGATATGAGATGGCCAAGATAAATGTAGTCCTCCACATACGGGAGGGGGATAAGGGAGGTCCAACTGATTCCATTCGTACTCTAGCTGTACTATTATTGTATATGTATTTTATGATCTCTATGTACTCAGTATTAACTCCTTGTTCTGTTAGTGATATCCATATTTAATTGTGTGATATACAGTCGAATGCTTTAGAGTAATCGATAAAAGCTAGGTATAGAATTTTATCATATTCGGTGTATTTTTCTATTATTTGTTTCAATGTGTGTATGTGGTCAATAGTTGAAAAGCTTTTTCTGAATCCGGCCTGCTCTACTGGCTGATTTTCTTCTACTACCTTTGTAATCCTTTGAAGTAATGTTGATATAAAAACTTTGTATAAACTAGACATTAAGCTGATAGGTCTGTAGTTAGTTATAAGTTTTGGATCTCCTTTTTTATAGAGAAGAAATATTTCAGAACACAGCCATTGTTTCAGTATTATTTTCTGTTTAAGTATTAGGTTAAACAATCTAGCGAGTGGGGTAACTAGTTTCTCTTTGCCCGCTATAATTACATCGTTTGTGATACCGTCCGGACCAGGACATTTTTCAGTTTTTAACTATTTAATAGATAACTCTATTTCACTCTCTAGAAATGGTAGAGCTGGATCTTTGTTACCTTCTAAATGTATATGTATACTTTCATGTTGAGATATGCTGTTGTACAGGTCTTGGTGAAATTGTGTAGCAATATTCAGTTGGTCAGTTCTATTAGTCACAATGGATCCCGAAGTATTACAGAGTTGAGTCATAAGTTGTTTTGTACTATTTAGTTTTCTATAAGCCTTTTTTATTCCCCCAGTTTTTTCTATAAATGTATGTAATGACGTGAAAATTATGTGCTATTAAATTATAAAAAGAAGTAAATATGTATGAATGATACTTTGCAATATTGTTTATTTAGTTGTATAATATTTATTTTAATACAAATATAATTATTTCTAGATGATTGGCATTACTCAGGCGGCTGTCCACATACAATGACAAATAGTACATTATATGCATGATCGATCAACAAAAAACAGTATTGAAGTATTGAGAAAGTGCAGTATTTCCGAATGGATACGACTTAGGGGCCTTCAAGAAGAGAGCATATTCCCTCCTCAAAGGCCGGTAACGCATCCTCGATACCTCTGGTGTTGCGGATGTTCCTAGGCGACGGTGATCACTTACCACCAGGTGAGCCGCCTGCTCGTTTGCCCTCCTATCCCATAAAAAAAGACATTATACCAACCCTCCTCAGGAGTAGAATAGTGTTAAGGAGATGATAGCTTACCTATAAACTGTTTAAAATAACATCCAGCAGTGTGGTGATATTTTAAATAACTTTTCTGTGTAAAACAAACTAAAACACACTGCAAATGACTACGTTAAAGCTACAAATTAAATACCAAATCTCTCAAGTCCTGCAATTATAAACAGATTTGTGGTTTATGGACTGAGATTTTACGGACATATATCATCAAATAAATGTTGAATAATAACTATCTTGTTTTTTTTTATACTGAATAGACACGCATTTGTCCGCAGTCTCACCTGATGGTAAGTGTTGACGCGGTCGACGGTGTAGCATGCTTGCCTCGAAGATATTTATTCACTCCGTATTTGAATACATCCAGATTGTAGCTTTCGGGGAACAAAGACGCTGGGAGGGTGTTCCATTCCTTCGCTGTCCGTATAATGAAGGTGGACGCAAATCACTTTGTGCGGACAGGAGGAATGTCAACCATATACGGATGCCGTGTTTCCGTACGTTTTGTTGTACGGTAGTGGAAAGGAGATGCAGGAATTAAATTATGCAACTCCATCGCACTCTCCGAAATGTATCCTGTAGAACACTGAAAGACTGGCAACTTTGCGACGATGTTCAAGGCTTTGGAGTCTGGTTTTTACCAAAGCATCACAGCCAATGAGGTTTTTTGCACGTCTTTCAATGGAGTCCAAAGCTTCGAGCTGGAATTTTGCTGAGTGATTATAGGTAAAATACCGGAAGGTGGGCCACAGCACCATCTGAGGAAATGCTTTATTACACCTCCACCATTGGGTCGCCTGATACAGATATTTTTATATTATAATTTGGC
Organism: Plagodis pulveraria; assembly: GCA_963890685.1. NCBI lineage: Eukaryota > Metazoa > Arthropoda > Insecta > Lepidoptera > Geometridae > Plagodis > Plagodis pulveraria. The sequence continues at coordinate 12,376,936 of OY982971.1, read as the reverse complement.
ATCGTCAGGACCACTACGTCCTAAATTTTAAAGTGTTTTTCTATATATTACTTTAATGTTTACTTAAAATATTTTTAAAATATTATATCAATATATTTAGTTGCAAAAATCAACCGTACGCTGTAATGAATGTGGATAGAAAGCGCATCATGAGTATTTTCAGAATAGCAACCATATACGGTTGTGGCGGTCCCACTTTCTCGTTCTTTGAAAGAAACGGTGGAAGAGTAAGGTTATGTATCTAAAGTGGTAGCCAGCCAGGTGAGAATTCGCATAGTCCTATGCAATCATGCGGTAGCGGGATTTGAAACAGGGACCCCTTGTGTGGCAGTCCACAGCTATTGCCACTGGGTCATCACTGATTCAAACAAATCCCGACAAAGCAAGCATATACCTACCTTCCTGTAGGAGTCGAGCAACGCCTTCTAAAGAGATGTCATACAACGATCCCCATGATGCCTGCCAAGCGTGGTGATTATGACAAAAACAAATGGTGGAGACCTTTGTTCATTGGTGGACGTTATTGTTTTAGATATCAAGCCTTATATCAAGCTTATTAAGCATTGCCATTTTTTTTTTCTTTAATAACAATATTTATTTATTCATTACAAGACACAATCATTTCATTCACTAACTACTAAACTAGGCTGATTGGCCTGTATTATAGTGTTTAGTACTCCCCTGGTCTATTTAATATCTTGGATCTACAAATACAATACAATATATAAATTAATAATTACTTTAAAATTTTACTAGGTTATTACTTAGATTCGAATTAGATACAGTAGGTATACAATAATAATAATAATAATAATAAACAATAATAAATTCTATATGCATTATTACAATTTCCTATTTCCAAACATATCTTATTATATCTTTATAATTATTTAAAATATTAATAAAAAATCGCTAAAAAATTATGTTCTTGGAGGAAGTTTGTGCATGCGTTGTGTGTGTCTATGTGTGTGTAAGAGAGAGTATATGTGTGTGGGTATATATTTAACGGGGCAATGCTGGCAGCATGCTGGGCACGCTGCCAACCGGTATTGGGCTGGAGCATTTGGACTGCCTGTTAGTCTGCAATGACTTATAGGTTGTCTAAATGCTTTTATTGTAGTAGCTGTAGTGTTATATATAGTGTAACGTCGAATAAAAGAAAGAACTTCATTGTTTTCAGATCACTCCATATTCACATTTTATTTGTAATTACTTAATCATTTATACACTCAGAATGTATGTTCACAGCATAAATATACTCTTAGGGCCCGTTTCAGAATGTTCGAGAAGTTCCAGTTATACTACCCAGAACATATTTAATAAATAAAACACTCTCTTTGCGTTTCACAGTCATCGATTTAGCCTATCTATCGGTTAAAGCTTGAAACGTGTTGCATGTTCACTGTCATTTTTATCATTAACCGATCAGCAAAGATAAGCAACGTCGCGATATAGATTAAAAATAATTTTAACGAAAGGCACCATATTGCCATGTCTTAATATTTTGTTCCAATAGTTCGCAGTATTTGGTTAATAAAGACATACAGCCGGTTAAAAAAAAAGCTTATTTTTTTTTTAAGATGTCTAATCAAATTCCAGAAAATGGGGTAAGAAAACAAAAAGAATAGAGCATACAACACCGTAGTCTATCAAATCAAAATTACCTACAGCCGAAATTCTTCTAAGAAGGTGTGTAATTTGGAAAATATTCGAGGCATTTCACCCGATAGTTATACAATTACTCAGGTATTCGAGATGAGACAATGTCAAGCACGCGAGAGGTAATTGGTAGAATTATACCTAATTGACCATCTATCTTTTTAGTCTATGATATTTTGATGACTTGGGTTACGGTGATTTTTCACTAGAGGAGTAGCGAAGCGGGGCTGTGATCTTCGAAAAAATATAGGTGATTTATTTATTCTCGTAGATCTTTATTGAAAATGCAAGGATTTGTTAGAAGTTTGTTGAGTTATTTCAATTTTGGAGTTTTCTACCTATGCCTTTGGTAGTAACAGAGTTCAACTGAAATTTTAGTTAAAATAATTTAAATATTTTTCAGCATTTGGACTGCCTGTTAGTCTGCAAGGACTTATAGGTGTCTAAATGCTTTTATTGTAGAAGCTCTAGTATTGTATATAGTTTGTAGTATTTTGTTAATAAAGGCCAATTTAACCAACTTCAAAAAGGTGGGGTTTAAAAGGTATCTGTAACTATAACTGTACTAAATGTTTTTTTTGTACATGTAAAAATTGTTTTGAAAATTGAAATCTAATATTTAATAAATATTTTTAGAACATACTACGTCTAAAAAAACAAACTTCTTTTTTTAAATTTATTATTATATAAACAATACATTATTAGATTTAAGTAATAAGCATTCGAAAACCGCTGAGGTTTGTGATTATAGCCACGAAGCACAATCTACTACACTATATACTTAATAAAACAAATAAGAGAAGAAATGAGCTTAGCAAGATAAATTAACATAGTAGTGAAGCGCTCGTAGCGAAGTTTAATTAGCTGTTCTCAACCGATCAGCAAAGTTAAGCAACGTCGCGCGCGGTCATGAGTTGGATGGGTGACCGCTAGTGACATTACTACTGAGCGCTTCCGTGCTTCGGAGGGCACGTTAAGCCGTCGGTCCCGGTTGTTGTCTTAGGATGGCAGTCGTTATAGCATGGTGGTAGGGCATTTTGCGAATGCCCGCCTGGCTAGCTACCACCCTCAAGAAGAAAATCTGTCGCCAAGCACCTAACGGTGTGTTCCGGCAGCTGTCCTTGAGAGCCAGTACTTCTAGGTTAGCCTGAACAACATCTTCGACCACATCATCACTTACCATCAGGTGAGATAGTGGTCAAAGGCTAACCTAACAGGCATAAAAAAAAAAAAAAAAAAAAAGTTATTCGTAGACAGTATTAAAGATATAGTCAGAATATTGATACATAACCAAAGCCGTGGAAGGTGAGTACATATTTAGCTTAAAACATTACTTGTATCAGAAAATGGCACGTTAATTTATATTTAATATTAGTTGGTGAGATAGTATTCCGTAAATTAGGAGGTAAGTAATTTATTAAACACGGAACTAAGTATGAAACAGTGAATAATAACAATAAAAAAGAATATCAATCAGTTTATAAAAATGTAAAAAGTGAAATTAGGCAAAACTTGCCCGCTAAGCCGACGTGCGTGACTTCTTAAATGCCACGTGGCTCAACAGGAAGAATCATCAAGAGGTCCTAATTTTCGATCGCAAGATCATGAATGTATATATTTATTATTTTTGTCTCATTTTATCAAAACTAAACATAACAAATTCTTTAGGTTTTTGTGAGGGTCCTATTTTTTTGTTATATATAGGTACTTAGATAATAGGCTAGGTAGGCTTAGATAATCGTTAGTACTGATTGTATGTGTATGTGAAAATTAAACATGAGTGGAACACATTCAGTTATCGATTACACACTACCCCCCGCAGTATTGTTGATATATTAATATCCACCTTTTTTATGCATGGTGGTAGGGCATTTTGCGAATGCCCGCCTGGCTAGCTACTACCCTCAAGTAGAAAATCTGTCACCAAGCACCTAACGGTGTGTCCCGGCAGCTGTCCTTGAGAGCCAGTATACTTCTAGGTTAGCCTGAACATCATCTTCGACCACATCATCACTTACCATCAGGTGAGATAGTGGTCAAAGGCACGCCTAACATGAATAAAAAAAAAAGTTTTTTTTATTATTATAGGATATATATATTTGTTTCTGACTAAATTTTACATATTTTAGTAAAAAAACTTAAACTTACTACAAAACTAATCCAATGTCCCGCTACCATTAGGCAGTTTTCCCAAAATGCTGGCCGCATTGTGTATATGCCAGCATTTTGGTCACAAGTAGCGTCGAACAGACGTTTTGAGACGTCTTTGAAAAATAGTTTGGCGCTCGGTCCCCACGGTCCCAGCGTTTCGACACCAAACGGCACAAACGTGTAAACAACTACTGAGATTACAATTTTTTTTTTGTTTTTTCATAGCGACCTTATATAGATTTCACTGAATAATTAGTAATTGAATAAAAGTGTCTCTCTCGGCACCTGTTAAACAATTAAGCAGATTTTTTTTTTTTAGGGAGGACATAGATTTTTGTGTCCGTTGTCGGCAGTCCAATTTCGCCGGACTTTATAAGCGGAGCGCATAGCCACCGCTCTTTTATAGGGTAGTGAATGACAATCGGTCGCGTGAGTAGCAAGGGTCACTAAAAAATGTGTTTTTTAGTGGCATTGGCTATAGACTGCCGCGCAGCAGGTCCATGGTTCGAAATCCGCCGCGGGCTTGAACTTCACCGCATGGTGGAAGGGCATATTGCGAATGCCCACCTGGCTATCGACCACCCTCAAGTAGAAAATCTGTTGCCAAGCACCTAACCGTGTATTGCAGCAGTCCTTGAGAGCCAGTGAAATTACAGGCACATGAGACTTAATAACTATGTCTCAAAGTGACAGGCGCAATTCGTGACTTGTGATGAAATACATCTGTTATAGGCAGAGGTTAGTCCGCTTAACATCAGATGGGCCTTGAGCTTGTTCAGATACAACAACATATTTTTTTTAAATGACTCATATTTTACTTAGTCATAAAAAGTAGTCGATATTTCTTATTTAGGTTTCAGACATATTCGATGCAATTTATCAGTTAGATCACGGCGCTGGCTGGGAGCCGCAGCACGCTCGGCGTTTTCGGTTGGCAAGTCAATTTCTGTTTATATTACAGTTTCGGGTTTGTTCCTGCAAATGAATAGCGTATAGTCTCGCTCGTGGGGTCCCGGGCTAGAATGTCAACCACCATCTCTACCCGTGGGTGTCGTAATAGGCGACTAAGGGTAACACACCAGAAGGAGGGCAGCAGCGATTTTTGAGGAACTCGATATCTCACACTGCGATCGCCAAGACGTCTGCCAAACGGATTATGGCAAACCCCCCCATTTTATATGTGCTGTGTTCAGCAGTGGACGATCCGGCTGATACAGTACAGTACAGAACATAGTCTCGAAACTGTAACTTCAACATGAATGTAGTTCACGAAAGTTTAGGAAATATTGTTAGACGGTTTCAGTTACTTATGTTTATAAAAAGGAGTCCAAATCACGTAAACGTTTTACATTTTAATAAAAAAAAAGATAATCACAAATTAATGATCTACGACATAAAAAGTCAATAAAGCTAATTCCAAAATCGAAATTTAAAAAATACATTACATAATTCGAAATTAACGTAACGGGACTTCACGCATGACAAATCGGGCGGCTAAAACAAAAAGTGCATAACTCCAAAACGGGTCAAATTTATCAAATGCATCTGACACTTCGGTAATTATTAATAATATTTTTTAATTTATGGCGTTGAGGTCGGGTCACCGTGGTGAATTAGATACAAATGAGCTGCTAATGCGTTCGCTGTTTTACCTTTTTGTCAGTAGTTTAGATTTTAATCGTTTGTTTTTGTATTCGCAATAACATATTTTATGGCTTCTTATGTGTGAATATGTAAGCTTTTTGCCGTTGAATACAAATAATATTATATATACCTACTGCTAATGAGATCGCACGAAGCCTGCTTTATACTAGAGTGGATAGTCGTTTACACATAATAAAAAATATATATTAATATTTACACATTGAAACTTATTTTAAAAATATACTGTATTTTTGGCTGTATAAGTCGAGAAGTAGCTAAGTAGATTTGGAGCGTAACATTTTGCTAAATTGAACAAAGTGAAAAAAAAAATCTGACAAAGGGATTGTGATGGAACAAACTCTAGGCCCATCTGATGTTAAGCGGTAACCTTGCCCTATTACAGATGCATTTCATCACAAGTGACGAATTCCGCCACGCCTGTCACCCTAAGACATACAGTTGTTCTATGTCATGTGCCTCTAATTTCTTATTAATTACCTACTGGCTCTCAAGGACTGCTGACCACACTGATAGGTGCTTGGCGACTGATTTTCTACTTTAGGATGGTAGCTAGCCAGGCCAGCATTCGCAAAATGCCCTCCTACCATGCGGTGAACCTCAAGACCCCAGTGGGGATCGAACCATGGACGTGCAGCACAGCAATCCATAGCTATAAACATTCGGCTGTCATTGCTTCCAAATAATTTGAAAGCCTTGATTTCGGCGCGCGGGCTGGGCAATTATTTTGTTTTTTTCTAACAAACAAATTAGATTTGCTAACATTTTGTAAATATCATATGTATACGTTACTATAATAAGAAAATACAACATTTTATTAGTTTGGTTTGTTAGACACAAAGTTTAATATTTTGTGAATTTAGGAGAATATCTTTTAAAAATTATCTTTTTTACTCTGTAATGCACGTTAACTAAAACATATTAATCAGTGCATGGATCCGAGTACTTCATTCACGAACACTTCAATAAAAAAAAATATACCTACCTATCTTTTTTTTAAATACGCCTTTACCTCCTTCATATTAAAATACGACCTAGGAATATCGTTTACATCAATGTGAGCTAGCGCAAACTGACAATTGATACAGAAATTATAAATTTTTCACCTTTATATCATTTAACTAAATAATTAAACAAGTTCCAGATGATCAGGGCAAGCAGACAGATACAGGGGCTAAATTTAAATACCCAACTTTCTTTATGTCGAGGGTTAAAAACAGCAATGACAAAAAGAAAACCGCCCACACTGCCGGCAGCAAAACGGGCAATAATCAAATGACAGCTGTCAAACCATTGTGTGGTCCACTTCAGGGTGTTGCGGTGGCAACATTGTCAATTTTCAACTTACTCCACACCAAATAATTTGGCAAATAATGCTTAATAATTTGTTAAATAATTCGGGATAATTAAATTCGGTTTTATTTTTAATAACAGCCTCGGGTATCAGACATTTGGTCGGCGATGGCAAACTTTTCGGATAGACGTTCATTATTTTGAAAGTTATCGTAACACCCTATTGTTTGGAATATAAGCCAAAATAAAAAGAATAAATAACTGTCATAATTACTTCTATCTTTATATTTGGTCATAATGTAATTTTGCTTATGCTTATTGATTAATTTTGTTTACTATGCGTTAAGGTATCTAGGTATATTATTCTAGCTATTATAGATAAGTAATTAGGTACAGTTTAGGTTTAACGTGTGGACTAAAGCCGATACGTATTGATCCTACAATAATATTAATTTGTAATACTTAATGTATTTCTAGTTTCAGTTTCTTTTTTAATAATTAGGTTCACACAAATTCTCAGATTAAGGTAATTATTGATAGAGGTAAGACTTTACCTACTTTTTTATTTTTCGAATAATATTTCTTATTCAAGCTATATAGTCCTTAAGTTAATAAGCAGATAAAAGTACTTCTCAGCTCAATAGTTAAAAATATTACTTAAGTATTTTACCTCAAAAGCAAAATCAAAAATCTTTTTATAATATAAATCAAAATTTTATTCCCTTTTAGTTCTTCAGATAATCAACAGAATATAATATTAAAAGAGACGAGAAACAAAATAACATACCCTGGGTTTTCTTATTCTACAGCAAGCTTAATTCCGCGACAACGAAAAGGATCACAACATAAAACCTTTTGAGAATCGATTGTCGATTGATACAGCATTGTTGTTACTAGATAATAAAAAGAACTTGTCTTTACCATTATTTTTACTAAAAAATATACAATTTCTGGAGCCGAAGAGCAAACAGGTACTCTTACAATAACCCACAACAGCAAAAAGGCAGCAGAACTAATTCATACATGACACCAAAAGACCCTGTACAAATATCGACAAAAACGAATACAAAACCTCCAGGTTTTGTATCGTGAACGATGCGCCCGCGCAAATCCGACACAGCAGTAATATCCACTACAAACAAGCTATTCAAACATCGAACACAAACGTCACGTTAAACTGCTCACTTAACCCTACAATAGCCATAAAGAATTACAATTAATCGCCTCGACGAGAAATGCCACCGCGCCGGTAAAAAACGTCAAAATATTGTCCGCGGATGCGACACGATGCCCCCACCGGGGGCGATTGGAGAGCCAATGGGGAGGCGCGTTAGAGCCCAGCTACCTCATTTTGGCCAATGGCGTTCCCCGGGGCGGAGCCTCGAGCTACGCACGCCGTTTCGCCCCCAGCTAAAACCTTTTCGCCTGCAGTCGTTTACAGATAAGCCCGCGGGATGGTCGATTATTATTACATTTCATACGCGTGATTCTGTGATCTACGCGCGTCGCCCCGGGCCGTTCAACAATCGATAGCGATGTTCACCCTGTGCGTTACTTCCCGGCTCATGGAACTTTCTTTGTTGTGATATGGGAAAACTTTAGTGCGTTCTGTGATATGATTGCCTTACTATAGATAGATTAAATTGTGAAGGCATGAACCTGTATATGCAGTGCCATCGTGAGGTATGTGGGTGTTCAGTTTCTAACTAAATGTAATATCTACCTAATTGTGTGTTGTTTAGATATTAAATCTCATTTATACCCAAACATAAGCTTGTACATACTTGTACATACTATGAATATTTTATATAGGCTCTCTTTATGACATTAAAATAAGTGCTTTTAGGAGTATTATTTAGAACAGGAATTAAATATGCATTTTTATAACGTTAATCTACCTAAGACTAGGTGTATACATCGTAGCTTACAATACTATCAAAATTAATTACGCAATAGCAAAAATGTATTTTTGTATTATAAATTAAGAAAATTAATGCGACCGTTTGTTTTTGTATTTGCTGATTGGCTAGCCTTTCACCACTGTCTCACTTGAGGTGATGATGCGGCCGATGATATTTTTCCGACTAATCTAAAGTTACTGTCTCTCAACGACAGTTGCTGGAACACCGTTAGGTGCTTGGTAACAGATTTCCAACTTAAGAGTGACAGTGGTGGACATTCGCAAAATGTCCTACCACCATGCTCTACCGAATGCCATCCGAAGACAAAAACTGGAACCAAATGCTTATAGTGCCCTCCAAACCACGGAAGTACCCAATAAATGCTACTAGCAGTCACCCATCCAAATAATCAAGTCAGTGGACGTTGCTTTAAATTAGACTATCAGTTAAGAACGATAAAGGAAGCTTCACTACGAGAGCTTAAATCAATATTTAAACAATTATAAATTCCCAATTTATACCACTTCTATGCATTATATCGAACTTCTTCTCCTATAAACATTATAAACCAGTATATTCACTTTATCTTTGGGGACAAATAAATCAAAATGAGCATTTTAGGGTTAAAAGAGTTTCTACATTTTTACATTTTATTTTTAGCATTTCGTTTGGTTATTTTATAAATTAACCTTGAAAATATGAGCTTCATATACGTATGTACCTAGGTAAGCAGCTATGCATGGGTATTAACAGATTATACCTGTAAATAAAGTGCTAACTGAAAATAAAATGAGCTGAAATGTCGGGTATTATTATATAATAATTATCTAATCTACGTAAGTTTTATATAACAAAAACGTTTTATTGTAGACGACTAATCATTTTAACATTCCATAATTAAGTACTACTACTATATTATCACAAACCGTCAACTAACACTTTATTGGTAAATAAAACATTTACTAACTAAAACCACTATTTAAAATATAAAAGACAAAGTATAACGCAGGAAGAGCCAACGTCTGGCACATTTAAAACATTCCTCAAAAGGATAATAACAGAGTCCGTCTCTTCTCTAAGTAATATTTAAGTTTTATTCTTAGTTATACTTTTAAAGTTATAATTGGCGGTCCTTGACTCTAATTATAGGTGAGACAACCATTCGTACCGCTGTGAAAGAGAGTGTGTTATTTGTTTCTTTTTAAAATAAATACTTAGAAAATTTTATTCTGAATGTGAGATAAATGTTAATGAAGGAATACTGTAATTGGAACTTATGTCTGTCAAATGATAAAAGATAATAATTGTATTTATATTGGTTTCAAAACAAACATACATTTACTTCAACTGGTAATTATTACATGAAAAATATAATCTTGGACTTGTACGGTCTTTTTAGCTTCGACGGCTTGTATTGAAAAATAGAGGTCTGTTGAAGAGGTATTTAAAAATGTGTATACACCTGTAATTTAACTGCTATACTTGTAAGCGTCGCGCCTGTCCATTAAAGTGATAGTGTCACTGTACTTGTTCTGTTTAACACTACACTGTACTCTTCGCTTTGAGATGTTAGTTCTTTTGTCTCGTTTTCGCATTAATTTTCATCTTTTTTTTGTAATTGTGGCGGAACAAGCGCGATGTTAAGTGGAGTGACCTTTGCTGTAACAGATGCATTTCATCATAAGTGACGAATTGCACTGTGCCCTTCACATTGAAACATACTATACCTGTAATTTTACTGGCCCTCAAGGACTGCTGTTGGGACACACTGTTAGGTGCTTGGTGACAGATTTTCCACTTGAGGGTAGTTAGCCAGGGGATTCGCAAAATGCATTTCCATCATGCAAAATTGGAAAATGTTCTGCCGACAGTTCAAACACACAGTAAACTCAGTAGCGTTAGCGCACTACTGCAGCTTTTAGGCAGAGTACCTGACAATGGTGACGACTCACAACTACACAACTACTACCTAAGATGGAGTCCTTCTAAAGTGACCTACCGGCCGGTAAAATACTCGTACTGCTCTGGTTTAAATTTGAAGTACATATAACAATAACTTTACCACATTTCATATCATCATGTATGTATTAGCAGAGGTTCCATGTTACACAGTTGGAGGTGATCTTAGAAGACTTCATCAATGATTCAATATAAAACTTTTAAACAATATTCTACATTTCATAACATTAAAAGTACTTTATTTAATAAGCTCTTGCTGAATGAAAACGCTTGAAGAATGGCGTTATTTTTATATGTTTATATTTTTGCTGTTGACCACAATCTCACCTGATGGTAATTGATGATGTGGTTGTCGGTGCTAATGGTCCATTCCAAGATTTTCATATGAAAATATAAAAATTAAAAAGAACACGTAGTAATTGTAAAAACAACAATAAATGAAATGTATTTTTGGAGTTAATGGTTTGTATTCATAAATTCGAAAATTTAGAGAAAATTGAGTGAGACCCTCAGGTGCTTTGCGACCGACGAGGTTATAGCTCGCCAGGTAGGCACGCTTTCATCGTGCAGTGAAAAGTTTAAGCATGTAGCGGGATTCGAAACACGGCTGCGCGGCAGTACACAGCCATTGCCACAGGGCTATCACTGTTTCGAAATATTATTGCGACAGCTCAGTAGGATAGAGCATGTCTCTGCCTGAGGGATCGATTATGTAAATATGTATTGGTGGGTTCGAGTCTGATTTTTCTCCCGTTATAATTTTGTAAACATCATAATATTATTTTAATATCACGACATATTATGGCAAAATAAAAATAAAAGGCTCGTGATGGAGCTTCCATCGAAATCCATGTCCGCTGCGTCATTATTTGTATGAGTGACCGCTAGTGGCATTTGTTATGCTGAGCGTGCACGTGCTTTGGAGGGCACGTTATACTCTCGTCTCTGGTTGTTGTTTTAAGATTGCTGTGATGGCATTCTGGTGAGTAATTTTAAGAATGCTGGCCTGGCTAGCTACCACCCTCAAGTAGAAAATCTGTAGACAAGCGTCTAACGGTATGTTCCGAAAGATGTGTTCGAGAGCTAGTAATTCTAGGTAGCCTTAACAATATCTTCGACCACATTATCATTTACCATCAGGTGACATAGTGACCAAAGGCTAGCTTATCAGCAAGAAATAACAAAAAACTCTAGGTATAGGAAATAAAATAAAATTGTAAAATATGTATTAAAAGTGTCACTTCAAAATAACAGCGCTGCATTGGTAGGTTGGTCTTCATCAGATCATTTGGATTCTCCGCAAGTCAAGTTAAATCGTGCTGGCGGGTTTTTTTTATACATATATTGGTTTAGTTCACTCAGGTGTTCCATTTGACAACCTTCCTCAGTAAAGCATTCTTAGGATCGTTTGAGCACCTAATTATTACGTGTTCACTCACACACTCAAATGACAACTGACTACCATTCAGACTAAAAATTCAGGTAATTTCTGGACAGTCGGGTAACCCAGTGTTTTCCGAACCCACCCTTAATATCTGCTTGTGATTTAGATATAGTTCGAAATCCTTTTGTAACACAGCAACAAAAAAAGCATAGATTTTAAATTTAACTTGGAAATCTTTAATGGGTTCTATATTTCACCATATGTATTCAAAATGCACCATATGTGTTCTATATACCTTATGGGTAAAGTTATGAATTGTTTAAATATATTACTACCTATATCAACGCCGCTGTATAAGTTCTTCTCTTCATCTTTTATCTCCTAAATGTCGCAGTCCTCGAATAAGAATTAGATCTGATTTTAAAAGCGACCTTCTTCACAGGAGATATAAAAAAAAACATGATAAAAACATACACAAAATGGCCAGATCCTTAACTATATTTGCAACATATACTTTAATTCTCAAAAAAAAAAACGAAATATTGTACAATTATGGAACAAACCTTGAATCTCATCCAAAACAATATCGCTTTTATACTGTTGATAGGTAAGCCTTTGACCACATGTCACTTGATGGTAAGTGATGATGTGGTCGCCTTCGACCAGACTTAACCTAGAATTACTGACGCTAAAAGACAACTGCCGGAACACAGCGCTAGGTGCTTGGTGACAGATTTTCTATTTGAAGGTGGTTGCTAGCCAGGCGGGCATGCCCTTCCACCATACGGTGAAGCACAAGCCGCGGAGGGATACCAACCATGGACCTGCTGCGCGGCAGTGCATAGCCAATGCCCCTGAGCCATCGCTGCTTCATCGATTATTTTCTTCAAATGCATATCAATCCATGCACATGCGATTTATTAATATCGAAGAACGGTATCCGTATAGTAGGAGGTACACCGAGAGGAGAAAACGATCTATTTCTGTAAATAACAGAAATAGAACTTTCCCCGAGTGATACATAGTGCTTTATACTACACCTACAAGGAAAATCATTATAAGTTTTCTCGTATTTGTCCCGAGACTTCTCAGGAAGTAAGATCTTTATGACTTCTAGAGCTGTATTTTTATTTCTGGTGGCGTCACCATTATTAAATTTCACTTTCACTATTAGAAGACATTTTGGAAAAATATTTAGAATATTTAAAAACATACTATACAATTATCAATTTATTGAAAAAACAAAATTTAGCAAAACAAAATAAATTGCCACGATTTTTATTTCGTAGTGCAGAACAAGGCTGCCAACCTCCTTTCATTGAAAATCGAGTATAGTACCACCAGCTTAACTGTGCAGTTGGCGAGGGCGCTGCTGATCAAGGAAATCAACTACAAACTGTCACAATTTGAAGGAATGTTGTAGTTCTTTTTTCTGCCACCTGAACAGATAAGTTGGTGGGACTGTACAAAAAGAAAATCCACCGATTTTTAAAATTATTTGATATAAAACCTTCTTGAAATTTGACGTTTGTATTTTCTTAAATTCATAGCTAAAGAACCAAAAGAACATTAGCAGGCAAAACATCAAGATGTAGAGGAAAATAAAACGCTAGCAGAGCAGGTATGGGTTATCATACAAAATTCTTTCACTGCTACGAAGGGCAGTAATGAAATTCCATATAAGTAAATAAAAAATAAATTTATAAATGTAGGTTTAGCTGGTTCACACCTTGGACTACATCATCACTTACTATCAGGTGAGATTGTGGTCAAAGGCTTTTAACTATCAGAAATAAAATAAAAAACTTTTCCCGCCGCATATTTAATAAGGGAGAAACGACGAACTTTAATAAAATAACAAAGGATTAATAAAACCGATAACAGTTTTTTTTAAATATTACATTAATGTTTTATGAGTACTAAGATTGAGTGTGTGTAATAAATAAATTACATATTTATTCGTAGAATACTAAGTAGGTACGTACCTTTGTAATAAATTTGCAACCTCCGAACTGAGTATATTATATTAAACTTAATGAATAATATAACACCGGTCCCCGATGTGAATTATATTAGATTATGTGAAATAAACAATTATAAATTTCCGTATGTATATACTCCGGTTTTTTTTTCTGACAATTCATCTACACGCTCTGCGGCCTTCCTATACCGGTGTATACTTCCACGTTCGGGTCATTGTAGATATTTAGAAATGCATGTAAATGCTATTAGATTAGTAGCCTACACAATACTTACTTAGCCAATTACTAAAATTAATTTTCCTCGTCAAAAAGAAACATTGCAAATGAAAATAATAATCCCGAGCGAAATGAAAAGAATTATTTCTTAAACAACCGAGATCCCATTAAAGCGCTGTCATCGTCCGTTGATAAGATTTAAATTAGGAACACAATAAAGCTCCTGTCAAATCCGCCATTAATTTCGAATTTCAAATTTTGAATTTGGAACGGGAGCGGTGTTGCCAAAGCGAGGACCTTTTCGGCCAGTGTTACGCCATTGTGTTATGACGTGTACATTATTGAATGTAATTATACGAATTTATACGACTTGTGCTTTTTGTTGAACTGTTTTGACTGTCTGGTTTTCTTTAGATATCAAGGAAATTTTATTGCCTTAATAACCAAAGGTTTTAATTAATAAACATGTCGCGTCAGTGTACATATACCCTACCCTTCCTTTGCGGCTGTATGTCCGACGCTCTATGTAAAGCCATATGAAATACCAGTTATCACCAATAATAGTTTGTTTGTTAGTAAACTGGAAATTTGTGGTTAGGAAATATAAGTTGATATTTATAGAAAATGGTTCCGACACTAATGTATGGTAGTGACAGTTGGGTATGGCAGAAAAAGCATGAAAGCAGAATAAATGCATTTGAGATGAAAGCATTGAGAAGCATGATTGTATACACACGGCGTGACTGGATATAGAGATAGAGATAAGGGAACGATGTGGATGTAGATGAGAATGTATTGACAAAAATTGAGAAAGGTATGTCAATATGGTTTAGACATGTAGAGAAAATGAATGAAATGAGAATGACTAAACAGGAATATATGGGACAAGTGACTGGAAGTGTTAGAAGAGGAAGACCCAGGCAAACGTTCCGAAATCAAATTGAAGACGGTCAGGAGTACCCTAAACCGATGCTTATGAATGAAAGGATTGATGAGTAGATAAAACGAAAGAGATATGTAAGGAATAAAGTGAAATCTGTGGTGAAAAAAATTATGAAAGAAAAAATTATATTACCTTACATCGTGTTACAGAATATTTAAAATGTAAACCTCCTTACAAATGTTAAAATACTGCAGCAAAAAATATTAGATCCAAGTAAATGACACAAATGTTACAATCATATAATCCATAAACAGCTAGGAAAGCCACAAACAAACACGTCTACTTTTACTTGAAATTTAATAAAAATTGAAGTTCCACAAGGATCAATATTTGGACCGTTTCTCTTTCTAGCGTATATCAACAATTTGCCTTACATGGTCAAAAATCTCTGCCATATTGTTTAATTTGATGACTTTCTTGTTTTTAATGTTGATAGAAAAAAAAGCAAACTGGTTCTTTACTAACCAAAAATTGATGCCGAAAGTACTCAGTTTTACTTACAATACATTAAAAAAACCAACGATATATATACTGTACTGTATACTGTATCAGCCGTATTGTCCACTGCTGGAAACAGCCTCCCCCATTATGGGGGTCACAAGTGGTAAACTGCACTGCGCCCATCACCCTGTGACAAAGTTGTAATTTGCCTGTGATTTCACCAGCATCCTTCGAGCCGGAAAACATTACTGCTTGGCAGTAGAAATAAGTATGGTGGCAGTAGTTAGTTCCCCGGACCAACTCGCACAATGAGTTATACTGCTACTAACTTACCAGACCTTTCTTTTATCAGACTTCCAAAAAATGAGGAGATCTCAGTACAGATGTTTTTTTTCTACCTTTGTTAGGCAATTACTCCGCAAATAATAAACTAATTTTGATGTTTTTTTTTGTTGTGTAGAGAATACCTTCACGTTGTTTCCATAAAATTTTACCAAGTAGAATATACCTCCAAGTCCAATTTAAATTCTATCAAAATCGGTTAAGAAGTTTATAAGTTATAGTCAAAAAACTGAAAAAAATATTTATATAGCCTTGTTAATGGTAAACAGTATTTTAGGCTAGTGATGATCTAGTAAGCACTATGCTACACTAAAGCTTTTAAAGCATGGCCGAGCGGTAATAGCTATGGACTGCCGTGCCGCAGGTCCCATGTTCGATCCCCACCGCCGGCTTGAGCTTCACTGCATGGTGGCACGGTTCATTGGCTAGCTACCACCCTCAAGTAGAAAATCTGTCGCCAAGCACCTAACGGTGTGTTCCGACAGCAGTACTTGAGAGCCAGGGAAATTACTGGCACATGAGACTTCACAACTATGTCTCAAAGTGATGTGTGCAGTGCAATTCGCGACTTGCGATGAAATGCATCTGTTATAGGCAGAAATTAGTCAGCGGACTCAACATCAACATCAAGCCTCGAGGTTGTACCGTCACAATATCGAAAATAAAAAACACTATGCAGCTCTAAAAAAAGGTAAAAAAAATATATAAAAATTAGCGGAATCGACTTCTTACATTCTTCTTATACGGAATTGACTTGTGGAACTGGGACCATGATAATGTGAGGTCAATGTTTTGAATCTACTATGGTACCTACAGACTACAGCGCGATTTGAAGCGCTCGTAGCGAAGTTTGCTTGGCTGTTCTTAAACGATCAGCAAAGTTAAGCAACGTCCGCCGCGGTCATGAGTTTTGGATGGGTGACCGCTAGTGACATTACTTCTGAGCGCTTCCGTGCTTCGGAGGGCACGTTAGGCCGTCGGTCCCGGTTGTCGTCTTAGGATGGCAGTCGTTATAGCATGGTGGTAGGGCATTTTGCGAATGCCCGCCTGGCTAGCTACCACCCTCAAGTAGAAAATCTGTCGCCAAACACCTAATGGTGTTCCGCAGCTGTCCTTGAGAGACAGTAATTCTAGGTTAGCCTGAACAACAAATTTAACCACATCATCGCTCTCCATCAGGTGAGACAGTGGTCAAAGGATTATCTATCAAGAATAAAAAATAAAAAAAAACACATGTTAATACATACTTTTCAGTGTTGGAAGTCTCTTATTTTAATTTTTTTAAGACATACCATTGTATTTATGTCATACATAAAACAACTGCAATGCATAAATTAAGCCATCAATGAGTCAAATGACTCCCAAATATATATAAATGAGTAGCACTTAAGAGTACTATAATTAAAACAGTACGAAGTCTTACGAAACATTTGTTATTAAATTTTGTCAAAACGATTTAATGATATGTCACTTGGGAACCGCCCACAATACGATTTATAATGATCCAGATTTAAATAACATACCAAATTGGCTATTTCAAAATTCGTTTTCAATAAACATTGCCGATATTATATTTTTAATAGGCAATAAGAGCAGGGTACGGGCAACATAGCTTCTTTTTTTTTTAATAGTGTGTACGGCACGGGGCATCCAAATGAGTGCATCGTTCTTTTTTAATGTTTTGATTTACTACCAATGAATTGTGAACAGCAGTTAATGAAGTATTGATAAGTGTCGCGACTTGAACTACGAATGTCTTTTTGTTTTATCATTTAATGACCAGTAATAGTCATAAATCTTTGTTTGAGTTCTGCTGTTTTATAATTCAAATCATTAAAACGGAAATCGGTTTATTTTTAATGGCGATGCACAACCAGTGTATTGTGCCAATATCAAGTTTTAATTTGTTTATTTTAATAGCGCGCTATATTATTTTATGTTACTGGCCAGTTGCATCGGAGCTTTCAGACCTCATTTTCTGGGCTCGTTATTTCTTACGGAACATAAAAGGTGCTGACTTAAAATCAACAAAGCGTTGCGTAAAGGCTGCGGTCATATTTCATAGTCCATTTTTTCTAATGGATCGTTTGTTATAGCAAATACGGGGCTATTGTGTACAGGGGTCAGAGGAGATGAGGCCGCTCAGACCTCGAAGATAGCTTTTCTAAGCCATAACCGGAATTTATACCCGACATTACTCATACAGTCCCGTCCAGTTGTTTTCCTCTAATTAGAATCCATTCAAGCGTGCCCCATTAAAACTCGTTTAAATTAAAATTCGAATAACTTACTAACTAGAAGTATAAATCACTGCCCTACAGAAAGACAATAAAATATATTGTCCATGCCGGGAGGATACAGCGAAACTCAATAATTAATACAACAATACCTTCACCGAGTAATTAAAATAAACTAATTTTCTTACTGGCCAGTTTTATGAATGAATACTCTATGGTTATTTTTTGTTCCTGGCAGCATTTTTCATTCTATGTACTGACAGATCGCTTGACGGCGGTGCGGCGTTCTTTTTTTGAAGCGCGACCTCTCACAGCGGGGCAGAGGCGCATCCGTTAGTGCTCGAATTAACTCGTTTTAATTTAGGCACAACTTTTTCTTTAATTCTGTTACTGGATCCATAATTTAAAATAATTTTAGGCAATGTATTATTAAGTTTTAGTTTTTATTTGTGTTTTTGAGTTAGTATCTTTGATTCTAGTCTGTAGTCATTATAATTCATAAAATCATCACAAAATTTCTCAATCAAAATCTTAATTTTGATATGAAATATAATATGTTAGTCGCAAAGTTTGAGGCCAAACTAGATCTTTAATTTATTTTATACTCTAAATCCCTCAAAACTTGTACGTATTACAATGAATCTACCTACCGACTAAGTGTATTCATCGTAATAAATTTTTTGACACTTTTGACCTTAATTTATTGAAGACATTAATTAAGAATCAGTTAAAACGTTATTACTATTTAATTAATAGCTTTTTTTACGTCAGTGTATTTTTTCACAAAACGCTATAAACTATACAATATACTGCAGCTACAGACCCACCAACTTATCTGTTCAGGTGGCAGAATAAAGAACTACAACATTCCTTCAAATTGTGACAGTTTGTATTTGATTTCCTTGATCAGCAGCGCCCTCGCCAACTGCACAGTTAAGTTGGTGGTACTATACTATAGCGAAAGCATTTAGGCAACCTAAAGACAAATGAAGTTAATTACATAGTTGGTATAATATATTACTAATGGTTAGCTAAGACGTTCAACGTCGCTACTATGAGTAACTATTTAGGTTCTTGCTCCTCAGTATAAGAAAAAATATTGCTGATTGTAACATGTTTAGATTATGTCAACTACGTGACAAACTAAAGAACAAAATTTTTAATGTACCCAACCCACATCGTCTTAAAACTAATTTCCAAGAATATTTTCTCGAACTCTTTAGCTCCAACTCTCTCACGCTAAACAACCGAATGGATATCTCCCACGAATTAGTTGATTTCTTATTTCTGGCAACATCGGATTGTGATGAGCAAATCGGTGTGCGTAATTACAACCTTCACAGTGGAATTTAAGAAAAAGAATGAAAAATTAAAAAGAAATTGGCAGAATGGCTCACGCCGCGTGCACAGTAGCAATAACGTGCAATTTAAATGTTTCGAATTTCAAACGTTGTGTTTTTATTGGTGGGTTTGCATGTATGCAGATGGCATGGGATATTCGGATTATAAGAAATTGTAGGATTACGGGTATCTTATGAATCCTTAGATGTTTTATGACAATTTATTTTAATAGTTTTACGTATCTACTTTAATAATTAGTTAAGTATTTTTTTAAGTCACATGTAAGGCAGGTTTTTATTGGTGGTGTTATATGTTTTTTTTTTTTTATTTTTATTTATGTTATTTTGAAGGAACGAGCGCGAGGCCCACCTGATGTTAAGCGGTATCCTCTGCCTATAACAGGTGCATTTCATCACAAGTGACGAACTGCACTGCGCCCATCACCTTGAGACATACCTGTTAAGTCTCATTTTGCCTGTTATTTCACTGGCTCTCAAGGACTGCTGCCGGAACACACCGTTAGGTGCTTGGCGACAGATTTTCTACTTGAGGGTGGTCGCTAGCCAGGCGGATGTATGCAGATAGCAAGAGATATGCAGATTATAAGTAATTGCAGGATTATATACGGGTATGAAAACTTATCCTTTATGAAATTCATTGTAATAGTTTACCGTACCTACTCTTATCATAAGGCAAGTATATTTTTTAAAGTACATAACTACTTTTATGGTATTGTGACAGAACAATCACGATTCCCACCTGATGTTAAGTGGATTAACATCTGCCTATAACAGATACATTTCGACACAAGTGACGAATTGCACTGCGCCCTTCCCCTGAGACATACAGTTGTAATTTTACTGGCTCTCAAGAACTGCTGCCGGAACACACTGTTAGGTACTTGGCGAAGGATTTTCTACTTGAGGGTGGTAGCTAGCTATGCGAGCATAAAATTGTAAGGCATTGTATTTCTTTGCCTTGGAAAATACCACACCGTATTGGAAGACGCAGGTGAAAAAACATACATGCAGGGAGCTGGTGGATGCAAATGCTTCTATGCATTTGCATATATTAATTTTCATATTCAATTCGTGAAGAATAGTAAAACAACAGTAAACTTTTTGCTTTAATCATTAATGATTATTATTTGTTGGGATGTTTCTTTTAATTTTCATAATAATTTAATAGGTGTTCTAATTGGATTTTTACCGTCTTTGTGCATCTCAATCAAGCAAATTTATAAGTACTTTTGTTATATAGTCATATCAAATAAAATTTGGATTTATATTGTCTATGCGCATTTCATTCAAGCGAATTTATGGGTACTTCTGTTTTGTTGTCAAATCAAATAAAAGTGGAATTCGAATAAATCCTCTAATTTTAAACTTCGAACAACTTTCTTCGTGAGTTCACAGCGAATGCTTTTAACAATAATTTTGACTTCGAAATTCGAATGTTTTTTTTGTAGCATAGCAAACGTGTAGTTTACTAATGCCGCCGTCCACTGTGTTGCCCATCACGTTTCAATAATGAGGGTAAGATGAAATGAGCCACTTTTGTTTCGTGCCCAGTGGTTCTGGTCTGGCCTTATTGGTGAGGGCCATGGATAATTAACCTGGATTGTTATCGTGCCTTTGTGAATATTGGATTTATCGCAGTCTAATCAATATAAGCACATACTGCGTGTAATATCATATATTTATTTCTTGCAAAGATAGTTGAAGAAATCTTTTTCATACTCCTTTTTTTTATCATAGTTTTTGCATGGTGGAAGGGCATTTTGCGAATACCCGCCTGGCTAGCGACCACTCTTAAGTAGAAAATCTGTCGCACCTTACGGTGTGTTCCGGCAGCAGTCCTTGAGAGCCAGTGAAATTACACATGAGACTTAACAACTATGTCTCAAAGTGACGGGCGCAGTGCAATTCTTCGTGACTTATGACGCATCTGTTATAGGCAGAGGTTCGTCCGCTTAACATCAGGTTGGCCTCGAGCTTGTTCTGTAACAATAACATAAATAAAAATTGTCTACAGATTCTTTACAAAAGAGCAAATTTACGAGAGAAAATATTATAGTTATGTGCGGGATTCGAACCCGCGTCCATCCACCCCTTTAGCCAGGGTATGCTCTAACCAATTGAACTAACATGACGCAACCCAAATTTTTGCTCTCGTTCTTCAACCATCGGGATGGACCGACACCTATAGTTCAACTCCACAGATTCTGTTTTTTAGTCACAGAGAATCTAGTCTGTGACATAGTCATTAATATAAAAAGTCATTGATATATCAAAATTTTATGCTCGCTGAGTGCATTTTTTTATGCTTGATAGGTTAGCCTTTGACTACTATCTCACCTGATAGTAAGTGATGATATGGTCGAAGATGTTGTTCAGGCTAACCTAGAATTACTGGCTCTCAAGGACAGCTGCCGGAACACACCGTTAGGTGCTTGGCGACAGATTTTCTACTTGTGTGTGGTAGCTAGCCAGGCGAGCATTCGCAAAATACCCTACCACCATGCAAAAATATATTCAATAAAACTATGCCATCTTAGATCAGTTGGGTACAGACTCCTTAACTCACGAAGCCTCTATTACTTATATTACAGTTATGTACCTAATTAACTTACGTAAATTATTTTTTCTAATAATGACGGTACAAGCTCGAGGCCCACCTAATGTTAAGCGGACTAACCTCTTACTGTCATGTGCCTGTAATGTTACTGACTTTCAAAGACTAACACACTGTTAGGTTCTTAGCGGCAGATTTTCTACTTGAGGGTCGTAGTTAGCCAGGCGAGCATACGCAAAATGCTTTGCCAGCATGTAAAAAATAAGTATTATTAGTAATAATAATGCTCAAGAACATTTCTTATATAATATAGGCTTACACTCTCAATATTGTACCTCTGTATTCTAAACATATAGCTAGCTATACCTTCCTAGTTTTTATTAACTGGTTTAAAATGAATCAAATTCAAAAATGAATAATGTTAGACAATACATTAGCCAAAAAGTCAGCTGTCATCGTATCTAAGTTCGTAATTAAAAAAATAATTAGAGCGGTGTGCCTTTAGTCGAAGGAAAAAAAATAAAAAACCATTTCCAAGCTAGGTCCTTTTATTGGTTAAAGCCATACTTCAAATATCGACCTCTTTATTTCTTTCATTCTCTTTTAGATACTCTCTTTTTACCGGAAGATATGACACCTAAATTTACAACCATCAATTATGTTAATAGACTTTCTGACTCTCTTTGTTTTGTATCTCTCTCCCTCTTTTAATTTTAACTTTTTATACATAGCTTATGAATGAATCTTTGCAGCCCAGGTCAAATGAGGTCAAGGTATTAATGCACACAAAAACAATGAAAGATCACTGGCCTTGCTAATAACGAAATAGACATAAACCAACAATAGATTGGCAGTTTTTTTGTTGCTGTTTTTGTTATCAATTATATAATTTATAATTTATTCTTAGTAATAATTCTATATGACACCTGTTCTCCGTATCATATATATAACAAATATAATACAACTAGAATGTCACCCTAACCTCCCTCCATTTGTACCTGTGGTATACTGCTTGTGGTGTGTCGTAAAGGCGACTAAAAGTACCGGACTAAAGGTACCGGAGGATGGACGGCAGCGCCTTTTGAGGAACTGATATCTTCGCTGCGATCCCTAAAGACGGCCAAGCGTGAGGAATCTGTCAAACACCCCCTTATGGGGGAGGAAGTGTTCAGCAGCGGACAATCCGGCTAATACAGTGATAGTAATTAAATGGCATCTTTGGTAACTATCTTTTAATTAATTATATATACTTAAGGCAGGTAAGTACTCGTATAAGCAATTCGCAGGTGTTTGTCAGAGCAATAAATCTTCGTTTAAAAAGCGTCTTAACTCCACGTAATGCAACAAGAGTACTCACTGCTTGAATTTGTACATAATTTGTTTAACTGTACAGTTATAGTCCCACCAACTTATCTGTTCAGGCGGCAAAAAAAAGAACTACAACATTCCTTCAAATTGTGACAGTTTGTAGTTGATTTCCTTGACCAGTAGCGCCCTCGAAAACTGCACAGTTAAGTTGGTGGCCTATACAGTGTAATTGTACATACTGCTGTCGTTTGCAACTTTTTTTTAATGACTCGTACGTTTTGTACATTTGCCATTTGCCATTTTACATTACCTTTGCGGATATGGTACACAAGTTAAATTTGCATTAAAGTAGTCGAAGTTACATGAAGTGGTGTCAGTAAGTTACAGAGGAGTTCAAGTCAACTTTTAGTAAGGATACATTTCTAATAATGTATGTTTTGGCTTATTACCCGAGAACGCGGAACGCAACTCTTCTTGAACGCTCTTTAAAATTCACCTACACCAATATGTGTCACAAAACTGAACTGTTAATTATCTAACGTTATTAGTTATTTCACATTGACACTCTTTGAAGCACAATATGTACAAAATAATGCATCATTAATGACACATTACAGATTTACCCCGGAATCTCGGCAACAAAGTTTCCTCAGATATTTATAACGTTTAATATTTTACACAAAAATATCAGACAAGAAAAGTTGTACTTAAAAAAACATTAAATTTGTTAGCACTATTTAATTCTGACTAATCACCTAAGAAGAACACAAAATAATTACATTTACTTAAAATTTAATAAAACACGAATGCCTTGCCAAAAAGGTATGGCCAGGGCTACTCGAAATTACTTAAGGATTTAATTTCTAACGGGGTACGTCAATCCAAATCTATTCAGACATATAAAAGTCTTGGTGGAATAAACAAACACATTCATACATATATGGACTCTTAACATATTACAATACGTGCCAGTACTTGAGTAATTGAGAGCCAGTACTTCTAGGTTAGCCTGAACAACATCTTCGACCACATCGTCACTTACCATCAGGTGAGATAGTGGTCAAAGGCTAACCTACCAGGCATAAAAAAAAATATTTGGCATTCGTGTAAAAATCATGTCACAAAATTATTTACCACGAGCAAGGACAATTATTCAAACACTTTTAAAATAAATGAGAACGTAGGTGAGTGAATTACAAAATTGACTTGGTAAACAAAAAAACGAATTTACACTTATCGATCCTAGGCTTATCGTCCATAAGAACATAAATCTCTTGACACCGGTAATTTCTCCACTATTTTATAACCTTTAACCTAAAACCGATAGTACCGCCCGTAAATGATTAAGTTACCGGAATTACCCCGCCTCGTTTCTCCGTAACCCGGGAGTAACTACGTAGTCACGATTTTGGACGAGCATCATCGCCATATTCGTGTTTTTGATTGAATAAAATAATTGACTTAGTTTAACAGAAGCGTAATCCGAACAAACTAAGTTGCGTTGTTTATATGTGTAAGAATAACATTGTTAGTGTAGTAATTGTGATTAGGTATACTGTATTTTTTTATTATTTTGATTTGAACTCGCACAGTTTGTACATTTCCAGTAAGTTTCCATAGACAGTTGTAAATTAAATGTAACACCAATATGAGAAACATACACTAAAAAGTCCTTTTATCTAGATTAATAATTCCGGTATTTTGTCTATGGTATACAAAAAAGCTATGTTTAACATGACATCCATTCGTTATCGAATTTATTCCTTCCACAATTTCGGAATAAACTACTCTAATATAAAATATAAATAAATTACAGCGTCTTCAAAAATTGGTCGTAACCATAGCATCCCGGGTTACCCCGCCTTGCTCCACCTTAAGACGCTGTCAAATGCTGAAATTTTGTCACTATCGGACTGCGTAGGAGTGAAAGAGAGGCAGCAATGATGAAATAAAGATCTATGAAGTAAAAGTCCGAAAGTACGCTTAATAACACAAAACTTGTAACGGAAATCGAAAATGTATCTTTTCTTGTCCCTCTTGAAAAGGTTTTTCTATTTTATTATTATACTTTCACACATTTATACGTAAATAATTAAGATATTTACGTTACAAGCGTAATTTGGAGTCCAATTTAAAATTTTATTCCATCGAGAAAATTTTAAGAAAACGTGTATTGGACTTTTCTTTGCCTTAGATAATGTGATCAAGAATAAATTGGCATTGTCCGGACCACAGCGTCCTAGTTATGAATGAAATTCTATTGTTATCATTATCGCCGATGCCAATGGGTTAACATATAATTTTCTTACTGCTACAAACAAAATATTGCGAAAAATATCTTCAAGTAAAGCTATTTCGCACTTAAGATAATGTTGCTATCTATCCATCTAGTCTCGATCGTTCGCTCGTAGAGTCAAGACCTCCTGAGGATGCTTCGTTTAGAAGCGAAACGCGTCGAATACTCTTCCGGTTTGACTGCGTGGCGTTTGTGACGTCACGTCGGCTTAACAGGAAATTAGGCGGAATTGTCCCTAGATATACATCATTTTTATAAAGATTTTTGAAGTGTTTCATTAAATAATTAATTTAACGTTTTCTTAAAATACTTTTAAAATATTTGTTATTATTTAGCACTTGTCTGCACCTTAACCCAGCACTCGCTCGTGCCATAACTCGACCACGAGTTCGCGTGAAACGAGCCTTTTATTACCATGCTCAACGTGTTTTAATTGAAAACTTAAGTATGGAACTTCTACGGGGCAGTAAAGGCAGCTAACTAGCGGTCACAGATAAAGTAAACAGTTTTGAAAGGTCACTTATATTATAATACAAAATCACAAATATACGATAGGAAAAATTTAAGTCATGAGCAGGATTCGAAGTATGCTCTAACCAATTGAGCTAACATGACATGACGTAACTCAAATCTTTCCTATCGTTCTTTAACCATCGTATTGGGATGGAGTTATGACGTCATGTCAATTGTTAATATTGAATGTATTAGGTTGGATGGAGTTATGACGTCATCGAATTGGGATGGAGTTATGACGTCATGTCATGTTAGCTCAATTGGTTAGAGCTTACCCCGGCTCAAGGGGTGGATGGATGCGGGTTCGAATCCCGCACATGACTTAAATTTTTCCTATCGTATATTTGTGATTTTGTAATGTAATTCGCATAGCAGGCGTTATTGCAAACCTAACAATATTAAAAAGGTCACTTATAACTTTGCAGTTATTTCAAATTTGTATAACTGCAATAATATATCACCACGTTTGTATTCCCCGTAGAAGAAAGGCAGAAGTGTATACACGTATTTTGGCCCATGTCATTATGTCTATTAGATATGTAATGTCCTATAATAATGTTTCAGGTAATTTAACTTTAACACAAAACCTTGAAGTACGTACAAAAAGCAGAAAGCTTTTGGAAAATATTATTTAAAAACTTAAGTAACCTCATGTTTATTAACACGTATATAAGGATGTAAGTGTGTACGTTTGTTATTCCTTCGAGCTGAAACGGTTTTTTTTCCGTTTTAATTTTAGCTGTTAGGCATTTTAGATCTACAATCCGATGTGTTCCAGCAGCTGTGCTTGAGAGCCAGTAATTCTAGATTTAAGCCTGGTGACACCAGCCACATAATCACTTACCATCAGCTGAGATTGTGGTCAAAGGCTTACTTATCAGCAAACAAAAAGAAATAAAAAACAATATGTTAAGATTGAAAAACGCAGGTCGTTACGTAAACGAATTACTGTTACTTGATATCACAATCGTTAATTGAAGCCTGAAGAAATCTGAGAGTTTTTTTTAAGAATTCAAATGCAATAGTAGCCAAACAGTCAAGTGGTCAGCTAAGAACTGCCATGCCGTAAGTCCATGGTTCGATCCCCACCATCGCGTCGGCTAGAGCTTTAAAATGGCCAGCACTTAACAGTTTCTCAAGATGCATTAAGTTATTTATGGAACTACAGGAGTAAGTCATTTGTGACTATTCTATCTATTATAGGCAGAGGTTACTTAACACCAGGTTGTCCTCGTAATTGTTTCACGTCACAATACCTTAAAAAAAAGTGAAAAGGCAACGTTTAGAAATATAAGCTTATTTTATATCAAAATCGGACTTTTGAGCATTTTACGCTCATTCACGTACTTACTTAGTTAGGTCTCACTTGAAAAAAAACACATGTATAGGTACTTATATTCTCTGGTCTGGTTAAACGTTCTGTCAAATCCCTCGGATGGGGGGCGTGGCGTGGACGCATGATAAATGGTAAGTTGAGTGTCATATTTGAGTCCGCCGTAGAAGCCAACCTAGTTGAAACTCCTTTTCACGATGAGGTGAAGATCAAGCCTCACCATCAGATGATTTCATACCAGGAACCTCACCATATTATAGCTGTAACTTTATGTATACATAGTAGAACTATTTTTCTTACAAATTACAAGGTAAGGAATCTGTAATTCTGTGGAGTCTGTACAGATCATTGACCTTTATACTAGACGCGACATCTCAAACGAGGATACTCGACCAGTGCAGGTAAGCCGGCCGGCATACTCTCCCCCACACGCAGCTGGGCACTCATAGAGATTACACGCGACTATCCTCGTTTTATTTTTTTAGGGAGGACATAGATACTGACTACTGCTGACGTATAAGGCGAAAAGCGCCTTATACCTCTGTCTCGTGCGGGTGCCGAAAACGCTCCGCTAATATCGGGAGGGATGACAGCGAGCTCAAGGGCACCACTGTGGTTCGGACCTCGGCTTGTCTCGCTGCCGAGAGGCAATGGGGGAATCGGAACTAAAAGCCCCGGTACAACTGCAGTATTGTACCGTTGAGAATGGGCCCTACTGAATATTGCTTTGTGACTATTTGGAGAGACACTAATCGGGACTTTCCTCGTTTGTGATGTCGCGTCTAGTATATATAGGTCAATGGTACAGATTGCAGAGCATGTCCAAGATGGTAATGAGTGTGACCTCCTCTTGCACAGTCACAGCTTGAATCCTTCTGGGCATGCGTCCAACGATGTTTTTAATAACATTTTAAGGAATAGGTTCATTATTCTTCCGCAATGACTCATTTTAGCTCCCTGATGTTTTGTGGATGTAACAAAACCTCTTTCTTGTTATATTAATTGAAGTAAAGAAAAAAACTTAAGTGCCCGTTTTTATTTGCACAAGAGTTTAGTTCTTTTCTAACCACATTTTTTTTAATAAATGGATAAAACATAATTTTTTGCATAAATCATTATTTTGACGTGACGAAGGACACAAGTTAATGGTGTCAAGCATTTATTTCCGTTCCGTGCTTCGGAGGGCACGTTTAGCCGTCGCGTCGGTCCCGGATGTCGTCTTACGATGGCAGTCGTTATAGCATGGTGGTAGGGCATTTTGCGAATGCCCTCCTGGCTAGCTACCACCCTCATGTAGAAAATCTGTTTCCAAGCACCTAACGGTGTGTTCCGATAGCAGTCCTTGCGAGCCAGTAATTTTAGGTTAGCTTGAACAACATCTTCGACCACATAATTTACCATCAGGTGAGATGGTGGTCAAAGGCTAACCTATCAGGCATAAAAGAAAAAGAAAATTTAACTCGTGTTCAGCTGAAGATGCAGTGTTATACTTGTAGGTCTAAGTATTAATTACCTCATCCACTGACGCCAAGCAAAAAGTTCGACACGTCGAACGGGAGGCGTGGTACTTTGATGGATGATGCGTCGAAAGTCGTACCTACTGAACTTGTTTGTTGGTACCAACAAAGCACATCGTGGAGTGCAGTGCAGAAGTTACCTTTGACAAGGACATAGCAATAAGGTTATATACTAAAAAAGAGAATCATCAAAATCGGTTCACCCAGTCAAAGTTCAGAGGTAACAAACATTAAAAAAAAGAAACAGACGAATAAAGTAACTCCTCCTTTTTGGAAGTCGGTAAAAATCGGTAAAAAACGGAGATTATTGAGGAAGGTCTATACCTGGAGAAGAGGTTTTACCTATACAAAACCTAATGAATTACTTCAGGCGTTGGTTTGCGGAAATCCATATTAAATAATAACAAATATTTTAAAAATATTCTAAGAAGAAACTAAATCAATATTTTAATAAAACATTTAGAAAATCTAAAAAAATATATGTAGTGACATTTCCGCCTAATTTTCCTGTTAAGCAAACGCGACGTCACAAACGCCAAGCAGTCAAAACGAAAGAATTTTTGACGCGTTTCGAATCTACACGAAGCATCCTCAGGAGGTCTTGACTCCGCGAGCGCACGATTGACCAGTTTGGCTGCGTGGCGTTTGGGACGTCACGTTGGCTTAACAGGAAAATTAGGCAGAATTGTCACTAGATATATTTGTTTATTTTTTTTTTAAGTGTTCTATTTAAATATTGATTTAGTGTTTTCTTAGAATACTTTTAAAATATTTGTTATTATTAAATGTACATTATTTTTAAATTATTATTAAATGATAGTATTTTTTAACTGTTTGTTATTAATATTTAAGTGGTACGGGACAATTTGTGAATAGTTGTCACAAAAAGTGCTTTGCTCGCAAGGCACATACGCCCTTATTACCACTGATAGATGATATTAACCATTGACGGTAGGTGCTTCCAGGAGGACATTATATATTTTTTCAATGTTATTTTGATTGAACACGCATCAGACTTACCTGGTGTTAATAGATAACCTCTGCCTATAACAGATGCAGTTCGTCACAAGTGGCAAACTGCGATACGCCCATCACTCCAAGACATAAAGTTGTTAAGTCTCCCGTGCCTCTAATATCACCGGTGCCCTTCGAACCGGAACACAGGAACACATCGTTAGGTGCTTGGCGACAGATTTTCTACTTGAGGGCGGTAGCTAGCCAGACGGGCATTCGAAAAATGCTCTACCACTAAACTATAACGACTGCCATCCTAAGACAACAACCGGGACCGCGGCTTAGCGTGCCCTCCGAAGCACGGAAGCGCTCAGTAGTATTGTCACTAGCGGTTATCCATCCAACTCATGACCGCGGCGGACGTTGCTTAACTTTGCTGATTGGTTAAGAACGGTAAAGCAAACTTCGCAACGAAGCGCTTCATAAATAAAAATGTTTAAAGTGTTCCGTTCAAAGGACTTATAAAGCAATGTAAGTAACTGACTATTCCTTACATTGAGTCACACAGACGGAAAAAACAATTCCAATTTTAAATGGACTGAACCTTGCATTTACCAGTTGTAAACGTCAAAAGATAAAGTTAGTGATAGCACAACTTTATGAAGATTAGGTACCTACTTTTAAGAAGGTTAAGGAAAAAGAAGGTTCTCGTATTTTATGATAAAAGTATAGTAAGTTTCTGTCAATGAATAGATTCAGGTGTTACTTTGTGGAAATCCATATTTAGTAAAAACAAATATTATAAATATTTAAAGAAAACATTAAATTAATATTTATAAAATATTTATCTAGTTAGTATATCTAGTGACAATTTTCCTGTTAAGCCGACGTGACGTCGGAAAACACCACGCAATAAAAACGAAAGAATTTTCGACGCGTGTCGCTTCTACACGAAGCATCCTCAGACTCTTCGAGCGCACGATCGTGATTTATTCTCTTGTACGTCGTCTTAATAGGAAAATTAGGCGGAATTGTCACTAGATATATTACTTATATATTGTTAAGTATTTCTCTAAAATATTAATTTAATGTTTTCTTAAAATATTTGTTATCATTAGTTTCTGTCACTTACTCGAATTTGTTAAATTATTTAAAATGAAGAGGAACGCTGACGCTTTAGGCGGGAAGTTCAAAATCTTATTAATTTTTGATTTTGTTTCTAAATCATCTAGCTGTTGCACTTGATCACGTACTATGCGAGATTTGAATAAGATAATATACTATAGCTAATATATTGTTATCATATTTATTTAATTAGATACATTGGTTACTTAGTTAATTATTCAGTATTTTTACGGTTTCAGAGGTAAGTGATGTAATTGTGTACATTGGTGTTCAATAACATTCCAAGGTAATACAACAATATTATTTTGAACACTCAAATACCTACCAGGAACATATAGAATAGTAGGCATACCTAGCTACAGAAGCGATAAAACTGATAAAATATTGAATTTTCCCGCCAGACTCCTTTTTAAAAAGTCCAAGAGTAGTTTTTACTATACAAAACAATACAGTAGTACAAAACAATACAGTAGTTTGTACAAAATAATACAGTTAAGTTGGTGGTACTATACCCGATAGGATTTTCAAATGTCAGTGATAATATTATGTTTTTTATATTGGACTCGTCAGATTCTTACTTACTTTTATTTGTCATCCGTCGAGTAATAATAAATGTTTACACTATATATGCATAAAATTAGTCGCAGTAAAGTCTTAGTTATAAAGAAGCATGTACAATAAGTCACACACATGTTTAACAAATCATTTAAACATAAACTAAATGTTTAAATTCCAAAATAAAATTAGAATAAAAAATAAAAAAAACACCTGCATAACCATTTTATTTATGTTTATGGTGATAACTGTTAACTTAAGACACGAAAAAGGTTTTGTGTTTTACACTGACAATAAAATACACATAAATAATGCTTATAAATCTCTCTAAATATCTGCCTCGTACCTACATGCAATTGAATAAATACATAAGAAAATAGAGCGCGTTGATGTCTTTTGTTAGGAATTTTTTGTTTATTTTTATGTTGTGTATTGGTATTTATTATCCAATATTATCTGGGTATTCTATACTAGCTTAGTTTAACATTTCATAACTTCAATATAATATTTAATCATAAAAATTAATTGTATTTTGAGCAGAGAACATTAGGCCCATCCCGAAATACTCGTTCTATATTTAAATTAATCTAAATAATTCAATGGCTCGCCATCAAAACTACTGGCATGTTGTATTAAAAAATAAAACAAATCACTGGCAATTTAAAAGCACCTGAATTTAAAAAGAGAACACCGTCGTGGAATGTTGAAACGAACTGGCTACTACTTCGAAATACGCATATTGTCTTCTTTCCTTCTAAAATATATTCTAAACTTTTGTGATAGAGTTCATTTTTTATTGTATGTCTTAGAAGCAATCCTTATTGGAAAGAATTTTAGTTTTAATTTTAACTTCCGTTTTGAGTTCAAAATAATAACCAGGTAATTTACACGCAAATGAGCAGTAGGCTTATTTTAGTCATAAAAGATAGACGTAGTCTCGTTTTCGATGAAATTACAAAATAAATTATTTTTGTAAATATTAATCAATTGTTGCATACAAGCTTTTTAAACCCTTTCTTTCTCAGCCTTCTTGAATATACATTATTTTTATTTCTTAAGAGTCGATCTATTTTCTGAGATATTTGCCCATTTTCATACTTTTTGTTACATCTTATAGAGAAATTTTCTTAAACTTAGATCGCGCGAAACTTTATGAGTTTGGCCGAGATACCACGTAAACTTGCGCAGTAGTAAAAATCCACAAATTGTATACTGTGCATTTTACGTAATGTGTCGGCAAGAGCTCATAAGGTTTTGCCCCAGCTCGTACTATGCTCTAGATAGAGCTCTATCACTCAAGCGTTAGACGAAGCTGCAATTAAAACCATTAAAATACCTAATCACCGCCCGGTACAAAAACCAAATTAGAGATTACACGAGACATTTGGCTTTTAAAATAATAGCCCGCAGTGTATATTGACAGGTAATATGTACCTGTACGCAATCATTACAAGATTTGAGGAGAGATTTCTAGGCGCAACATACCCGTAACAGAATGGCGGCTGGCCCGTGCCACGCCGGAGGCTACTCATGTCCAGTTAAAAATAAAAAGTATACTTTCGTTCGCTCCAAATTGAACTTTAACTTTCGAACGCTTCGTTCGACATTGGCGGGAACTATTACCGCTTTAAATTCTTTTTTTTTTTCTGGCTACAGACATGAAGAATTTTATGCCTCATTGTAGAGTACGGAGTACCATTATGCGTTTTTTGGGGTTTAAAAAAGGTGATTAATTAGATTGTTTCGCGAAATAGAAGTGGTATGGCGCGTGGATTTACACACCATCATTGCTCATAATTATGAGGCATCGGATAATAAATTTTCTAGAGATATTTTAATAATTACATGCGTGGATTGCTAGCGTTGTCATGCATTATGGCACTGTTTGAAGCAGTCGGTGATGTTATAAGGCTAATCTAGAATTACTGGCTCTTGGCTTGGTTTGGGGCTTGACGACAAGTTTTCTATTTGAATGTTGTATCCAGATGAGCATTCGTTAAATGCCCTACCATTTCAATTAGTCAGGCAACTGGGCCCACTAGCTAAGTATCTTACTTGGCCTGCGGTCTCAGTCGCCTGAACTATTTAATTTAGTATTTTTCTTCAGGTGACTGGTGTAACACGTAATATAAACATAAAACCTATTGATTTATCCTATTTCTAGTACAATTAGGGACAAATGTCTATGACATAAAATTGTGATGTCCTGTTGATTGAATAAAGATCTCTATTCATTTGTCAACAAAAGTAGACAATCGTAATTATACACTTTTTTAAACTATCACGGTTTACTACATAAATATTATTAGTACTTACGGGGTCGGGAAATCAAAAATAAAAATCACCACGGTTCAAGCCTCGTAAGTAATAATAATATTTAAATCGTAATTATGTTGCACTAATTAGAAATATGCAAAAAGTTGTTTTAAAACTCACCATTTTTATATTACTAATTTTAAAGTTCGTCCATGATAGAAAAAGGCGAAGACCTTTTTAAGAATCACAGTTTCATCACTACCAACTTTAAAATCCTATTTTAACATATATGAAATGTCCAATATACCGTCCAGTCTTATCAACTTCACTATCGCACCTATAGTTTTGAATCTGTTGTTGTGTAGTTAGTCCACTACTATAACTACAAGACAAGCATATCAACCCAGACGACAAAAGAAATCCGACCATAAAGATACATGTAGACAGAAACATATCCAAATAAAAGAAAATTACTTTGAAATCAAAATAGATAAATTAGAAAAAGTTTTCAACCAACTTCTTCCACAGATTCGATATCATATCATGAAAAACCATCAAACATCCTCTGCCACCACAATAATGAGTTACGATCCATAAAATGAAGCGGTAAGCAAATTATACCGTAAAATCATAACAGACACTCAAAACGACCGCGTCCAAATCAACAATGGAACACAAAAACTGCGTTCCGAACGTAGCTTTTTTTCGTTCTTCTATCTCTTTGAAATAAAAAAAAACATTTACAAATATGCATGGTATTCGTTGCAAGCTTTAATAGTATTTAAAAAATATGTATTGTAATTCAAAGTTTGAGCCTTTTCAAAATCACTTCTTTCAATCATATATACGAAGTCTAGTCCGACGGAGGGCCGAACTGTAATATATATATTGTATACAACTGTCCAACATATATATTACATCAACTGTATAATACAGTTGTTATGTGTATATATTCGAAAGATTAGAATAAAATTTCGATTCGTTCTCTTGATTAGCTATGTAATTGCGCTCGAAAATCAGGTCTGGAAGGTATTTAAAAGATTTATAGCAAATTCTACAAGACTAGATACTTGGTTCTGACTACTTTAATGTAAATAATGTAAATTTAACTTGTACACTAAAGGATTGCTAAGACATACGTCTCTTCAACCATACCGTCAATCATTTTGAGGAATGCTTACAGATACAAAATATATTATATATGCATCCTTGTCTTTCGTACACAGCACGATGTCCCCATTGATAACTACAAAGGTTATGGGGACAGTGGGCATTAATTTTCACTGTTTGGTCTATTCCCGCTGTCTCCATTGATGGAGATACAGGCACTGGAGACAGCGGGAACGTTATACTTTTTTTATTCAATTCCCACTGTCCCCATTGATGGGGATATGGCCAATGGGTTCTTAACGTATTAAATTGTTTCTATTACGTGACATTTTTGTTCGATTTTTGATGAACTCTCTACTTTTTTTTCCACCCCTTAACATCACCAAATACTTACCAATTTCGAAACCATTTCAGAGAAAGGGTCAAGTGGCTACGTCATTACGAAGCTAAGGTTACCCTCGACCGTTTGTGATATTTATAATTTGGGTCAATTTGGGGAATCGTGGCCATATCGTGGCGGTCAGATTGGATTCAGTCACGCTATGTGATGAATTGGACGGATTATAATTTATAACAGGTTAGATTTGAGAGATTATGAGGCTGCATTTGAAAGTCCGGTGGATAATGCTGGGATATTGATCGGGATTTAAATATCCTCAGCTATGATCTGAGATCTAACCTAACTTTTAGTAGGTATGATAATTGTGTTAAAGTCTCATATTTTGACATGTTGAACTAGTCAGTCACCCTGTGACAACGATCACTGCAAAGTGTTTGAAACGTTGGGACAAAAATAATGATAAATATACGCGATTTAAACCGTTTAAAATTGTTTCATTACTATGTGTAATAATCGCGAAAACCTAAGACAACATTATGTTGAACTAGCCATGAACTTTTTCTCGTTTTATTCTTTTTATTATAAAGAGAACAGAAAGTGTATCTAAGGTGGCATTAGTAGGATCTTACCAAACTTGGTTAGGCAGGGGAGGAAATGAAATTAATATAATTCACTAAAAATAGGGTATTACATAGGTCTTAGGTATTTTAAATTAGCTCTCCCATTTCGCCGTCACTCGGCATGTGAATTTGGTGGCATTATAATTGAATAATTTCTTTACCTATGTTAAAAATCAATATAAAAATAAAAAATGGAATAAATACTATTAAAAATATACATTTTAAAATTAATAACAATAATAGTGTTATTTTTCCGCATGGCGGAGGAATGCTCCCCGCATTGATGTCATCGTAAAGGGGCCCCTTAACCTTAATCCTGGGTCGCAAGTCCCAGGCCCTTCTGGCCTCTTCCTCTAAGTCAAAGTCAAAGTCAAAGTCAAAATCATTTATTCAATTTAGGCGTCTACAACGCTCTTATGAAGGTCAATTACAAATTTTAGTATTGAAATATTCTACATTGTACTGCCACGTTCAGCAAATAAATTGTATAGAGCCACTGCGAGAAGAACGGGCAAGAAACTCGGGGCCATTCTTTTAAACATCTTTTAACAATGTGTTACATACTTACTATATAATAGAGTTATTACAATATTTGTTTAAATTATGTAGGTGACAGGCAATAGCTTGGCGGAGGCGGAATTGTCCAGGCATTTTTGTCGTTTATGTAATCAGAAACTGTGTAGTAGGATTTTTTAATCAATATGTTTTTCACATGCAACTTGAATTTCCCTTCTGTGAGCGTTGTAATATGTTTAGGAACTTTATTATAAAACCGCACACAATTACCTAAGAAGGACCTTTTATTTTTCTTCGCTAATCTAAAACCTGGCACCGCTATTTTATCTTTATTCCCAGTATTGTAATCGTGATTGTCACAGACTTGGTAAAGTTAAAATATCAATTTCTTTAAAAAGATCCCTCACAGATTCCCTAGGACCCATTTTATATATGGCTCGAATTGCACGCTTTTGTATGATAAAGATTGTCTCTGCAAAGCTATGGACCCGGAACCCGCACGGTGAATCAATAGAATGCTAAGTAATTTGTCTCAAAAAAAACGCGACGCCTGTATTCTCCGAAGTGAACAAAGGTTTCCATACAACCATGTTTTGCCAGATATGTTTTGGCTCCTATGTAATAAGGGATGTGTAGGATTGCTATCTATCAGACACAGTTCCAGACGGTTACTGAAATTCTCTGTCGAAAAACCCCGAGATTTCAAGTCGGACCTTTTACATACCAACGATTATTAGCAGCCTCCTTTCTTCACGGGTAGGAGGAAGTTTTTTATGAATATTATTTACAAGCACTATCGTATTGTTAGCAAATAGCATTAAGACAAACTTTGGACACATTTTGGAAATAATGTTTATATCAAGTGACCAATTTGCTCAAAAAAAATTGTAAGTATTCTTTTCATATCTAAAAGTATAAAAATAATCATATTAAATATTTAAAAAATATATATATCAAGGTATCAGACTTATAAAATGATACCTGACCAAATTTTAGGCAAATTATATTTTCTTTTAGACTTGTTCTTCAAAAGCAGTGATAGCTGAGTGGTGACAGCTATGGACTGCCGTGACGCTGGTCCATGGTTCGATTCTCCGCCTTGAGTTTCTTCACCGCACGGTAGAAGGGCGTTTTGGGAATGCTCACCAAGTACCTTTATCATCCTCAAGTAGAAAATCTGTCGCACCACACTAACAGTGTGTTCAGACAGCACTCCTTAAAAGCATTATGAAATTACAAGCCCATGAGGCTTAACAGCTGTAAGTCTTTAGGGTACTGATCTCAGTGCAGTTCGTCATTTCTGACGAAATGCATCTATTATAGGCAGAGGTTACCGCTTAACATCAAGCGGTCTTCATGCAAGTTCCGCCACAATCTCATAAAAAAGAAACTTGCTACTACTTGGGACTAAACTATCCAATCATTGAAAAATCTTGTTAAAGTCCGATTATTCAATCATTGAATATATTCGAAGGAAAAAATTAAATACCAAAATAATTTATGTACTTACATATTTTAACGTATATAAAGGTCCTTACATTTATTTATTTTCACATTTAAATTGATGCAATTACGAGCAATCATCCTCGTGGAATAATAGGCACCGATTAACTTGTCACTATGACGTCATGGATAAGTCTATGGGCGTAAGAAGCACCATTCTAAAATTTATATAGTACCACCAACTTAACTGTGCAGGTCGCGAGGGCGCTGCTGGTCAAGGAAATCAACTACAAACTGTCACAATTTGAAGGAATGTTGTAGTTCTTTTTTCTGCCGCCTGAACAGATAAGTTGGTGGGACTGTAGATTCATTGCATGTTTCCATCTTTATTATCAACATCATCGCGTGTAAAATAGGACCTCTAAATGGTATACAAAAATCTAATATATCATAATGTATAAATCATATTATTCACCAAAACATTTAAATTCTAAAGAATGTAAAAATATTTGTAAGGCAGTGTAATATACGTAAGGGCTGTGAATATACTTATTTTAGAGTAGAAATAAGTAAATAAATAGTATTCAACTTACCCTACTTAGTACGAATACATAATTATCAATTCGTACGTATATAAACGTACCTACCTATTTTTGATTCGTATTCTAAATAAGAATATTATATTAAAATAAGATAAACAACTAGCGTACTTTAAATAAATAAATATCGACCTTATTGCCATGCATCACTAAGTAAGTGTTTTGTTTTGTTCTAGGTAAGCTGTGAGAAGTTATTATTTAAGTGCAAACTAGAAATATATTTTTCTATGATAGAAAAAGATGACTTTTCGATGTGTTCCTACATTTCAAGCGGTCTCAAATGACAGTAGCGCCACCTGGGTAAGTTTTTTGTAACTGTTTCTTGTTGTTTCGCTACTCCATCATAGATGGCGCTAAAGGACTTTATA
The DNA here is from genome assembly GCA_963890685.1 of Plagodis pulveraria. Taxonomy (NCBI): domain Eukaryota; kingdom Metazoa; phylum Arthropoda; class Insecta; order Lepidoptera; family Geometridae; genus Plagodis; species Plagodis pulveraria. The sequence goes on along the minus strand of OY982971.1, from coordinate 12,337,998 downwards.
AGCTTAAATAAATTCTTCTAGAAGTCAAAATAGATTGAAATGAAGTAATCTTTGCAACGATTATAATTAATATCTATGCACGGAAATCGAAAATGTAATGTTTGTTGAATTAAGTATTTGATTTTACCGCCATCTATGAGTTTTTTTATTAAGTTTTTCGAAACAAAAACTTCCAGCTTATTAAAAGATTTTATTACAAAACGCTAGATGTCACTAGACGCAAATGTTTTCAATTCACAGTTATGAAAGATCTCGTGCCCGTTTGTACCAAGTTAATCTCAAACATTCGTAACAAGAAATTGTGTTGTACAAATGATAACAAAATCCCTAAATGCACTCTGTTTCAGACACGGAACAAATAAGTCAGCACAGATAAAGTTTATTCATAATTTTACCTTTTCTATGAATATGCATGTTAAGAATCGATGTTGATCACTATATTACGAACGGGCATCAGTTTCTTTAAAGTGCTTTATAAAAACTTGATGCTTTACACAGCAATTTCACAACAAAAAATGTATATGCGTAAAATCATTTTATGTTAATAAACATGATTTATTTACTCATTGACACATCAAAATACAATGCTGCGTACTTATTTAAAAAATGCTGATATTATTCCTACGCATATTATTCTACAAGCGTACAAAACTATATTTTAATATAAGTTCAATTTAAGGCCATGAGCGAAGCCACTGACTCATGAAGTAGGCTGGTTGACATGTCAATGAGTAAAAGCTGTTGACCTGCCATCACACCTCTAGCACTTGGTCAATAGTGGTTTTGGACATACGGGGACTGACCCAAAGGAAAAATACAAACTGGGTACCAAATACATGTATAAATTATATTTCATTAGCATTCACCCGATTTAAAAAAAAACTGCTTGTAATAAATGGAAGTATTCTAAGTTAAGGTAACGTCTGGAGGTTAATTCGTCCATTAATTCAGTCATTAATAATTTATCGAAGCTTTTGAAGCGTTGTGAACAAAGTGCTGGCATGTATCTTGGCCAAAATAATAGTATTAATTACAAGTAATATATAGCTAGGTAATGCACCCAGCTGGGCATTTTTCCCTCCAGCAGAGGTTTATTAGATTTTTAGTATAATATTTACCCTAAGTCATCATTTTTAAGAATAGTATGTAAAGGTATTCATTCTATTATATAACGTTTCTTCAGCAACCCAAACCATTTAACGTTGAATGGATTACCAGGAAAAAATCAAAAATGAATTACACTATATTACCTGATGGTAAGTGATGATGTGGTCGAAGATGTTGTTCAGGCTAACCCAGAATTTCCCAAATGGCTTGCCATCATGCAGTCAGAATTTGTAGACTCCCCGAAGGCTTCTGATATTCAAGGACAGCAACCAAGTCTGACTACTCAACGTGCCCTCCGAAGCACGGAAGCTATATTAGTACCTAAATATCATTAGCGGCAATCTATGCTAGTAGTCACACGTGAAAGTAATGACTGCATCGAAAATTTCTGAACCTAGTTAATAGGTGAAGAATGACTAGGCAAGCTCTACTACGAGCGTATATCTACTATCTTTAATAAAAAATGTCAATTTGAAACAATACGACCACCCACTCACCAAATCGGTCGACTATTTGTCGCAGCAGTTGATAACAATGTTTCTTGTCTATGACGATTTTTGATAGCAGTGATGAATTATGGCTGATTGTTATAAATTTTTTTTATGTGATTGTGACCGAACAAGCCCGAGGCCCACCTGATGTTAAGTGGACTAACCTCTGCCTATAACATTATTTTAATTTGTGGTTAACGATGTTGGTACATATACTAGCTATATTCCCAAACTATACTTCTGTAATCATTTGTTGTGTACTGTTTGTTGACTCTAAAATAAATATTAAAAAAAACATTTAATTTATTAGTGTAAAACAATTATGTTTTAAGTAAAATGAGGGTAGATATAGTATATAGTAGGTATGTGTCTGCACATAAACGTTCTTACTATAACCTGTTAATATTCGCACCCTGCGAGTACGCAAATACATATTAGCAAATGCTCTACTACGATGCTGAGCAATTAAGGACTTTATAACCAGAGCGCATCTAAAAGAGTGATTACAATAAGGCCAAATACAGTTCCAAGCCGTACTAGGTACTACATACAAAGTACTATGTTTTTCCGTTAAAGAGTTTCAGTATCTATCTCTCAGCTCTATTACTGATTTAGTTACGATACCGATAGTCTGAAAATAATTTTACTATATCCTCATGGTTAAGCTGTGTTCCCTACGAGGACATTGACGGGAGTATGATGCTACTGAATTTGCATTTTAAATAACTAGGTTTTTAAACACAATTATGTAAGAATTTTATCCCAATAATTACACTTGGGTGAAATCCCCAGCAGAAGCTGATTTGACACATATTTTAATGTTTGTTGCCAGTTTACTTTTAATGTATATATGTATTTTTTTAACGGTGGTATGCCTTTATTAACAAAATACTACGAACTAGATACAACACTAAGCTACTACAATTAAAGCATTTAGAAAACCTATCAGTAATTGCAGACTCACAGGCAGTACAAATGCTCCAGCCAACTACCAGTAGGCAGCGTGCCAAGAAGAAAAATGTACTTGTTGTGGCGAATTTACTTTGTATCAAATTAGCAACTTCCTATAAAAAAAAATACAATATGCGGCAAAAACACTCAAGTTGGGGATCGAAGACGTCGACCCGGGTTTGGAGCATGTCAGATGCTCATCATGAGGGCGAGTTCGCAGCTGCGTCTGCAAGTTCCAACGTGGCAGTACAATGTAGAATATTTCAATACTAAAATTTGTAATAGACCTTCATAAGAGCGTCGTAGACGCCTAAATTGAATAAATGATTTTGACTTTGACTTTGACTTTGGGCACCGAGTGAGTATTTTTACCGGTTAGTGTATAATATTAGGTCCTTACATATGAAATTGGCGTTTTTCGTACTGGCCACTTTAATCACGAATTTCTCCTCTTTGGTAAGGAATTCCAAATTCAAATTTGTACAGCTATAGACTCATGTATTTGTGCTTCGATGATCGTCATTCATTTGTTTTTTTCTTCTGTTTTTTTTTGTTTGCGTCACTCATTTTACAAAATGGAAAACCTTAAATATCGCATTATTTACGAGTACGAGTTCCGCCGTGGCACTAGTGCTGCGGAAACAACTCGAAGGGGGAATGATGTGTATGGCGGTCGTGTTGCAAAAGAAAACACAGTTCGTTTTTGGTTCCAACGTTTTCGTTCTGGATATTTCGACCTGCAGAACAAGCCCCGTGGACGGCCTGAGACTCAAGTTGATAATGAAGAGTTGAAGGCTATTGTGGAAGCGGATCCATCGCAAACCACGTCCGAGTTAGCTGCAGGCTGCGATGTTAGTGATAAAACTGTTTTAATTCACTTGAAGCAAATTGGGAAGATTAAAAAGCTTGGAAGGTGGGTACCTCACGAATTGACTGAAACAAACCGGCAAACGCGCGTCGACTGCTGCGTTACATTACTAAACCGGCACAATAATGAAGGTATTTTAAACCGAATCATTACCTGTGATGAAAAATGGGTTCTTTACGATAATCGGAAGCGCTCAGCGCAATGGTTAGATCCTGGCCAGCCAGCCAAATCCTGCCCCAAGCGAAAATTAACCCCAAAAAAGTTACTTGTAAGCGTTTGGTGGACTAGTGCCGGTATTGTTCATTACAGTTTTATCAAATCTGGCCAGACTATTACGGCTGATGTCTATTGTCAGGAATTGCAAACCATGATGGAAAAGCTAGCGGCTAAACAACCTAGGCTGGTCAATCGCTCCACGCCACTGCTGCTTCACGACAACGCTAGACCACACACTGCGCTACAGACGGCTACTAAATTAGAAGAGCTTCAATTGGAAAGTCTAAGACATCCTCCGTACTTCCCGGACCTTGCTCCAACAGATTACCATTTTTTTCGAAATTTGGATAACTTCTTGCAAGGGAAAAAATTCAACTCCGATGGGGCAGTCCAAATCGCCTTCAAAGATTTTATTGATTCCCGTCCGACTGGTTTTTTTAGTAAAGGGATCAATGAACTACCTATGAGATGGCAAAAGTGCATAGAAAATAATGGTTCATACTTTGATTAATTAAATATATTATATTAAAAAATATTCGACTTTTTGTTCCTCCCATACAAAACGCCAATTTCATATGTAAGGACCTAATATTAAATATGTGTGAAACTTACGAGAATTTCATTCCTATAAAAAATACATAGAAAAGACTTCAACGCACACTCATCTACGGTCTACGAGTTACCGCTACGGCCCGTAGCGTAGCTATTAATTTTTTAAACTTTAAATCTAGAAAAGATCTAACAAATCGTTCATCTGATGGTTAGTTTTTACGTGTCTAACATAAGTATTACAGTTAGAGTGCACCCCAGAGAGGTTATTTAAAGTTCTACAACACGAAGGAAAATAATTACATCCATGAATAAAACTTTAATATGTTCAAAAAATATTGTTGAATTATTAATTTATATATTTTGTTTCTGCTAATTCAATTACACATCCTTTAGTTCAATTAAAGAAGAAACAAGTATGTACATATATCTAATGGTATAATTCTGTGTGCATAATTTTTTTTTGAAATCGATACTGCTTTGCTTTCTTAATCGATACTATAAGGGACCATAGCTTGGTGTTAAAATTAGTGTACATTTTACCCTTATTGATTATATTCAAAGAGTAATATTTATACACAACTACCCAAAAAAGGATTCTTTTGATTTCAGGGTTCATGTATGTGTATTTGTGAGTTCCATTATTCCGCCTATAAGTTGAAATCGGACTGACCCAATATGGCCAATTTATGAATGAAATTCTATTGTTATATCTAATTATCGCCGATGCCAATGGGTTAACTTCTAAACAGCTTTACCGATTTTATTATATGATATATCTTTAGATTTGTCTTGATAGCCCAGATGACACTAGATGTATGAAGAAGTAAAAAACCAATATGGTAGATTTTAGAAGCTACGCTATCCTTTTCACAAAACGGAATATATAGATAAAAGCATCAACAAAACCTTTTGGCTTAGTCTAATAAAACATTTCACAATAACAATAATTATATTTCATGTGTCAAGTGACGTCAGTCCAGCTTCACACACTCGCGCGTGCACACAGCTATTACACACACATGCGCAGTTCAATCAAACTGGATATGAAAGGTACGATGATATAGATCCGAGCGCGGACCGAGCAAGAAGCTTTTTGAGCTTACGTGTACAGTATATGCTGATGTTTCAGATAAATCTGCGGTAATAAAGCACATTCTACAGCGGACTATTTAGTTCTTTTTATACGTCAAACAGTTTAATTATTTATTTAATAAACTCAAAACCCGCTTCATTGGTTGTCTTTATGAAGGTTCCAACATCGTTCACATCTTATTTGTTTTCGAAAATCCTGTTTTTTTTCAAAACTATCAGATTTCGTTCAGAGGGAGAGACGAGACAATAACATACTATGTTCATACTCATGGAATTTAGCGCTAATGAGTAAAAGCGTTATTAACATGGCGCCCCTATATTTTAACTTCCAAAGTGTTACAAATTTAAATATTAATTAATTCAAATCTAGGCTCAAAGCTCTATTAGTTCAAAAAGTCCCGAATATTAGTAAATATTCGGGATTTTTTAAATGACAAATTTGAAATGACGACCTTTTATTTTTTAATTATGACCTTCTTTAATGATATCAATTTACTAATTCTTTAATCTACAATTTATTTCTAATTAATTATGGATCATTTTGCGTGACATACGACGTATATATTCAATAATGATTATTTTTAAAAAGCACTGTAATATTTGTAATGTTTTTATTTTAATGAAATTCCTTTTTTATTCTATGTTTGTAATTAACACATGGCTTCATCTCTCCATATTGTACGCCTTCATAGGCAAAACATGATGAATACTTATTTATTATGTACCAACAAATTGCATGTAAGTGTAAAATTACTCATGTTTCAACAATACAATTATATTTATCGTTATCGCTAGAGTAGTCCGTAATTTTTTTATTGTTTTGTCACCAGAATAACATTTGTATACTGTAACGATTTTATTGCGATACATCAATATAACATAGATGATGTTCAGTTCCTTAGATTCCATCAATCATGAGTGCATACACGCATACATAAATTTGAGTAATATGACAACTCTTTGTGAAAGCATTCGTCCAGGGAAGTACTACCAGCATACCTATTTCTACCGCCAAGCATTAATGATCATATTACTGTCTGTATTCTGGTCTGAAGAGTATGGGTGCTGGTAAAAATACAGGCACATGATACTTACCAACTTTATGTATCAGGGTGATGGACGCAGTGCAGTTTTTCTAATAACAATATTATGATTTATATTATATAAACCTACAACTTTGGGTCTCGTTGATAACAAATATTAATACAAAATAATCCAATCATACAAACAATAGTCATTTTTGATTTAGCTATCGTTTGTATTTTTAAATATGATTACAAGCTCTATTGCGGGCTGAGCGAAAATTACATTTACAAATGATTCAATCATTTCATAAAAGCACATAATTTTTTTTCATCAGCTTAATAAAAGCACATAATTTTTTGTTTCGGACAGAAACGGGAAGTTTTCTGAAAATTGTATGGTCCAATTATTGGTAAAAATATCGTTTGTGTATTTAATATGAGACTTGTATTATTATGAAATAGAGCTTGAGAAATGTTTTATTATATTCATCTGTATTTCATGCATATACTAGGTCAATCCCCATCTTTATCATATCTGGAGGCCCGGAGGCTGCGCGGGCGCACTTCGCTACATGTGATAGCCGCGAGCGACGCGCAGCCCGCCCGCGCACATTCACCTTGTACACGCGGAAAAATATTTTTTTATAAGTGTATTTTTTGTGTCATCTAAAAATTTTAATTTTGAAGTGAATTACGGAGTCATACTGCCAACGACGCACAAATTAGACAATACTTTTTTGATAATTAATTTTCGACATTTGCAAGTGTTTTTTTTATTATACGAATATATGTATAGTGTCGTTTTGCTACTCGCTTTATGCATAATTCTTAAAAAATAAACTGTGGATTATAAAGAAAGTTGTTGAGTGAAATTTAAAAAAATAATTAAATAATCTAGATATATAATATTGACAAATCTTAGAATTTACAAAAGTTGGGTCATATGTAATACAGTATTTCCCTTTTATGTGAATTAGTAAGTGCTATGCTCTTATAATTTAATTTGTTGATATAATTAGAAAAAAATTGTGCCTTAAAATTTAGTGATGTCTTCTGAGAAAGTACCATAACTTTATGTGCCATGATTACTTCTTTATAAAGTTGTTAAGTCCTAACAAGTACATCAATACTGAAGATAACCACATATTGGTTGAACATCAATTTCTAACCAATAATAACGGGTGAGGTAAACAATAACATAATTGAAGAAAACGAGAAAACGCTATACAGAAGACAGAGACACAATGCCAAATCGATAGAACAAAATACAGTTCTCATACGAATTGTAATTCAACAGTAATCGTGTAGGTTCATGATACCTGCCCAACCTTTGCACTAACAATTGTCTTCGGCCAGCATAGCTAGACCTAAAATCAATAGATTTTACTAAGAAATCACAGCTCACTTTTACCGTGGTCAGTGATGTCCAATATCCAATAAAACATGAGCTGTAACGAATGATTTATGACCTGTATTGGTTCTGCAATGATGGGTCACAATAAGTGGTCAAGTATAGCGGTCATCTATTGAGATAATGATCTGAAGATGATTTAGTCCGCGTTAAACCGACAATGGTTAAATAGACCCAAGTCAGAACACAATGTGACCAATTAGAAAGCTCCATTTATATTTTAAAAGAAATTTTTTCGATTATGAAAACATCATAATCGATTTGGTTTCGTTAATGATACTATGAAATCGAGAGGCTATTGTTATTAAGAACGTATTTGTAAAAATGACCAAAATGAACGGAATAAGCTTACAAGAAATGACAGAACAAAATTTGACAGCTGATGATATTTTCAACGAAAATTTCCAAACAAAACGCAATAAAATTGATTATACTTCTACAATCGACAAAGAAAAGAAAACTATAATGATCGAGTTAGCTCCCGATTCTAAATACAGGAATATTAACAAATACAACGAAACACCGCAAAATCTAAAACTGAAATCAAAATATGACGACGAATACGATATCAATAAGATTGTAGAATCTAACATTATAATCGATAAGCAATCAGACACGATTCGATTAGAATTGAGGCATTCTGTGAACGGTGACTATAAAAATGGAGAAGTAACGGATGATAGAAGATCGACTGAAAATGATTCGAATGATTATTCGATAAGAAACAGCGATGATGTCATAATCGACGGAGACGCTGGGAATGGAAACGAGATGATTGAAGATCAGGAAAATCACGTAAGTAGTATATATAACAAAGTCCATAAATACAACCGAATATTTTAGAATTAGTATGAAGCGAGAGCCCTCCTACCGGAGACGCAACTTTTGATATATTAGTATATTACACTCTCTATTACGGTGTGGATTTCACTTAGTTATTTTCGTAATGTGGATTTCTGTATATACAAATTCAATAAATTGCTTATATTTTAGAAACTATTAACCCGACCGCACCCTAATAAAGGTTAAACGATCGAGGATTGCTGCACACGTGTATTGAAGCAAAGAGACAGAGGTTTTTTTTAAATAAATTTCTTTTGCCAAAAAACACGAAATTTTAAATTAAATAAACAAACAAATGTTAATCACTTTGTAACTATTCAACCTATTTACAAGAATACAACGTGGGGAAGTCCGTTGGTGGCCTTAATTAACAACACAAGAAAGACGCGTACCTACATTTAAAAAATAAAAATGGAATTACAAAAAATCCTTTACTACTCTTATACTACCTTTTACTTGATTTATTGATATTATTCTTACTTTTATTTTTAATTTTTGCAATAACGCATGCTTTGCAGTTTACATCACAAATTTAGGAGAGGAAAAGTATATCCCGCACATGACTATAATTTTTCCTCTCGAAAATGTGTGATTTTGTAATTATACGTATTTGGTAGGCAAACCGCTATACTAACGTATATTCTGTTAAAGAGTCAACCGGCTACACATCACCGTTCCAATGATACAGCTCGTGAAAGGTCGGACGGACGAATGGACATTCAACCGAGGCTTTGTAGTACGCAACTATAAAAATGGAAATCTGTCAACCAGAATTTTTTAATCCATCTACCAGCAAAATTTTTTGTCGTAATGAAAAGTCCTAAACAAAAGTATAGATGTCACGAAGAGTGAAGCGAGAGGGCGCGTTAGGTTACTTTTGGCCAACTATTGAAAACCATTTGAAATACGCTTTTGGTATATACCTCAAATATCCATTAAACCCATGCGTATCGTAAATAATTATAACAATAGAAATACATATAAGAGGTCAGTTGTTTTTACTATAGGAGTTTTGAGCACATGTATTGAAGCAGTCAATATTTTTACCCCAGTTCTCAGTCAACTGTTTTCTTAATTAGGCTCTATATACAGGGTGTACTGATTTGATGTTTTTTTTATTTTGTCAGGTAGTCCAATTTAAATTTGAATGAGATCTGACGAGTACTATTTGAATTATCCCTAATAATGTGTATGTTATGTATTTCGTCGAATTTGCAAAAAATTTAATTACCTATACTTTTAATTATCAATTCGTACCTACTATATGAACGAAATGCTCCACATTTGTCGTGATGAAATAACGTACAGACCAAAAAGCCCACGCGTCTATAGGGATTGTAAACTCTCTAAATATTGCGAAAATTAAGAACACTGTCTACGCATGACTGGCCAAAGGTTATCTGGTATAAATCTATAATGAAGCCATGATGCGTAAAGCATTCGCAAACCAATGGAAAATTTGATAAAATCAGTTAAATCTCTAAACTTTCTCCCGATCAAATAATTACAACGTATTGTATTTTTAACCGACTTCAAAAATGAGGAAGTTCTCAATTCGTGTCCTTTTTTGTTATTTTTATGTTATTGTGACGGAACAAGCTCGAGGCCCACTTGATGTTAAGCGGCCTAACTTCTGCCTATAACAGATGCATTTCGTCTCAAGTCACGAATTGCACTGGGCCCGCCACCATGAGACATAGTTATTAAGTCTCATGTGCCTGTAATTTCACTGGCTCTCAAGGACTGCTGCCGGAACACACCGTTAGGTGCTTGGCGACAGATTTTCTACTTGACGGTGGTGGATAGCCAGGCGGGCATTCGTAAAATGCCCTTCCACCATGTGGTGAAGCTCAAGCCTGTGGCGGCATTCGAACCATGGACCTGCTGCGCGGCAGGCCATAGCCAATGCCACTGAGCCATCACTGCTTGTGATCCGTCTTACCTCGTTACTTTTTACAGGGGTAACTGAATTAGATGTTTTGTTATTATATACGTAAGCTGGTGCTTGTTATGTGGTCCCATTTAAATTTCAGTTAGATTTGACGAGTAATATTTTAGTTGTCCCTAATAATGCGTGTTGGCTTCGACTACATGGATAATGTACTTATTTTCACTTGTCGATGTAAAATGAACACATAAACTGTATAGGATGGTTGGGTTTATTGACTCTATAGTGCATTTTTTGTTTTAGTATATATTCGTGGGCAAATAAAAATGGTGAAGTGGGCGGTCTTCCACGTGGTTCTTTCTTCAAATCAAAGTTTCCATCACGAAAGCGTTTAAACCAAAATCGCATGGTGCGTTCATTAGCAGTCTCCAAACGCAACATCGATATTGCGAGCTGTATCCACCGCGTTAGTTCCGCGCCGGAACTCGTATTCAAAAATCACTCGAATTTTCGAAGTATCCATCTTTCTTGTCTAAGCTGAATAAAAAAAAACAACTGAAAGTCGATAATCGAATGCTGCACATTTTTTAAAAGAAGAACATAATAGATACAATGTGAAAAAAGTTTCACTCTAAAATCTCAAACCTTGAAGGTTCTATGTCAATTCGAAGTACCTATTACAAGAAAACGGTAATTTCATAATTTAACCCCTATTATATAGTTTACCATTGATTGGTCGATTTGGTAGACTTACACTTAGACTTGGTTTTATAAACTGGTTCACGCCGGTTTCATATCGATAGTACACTGGTAGTTATTGTCACAGAATTTATATAATACGTTCTGTGTCAGTCAGTGCTCCATTTGCGAATCTCGACGACCTTTACTCGGCTTTTTACGACAGACTGGCTGGAACCACCACGTGCAAACATGCTGTAACCTACATGTATTGACGCGAAGAAGTGGAACAATAATATAATAAGTTAACATTTTCACTTCTTTACGCATTTTTTTCACTTCTTCTGTAGTGCCTCTCCATTACTTATTTATTTATTTATTTGAAGAAGACCAACAGCACTACAATATTTAAATGGTACAAATACATTAGAGTTAAGTAATACAGCCAATTACAGGTCTCCCTAAATTATTACTAAGTTATATATCTAAGTCTTACATACATTAACACTGATTAAATAAAAGTACAAATAAGTATGTAGGTAGGTGCTGGACACCTACACACACATATATATATATATATATATATATATATATATATCATTTGTGAATGACTAAATGAGCCGCGCTTTCACGCTTAGGTTAGGCAAGCAAGTAATATAATATTACTTGTTCAATCAGTAATTACCTGGTTTGCAAGCGCGCTTGTGCACGCATGCATGTATGTTTGTAGATGCAGTTGATGTGTGATTGTATACCTAGTGTGCCCAAAGTCTAAGCGCGCTCGCGTTGCTCGCAGACAAAACTTATTCTATATACCTAAGTATATGTTAACCGCGGGGCATGAATAAAGATGTTGATATGTAGTGTAGGTGTGTTTTTTGAATAAAAATAAATATCGTAACAAAATATTAAGAATGCAGTATACTTATATATCATAGTATAGTCAATAATGGTAATTAATAAAATATTCATATAGGTAAGCTAAGAACCAATTCATCAATGTGTATATAAATTATAAACATATAACGTGTATATGTTTAAAGACTTGGAATATTTAAGTATCGATGAATTTTAGAATAAAAAAATAGAACATATTATGATATAGTATAAGTACCCGTTTCATGTCACTCGCGACACAAGATGATGTTAAATAGGTACTTACACTATGAAATCAAATAAAGTAGGTATATCGCGTACATGTGGAACAAAACACATAGGTACCTAGGTGTGTTATGCACGCCGTCGCAAACACAAACCCATGCAGACACCTATCAGCACAATACAATACATACACGTCCTGTTTGTTTATTCTTATATTTTTATTTTTTGTACTTATTCACTGCTTTTCAAGTTACGTGTGCGTGCGTTATTTATAACAAGAAAATCATTAATTTATTTTTGTTTATTTATAAATATATAGGTGCCTACTTCCAAGATTGCATTGCAGTAGCTAGAGTATTATTATATGTTCTATGGTAGCTAGTTAGTTATTTACATACTATTTGTCGAGTATCAAGCGTTCGAATACTTTTCCTTTGAAGACATCTTTAGACATATGGAAGAGGTCTAAGTCAGAAAAGTTAAGATTATATGTATGGATTATCCGAGTGATTGGTGCATTTTTTGCATATTGGGTATGACAAAACGTAGGCGAAAGCAATGAAGTATGTCTTGTACGCCTTTTGGGTACATTAAAATTGATTGCCGCCAGCAAGGGAGGGGTATCTAGGTGTCCATTTACTATGTTGTATAAAAACATGACGTCCAATAAGGTTCGTCTATCTTCTAAAGGCATAAGCTTATGACGGGTGCAGCTTGCTTCATATTCCGAGTAGGTACGAGTTCTATAATTTAGATGTTTCACGAATTTTGCCTGGATTTTTTCAATACATTGTTGGTGAGTAATATAATGAGGAGACCAAACACTGCTTGCGTATTCTAGTACACTACGAACGTATGCGTAATATACGACTTTAATACAATTTAAATCAGAGAATGGTTTACAAGTTCGAATGACAAACCCAAGGCTTTTATAAGCTTTACTCACTATGGTATCTATATGTTCCGTCATAGTAAGCTTATTATCCAATATAACTCCAAGGTCACGCACTGCAACAACTTTGTCAATAGGTGTATTATTAAGGTTATAGGTATAGTGTATTGGTACAAGTCTGCGAGTGAAGGAGATTTGTTGACATTTCGGAACGTTAACAGTTACTGTCTACTTTAGTACGGCGCATTACATTTTCTTGACTTTTAGACAATTTTATACCCATTATCAGAATATTTCTATAATACTGCAATGCACGATAATATAATAAAAACATAAATTTAAAAAATAATTTAATAGCAAGCTGAGCCTCAATCGGGCCTTGAACCTGTAGTACCAGAATAGGTTCAGATCTTGTCCAAAACTCGTAGGTATATCCAGAATCTGTGTATGAACAAGCAAATAAGCCCTGTATGAGTTAAAAAGCAATATAACGCGCTCTATCAAAAAGGCCTTGAAATGTTGAAGACAATATCTTATATTACAAAATTACAAATATAGGATAGGAAAAATTTAAGTCATGTGCGAAAAAATAAAAATCCTATCCTATATTTGTAATTTTGTAGTGTAATCCGCATAGCGGGCGTTATTGCAAACATAACAATATGACATTATATTTTACGTTATTGTGACGACACAAGCACGCGGCCCACCTGATTTCGTCATAAGTACGAACCATACTGCGCCCATCACCCTGAGACATTTATGTGCCTGTAATTTTACTGACTCTCAAAAACTGCTGCCGGAACACATGACAGATTTTCTACTTGAGTGTGGTAGCTAGCCATGCAAGCATTCGCAAAATAGTCGCTTATGTTCCGTGGGGACAATATAGGCTAGCCAGAAGAATGATGCGAGTCTGGCTGCCCAGGGTACGCTGGACGTTGATAATGAGGCTCTTTTCTTATACTTATATGAAGCAGTGATGGCTCAGTGGCATTAGCTATGGACTGCCACGCAGCAGGTCCATGGTTCGAATCCCGCCCAGAGCTTGAGCTTCACCGCATGGTGGAAGGGCATTTTGCGAATGCCCGCCTGGCTAGCGACCACCCTCAAGTAGAAAATCTGTCGCCAAGCACCTAACGGTGTGTTCCGGCAGCAGTCCTTGAGAGCCAGTGAAATAACAGGCAAAATGAGACTTAACAGTTATGTCTCAAGGTGATGGGCGCAGTGCAGTTCGTCACTTGTGATGAAATGCATCTGTTATAGGCAGAGGATACCGCTTAACATCAGGTGGGCCTCGCGCTTGTTCCATCACTATAACATAAAAAAAAAAAAAAAAAAACCCCAGTGGCTGCTTTCTTGTCAAGCAAAACTAAATACAACGGTCGCGCCGACTTTAAGGAAGAAGATGAATTGGCAAAATGCCCTTACACCATGCGGTGAAGCTCAAGATTTGAGGCAGGATTTGAACCGTGCACCTGCTGCGTGGCAATCCATACCCAATGCTACTGAGCCATCACTGCTTCATGAAATATTGCAAAACTTGGTGTCCTTTTTGGAATGTACACCTGTCTGCCCTCTACCACGCGACCCACCGAGGTGACGTGACGCAATGCATCAAGTGATGGACGTCTTTTTCCTTAAAGTTACCTAATAATTATCTCGGACCTCATTATTTATTTCGCGGTAAGAAACTTTCTTTTACTGATAAAAAAAATGTTTAGTGATCCGTGTGAGTGATTCAAAACTGTTTTGGCGGAATTATCATTATTGAGTATAGTTTTTTTTTATGCCTGATAGTTTAGCCTTTGACCACTATCTCACCTGATGGTAAGTGATGATGTGGTCGAAGATGCTGTTCAGGCTAACCTAGAAGTATATACTGATATACTGGCTCTCAAGGACAGCTGCCGGAACACACCGTTAGGTGCTTGGCGACAGATTTTCTACTTGAGGGTCGTAGCTAGCCAGGCGGGCATTCGCAAAATGCCCTACCACCATGCTGTAACGACTGCCATCCTAAGACGGCAACCGGGACCGACGGCTTAACGTGCCCTCCGAAGCACGGAAGCGCTCAGTAGTAATGTCACTAGCGGTCACCCATCCAACTAATGACCGCGCGCGACGTTGCTTAACTTTGCTGATCGGTTGAGAACAGTTAAGTAAACTTCGCTACGAGCGCTTCAAAAAGAAAGATTTTGGCAAAAAACACGAACATCCTATTATTTTTAGGGTTACTAAGATTATACTTGTTTCTCTACGGAGGAACAAGTCCTAGTTAAAGTAATTAGCTATTAACACCTCTTTCCAGTAGAGGTAGGCAGAAACCACAGAATTCCACTTGCTACGATCCTTACAAATCTCTTTCGCTTCATCAACACTCATCAATCCTTTCATACATAAGCGTCGGTTTAAGGTACTCCTGCCTTGGGCTTTTTTCATATCGTCTTCAATCTGATTTCGGAACGTTCACCTAGGTCTTCCCCTTCCAACACTTCCGTTCACTTGTCTTTATATCTTGAATAGTTAAAAAACTGAATAAATAAATCACATGATGAACAAAAAATAGAAAATTGTTTTCTCGTACTAAATGTACTCGTACCTATACTAGTTCGACGACCTAGCTACGAAACCAAAGAAACCTTAATACGAATATTTTTTGACTATGGTCCTGTAAAATGAAGACTAAATTTTTTTTTTAGATTGACTAAATTGTTTATAAGTATAAATCAACGTCTCTTTTTTCGCGAAACGCCCAATGGATATAAATGAGCCTATCACCTATGCCTTTATTAAAGACAAATCATTTGCACTTTTTATACGCATCAATTTCATTTACTGTTACGCAGACTTCTCTCAAAAACTGGTAAAGTGTGAATGAGACACATAAATCGAAGGTTCCGCCTTCCATTCCAAAATGCAACATTTCAATGGAGGTTCCCAAAAGGTCACCGGCCGAGAACACTCGTCTGGGAGTCATGATTGCGCGAAGCCACAAGCACGGGCCTCAGCGCGTAACACGTGCTTCGCGCAATCGTGACTCCCAGACGAAGGGCTTCAAAACAGTCCGAAACTGTTCGGAATCTTTCCCGTAAATATAACGCGGGTCCTAGCCGGTTCCTAATTAGTTACTATGAACAAAACTCGCGATAGTATTTAGGTTATCTTTAATAACACATATACCATGAAAATTTCAACCGAGGGGAGTGCAATTTTGGACTTAAAGATCTCTACCTATTTCCGTTAAATAAATAAAATAATACGCACTTTATGGGTAGATACGACGACGGACGGATGGAGAGGTGTAGTAAGATACATAGTAACACTGAAAAATGTCCCATTTTATCGTACGGTACCCTAAAAAATACCAGTTCAGTAAAGTAAAAAGCTCCTGTGTTTTATATAATGCATTATGGACTTAAATGTCGTGTAATAAGAGTCACTTTGCGAGTAAATGTGTTTAATATGTTTCTTTTGAAACTGCCATTGGTGGTACTTTTTTTCTCTCTTATGTTTTGTATTGAACACTATAATATACGCACAAAACTGTATGAAGAAATTCTAGTATTTATATTAATAGCACATACTTAAAAATGTTTTACGAAAATAAAAATTAAAATTTTAGGAAAACATTTAAAACCTATAAAAATATAACTCCATGTATTCTTTTGAAAAATAAAAACGTGTTAGTCACTAAATACATTTTTGATATTTGAAATGTTTTTCTAGGATATTACTATATTATATTCTTAAAATATTATGTTGGGTTAATATATTATGTTGGTAAAAGCATAATGGGTTTTTGTAAATTAACGTCGGAAACTATTAATATTCTTTTATATTTTGTTTTGACGATAAAAAGGTTAAAACATCTCAATGAAAGGAATTAAAATAAGGATTTATAACCAGGTGAATGATGATATACAATGCGTGTAATATTTTAAAACTCGCATTCTTGTTTGTCTGTTTTTTCGATTTTGAAAACGGTTCGAAATTAACTGTACGAGAAGCTAAGAGAACGAAATAAAAAAAAATTGAAATCTGTGCTGTACTTAATTAAAACCACATAAAGATATATGTCATAAAAGATACACGTCGAAGAGAACCTCCTGCCTTTTTGGAAGTTGCCTAAGAACTTACACTGTATATAAACTGTATTATTAGGTTTTAAAAAAATAATATATATTAGGTCCTTACATATGAAATTGGCGTTTTGTATGGGAGGAACAAAAAGTCGAATATTTTTTAATATAATATATTTAATTAATCAAAGTATGAACCATTATTTTCTATGCATTTGCCATCTCATAGGTAGTTCATTGATCCCTTTACTAAAAAAAACCAGTCGGACGGGAATCAATAAAATCTTTGAAGGCGATTTGGACTGCCCCATCGGAGTTGAATTTTTTCCCTTGCAAGAAGTTATCCAAATTTCGAAAAAAATGGTAATCTGTTGGAGCAAGGTCCGGGGAGTACGGAGGATGTCTTAGACTTTCCAATTGAAGCTCTTCTAATTTAGTAGCCGTCTGTAGCGCAGTGTGTGGTCTAGCGTTGTCGTGAAGCAGCAGTGGCGTGGAGCGATTGACCAGCCTAGGTTGTTTAGCCGCTAGCTTTTCCATCATGGTTTGCAATTCCTGACAATAGACATCAGCCGTAATAGTCTGGCCAGATTTTAAAAAACTGTAATGAACAATACCGGCACTAGTCCACCAAACGCTTACAAGTAACTTTTTTGGGGTTAATTTTCGCTTGGGGCAGGATTTGGCTGGCTGGCCAGGATCTAACCATTGCGCTGAGCGCTTCCGATTATCGTAAAGAACCCATTTTTCATCACAGGTAATGATTCGGTTTAAAATACCTTCATTATTGTGCCGGTTTAGTAATGTAACGCAGCAGTCGACGCGCGTTTGCCGGTTTGTTTCAGTCAATTCGTGAGGTACCCACCTTTCAAGCTTTTTAATCTTCCCAATTTGCTTCAAGTGAATTAAAACAGTTTTATCACTAACATCGCAGCCTGCAGCTAACTCGGACGTGGTTTGCGATGGATCCGCTTCCACAATAGCCTTCAACTCTTCATTATCAACTTGAGTCTCAGGCCGTCCACGGGGCTTGTTCTGCAGGTCGAAATTTCCAGAACGAAAACGTTGGAACCAAAAACGAACTGTGTTTTCTTTTGCAACACGACCGCCATACACATCATTCACCCTTCGAGTTGTTTCCGCAGCACTAGTGCCACGGCGGAACTCGTACTCGTAAATAATGCGATATTTAAGGTTTTCCATTTTGTAAAATGAGTGACGCAAACAGAAAAAAACAGAAGAAAAAAAACAAATGAATGACGATCATCGAAGCACAAATACATGAGTCTATAGCTGTACAAATTTGAATTTGGAATTCCTTACCAAAGAGGAGAAATTCCTGATTAAAGTGGCCAGTACGAAAAACGCCAATTTTATATGTAAGGACCTAATATATAGCCAGAAATCAATAAAATTCATGAAAATGAAAATATGCTCTTTTACACCAAAACCGACTGTACCATTCTGGGAAATATTATAATATGGTAACAGGCAAGGTAGAGACACTTTCTTTTTACAGTCATATGCCTAGTTTTTGACCAGAAGTCATCTGTTCGTAGGCGACGAAGTTGTCAATGTTGAAAAAAAATGCAAGTGAGCATTCGCAAAACGTTAGAACATTTTGCATGCTGTATGCGGTAGTCAACGAGATTTATAGTTGCTCGATAGCGGTAGTTCTCAAGACCGCGGCAGAATTCGAAGCAAGAACCCCATGTGTGTCAGTCCATATACTCTCTGCCACTAAGCTACCTTATGCTATGGGTCACAATCAAACCTGCACTTATAGTAATGGCATTAATACGACGTCGTTTTAAGTTTGAGACAATGCATAGTAGCTTTTGTAGAGTTCGTTGACCTCTACAATAAGTTAAATGTGTCAAGCTGGTTGACGGTATAGTTTTTGCTGCGACACGACCATTGTAAGTTGGCCTCCGTCAAAATTATTCAATACAGTTGTCACTTTAGTAAGAGATGAAATGGAAAAAAGATGTATTTAATATTTCGTATGATAACGTCACAAAAGTCAGCACCGGTCTATAGGGTATAGTAAAAACCACCTAAGGGATAGCGGAATGAGCAGCATGACACTAATCAGTGTAGTGTTGCTGCGCGTTACACACAATAACACCAATGCGCCCTCATTTGCAGAAAGGTAGCGTTCTACCTACTACGGAAAGAATCAGCAGTACGCCATATGCAATGGGCGATTATAACAACCATCCAAAGACTGGCTAAATGCGCAGCATGCCACTAACTATTAGAGTGTTACACATTATGCACATTAACAAAAATAATACTGTTCGTATTCCCTTGAAAGTAATTGAACATAAGCAAATGGAAAAGTAATATTATATAGTTATTTATTCAATTAAATCATAAGTAACAAATTTTATCGTCAAATATTTTAAAAAATAACCATACTAATTTAACACTTTTTTCATCAGATACCTATCGTAAATAATTATATATGGGGTCCCGTGGAGCGGCAGGTTAAAAAGTCACCCCCCTCCCCCACTCATTGGTACCTGTGGGTGTCGTAAGAGGCGACCAAAAGTAAAATAGTAAAACACGTGGCACACGGGACGACACAGGCAGCAGTCCCGATAACTTAAACTGCGAGCCCCAAGACACCTGCCAAGCGTGGGGATTATGGCAAACCTCCTTCCCTTGGGAGGCCATGTTCAGCAGAGGACAATCAAGCTAATACAGTACACTACCTATCGTAAATCGTAAATAATATTCTCCGAATCTCGCGTATTGCTCGATTAGGTACAATAGTTAGAAGTCCTAGTAGTAGCAGTTTTGAAGCAATGATGGCCGATGGGTAATAGCTATAGACTGCCGTGCCGCAGTACCCTGGTTCGATCCCAACCGCCGGCTTGAGCTTCACCGCATGGTGGAAGGGCATTTTGCGATTGCCCGCCTGGCTAGCTACCACCCTCAAGTAGAAAGTCTGTCGCCAAGCACCGAAAGGTGTGTTCCGGCAGTAGTCCTTGAGTGATGAACTGCAACTGTTATAGGCAGAGGTTAGTCCACTTAACATCAGGTGGGCCTCGAGCTTGTTCCGTCATAATAAAAAAATAAAAAAATAAAAAAAACATGTATATCCGCCATATATATTTTCGTTCACCTTAAGGAGCTTTTTAATGCCGTTTGTATGGCGGCAAACCCATGTCAAGAGTATTTACAATCTTATGCCTAATCAGTTGATAGAAACTTTAGCCTGTTCATATGTTGGCATTTTTTTAATAACGCCAGTTATTTCTCCTTTTGTCAGAGATGGATTATCGTGGGATTGAATGCAGCTCATGATTAAGATTTTCCCTTTCATCGTTTTGTTAAGTGAGCCTATTTTTAAAACAACCTTAACTGATACTAGTAGCGTTTTGGTTATGTTGGATATAGGAAAAGATGAGTAATGCGTGCTTGTAATTTCACTGGCACTCAAGGGCCAGCGACAGATTTTCTACTTGAGAGTGGTTGCTAGCCAGGGTGGGCATTCGCAAAATGCCCTTTCACCTTGGACCTGCAGCGCGGCAGTCCATAGCTTATGCCACAGAGCCATCACTGCTTCAAAATTAATCAAGATATCCTTTTGTAATACGTCTTTCGAACCTTTCACGCACACGAGACTCAGCAACTGTATGTCTCAGGGTGACTGACGGACGCAGTGCAGTTCGTCACAATAACATATATATATATATATATATATATATAAGCTTCGGAATCGAATTTGCATGGTACAAAGTTCTAAATTTAAGCAAAAAAATATATTATTTTACACTATTCTGTAAATAAGAAGTTGATGTCATTTTTTGAATGCAGGAAACCTAAGCTGCCATCGCGCCGTAAACTATGTTCAGATATACGAAGGAATAACAAAGATACACGCAAACTTTCATAATTATAATATTATTTTAGTTACATATCTACATGCGTTACCTTCTTTATCACTTATGATAGTCTATTTATCACTGTGTTTTGTATTCCATTTGAAGCCTTTTTATTTAAATGATTGAATTTATAAACTTTATAGCTGACCCGACCCAATTTCCTCGCGCTCGAAAGCAATTTGAACTAGGTATTGCAAATTATCTATCATAAACTGTGCCAATAAAAACTCAACTAATCAGAGCAATTTTAATTCGGGGGCCATTCTGCTGTTTTAATGTGATCATAATAGTGTCAAAATTCTAAAGCTACATTTGATTATCATGACAAAACCGTATGACGAAACACAGAAAACACTAGAAAAGATAACCCAATCACAAACAGATTATTTATTAGCTTTGTAATGTTACGAATTAGTTATGTTTTGTTTTAATAAAAACATGAATTTGCTACGATATATTTTTTTTCTGTTATTGTGACGGGTCAAGCTGAGGCCCACCTGATGTTAAGTGGACTAACCACTGCCTATAACAGACGCATTTCGTCAACAACAAATTACACTGTGCCCGTCACACTGAGACGTACAGTTGTAAGGTCTCATGTACCTGTAATTTAATTTTATTGTCTCTCAAGGACTGCTGCCGGAACACACTGTTAGTGGCTTGGCGACAGATTTTCAATTTATATTTTAAGATAATATTAATATATAAAGACTTTGCTAATAATTCGTCACAAGGTACCAGTTGTTCAATATAAATTACCAAAATATCAGAATTGATGTACAGAAAGCTTTACTGCGATAATGGTCATTTAAAAAAAACCGTTGTAAAAGTTTGCG